>OY979709.1:34379037-35787559 GCA_963855925.1 Inga laurina | reverse complement strand
CTTGCTCAACCATGTCAACTTGGAAGTATTGCTTAGCCACATTGGGAGTCTTAATCAGCTTGTGCATATTGAAGGTAACATGCTCATCTTCAACTCGCATGGTAATTTCACCCTTTTCAATATTGATTAGGGTTCTAGCAGTTGCTAAGAAAGGTCTTCTAAAGAGAATAGGAGTATCTTGGTCCTCGTCACAATCAATAACAATAAAGTCCACAGGAAAAATGAACTTGTCTACTTTCACCTAACCCTAACTTGTTAAAAACAGATAGAGGCATGAGGTTCACACTTGTGCCAAGATCACACAATCCTCTTTCCAATATTTTATCCCTAATTTGGCAAGGGATAGAGAAACCTCCAGGACCCTTCAACTTTGGTGGAATATTCTTGATAACATCAGTAAAGCTCTTAGTCACAGTGACCATCTCAAACTCATTAAACCTTCTCTTCTTAGAAAAGACATTCTTCATAAATTTGGCATATTTAGGCATCTTCTTCAAAGCTTCAGCAAAGGGTATATTAATGTGAAGTTGCTTGAACATTTCAATGAATTTCTTGAATTGACCATCATCTTGATGCTTCTTAAGCCTTTGAGGGAAAGGAAGTGGTGGAAGATATTTTAAAGGAGAAGTGTGTGTCTTCCTCTTCTTCTCATCCACATTTTTAGGTGGAATATGTTTTCCTCTTACCATGTTATCATGGTTTGCCTTAGCTGGATTTTCCTTTTTGTTCTTATCTTCTTTAAATTTAATTTCTTCATCAAGAACTTCATTACTATCAATCTCAATAATAGCATGGTCTGTCAACGCTTTACTAACCTTGCTTGAGCTTGGCACTTCCGTCAACTTTTTCTCACTTCTCAAGGTAAGTGCCTTGCACTCTGCTATAACTTCTTGCTTAGGATTAGGAATAGTATCACTTGGAAGACCATTTCTTGGTTGAGCACTTAAGTGTGAAGCAATTTGTCCCATTTGTTTCTCAAGATTCTTGATTGCCATGTCATGAAGAGAAACTGTGCCAACTAAGCTTTCTTGACCTTTGAGAATTTTCCTTAAGAGTTTATTTGTCTCAGAATCACCCTCTTGTGGCTTTTGTGGTTGCTCAAAGCCTGGTGGACATATTGGCTTACTAGTAGAAGCATAGTGATTAATTGGGTTCTCATTATGTCCATTCCTCTAAGAGAAGTTAGGATAATCCCTCATACCCTTATTGTAGGTATTAGAGTAAGGGTTGTCATGTGGATACCTTTGATTATTGTTCAAATAACTCACCGACTCCATAGTATGATAACATTCTTCATAGGAGTGGGCTTCTCTACATATTTCATAAGAAAGACTTAGCGCTTGGATAGTATTAACATTCTTGGATGAATTTCTTTCTATCTTCAATTCAAGTTGATCAAATCTCTTCGCCATTACTTCAAGTTGAGCAACAATTTCCTTAGACATGTTTAAACTACTCGAAGGACTCAGTTCCTTATAGGTTCTATAGCTAGAACGTGGTTTTTCTGATTGTTGCAAGGAACTAGAAGCGATGTCCTCGTACAACTGTGAAATATCACAAACTCTCATCTTTCCAATTCCACCATTA
Source organism: Inga laurina (assembly GCA_963855925.1). Taxonomy (NCBI): domain Eukaryota; kingdom Viridiplantae; phylum Streptophyta; class Magnoliopsida; order Fabales; family Fabaceae; genus Inga; species Inga laurina. The sequence continues at coordinate 35,785,972 of OY979709.1, read as the reverse complement.
GAGGCATTGTTGAGCATATTGGAAGTAGGCACATCCAATCCGACTGCAAAGGCTTCAAGCAAAACATAAGTCTTCTGTTCATGGTTGGGACAACTACACCACAACTCCTTGAATCTCCCCATGCTTCATGAAAAAGTTCATGGGTTGTTGTTGAAAACCCAAGAGTTCAGCTATTTCAACTACCCGTCTACCCCTTGAATGAACTTTGCCTTGAATTTGGATGCCATTTCATCCCAAGTAGTGATTGAGTTAGGAGGCAGAGTAGTAAGCCAAGCCCTTGCTTTCTTGTCAAGTGATAGAGGGAAGAGTCACAATCTAAGCAAATCTAAAGTTACTCCTTGAAACTTGAAGTTCTCACACACTTGTACAAAGTGTGTGAAATCCAAATCAGTAGGGTCTTCATTCTGAGTTCCCAAAAACAAACCAATCATTTGAAGCATTTGAAGCATGATTGGCTTCAACTCAAAATTCCGAGCTTGAATAGCAGAAAATTGGATGCTAAATTGATAGGTGGAGTTTTCTTGCTCCATGTACTCATCCAAAGTGTGCTCTAAGTCATCATCATTAGGATTAGCCATATTGTAAAATGGATGAGGACGAGGTGGTGGTCTTAGTTGCTCTAGTATTGGCAAAGGCGCAGGTCCTTGGATAGGTTGCACAGGAGGTGGAGTCTCCAGTTGAATTTTAAAATCTTCTGAAAAATACTCTTCAACAACTCCATCAAGAACTACTTCCAAATCAGTTTGCATATGGAGCACAAGTGCCTACAATTCAAAAATCTCACAACGAGCATCAAACTTATCAACAAATAGGGTTAAACTAAGAAAAATCAGAAAAAGAGCTATAGCTATAACTATACTTAAAAACAAAGCAAATTATGAAAATGAAACAAGAATAAGAGCAGGATTCAAGTGTAATCAAGCACACAATTACACTAATTAACACAAAAGACTTTAGTCAATAGTCTGCGGCAACGGTGCCAAAAACTTGTTCGCCGTTTAGCTTTCACAAGTATACGGGTCGCAAGTAATAAAGTGATGAGTAAAGATCATTCCCACGAGGACTACGACGAAAGTAAACTAACGAATGCAATTATGTGTTCAATTAGGTTGAATAGATTCATTTGGAATTGATAAAGTTGGACCAAAACATATTGGTTGGGTGAAAAAGAAATTTTAAAACTACTTTTCAACAGAAAATTTATAAAAGCAAATGATTCTTTGAATTCAAGTATTGAATGAAACTTAGTATTGTTTATCCCCCTTGTATTTCAAAAGCATTCACTAAATCCCCCTATATGTGCTACTTAATGAAAGATTATACTAGCCAAGGATACTAATTTACCTATAAGTGCTCTCTCAAGTTTCCAAATAGGTGTATAGTTTAAATAATTCATTAATCTCTTAATTAACTAATTAAACCCTTATTTCATTGCAAATCCTATTTGGCTATGTGAGGTCAATGAGTGTATATCTACCTCATTAACAAAGCTATCCATTCAATTCACAAATTCAAGCTCTCACACGATTTAACTCAAGTTCTACACTTAATCCAGCCCTCTCAAGCATTAATCAAGTGAACCCAACAATCTTATTGGTGGCCAATCAATAAGAAGCATTAAGAAAAGAGTAAAATCAGCATAATCTCATCATTAATCACAAATATAAAGGGGAAATGAGTGCTTAATCCATACAAGGGTTCAAAACAACCCTAAAATGAGGTGCTTAGCTACACATAGTCATGAAAGAGCTACAACTATGCAGAATAATTATAGCCGTATCAAAAAATTAACAAAGAAAGAGAAGAGGAATGAGAAAAACCAAGGATTGGAGCCCAAAATCTCTTCTAGACTTCAACCCAAGCTCAATACTCTTCAAGGAAGCAAAACCCTAGCACACCCAGCTCCTAGAAACACTTGAAAACTGAAGAATGACCTAATTTTGGCCTATCCCTTGCTTAAATACCCTCCTCATGCGTTTCAATAAGTAAAATGCATGGTTGCATAGTCTGTCGTATGCTTCGGCGCATACGTGTGTGCAGAAGCATATGACACAATGAGTTCTGACCTCGCCTGCTTTAGCACATATGCTATTGGTTGAAGCATATGACATAGTGAATGCAATTTCCTATTAGCTTCAGCTCATGTATTGTTGGTTGAGGCCAACAACAAAACAACTTCCCTCCTAGTTCATTAACCTTTTCCTTGGTCTTTTAGAGCTTTTTGACTTGTCATCTTTCACCTACAAGGAGGAGGACATCATGAGCTCTTTAATTTTAAGATATAATCATACTTATATGCATTAAACTCATGATTTAAACTTTTCTTTTGTTCTACCACATTTTCTTCTATATATGCACAATTTGTACTCAAAAGCAAGTAAAAAGAGAAGAAAATATGCTAGAATGTTATCAATTTCTATGAGTTATCACCTACTAAACAGGTGCTTAACATTCTGCTTAATTAAGCTTATTCCCAAGCCTGCAATCCCAAAATTCAGGATGTTACAATAGTATCAACTATATGATTCTGAATCATATATTCAATATGTTTTTAACCATGATAAACTATCGTCTTTCTTTTCTTCCATTGTTATTCTTAAAATATTTTGGGCAAATCCTTTCTACTATGGTAGTCCTTTGTAATTGGTTTCTTTCTTTTCTTCGATAGTAGTGCTCAATATTTTAACTTTTAAATAGTTAATTATACAGTAAATATGGAGGTCATTTCATTTTGGCATCAGAGCCTTGAGTTTTGAGGTTCTGTGTTCTTATATTGCATTGCATATTAGTAGCAATATACAACTGTCACACATATCATTCCCTTTATAGTTGTTTAGCTAAACATATCTCTTGCTAATCCTTCTGGTAGGTTGTGTTCTTAAGAGGGGAGAAAGAGAGTGGAACTAAGAAACTTGACACAATACTAGTGTTTGTGCGTAAAAAAATTGTAAATGTAATTTTAGGACATGTAAGGGATATTATGTTAAACTTCGGTGAGAAAATTGAAATGTTTGAGGTGGAAATGAATGGAATGAGAGGTCAAAGAAACAACCAAGAAAAATTATATAACTGTTATAGTTTGGCTGGTAAAAGTGCCTTGTTATATAAACATATTTATAACTATAGGTGTTTTACAAAGATTATAAGGGTTTTTCTTGGCTTTAGAGTTGGAATTAGAATGTAGTACATGGCTACACTACAAAAAAATATTTGATTTATTAGCAGTTAAAAATGGGTATTAGTAGCAGTTTTGACCGCTACAAACAATATTAGTAGCGGTTCATAAAACCGCTATTAAATCCTATGTTTCAAACGGATTTGTAGCAGTTATTTAAAACCGCTACTCAAGTAAAATAACTGCTATTATATTTGTAGCGGTTTAATCCCACCGCTACAACATCGCCATAAGCAACAATCAATTTCTAAGATCTTTGTATAACCACTACAAATATCAAAACCTCAAATTTTCAAGGCGGAAAATGAAAAATAAAAATTTTGACTCATGAACCGCTATTAATATGAATTTGATAAATGGTACCATTAATTAGTAGCGGTTACATAACTACTAAAAATTTCATCAAAATTCAAATTTTGGGCAAAAAATTTAATTTCCGTTTGAAAATGGTGCGTTAATTAGTAGCGGTTTTATAACTGGTACAAATATTAAGTAAATTTTTTTTTAAAAAATACAATCATTTGTTTCAGTTTTTTTGATAATAAATTAAATAGTTTATGTTTTTAGTACTTTAGCTAATTTAATTAGCTTATTATTCAATGGTTTAGCTCATTTATAAATTAAAAGGAATAATTTAATTTAGTTGGATAAGTATAAAGATTGTATTAATAATATTATTGAGGATATGTGGGTAACAAGGAACTATTATGTTGTCTACTACAACGTGATTGTGTATGAAAAATAGGTGAAAATGTGATAAAGCTCTTAAATATCTACAAAAAAAATAATGAGAATAAATGTTATGCGAAGGAAAGAAGTATTGAAATAAGAAATTTAAAAACTTATTACCATATTTGATCACATTGTTTAGCTCCTCATCTCATACAAAAAAATTTGTAAATGAGAGAAAATGAAAGAGGGGTAAGGTGAAAAGAAATAGGGGAGTGTTTGAAATGAGATATGATAGAGGTATTTATAAGGATTTGCATAGCATTTGTAGCGGTTAGTGTTTCTGTTTTGTAGTAGTTTTTAATCAGTAGCGGTTATATTTATTTTTGTAGCGGTTTAAGAACCGCTACAAATATTATTTTATTTTTTTAAAATATTTTTTTAAATACAAAAACATAATTTGAATTTGATCACTCATCCTCACCATCCTCACAACAATTGTGTAGAAAAATTGTTGTTAGTGATGTATTATTTTGTTTAAAAAATTTAATTGAAATGATGTGAACTTAAAAAAACGCACCGTAGTAGAGGTAAATTGTCATCACCTTTAAGGAAGAAGTTTTCAAAATTGGCAAGCTGAAATGGCTCACTTTCGTAGGCAATATTATCACCTTCACCCATGTCGTAAAGGTCTCGTGGCTTTAAATGAATGACCATGTGCCAATCCCTGTGCCTCTCGTCCTCGACATAATAAACCTGTTGCGTCTCTGAGGCAAGAATATACGGCTTATCATCTTGAGAAGTACCAGTATAAATCGGGCATGAGAAATTGAATGATGTGATCCCTAAGTTTTCTGTTGTCATTGCTTGGGAAGTAGTGGTATTTGTCCACAAACACTTGAACAGCGTCACGGTGAAATAGCCTTGATAATTAAGTTCGACCACATCAAGAAGCTTTCCATAGTAAGGGACACCTCCGAACTACATATTGGCGTCACTGCTGCTAGCATAACTTTGTTAGAACCGGCTGACACCCAAGAGGGGGGTGAATTGGGTGTAAGATTAAAATCTTAAGAACTTTGAAAATCTTTTTGCATCTTAGAGGAAGCAATAAATATGAAAGTAATGAATCATAAATCAACAATTAATATATGCTGGAAATATAAGAGTTTAAGGAAGAGAGTGTGCTAATTGTGATTTATCCTGGTTCGGTCCAATCTGTGATGGCCTATGTCCAGTCCCCAGACTCCTCCTGAGATTTTCAAATCCACTATCTTCTTGTTTAATCTAGGCACAAGAAAAGCCTTTACAACCCATAAGTTTAGCTGGGCACTTGCAAAGCCGTTTACAAATCTCTCACCAAGTTACTCCCCCTTACACACCGTAAAGTTACAACCGAGTTACTTTCCCTTACACACCCCGTAAGGATACAACTTTGATGATGAAAGATTACAATCAATCTTCTCTCTTAGAAGTGAATAGATGAATACTGAAGCACAATGAAAATAATCTCTCTCTCAAATATACATGATATAGAAAATGGATAAGAAGAGAGAGTAGTTGGGTTGGAGTAGATGATTCATGATCTTTGCATGTTTCTCGTGGGTGTTGCTCTTTGTTGAATGTTCCTATATTTATAGATGAGTTGTGATAGCCATTGGAAGCATTTCAACCTATCCGTCAGAGTGGCATAGCTTCGTTTGACTGTTCTTCGATTTTGAAAACTAGCCGTTGTGGTTGGTGAACGCTCCGCTTCCGTAAAGTCAACTTTTGTCTCTTCATATCATCTCTTCATTATATTCCTGGAGAAATACATTAAATACTAATACAATGAAGTGTAAGAATGATTGGAAGCAAGAAGAGTGAGTTACATAATTAATCCCATGATTTTTGAAAGCTTCATAACGTTGTTGTGTATTCCTGGGAAGCATTACTCGAGTGGTCACTCGAGAAAGCCTTAGTCATTACTCGAGTGAGCCCTCGAGTAATCCCATTCAAAATCTGGCCGAGAGCATTTCTAACTTCATTACTCGAGTGATCCCTTGAGTAATGTTACTTTTTCATATCTGGTTACTCGAGTAGTCCCTCGAGTGATGTGAGTCATTTCTTAGCCTAGAGCTACTGTAAGATTTCTTCTCTGGTTACTTGAGTGATCCCTTGAGTAAGCTTTTCAATAACTTTGTAGATTACTCGAGTGGTCTCTCGAGTGATATCATTTAAATCTTGGCCGAGAGCATTTTCAACTACATTACTCGAGTGGTCCCTCGAGTGATATCATTTAAATCTTGGCCGAGAGCATTTTTAACTGCATTACTCGAGTGGTCCCTTGAGTGATGCTTCAAATAACTCTGCAGATTACTCAGGTGCTGACTCTGGTAATCTAGTTACTCGAGTGGCCTTCACTTTTCTTCACACCTTACTCGAGTGGTCCTTCGAGTAGATTTCAAATAATTCTGCATATTACTCGAGTAAGCCCTTCAAGTGAATTCTTGATTTTGATTTGAAACATGGCAAATTATATATCATCGGAAAGCCCTCATCATCTACATTCCAATGCAACTGAATCACCTCCAAACTCATTTTGTACAGAAAGTTATGATCCAAAGAATATCTTCTGCATTTAGACAAAGTCTGAAATCACGAGCATCAACTTCTGGAAGGCATAGATCTTAGTATATAACTTGAAATGTGACAAATTATATATCCTTAGAAAGCTATTTGAGTCTACTTTTATATGGCACTAGTTTCGCCTGACGGTTCTCCTCCTGTGCATTCCTCTCTTAAAACAATTACAAAATTAAATTAGGATAATGAACAACAATATACTAAATTTATAATATGAAATAAACAACTCAAAGTAATTGATAACGAGAAAACTTACTAGCTCGCTGTAAGTCACAGCAAAAGTCTTCGATCTTGCCGTGTGGTGGATCGTCTGCTGCCCCCGACCCTTGTATTCCTATGAGAGAGCGCCTGGGAAAAAATATTAAATGTATCAAATTCATAAAAATATTTAAATTTAAATTATAATTATAAATACATTACCTGCCCTTCAATGCTCCTCCTGTACTGGATGAAACTCACCCAGTTGTTTGGCAGGACGCCGTCTGGGATGTTCTTGATCAGCTGCTGCAGAGGAATTGTCCTATCCTTATCCATATTATGAAAGAGACGGTTTCTCTTATTCCTCCAGTCATCACCTATCTTCATCAGCGTGTGCCTCTTCAGGTTGTCCCGAACGGCAAACCTAAGCTGTATAATACAATTGAATAAAAATTAATTAAATATAACTAATTACAAATAAGACAATTAATAAACATTAATTAAACAAATTTAATTACCAAAAATATTTTCACAGAAGCTTTTGTACAAATTAATAAATTATTAATGACTAAAGACAATCTAAATTAGCTGTTACTAACTAAAAATAAATATATTATACCAATCTATTAACCCAAATTAATTAAAATAAAAATAAAAATAAAATAAAGACGCAAAATAATTGAAATAACGAAATAAAACAGGATGAAAAAATTTTAAAATGTAAAAAAAAATTCTATAATTAAATAAAAACATAAATAAAAATTTAATTAAACAAATACTATTTTAATTTAACTAAATAAATAAATTTTTAAACATTAATAAAAAAAATTTAAATAAACCCGTAAACACAAAACAATCAATAATAAAAATGACATAAAAATAAATAAACAATGCTAAAAACCACAAAAGAGCCTTTTATAAATACGTTAAAATACAAAAATATATGGAAAAATCTTTCAAAAAGAACTTTAAAAATGCTAAAGGACAAAGGGTATTTTGAATATTCATAATGCCAGAAAAATGTGAGGGCCTAGCCTGATTTGTCCTTTTTAAAATTAAATGGAAATAACAGAAATTTCCCACTGAGTTTAAAAATATAATAGAGAAGAATGCGCAATTTAGCGGGTAACTTTGCACACACTTGTGCCCCAATATTGTACTCCCATATGTGATAAGGGTTTAACAAGTTCAGATAAGGTTCTAACAAGTTTTGATTAGATTTTCACAAACTTTAATTAAAAAATCATCACTTGCTCTAATGGCAAGGTATTGATTTTCACTTTTGATAATAGTTTCACAAGTTCAGATAATGTTTTAACAAGTTATAATAAGATTTTCACAAATTCAAATTCAAAAATCACCACTTGCGACAAGGACAATGTATTAATTCCCACTTATAATAAGGGTTTTATAAGTTCAAATAACAACATTTTAACAAGTTCTGACACTAGTACAACATTCGCTTTTTAGACAGTCACATTTAGACCGATTCTAGCAGATAAGGTCTTAACAATTTGATAGGTGGCAGTTTTGTAAATATATAAAACTTCTAAGACCGGTTCTATAAATAACTGGTCTTAAAAAATTTACCTAGACCAGTTCTCAACAAAACCGGTTTAAAATATCAAAATATTTTAAAATGTAAAAAAAATTTATCTTTTAAGACTAGTTATAAAGAAAACCGGTCTTAATAAAAATTTATCTAGACCGGTTATAAATAAACCGGTCTTAAAATATGAAAATATTTTAAAATTTTTAACTTTTAAGTTAAGACCGGTTTCTATTAAAGATGAAAAATTTTTAAAATTATTTTTTTCCCACCATTTTAAGACCGGTTTTAATGGAAAACCAGTCTAAAAGGTGAGATATTTCAGCGCATTTTCACTCCCGCACGCCCAAATCCCTCGCTTTGAACCCTTTCTTTTCTTGTTGCCATTTCTCTGTGAGCTCTGTTGCTGCTTGTTCTGAACTCCTCCATCGCTCTTCGTTCCTTTTTTGCTCCACTCACCTCCGTCATTACCGCTGCCATTGTTGTGTTCCTCGTTATTGTTATTTGATCATCGTCACTCTCTTTCGCCGCTACCTCTATTCTCTGCAGTGACCATTCTCCTCTGCTGTGACTTCCCTTGACCACCGTGACTTTAGGTAGAAGCTCTCTCTTTTGTCTTCAATCAGGTTAGTGTTCTGTTAATTAAAGCCTTCAACTTTCAGCTTGTATTTGTTATTCTCAACAATATTAACTCTGACATTATATAGTGGTTACGCACAAAATAATTGCAGAAAAATATAATTAAGGTTAATGGGAAAACTGTGTGATCGATGACTTTCTTACTATATATGGTTTTTTTGTTTTAGACCAAAAGTAAATAAGGTGCTCTCTGACTTATGATAATTGGCTTGGAGTAATACCATTCTAAGTTTAATTTTGTTTTAATTTAGTGTGATTGTTTGATTCTAAGTTCTATTTTTTTTACTACTTTCAAATGGTGCATTTTAAAATTCATTGAAATCTCCAAAACTTTATGGTGGTTGTTTTTTTATCTATCCTTTTGCTGTTGGATATAGGGTGCTAAATGTATTGAGATATATTTGGATCATAGTTGGATAAAAGCTAAATGAATGAGTGTTGAATATGATAATGGGGTGAGGGGTTTTTTTAGACTTTGCTAGAAGAAATGTCAATGATGGTAGTGAGAAGTTTTATTGCTCTTGTGTAGTATGTTTGAATGAGAAGCGACTAAGTGCTGCAGATATATATACACATTTAATTTGTGAAGGATTTTGTCAGAGTTATATAGTATGGGTATGACATGGTGAAGAATTAGAAATGCCAAATTTATTTAGGGGAGTGGGCTTTGATGAGAATGACATGGATATGGATGATCGGATAAAGGATATTATTCGTGATATAGGAGAAGAGGCTTTTGAACAATCACATATATATGGTAATATGTGCAGTTATGCTGAGACACCACTATACCCGAGGCGTCAAAAATACCAATTGTTGAAAGCAGTATTGAAATTGGTAAGCTTGAAAACATGACATGGATGGAGTGACAAGAGTTTTTCAGAAACACTTGTGGCTTTTAAGGACATGCTTCCAGATGATAATGTGTTGCCTTCTCGATACTATGATGCTAAGAAAATACTGTGTCCACTAGGGATGAAGTATAAAAAGATCCATGCATGCCCTAATGATTGTATATTGTATAGAAAAGAGTATGAAGAGGAACAACAGTGTTCGATATGTGAAACCTTGAGGTACAAATCAAATAACGCCCCTCCAAAAGTGTTGTGGTATCTTCTAGTTATACCAAGGTTCAAGCACTTGTTTGCTAATGAAAACGATGCAAAAAATTTGAGATTACATGTGAATGAGAAGATATCCGATAGAAAGCTTCGACATCCGGCTGATTCCTCTCAATAGAAGAAAATCGATCAATTATTTCCTACCTTCGGTAAAGAACCTAGGAACCTTAGGCTTGGCCTTAGCATGGATGGTATGAATCCTTTTGGTAGCCTGAGCAGTATACATAGTTCATGGTTTGTTCTGTTGGTAATTTATAACTTATCTCCTCCGTTATGCATGAAAAAAAGTACATCATGTTGTTTATATTGATTTTGAGACCAAAACAACCTGGAAATGACATAGATGTTTACCTAGAACCTTTGATCGAAAACTTGAAAGAGTTGTGGGACGAAGGTGTTGATATTTTTGACGCAAACAAGAATGAGGTTTTTAAAATGTGAGCCACAATCTTTTATACTACAAATGACTTCCCTGCATATGGAAACTTGTCAGGATATAGTGTTAAAGGCTATAAAGCATGTCCGATTTGTGAAGAAGGAACATGCTACCATCAACTTCAACATAGAAGAAAGACAGTTTATCTTGGCCATAAGAGATTACTTAGATGAGGCCACCCATATCGTAGATTAAAGAAAGCGTTTTTTGGTGGACAAGAGTTTGAAGATGCTCCGAAGGCATTGACTGGGGAGCAAATTTATGAAAAGGTGAAAAAATATCAATGTTATCTTTGGAAAGACTACAACGAATAGTAATGAAAAAAATAAATGGAAAAAGAGGTATGTCTTCTTTAATTTTTCATATTGGCCCAATCTTGACGTTAGACACTGTATTGATTTCATGAATATGGAGAAAAACGTATATGATAGTATTGTTGGGACACTGCTTAACATACAAGGTAGTTCTAAGGATGGTTGAAGGCAAGATTAGATTTACAAGGAATGGGGATACGAGAAGACTTGCATCCAAAGCCATATGGTAAGAAAACTTTTTATCCTCCAGCTGCTCACACTTTGTCTAAGGATGTGAAAAGAAGCTTTTGTGAGTGTTTACATGATATGAAAGTTCCTTCAGGGTATTCTTCAAATTTAAGGAAGCTTGTGTCGATGAAAGATTTGAAGTTAGTGGGGCTAAAGTCTCATGATTGTCATGTCTTAATGCAACAACTACTCCCAGTAGCTATTCGTGGCATTGCCAAATATGATCTTTAACATATTTTGACTAGACTTTGTTTCTTCTTCAATGCTATTTGTAGTAAAGTCATTGAGATAGAAAGATTGGATGAACTGGAAAATGAAGGATATCTGATCTTATGCTAGGTTGAGAAGCTTTTTCTTCCTTCTTTTTTTGACAACATGGTATATCTAATTGTTCATCTAGTAAGGGAGATAAAGTTGTGTGGCCCTATCTATTTACGATAGATGTACCCAATTAAAAGAACTTTGAAAATCCTAAAAGGGTATGTGAAGAATGCAAATCAGCCTGAAACATCTATTATTCAGAAATATGCTTATGAAGAAGCTATGGAGTTTTGTCATGATTACCTGTTAAATGTAAGACATGTTGGGCTTCCTGAACGTCATGATAGAGGAGGGGGTAGACGCGGGGCTAAAGTAAAAAGTGTTGATTCTGATGAATTGCAACAAGTCTACTTGTACATCTTGAATAATGTTGATGAAGTTCAAGATTACATTAATGCTCATAAAGAAATTGTCCGGAAAGGAAATAGTCGAATGACCGAACAAAGGTTAATTAGGGAGCATAACAAAATTTTTGCACATTGGTTCAAACAAAAGGTTGACGGAGAAGAATGTGTTTCTGATACAATTAAATGGTTATCATGTGGTCCTGAGGTTGATGTCCTCACTTGGACTTCATTTGTGATCAATGGTTATATGTTTTACATGAAGTCCCTTGATGATAGGAGCACCGTCCAGAACAGTGGGGTTATGTTAGTGGCTGAAACTATGCACTTTTCTAGTTCAAAAGATAAGAACCCTAGATTAACAGCAATACCTTTTTATAGGGTTATTGAAGAGATTTGGGTGGTTGATTATGTTAAAATTAAATTTCTCATTTTCAAATGCAAGTGGGTTGATGTCAACAATGGTGTGATGATTGATCAGTTGGGATTTACATTGTTGATCTGATTAGTAGAAGTTTTGCAGATGAACCTTTTATTATGGCATATCAAGCCAAACAAGTGTTCTATGTTACCGATCAAGCAAATAAAATGTGGTATGTAGCTCTCCAAGGAAAGAAGGTGATTGACATTAATTAGGAAAGTCGTTCAATGAATGATCTTCTTGAAACTTCTTCGTTTTCTAGGGGTCTACCAGAATTAAAAGAAGAAGATGAAGCGGACAATGAACACGGCACAAGAAACGATAATCATGAAGGGATATGGGAGGATATCCCTTTATAAAACTATTTTGAAGGTTAGTTAGCTAAAATAATTATCATCATGTATATTGTTGTTGTATTGGTATATATAAAACTATTTTTTGTTGTTGTCGTCACAGGAAAATGAAGCAAATGAGATTTCTTAGCTGGGACCGAGGCAACGTGAACTGGTAAGCTCTTAGAGGCAACATGAATTGGTATGTTGTGAATCAATGTTGTTACAAACTTATATTGTTTTATTATTTAGAAACTAGAAGAATAACTATTTTTTGCATGCACATTTAAATTCATATAGGATGAAGCCACGTGAGGGCCTACTCAAATGCGAAGAGCGAGCTTAATTTTTCTGAGTCTAAGTTAAAGGGTCTCTTGCCTATTGTTGATGCTAATTCATCTGATTCAGGTGCTTCTAATTTTTAATTTCCATCTATGCTACTACATGTATATCAACAGATATGGGTGAATCTATGTCTACTTGCGTTTTGGATTGTCTTGTATGTGATTTGTATAAGATGTTTGTTAAAATGTATAAAAGAAGAATTTATTTGGATATCATTGAAATGGTTGCTTGCTGAGTGAAATGTAAAATAGGGTAAATGGCTTGCTGGGTAAATCTTTTAAACAGAACAATTTTTTTTAAAAAAACTTTTAAGACCGGTTCTTTTAAAAACCAGTCTTAAAAGTAACTTTTAAGACCAGTTCATTATAAAACCAGTCTTAAAAGTAAGGTTTTTAAAATAACCGGTCTTAAAATGAGAACTTTTAAGACCGGTTATCTATAAAACCAGTCTAAAAAGTTGTTGAAAAGTTGGAATTTTTATACTGCTTTCTTCGATAACCGGTCTAAAAATGATTATTTTAAGACTGGTTTTGTAAATAACCGGTTTTAAAATTTTTTTAAGACCGATTCTAAAACCGGTCTAAAAAGTAGCAGACTTTTAAGACCAGCTGTATCAAGACCGGATTTGGAACTGGTCTAAAATGTCGTTTTTAACCGGTCTTAAAACCAATTTTTCCACTAGTGTGATAAGTTTTTCACAAATTCCAATTCAAGAATTACCACTTACTACAATGATAAGATACTGATTCTCACTTCTAATAATGGTTTAATTCTAATTCAAAATAACCACTTGTTACAATTAACAATGCATCAATGCAAGAACTTTTATATTTCATTAGTTCCCAAAACAAACATAAAAGCCAACTTCACTATTTCACAAATTCGTATTAGGGTTTTCACAAATTGAGATTAACTACTACCTACAAAATCCATCCTATTTTTGTTGTTCACCCTCAAACTTCAAACTCACAACATGATCGAATGCCTCCTTCAACCTCCTACAACCTTTACTCATCAACGTTCACCTCTCCAAGTTAAAAACCCAGCTACCCAAAAGCGACACCTACCAAAATGAAGACCAACACAGCCATAACTATGATCACGTGATGAAGAGAAGAACATTATGGAGTAAAAAATACATACCTCACTTCCTTTTCACGGCTCTAGCTCTGCTTCTTCTTCCTTTGCTTCCCACTTCACGACACCTTTCTCTTTCTTGATTCTTTTCTTTTTATATTTGAAGGGCATTTATGTCATTTCTATTTAATTTTGAAAAGGACAAATCATGCTTTCACATCTCTCTAGTATTATAAATATTTGAAGCACCTTTTTCTTATTTGAGGACTTTTAAAATTCTTTTTTCCGGGATTTTTCCAAAAAATATTGAAATTAAAATAAAAGCTTCAAATACATTGGTATAAATTGGTTAACAAAATCATGCCTAAAATCAATTATTTTAATCATCATATTTTATAGCACTTGCAAAATGCAAATTTCCACATTTTCCTTTCTTTTTGCTTCATGGGACTCTCCCACTATCTATACTGATCAGGGTTGCTGCGCATTCCTTGCTACCCTAGCTTCACCTTTATTTTGGGAGTGTTCCCAAATGTATTTTTCATAGTTCTTTATATTATTATATTTTAGAAGAAATGAACAACATTTTGATATCTCATGGGCGAAAATGGTAGTTGTTTTTAATTTTTTATGATTTTACAAAGATTCGGTACTCAAAGTGAAAAAGACAACTGCACCATTTTTCTGAAATCTCTTTAAAAAATCATAAAAAAATTGAAAACAACTTTATTTTTTACCTATAAGATATCAAAATGTCGCCCATTTTGTGTAGAATATAATAATTTAAAGAACCATGGAAAATAAATTTGGAAATGCCTCTAAAATGAAGGCGCAGTTTGGGTACCCCCTGCACCCCGATCCCTATCTACACATCGTCCTTAATGGAAATTTACACAAAAATCGGTCCACTTTTATAAACTTTAATTTCGACTAAGGTAGTGTTTGGTTTGGTGGTTTGCCTTCCAATAAGCCTGATTTTAAAGAAAAAAGGCCGATTTTTGTAATATGGCTTATTGTAAGTGTTTGGTTCGCCATTTTTTTAGTTGAGATTTCGTTTAATAACAGGCTTTTTGAAAAAGCTCTTAGGTCTAGCTTTTAACTTATTAAATAAGGAAATTTATACCGTTTCGTGCTGTACTCTGCTTCTGTTCTCTTCTCCACTGCCAAACATCCAACTCCTCGGAGCTGTAGTTAAGGTCAATGGTGGTGCTGTGTAAAGAGAACGCAGCTGATAGTGGTGTGGTGGATTATGCCGCTGGATACGGTGGTAGACGGTAAAGGTTTGGAGACGGTGCTCTTCAGGTGTCAAAGAAAGGAAGGTCGATGATGATCTGGATCCGACAACGGAGGTAGGAGGCGGCCGGAGGTTCAGAGCTCCTCGATCATGGTTCACGGTGCTCTCTATGTCTGCCATTGGCCCCTAGTCCAATTCTGTCAGTAGGAAGAAGAAGAAGGAACCTGCTCAAAATGCAAGTTTTGACCAGGGACCTTTCTGTAAGTTTCAAAAGTTTATAAGGAGGGATTATAGTGTAAAACATTGAAACATATGTAGGGCAAAGTTATAATTTTAAAAGTTTTGGGTTTTTCTGTAATTTTCTCTGGCTTTTATTTTCATTTACTTATAATTTTCAGAAATTGTAGGGCTTTCTTTAATTTTTCCGAGCCTTCAAACAAATTTTGACTTTTAAAAAAACATTTATCTAATAGCCAATCCAAACAAATTTTGACTTGTACAATAACACTTATTCAGTCGCTCATCCAAACATAAATTATATTACACAAACGGACTTTTTTATAAAATCATTTTTTATAAGTTAAAATTAAAATAAATCATTTTTCCCACATCTATCCCATACACATACTAAATAAGTTTGTCGGGACTGAAATGCGATCAATGATTAAAGCAAGTCAAAATTCTTAACTCATTCCCATAGTTGATGTTGGTGTCTTTCGTTTTTTTCTGTTCCTTTTAAAATATTTTACTGAAAATCAATTTTTTCCCAGAGCCAATTTAACTTCCTTTGTTTCTTCGGAGTTCTCCCCATCAATTTTCTGTCCCTCCTCGTCCCTTATCGCACCATACCATATCCATGGCCCTCATAACGCTGTTCTTACTATTTGCAGTTGTATCTGTAAACGAAGTTAGAGCTCAAAAAAATGATTTCAACATCATCACTTTGGGTTCTTCTCTCTCCCCAAAAACGAATTCTTCTTCTTGCTGTTGGAATAGTGTTGATGGGTGAACCTGAAGGAACAACCGTTTGGACAGTTAACATCACGAATCTATCTACTTCCTCTGATTCAGTAATCCAATTAACCAAAGACGGTCAACTTGTGCTTAGAAACGTGAAACAGATGGAAGTAGCAGCAGTCCTTGCCAATGAGTCTGAACCTGCAGATTCAGCTTTCATGCTTGGTTCTGGAAATTTTGTGCTTTATAGTGAAAGCCATAGTGTCATCTGGCAAAGCTTTGATCGCCCCACGGACACCATACTAGGAGGTCAGAATTTATCTCGGGGACAACATTTGATCTCTGCAAATGGACATTTTATTCTCAACATGCAGACTAATGGAAAGCTTATTGCCTACCCGGTGAACAATGAAAGAGAAAGTGACGCTTACAGCGACCCAAATACTTCACAATTACATGTCTCACAGCTTACTTTTAATCTTACGGGCTTTCTTTGCCTAGGCAATTATGGTGGGTATCCCATTAAGGTTCTTGCCAATAGTGGCAACCATCGTGGAAGGAACACAAGCTTAATAATCTATCGTGCAACATTGAATTTGGATGGTATTTTTAAGTTGTATGTTCACACATTTGAGAAGAATAATAATACTGGCTTCACTAGCCACATTATTGTGTGGCAGGCTATTTCTGATCTGTGTCAAGTGAATGGCTTTTGTGGCAAGAATATTTATTGCTCCAACGTCTTTGGTAGGTGAATGCAATTCTTATCCTGGATTAAGGCCAATCAAGGGGAACAAAAACAAAAACATATTCTTGGTTTGTGAACCTATCATAAAAACTGACTGTATCACCAGTGGTCCAGGGATGCCATACAATGTTAGTAACCCATTGCAACATATGCAATGGGGCCTTCATCCTTGTTTGGTCATACCATTGGAAATGGAAGCTTGTGACAAGTCTTGCATGGAAGACTGTGATTGTGGGGCAGTGTTACATGGAGATGGTAACTGCAACAAGTATAGGCTTCCGCTCATGTTTGGCAGAATTAATCAAAATATATCAACCACAGCCCTCTTCAAGTTGCCTTCAGCAAATATCATTCCTTCAAAACCAAAGAAGCCAGAGGTCCTTGTTGATGACAAGAAAATCTGATTCTGACTCTGGTACTCTTGGTTCAATTTCATTCGTTTGCTTAGGCTTTTTAGTATCTATTTTTATCGTCTACATGCGTAAAGTCTTATCATACAAAAAATCTTACGAACATTTGCCTTTAATGAATTGGTGAATGCAATAGGAAACTTCACAGAAGAGATCGGTACAGGATCTTTTGGAGTGGTTTACAAGGGGACAATTCGTGGAAGCAACAAAAGGATTGCTGTGAAGAAACTAAATGACGATGTTGTGGTTGAAGGAGAAAGAGAATTTCAAGCAGAAATCACAGCAATCACTCGAACTCATCATAGAAATCTGGTTCAGCTCATTGGTTATTGCATTGATGGTTCCTGTTTATGAATATATGGGCAATGGGTCTCTAGCAGATTTTTTGTTCGAGCCTGAGATGCATCCATCTTGGAAACAGAGTCAAAATTGCATTGGATGTGGCAAGGGAGTCTTATATCTACAAGAAGAATGTGAAGTCTGTATCGTCCACTGCAATATTAAGTCTCATGACTTTCTTTTGGATTAAATGTGGACAGCAAAAATATCAGATTTTGAACTTGCACGACTATCAATATGAGAACATTAAAAAACCAATAGCACCAATGAATCATCAAGTGGCTAAGTGGCGCTGGAACGCCAGAAAGATGCATCAACATACATAAAAGTTGACATCTTCAGCTGCAGCGTGGTGTTGTTGGAGATAATATGTTGCAGAAGGAATATAAACGTGAAAGTGGCACCAGAAGAGGAAATAATGTATGCTTTCAAGTTGTTTTGTGAGAGGAGAATTGAACAAATTGGTAGAATTAGATGAAGACGTGGAATGGAGGACATTGGAGGGAATGGTGAAGGTGGCCTTGTGGTGTGTCCAAGAGGACTTATCTCTACGTCCTTCCATGAAGAATGTGATTTTGATGTTGTAAGGGTTGAAAGATATTCCAATTCCTCCATCTCCAATCCCACTTGCGTGATAATCTTCAAAATTATGGTGGTTTTTTTTGCTGAAGTATCAATCTTAGATACTGCTACTGCGTGTAAATGTGTCCCATCCTTGTATATGCACAAATGCGAGTTAGTTTCTTGATGCACCTACTATATTTATGGTAATGTATAAATTATGTGTAGTCAAATTCTGTGACTTTGTGATTTTGTGAAAAGTGTGCTTCCATGGGCAGGGTGATTTGTTTGCTTGTTTGGGTTATCAAATGGTTTGAATTTCAATGATTTAAAATTAATTACATTGTACAATACTAATGATTAATATCCGAGTACTACTCTAGAATGTATTCATTAATTAATCTAGTTGGAATAAATTTACATAAAGTACTTAACTTGTTCATTGCAAATAAATAATATGTTTCATGGAAGGAAAAAAAAGAAAAAAACAAAACAAAACAGAAGACGCTTCATTATTCCAATTAATTGTTATAGATAATATTTGGGACCAAAAGATACCATTTGAACTTGAAAAACCCTAAAAGGTTTGATGAAAAAGGGAAAGGACAGAGAGGAGATTGAGGAGTTTGGGTTTTTGAAGTTTGAGTTCTTTTATCAAAATCCCTCTCATATTGCATAAACCCAATTTTTTGGCCATTTTCCTTCTTCACCTCCAAAATCCAAATTCTCTCTGCCTCCGCAGTTTTTATCAATCATCTTTTCCTCCAGGTTCCCTCTTGCTCGCTTTCATGCCCAGATTCCCCTGCCGTCCTCTCCACTCACATTGATTTCCTCCTACGCTCGCTTTGTCATTCTCCTCTTCCTTGAGTAGCGCTCCTCCATCGAGAAGCCCCTCATCCGGCTTGGCGAACTTCACCCTTCACTACTACAAATAGATGATTCAACGACACCAAACAACGACCGTTTTGAGAAACCATTAGTAAAAAAGCAACTCTGGGAATCGGTGAGACTGAACTGAAGTTTCAACGACTGTTTTCAAGGAAAACAGTCATTGAAACTGTATTTTCAATGACTGGTTTTAAAACC
Source organism: Inga laurina (assembly GCA_963855925.1). NCBI lineage: Eukaryota > Viridiplantae > Streptophyta > Magnoliopsida > Fabales > Fabaceae > Inga > Inga laurina. The sequence goes on along the minus strand of OY979709.1, from coordinate 35,766,843 downwards.
AGTCGTTGAAACGTTGTTTACAATGACTGGTTTTAAAACCAGTCGTTGAAACCTATGGTTTTCTAAACTAGTCGTTGAAACTGATCTAATTTTCCCCAAATCAACGCGCGTTTCTGTCATTGTCTTCCCCACGTAATTGAACCCTCATTTTCGTGTCTCCCACGAGCTGCATTCCCTAAATTTCTTGGCCTATCTCTTTCTTTTGCATTCTGTCCTCTGTCCCTCTCCGATGTCCACCATCTTCACAGTCCCTCCATTCCCTCTCGGTCGCATGCAGGTCTGATCTTCGCTTTCCCTCTTCGCAGTCTTAGCAGCAAGCAACGCAAGTAGGTAGCCCTGTTTCCTTGCTCTGGTTTTTTTGCTTTTGGTTTTCTCTTCTTAGCCTCTATTTTTTGCTCCTGTAGTTCATACTGGGTCTTCGCATAAAGAAGACAACATTGGTGGTTCTGATCTTGGTCTATTCCGGTGTGTGTGTAAGTTTCCCTTTTCTGTTTCTAGTTGTTTTGTTCATTTGGATGTCAATCTGTGCTATTCTAGAAAAAAAGTTGGCATCTTGAACTTCGGTTGTGACTGAATCTAGGCATGTTGAACTTCGGTTGTGCTGTTCTGGAAAAAAAGTATGTCATTGAGATTGGTTGTGCTTGTTAAATATCTCATAGAAATCAGAAATATTCCAAATGCAGAGTAGGTATTAGGTAATTCGATCTTTACCATTGTAAAATGATTATTTGCATAACCCAATTGATTCAACCCAATCGAATTTCATATCACTAATTAAGTTAGCACAACTTGCCATTAGCTAAACAACACGCTTATTTGGACTAACTTTCTTTTGGTCACATTATTCAATCTCTTATTATCATGAATAATGATATATATATATATATATTTAGACACTATACATTATTTTATTTTATATAATTTGGGTATGTTATATACAGCATGGGAGAGGAGAAGAGAGGGGAAACAATGATGCACAGTATAAGAAAACAAATCAACGAGAACAAAACATGGCTGTCTAATAAAATTAATTAAATTTGAAAATTAGGAGGTTGCGTGTTTGATATTCCTTAGATATATGGAATACATGAGTTCCTTCCGTTTTTGGTAAAGAATAATTAAAAATAAGACATCATTTCTATTTATACAAGTAAATTAGTCTAGTTTGCTTCGTGTTTGGATTTAATTTTAATTTATTATATTATCATGGACAAATAATAGTAATTTCATCTAATTAATTACTTTTGAGGTAATGATATCTCGAGAAGCACATGCACCCTACTCTGTATTTCATTTCCTTCGCGTTGGATCATATAGAGACAAAATCCACTGGATTCCTATTTTCTAATTCTATTGAAGTTGTAATGCAATGATTAGTTGTAAGATTGTTGGCCGCACAATCTCGTATAGTTATGGGCTTGATAACAAAGATATTAGAGAGTTCCTATCTTTGGAGGAGATTGACGTAGGATGGGTCACATTTGCAATCATGTGAGTTTAGTTATAATTTTTAATTGTAATTAATGCACTGATATTTAGGGGTTTTAGGTTTCTACATTTAATATGTCATTTCTCATTTCATTTATGTGGTAGCTGCTTCCACAAACTGTGTGCCGAACGAGGGCTCGACAGTACATATGGCTTCTTTTGTCCTGGCAGATTGTCACGGCGTAATAGCTAGAGGTTGGAAGATCGGATGAGCTATGTAGGCTATACAATAGGCCAGACTCAGCTGCCTTGTTATCTGGCACCAATTATTGAAGGGCAAGTAACTTTATTTGATATATTTATACACGTTCACTTTGCTAAACAGTATCATGTTATCTAACCTCATTTTAATCTATATATGCATGTGACTATAGTTATCATTGGAGTCTCTGTGTTCCTTGTCCCTCGATCAACATCATCTTTTGGTTTGACTCATTGGGTCGCAAGCCAGACGCAGATATCAAAAACATTTTTAACACGTAAGTAAATTTATTTGTCCGTCATTGATTTTTGATTTTACTCAATTGTTTTAATGTCTTTTGTTTATCATTTTAATTATTACAGTGTATTGAAGACATATTATATAATGAGTGGGAAGCGTGAAGGTAAAGCTGGTCATACAAAGTGGTTCCAGCCAAACGTAAGTTCTTTACATTCAAGTTTTTCGATTGACGATTGCTTTACATAGGCCTTTATTCTTTTTTACCGTTTGCTTTTGATGTATAGTCTCCACGGCAAGTAGGGAAAACTGAGTGCGGCTTCTATGTTATACTATATATGTATAACATCATTTTCTCTGGCCTTACTACAAATTTTGAACAGGTGATCATTTCTTGATTCTCAATTGAATTTCAGTTCTTTTCATGTGATTCAATTATTAGTTATTTCATTCAATTTATTTATTTATGTTAACATATTCTCCACATTGCGCACAGATTTTTGGTGATCAGGACCCCTACACAATCGAAGACATTAATTTGATCCGAGACCTGTTGTTAGGACATCTTCTACAACACATAGAGGGGTGATGATGTGTAGAGGTTTTTTTACATAGTGCAGTGGTTTTGTATAGTGCTATATAAGTTTGCATATTCGAATACTTTTCCTAGTTTCTTATTTATGAGTACTTTGAATTTGTTAAGGCATTATGCTTTCAGAGAACACTTTGGAAAATGATGATGAAAAATAGGGATTTTCATGGAATCATGTCATCACCTCTTTGGCCATATGCATGTCATGATTTACATTGAAAGTTGAAGTCTGCACATTGAAATGATGTTATGATGATATATGCACTATATGTCATGATAGAAAAATTAACATGTGATTTTCACTTCCATGAGTATTAGGGGAAGCTAGAGAGTTAATCATGAGAGAATGGGAGGACGTGGGGACTTGTAGACACATATGGTGGAGGAACAGAGGGGGATGATGTAGGGAGTTAAAAAAAAAAGGATACAACGACTATTTTTAATAAAACAGTCGTTGTATCTCCCATACAAAGACTGTTTTTTAACAGTCGTCTTTTCCCGAATTTTCAACGACACTAAGATAGATGTCCCCTTGAAAACAGTCATCTAAAGGGCCAAAAAACGGTCATTAAAAGTCCCTTCTGTAGTAGTGCCAACCTCCTCACCAACATCGTCAGCTGCTTCCTCCAATAAAATGATGATGAATAATCTTATGACGTTGTTTCCCAAGATGTACTTTACTTGTTTTAGAAGGTGAAGGGTTTGAGGGGCATTTCGGTAAACACATCTAAACTTTAAAAACCCAGATTCCTCCCCTATTACCTCTTTGTCATTTCTTTTTTTCATCAGACCTTTTGGGATTTTTCACGTTCAAATGGTAATTTTTGATCTTTTTTTCTAATTTTTAATTTCATCATGTCTGAGCTTGCGATTGATAATTGTGTTTATGTCAATTTAAATGGAGGGCTGGGAGAGAAAACTTGATGGGAAAAAAATACTAGATCATAGGATGATAAAATTGCTATGATATTCAGATTTGACCCATACATACAGCATGTTTGGATTGATGATTCACCAGCCCAATCGAGGCGAATCACCAACCCAATCACCATTCGGAGCTTTTGGTTCAAGTTGTGATGTTTGGATAGACAATTAGCTTGCAGTCTAAAAGAGATTTTTCGCATAATTGGGAGAAGCTGCTGGTTGAAGCTGATAGCTTCTGATAAGCCCAACTGACCGCCCACTCTCTATTATTCTATCTCCTTCCCCTTTTTTCCTTCAATCCAAAAAGTTTTTGTTCTATTACCAAAATTCAGAGACCTCTTTGTTTCTCTCTGGTCTCTTCATTCTTTTCGTCTCCTTTAAGTCTTTAAATGTGTAAAGCTTAGTGAAACAAAAAGACATAAAAAAAAAAGTTGAGTGCTTTGCGATGGGGAATTTGTTGAAAGCAGAGTTGTCTGTATTTCTGGTGTTTCTCTGCGTTCTTGTTGTGTCAGCCTTTGTGGGTTATGACCACAAAGCTATTGTCATCAATGGCCAAAGAAAAATTCTGATCTCTGGCTCCATTCACTACCCCAGAAGTACCCTGACGTAATCATCATGCTTCTTCTAATTTGTCTTCTTCATCTTCTTCTTGTTTTCTTCAGGTTTTCTCAAAGCAATATATTTTATTTTAATTGAATCTGTAGATGTGGCCTGGGTTGATTCAGAAAGCCAAAGATGGAGGCGTGGATGTTATTCAAACCTATGTCTTCTGGAATGGACATGAGCCTTCCCTGAGAAAAGTATTTTTGTTGTCTTCTTCCTCTGGTTTTTTTCCCCAACTAATAATCAAAACATCATAGGGCCAATAAATCAATAAAGAATGATCAACCAGATTTTAATATTGCATATTTTTGAATTTTGCAGTATTATTTCAATGACAGGTTCGACTTGGTGAAGTTCATGAAACTGGTGCGGCAAGCTGGTCTTTATGTTCATCTTCGCATAGGTCCCTATGTCTGCGCTGAGTGGAACTTGGGGTATTAATTTTTTTTTCAATGAATAAATCTTTTTTTTTTAATTATGAAACTTCAATCGACCATCTAAGAAAGAGTCAAGTTTTGTTTCATTGATGGCGGCAATGCAAAAATTTACTCAGAAAATTGTCACTATGATAAAGGCAAGGGGGTTGTTTCAAAATCAGGGAGGCCCAATATATTTTTCCCAAGTAAAATTTTTTCTCTTAATTATCATAAAAGTAATTTATATAAACGCTAAACCAAACACGTTTTACTTTTATAAAAACACTTATCTAATTGCCAATTCAAATATTAATCATTTTATCCAATCTTACTTTTCCCCAATCTTAAGATTTCATAAGTCAAATTGATAAAAAAAGTCACTTTTCCCATCGTTATTCCAAACACATCCATAATTTGTTGACCCAAATGTTATTTTTTAATTGGATTCAAAGTATATTTATGCTCGAGAAGTATCTCCAGAGAACCTACAAACATCTCGCAGTTTACTCTTTTCTTTTTCTCTTTATGATAGCAGGTTCAAATATATTCACCAAACAAAAGTACATGAGTATGCCATAGATAATAACGAAAAATTATGCTTGTCTACTACCATGCTTCTTAATTGTTGATTGCTGAAAAAAGCAACATTACACCGATTTTAAAAGATTTAGTGTTAATTACATAAAATGCTCTGTAATCTTCGTGTAAAACAAGAAGGGGGAGGGGAAGAGAAGAGAGGAAAGATGGGAGAGGAGAAGGAGTAGAGAAGAGGAAGGCAGGAGAAGAAAACTGTAATTTGAATTTCAATAATCAAGTCTACCATCAAAATGAGAACCCTTAAACAACTTATAGTAACAATAATATAATAAATACCTAATCAAAGTTTTAAAAAACTAACAATGATAAAAAATCTAAATAAATCCAAATATACTAAAAATATAATTAAACCCTAATTATTTCTTATATGATATTCGACCATTTTCCTAAGCTTGAAGAAATCGTCTCATGACAAATTAAAAGTGATGTAAAAGGGAAGGGTTGAATAAGACTTTAATATGGGTTAACATGAAAATCAGTAGAAAGCACTAAAAATGAAGATATCAGATCCACGATTATAGACATTAATTTTATTTGATTATACAGTATTATGTTAGTTTCATTTTCTTTGATTGTATAGTATTTTGGCTAACTCACTTCTTTATAAATATGTAATCTATTGGTATGAAAATAATATTAATTTAGTATTAATCTATTCGATTCTCTTCATGGTATCAGAGCATTGAAGAAGAGAATTATCCGAACTGAATCAAACACACTTACCTTTGTGTTCTATAATATCAGAACCAAAATCGGTGTCTCTATCTTCGGCATTGTCGACACGTATCATAGCATCCCTGTGCTCATTTCTGTTTGACAATCTTGATCGTTATTTCCAGCAATCATTGTAGCCATCACTACCCTTACCCAATGACATCTGTCATTTGTTGCAAATATCAGAATTTTTGTCGTCCCTCCATACCGATGACACAAGCAACTTGTCGGCCTTCTCACTTCACGGTGGTGGTATATCCTTTCAGTCTCGCCACTACTCTCTCCTCAATAATGGAAGAGAGGCTGTTGATCAACGTCACTGCACCAACTCTTGTCACCCATCGCAGATTTGATCAGATCAATCCTCTTGTCTTTGGCGCTCTCTTTAATCGGCCTCCAGCACTCTTATTTTAGCGGCCAAGGTCTCCGTTGGAGGCATCTTTGCGGCTTCACTACCTTTCGCTGTGTTGTAACTCTCCCCCCCTTACGCCTCTCATTTCTCTTCTTCGTTCCAAAAACTGAGCTTGCTCATGAGGGAGTAAAAACAAGGAAAAGAAAGAGAAAAAGAAAAAAAGGGGCAATCACTGTTCACACATCACTATTCACCCACGTGGGTAGTCACTATTCATCGGTCACTATTTACCTGTGTGCTTAGTCACTTTTCACAGATTAATCAATATGTCTACAATTTTTTATGCCTCTTCCCTTGTGCCACAATTTAGTTCTGAGGACATCTCTATTGTCCTTACTGCCACATTTCTCATTAACCGAATACCAAGCCGATCACTGTCTTACAAAATGTCACTTCAACTCCTCCACAAATACTATAACCTCCAATACCTTGAAAATACTCTACCACTCCAGGTGTTTAGCTGCACATCATATGTTCATTTCCATCACACCAACAAACTTGACCTTAAAGCCATTCAATGTATCTTCCTTGGTTACTCTCATTCCCAAAAAGGATACAAGTGTTATGATCCAGTCTCTAAACGTTTACTTGTCACCTGTGATGTCACCTTTCTTGAAAATACACCCTATTATGCCTTGTCTACAATTCAGGGGGGGAGAGATGGTGAATTTCAGACAAAATAAACACTAAAGGATGATCAAACAGTCACAATTTATATACTTACCCACACAGAACCTAATCATGATACCTTTGATACTCCTGATAACAACCTTGATATCCCTGATAATCCCAATAACCTTGATAACTTTGATAATGTGCCGAATCTAGGGGAAGAAACAAATATGTGGGGTAATACCTACATACGACGATACAAAAGAGCTAATGAACAACATTCTATTAGTACTCACCAGGAGTCGGTACTAGTGGCAGGTCCAAGAGCAACAGAAGGTTCTGACCTTAATCTTCTCATTGCATTACGAAAATAACTTAGACAACCTAAATCATCCAATAGCTATCCTATTGAGAAATTTGACTCCTACAAGGCCCTTTCATCTAAATACAATGCATTTGTATCTCATCTTCATAGAATCAGGATACCAGACACTGTTGATGAAGCTATGGCTATACCTGAGTGGAGACAAGCTGTCTTGAAGGAAATGGAAGCTCTTAAGCATAATAAGACATGGGATGTAGTAGATCTACCACGAGAGAAGTGCTTGTTGAATGGAAATGGGTGTTCACTCCTAAGTATAAAGCAGATGGAGCTCTTGAGAAATACAAAGCTAGATTGGTTGAAAAAAATTTCATAGAAGTATATAGGGAAGATTACACTGACACATTTGCTCCAGTAGCCAAGTTAAATACCATCACAATTCTCTTATCTATTGCAGTGAATTTATATTGGAATATGCACTAACTCAATGTAAAAAATGCTTTCCTCCATGTAGAACTCAAGGAAGAGAAGTATATGAAGTTGCCTTTAGGGTTCACAAAAAAAAGGTTAACCAAGTCTGTAAGTTAAAGAAGTCGTTATATGGGTTAGAGCAATCTCCCCATATATGGTTTGAAAGATTCACTCGGGTTCTGTAGAGACATGGTTAGACTCAAGGGCAGAGTAACCATACTTTATTTGGTAAACACCAATAGGGTAAGATGGCTGTTCTGGCTATTTATGTTAATAATATAATCCTTACAGGAGATGACAAGGTAGAAATCAATCAAATCAAGACGGCCTTGGCACGAGAATTCCAGATCAAAGATTTTGGACAAATGAAGTACTTTCTTGGGATGGAAATTACTGGATTTAATAAAGGAATTTATATCTCTCAAAGGAAGTATGTACTCAACCTTCTAAAAGAAACATGGATGACAGGCTGCAAACCCAGTGACACACTTATATAGATTGACAAAATAGATGAAGATGTAGATCTCGGTAAGGTAGTAGACTTAGGGAACTATCAACGGATGGTAGGCAAACTAATATATCTGTCTCATACCAGACCAAATAGTGCCTTTGCTGTAAGTGTGGTTACCCAGTATTCTCATGCTCTTAAATAGAAACATTTGAATAAAGTCTACAAGATCCTTTGTTACTTGAAGGGATCTCTAGGACGTGGCTTGCTATTTAAGAAAACTGACAAACGAATTGTAGAGTTATTTACAGATGCTGATTACGCAGGTGATAAAGATGACAGAAAATCCACATCTGGATTTTGTACATATGTGTGGGGTAATTTGGTCACATAGAGAAGTAAAAAGCAAAGTGCAGTCGCGAGAAGCAGTACTAAAGCAGAATACAGGGCAGTAACACTAGGAATTTGTGAAGGTATATGGATAAAGCGTGTTCTTGAAGACTTGAGGAAGTCCATAAATCTACCAATCAAGTTCTATTGTGATAACATGGCTGCGATCAATATTGCTCATAATCTGGTTTAACATGATAGAACTAAATATGTTGAAATAGACAAACATTTTATAAGAGAAAAAGATGATGAGGGTATCATTGATCTCATGTACAAACCCTCTAAAGAACAAACCTCAGACACCCTCACTAAAGGACTACCAAGGACAAATTTGAGTATATGATTGGAAAGTTGAACTTGACTGATATCTACAGTCCAACTTGAGGAGGAGTATAGAGAGCACTGAAAATGAAGATATCAGATCCACGATTACAGGCGTTAATTTTCTTTGATTATACAGTATTCTATTAGTTTTATTTTCCTTGATTATACAGTATTTTGTCTAACTCACTTTTGTATAAATATGTAACCTATTAGTATGAAAATAATATCAATTTAGTCTTCCTATTTTCTTCAAAATCCTTTTCAATAGGTGAGGTACCGGAAAAGGACATCTTGGTAGGAATGAAGAATTAGATCTTGGAGAGTATCTAGAAAACCTTTCTAACAGATAAAATACTGATGATCTGTTCAGTATGGTGAGCCTTTAGGAGATGTAGGGTGTTCGTGAGATAGGGTTGTAGTTCACTACACTTAAAACCTTATGAATCTCAATTAGAGAAGACACTACTTTCACTGGTTTAGAGTTGCTAACATGATCACGAAGTATAAACTCTTTACTATTGAGGCCAATAGAATTAACGTTATCAATCACATGAGTTTCTATTGGAGCCTGTAGTAGGATAGGTGCTAGTGGCACAACTTCATTGCTATGGCCAGGTTCTACTTGAGCTAGGGCAGCACTTCACTTGGATTTACAACCTCATCTCCAGTCTTTGAAGGAGCATATTTTATTTCCATCAACTTGCTTGCTTCTTCCCTTTGCTTTTTCAGCTCCTCAAACCCCTTTAGCGTCTACTAGAGACTAGTTATTACTGCATCTAGATGTTGGTCTTGTTTAGCTTGTGCCTTATAACGGTCAGCTTCAGCTTTTTTATGCCAAGGGGACCCCTTATCCCTATACCTCTTTGTTCATGTGATGGAGAAGATCTCATATATTCTAGCTTATTCTCTTAGTAGTAAGAGGTGGAGACCAATGAGGATAGGGTAGAATGGGTGTGTTTTTCTTACTTGTTTGGTGATTACTTGCTACTATTTTCTGAAACAGATGAGGAGTAAATGAGTAATGTCCTTGACTGTATGGATCTAATTGGGCTAGTTTCAAGTGGGAAGATTACACATACCAACACCAACACCAACAAAGCCTTATCTCATTAGATGGGGTGGCTACATGGATCACAACGCCATTGTACTCCATAAAAAATCAAATCTTTAGATAGATTACTAATTAAAAGATTCAGCTCTATAATCTCATTAGCATAATTTCTTTGTTGATCCAAATTCAAAAAAAAAAAATTCAACAAATTGGCCGTGGAGTGCCTAACACAACCCTCCCCTTTACCCAAGCTTGGGACTAGCTATAAGATTAATTCTAAGAAAACTACAATGTTTTTCTCAAAAAATGTAATATACTGTGCAGCCAGAATAATTTTCAAAGGAGAGAGGAATTGGGAAGGTATTGGGGAGCTCAATTCACTTATGGTAGAAACCAGATTAAAGTTTCAGAACTTGCTTAATAAGGTACAAAGGAAGCATAGTGGATGGAAGGAAAGTTGTGGTCTTTAGTTGGGAATATATTACCTCACAAATGGTCCATTTCCAGTTGCAATATTAGCATGTTTCGGTTGGGGTTTGTAATGAGATAGAGAACTTACAAAAAGGTTTTGCATGGGGTTCGCATGAGTAGAGAAAAAACGGTACATTTTGTAAGTTGGGATGTCATTTGTAAACCTAAGGAAGGGGCTGGTGTTGGAATTAGAATTCTGAAAGTTATGAATGAGGCTATGCTGGGAAAGATCGGTTGGAATTTAATAGCAAATCCTAGAATCTTTTGCTCTAAAGTATTGAGGGCAAAGTATGGAAAGGGAGTGGTGCTAAATGCTGAATGTACAGTGAAGAAGTCTGCAAATTCAATTGTCTGGAAGCATGTTGCAGAGTTGTGAGGAATGGTGCCAAAGTGAAATTCTGGTTGGATTGCTAGCTAAAGAAATAAAGGAAGTTGGCAATCTATTTTTTCAGTGAACCAGATTTGTTTGATCCAGAAGCTACTATTAAAGAAGTACTTGGTTTCTCTGATGATGGTTATAGCTTTCCTCTTTTCTTTGTTTTTTGCTGCCTTATCTAAGTGGCTTCCCCTGCTCTTTGATGTGCTTTGTTTTCGCCATTTTTTGGCGGTTCCTTTAATTCTTATGTGATATTAGTCTGTCTCAGTAACATTAAGCTTTGACCTCAATTTTGCTTTGTGAAGGAATTATAAACAGATTAAGCAGTAGAGTAGAAGCGTGTATCGGTAAAGTCGGATCTGGGTTTGGGGCCCACGCAAGGATTGGACTACAAGAGCCTAATCAGGGTTTGCACAACAGTGCACCAGAACAAGCAAGATGGTAGATAAGAGGGGATTGCTAGAAAGCTCAATGGCAGGGGTGGTTTGCAATGCTAGAGGCATACCCTATTTATAGTGATCAGGGTGACCACTAATTAGGCAGTGTGTGCACCCTTTTCTTGCTCTCCAAGTTGGTGATTTAATTCAATTGATTCTCAATTAATTCCTCAATCATGGAGATTTGTTTCTCAATCATAATCCTATAATTAATTGCCAACTTATTTACCAAGCAACAATCTTATGTTGATTGATTAATTATTTGATAAGGCAACTTATGCCCTTAATCAAATAGTCCGGCCCATCAAGGGCGGACTTAGACCCAAAGTCCAACATCTCCCACTCGCCCTTGATAGGCCACCCATAATGCAACTACATCTTCTTCTTGTTTCATACTTGGTGCCTGCCATGACTGCATGGGCACAACATCTTCAGAACCTTTAGTGCTTGTGATACTAGAAATCCTTGATATCGGATCAGCATCTAAAGACACCCTTTGTGAACCTGTAAATTGTTGCCTCATATGCCCTAGGTCTATCCATACACTCAACTCATGGCATATTTGATCCTTCTTGAGTCATAGTTTCTCTTGTTTCTGTACTTGACCCAGATTGCCTACTATGCACGTGGTCTCCACACTTACTGGTTTTCTCATAACCTGTAAGGGACATGTCACAGATGCCACCGTAAAAGGTGTACTTCAAGATAGACCTTCCTGTTTTACTAGAAACATCAATCTTTCCCGACTTGGTCACTTTCCTAGCTTTTAGTTGTCTGATCGAATCGTACATGATCATAAAGCTTCAGCTAAAGTAGCCGGTCCCAAGTCAGGCTTTCAGGATGCCTGCCTAAGTCCTGAAGGCATCGTTTGAAGGATTTCTCCTTCCTGGGACTTACACCATAGTGAACCAGGGATCTGTCACCTACGTCCCATATTGCAGTCATTCTCTCAAGCACATGTAGTATGAATTGCATGCTACGGTGATTTTTGCAATGGTGTATGTCGATTTTACCTTTATCTTTCACCGTACAGACTTTAGTTCAAATGCACTCAGTATTGGAACCAGAACTTCCCTTTTACAATCATTCCCTTTTGGAACCTCATTTGTAAAAGAGAGTCCTTTTCCTAGCTACAAGTTTGATGATACATCTTTTGTAATCATGCCTTGATCCATGATGTATGTATACATTCGGATCTCATCTCAGTTCAACTGAGGCGACTCAAGCGTAAAGATCTTCCTTATCCATCTCATGGTGATCATTTGCTCGTTTTATCAACCCACGCCCCTGCAAATTATAGGAAGACGGTTGTTCGTGTGAGTGAACCAACCTTCCTGACCTGTACGACATATGGAATTGCATACCTTGTGCCTATGCATTAATATATACACAATATATTTGGAAAAAACTGAAAATGCATCATTTTATTGCAACGTTCAATACATTACATTCTACGCATGACCAAAGCATTTACATGTTTAACAAAAGGTTTTCTGGCAATGGGCTTTGTAAAGGGATCATCTAACATCTTATGAGTATAAAGGTATTGAACGGTCACTTGTTTCTTAGTGATCATGTCTCTTACAAAATGATATTTAATGTCTATGTGCTTTGTCCTACTATGATCCGTAGGGTCTTTAGCATAGGCTATTGTGGCTTGACTATCGCAACATATCAAAATAGGACCCTCCTTTCTACCTTTCATTCCTAAACGTTCTAGAAATCTCTTAAGCCAAACAGCTTCTTGAATAGTGGCAGAACAAGCTATGTATTCAGATTCCATGGACAACAGAGCCACACAGGTCTGTTTCTTGCTGCTCTAGGAAATTGCTCCATTGTTTAGGAGGTATGCGTATCCTGAGGTGGAGTGTCGTTCATCTATATCTCCCGCCCAGTCAGTGTCAGAGTATCCTATTAGATGCATATCTCTACCTTGATAACATAGCTCGTAATCCATGGTTCCCTTCAGGTACCTCATGATTCTTTTCATAGCTTCCTAATGCTTTACTATAGGGTTGGATTGAAAATGGCTCACAAGTCCGACTGCGAAGCATATGTCTGGTCTAGTACAGAGTATAGTGTACATCAAGCTCCCAACTGCACTCAAGTATGGGACTCTTTTCATGTGCTTTATTTCGGATTCTTCCATGGGACACATGTTCGTGCTGAGGTGGTGTCCCTTAACTATAGGGGTATCCATAGGCTTGTAGTCTCTCATATTGAATCGTTCTAAGATCTTTACTATGTATGCCTTTTGTGACAAGGATAGCAATCTTTTTGAACAATTCCTCTTTATCTTGACTCCCAAGATATATTCTGCTTCGCCCATGTCTTTCATTTCAAAGTTCAAGGATAACCAATCCTTGATTGTTTTGACTACCTTAAGACTCGTTCTGGCCAGGAGTATATCATATACATAAAGAGACAAGATCACAAAATCATCTCCAAACCGCTTTATGTAGACACAGTGGTCTTCTTTTATCATCTCAAAGTTGAATGAGGTCACTGCCTCTTGAAATCTTAGATACCACTGTCTAGATGATTGTTTCAATCCATAGATGGACCTTAGGAGTTTGCAAACCTTTTGTTCGCTCCATTTTCTATGAAGCCCTCAGGCTACTCCATATATATCTCTTCATCTTGTTTTCCATTAAGGAATATGGTTTTTACATCCATTTGATGTAACTCCAAGTCCATACTTGCCACTATGGCGAGTATGAGTCTTATTGAGTTAAAACGCACCACTGGTGAGAAGGTATCTTCATAATCTATCCCTTCTCGTTGGGTGTACCCCTTAGCCACCAACGTGCTTTGTGTTTATCAATTGATCCATCTACCTTTCGTTTATATTTAAGAACCCATTTGTTCCCAATTGCCTTTTAGCCTGGTGGCAGGTCAACCAATTCCCAAACTTGGTTAGCTTTCATGGAATTCATCTCCTCTTCTAAGGCCTTTCGCCATATTTCCTTAGCAGGTCCGATTAGCGCTTCTTTAACACTTTTTAGATCTTCCTCATTATCTTCTGGATTGACAATGAGTACTTTTCCTTCTATTTAGAAGCGTCTTTTAGGGATTCTATCCCTCTGGCTTCTCCGGGGTGGGAGTTGAACATGATTCTCTTCTTGTGCTTGATTATCATTTGGCTTCTTCGGGGTGGAGTTGCACAAGACTCTCTTCCTGTGCTTGATTATCATTTCCATGTTGTGAAAATGACTCATTTCTCCTACTCGGGTCAGTGATCTGAGGGATGGCTTCAACTTCCTCACTCTCATATAGAGTTTCTGTTTGGTTAAGGCTTCCTCTGCTAGGAAAATGTGCTTCTAGGAACACTGTGTCCCTTGACTCTATCTCAGTCATTGAGCCATCCTTATTTTCACCAAGACATATCCTTTTGATTGCTCAAAGTATCTTATAAAGATACATTTCTTGCCTCGAGGTCCCAACTTTCCATGTTTGTGAAACGAATTGTGTATATAGGCTGCCAATCCCTATGGTCGTAAGACACTTAGATCTAGCTTACGGCCTGTCTATAGCTCATAAGGTGTAGAAGTGACTGATTTGGAAGGCACTAAGTTAAGTATGAATGTTGCAGTCAACAGTGCATCGCCCCAATATGAAATTGGTAGTTCAGCTTGTGACATCATTGACCTAACCATATCGAGAAGTGTTCTAGTTCTTCTCTCGGCCACTCATAAATGTAATGAAGTACCACGCTCCATGTCGTGCCCTCACACTCATAGGTCTGCAGATATCCGAGTGTATTAGTTTAAGAGGATGTTCTGCTCTGGTTGCCTTTCCGAAGGGTTTCCTTGTGCTTTTGCCAGCAAGGCAATGCTCACATAGAGACATTTCCTTTTTCGACACTTCTCCTAGCAATCCTTCATTTGCTAGTTTGGTCATGCATTCTTGACCAATGTGTCCTAATCTGGCATGCCATGTATCATAATTATCATTAGATGAAATCGCATAGCATTGACTAGAATTAAAATCATAATTCATTAAAACAAAAAAAACCATCCAAAATACAACCAAATCTAAAATAATCGGTCCCATTTGAAATGTCAACAACTTGATCATGAAAGTTAACATTAAAACTAAATTTAACTAAAGAAATAAAAGACACTAGGTTTCGTCGGATCTCCGGAGCGTAGAGGACATCTTGCAAAATTAGGGTTCGCCCGCCTTGTAAAGTCAATTTACAGGTGCCGATCCCTTTGACTTCTACTATCACATTGTTCCTAACGTAAAGCCACCTGCTTCTAGCTGGTAGCCTGCAAAACTCAGTGAAGATACCACAATCTCTGCTCATATGGTCTATGGCCCTTGAGTCTACAACCCACACAGGTTAGCCTCAGCTATAAAGGTAGTACTAGAAACAAAAGAAAAATGAGAAGGGTTATCACATAGTACCTTATTCTTCTCAGGGCAATCTTTTACAAAATAGCCTTTCTTTTTGCAAGAGTAGCACTTGACCTTGGAAAGGTCTCGCTTATTTGCAGGTTTCCTGTTCTTCTTGAAGGCATTCTTATCCTTCTTTGCCCCTGGGTTCCCCTTCTTCTTTTGAGGTCGCTTGCCTTTATTAGCCTTTTGCTTTTGGGATGAAGCTCCTTTTTCTTCAGTTAAGAGTGCTTGACCATTGGTCTTTGCACCGTACATACGGTCATCCTCCAATTGGATGTGACGAGCAATGTCAGCAAAAGTCTTGATGGTGTTGTTGTGAGTTATGGTGTGCTTCATGTGATCCCAGCTTACAGGGAGTGAACTCACAACAGCTTGCACTTGCTGTGCTTCAGAAAGGGTTCCTCCTGCCTCAATAAGTTCCCTTATCATATTTTACATTTTCCTTAAATGCTGCCTTATGGTAGTGTTTGGACCCAGCTTATAATTGTCTAGCTTGATAGTGATCCTCCTGAGTCTTGCATAAGAAGTACCATCAAACTCTTCTTTCAGCGTTGTCCACATGGCAGAGGCAGTGACATGTCCTTCAAATTGACATATCATATCATCGGTCATTGCCGTAAGCATTGTGATTCGAGTGATGGTATCCTTTCTTTTCCAGGTTGCAAAAGCATCCTGTTCCCTTCGTGATGCATTAGCATCAGGTTGCGGAAGCACATTGGTCAAGACATCTATGACATCTTGTTCCTCCAAGACATACGAGATCTTATGGCGCCACATGCCGAAGTTCTCACCATGCAGCTTGTCTCCTCGAACGAGATCATCAACAAAAGTCTTGCTTGTCATTTGAGCCATTTTTCTGTCACATAGACATGCATTTTCATTAGGTATGCAATTTCATTTTGAAATACTATCTCTTTGTTTAAGTAAGAGTAGAAATTAATAGAATGAGAGTTTGCTAGCTTCGTGTTTAGGAATCAACTGGGTTGACCCCCATCCCACTCATTCTAGTTCACCGCTCATTATTATTAATTTCTATTCTTATTCAAACATATCCCCATTTTTTTCTTTTAAAAAAAACAATTCCATAAAAGAGAAAGGAAAAAAAATGCTCCCACTCAAATAAAGCATCATAAGGAAGTAGAATAAATAATTCAAAAAAATTTATTCATTAAGCAATAATTCCATGAAAGGTTCATATAAGTTGCAATGAAAACAAATTCAAAAACAGGTAAACTATAACATGGATAATCAAGTTTCAATAACGAGGTACATTAATGCCAAAATCTAGAAATGTTTTCTAAGCCTTAGCTCTATGAGCTCCTTTGTCCATATTGTCTATGCCTCTCTTGAAAACGTCTTTCCAAAATCCTTGGCCATGGAGATGACCCCTCTTTGTCACTTGCTCACGGTATTCCACCATAGCTTTTACGTAGAACTCAGCGTTACTAGCATTAGTGACTTGTCTACCATATCCACAAATGACCCCATAGACACTTTTGATTTGAACATATCTATCAACATCTTTTTCAACAAGAGATTTGATTAGAGCACTAGTTCTTGGTCTATTGACCTCCTCCTCTTCGAACTCATCGAATTTGAACTTTGCTTTATCTTCTTGCTTCACCTCGTCAGGTGTGTTGGAGTCTTGTTGTGACAAAGGGGGACCTTTCTTGTTGGTGCTACAAACTCTACTTGAGGTCTTTACCTCTTGTTCATCATCAGAAGCTAGAGAATATTCAGGGGGAGCCCCATCAAAGGATTGGTCAGTGTGTATACTAGTCATATCTGACCAATAATCATTCATCACAAAGAAAAACAATTTTCATAACTTATTCTAAATAGTTTAGGGTCAAAAAAACACTCAAAAACGCCCCTATACGCGCCCCCACGCGCCACCGGAAGGTTTCTGGTTTAAAAAATTCATTTAAAAATAGGAAACTGGGAAGTTCTACTCTCAGGTGGTGGCGCGTGTCCCTCATGCGTCGCCTTATGGACCTCATTTTGACATAATGTCAAAACTACTGGACTTGTCTCAGTGCACTGAGTCCGATGATGTCCTTGATTAGCTCATATGGCCTTGGGGTGGGTCCTACGCGCCACAAAGGCGCGCTGTCAAAGGAAGAGAATTTTTTTTTAAATGAATAAAAAAAAGGTTTTTTTGAATTTTTTTTTGGAAATCAGGTTGGGCCGGTCTGGGTCGGTTGAACCGACTCAATGTCCTTTGAATCGGGTTTCGGGTCGATCGACCCGAAACGCTACGTTTCAGTGATTTAAAACGCAGCCCCCACTGGCCGAAACGACGCCGTTTTGGCCAGCGCTAAACGGCACCATTTCACTTAGTGAAACGACTTGTTTTGGGGTTCTGGCCAAAACGACGCCGTTTTGGCTCCCTTCCCCCTTCTTCAACCTCCATCCGGGTCGACGTGACCCGGCCAGAGCTCAGGCGGGTCTGTCGTGACCCGCCTGTTTCATTTTCCTTTTTCTCCCTCATCCAACCTTCGTTTGACATGAGTCCGGTGCCGTTGGAACCGTCTCCTCGAGTACTTCACGTTCATAACCTCTTTTCACAAAGAGGCTCACATTTTTGAAGACCCAATTCTCGAAGCTCGTCGGTGACCGTGGATTCACACAGAAAACATGGTGCTTCTCTTTCTTCTTATGTTTTATGGTCTCATGCATTTATTTAGATGTTCAAGTTGTCGTTTTTGAACTCATATATATTCCAAAATCAAAAAAATGATATTGACAGAGAAAACAAGAAGAGAGAGAGCATGTGACAATTTTCATCCCCTTTTTTTTTTAAAAAAGAGAGATGCTTCAAGAACATAGGATCATTCTTATAAATAAAAACGTAGTGCACAGAACGCATGTGAACCAAAAAGGAATACTGGGAAAATAATTTTCAATAGAGGAGAGAGATACGAAGATGAGAGAGAGAAATAGCACATGTTCATATATACACACATGCATGCTTCAAACAATAATACGGAGGTCATGCATATACAATACAGCAACGGAAAAAAAATGAACATGCGTAGGTAGGGAAAAGTAAGAAAACAGAGACGCAGATCATGTATTTTTCATGTATGCATATATATATAAAAAATTATAGAACACATATTGCATACAACCATATAGATCCGGTAGGCTTTGATACCAATAAAGGAATTATAAACAAATTAAGCAGTAGAGTAGAAGCGTATACCGGTAAAGTCGGATCCGGGTTTGGGGCCCACGTAAGGATTAGACTGCAAGAGCCTAATCAGGGTTTGCACAATAGTGCACCAGAACAAGCAAGATGGTAGATAAGAGGGGATTGCCAGAAAGCTTAATGATAGGGGTGGTTTGCAATGCTAGAGGCATACCCTATTTATAGTGATCAGGGTCACCACTAATTAGGCAGTGTGTGCACCCTTTTCTTGCTCTCCAAGTTGGTGATTTAATTCAATTGATTCTCAATCAATTCCTCAATCATGGAGATTTGTTTCCCAATCATAATCCCATAATTAATTGCCAACTTATTTACCAAGCAACAATCTTATGTTGATTGATTAATTATTTGATAAGGCAACTTATGCCCTTAATCAAATAGTCCGGCCTATCAAGGGCGGACTTGGACCCAAAGTCCAACACTTTGGAATATTTGGAAAGGAATAAATTCCCCTGATCCAGCTTTTGCAATTTCTCAAGTATGAAAATTGCTGGCATATGTTATAGGATGCCAATGGCTGGGTATCAAATAATGGTGACATTATAAGCAATGTCAGCAATTAGCATCGGCAAATCCCGTGGGTAACTCTCTTAAAATTAATTCAGATTGTGCCTGTGATTTAAATAGTGGTAAAGCTGTTGTATCATTCATTGTTAGAGCTTCCAATTTGTGGAATTATTGATGGTGGTTCTAGAATTATCCTTGGATAACCAATTAGATGATGTATTTTTTAGGATATTAGAGATGTGAGGCTCTCTTTGTGGATATTTCTCTCTTAAGGGATTTCATAAGGAACCACTCTTTTGTTTGGATTCTTAAGGAAGCAAATTTGATAGTATATTATATCGCTAAAGCTTCTTTGAAGGTCGTGTCGACTGGGCGTGAAGACTACCTTCGCAGTTGGGACGAATTTTGGAGAAAGATAGACATAGTAAAGTTGTTGATCTTGGATGATGTGTTACATTTTTTTATTTTACTTTGTTCTTATG
Source organism: Inga laurina (assembly GCA_963855925.1). NCBI lineage: Eukaryota > Viridiplantae > Streptophyta > Magnoliopsida > Fabales > Fabaceae > Inga > Inga laurina. The sequence goes on along the minus strand of OY979709.1, from coordinate 35,747,155 downwards.
TTTTTTAGAGCTCTTTGTGTTTGTGTGTTATTCGGACTTGTTTTCATTTTAACATATGAATGATTTTTGTTATAAAAAACAAAGGTGTGTTAATAACTTAATATCATTGGAAATCCTCTTATTTTCTCAAGTTTTGTATTGCATGCGACTATCAATTATGTGGAATCTTTTTGGCCAAAAAATTGGAAACTAATGTTGCCTAACTTAATGGGATTGATACAGCACTATAACTAGATGCACACCATATTTTTTAATGTACGCTATAATAAAAAAAATGCTTATAGATGGTTACTTGTCTAGAAACAATAGATTTAGAAAGTTAGGCACTTTCTAGACCGGTAGACAACTAGACTAAAAAAAATTAAAAATCAAGAAATTAGAGAAATCCAAATCTCACAATCTACCCCTCTCTTTTCATCACACCGGAGGAACGAAGAGAAGAATTAAAACAAAGGTTCAGAGGGGTTTGGGTGTGGGTTAGTTTTAATGGGACATTTGATTGATGTGGCTTTCCCACATTTCTCCCATCCGTTGCCCCTTTTTTTATTTTATAAATGTTAATTCAATTTTTTAATAGCTCATTTCCTCTCTTTTTAAACAAAATTATTTTATCAAATTATCACTTGCTCATAAACTTATATATTGGTCTAGGAAGTATTTAAATAATCTCTTATAATATATAAATAAATATTTTTTGTGAGAAGGTAATTTAAATATTTTTATCTCACTACTACAGAAAATGCCTTTTATGATGGTTATTATTTGTCATACATCATGATTCCAAATTGTCATGTATGTAGGCACTATATATGCTCCATTGCACATAGATAAATTATGATTCAGAACAGTTATTTATTTTAGACTTATTATAACTGTTTTAATATAACACTCATTATGTATTGAGGTTTGGTAATGCTATGATATGCACATTGATGTGAAATAATTAATGGGCACATGTAGACAATTGTTGTATACACCATAATACTGGCATAATAAATAATGGTTCCAAGTAAACAACTGGAATAAACTCTATAACATATATAACAATGCTTTTACAATAACCATTATACAAAGTATAATATACATAATGGTTGTTATATTGTAATAACTATTTATTTGCTATACATGCTAGCGGGATTAATGAAACAATCGCCATATATAGTGCATACATATATAACGGTTTTTATGTAAGAACAATTAATTTTTTAGGCAATTTTGTTTTTAAAAGTAGGGATTCTCCTTTTGTTATCCCCCTGCATGCACACACAAAGCGAAATTGTATACAAATTTGTTTATATATAATAGAATAGAAGCTCACATATCGAGTATAGTCATGCAATTTGGGATGGATCAAGACATTCTTAACTTTGTTGTTAGGCAAATAGAACTCCCTATTGTCAAGGGCTTAAGGGGTATGTTGGCCTTGAGCAAGACTTGATAGAGAATGAGGGATTTGATATGACTATAGAACTCTATATGCTAATGCTGGTGCCTTGCCAGTACATATAGCATATGGCACTCTATAGTAACATCTGATCCCTCCTTCTCTATAAAATCTTGCTTTAGGCTACATACCCTTTGAGCTCTTTACGGTAGGGAGTTTCATTGAGCCTAGCCATAAAGTGATAAGTAAGATATTTGCATATTTATTTTCCCTTATATGATGATTTTATGGACGATATTTGTGTTTAATATAATAAATTTAGGTGTGATTGATAAATAAATAATGTTTTTGAAATAAATAAGATTTAAACAAAAATAAATAAAATAATAAAAAAATAAAAAAAATGAAAGTATTGTAGCAACAGGATCACTATAGCGGATGGAAGTCACTGTAGCGACGGAAGCACTGTAGAGCCATCAGACACTGTAGATGTTTGCCGACAGTTACTGTAGCAGCAGCCCGATCACTAAAGCAGTATTATAGCACATGTTTTTTCCCCTATAAATAGAGATCAATGCCAAGCTCAAATGGGGAAGAGAGGAAGAGAATCAAAGGTACTTCTCTAACAATTAGAGGCCTTTCTCTGACAGTTCTATATAAAGTGTGTTACTTTCTAGATTTAATTTCATACATTGTATCAATTCTTGCATGCCTCCATCTTGGAAGGCCTAGGATTGTATTACTTGTTGCATGCCTCCATCTTGGAAGGCTTAGGATTTTATTACATTTTGCATGCCTCCATCTTGGAAGGCTTAGGATTTTATTACATTTTGCATACTGCTTACATGGAAGGTTTTACCTCCTAAATGGACGGCTAGATTTCTTCATTTTTCATGCATCTTTTGGTTGTATATTTATGTTTGAGAATTTAATATTCAAGTTTATGCAGTATTTATGAGGATTTCATTCTAGCTTTATATAATGTCAATTTATTTTGGTTTTGTTTTTAATTTCATCATATGCTAAACTTTCATTTTCCTAGGGTGATGACGTAGCTTACTAATGACGGATTGAATCTTAACTTATTAAATCTAGTTTGAATTTCTCCTTCATGATTGAGTTTTAATTCTTATTCTTAATGCTTTTGATTGACTGGCCATCTTTTGAATGATTTCAATATGCATGTTGAGACCGGAAGGAGATACAAGTGTGTAGACCCTATAATTAAAAGCATGACTTGCATATGAAATAGGAATATATTCATATGAGTTGTGTAGTCTTACTGAGTTCCATAAATCTTAATACATAATTAATTGCTTAAATTCATATAGGAATATATTGGATTAGCAATTGATTATAGAATTGCTTGACCTTGGAAGAGGCTAGTAATTAAATTAGGGAAACTCGACTATCAATCATATGGAATAAATTGGGCTAGAATAGATAAGTGATTCAATTGGGAATTTGTGAAGTGAAATCTAATCCCTAGGGCTTTTTCTCATATTTGCTTTCATAACATCTGCATTCATATTTCATTGTCTTTCTTTTATTTTGTACTCTCAATCACCAACTAATCGATCGACTGAATAGAGTTAAAATTACTCATTTTGGTACTTAGTGATCAATCCTCGTGGGAATGATACTCTACTCACTTCTATATTACTTGATTACACAGTGTACACTTGCACTATTTAATTGATCATCTGCACACATATCAAGTTTTTGGCGCCGTTGCCGGGGATTGTTGTCACTAATTTCAATACCAAGTAATTTTAATACTAATTTGGTCTTCATATTACATTTGTTTTTCTTCTTGGTGTCTTGTGTTTCTTTTCAGGTTTTTGCTTAGTATATGACCAGATCGAAAGAGACTGAACTATTGCCTTTTGATTCAGAGATCGAAAGAACTTGTCGAAGAAATTGAAGAGTTCGAAAGCAGTTTACTTCAATCCTAAGCAATCTGATGGCAAATCCGGGGGGATGAACAACAGATACCAAAACACTCCGTGACTATACAACGCCAATAGTCATAGGGACAAATTCTGGAACCACAAGACCACCAGTAGCAGCTAAGAACTTTGAAATCAAGCCGGGAATTATCCAGATGATGTAAGCAAATCAGTTAGGTGGTTTACCAACAGAAGATCCTAATGCACACATAGCCAACTTTCTAGAAATTTGTGACACATTCAAGCATAATGGTGTTACTGACGAAGCCATTAGACTTAGACTTTTCCCTTTCTCACTCAGGGATAAGGCTAAGAGTTGGTTACAATCGCTACCAGTGGGAAGCATAACTACGTGGGAGATCATGGCGCAGAAATTTTTGGAGAAATATTTTCCTTCAGCAAAAATAGCTAAATTGAGGAATGAAATTGCCTCATTTACCCAGAATGAACAAGAAAGCCTCTATGAAGTATGGGAAAGATACAAGGAGTTGCTAAGGAGATGTCCTCATCATGGGTTACCAGATTGGTGGCAACTGCAAACTTTCTATAGTGGGATGACGCATATCTCCAGAATTCTTGTAGATGCTGCAACTGGAGGATCTTTAATGGGAAAAAATATAGATGATGCTTACAATCTACTTGAGGAGATGGCAGCCAATGCATATTAATGGCCTTCTGAACATAGCAATTCAAAGAAAGTACTTGGAGTGCACAAGCTGGATGTCCTTACAACTTTGTCTTCTCAAGTTCAATCTATATCCAAGCAAGTAGGATAATTAAGAACCCAAGCAAATGTAATCAACACTCCTACGGAAGCTTGTGATCAATATGGAGGACTCATGTGAGTACGCAATGTCAAGAAGGACACTCATTCATGCCGGAGAAAGCTCAGTTCATCGAAAATCAAAGGAATGACCATTTTCAAACACCTATAATCCAGGTTGGCGAAATCATCCAAACTTTAGTTGAAGGAATAATCAAAATGCATTCAAGCCATAAGGGAACTACCAGCAGCAAGCTTTTCAACAACCAAATCCACCACAACAGAAAGTGACTTTGGAGGATACACTGGCTCAACTAACCATGAATACATCTTAATTCATGGCTAGGACTGATGCAACAATCAAAAGTCAAGATACCTCAATAAAGAACTTGGAGATCTAGATAGGCCAAATTGCAAATATGCTGAATTCTAGGCAACCAGGAACTCTACCAAGTGACACTGAAAGAAACCTAAAAGAACATGTGAAGGCCATTGCACTAAGAAGTGGGAAAGAATTGAAAGATCCTTTAATTAAAAAGAAGGATGATAGAGAAAAGAAAGAAGGTAGAGAAGAACAAAAAGAGGAAGTACAACAACAGAAGGAGGATGATGTGATACCAGGAAGAATCAGCTTTCCAGACAATCCTCCTTCATATGTACCACCAGTTCCATATGCTCAGAGACTCACGAAGGCAAAGCTAGACAAGCAATTTGTAAAGTTTCTAGATGTTTTTAAGAAGTTACACATCAACATTCCTTTTACAGACGCTCTTGCCCAAATGCCCAGTTATGCAAAATTCTTGAAGGACATTCTTTCAAATAAGAGTAAGCTTGAGGAATTTGAAACAATTGCACTTACTGAGGAGTACAGCGCTATTCTCCAAAAGAAATTACCTCCAAAGCTGAAAGATCTAGGAAGCTTTTAAAATCTTGCACCATAGGTTAATGTCACTTTGAAAGAGCACTTTGTGATCTTGGAGCAAGTGTAAACCTCATGCCTCTATTTGTCTACAGCAAACTTGGTCTTGGAGAGGTGAAGCCAACCACAGTTTCATTACTTCTGGCGGACCAATCAATAAAGCATCCGAGGGGTGTCTTAGAAGATGTTCTGGTGAAGGTGGACAAACTCATATTCCCAGCTGATTTCATAATACTCGATATGGAAGAAGACCAATAAATTCCTATCATTCTTGGGAGGCCATTCCTAGCAACTGGGAGAACGTTAATAGAAGTGCAATAGGGGAAGTTAACCTTGCGAGTTCAAGATAATCAAGTATCCTTCAACATTTTCAAGGCTTTATCCTTCCCAGATGAATGTGACACTTACTACAGAGTCGATACATTGTCTAGTTGCACAAAAGACGTGGTGAACGAAATCTGCATGGATCAACCATTAGAAATAGGAATGGTAGATGTATCAAAATCTACTAATCCTGAAGTCTTGGAGCAGATTAAGTACCTGGAAGCAAATTCCCTAATTTTTATCAAGAAACCATCAACAGAGAAACCACCAGTACTGGAGTTGAAAGTACTGCCATCCCACTTGAAGTATGCTTATCTGGGAGAAAATTCAACATTACCAGTAATCGTCTCAGCAGCTCTTACTCTTGATGAAGACAAAAAGTTATTAAGAGTTCTAAGGGAGTATAAAGCAGAATTTGGATGGTCAATAGCTGATATAAGAGGGATTGATCCTTCAATTTGTACATAAGATCTTGATGGAGGACAACTACAAGCCAATAATTGAGCACCATAGAAGACTCAATCCGAATATGAAGGAGGTGGTGAGAAAAGAGGTAATAAAGTGGCTAGATGCTGGTATAATCTACCCAATCTTTGACAGTCAATGGGTAAGCCTAGTTCAAGTTGTGCCAAAGAAAGGTGGAATGACAGTAGTGCCCAACGAGAAAAATGAACTGATTCCATAACGCATGGTAACTGGATGGAGAGTGTGCATCGACTACAGAAAGCTCAATAAAGCCACCAGAAAAGATCACTTCCCTTTGCCATTTATAGACCAGATGCTTGACAAACTAGCAGGGAAAGCATATTATTGTTTCCTGGACAGGTACACAGGATATAATCAAATTACAATTACACCAGAAGATCAAGAGAAAACAACTTTTACATGTCCATATAGTACCTTTGCCTTCAGAAAGATGCCATTTGGTCTATGTAATGTACCAGCAATATTTCAAAGGAGTATGATGGCGATCTTCTCAGACATGGTGGAAAGGTTCATCGAGGTATTCATGGATGATTTTTCAGTTTTTGGAGAATTATTTGATCATTGTCTTTCAAATTTGGAAAAAGTCTTGCAACGTTATGTGGAGACAAACTTGGTTCTAAATTGGGAGAAATGCCATTTTATGGTGAAAGAAGGAATTGTGCTGGGTCACAAGGTATCTGATCGAGGCATTGAAGTGGACCAAGCTAAGATTGAAACAATTCAAAAGTTACCACCTCCTTCCTCAATCAAGGGCATTCGGAGTTTTTTGGGACATGCTGGCTTCTATAGAAGATTCATCAAGGACTTCTCAAATATTACAAAGCCACTTTGCATGCTGTTGGAGAAAAATACTTCCTTTGTGTTTAATAAGGAGTGCTTATCAGCCTTCCAAACTCTAAAAAGTTCCTTGACTTCTGCACTAGTTATCATAGCTCCATATTGGAATCTTCCATTCGAAATGATGTGTGATGCAGGTGATTATGCAGTTGGAGCTGTTTTAGGCCAAATAAGAGATAAGATCTTTCATGCTATCTATTATGCTAGCAGAATACTCTCAGAAACACAGCTGAATTATGCAACAACAGAAAAAGATCTCCTAGCAGTAGTGTTTGCATTTGACAAATTTAGAGCATACTTGATCGGGTCAAAGGTCATTGTCTAGATAGACCACTCAGCAATCAAATACTTGATTGAGAAGAAAGATACTAAGCCCAGACTGATTAGATGGGTGCTTCTACTGTAAGAATTTGACTTGGAGATCAAAGACAAAAAAGGGACTGAGAATCTCATTACAGATAATCTTTCTCCGTTAGAACCACCTGAACAAAAGAGAGAATCACCAATCTAAGAGAATTTTCTAGATGAGCAACTGTTTATCATGCAGTCACAACTACTCAGGCGCTACTATTTCTCGGTTGTGAATTATTTGGCAAGCGGAGTAATGCCTATGAACTTTCTAAAGTGAAAAAGAAGAAGTTTTCTGGCTAATGTAAGGCATTACTTTTGGGAGGATCCATTCTTATACAAACAATGCCCAGATCGAATTATCAAGCGATGTGTTCCTGAAGAAGAAATGGTCAGCATCTTAAATCAGTACCATTCATCCCCGTATGGTGGTCATTTTGTAGTAAATAGAATAGCTACTAAAGTCCTTCAATCAGGATTTTATTGGCCTACACTCTTCAAGGATGCACACAGAATTGTGGCAACCTGTGACAGATGTCAAAGGATGGGAAATATCTCAAGGAGACATGAAGCCCCTTTAACTAACATCTTAGAAGTTGAGCTTTTTGATGTATGGGGGATCGATTTTGTAGGGCCTTTTCCATCCTTATTTAGCAATTAGTTCAGTTTGGTAGCTGTTGACTATGTCTCTAAGTGGGTTGAAGCAGCTGCCTTTCCTACAAATGATTCTCGAGTGGTTGTGAAGTTCTTGAGGAAGAATATTTTTACAAGATTTGGAGTGCCTAGAGCTATTATCAGTGATAGAGGAAAGCATTTTTGCAATCAGCAGCTTCAGTCGGTGTTGGCTAAATATGGAGTAACTCACAAGGTTGTAACTCCATATCATCCACAAACTAGCGGGTAAGTAGAAATCTCAAACAGATAACTAAAATGGATCTTAGAGAAGACAGTGAATTCCAACTAGAAGGACTGGGCTCAAAAGTTAGATGATGTACTCTGGGCTTATAGAACTGGCTTCAAGACACCAATTGGTACATCCCTGTATCAATTAGAAAAGCATGCCATCGGTCTACAAAAAAGCATGCCATCTTCCAGTAGAAATGGAGCACAAAGCATATTGGGCAGTAAAAGCATTAAATTTTGACTTAAAGGTAGCTGTTAAGAAAAGGCTTCTCCAACTCAATGAGCTTGAAGAATTCAGACAACAAGCTTATGAAAGTGCAAAGTTATACAAGGAGAAGACAAAAATGTGGCATGACAGAAGAATTTTGAGGAGAGAGTTTTCACCAGGACAAAAAGTGCTTTTATGTAACTCAAGGTTAAAGCTCTTTCCAGGAAAGCTGAGATCAAGGTGGTCAAGTCCTTTTATTGTGATTCAAGTATGGCCATATGGAACTGTGGAGATTCAAGATGGTGATCGAAAATTCAAAGTGAATAGGCAAAGGCTCAAAGAATACAATGAAGGTGTACTCAACACTTTGAAGTCTATCATCATGTTTGAGGAACCAACAGGTAAGTCTTCAATCTAGTAATTTGTTTTTCTTAAAAATAAAAAAAAAATATTTTTTTTTAATTTTTGTCTAGCTAAAGACGTTAAAGAAGGGCGGCTATTTGGGAGACAACCCAAAACTTCTTTCCAACTCTCTCAATTTTCTTTCCTACTCTCTCAATTTTCTTTCCCACTCACTCATTTCTTTCCTACTCTTTCATTTTTCTTTCCTACTCATCGAAACACACTACACTGCATTGAGCATTTTAATGTTCATCATTTTCATTTTAAGTTACCATGGAGGAATCTCTTGTAAAGCTTAAGAATAGGTTCCCTACTCTTCCTAAAGATGTGCTTAAGAAGATCTATAACAGTCGACTTGAAAGGATGATGATATTCAATCGTTTGGGCCTTCCTGTGGATGTACGTTGGATCATTGAAGCTATGGTACGTTTAGCAGGTGAGATTCATAATTCATTTGTTAAACCTTTGCTAGGAATGGGAGGAAGTTCTTACTCCAAAAAGAGAAGAGCTAAAAGAATGAAGGTCTTCCATAAATGTTCAAGGTGGAATTGTGATCAGCGCTATAGATGTAAAGGTATGGTTTCTATAAATCGAGAAGATAAAATCAAATTTATAAAGGATGGATTGAGTAAGGAGTCACTGGATGATATCATTCAAACTCTCGAGACGCATCCGAGTGGTGATGTTCATCATATTCTTCTTGATTTAGCAGGCATATTCAACAATGAAAAAGAGCGCTATTGTCTTGGGAATCTGACACTAAAATACCATGTTTGCTAGTTTATAAGAAAATTGGATGGGAAGCAAATCCTCGATTCATAGAAAGCGTTTAAGCTGTTTCTGGACGTAAAACCAGAGGAAGATGTGAGCCAAAATCACAACTACTGTACATAATCATGCTTTTGTTTTAATCTTCCTTATCCTTTCTGTCACTTTTGTCTAATTTGTCTTATCTTTTCAGCAGCTTTTATTTAATATGTCTTTTCTTTTTAGTAATGTTTAACTTTCTTTCCTCTTTTTCTTCACGCAAATTACGCCAGTCATTCGTGTTAAAAGTATTTCAAAATTTTTTGAAAAATGCATGATTTGTATGATTTTGTTGTCACTGTTTTAGTGTTATAAATATGCATACTTCCATTTGTAAATATGCATTCTTCCTCTTGTAAGCATACATGGTCTGAGAGAAAGAATGAGAAAAAGGGTATTACACAAAAATGCAGATTTACATCTATTTGCATTTTTGGTGAAACTAATTTGGGCAAAAAAAGGAGAGTTTATAACAGCAGCAAACAAACTTGGAATTGCATTAGTTTCCAGAAAAATCAACTTTGTGTACGGGGGAGGCATCCAGGGCCTAAAGGGAAGTGTGGCCATTTCTGCATCTATGAATGGAAGCAAGGGTTTAAGTGTAAGGGTGAAGGAGTTGGAAGATCACATTTTTTCCTTAGGACAAGAGTTACAGGTTTCGAGCTTGTTTGAACTGATGGGACTAATGTTCTACCATGCTCAAGCTTTAATTGCTCACCCAGTGGTTTGGAGACGTTGGATGGTGTAACACCCCAATTTTCGATTAAGGCCTAATGATAATTATTGAGGATAATTATCGAATTAAAGTGAAATTAATGTATATTGGTGACACTATTAATTTATATGTCATAATTGATGGAAAACTTAAAGGATGAAATTATTGGCTCTAAGTTGGTGATTAATGGGGAAATTAATTACTAACTAAGAGAAAAATGAGAAGTGTGATCAAATGGCTAATGGAAGGATTAGAGAGATTAATTGGTGACTAAGTGTGTGAGAGCTAATAGGAAAATGACATGTGGCAAAGTGGGTGTGAGAGGTAGATAAAGAAAAGTCAAATGGGATTAAAGAATGAATTTCTCTCTCCTCTCTTCCCTCTTGTGCGCTGCAGAAGTATGGAGGGAGTATTGTCATCATTTGTTCTTCTTCTTCACTACTCCTCACTCCATCTCTCATCTCTCTTCTCTCTCCATTTTCTGGCACCATTTTTGCAGCAAAGGGAAGGAAGAAAAGCTTGTTAAGATCTCATGTTTTGATGATAACAAAAGAATGGTTTGAAAAGGAAATGATTAATAAACAAGTTTGAAATAAGAAACAACAGGGATAAGTATCACTTGAGATAAGCATTGGAAGAATGAAGAAAGGCCAAGAGAAAAAGCTGAGAAACTTGATCAGAAGAAGTTTTTCTGAGACATTACTCGAGGCGCAACTCGAGTAATGAGCCAAAACTTGAAGTAATCAGAGACAACTTCCAGTAACCTACCAACGTTACTCGAGGAGCTACTCGAGTAACCGTGTAAGTATTTTCAAGTTGCTCTCGGCCTGCTAATGTTCCTCGAGGAGCTACTCGAGTAACCAGGTAAAAACTTGGAGTTGCTCTCAGCCTGCCAATGTTACTCGAGGCTCTACTCGAGTAACCATGTGAAAAACTTCTAGTTGCCTTCAGGTTGCCAAAGATACTCGAGGAGCTACTCGAGTAACTCTGTTTCTGAAAAAATGTTGCTCTCGGCACTTTGTACCACTGCCAATGTTACTGGAGGAGCTACTCGAGTAACTCAATCTGGTGAGCAAAAACTTGAAGGTGGTACCCGAGTAACTTGTTATCATCTTATTTCATTTTCCTCGAGTCTTTACTCTAGTATGCAAGTATTTAATGTTTTATGTTCAGTAGATTCCTCGAGTAGGTACTCGAGTATGTAGAGATATTTTCAAGGAAAACCTGAAGTCATTACCCGGGTAAGTGAAGCACAAAAAGTACAGTTACTTGAGGTGGTACCCGAGTAACCTATGCAAAATGAGTGCATTACTCGAGTCAGTACCCGAGTAATGAGGTAAGTGCTCTCGGCATTTAAATCCTGCCAATATTACTGGAGTAAAGCATCGAGTAACCAAAAGTTTTTATAAAGGTTTACTCGAGTTGGTACCCGAGTAACTCATAAAATTGTGATTTCTTTACTCGAGTAGGTACTCGAGTAAATAACTATTTCCAAAGGTTTGAAATTTAGTTTACTCCATGCACTACCCGAGTAATCTTCTATTTATTCATTGACTTGCAGTTTAACAAAGATTTCTCGATGTTACACGAGTAGGTACTCGAGTAAATTTCAAGATATACTCGAGGAGCTACTCGAGTAAGCATACCCAGAATTTTAGAAATCATTCAAACGTTCATTGATTTGTTTCCTATATGATTAACATTTCATTGTATTAGTATTCTTAGTCTATTTACAGAGAAACAATGAAGAAATCTCGTCAAGTGAGAGAAGTCAAATGAAACGTTCAAATGCCAACCACCGCCAACGGATATTTTTCAAAAACTGGAAAAGTCAATAGTGGCTGCGCACTCTCCAACGGACAAGAAGAAAATGTTCCAACGGTCATCACCAATATATCTATATATATGGGAACATCCAAATAGAGAAAGAACAATAAGCACACCCACAAACGAATCATTAAGTTCATTGCTCTGTTTTCACGTTGATATTGTATATTATGCTTCAGTGATTCTCATTCACTCTGTAAGAGAGATATTTCATTCAAACTCAATATTTGTTATTGAGATTACTTAAGGTTGTGGAACCTTGAGTTGGGATTGGATTACAACTTGTAAGGGGGAGCGAGTGTCCAGGTGAAGGAACTTGCTTGTACTGAGGTGCCAAGAACCCACTGAATCTTGGAAGTGATAGTGAAACTCTCAGAGAAGCTCTGAGGACTGGACGTAGGTCAAAGTAGTTGTGACCGAACCAGTATAACTCCCGGTGTACACTTCGGTGATATTTCTCCTTACTCATTACTGTTTTATTTCCACTGTTAAAGTTTTATATTTTCGGAAGAAATTTTAGTATCACCCAATTCACTCCCCCTCTTGGGTGAAACGTTTGATCTAACATTTGGTATCGGAGAGTAGGTCTTCTTGTTAAGGTTTAACAGGCTAAGAAGGATCCAATGGCAAGCATGGGTGAAGGAATTATTCCCGACGGAGCATCCATCACTAGACCCCCTGGTTTCAATGGAGAACACTTTTCTTTCTGGAAAGCGAAGTTCAGAGTGTTCGTGATGGCTACTGAATATGGGCTATGGGATGTAATTGAGAGTGGAAATTATCAACCTACAAAAACTGTAGATTCTTAGAAAATTCCAAAGACGCCAGCGGAATACGATGAGAATGACAAGAAACTTATCACTCTTAATAGCAAAGCAATTCTGATGTTACAAAGCGCTTTAAGTCAAAGTGAATATTTCAGAATTTGCACACTCCCAACAGCAAAGCAGATGTGGGAAGCTCTGGAAATAGCTCATGAGGGAACTTCGGGAATAAAGGAGAATCGAATCAACACCTTGGTCACCAAATTCGATTTACTTCGAATGAAATCAGGTGAGTCGATTTCTGAATTCGAACTTAGATATACTCATCTTGTTAACCAACTTGCAGCTCTTGGGAAAGTCTATGATCAGCACACCTAAGTACGAAAAATTTTGAATATTCTTTCTAAAGAGTAGGAAGCCAAAGTCACTGCGATAGAAGAAGCAAAAGGAGAATCAATGAGATAAGTTGCTTCTTTATTTGGAAGTCTTTCTGAATATGAAAGCAAACTAAAGTTCAAACGGGAACTAGATGACATTGGTGACAAGAAAAAGAAAGGTCTAGCACTAAAGGCAAAAGAAGAAAATCAAGATGAGGATGAAGAGTTCGATGATGTTGAAATGGGCCTAATCATAAAACGATTCAGAAAATTCTACAAGAAAGGTCAAGGATTCAAACATTTTCAGAAAGGAGGAAACAGTAGCAAAGATCATATCATTTGCTATGAATGTGGGAAACCAGGACATATCAAGTCAGAATGTCCAGATTTGAACCAAAAGAGCAAAGAAAAGAGAAAAGGCAAATTCTTCAACAAAAAGAAGGCCTTCGTATCTGCTATATGTGGTGATAGCTCCTCAGACGAAGAAAGTGATGAGGAAGAAATAGCTAATATATGTCTTGTTGCTCAAGAAGAAACAGAAGAAGAGGTAAATGATTCTGAACCTACCTATGATGAATTACTTTCTGAATATAATGCATTGCATTCTGAATTCATCAAAATAGTTAAAGAATTAATTGTTGTCAAAAAGAAAAACAAGGTTCTTGAAACTGAACTTAAGGGAGAAGATTGTGAAAATTGTTTATCTTTGAAAAACAAAAACATTGATCTCACAAAAACTCTTGAAAAATTTACACAAGGAAGTGAGATGTTAAATGTTATTTTAAAAGCTCAACGATTTGTTAATGATCGATCTGGAATTGGATATGATCCAAAATCAGATAAAAGAAAAGGAAGAAAGAAAGCAGGAGGTAAGTCATATTTGAATTATTTCCAACATTCTGTGCATACATCAAATCCTTTTGCATTTTGTAATTATTGTAATAGAAAAGGACATTATACTTCTTCATGCATTCATAAGAAGAAAGGAACGATAGGAACCTACAAATGGGTACCTAAAGGTTCATATATTCAGAAAATTATTTGTACTAACCCAAAAGGACCCAAAAAGATGTGGGTACCTAAGACTTAGTCATTTGATTGCAGGTATGTCTCAAAGCATCCAAAAATAGCAAGTGGTACATAGATAGTGGATGCTCTAGACATATAACCAGAGATTTCGAAAGTTTTACCACATTACAACCTAAGGAAGGTGGAAAGGTAAAATTTAGAGGAAATTAATCCGGAAGGATAACAGGAATTGTTGAAATCAAAAATGACAAAGGAATACAAGTCAAAGATGTATATTATGTTGAAGGCATGTGTCACAATTTGCTGAGTGTAAGTCAAAGTGCAGATAAAAACAACTGGCTAATATTTGACTCAGAAGAATGTTTAATCGTCAACAAGAATGACTTACAGCTTGATAAGAAGAATATCAAGGCTAAGCTCGAGCAAAAAGGGAAGGTAATTGTTATACTCTAGATATTAGTAGAAATGAATCTAAAAATTGTTTTCTGAGTAATGCCGATGAAAGTTGGCTATGGCATAAGAGATTGGCTCATGTCAATATGCATCAACTAGGCAAATTACTCAAAAAGGATTTAGTGCTTGGATTACCCAAAGTTAATTTCAAAAATGACTTGATTTGTGATGCATGTCAAAAGGGTAAACAAACTAAATCATCTTTCAAATTGAAAAATGAGATTTCAACAAATAGACCATTACAATTATTACATATGGATTTAGTTGGTCCAGCAAGAGTAAAAAGTCTTGGTGGCAACCTATACTCATTGGTCATTGTTGATGATTTCTCTATATTTACATGGGTTATTTTTTTATCATCAAAAGATGAAACCTTTGAAGAATTTATTGTTTTTGCCAAGAAAGTGCAAAATGAGAAGGTATGTCCATTGCAGGTATTAGGACTGATCATGGTGGAGAATTTGAAAATCAAGCATTTGAAGAGTATTGCGATACTAATGGCATTGATCACAATTTCTCTGCTCCAAGGACGCCTCAACAAAATGGAGTTGTGGAACGCAAGAATAGAGTGCTCACAGAGATGGCTAGAGCAATGTTGAATGAAAAGAACATGTCTCAAGTATTTTGGGCTGATGCTATGAGTACAGCATGCTATATTTCAAATAGGGCCTATATCAGAACAAAACTTGGAAAGACACCATACGAGTTGTACAAAGGACGAAAGCCAAACATTGCTCATCTACACATCTTCGGTTGTAAGTGTTTCATTCATAATAATGGTAAAGATAACTTAGGAAAATTTGATTCTAAAATAGATGAAGGAATTTTCCTAGGGTATTCTAACCGAAGTAAAGCATATAGAGTTTTCAATAAAAGAACTTGTGTTGTTGAAGAATCAATTCATGTTGTATTTGATGAATTTGAATTCTCTGACAAAACCTTTGATGAAGAACAGGAAGTTGTTTTAAATCAAGAAAATATTTCTAAGTCTCTTATTCCAGAAGTTGATAAAACTAAGGATGAAGAGCAATCCCTAGGACAACCTAAAGCTTGGAAATACAACAAAAGTCATCCCTTAGATCAAGTTATAGGAGATGTGAATGAAGGGATCAAAACCAGAAATAAAACTTTCAATGAAGTAAGTTTTTCTGCATTCATTTCTGAGATTGAACCTTCTAACATTGATGAAGCCCTATCAGACAATGATTGGGTTATAGCAATGCAAGAAGAACTAAATCAATTTGAGAGAAATCAAGTTTGGGATTTGGTACCCCGACCCAAAGATCATCCGATCATTGGTACTAAATGGGTATTCAAGAACAAACTCGATGAATCCGCAATTATTGTCAGAAACAAGGCAAGATTGGTAGCCAAAGGCTATAATCAGGAAGAAGGGATTGATTATGAGGAAACGTATGCTCCAGTGGCGAGATTGGAAGCTATACGTGTACTCTTAGCCTTTGCATGCATCAAAGGATTCAAACTCTATCAAATGGATGTAAAGAGTGCTTTTCTTAATGGTTATATCATGGAAGAAGTGTATGTAGAACAACCTCCAGGTTTTGAGGATGTTACTAAACCTGACCATGTTTTTAAACTCAAAAAGGCTTTATATGGATTAAAACAAGCTCCTAGAGCCTGGTATGAAAGGCTCAGTCAGTTTCTCATTGATCAAAGTTTTGTACGGGGAAAAGTTGATACAACACTCTTTATAAAATGAAAACACAATGACATTTTAATTGTTCAAATATATGTTGATGATATTGTTTTCGGTGCTACTAATGAATCTCTGTGTAAGGAATTTTCTGAGATAATGCAGGGAGAATTTGAGATGTCAATGATGGGAGAATTAAATTTCTTTCTCGGTTTGCAAATCAAACAAAGAAAGAATGGAATTTTCATATCTCAAACAAAGTATTTAAAAGAGTTATTGAAGAAATATGGAATGGATGAAGCAAATGGCATGGACACGCCTATGAGTTCAACTACGTTGCTTGATGCTGATGTCAAAGGAAAAGACTACAACATAACAAAATATAGAGGAATGATTGGATCATTACTCTATCTCACGGCAAGTAGACCGGACATCCAATTTAGTGTTGGCATATGTGCAAGATATCAATCGGCACCAAAAGAATCACATGCTGAAACGGTCAAACGAATTTTTAGATATCTTGCTGACACACCCGAATTGGGTCTGTGGTATCCCAAAGGAAGAAGTGAATATCTTGTTGCATATTCAGATTCAGATTATGGAGGATACAAAACAGACAGAAAGAGCACCAGTGGACAAGGACAATTTCTTGGAGGATCTCTTGTTTCATGGTTTAGCAAGAAACAAAATACTGTGTCTCTTTCGTCAACGGAAGCCGAATACATTGCAGTCTCAAGTTGTTGTGCACAAATAATATGGTTAAAACAACAACTACAAGATCTTGGTATTTATCTCAAAGAAATACCAATCTATTGTGATAATACAAGTACGATAAGCTTGGCAAAGAATCCAGTCCAACACTCTAGAACCAAGCATATCGATGTCAGACACCACTTCATCAGAGATCATGTTCAAAAGAAAGATGTGAAAGTGATATTCATTCCTACTCATCTTCAACTAGCAGATATCTTCACAAAACCCCTTGCAAAAGATCAATTTCTATTTATTAGAAGAGAATTGGGAATGGTAAATCCCAATAAGTTGTAAGTTATTTCAGCTTTTCATAATATTAGATGAAGTCACTTAATGATGTTTTGATGATTACTAACTTAAGCATCGGAGTATATAGAAATTTGTTTTGTAGGAAGGTTGAAACTCTGTTTTGTGAAACAAAAACAGAGGTGATCAGAGGACACCTTTACTGGAGTACCAACTTGAAGTAATGTGTGACAGAGAAGCAATACACGAGGAACAACTTGAAGTTAAGAAGCACTTTACTCGAGTATGTACTCGAGTAATGGACTTCAAAACTGGAAGTAACAGATCAAGTTACTTGTTTTTCAAATATAACGGTCCAGATTCAAAGAATTGAAGAGTCACAAGTTGAAAATTCAGGTTACTCGAGGAAGGCCTCGAGTAAACTTGAAACTTACTCGAGTCAGACCTCGAGTAACTGGAAGTCCAGAATATCAAATTGATCAAAAAATGACTCAAACTTGTTGCAAACTGGTTTAAAATGATTGAGGGAACATCCATGGATAATTACAATATTATTCATGCCAGGTACGCAATTTAAATGAATTATTTTAGAATTTTTCTGCATGAACACCCGAGGAAGGCCTCGAGTAAATATGAAGTTTACTCGAGTAAGGCCTCGAGTAATGTCGGGTTTTAGGTCTTTATCTGTCGCAAACTCGGTCATTTCCACAGAATCTCCTCGAGTAAATCACTATTTTCTCTCACAAAAATTTTTCTCAAGTGATTCCTTGATCCATTTCGGTCAAAACCCAAGAGATTTCAGTTCCAGAAACTCTATATTTCTTTCAGATTCTCTGTGCCCTAACCTATGACAGTTTCTCATTCTTTTCTGAGTTTTTCGTTTTTCAATCTTTCTGAAAAATGAGAACCAAAAACCTTACTCCCTTAGATTCCTCTGAGTCCCAACAACATTCTGATCCTCTTTCTTCTCCTCCCAAAAAGAGAAGAAACTTAACCCCGAGACCAAAAGCTAAAATCCCTCTTCAACCTCAATCACAATCGAAAGCCAAAGGTGTTGTGATTAAAGAGCCCATTGCTACAAGGGCTCAATCCAAAAAGAGCATTTCAACTGGGAAAGGAAAGAGTACCAAATCCCCCTCACCTCCTCCCTCGGATTCCTCTACCCCTTCTTTCACTCCTAAGCCTACCAAAAAGACAAAATATGACAAGAAAGTGGCTAATGCTATGGCTGGAATCATTGATCAAATGGAGAAGGGACAATCTTCTAAGAAGACCAAAGAATCAGAGATCACCAATCCACCAAAGGGGTTCAATGTCAAAAAATTGGTGGAGTCTCCCAAGTATCGGACCCAATTCTCGAGAAGAAAAGTGTGCAAGACACACTATGTTGATCTGAAGTTACTTCAAGAGGTAGTAAAGCATGACCTAAGTCCTTATTTAGATCCTTTTATGCCTTGGTTATCTATTAGATTACCATTTTGTACTAAAGTGATCACCCATTTTTATTGTAACTTAGAAATCATAGATGAGCCTAACCGAACCTCTATTGAGGAAGAAATGACCACATCTGTGAGAGGTCAAAAGATATTAATTTCACCCTCTAGGATTAATTTGTGGCTAGGGATAGAGAACCCCCCAGATGATATATATTCTGAACTTGAGCCAAACCAAATTTTCACTATTCTCAAACCTGGTGAGTTAGTTGGCCCTCTAAATTTCAAGCCCAGTGATATGTGTGATCATCATAGGGTCCTTTGGTACATCTACTCTAGGTCCCTAGTGAACAAAGCCAACAATTACACCCACTTCTCTGATAGGGATTTTAGGTGGTTCGCTTCACTGCTTCTTAAGGAACAGAAGGATCTGGGAGAATATATTTTCTCGGAGATGAAAAGATATAAGGTGGATGGGAAGGCTACAACACCAATGCCATATCCTCAGATCGTGTCATTGATCTTGAAAGAAAACAAGATATGGTATTTGGATAGCAAGGAGCCCATTGAGAGGTTGACTCCGGTTGGGAGAAACCAAATTGGGAAATTAAACATTGAAATCCCTCTCAAAGGTCCTCTGGAGTCTGGATCCAAGAAGAAGAGGAAGACCACTGAGGCAGAGACCAGTAAGTTGGATGACACTCAGTCATCGGCTCTAGCTGCTACTACATCCTCGCCATCCTTCCTCAATGCCACTCTCCAGCACTTCATGGAGAACATGCTCAGAGGTTTCCATGTGGATATCGCCAATACAAACGCCGAGTTGATTACCAACACTAACTTCAAGATGGGGGAGTTGGTTGAGAAAATTGACAAGAGGCATGAGGAATTGGTTGAGAGAATGGACAGAAGGCATGAGGAGTTGCTAGCAGAGCAACGTGCCCAGGGTGAGACACTGAGATTGATTCTGGCACGCTTGGACTCATTGGGTCCCGGACCTTCAGCCGGTCCCTCCTCTTCTACACCACCACCTCCTCCTGTAAACCCTCCTTCAGACACTCCTATCCCTGAGGATGAACCATCTACCCCTCTGGTTTCTGATCCACTTGAGCCCTAAGGCAAAGATATTCTATTCACAGTGGATGATCCTGAAACCCATGAGACCACTCATATCATCATTGATGATTCACCTCCCAAACCTCAACCAGAAATTGCTCCTAAACCGACTCCATCACCTGCCCCCACAGAGGAAATCTCTCCTTCCTCATCCTCCTTTGAACATCTTACTCCAGAGGCTGAGACCACCCCTGAGATTCAGACCACTCCAGGAGGAGAAACCTCTACTATGGTTGTCTTCCAACCTTCTCCTCCCGGCGATGACATTAATATTCCTCCAGTTCATCTGCCTGACCCTGTCCCCTCTAGCTCCTTTGAATCTTTGGGCTCAGATGATTCTCCTGTTCTTCCAGTGACACCCATTTCTGTGGTCAAACCTCCTAGCCCTCCACTTGATTGATGAAGCCAAAAAGGGGGAGAAGAGCTTGAGAGTGATTTTGTGGATATGTCCTAGTTTATTTTGGGTATGTGGTTGTATATGGGCTTTTAGGGAGCATTTTGAATTTCTTTTAACTTTAATTTGAAAATTTTAATGCAAGTGTGTTTAAGTTATAATTTCATTTAAAGTTCATTTAAGCTTTAAGTTATAATACATGTTTGGACTAATGAAGTTATTGTGTATGCAAGGTATATGAATTCAAACTTAATAAGACATATTTAATTGAGAATTCAATTTGAAAAACCATGTTTCAAAATCACCAAGTTTTGTCATCATCAAAAAGGGGGAGAATGTTAGGATCTCATGTTTTGATGATAACAAAAGAATGGTTTGAAAAGGAAATGATTAATAAACAAGTTTGAAATAAGAAACAACAGGGATAAGTATCACTTGAGATAAGCATTGGAAGAATGAAGAAAGGCCAAGAGAAAAAGCTGAGAAACTTGATCAGAAGAAGTTTTTCTAAGACATTACTCGAGGCGCTACTCGAGTAATGAGCCAAAACTTGAAGTAATCAGAGACAACTTCCAGTAACCTGCCAACGTTACTCGAGGAGCTACTCGAGTAACCGTGTAAGTATTTTCAAGTTGCTCTCGGCCTGCTAATGTTACTCGAGGAGCTACTCGAGTAACCAGGTAAAAACTTGGAGTTGCTCTCGGCCTGCCAATGTTACTCGAGGCTCTACTCGAGTAACCATGTGAAAAACTTCCAGTTGCCTTCAGGTTGCCAAAGATACTAGAGGAGCTACTCGAGTAACTCTGTTTCTGAAAAAATGTTGCTCTCGGCACTTTGTACCATTGCCAATGTTACTCGAGGAGCTACTCGAGTAACTCAATCTGGTGAGCAAAAATTTGAAGGTGGTACCCGAGTAACTTGTTATCATCTTATTTCATTTTCCTCGAGTCTTTACTCTAGTATGCAAGTATTTAATGTTTTATGTTCAGTGGATTCCTCGAGTAGGTACTCGAGTATGTAGAGATATTTTCAAGGAAAACCTGAAGTCATTACCCGGGTAAGTGAAGCACAAAAAGTACAGTTACTCGAGGTGGTACCCGAGTAACCTATGCAAAATGAGTGCATTACTCGAGCCAGTACCCGAGTAATGAGATAAGTGCTCTCGGCATTTAAATCCTGCCAACATTACTGGAGTAAAGCATCGAGTAACCAAAAGTTTTTATAAAGGTTTACTCGAGTTAGTACCCGAGTAACTCATAAAGTTGTGATTGCTTTACTCGAGTAGGTACCCGAGTAAATAACTATTTCCAAAGGTTTGAAATTTAGTTTACTCCATGCACTACCTGAGTAATCTTCTATTTATTCATTGACTTGCAGTTTAACAAAGATTTCTCGATGTTACTCGAGTAGGTACTCGAGTAAATTTCAAGATATACTCGAGGAGCTACTCGAGTAAGCATACCCAAAATTTTAGAAATCATTCAAACGTTCATTGATTTGTTTCCTATATGATTAACATTTCATTGTATTAGTATTCTTAGTCTATTTACAGAGAAACAATGAAGAAATCTCATCAAGTGAGAGAAGTCAAATGAAACGTTCAAATGCCAACCACCGCCAACGGATATTTTTCAAAAACTGGAAAAGTCAATAGTGGCTGCGCACTCTCCAACGGACAAGAAGAAAATGTTCCAACGGTCATCACCAATATATCTATATATATGGGAACATCCAAATAGAGAAAGAACAATAAGCACACCCACAAACGAATCATTAAGTTCATTGCTCTGTTTTGACGTTGATATTGTATATTTATGCTTCAGTGATTCTCATTCACTCTGTAAGAGAGATATTTCATTCAAACTCAATATTTGTTATTGAGATTACTTAAGGTTGTGGAACCTTGAGTTGGGATTGGATTACAACTTGTAAGGGGGAGCGAGTGTCCAGGTGAAGGAACTTGCTTGTACTGAGGTGCCAAGAACCCACTGAATCTTGGAAGTGATAGTGAAACTCTCAGAGAAGCTCTGAGGACTGGACGTAGGTCAAAGTGGTTGTGACCGAACCAGTATAACTCCCGGTGTACACTTCGGTGATATTTCTCCTTACTCATTACTATTTTATTTCCACTGTTAAAGTTTTATATTTTCGGAAGAAATTTTAGTATCACCCAATTCACCCCCCCTCTTGGGTGAAACGCTTGATCTAACAAAGCTTTGAAAAGGTGAGGAAAATGGCTTCCATTGCTCAAACTTCCTTCTCTAATATTGATCATTGAATGAAGAGCTTCATTTTGATGGTTGTAATGTGTTCATTGGTGTTAGTTTGTGACCTCAAGAGATTGTGAAAGTTGAAGAATCAAGAAATCTCTTTGGCAAAGTGAAAGAGGTGAGTGTTGACTCCCTTTTGATATATATATATATATATATATATATATATATATATTGTGGTTGTTAGTTGAGCATTGATTTTTCTAGAATTTTCTGCCCTATTTTCGAAAATTAGGGTCTTAGTAAGTTTGGCATGTTGTGATCATGGAAATGGTATATTGTGATGTCACTAGTAGAAAAATGACTTTTTAGACCGGTTAAAAATGACTTTTTAGACCGGTTCTGTATTAGGTCTTGATACAGCAGGTCTAAAAAGTCTGTTATTTTTTAGACCGGTTGTTATAACCGGTCTTACAAGTCAAACTTTTAAGACCGGTTGTACCCACAACCGGTGTAAAAACTCCACATTTAAGACCGGTTCTAGGTACAACCGGTCTTAAAGGTGAGACATTTAAGACCGGTTGTTCCCACAACCGGTCTTAAATGTCTCACCTTTAAGACCGGTTGTTCCCACAACCTGTCTTAAAGTACTTTTTAAGACCGGTTGTGACTACAACCGGTCTTAAAGCTTCATTTTTTTTAAAAACGTCCCTTTTATTATATGTACACGCACATAATACTCCAATTTTAAATAGCAGTACATAACAATCACTCATTTCAATTTCAAAATTCAAAATCACCAGGCAGTACAGTCATATATTGATGATTCATTTGGAATTAGACAGTAAGGATGACCAAATGACAGCAGTAAAACAAAAGCAATGAACATGCAAAGAAATGAACATGCCCTTTGGTAAAAGTCCCATAAAACTGAAACCCAATAGGAATAATGTAAAAGTCCCTCTAATTGCCTCTTCTATAGGAAGACACAGAAATTGGAGGCATACACAATACCTTCAACCCCCTCACTAGCTCTAGAATTACTTAAGCCTCAAGAACATGCTTCCCTGTTTATAACATTTAAAGCTTACTTGGAGATACTTATGAAATACATAATAATCAAATAGTGCTTATATGCGATTTGATCCATTGACATCCATCTTGTAAACAAAAAAAGGGACAAACTAACAAACGCCAAATACAGCTAGAAACATCTGTCATTAAATATCTACATTCATATTCATAATCAGAGATAAAACATCTCAAAAAGGTCTTCAAGCTTCACAAAGGACATAATAATTTAACCTAATATGGGTACATTTTTACAATAATGTACAATGAACTTTGGATTCAAAAACTCACTACTTTTGTAATAGCTCATGGATGAATTCAGCACAACAGGTGCGAATGAAATCAATATCTTCTTCAGGAAAGGGATAAGCAAGATCAAACATCTGTAACACCAAAACCAGACGAAACATTGACTTAGTAACTTAAAAACAATAAAGTAAAACAAAAGTTCTGAAATATAAATTTACCTCTTGAGTAAAATCAGTTGTGCCTAGAGTGATAATATTGTAAATGTGTCTTAAAACATAAAAACCACATAAGTTGGACCCCTTTGGTTGCCGACGGCTCTGAGAAAAAACATGATATCATTAAAACAAATATAAAGGCATGTCTTATTACATTCTTTAAACAAATGTTAATCCATATGTACTAACCTTTGGCATGATCCATGTAGGGTCCTTTAAATCACGAACATGCTTACCACAAGCACTGTGTAGGAATGTCCGCATAGACCTATGATCATCACAATGACAAAGGTTATTGATTTTACACAAATTCCATAAGCTTTGCATACAAAAGGTAAGAATGCAAGAAAACTAACGAATTCATGGTCTTTTTCAAATCATTCCCTGGTTTGAAGTGGAGGGAACATAAGAGGATGACAGTGTAACTACTCTTGCATAGAAGAAGCAACTGCCAATGATCACTGAAAAAAACAGAAGAATATTAAGCAAACATAAAACATTATATAAATTATAAAATATCAATTTGTTTCTTACCTATGCACATATGGAGCCAAGAAACACTCAGTTCCAGTTTCACTAAGCCTCTCTGACAAGTATGTATGTCTAGTAGCAGCAGTGGTCCCTTTCTCTTGGATGTGATGGGGGCATAAGAATCCAAATTTTTCGCTTTTGCCAGAGGAGACCAACCTACGATGCATGTACCTACAATAACGCAAGCATATAAATAAAAGGTAAACGGTGAAACTTTTAAAATATTTACTTTGAATTACAAAAGCTACTTACATTAAGAACAATTGGACAATCCCAATCGTAAGATTTTGTCCAGGAGCTACGAGGGACATCAAATCATCCCTCTCAAGATAGCATGTCACTCCTGACTGTCCAACAACTGAATCCGTAGACCACTCTCTTGTTTTGAAGGATGTATCATATGCCATCAGAATCACTTGCTGCATGATATTCAATGGAGGCTGTGAAACTTCTTGCTGAGTGAAGGGAGTTGAACTTGGTGGGGCTTTGATCATACTTGGTGGGGCTTTGATCGGACTATCCTCGGCTCGACCAGAAACAAGGTTCGTTGGCCACAAGATGAATGTGCCCAAGACATCGCTAACGATCTTGAATTTATCAGAAGGGATAGGGACAGGTGCATCCGCAATAATCACCTCGTCAACTGACACCCGGACTTGATCACCTTCCATTTGTCGGTGGTGGAAAGTTGATCCCAGGTTATGCACACTACCCTGTGCAACTAACCATCTCAGAGGATCCTCGACAAAAAGATCACAAAGCTCAGTAATTTACGGGTTAGGACCCTCTGATGACTGCCCGATGTTGCAACAACTACCTTTAGTGCTATGCTTATTAGGATCAATCGATTGTGGCTGGGGAGCACTGGTATCTTGTCTTGAGCTCATAAACACTATTATTTCCTTTTTCATCTTGCTCAACCGGGTCTCTAATAGTGCATCAAAAGATGCTTCAGCCTCGGCCTTTGCTTCTGCTCTTGCAATGGCCAACATAGTCTCCAATTCCTCCCTAGTCATGATGTTTGAGGAATGGCATACGGGGGCTCCAAAGTAATCCTGTATCCCTACCCCTCCTCCAACTCCCCTGACACGGCCTGGATGCTCGTGTTTGCCAGTAGCAACTGTGAGGATGTCATTCCTGCCCTTCGACTTAAAAGAGCCCTCAGCTTGTTGTTTTCTAAGTTCATCCTGTAACATAATACAAAATAACAAACATAAGTAATAATGTACGTTTCTTATGTAATTAATTACAATAACGATATATATTTACAATTCTTTCACCAACTATACGAGATTGTTCACTCGTATAAGTCCCACTCCTCTTTTGGTGGGCAAATTGCCATTTTTCTTCTCGACGAATCGGAGATGGCGGAGAAAGAAGAATAGAAGGATCGGATTGAGATGCTTCTTCCAATCTCTTCCGTTTGGCCGCTAACAAGTCTCTTTCAGCCTTTGTATAACCCCCACGAGACATTGTATGAGGGCAATCATTCTTTCTACCACTCTCTTGTGCTTTTTGCCTTTTTGCCTGCGAATAAGAAATGATATAAAAGGAAAGTGTTATAATCAATTAAGATAATTGCTAAGTAAATAAAATGAAAAATAAGTCAACTAACCAAAGATTCAGGAGTAGTCCGAAGCCTAACAAATTCTTGCCAAGTCGCTTGATCAAGAAATGTATACGTGCTGCACGGATTAGGACAAGGCTGACCATCTTTTACCTCAATATGAATGTAATTGTTGGTCAGACTTGTCTTAAACTTGCTCCAGCGCTCATAACAATATGTCATCGTCTTGTTGTACAAGATCTCACTCTGAGGAACGTCGTAGGTGAGCTGAAATGCATGCATTGAAGGAGTAAGTGACAAATGAAGTGACATTTGATAATAATTAATTACATACAGAAGAGAATTGTATACCTGAATAGTGTCCCAAATATGCTACTTCACCTTTGGATCGACATTTCTCCACTCCTCTATCAAGATGCTCGGTTTGTTACGTACAAGGAGGCCGACGAAACTCCTATATCGTTGTGTATTAGGCCTGATTGGTTTCCAATGTTTATCAAACTCAATCGGTATCTTTTGGCCTGCACTCTGACTGAGGGAAACATCTATCAACTGTGTGGCACGTCTACCCCTCCGTACAGACTTGCTACTGCGCTCACTACGACCTTGGCTCGGAGCATTGCTAGGCTCACCCTGGTTAATACTAGCTGGCTGACTCTACTGAGCACTAGGTGGCTGACTCTCATGAGCACTAGGTGGCTGACTCAGAGGTGGAGGAGGTGGCTGATCCTCTGCACTAAGACGCTGGGGATCCGTCATTTGCCTGTAACGACAATAAAGAAAGATAAATCCTAAGTTATGACATATGAAGACTATATCGATAAAATAACTAAACATATTCTTCAGATAATAATCATAATCATAATTACTTTAGTTAGTTAAGGTCAAAGTAGTATCATAAAGAGATATCCTCCCATATTCCCTCGTGATGATCATTTCTTGTGCCGTGCGCATTATCTGCTTCATCATCTTTGTTCAGTTCTTGTAGACCCCTGGAAAAAGAAGGAGTCTTAAGAAGATCATAATTTGAGTGACTTTTCTCGTCAATATCAACGACCCTTTTTCCTTGGAGAGCTACAGACCACATTTTATTTGCCTGATCAGTGATATAGAACACTTGTTGCGCCTGATTTGCCATAATGAAAGGTTCATCTCCAAAACTTCTACTATTCAAATCTACTAATGTAAATCCTAACCTATCGATCTTCACACCATTATTGACATCAACCCACTTGCATTTGAAAATGGGAAATCTAATTTTAACATAGTCAATCACCCAAATCTCTTCAATCACCCCATAATAAGGTATGGCAGCCAATGTAGGGTTCTAATCTTTCGAACTAGAGAAGTGCATAGATTTAGCCACTAATACAACACCACTGTTCTGGACGGTGCTCTTATCATCTACGGACTTCGTGTAAAAGGTATAACCATTGATCACAAATGAAGTCCAACTTATGACATCAACTTCAGGACCACGTGCTAACCAATTTATTGTATCAGAAACACATTTTTCTCCATCAACCTTTTGTTTGAACCAATGTGCGAAAGTTCTGTTATGCTCCCTGATTAACCTTTGTTCGCTCATTCGACTATTTTGTTTCCGTACAATTTCTTTATGGGCATTCATGTAATATTGAACTTCATCAACATTATTCAAGATGTACAGGTGGACTTGTTGCAATTCATCAGCATCTATGCTCTTTACTGTTGCCCTGTGTCTACCCCCTTCTTGATCATGACGTTTAGGAAGGCCAATATGTCGTACATTTAACAAATAATGTTGACAAAATTCCATAGCTTCTTCAGAAACATATTTTTGAACAATAGATGCTTCAGGCCGATTGGGGTTCTTCACATACCCTTTTAGTATTTTCATAGTTCTTTCGATAGGGTACATCCACTGGAAATAGATCGGGTTCAGAGAAGTATTGATTAGGTGCGACTCCTACGAGGTTATCGACCTACTTCAAAATGAGATCCCAGATATGCATGAAAAATGGCAGCTGCTTACAGAGTTAAAGCAATATTGGAATGGAGCTGGAATGTAGAGTTCCAATATATTGACAGAGACGACAATAGTATGGCAGACTCGTTAGCCAAACGAGCACTGAGTTCTTCTCATGGCCTTCAAATTATATATATATATATCTATGCTTCAATTTTCTACCTATCTTTCTGGATTTTAACAGCAGAAAACTGTACTGCAACAACCAAACTCTGTTTTCCAGTTTCACCATTTCTTGAGCACATCAAAGAAGGAAAAAAAAATCTCTCTTCCAATTACACATCAGGATGTCAAAGGAAATTGAAAACTTCAAAAATTCAGCACACACGAGGAACATAATTCCACAGCATACATAGATTGCAAAGCTCAACCGTAAAGCTAGTACCACATCATTCAAAGAATTTCATGGCTCACTCACTTGAATCAAGCAAAATAAAGTGATCAAACACTCATTCACCATTGTGCCAAATCATATGACAATATTTAACTCTTCAAGCCAAGTCATTATGCTGAAAGCAAGGTTACAAAAGGCCACAAAATGACTTATATATTCTAGAACTTGTTAGAACATTCAAATATCAGTACTCTCTAGTTCCTAATCCTTAAGCCATCTTTGAAATTCAAGCCTAAATGCCAATATTCCTCTCCACAATTCAGAGTAGAATTTCCAAAGTAACTAAGCATTTGCAAGCTATCAAGAGAATGTTTCAAAATATTGAACAATAAAATTCTGCAGCGCTCACATAGTAAGAGGCTAATCAGAGCAAAGCAATCAACATAGTGGCTATATTCACAGACAAACAATGTAAAACCTCAAATTAACCTCACATCAGTGCATAAGCTCGCTTAAGAATGGGATTTTTTTTAAATTCCTGGAATTAACGTGCAGATAGAAAAACTCCTAATTCATCATCTATTCAATCTTATGTTCTATCATGAGTCACATAAATACTCTGCATATGCGAATCCTAACCATAATTGCAACTCTAACCTAGCCAAACCCATCCCAAAATAGAGAAAGGCAAGATCTTTAGCTCATAAAAGAAACACACAAACATACTAGAAAGCACAGGTGGCTAAAGACATGAAGACAGTAAAACAGGGGAGATTACCAACTGCTTCTAAGCTGTGATGACAGTTGCTGGCGGTGCTGGAAATAGAGCCAGATCTGTGATGGTGGCAGCCCAGAAAGAGATTGACGGAGGCGGAGGGATAGAGAAAGAGGGCGTCGGTGATGATGGGAGCTTGAGTTACGGTGGAATGGAAGGGAAAAGACGGTGGAGATGGAGTGGAAGATGGATTTGGGAGGTGAGAGACAGGTTGACGGTGGGGTTAATGGTGTCGAGAATGAGACTGGAGTCGATTTCAGAAATGGAGATGGCACGCACGGGAGCTGGGTTAAAATTTGGGGAAGTTTTTAAGACCGGTTGTCTAACAACCGGTCTTAAAATCCACTTTTAAGACCGGTTGTTAGAGAACCGGTCTTAAAAACTTCATTTTAGACCGGTTCTCTAGTAACCGGTCTTAAAATCCACTTTTAAGACCGGTTCTTAGAGAACCGGTCTTAAAAAGCTTCATTTAAGACAGGTTCTCTAGTAACCGGTCTTAAAAAGATTAATTTTTAGACCGGTTATTATAATAACCGGTCTAAAAATTAATCTTTTAAGACCGGTTAGTGTACAACCGATCTAAATTGTATTTTTTAGACCGGTTATTATGTTATTATAATAACCGGTCTCCCAAATTCTTTATAATTACGTAAATGCCACCGTGCATTTCTTTTAGACCTCATTTACTACAACCGGTTTAAATGTGCCGGTCTAAATCACCTTTTTTGTACTAGTGTGTCTTTTGGACAAATGGATTGGTTCGAATCATTAAAAGTAAAGTTTGGGAACTTTGTGTTGGTTTTGGTATATTGGTCAAAATAGGGAATGGTGATAGGTTGGGATTTTGGTCATTTTGAGGTTACCATTGTGTTCCTTGTAGAAAATTGTATGGGAATAAGCTTGGTTACTGATTTTGGAGTCATAGAACACTTTGATAGAAAATTGGAAAATCTGTCTTTTGTAAACTCTGTCTGGGCAGTCAGTTTGCACGAGCGTTTTGAATGACCAAACGATTTCAGAAAATTGTGAAACTTTTCATTCTTAAATTCCACATCGTAAGCTTCAAAATGGACATATTTTTTGTGTCATTTCATTTAGTATTCTAGGACATATGATTGTCCAAAGTTTGGGGATGGAAACAAAACTCTGTTCTAGAGTAGTGTTGAGTTTTGGGTGATTCTGTATTTTTGTGATGATTTGAAGTTATGAGCCATATTTTTCCTTGAAAAAGAACTTAAATACCTTTCAATTGCCTTTGGAATCACTCCGTTTTGATTTTCCTACAATTAGATATGATTTTTTGAAGTTCAGCCAAGAATCAGGAAATTTCTTGGCCACGGCCCAAACCTTTCTGCCTTGATTCTGGCCGCGGCCCATGGGTGGCTGGCCACGGCCAGTGACCTTTTAACCATATTTTGGCCGTGGCCCAAGGAAGGGCTGGCCGCGGCCAACCCTTGTGTTCGAGCACTTTGAGTTTTTGAAAAGAGATCTTCAACCTATTGTTTCCCAACCTTTTAGGGGTTTTATTAGAGGCATTTATGGCTTCTTAAGGGTCATTATTGATAACTAAATCTAAGTGTTAAAGAGTCAATTGAGTATTGGAATAGAGAATAATGCTTCGTTCTTAATTATGACTTTAGGATTTGATATTTTCCCGGAGTGTAGAAGGCCTGTGCTTGCTCAAGAACGAAAAGACCAAGGTAGTGACACTTTATCCTATATCATGTGTATTGCATTCTTGTTTGCATTAGTCATTGAATACAGTGAAAGTGAAGAGGACGTGGTGAAAGCCCGGACTCGATTATAGTGAAAGTGAAGGGGACGTGGCGAAAGCCCGAACTCAAATACAGATAAAGTGAAGGGGACGTGGCGGAAGCCCGACCTCGTATATAGTGAAGGGAACGTGGCGAAAGCCCTGTCTCAAATATTGATTGCTGCATTGTGATATATGTGACTTGCTTTGTATATATGCGTCATATAAATAAACTGTTGCTACTGGGATTCTCTAGAATCTCATTCTTTCCAAATAACATTTTAAGACAGGGCAAGTGGATCGAAAAGCAAGCAAGTGGCAAAGGACGATTAAGACTGCCAGCGATAGTCTTAGCTATATATTTTGGTTTTATATTGATCTGGTTATCATTTTGGATAAATGTATACATATTGAATAGAATTGTAGTGGTATAGTTTTGTGTAATCCCTGGTATGGATACTAAGATGGGCAATGATGCCCTGTATAAACCTTTGGATTAATGTTATTATCCCGGGTGAACGTCGGGAATTGTGTTTACTCTGATATTGTATATGTAACAGACGAAACAGGCCAATTGTTTTATTAATGAAATGAATGGAGATCGATGTGTAAAAGCATTTTAAAAAGTTTTAAATTATTCCGGATCTCTCATTTGATTGTTAAACGTGTTTAAACGCTAATCCCGGCCTGATTATCAAAGGGGGTTACATTTGTGGTATCAGAGCAGTTTTCCTGGCATTTATAGGAATTGCTAGGATAGTTGCCCTAGTTTATTGCCTGAGTGTTAGAGGATTGATATAGTTGATTGTATACACATGAATATTCCAGATATTGATTGGTATATAAGAGTTGAAGGGATATGTGTATACTTCTATTGTGATTTCTGACTGGGTGAATCATTTATAGACTGAAGAGAACAATGGCTCGCCCTAGAAATAGACAACCGGATCTGGAGGTGGAAGAGCTCAATGATAATCCTCCTGATCCAATGCAAGAAATGATGACATTGATAAGAGAGCAAAGAGCCATGATCCGTGAGCTAAGGGAAGAGCTCAAGGAAGAAAGAGCAAAGAGAAATGAGGAAAGGCTCCAGTCTACTCATGGAGAGACTAGAGAAGATACCCAACCAGAAGAGATAGTTGAGGGGTCGCATAGACCTCAAGAGTCCCCACCTCATATTGAGCATAATCATGGGTCACATGGGGTGCCGGCTCAAAATTATGGAGACCTTAATTCTTGGGTGTCCAAATTCTGCAAACACATGCCTCCTATGTTTAAAGGAATATTTGACCCTCAAGCAGCGGAGGATTGGATAATGAGGCTAGAGAAGATCTTTGCGTTGCTTGAGTGCCCATCGGAGGTGAAAGCAAAGCTAGCTATCTACAAGCTAGAAGGAGATGCAGACCGATGGTGGCGAAACATTACCATGACCATGCGGGCCTGGAATGTGCAAGTGACTTGGGAAGTGTTTCAAAGAGAGTTCAATGACAAATTCTTCCCTAAGTTTGTGAGAATAGAGAAAGAGTCAGAGTTTCTAAAGATAAAGCAAGGGGACGATGAGACCTTTAGTCTTTCAGATCATGTTTTACATTCCTTTACCTTAACCCCATTACAACCCTTAATTAGTCCTTTTGATTTGACTTATGCATGTGAATTAGGTAGTAGAGATTGAGATTTTTAGCAAGCCTATGGTAGTGCAATCTTTTTGGTTGAATTTGAGCGAAACACTTACCCTTGAACACTTGAGAGATTGAGAGAATGAGCTACAAGTACGAACTTGGTTTATTCATTTTCAATTAAAGTTACCAGTTTATATTTTCGTTGATTCATTAATACTATGATCTCTTTATTTTTGAATTGTGTTCTTACGTATGACCTGACACTTTTGATTTTGTTGGAAGCACTTATTAGTTACTTCTTGTCCGAGGACATCCAAGAGTTAAGTATGGGGGAATTTGATAAGTAAAATATTTGCATATTTATTTTCCCTTATATGATGATTTTATGGACGATATTTGCATTTCATATAATAAATTTGGGTGTGATTGATAAATAAATAATGTTTTTGGAATAAATAACATTTAAAAATAAATAAATAAAATAATAAAAAAATAAATGAAAATAAAAAAATGAAAGTACTGTAGCAATAGGATCACTGTAGCGGACGAAAGTTACACTATAGCGGATGGAAGTCACTGTAGCGATGGAAGCACTGTAGAGCCGGCAGACACTGTAGCTATTTGCGACAGTCACTGTAGCAGTCGCCAGACATTGTAGCTATTTGTCGACAATCACTGTAGCAGTCACTAGATCACTGTAGCAGTATCTGCACACTATAGCAGTATTGTAGCACATATTTTTCCCTCTATAAATAGAGATCAATGCCAAGCTTAAATGGGGAAGAGAGGAGGAGAATCAAAGGTCCTTCTCTGACAATTAGAGGCCTTTATTTGACATAGAGAGATCTTTTCTCTGATAGTTCTGAATAAAGTGTATTACTTTCTAGATTTAATTTCATACATTGTATCAATTCTTGCATGCCTCCATCTTGGAAGGCTTAGGATTGTATTTCTTATTGCATGCCTCCATCTTGGAAGGCTTAGGATTTTATTACATTTTGCATGCCTCTATCTTGGACGGCTAGATTTCTTCATTTTTCATGCATCTTTTGGTTGTATATTTATGTTTGAGAATTAATATTCAAGTTTATGCAGTATTTATGAGGATTTCATTCTAGCTTTATATAATGTCAATTTATTTTGGTTTTGTTTTTAATTTCATCATGTGCTAAACTTTCATTTTCCTAGGGTGATGATGTAGCTTACTAATGACGGATTGAATCTTAACTTATTAAATCTAGTTTGAATTTCTCCTTCATGATTGAGTTTTAATTCTTATCCTTAATGCTTTTGATTGATTGGCCATCTTTTGAATGATTTCAATATGCATGTTGAGACCGGAAGGAGATACAAGTATGTAGACCCTATAATTAAAACCATGACTTGCATATGAAATAGGAATATATTCATATGAGTTGTGTAGTCTTACTGAGTTCCATAAATCTTAATGCATAATTAATTGCTTAAATTCATATAGGAATATATTGGATTAACAATTGATTATAGAATTGCTTGACCTTGGAAGAGGCTAGTAATTAAATTAGGGAAACTCGACTATCAATCATGTGGAATAAATTGGGCTAGAATAGATAAGTGATTCAATCCAGAATTTATGAAGTGAAATCTAATCCCTAGGGCTTTTTCTCATATTTGCTTTCATAACATCTGCATTCATATTTAATTGTCTTTCTTTTTATTTTGTACTCTTAAAATTACTCATTTTGGTACTTAGTGATCAATCCTCGTGGGAACGATACTCTACTCCCTTCTATATTACTTGATTACGACAGTGTACACTTGCACTATTTAATTGATCATCTACACACGTATCATAAAGCTAGGAATGTTTTGATCAATGCCAAATTGCATGTCTATACTCAATGTGTGAGCTCTATTAGTTTACCGTGAGGTATTTTATTTATTTTATTTATCACGGTTCTTTAATAACAATCGTAAGGTATGTTATTATTATTTTTTATATATATGGGATCCATAATTACATTAATATAGTTTTATAAATAAAACAGAAAAGTGGAAATAAATAAAACCTATCCATCATTCTCAAAGGAGTGATATAAATGATTTGAGAAAATGAGGACAAGCCTATAGTAGATGCAGTGGTGGTGGTGACTATAGGTCGAAGGTGGAGGTGAAAGATGGGTATGAGAACAAGGTGGAGGTTAAGGATAAGGAGGAAGAGAAGCAAGCTGGGGGGTGCAGGTTAGGAAGAATGAGCATGAGACGGGGATGGAGGTTGGGGAAGAAGAGGAAGACAAGCAGGTAGGGACATAGGTTGGGGAGGAGGAGCATGAGGGTGGGTAAAGGTTAGGGTGGAGAAGGAAGAGAAGAAAGTAGAGGTGCATGTTAGGAACGTGGAGCACGAGGAGGAGAAGGAGGTGGAGGTTGAGGATGACAATTCTTTAGCATTTCTTCTGCATGTCGCTTCACCATGATGATAAGGAGAGAACATGAAGATGATAAAGAAAATATATGAAAATGAGGAGTTTAAATAGATTGGAAGTGAAGCGTGTATTGGAAGTTGAAGAGAATCAGTCCACATGTGACTATGTTATTTTTCCCGTGCTATGAGTTACAAGACGGTTGTTTTTAAAAAAGATGTTATTCATCTTCGCCTTTATGACGGTTGTTTTGAAAGAACAGTTAAGGAAGTATTATTTATTTTATTTCATGACAGTTGTTTTCTAAGAACTATGGGATATGTTATATATTTTTAACAATACATTTAAAATGATAAAATGAAAAAAAAAACAGTGACCAGTAGCTTGAGGAACTGATGAGATCATGAGGCTACTTGTCACTAAAGGAGTGGCCAGGATCATTGCTAGGATCATGGCCAATCCTATACTCATGAAGTATAAGATTGACCCTCTTGTTCATTCTCGAGAGGTAAAAATAAAGCCTCCTTATGGTATGGTCAATGTATTTTGTATGCCTCAACATTGCCTCTAATTGTGGAAGCA
This sequence comes from Inga laurina, assembly GCA_963855925.1. NCBI lineage: Eukaryota > Viridiplantae > Streptophyta > Magnoliopsida > Fabales > Fabaceae > Inga > Inga laurina. The sequence continues at coordinate 35,711,751 of OY979709.1, read as the reverse complement.
TGGATGTGAAGGGGGATGAGAAGGAGGCAGAGGTGGCGGTAGCAAAAGCAGATGTTTGGGAGGAAGAAAAGAAGGAAGATGATGTCAAGAGCTTTCTGACAATTATTCTACACGGCTTTTAATCTTAGTGATTGAGAGAACAAAGAGGAGGAAGATGAGGAAAACATAGGAAAAATAAAGGAAAATGGGTAGTTTAAATAGACATATAGAAGGAATAGAAAAAAAAAACTATCATTGCTTGCGTTAGAAGTTGAATAAGACATAACAAAAGGATACCTGGTTCTCTTGATGATCATTGGATAACAAGGAGGCACCCAGAGTCAGCTTTGGGAAGAGGAAAGGTTTTGAAAGCTTCAATTAACGTTTATTAAGTTAGAATTGTTAAGTATGTTGGTGTTATTTGTAACTATGTTACAATAATTCCTTATGGTTATTAATTAATAATTATGAAGTATAAAGTTGTTTTTTTTATTAACTTATTTTTTATAATATATTAAAAATACAATAGTGGTGTTCAGTTATCACCACCACTGTCGTCCTCCTTGTAAGCCTCTCACCGTAATTATATCCGAAATACGCAATTAAAGTGAAATAGAGACCAATAAGAAACAATTAACATTTAATTTCCCATCCTTAAGATAGGGTTTTCGCAAATACTTTCAAAACATAATTACCTGATCTCATGTTCACATTTCAAATATAACAACTACACGAAGATAAATCACATTCAGTATAAATATCAGAGTACGTAATAATAATTCCCGGCCATCCCAGGTTTCATTTATTAACTTAAGCTTTATAGGCCACAAACGCCCATATACAATTCTCAAATGGGGATTACACAACAAATCTCAATATACATAATCAAATTTCTCATCCTCAAATATACATCCAAAACATATGTAATATTCCCAACTATAATGATAACCAACTACAACTTTACATCCTGAAGGAAACTTCACCACCCTTGAATGCTCGCATTATCTTGATCCACCTACTTTGTCTAAAATGTTGGTTGGGAAGGGTGAGATTCGAAAGAATCTTAGTAGGAAACAGATACCAGAATGCATGTATGATAAGTGTATAATGCATGACATGCTTGCAATACATATCACATGCTTACACCATGACACATCTGCATGCTCAATGTTTCAACAACATACTCATGACCATAGCATAAATAGAAACAGAGCTTCAAACATCATATATGTTTCACATAATCAAGCAAAACAATAACATGGATCAACACATTAACACAAGTATCATACACATGCAAAAGAGGTAAGTTCCCTACCCTGCTTCCATATAAGCTTAAGCTCTGACTACTCACGAGCAGGGTGATCAACAAACCCTATAATCAAAACAAGGACATAAGGTTAATCCCTTTTCCAATTCCTTAACTTTCAAATACTTAAGTTGGTTATCATCTACAACCTTTAGGTGGCTACCCAAAGCCTAAACACAAGCCTAAAGGGTTGGGAAATACTTGACCAAAAACCATCTTTTGAATCATCAAAATCCCCTTTTTAACTATAGCACTTGAGTGAAGATGACCTCACTCGAGTGATGGATGCCTTTCACTCGAGTGATAACCTCAACACTAGAGTGATGCCTCCTCAAGCACTCGAGTCCTACCAAGTGAAGCCCAGAAAGTGACTACTCAAGAGCCACTAAACCCTTAAAGTGGCAAGCTCACTTGAGCACCACCCTTAGCACTCGAGTGATGTCACAACACTCGTGAGTACATATTCACGCTCTTGCTAAATTGCCCACGAGTGTTAACCTGAGACGCGACTCCAAATCATATTCAACCTCATTGTGATGAAGTATGAGGTTCAACTTCCTATTCAGCTTATTGGCATATGCTGCGAGATGCCTTATGTGGCAATCAAGCTACTACTACAAAAATCACAATATATGATAATTATTATTGGCCAAAAATCATGATTTTAAACCATCGTATATGCAGGTGCTATAAATGCCCAGCATAGATAAATTATGATTCTAAAATGTTATTTACTATAGACCTATTATAATGGTTCTAATATAACCCATTATGGATTGAGTCTTGGTGAGGTAATGATATGCGCATTGTTGTGATAATAATTAACAGGCACATGTAAACACCGTCATAATGTATGGTATAATAATTGTATTATACATAACGGTCTCATACTAACAACTATTATTTATTCAGTAATATATATATATATATATATAAGTTCTCATGTAAGAACTGTTACTTTTAATAAAAATAAATAATGGTGTCATGTAGACAACCATTATGTATTTTAATACATAATTGACAGTTTCTAAATAAGAACCATGAAATTTTATAATAAATGATGATTATTATATAATAACAGTGTTATATGGATGTGAGATTCTTCAAGTGAGAGTTTCTAAGCTAGTTGCACTCGTTTATATATAATAGAATAGCACCTCCCACAACAAGTTGCATACAATCTGGAATGGATCAAGATATTCGATGCTTTTATGGAAATAGTGAATGGCAATTGTTGACCTATATCTATTATAATATAACTATTGACCTACAAATTGTGTCTCTACACATGAATTAACCTTGGAAAGCTAAGGCTGAAGGGGAAAATGTATAAATATGTGTATTAGAAAGGATGTGCAAGGCATGCAAACCCTTGAACTAAGCAAAGGGTATGCAAGCCCTTGTGGCCTTTCCAATATGGATATTTGTGTTTTTTTTCACCCGCTCGTTGATTTCTGGGCTTAATTGCTAAAGAGACAATAGGTATAGGTGATAAACACTTACATTATAAGATATATAGGTCAGGAGTGTGATTGATTTTAGCCTTAAAGCCTATAAATTCTTGACCCGTCCTGCATTGCATGATACTCGATGTGGAAGTACTACTGTATTAGATAGAATCTAGACCAAGTAGCTTAAAAACTTTTACATTGAAGACTCTAGGACTAATCACAATGTTGATTTTCAGAGCTTTTAACTTGGTGCCACATGCTCAATACAAAAATTAGGAGAGGAACCTTCGATCAAAGCAATAATGTATTTTCCAAAAAACATAATTTCACAAAAGAAATTTAAAATTTCACCTTGTATGCTTTATCGCATCGTGACTTCACAAATGCTACATGTATTCGCTTGTTCATGTATGCCTCTCAGTACAACTAAACTAGTTTATTCATTACATCCTCATTGATCTTTTTGAAATAACTTTCAGAGATATGAATACTTCCAAACAAGAAGGTATTTGCTTAGAGATCCATATCTCCCAAAGTCATTTAAAAAAAGATTTACAAAGTAGGAACCTTTAATCAAAGCAATAGGTTGACAAACTTCTTGTAATAGGAAAGAAGCCTTCGATCTGAGCAATAATGGGTTTTCCAAAAGAAATATAAGTTCACAAAAGCAATTTTACATCACTTTGGATGCTTTGTCATGTTGTGACTTCATAAAGATAGCCTAATCGGCTATGTCGAACACTGCAAGAAATAGGAGAGGAACTATTTGAAGTGAATACAAGAAGGATAATGCAAAATGGATGAGGGAAATTATAACTATACCTAGCTATGATTCAAATTTTTATAGTTGTACTTGACTAAAAACGACTCTCAACAACTGAAAAAGACAATAGAAGCCATAGGGTTATGATGTTAGTGAGTTTTGTTTGAATAGACTAGGTGCCAAGTGTATTCTTTTTCAAATGTTTAAATAGAAGAGGAATGGAAGGGATTTTTGGGTTATTGTGCCTAAGACTTTACATCACGGTTTGTTTGTAAAAACTGTTATTTATTTATTTATATTTATCATAGTTCTTTGTTAATAACCGTTATGTATTTCATTTTTTTACATGGTATTCTAATAAGTGACAAGTTTTACTTAAAAATTGTTATGTATTATACTTTTTTTAAAAAAAATGTTTTGGTGGTTGATTATACAACCACCATTTTATAAACAAAATTAAAAAACCAAAAAGGAAAAGTATATAAAAAACTAAAAATAACAAGTTATGGAGATGTTTTAAGAATCTAATGCATTATCAGATTCTTCCTTCTCCAGTAACTTGTCTATCTTCTCATTCAAAAAGATAACGAGAGTGGTAAGTTTCTCCAAGCACTAGTCCATGCGTCCTTACTCTCATAGGTAAACCTAGATCATATGATAGAGCTCATCGATCATGTGGACTAGCCCTTCATAGCTTGTTGGTGGAGGGAATTCATCTTTTTGTTTGTCCTGAGATGATAAAGCAACAGTTTTCTTGCATCTGTGCATAATTTTGGTGAAGAAGAATAAAATTTTGCAGTTGGCTAGGAGAAGTTGAAATGGAAGTGTAGAAGTGGAGTTTAGTTTTTAGATGTTTATATAGAGAGGGTTCGTTGGTTATCAAGCTGTCACGTCCTTTAGATTTACATATCATTATATTTTATCAATGGTGATAGTTGATTTTCAATAACCGTTAGAAATTTGAAGTCGTATTCTAATAGGTGATAGGTTTTTTTAAATAACCATTATATACTTACCAGACACCATATTATAGAAAAAATTAAAATAAGTGAAATTAATTATAGATTTATGAAAATGTACTTTAAATAAGAGTCGTTGGGAAAGATAGATCGTTTGTAAGTGTTACTGATAGTTGTTCTTTTTCCTACACCTAAGTTACATGTTTCAGTAAAACCATAATTTATTTTTGAATTCATGGCAGTCATTAAGAAAGAACAATATAAGAACTGTTATTTATTATATTTTTGACGGTTTTACTTTAAGAACTATTGGATATGTTCTTTTTTTTAACAAAAATATTTAAAAAGACAATATGATAAAGCAAAAAAACAAGAACAATAGCGAGTAACTTGATGAACCGCTAAGATCACCATGCTACCTATCACTAGAGGAGTCGCTAGAATTATTGTTAGAATCATGGTCAATCCCTATACTCATCAAGTATGCGATTGGCCATCCTGTTCCTACTCGAGAGGCATCTAGAAAGCCTTTTCATGGCATGGTTAGTCTATTATGCATGCCGCAATATTGACTCAACTTAAGGAAGCATAAGATGTAGAGGCGGAGGAGGAGGTGGCAGATGTGGATGTTTGGGAGGAGAAGCAACATGTGGAGGTTGAGGAAGAGGAGAAGGAGGAAGTGGATGATGACGTTGAGGAGTTTTTTTTTTGCAAGTCTTCCTTATGATGTTTCATCTTGGATATTGAGAGAAAAAAGAGGATGATGATGAAACAAACCATAGGTAAAATAATGAAAATGATAAGTTAAAATAGACATCTAGAAACACTACTACAAACTAGACTTTTTACTACCCTAAAGGATGTCCCTTTTTAAGTTAGGGACGCCCAAAGTTCAATATTTGGCGGAAGGCTTTGGCACTGGATGAATTTGACAAAAAAAAATTTCCACCACTTTAAATGTCCCCAGGAAAATTGGGGACGACTAAAGTGGCTTTTAGACGTCCCCAGAGAAACTGGGGATGTCTAAAATAGGCTTTAGAAGTCCCCTACATAAATGGGGACGTCTAAAGTGAGCTTTAGACATCCCCATTTTGACTGGGGATGTCTAAAGGTTACTTTAGGCATCCCCATTTTGACTGGGGACGCAGAACCATCACTTCATGCACTGTAGATTGCAGCTTTACCTTTTGTGCTTTGCCATACCCGTGAGTGTCCGTTGTGTTCCACTTTCCCTGCTACATTCGTTTTCCCTCTTCTCCCATACCTATGAGCTCAGTGTCATAACTCCTTCACTGAACAAAGGCGCACCTCCCTTGAATTTGTCTTCCCTTTTCTCCTATTCCTATGGCCGTGGGTCTTGCTATTTGCTACTGCTGCTGCATTCTCAGAATTATTCAAGTGCATTTCTGGGTTTCCTAAAATCATGTGCATACTAGGCGTGAGTTGGATTATTATGTGACGTAATTAAGAATTTACAGAAAAGCTTGGATTCTACGTTACTGCATTTCTGGATTGTTGCTACACTTTGATTCTGCATTTCTGGATTGTTGCTGTACTTGGTTCTGTATTTCTGGATCATATTGTTGCTGTACTTGGATTCTGAGAAAATCAGGTGTGCATGCTTTGTGGTAGAATTTGAATTGGAATTCTTGAAAACCATAATCTTGTTCTCTATGCTTTCTGGTACATATATTAGATTATGGTACTTTATATTTCTTTCGTTGCATTTTAAATTATTTTAATCCTTTATAAATTATATGATAAAAATGATGCAAAAATAATAAGATACTTATGCAATGACTCATTTTTCTATTAGGGAATAATGAAATAAAGAGGAGCCTAAATGTACAGTGTCTGTGTGTTCTTAAATGTAGGGAGAACGATAGAAAAACGTACTAAAGATATGAAAATCCCAACTTAGTGCCTCAAAATGGCTTGTTTACGTTGAAGTCACTAGCTAGATACTGTTTAGATTAAACCATGAAGCCAAGTTACGCATGTACACTTTATTTTATGCCCTTATTTGGCCAACCAAACTGAGGTAGCCAGTTGATGGACTGTGATGAATTTGGAACCTTCTAGTCCACACACACACATCCAACTCTCGTCTATGTAGTTCAATTCAATATGATAGTTTGATTTTATTTATTTTTAGTTATTTAGATTGAGTTTGCTACTTTAGTTTGCCAATATTTATTATTTGAATAAAAAAATTTATGAGATCTTTTCTTCTATTTTTTTCTATTTGAAAATAAGTAAAAAATATTGAAAATTTTAAAAGGGCCTAGAACTTGCTAGTCAAGAACTTGGTGCCAATTTTTTAATGTTTAGTTGAACTTGGTGCTTCCTTTAGCGTTAAAAAACATAGGAAAATGGGTAGAATTTGAATTGGAATTCTTGAAAACCATAATCTTATTCTCTATGCTTTATGGTACATGAGATTATGGTACTTTCTTTCCTTGCATTTACCTAATGCTCCGTAGTAGAGAAAATGAAGCTATGAATTTTTGTTTGGTTTAGAAGAATTAACGTTAGCTTCCTGCTTTTTACTCTTGTTTTAGTGCTATGAATTTTTATTTTACTCTTCTTAATTAGTTTTGTTTTGTTTAAATTAAGCTGAGATGGTTTGTTATTTTGATTTTGGGATGTCTCACTTTTAAGGGGAAATGCTACCAAAATTTTGAAAAACAAAATAGTAAAAGGCAATTCCCAGTGTTGACAATTATTCTAAACTTGAGTGTGAATGGCATAGGTGGTAATAAAATAGATCATAGTTGGATGAATGCTTTGAGAACAAGTGAAGAATATGAGAATGGGGTTGAAGAGTTTATTGAATTTGCTAAAAGGAACGCTCCAACCAAAAATGGGAAGTATTTTTGTCCTTGTGTCAATTGCTTAAATGAGAGAAAACAGGATATTGAAGTTATAAGGGATCACCTACTTTGTGATGGAATAAATTTTCGATACACAAGGTAGATATGGCATGGTGAGGAAGTAACTGATTATCCATCGCACAAGAAGGAAGCTGTGGATGTCATAGATGAAGATAGAATGGAAAGAATGATTCACGATGTTGAGGTAGAATCTTTTGCGCAGTCGCATGGATATGATAGCCTGCGGAGTGATGTAGAGACACCGTTGTACCCTGGGAGTAAGTACACACGGCTGATAGGAACATTACATTTGGTTAACTTAAAAGTAACTTGTGGGAGGACCAATAGTAGTTTCACATTTCTGCTTGAACTGTTGTGTGATATGTTTCCAAACGATAATGTACTTCCAAATCGTATGTATGAGGCCAAGAAAATCCTATCTACAATGGGTATAGAGTATAAAAAGATGCACGCTTACCCTAATAACTATGTACTGTACAAAAAGGAGTATGAAGGTCTGAGTGAGTGACCTAAGTGTCAAACTGCACGAGACAAAGTGAAGAAAAATGGTGGTTGTGGAGATGGGACAACTAAAAGGCAACCTGTAAAAGTTTTGTGGTATCTTCCAATAATACTATGCTTTAAGCATTTGTTTAGCACTGTAAAAAAAGTGAAGAAGTTGAGATGGCATTCGGATGATAGAATATCCGACGAAAAATATCTTCGGCACCCAACCGACTCTCTACAGTGGACGAAAATAGATGAGATGTTCCCTGAATTTGGCAGTGAGCTGAGAAACCTTCCGCTTGGGCTTTATATAGATGGCATCAATCCGTATGGAACTTTTAATACTACACACAGTGTGTGGCAGTACTCCTTGTAATATACAACTTGCCTCCCTGGCTTTATATGAAACGCAAGTATGTGATGCTTTCTATGATGATTTCTGGACCAAAACAGCCAGGAAACGATATCGATGTCTACTTGGTGCCTTTGATTGAGGACTTGAAGAAGTTGTGGTAGGAAGGCGTAGATGTGTTTGATGTATATAAGAATGAGTCATTCAAGCTACGTGCAATGATTTTCCCTATGATAAATGACTTCCCTACGTACAGAAACCTCTTAGGGTACAGTGTGAAGGGGCATAAAGCATGTCCGATCTGTGAAGTAAACACTCACTTCCACCAACTTAAACATGGAAGAAAAATGGTCTACCTTGTTATAGGAGGTTTCTTCCTAGGTTCCACCCATATCGTAGGTTAAGAAAGTGTTTTAATGGCTTGCCAGAGCATGGAATTGCTCTAAAGGCATTAACTGGAGAGGAAGTTTACAGTCGGGTTGAACGTATCAATGTCTTACTTGGTAAGAATCAGAAGACTGCAGGTGAGAAGAACATATGGAAGAAGAGATCAATTTTCTTTGATCTTCCATATTAGCGTAGTCTTGACGTAAGACACAGTATTGATGTAATGTACGTGGATAAAAACATTTGCGATAGCCTTGTTAGTACGCTTTTGCACATTCCAGGGAAGACCAAGGATGAGATTAGTGCAAGACTAGACCTTGTTGATATGGGAATAAGAGAACGGTTACATCCACAGCTAAGAGATGATGGTAGGAGGGCATACCTGGAGCCAACAGCGTATACACTATCAGGCATAAAGTTTGTGTGGGTGTTTGCATGAAATTAAGGTACCACAAGGATATTCTTCAAATGTGAGAAGGTGTGTGTTAATGGACGATTTGAAGTTAGTGGGAATAAAGTCCCATGATTATCATGTGTTAAAGCAACAACTGTTACCAGTAGCTATTAGAGGCATTATAAAAGATGAAGTTCGAAGCACTGTGACAAGATTGTGTGTTTTCTTTAATGCTATCTGTAACAAAGTCATTGACAATGAAAAGCTGGATGAACTGGAAGCTGAGGGTTATATCATATTATCCCAATTAGAGATGCACTTTCCTCCTTCATTTTTTGATATAATGGTGCATTTGATAGTTCATTTGGTAAGGGAGGTAAGGCTCTGTGGTCCAGTTTACCTAAGGTGGATGTACCCTTCGAGCGATACATGAAGATCTTAAAAGGGTACTCTAAAAATCCTTATCGACCAGAAGCCTCAATAGTTGAAAGGTATGTTATTGAAGAGGCTATGGACTTTTGCAGTGATTATCTATCAGGGAAGAAGGAATAATCTCGGCATGAAGAGGGGAGGAGCAAGGGAACATGAGGGCTGAAAGTGAAGACTATACCTCATGAAGAGGTATTGCAAGCACACCTTTATATCCTGAATAACATGGCAGAAGTTCAACCGTATATAGATGAACATAGAAAGAGATTGAAGAACATGAATCTGAGGAAGAATGACATGCAGATTACTATTGAGCAAAACAAGACATTCATTTAGTAGTTTGAGGAAAAGGTTTTGCATGAGATCGGTGTGTCTGAGACAATAGAGTGGCTAGCCTGGGGGCCTTCATTTCAGATCATTACTTGGAGCGGTTATGATATAAACGGGTATTCTTTCTACACAAAAGACCAAGATGACAGAAGTACCATACAAAATAATGGGGTGATGGTAGAAGCTGAAGCCATGCACTTTTCTAGTTCGAAAGACAAAAACCCCATTTTAGCATCCATGGCCTATTATGGAGTGATAGAAGAAATATGGGAAATCACTTACAACAAGTTCAAAGTTGCTTTATTCAAATGTAAGTGGGTTAGAAATAATGATGTGGTAATAGATCAACAATTTGAATTTTTCTCAGTTGATCTTGAAAGAGTAAGTTATAGGGATGAGCCCTTCATTCTAGCAAGCCAGGCAAAACAAGTGTTTTATGTCACAGATCCAGCAAATAAAAAAATTTCCATTGTACTTCAAAGTAAAAAACATAAGCATGGTGATCCAACCTTCAACCTTGACGATACACCACCTTCCACAATTAATCCACCTATAACAAGTGAAGTAGAATTGGTAGATGATAAAGAATATGCTGTAAGAAATGATCATGGTAAAGGAATATGGGAAACAATCTAAAGTAAGAGCTTAACTTAGAAAATAGTAATGTGTGCTATTTGTTTTATAACTAGTTGGTTTATTCATTTACTTACAATTTATTCACCTATCTGACAATGATTTTTGTGCTTACAGGAATATGGACAATTCTAGTGACTCACAAAGTGATAGGGACAATTAAATGAATAGGCCTGAACCTAATGCGAGACCTGAACCAGTTACGAGAAGAAGGGTTAGAGGCAGTACAAAAATGTCTGCATTGGTAGCATGTCATCACCATCAACAGTAGAGGTTGTATATTGACTTTGATGACAATATGAAACTAATTGGTCCGAAGGAAGACCATTTCATTAGCTACTTAGGTTTTTTGGCTCGAAGCTAAGTTCGCATTACCTATGATAATTGGAAGTTGGTTCCACCAAAAACGAAAGACTTGATTTGGTAACAACTTTTGGTATATAAGTTTCAATAAATCTGCATATATATCTTTATTTCTATTGCTTCAAAGATAATTAACTTATGTTTTTACCTTGCAGCAAACCTATGATGTCCCTAACACTGGTGATGTATAAGGAGTGGATGACGGAGGTTCGTCTACGATAGAAAGATTTCAAGAACAGGCTTACACGAGATTACATTCGAGGGGACCTGAGGGGTCAGGGTCCATGTCAGGAGTATATGTTTTTGTCTCTAGAAGACTGGAGGTTGTTTATGGCATCACGACAAGATCTAAACATTTTGGTAAGATTTCTATCATCATAGTGTTTTATTTGAATATAGTTGACATTATTGATTCGGTGTTCGTTGTTTTCCTTTCACAGGCATTAAGTGCAGCAAATGTAGAGAGGCAAGCAGCTAATAACTATCAACATTGCATGTCTCGTGGTGGTTATCGGAAGCTTGAGCAAAAGATGATGGCATAAGAGTTGGAGAAATTGAAGGAAGCAGCCACATTAGATCTTACTATTGTGGTCCAGACCCCGCCACCTCCTCTATGTCACAAAAAATGGAAAGCAGGGAGGCTTAAGGGTGGGAAGTACGTAAATCCGACTGTTGCTGAGGTTGCTGCAAGAATTGTAAGTAGTTAGAGCATAAGTACAAAGTTATGTTTTCATATTGGGAGTACTTAATTTTCATATACGATAACTTTTATGCTGCAGGATGAACTGGAAGATCAGAGTAGCCAAGGTTCGTTCACTCCAAGTAGACGAATGGACATCTTGTCAACGGTGATTGGGAAGGCAGATCAACATAGTCATGTTCGAGGGGAGGCAGGGGGAGTTCGTGTCATGAAGTATTTTGGCCTAGCCTCACATCCTTATTCATCACAAGCTGAACCCAGTAGGGAGCTTGTGGCCAAGATTCGTCAGGAAGTCTCACAAGAGCTCGAGGCCAACCTTCATGACAAGCTCCGACAAGAGCTGTTGCCAAAGCTACGTCTTGAGCTGATGCCTGAGCTACGAGATGAAATGATGAACATGTTTGAATCACAGATGGCAACTACCGAGCGTAGAACCCATTCATCCCTGGCCTTCCACAACACCAAAGGAAGTTACAACCCGGTAGAGGAACCACTTGGCGACCCTTCTCCTACTCCAGCGCAAGGAGAACCTGCCATCCTCTCTTTGGATGCCCTAGTGCTACGTGTTGTTGCAGATGCTCTCATTCATACAGAAGCTACTACCCACCATAATCAGCAAATTCCATAGTATTTGTGTAGGGTGATTATGACGTGTGTTCGAGAGGGGGAAGAAGGTACAACCATCCTTATTCCTGATGACGAGGTTGCCACGATAGCTTAGGCGAGAGGATTTTTCATCCTTTGGCCTGTACATCTTATTGGCTTATTACTACCAACACCTCCAATGGTATAGAACTACCTCACTTTTACTTGAGATGTGTTGACATCCTACTAACAATATGTTTTTTTATGTTCTAAAAGAACGAACAGGAAGCAGTAAAATGGCCCTTCTTAGCATGACTGTAGCATATCTATAAAGGCATTCGCCATATTGATTTGCATATGCCTACAAGGATTGTGGGCCAGGAATTAGAGTATTACTTCACAATTGATAAAGAAGATCTTAAACAGTTCATTAAGTTGGAGAAGCTAGATATTGGATGGGGCAAATTTGTAATCTTGTAAGTTTTTTATTTCCCATTTTTTCCTTCATTTAGTTAAGTTGATTTTAACTAGCTAACACATTCATCATTTTAATTCTATTATAGCTCCTTCCGTCGTATATGCATTGACTCTTAAAGAGTTGATTTATATGGATTCTTGTCTCCTACACATACGACAAGGAGTGGGAATACATTGAAAAAAAGGATGCACTATGTGGGCTTCACAGTAGGAGAGAATGACTATCGTTGTTATCTAGCACCGATTGTTCAAGGGTACGCATTTTAATTTTGTGTATTTGAGTTTTTTAATAAATAATTGCCCTGCCATCTAACTTCTTTTTAATCTGTATATGATGTGATAGTTATCACTAGAGTTTGTGTGTTCTCTATCCTCGGTCCCACGTTGTTTACTGGTTTGATTCCTTAAGTAGAAGACCAGACAAAGAAACTAAAAGCGTCTTCAACACGTAAGTTATTTTTTTTGTATTTCATTGCTTCTTGATTCTTGACTTAAATGAATTATTCTAATTTATGTTGATTTTCATTTTAATGATAGGGCATGCACGACATATCGAGCACTTGGCGGGCCACGCGATCGTAAAGGTGGCAAAGAACCGAGATGATTGTTTCCAAAGGTATGTAGTTTCAAATCAAGTTCTTTTGATTGACAGTCGTTTTAGATATGCCTTTATTGATTTTAACCATTTGCTTTTGATTTATAGTGCCCTCGACAACCTGGCGGCTAGGAATGTGGATACTATGTCTTACTTTATATGTTTAACATCATTTAGAGTTGCATTACGACATATTTTGAACAAGTAATCTCTTATTCATTGTCAGAGGATAATATTCTTGGTGTTGTAATTCAATGGCAATTCATTCACTTGATTCATTATTTCATCTAAGCTTATTTTCTAATTTACAGATTTTTGACAATGAAGATGCCTACTCATATGAAGACATAAATATGATCAGAGACTTTTTGGCTGGACATCTTCTTTAACGTATACCAAAGTAAAGTCTTTAGTAGTTTCTGTAGGACATACTTTTGTGGTATTTTATATATTGTACATATAATTAGTGTTGTTGTTGTTGGATATAGATTGGATTTAGTCTTGGTTATTGTACAAACTGGGGACTTGGATATAGTCTTTTTAGTGCAATAACAGACTTGGATATAGATTGTTGTGTAGTTTGTGTGGTTTGTTAGTTAATTAGTTTGCTACTCCTTAAAATTATTGCATGTAGTAGAGCCTTGGGTTGATCACTGTGTTTCAAGTTGTTGTTTCCATTCTGCTGAACTACTATTGTTTTATTCTGTTATTGGAATTCTATTTCTACAGTTTACATTTTCCAGACAGTGCAATATATAAAAAGGCCATTTTAAAGAAAAAACCTTTCAACGTCCTTAAATAAAAAGGGACGTGGTAAAGTGGGTGGCGACACTTTAGACATCCCTGTAGGGATTGGGGACGTCTAAAGTGACCTTTAGACGTCCCCTATTTACGGACGTTATTAACATTTTTTCCACGACCCTTAGATATATGTCCCTATATTTTCAGACGTTAAAAGGCCAAAAAAAGGGACGTTAAAACCATTTTTTCTAGTAGTGAAAGGACGTGAAAAAACCATCATTGCATGTATTAGAAATTGAATAGAATGTAATGAAAGGGTACCTTCTCCTGATAATTATTGGATAACGATGAGGCACCCAGAGCCAGAGTCAACATAGGGAAGATGAAAGGTTTCAAAAGCTTTAATTAACATTTATTAAGTTAGAACTATTAAGTATGTTTGCAAGAACACTTTATGACTTTTAATTAATAACTAGAATTAATAAGTTATTTTTTTGTTAACTTTATTACTAACTTAACATTTATTAAGTTAGAACTGTTAAGTATGTTGTCAAGAATACTTTATGGCTTTTAATTCATAATCATGAATTATTCAGCTTTTTTCATTAACTTCTTTTTTAATATTTTAAAAAAAAAATAATGATGTCCAGTCATCACCACCACTGCCTTCCTCATCCTCCTCTTCCTCTTCCTTATCCTCATCCTCATTCTCATCATTAAAGGGGGAAGATGAAGGGCTTGACTATAAGTCATATTCAACATCATTATGATGAGGTATGTGGTTCAACTTCCTATTCAACTTGTTGGCATATCCTGTGAGATGCCTTGTGTGGTAGTTAAGGCTTACCAACTTTGCATCAGAGCCTCCATTTTAAGAGGAGGTGGAGGAGGAGGTGATGGTGGAAGAGGGGGTGGCATCGGTAAAGGATCTCTATGGGAACTTAACACGACGAAGGAGAGAAGGAGGAGGCTGATAAAGAAAAGTAGTAAAAATTACAAGGAATATGTTAGTTTAAATAGAGGTATAATGGATTACAAAGATTTATGAGTTGACTTATAAAGTTCCAATAGATTATGAAGGTTTATGAGTTATGAATTATGAAGGTCCGACGATGTTACAAAGGGTTACAAATGTGTTAGATGATGGTTGGTTCTGAAGACCGTTTTATTTTATCTTTGTTAATTTAAGAGGTAGGAAGACGAATCATTTGTAAGTGTTACAAGATAGTTGTTTTGTAAGAACTAAATAAATTATAGTTATTAACTACAACCATTATTTTTGTGTTTTCATAGATTCTGCCTCTCAATATGAGATAATGCACATATTTAATTGTTATGTTTTAGCGTCATATATTCTTGCGGGGCTCCAACTCAACATACATGATATTTATTTGTTGTAACCATAATTTATTAAGCAATATATATGCTCGAATATATAGTAGTCAAGGCTTAATTACCAATAGCTACATCAGAGCCTCCATTTCAGGGGGAAGCACAGAAGGAGGAGGGGGCACCAGCGGCGGATGAGCTTCCTGGAATCTTAACATGATGAAGGAGAGAAGGAAGAGGCCGATAAAGAAAAGTAGTAAGAATCACAAGGAATATGTGAGTTTAAACAGAGGTCTAACGGATGTTACGAAAGGTTATGAAATATGAAGATCTGACAATATTACGAAGGGTTATAACTTATGAAGTGGTACTTGGGGAAGACATATTATTTGAAAGTGTTACATGATGGCTGTTTCTGAAGACCGTTATGTTTTGTCTTCGCCGATATAAGAGGTTGGCAATTAAATCGTTTGTAAGTGTTACATTACAGTTGTTTTGAATGAACTATCATTTTTTTTCACTAAATAAATTATGGTTATTAACTATAACCGTTATTTTTGTGATTTCACGAATTCCGTCTCATAATATATGACGGTGCACATAATTAACCATTATGTTTAAACATTATATATTTGTGTGTGAGCATCGTCTCGACATACTTGTTGTTCATTTGCTGTAACCATCATTTATCAAGCGTTATATATGCCTGAATCTGTAGTAGTGTCTATTAACCACATTATTTATTTCTTAAAATCATGGCTTGAGATTAAAGACTTAAAATTTAATCTAATTTCGAGTAAAGTCTCCTTACCAAATAATTTGATTTTAAAGTATTTGCTTATGTTAATGTTAATATGATGTTTTCATTGTGATATTTACTTTGATTTTAACCGTGATAACATTTTGATACCATGGACAAAGGTATTTTAGTCATTTAGAATTTGCTCATTCTCGGCCTTCCAAATATGAGAGGGTGATAACATTTACTCTCCAATTTTCTTCTTTCCATTTTCTCACCTCCTACTTTTTTCCTTCCAAATTCTTTACCATCCAAGCTGAGCATAAAAATCTCTTGAAATTAAACATGAGGTTACGGGGCGATCAAAGGCTGTTGGCTTAAAATATATACTCCCTCCGGTCCTAAATATAGGACAAAGTTTGTAGTGCAATTTGCACTACAAACTTTGTCTTATATTTAGGACCGGAGGTAGTATGATTTAATCAAGTTGTGCTTTACTATGGCTAATCAAAGGTCATAAGCATATAATCTCTCTACCTCTTTAATTTCTTGATATTCATCGATGGCATTGTCCTCACCTTTTCTCAACCCTTTCGTTACCTCGGTCTCTTTTGATTGCCGCCCTAAGACTACAATCAACAACCTTGGTTTTTAGAACCTTGTGTACCTTTTATGATGAAAATGAAAATAGGAATAAAGAAGATTAATGAAGATTCTAGAAGATTTGAAA
Source organism: Inga laurina (assembly GCA_963855925.1). NCBI lineage: Eukaryota > Viridiplantae > Streptophyta > Magnoliopsida > Fabales > Fabaceae > Inga > Inga laurina. Next base: position 35,695,129 of record OY979709.1, on the reverse strand, counting down.
ACTATCAAGAAGATTTGAAAATCAATAAGAAAATTTAAAAATATTTTGTTTTAATGTTGATTTATCATTATCATTATTATTCATTGTTATTTGCATTTAATAGTATAATTTATAGAATTTTCTCTTTTTAATTCCCAAAAATATACAAAAACAAAGGTCACCCTTGATTCTTGAAATACATTGCCAAGGCCACATCTTGCCATCCAAAGCTCCGTTTGAAATTACACCACTACCAGAATGTCAGTCTCCTTCACTTCCCTACTTGCCAAGTGAGTTCTTCAATTGGGGGGGGGGGGGAATGATGAAAATGAAAATAAGAAAAAGAAAAGTATTAAATGAAGATCCTAGAATATTTGAAGATTATCAAGAAGATTTGAAGATAAAAAAATGATAAGATTTAGTGATATTTTGTTTTAATATTGATTTATCGTTATTTTTATTATTACTTGTTATTCTCGTTTTAATTTTATGATTTCTAAAATGTTTTCTTTTTAATTTCTAATGTTAGAGTTAGGGCTATAATTAGCTCTCAACAATCTCTTTTTATATAGATGTCTTATCATCGAATTATATATAGCCCATTTTTTAAACGTCTTATGATTAAATAATATGAACTTTTGAGTTTCCTTCTTTAATACTCCACTCTTCTTTCCTCTATCCGTCTGATTTATCTCCCCCCTTTCTTATTGTCCTCTCTTCTCTCTTCTCTCTTCTCTATTCCCACTCATCTCCCTTTCCCCGTCCTGCATCAGTTTACCCTTACCGAAAATGCATTATTGTTCCAGTTATTGTGCAGTCCAAATCGTAGTGCAGGTGGCTAAGAGCGAAGCGTCGGCTTTGAGGGAATCTAATGGGGCTCAACCTAGTGGTTTGTGATGTGTTTCGTGTGTTGATGTTGTGTCTGTATGTTGAAAAGATAGCATTATTATTAATTATCACTATAAATAATTGGAAACTTCACCAAAATAATTGAGCGAAGTTTAGAACACTGCATTACTGCTACACCTGCTTGTGCTATGCCGCAGTTATAGTACTCATCGAAAGCTGAAACCTACCTATATATATTTATATAATTATTGAGGAGAGATCTTCATTATTAATGATCTCCACAAAATTTTTTACCATGTACATATGAGTGTGTACCTTTTATTAGTTTCCAGCTAAAAGCAAAACTAAATTATGATGACTAGTGCGGAAATGGTGTGTGAGTTATCTAGAAAAAGAAAAACTCAATTGGTCCCTCATCTGTAAGTACAGCGCTGTCACCTAGATATATCTATCTATATCTATTGGCTAATCCACGTGTTCAAGCTCTGATCACTGCCTTTTTTGCTTACACCACAACTTTTGGAAGCTACTAATTACACTTTTCTAGTTCAATTTCTACTCTACACACGTTAACACACATCTACCACTTTATAATTTAGTTTTGCTTTTAGCAGGAAGCTAATAAATCTGTAAGAACTTTTCAGGCGCCACACCATTCAAATATGATTTTATAAAGGGAGACACTCTTTCTCTTTTGCCCCAACAGGACACACACTCATACATAATAGCAACTTTTATAGTGAACATTAATAATGTTGCTCTCTTTTCAATAATTTTTACTGTGCCCTTATTAAATATAGGTATATATGAGAAAAAATATTTAATTCTCATCAAAACTATCAAAACATCTTATAAAAGAATTAAACCTTTCTTCTGGAAGACTTCTAATAAAATGGACATGAGAGAGAGAGAGAGAGAGTGTGTGTGTGTGTGTGTTATGAATATACTTAAATATTATTAAAAAAACAGACAAATTCACTTTGATCTGATAAGAAAGATATAATAACTTATTTTATAAATAATTTAAATTTCATATGAAGAAGAAAGGCAACACACATGTATAAAATATATGATCCCATGGTCCAATTAAAACTTGTTCATAAGTGGGAGGTTACAAGGCTAACAAAGATTGTTCAATTGGGTTAGAGTTGCTTATAACACATAAGGTTGTGCACACAGGTCTTGCTGTTGATATGAGGACTTTATTTGTGGGCATTCAATAAGTACCTTTGTAAACGTTTTTTGAGCCTTGAAGCATGCCTAAGCGTTCCAACTAACTTAAACCTTATTATATATAAAAAAAAATTGAAGGTTGTGGGTTTGATCCAACTTCTAATCTTGATTGTTACTCCCTCTAATTATATACTTCCTCCATCCCATGTTACAAGATTCAAATAACAAAATTATATGGTTCAAGAAAACTGTTAAAATTGGTTAAAAGTAATAAATATGTAGAAAATATACTCATTTTTAAAAATATCCGGTAAATGAGAGTGAGAGAGTAATAATGGGGAAAATGATGAAAGTGAATGCATATAATAGATAAATTAAGGTAAAAAAAATGATAAAAATGTATTTAATGGTTAGATAACTCAGAACAGAACTTATAAAAAGGGAATGCATGGATTCAAAAATTTGAATATTATAATCATAAATGGAGGGAGTATAAAAGTAACGACTTTTCTCAATTCTTTGAAAAGCATAAGCATAACCTTCATCCCTTTAAATCCAATATATATTTATTTATTTATTTATTTATTTATTTAAATAGCACATATTTATGTGTATATATATAACCTACTAGAATATTTTAATTACGATAGTATTATGTATATAATTTAAGCTAAGGTTACATTTAAGATATATTTTATTTTTTATATGATTTGAAAATATACTTATACAATTTAAATATATAATTATACATTAATTATATTTATAATACTAATATTTGTAATTTTTTCACGGGTAGGGATGGAGGAGTCATTCGTTTGTTGTGTGAAACGGTTTTCTTTTTTCTTTTTTTGGCTGGTTGGAATTTGTGCTATTTTTCAAACTGTTATACTTTTTTTTTTTATAAATAACAATTCTCATTAAACAAATAAAATGGCAGTATATCATAAATTTGCAATCGTAACATCCATGATTGCAGAGATCTTAGTACATTATTATTGACATTCATTACCTTACACACCTGACCAAAATCAAACCTATTCAGCAATTTGCCTATGTCTCCCTATAAGGTGTTCACTTAGGTTTGCTTCACTACTATAAAAAGGGGCTATAACGTCCTAAATTTGGCACCTTTAACGTCCCAAAACGGGGGGACGTATATACTGGGGGCGTAGTAAGTTGTAAGAAAAGACGTCCTAAATATTAGGGACGTCTAAGGTGAGACTTTAGACGTCCCAAATGAACCCCCAGGGTGGGACTTTAGATGTCCCAAATGTTATTTGGGACGTCTAAAGTCCCCTCGGGTGGACTTTAGACCTCCCAATTCTTAATTTGGGACGTCTAAAACTTGTGTTTTTTTATACCATGATTTACATTCTGTATTACCCAGCGAATTCAAACTGCAGAAACAGAATAGAAGATGGATTCATAAACCACACTGTCCATTAGAAACTGGTAAGGACATCCAGCACTACAATCTTTACTATATATACATACAATAACAACTCATACAACCTACTACTATATATATCAACAATAACAACCAGAAAGTGTCAAAACGCTGTAATCACACAACTACAACAGCTGATATAAAATAAAAAGTTTACTGCTCTATATGTTGAAGAAGATGTCCAGCCAAAAAATCTCTGATCAAATCAAGGTCTTCACGTAGGTAGGCATCTTCATTATCAAAAATTTGAAAATTAGAAAGTAAGCTTTGATGAAATGAATCTAAAGCAAATGAATTAATTAGCATTTCGATTAGAACACCAAAAATATTATAATTTGAGAATGAAGAAGCGATTACCTTTTCAAAATCGCTAGTAATTCCATTTTGAGTTATGTTATACATATAAAGTATAACATAATATCTGCATTCAGTGTTGCCAGGTTGCCGAGGGCACTTTAAATCAAAGGGATGCAATTGGTTGTTAAAATCAATAAAGGTATGTCTAAAAGAACCATCAATGAAACAATTAGCTAGGATCGAATGTACTTACATATAGCATTGAAGAAAACGCATAATCTTGTTATAGTGGTTTTTGTACTTCATCTTTCATTATGCCTCTAATAGCTACCGGTAATAGTTGTTGCATCAACACATGATAATCATGAGACTTCATTCCCACTAACTTCAAATCATCCATTGAGACACATCTTCTCACATTCAAGGAATACCCTTGCGGCACCTTATTTTCATGCAAACACCTACACAAACTTCTTTTCTCTACTTTTGATAGTGTATGCGCTATTGGTTCCATGTATTCCCTCTTACCTCTTAGTTGTGGATGTAACCGTTCTCTTATTCCCATATCAACAAGGTCTAATCTCGTACTAATCCCATCCTTAGTCTTCCCTGGTGTGTGCAAAAGCGTATTGATAAGGCTATCACAAACGTTTTTCTCCATATGCATCACATCAATACTGTGTCTCACATCAAAAGAACGCCAATATGGAAGATCAAAGAAAATGGATCACTTCTTCCATATGTTCTTCTCACCCGTAATCCTCTTATTCTTACTAAAAGTGACATTGATACGTTCCACTCGACTGTAAACTTCCTCTCCGGTTAATGACTTTGGAGCCATACCATGCTCCGGTTAGTAGTTAAAACGCTTTCTTAGCCTACGATACGGGTGGAACAGATGAAGAAACCTCCTGTGGCCAAGGTAGACATTTTTTCTTCCATGCTTTAGTTGATAGAAGTGTGCGTCTGCTTCATATATTAGGCATGCTTTATGACCCTTCACACTGTACCCTGACAAGTGTTCGTACGTAGGGAAGTCATTTATCATTGTGAAAATCATTGCATGTAGGTTGAAAGAGTCCTTATAATCATCAAACACATCTACGCCTTCCTCCTACAACTTCTTTAAGTCCTCGATCAAATGCACCAAATAGACATCAATATCGTTCCCTGGCTGTTTTGGTCCAGAAATCATCATAGATAGCATCATATACTTGTGTTTCATACATTGCCAGGGAGGCAAGTTGTATATTGTTAGAACCGGCTATCACCTAAGAGGGGGGTGAATTGGGTGTATAATAAAAACTTAAGAACTTTAGAAATATTTTCGTATCTTAATGAAAGCGGTAAGTATGAAGGTTTATAAATCAACAGTTAGATTAAATAATATATGCTGGAAATGTAAGAGTTGAAAGAGGCAAGCTTCACCCAAGAGGGGGGTGAATTGGGTGATGTTATAAATTTTTCGCTTGAAGAGGTGATATGAAAAATATAGTAGATAGAGTGGAGTTGAGAAGATTTGGACACAGAGAGTTAAACTGGTTCGGCCTAACAACTAGGCCTACGTCCAGTCCTCAGAGATCAAGACCTACTGAGATTTCCACTATACTTCCAAGATTCAATGGGCTCTCAGAATGCCACAAAACATTAATTGTCCTTGAAAGGACTACGAGCAGAAATATTCTCTCACTAAGAAATTTCTCTCCCCCTTACGACAAGTCTTACGTGCAGAAAAACAACCTATGACCTTTCTCACTTGCTTTTGTATACAAGGCTTATGAGCAGCAACGTTCTCTCCTGCTTACACCACTGTAAGTCTTACGAGCAGCAACGTTCTCTTCTGCTTGTATCTTATAAGACTTATGAATGGAAGGTTCAACAAGGAATTCTCTCAACTGCTTCTCTCATAAGGAAAACTACCCTCTCAAGGTCCCAATACCTTGAGATCACATAAACATATAATTTGAATTGTATGAAGACTCTCTTACAGAGCAAATGAATAAACACTGAAGATCAATGTGTATATAGAGAAAATGATGAATAGTAGAGACTCGTGTATAAGCTTATGAATTCTTGTGGTTCGTTGTTCTTGACTATCTCTGAATCTCTGTATATATATAGTTGCTTCAGTTTTTGCCCGTTTGGGAAATCATCATTTGAGGAACGGGATTTTTGCAACTATTGAAAGACACGCACAAGTTTGAATTATCTGGATGCGGTAGGTACTTGTAATGATTGTGTCTGCCATTATTTGACTTTCTCCGTAACAATTAATTTCAAACGTTCAACTTCCTGTATCACACTTATAAAACAGTCAAAATAATGTTAGACAATGATAATAAGTAATGATGATATGAATAATTAACAATAAACCATATTCGGATTGAATGTTGTGAGACATGGTATTTTTGGTGATCTGGCAGAGCATCACTCGAGCATAAATGGCTCACTTCGAGTGATCTCCTTATTTTCCTTCATATGCGCCAATGCACGGGTTGTGCTTGTATAGGATTTCAGAGAGACAGAATTCTCACTCACGAGTGATCTGGGGTCTCACTCGAGCACAACACCTCCTGCTCGAGTGATGTTGCATTTTCCACTGTGAGTGTCTTCTCGGGTCATCACTCGCATAGCATTTTAGCAAGAGTGAGATTTTTTACTCGTGGGTGATATGGTCCCTCACTTGAGCACACACACTACTGCTCGAGTGAGACGCATATTCTCCAGGAATATGCTCTCAATACCAACACTCGCATCAGGATTACAGAGGGATGAAATTATCACTCGCAGGTGATGTGGGCCTTCACTCGAGCACACAGACTCCTGATCGAGTGAGAAGAATATTCCAAAGTAATATACCTTTTAACCAAGCACTCGCATCAGGTTGGGAGAGGGATAGAATTTTCACTTGTAAGTGTTGATGTGTCACTCGAGCATATAAGGTTGTTCTCGAGCACACTTGCACTTCTCTGAAGTTCATGACTCTCGGCCAAACACTCGCAGTACCTTGCTTGAGCACAGAATACTCATGCTCGAGCATTGATGTCTCTGCTCGAGTGAATCAAGGAAGCATGAAAATATTTGCTCTCGGCCAAGCACTCGCGGACCTTCACTCGCAAGTGCTCGAGTGAGAATGACTTCTCTGCTCGAGTGAGAACTCCAGTTCTCGAGTGAATCACAGAATATATCAGTGGCATGCCTCTCGGGTGAACACTTTCTGGGTTTCACTCGCACCTGCTCGAGCACAGAAGGGATCTATGCTTGAGTGCAAAACCTCTGCTCGAGCACTCCAGTTCATTTTCTCAGCAGATACCAAAAACACTGTTATATGCATTTGGTAACTTTGTAAACTATTCTTACACATATAAAAATATGATTTGCATACAATTGTCTTTTTGTTATCATCAAAACTTGGGATCTAACATTCTCCCCCTTTTTGATGATGACAAAATCTTTGTGATGAAAGTTTTAGATTGAAAATTTTTGAAATTCTTCAATGTTTCCAAATGCATATCAAGTTTTGGTTTCAAGTTCAAGTTTTCCTGCAATGCTTCCTCTGGACACTTAACAACCAAGATAAGCATAGTATGAGGTATATAACTTAATAACAACTTAATAACTTGAAACATCATTTAAACCTGATAATCAAACTCATGAATAACTTAAGATAAAAATATTCATTAAACTTGAATTCAAATGGCTAACAACATAATAACTAACTCATAATTCAAAATAACAACAAATAACATCAAATCCTACCCAATACAGAAAATCTACCCAAAAACCCAGACATCCACATCCGAAGCTCAGCTCAGAATCATCACACATCCTTCTCCCCAGTTTTGTCAACATCAGAAGGGGGCTTAGGAGAAGTGGTACCAGAAGGTGGGACAAATGAAACCATGGCAGTGAGAGGGTCAATTGGTTCAATATGTGGAGATGATGGCTGTGGTATAGAGGATGAGGGAGGTAGAGAAGGCGACCGATCAAAAGTGACATCTACATTAGAATCGGGATCGGTGAAGAATATATGAGTCTGTGGAACAGAGGTATGAGTGGTCTCTGGAGGAACCTCTGAAGAGGGGAAATGTGAGTGCAAGAAGTTCTCCATATTTGTTATCCTCTGAGACATCTCATCCTGAGTCTTGAACATCAACTCAAAATTGGTATTGGCCTTGTCTACCAAGTTGATGACCTGTGCTTCCATCTTTTCCACAAGCTTCTCATACTCAGCCATTAATTCCTTCTTCAGACCAGATATTGCTTGATTGATTGCCTCAGTCAAATGGTTGGAAAGAGAGGTATTGAGGAAGGAAGGAGGAGGAATAGGGCCTTGTGCAGATGATTGTGCTTCATCTCCTCTGGATGGAGTGGCTTCCCTCTTGGATGTGGCTTTGGTTCGACTTACCGGAAGATTGATACCCATGTGAGTTAACTAAGTCTTACCAAATCTTGAGATGAGTACCCTTTCAGTTCCTTCCAAATACCAAATCTTGTTTTTCATCAAAATGTAAGATACAATCTGAGGGTATGGTATGGTTGTAGATCTTGTTGAAGAAAAACGAAATCTTCTCATCTCATTAAAAATAATCTCCCCCACATTTCTTTGTTGCCCGGCAATTAAGGAGGCCAACACATAATAATCCTTTTGAGCAAAATGAGTAAAATTTTTAGACTTATTGACTATGCTCCGGGAATATATATAATGAAGGACTCTATGAATATCAGGCATATCAATAGGTTTGAAAATAAGGGGTCCTATGGGGTCTTTTGGTCTCAAGATTTTAAAAGCTTCATTGGCAGAGAAAGAGGGTGGATCAGTAGGTGGTGCAACATACCCAAGCAAATCATTTATGATCTTAGCAGATATCATAATGAACTTTCCTCTAACTGTAGTAGACACTGCTTCCTCAATCAAATCACCAGCTCTAGACTTAATATTATGAGACTTCATATTGCTATAAAAAGTCTTCATAACAGTAGGAGAATATGGCAAATGGATATTTAGCCAAGGAGCATAGTATTGAAGATATGGGTATAAATCCAAATGACAATTCTTCTTTAAGTAATCCAAATCCACATATACCACAGGACAGAAATGTCTATGTCTAAATTCATCATCATATACCTTCTGAGACAATGCCTTAAGTTCTTCAACATTGAATCCCTCAGGTGGACTTGTGATGTGATCATCCACTGGTGCTTGTGATGCAGAAGGTGCTCCTGAAGCAGAGGCACTTGCTTGCTTAACTTGATGCGAACTTGAAACACCGGCTTGAGAAGCAATCTTCCCAACTATCTTGTCAAGTTTAGATTTCTCTATTGCTTCCCAGAGTTGTCTACTTAAGGTATCAGCAGAAGAAGAAGATGATTGGGGTTGCTCTGACTCCTTTTTCTTCCCTTTTCCTTGAACCTCTTTGGATTGAGACCGGGTGATTATAGGTTCCTTGAACACCACACCCTTTGGTTTCTTTTGAGGAGGTTGGTCTTTCTTTGAGATTTGAGGCTTTGGGTGAGGTTTCTTAGCCGGAGTCCTCTTTTTGGTCTTGGGTTTAGGAGGAGGTGACGGTGAGGAAGAGATTTTGGGAGAGGGAGGTGTTGGTTCTGGGGTACCAGATTCACTGGCAGCAGACTGAGTAGGAGATGGAGAGTGGGATCTTTGAGGGATAGAAGGTATTTTGGTTCTCGCCATTGTAGAGAAAGTGAAAGAAAAGCAAGAACACACAGATTTTTGAAAGTGAGGAGAGGAGTAAAAACGAGATAGGGTACGAATGAGAAATGCAGAGGGTAATAATCACCTTTTATAGAAGATTGAAGAGTTGTAACGGTGATTTGAAGCAAATGGACACGATTGATTGAAGAAAAACGGTTGAAGATGTAGAGTTGCGCCCTTCGAGTGAGAGAACACCTCGAGTGAGATCAGGAAGTGCGACGTTCTAAGCTCCCGCGTAACTGATATAAGTGACAGTGCTCGAGCATAAACCCTAGTGCTCGAGTGATGTTCATACTGTGCTCGAGTGTGTTTTATCAGTGCTTGAGTGATTTTCTGGAAAAACTAATAAAACATGTAAAACGTACCTAGATTGTGGATTTCTTGACATATTTTGTGTCTTTGTACCCAAAATCCTCCAAGATCATTTGAGTAACCATGATTTGGATAGCTTTTGACAAGAAATTCTTCTTCCTCGCTCGAGCAGATACTCCTCACCTCAAGCATGTTCATATCATGCTCGAGTGAGAGTTCCTCACTCGCGAGTGAGTTCGATTCTCACTGTTGCTTGTGGTACAGTCTCTGGGTAATCTTATTTCCTCTGTTAACCTCTGTTTTACATGTCAAGAAGCAGAGCATTTTAATCAATGTTGTGCTCGAGCAGAGCTGCTTGTGCTCGAGTGACACAGCTTCTCACTCGAGCAGCACCCTCAGTGCTCGAGTGACAAACCTGCAAAAATCATTTTTAACACTCCGATGCCAAAGTTAGTATAGTTATCATCAAAAGATATATTTAATTAAAATATTTAACAAGAAAACTTACAACTCATTGGGATTAACCATCCCCAATTCTCTTCGAATATATAGGAATTGATCTTTTGCAATTGGCTTTGTGAAAATATCCGCAAGTTGAAGATGAGTCGGTATGAATTCTACTTTGACATCTCTCTTTTGAACATGATCTCGAATGAAATGATGTCGAATGTCTATGTGCTTGGTCCTTGAATGTTGTACAGGATTCTTGGCCAAGCTTATAGTACTAGTGTTGTCACAATAAATTGGAATTTCATTTAAATAAATTCCCAAATCTTGAAGTTGTTGTTTCAACCATAACACTTGAGAACAACAACTTGCTACAGCTATATATTCAGCTTCAGTTGAGGATAATGAAACTGTGTTCTGTTTCTTGCTGAACCATGATACCATAGATCCTCTGAGAAATTGACATTGACCACTGGTACTCTTTCTGTCAGTTTTATATCCTCCATGATCTGAGTCTGAATATGCCGTTAAATACTCGTTCCCTCTTTTCGGATACCAAAGACCAAGCTCTGGAGTATCTCCTAGATATTTGAATATTCTTTTTACGGTCTCTGCATGAGATACCTTAGGAGCGGATTGATACCTTGCACACATTCCTACGCTGAATTGAATATCTGGCCTGCTTGCTGTGAGATAGAGTAATGAGCCAATGATTCCTCTATACTTAGTGATATTGAAACTAGGGCCTTTTACATCAGCATCCAACAATAACTCATTGGAGTATCAGCACCATTAGCATTATCAAATCCATATTTCTTTAACAACTCTTTCAAATACTTTGACTGAGATACAAATATACCATTCTTCTTTTGTTTGATTTGAAGTCCAAGAAAGAAGTTCAACTCTCCCATCATGGACATTTCAAACTCTCCCTGCATAATCTTAGAAAATTCTTGACACATAGATTCATTAGTAGCACCGAAAATAATATCATCAACATAAATTTGAATAATTAGAATATCATTTTTGTTATGTTTGATGAATAGAGTTGTATCAACTTTACCTCTGACAAAACCTTGATCAAGAAGAAATTTGCTTAGTCTTTCATACCAAGCTCTTGGTGCTTGTTTCAAACCATATAATGCTTTCTTAAGTTTGAAGACATGATCAGGTTTTGTTTCATCTTCAAAACCAGGAGGCTGTTCTACATATACTTCCTCCATAATATAACCGTTTAGAAAAGCACTTTTCACATCCATTTGATAAAGTTTAAAACCTTTAATGCAAGCAAAAGCCAAGAGTACTCGTATTGCTTCTAATCTTGCCACTGGAGCATATGTTTCCTCATAATCAATACCTTCTTCTTGATTATAGCCTTTGGCAACCAATCTTGCTTTATTTCTCACAATGATTGCTGATTCATCAAGTTTGTTTTTGAAAACCCATTTGGTCCCTATAATCGTATGGTCTTTAGGTCGAGGCACCAAATCCCAAACTTGATTTCTTTGAAACTGATTTAGTTCTTCTTGCATAGCAATCACCCAATCATTATTAGATAAAGCTTCTTCAATATTAGAAGGTTCAATTTCAGAAATAAATGCAGAGAAGGTTACCTCATTGAGAATTATGTTTCTGGTTTTGACACCTTCATGAATATCTCCTATAACTTGATCAATTGGATGATCCTTCATATGTCTCCATGCTTTTGGTTGAGCATGATCATCAACATCTTCTAAATTTTGAAAATCATTTGTTTCAAGATCATCTTGTTTTGAAATAGATTTGTTTTTCTTGATTGAATCCATTTCTTCTTCATCAATAAGTTTTGTCTGAGTTTCAATTTCATCAAACACAACATGAATAGACTCTTCAACAGTACATGTTCTTTTATTGAAAACTCTACAAGCCTTACTTATATTAGAATATCCTAGAAATATACCTTCATCAGACTTTGAATCAAATTTACCTAAGTTTTCTTTACCATTGTTGTGAATGAAACACTTACACCCAAAGATATGTAGATGAGTAAGATTTGGCTTTCTTCCTTTGTAAAGTTCATATGGCGTCTTTCCAAGCAATTTGCGAATGTATGCTCGGTTTGAGATGTAACATGCAGTACTCATTGCATCTGCCCAGAACACTTGTGACACTTCTTTTTCATTAAGTAATGCTCTTGCCATTTCAGTAAGAACTCTGTTCTTTCTTTCTACTACTCCATTTTGTTGAGGAGTTCTAGGAGCAGAGAAGTTATGATCTATTCCTTCGTTGTTGCAGTAGTTTTCAAGTAGTTGATTGTCAAATTCTCCTCCATGGTCCGTCCTAATAGAAACAATAGAAATACCTTTCTCATTTTGAACCTTTTTGGCAAACATAATAAATTCAACAAAAGTTTCATCTTTTGAAGCAATAAATATAGTCCATGCAAATCTTGTAAAATCATCAACGATTACTAACGTATATAGATTTCCTCCAAAACTTTTTACTCTTGTAGGACCTACCAAATCCATATGAAGTAATTGTAAAGGTTTTGAAGTAGAAATCTCATACTTTGTTTTAAAAGAAGATTTAGTTTGTTTTCCTTTCTGACATGTGTCACAAATCATATTATCTTTGAATTTGAGTTTGGGAAGACCAATAACTAAATCTTTTCTAATCAGTTTATCAAGTTGATTCATATTGACATGAGCCAGACGCTTATGCCATAACCAATTTTCCTCTGATCGACTAAGAAAACAATTTTCAAGAGAATTTGAATTTAAATCAATAGTATAACAATTACCGTCCCTTTGAGCTCGGATCTTTGCTTTGATAGATTCTTTGTTTAGTGGCAGATCTTTCTTGTTTACTATCAAGCATTCTTCTGAGTCAAAAATCACCCAGTTATCTTTGTCAGTGCTTTGACTTACACTTAGGAGATTATGACATAATCCCTCAACATAATATACTCCGCTGATTTGAACACCATCGGATTTTCCCATTTCACCAATTCCAGCAATACGTCCGGATTGATTACCTCCAAATGTTACCTTTCCTCCTTCTCTAGTTTCTAGCATGGTGAACTTATTTTTGTCACCAGTCATGTGTCTCGAACATCCACTATCAATATACCACTTGTTCGCTCGAGATGCTTTGAGACAAACCTAGAATAAAATGATCAAGTTTTAGGTACCCACACTTTCTTGGGTCCTTTGTGGTTAGTATGTGATGTATGTGTCCCTTTCAGAACCCATTTATATATTCCAACAACTTGTCCCTTTTTGAAATAGCATGAAGAAGTATAATGTCCTTTTCTGTTACAATAATTACATGATACGAAAGGATTTGATGTATGCACAGAATTCCTGAAATATTTAAGATATGCTCTACTATTCCTCTTATATCCTTTATTCTTATCATGAAAAGAATTATATCCAATTCCAGATTTATCAAATGAAACTTTCTGAGAATTTAAAATAACCTTAAGAGTTTCACTTCCTTTAGTAAACTTTTCAATAATTTTTGTTAAATCATCTATTTTTTTATCTTTCTCTTTACACATTTCATATGATGATATGACAGTACTTTCTAATTCTTTTACTTTCTTCTTATAACTAACCATTCCTTTAGCTACTTTGATATACTCTGTATGCAATGCATTATATTCAGATAACAATTCATCATAGGAAGGTTCAGAATCACTTACCTCAGAGTCTGATTCTTCTTCCTTGGCTACCAAGCATAGATTTGCTACTTCGTCGTTGTCACTTTCTTCGTCTGACGAACTATCACCCCATATAGATGATACATATGCTTTCTTTTTCAGCTTCTTTTTGTCTTTGTTTCTGAACCATTCAGATTTGATTTGATGTGTCCAGTTTTCCCACATTCATAGCATATTATCTGTTGTTCTTTATTTTCTTTCTTGCTTGGTCCACCTTGATAGTTCTTGAAATTCCTTTGACCTCTTCTGTAGAATTTCTTGAATTTTCTCACGGTCATTCCCATTTCATCATCATTAGGGACATCTTCATTCTCGGAAGATTCTTCTTCTTCTTTGATAACTTTGAGTGCAACTCCCTTTTTCTTTTTATCATCGAATTCTTCAAGTTCCTTTTTGAATCTCAACTTACCTTCATATTCAGAAAGACTTCCAAAGAGAGCGGCTACAGATCTCATAGATTCTCCTTTAGCTTCTTCAATAGCTGTCACTTTTGCTTCCCATTCTTTCGTAAGAATATTAAGAATCTTTCTTACCTGGGAATTTTGATCAAACGACTTTCCAAGAGCAGATAATTGATTAACAAGATGAGTGTATCTGAGTTCAAATTCTGATATACTTTCTCCGGATTTCATACGAAATAAATCATATTCTGTAATTAGAGTATTGATTCTATTTTCTTTGATTCCAAATGTTCCTTCATGAGCAATTTCAAGAGCATCCTACATATCTTTGGCAGTTGGTAGAGTACATATACGAAAATATTCTTTTTGACTAAAAGCACTCTGTATCATTAAAATAGCTTTACTGTTTAATGTTACTAACCTCTTGTCATTCTCGTCAAACTCATCTGGGCTCTTTTTAACTGCTCTATCTTCGATTTTCTTCATTGGAACATAGTCACCATCTTGTATAACATTCCACAATCCATACTCATTGGCCATCACGAACACTCTGAATTTAGCTTTCCAGAACGAAAAATGTTCTCCAGCAAAACCAGGAGGTCTAGTGATTGAAGCTCCATCGGGAAGGATATTTTCACCCATTGTTGCCATTTGCGGATCCTTCTCAAGCTGTTAGGCTCTTCGGAGAAGACTAGGCTCTGATACCAAATGAAAGAGGCAAACTTCACCCAAGAGGGGGGTGAATTGGGTGATGTTATAAATTTTTCGCTTGAAGAGGTGATATGAAAAATATAGTAGATAGAGTGGAGTTGAGAAGATTTGGACATAGAGAGTTATACTGGTTCGGCCTAACAACCGTCCAGTCCTCAGAGATCAAGACCTACTGAGATTTCCACTATACTTCCAAGATTCAATGGGCTCTCAGAACGCCACAAAACATTAGTTGTCCTTGAAAGGACTACGAGCAAAAATATTCTCTCACTAAGAAATTTCTCTCCCCCTTACGACAAGTCTTACGTGCAAAAAAACAACCTATGACCTTTCTCACTTGCTTATGTATACAAGGCTTATGAGCGGCAACGTTCTCTCCTGCTTACACCACTGTAAGTCTTACGAGCAGCAACGTTCTCTTCTGCTTGTATCTTATAAGACTTATGAATGGAAGGTTCAACAAGGAATTCTCTCAACTGCTTCTCTCATAAGGAAAACTACCCTCTCAAGGTCCCAATACCTTGAGATCACATAAACATATAATTTGAATTGTATGAAGACTCTCTTACAAAGCAAATGAATAAACACTGAAGATCAATGTGTATACAGAGAAAATGATGAATAGTAGAGACTCGTGTATAAGCTTATGAATTCTTGTGCTTCGTTGTTCTTGACTATCTCTGAATCTCTGTATATATATATAGTTGCTTCAGTTTTTGCCCGTTTGGGAAATCATCATTTGAGGAACGGGATTTTTGCAACTATTGAAAGACACGCGCAAGTTTGAATTATCTGGATGCGGTAGGTACTTGTAATGATTGTGTCTGCCGTTATTTGACTTTCTCCGTAACAATTAATTTCAAAGGTTCAACTTCCTGTATCACACTTATAAAACAGTCAAAATAATGTTAGACAATGATAATAAGTAATGATGATATGAATGATTAACAATAAACCATATTCGGATTGAACGTTGTGAGACATGGTATTTTTGGTGATCTGGTAGAGCATCACTCGAGCATAAATGGCTCACTTCGAGTGATCTCCTTATTTTCCTTCATATGCGCCAGTGCACGGGTTGTGCTTGTATAGGATTTCAGAGAGACAGAATTCTCACTCGCGAGTGATCTGGGGTCTCACTCGAGCACAACACCTCCTGCTCGAGTGATGTTGCATTTTCCACTGTGAGTGTCTTCTCGGGTCATCACTCGCATAGCATTTTAGCAAGAGTGAGATTTTTTACTCGTGGGTGATATGGTCCCTCACTCGAGCACACACACTACTGCTCGAGTGAGACGCATATTCTCCAGGAATATGCTCTCAATACCAACACTCGCATCAGGATTACAGAGGGATGAAATTATCACTCGCAGGTGATGTGGGCCTTCACTCGAGCACACAGGCTCCTGCTCAAGTGAGAAGAATATTCCAAAGTAATATACCTTTTAACCAAGCACTCGCATCAGGTTGGGAGAGGGATAGAATTTTCACTTGCAAGTGTTGATGTGTCACTCGAGCATATAAGGTTGTTCTCGAGCACACTTGCACTTCTCTGAAGTTCATGACTCTCGGCCAAACACTCGCAGTACCTTGCTCGAGCACAGAATGCTCATGCTCGAGCATTGATGTCTCTGCTCGAGTGAATCAAGGAAGCATGAAAATATTTGCTCTCGGCCAAGCACTCGCGGACCTTCACTCGCAAGTGCTCGAGTGAGAATGACTTCTCTGCTTGAGTGAGAACTCCAGTTCTCGAGTGAATCACAGAATATATCAATAGCATGCCTCTCGGGTGAACACTTTCTGGCTTTCACTCACACCTGCTCGAGCACAGAAGGGATCTATGCTTGAGTGCAAAACCTCTGCTCGAGCACTCCAGTTCATTTTCTCAGCAGATACCAGAAACACTGTTATATGCATTTGGTAACTTTGTAAACTATTCTTACACATATAAAAATATGATTTGCATACAATTGTCTTTTTGTTATCATCAAAACTTGGGATCTAACAAGAGTTTAGGGAAGAGAATATGCAAACTGTGATTTATCCTGGTTCGGTCCAATCTGTGATGGCCTACGTCCAGTCCCCAGGCTCCTCCTGAGATTTTCAAATCCACTGTCTTCTTATTTCATCCGGGCACAAGAAAAGCCTTAACAATTCCACAAGTTTAACCGGGTATTTGTGAAACCTATTACAAATCTCTTACTGAAATACCCCCTTTACGGCAAGTCTTACGAGCAGAGCAATCCCAAAGATCTTCCTCTCCTGCTTACTCATGCAAGTCTTACGAGCAGCAACGTTCTCTCCTGCTTACACCCCTGTAAGTCTTATGAGCAGTAACGTTCTCTACTGCTTGCACCTTGTAAGTCTTACGAGCAGAATGTCTTACTGGCAATTCTCTCTACAGCTTCTCCAGTAAGAAAATCAACCCTCTCAAGGTCCCTCTACCTTGAGATCAACTCAAAAATACAGTTGAAAGTGTTTACAAACTCTCTCACAGAGTGGATATAATACTCACTAAAGTACAATACAAATAATCACTCTCTCAACGATAAGTAATATAGAAACTGGAAAACAGAGAGTTTATGGGTAGAAGCAGAGGATTCATATTTCTATCATTTTTCACGTAGTTGCTTGCTATCTCTATTTTTCATCAACGTTGAATGCTCTCTCATTTATAGTTGATGAAGATGATGACCGTTGTGAGCATTCGTCCATTGGAGTCATTTTGACCATTTGAGCATATTTGAAAAACAAGCTACCATAAGATTTCCGTTGCAAAGCAGAGCGTCTCGTTGAACAGCAAGAAGATTCATTTTAAGCTGTACATCACGTTGTGGAGCGTTTTGTGTTTCAGACAATCTCTCATGGTGGGTCAGTTACTTGTCGTGGTTGGTAGCCGCCATTCGGTGTGTAATGATGAAGTTCACCATAGTTGACTTTTATTTGAATCTGCAATCTGAACGTTTAATATCCTGTTTCACACTTGAAACATATGTTACCTATCATTTAGAAACAATAACAAGTGAGAACACAATGATTCAATAACATGTAACCATATTCTGATTGTTCTTTGAGTGATGATATTTGCCGTACGTGACCTCCATTCTTGAAGATGCAATCCAAATATTTAATCTCCTATTTTACACTTGAAATATATGTTAGTTAATGTTTAGGAACAATAACAAGTGAAAACATAATGATTGTATAACATTTAACTACGTTTGGATTGATTGCTGTGAGACTCTGTTTCGTTTCTGGAATTTACCAAGTTCTCACTTGAGTGCAGTTGATATTTTCACGTTCTAGCTTCCTCTCAGGCAAACACTCGCTGCTCTTCACTTGCATCTGCTCGAGTGAATTCTAGATATCACTCGAGCACAACACGTCCTGCTTGAGTGCGCCTCTTGTTTTCACATACATGCTTCTTCTCAGGTTAACACTCTCATGTCAAAACTTGCATGTGCTCGAGTGAGAAATAGTCTAATACTCGAGCATGGATCCTAATGCTTGATTGTTGCAAATTTCTTCACGTTTAAGCTACTTCTGGACATCACTCGCACAACTTTTTCAAAGAGTACATTTTTGCACTCGCGGGTGATGTGGGGCCACTTTAGAAAAAATTTGTTTATTTGATTCTAATGATGTATCATAAGAAATCTCTTTCCATATGCATCCAATGCAAAAAGAATCAGCTCCAAACTCGTTGTATTCTGCAAGTTATGATCGAAAGAGTGTATATTCCGCTAGACTGCACAAGCGTCAACTTCCAGAAGGCATACCTCCTAGAATATAGGTTTAAATTAGGCAAATTACCTATCCATCGAAAGATCTTTGAGTCTAGTTTCATTTGGCACTGGTCTCGTCTGAATCCGATTTGTGATTTGTGAGTTATACTCAAAATACCGAACCTGTGTTGAAAAATGATGGTGATTTCACTGTCATCTTCCACGGATCATATCTCCTTCATTTGATCTTCTTTCAATGTGATCTTGGTGCACATTTTACATGTTTTGAGTCTTCATTCATATGCCACTAGTTTCGGGTCAATCTGACATGTGGTTTGAGAGATATGGCCAAAATATCGAACCTCTGTCAGGCTGAACGTAAAACAGAGTAGAACAGAGTGTTCACCCCATGCTCAAGTGAGTTCATTTGTGCTCGAGTGAGTTCATCCCGTGCTCGAGTATTGAGCTCTGTGCTTGAGTATAACTCCCCTAGAAGTGCCATAACTCACATATAAGTCATCTTAGCTTCGTATTAACCTATTCCAACCATCATTTGATCATAGAAACCTCCAGTATCATCATAGAAACCTCCAGTATCACTTCTAACAACTTGAATCTTGATATTCTTGATAGATCTTCCAAGTTCTTCATTCTTCAATATCTTTCTTTTTGATTTTCCTCTTGATAATCATTCTTCATAATCTGAGTAAGCATCTCCTTAACTATCTTCAATTTCTTTCTTCTTCTTCCTCTTGTTCATTTTCATTAATTCAATCTTCTTCATTCTTTGCTCGACTAATCTACAAAATATGTAACATTAAATATAGTAGTTAGTCAAAGAAATACATTATATAAACTTTTTGCTCTTATCACTTCATATCTATATTTGACATCATCAAAACTAATCATATCTAACATATATTACATGGAGAACCGGCCACGCACTATGTGTACTAGTAAGAGTTCCATACAGATTGATGCCATCTCTACAAAGCCCAAGCCGAAGGTTTCTCAGCTCACTGCCAAATTGAGGGAACATTTCATCTATTTTTTGCCATTGTGAAAAGTCAGCTGGGTGCCGAAGATATTTCCCATCAGATATTCACTCATCAGAGTGCCATCTCAACTTCTTCGCTTTTTTTTGCATTCGTAAACAAATGTTTAAAACGTGGTATTATTGGAAGATACCATATAACCTTTAAAGGTTGCCTTTTAGTTGTCACATCGCCACAATCAATATCTTTTTTCACTTTGTATCGTGTAGTTTTACACTTAGGACACTCACTAAGATCTCCATACTCATTTCTGTACAGTAAGCAGTCATTAGGGTAAGCATGTATCTTTTTATACTCCATACCCATCGTAGACAGGATTTTCTTGGCCTCATACATACAATTTGAAAGTACATTATCCTCTGGAAACATATCACACAATAGTTCAAGTAGTAATGTGAAACTACTATCGGTCCACCCACAAGTTGCCTTTAAGTTAACCAAATATAATGTTCCTGTCAGTCCCGTGTACTTACTCCCAAGGTATAATGGTGTCTCTGCATCACTTCACAGGCTGTCATACTCCTGCAACTGGTTAAAGGATTCTACCTCAACATCGTGAATCATTTTCTTCATTCTATCTTCATCTATGACATCTACATCTTCCTTCTTGTGTGACGGACAATCCATTACTTCCTCACCATGCCATATTCACCTTGTGTATTGCAAATTTATTCCATCACAAAGTAGGTGATCTTTTATGACATCAACATCCCGTTGACTCTCATTTAAACAATTCACACAAGGACAAAAATACTTCCCATTTTTTGCTGGAGCATTCTTTTTAGCGAATTCAATAAATTCTTCCACCCCTTTCTCATATTCTTCACTAGTTCTCAAAGCATTCATCCAACTGTGATCCATTTTGTTACCACCTAAGTTATTCCCAATAACACTCATATGTTTAGTACAATTGTCAACGATATAGGATGGGATTGCCTTTTTTCACTTTTTTAAACAAAAATTTTGACAGCATTTCCCCTTAAAAGTAAGACATCCCAAAATTTCAAGCAATTCTATCTTAGTTATTAACTCTGTATTCTTAGCTATTAAAAATATAATTCTCCTATGAATATAGAAAAGAATATAGAATTTCAAATAAATATTCAATTTTTTTTCTATTCGAGGACATAAAGAACTTATAATAATTTGAAGAGAATGATTAATAGAATATATTTAAATCCATTTGTTAAGTATATTGTGTTTCTTAATAATCAATTATATATTGATTAATGATCAATGTCTTTATCTAATCAATCTCTTTATCTTAAAATAAGATTTTCACCACTACACTAATAATAATCATACTAATCTAATCTAAAGAAAATAAAACCGACCATATTTAAAGAAACGAAAATTACTATGTTTAATTGTTGTTCATTTCATCAAAATCAATAAATAGCTCCATTTATTTATAATAATATACATACATTTCCCCTCTCAATTTCCAAGCTTCATACATATAAAACAAACATTTTCAAGCTCCATACATATCAAACAATATATTGTTGCAAGTTAAATCACTCCAATAACTAAAATCACTCCAAGTCAAACAATCTACTAGATAACAACGATTCTATGGTTCTAGCCAAAAAACATAAAAAAAATTCAATCACAAGGTAAAATCACTCCAATAACTAAAATTATATAAAATAATTTCACATTGTAAGTTTAAATTTAATTCAAGTAAATTCATATTTAAAAAAAATTAACAACAAGGGGGGAGCTGCGTGCGTCACAATGGAAGGAAAGAAGTGGAGGGCGTCAGAATGGCGTGTGCCTTGCTTGAATCTTCTTCCTCTTGTTTTGATTTCTTCAGAATCCGCAGTAAGAAGAAGGGGTTTTGAGCGTGAGGAAGTGAATCAGAGAGTAAGACAGGGGACGTGAGACAAAGAAAGGAGGAGAAGACGAGTTGTAAAGAAGACAAAGAAGGGAGGAGGAAGTGTTGAAGAAGACAAGAAGAAGAAGGGAGGAGGATGATGCCCAGAACACCGAAGAAGGCGAGTTGAGTTGTGAATAAGACAATGAATGAATGAAGAAGGAGGGAGATAGTCAAAAAGTAAAGGAGGGGGTGTGTGTGTGAGAAGACGCATGTCAGACAAGTGTCTACATGCGTCCAAGGACCCCTTTAGGTGTCCTAAATGGCCATTTGGGACACCGAAACTCCTACTTTAGGCATCCAAAATGGATTTTGGGACGTCTAAACCCCATTTCTAGTGCTTAAAAAAATTATGGAAAATTTAAATTCGCGCTATGAAGTACTTTCGGCGTCCCAAATTCAAATTTAGGATGTCTGAAGGTTTCCCTACATACAATTAATTATAAAAATGTCACTGCCTTTATTTTTAACCACCCAATTTTAAAATTGGGATGTCCTTTGGGGTGGTTATATCATAATTCTGTAGTAGTGATAGCAGCATCAAACACAACATGCCAAGATAGATATATACGACCAGTTGAGCTTACGCATCGATATCCTTTATGTTGAGAGGCTGGACCAAGATAGACATATTTTTTGCTATGAAAAGCAAACTTGTGATCATTATATGATTTGAGACATGGGTAACATGCACACCCAAATGGTTGTATTTCTTTGTATTTTGGTTCTATTTTGTGCAGCAGAAACAGAGGTGTTTTGTTTTGAAGAACTGACTGGAGTTGGCAATCTATTAATTAGAAAGACTGCAGTCTGATTTGCTTCAACCCAATACGTTAATGGCATCCTGGCTTGAGCTAGCAAAGTCAAGCCCATTTCAACAATATGACGACGCTTTCTCTCGGCTCTACCATTTTATGGTGATGTGTATAGACAGGAATATCTCATCAAAATACTAGCCTCTTGAGTTACAGACATAAATAGTTTGTATTTATTACCGTTATCATACTGAATTATTTTAATTTTGGTGTTAAACTGGTTTTCCATATGTTTTTGAAATACATTGAAGGCATGAATTGCTTTACTCATGTTCTTGAATAAGTACATCCATGTATACCTAATGTAATCATCCACAAAGAATATGTAATATATGTGTCCTCCTATTGATTGAATTGGAGAAGGACCCTATATATTTGTATGAATCAATTCTAAAAGAGATTTAACATGAGTTTCAGAATTGGAACATGACAGATGCTTGGATTTGCCCAATTGACAGGCTTCATAGACAAGCTTCTCATTAAATTCAACATTTTCATTACAATTCTTTGAAATAAATTTTAGAAATTGATTACTAAGATGTCCTAACTTGTATTACCACTGAAGAAAATCATTGAAATTGTCCACAACAGAAGTAGTAGTAATTGTTGCAAATGCTCAAGCATCTCCTTATTCATTAAGCATTAGATACATCCCTTGTCTTGCTTTGCCTCGCATCAGTGTTCCCCCTGTTATTCTGTCCTTCACAACACACTTATCATTAGTAAATTGAATATCAACACTATTATCCTTGACAAGTTGATTAACACTAAGCAGATTTTTAGTAGCAGATGGCACAAGTAGAACATTATTCAACTGAATGCCAGAATTGGATAATGATTTAGAACCAATACCAAAGATTTTAGCTTTCTCACCAGTGCAGGTTGATAGATAGAACTTACCAACTGGAGTCATTTGATCCAGCTGATAGTATGGGGAGTAATGTGGTAGTTTGCGCCACTATCCATGTACCACGATAGATCAGCAATGGTATTTACATCTACATAATATGCTTGTGGATTAAAATTCAAATCTGATTGTGGTGACTTAAAACTCCAATCAAATCATTGATAGTGATTAGCAACAACATGACCAGTCTTTTCACATAAGTGACAGTACGATTTGCTGCCTCCATTGTTCTTACTGTAATTCCTTCGTCTTCCTCTAGATGGATGAGTTTGTGACCCTCCTTTGGAGCCACGCCATAAGCTGTGAAATGAATCTGACCCTGAAAAATCATTCACACGTTGTTGACCCATATTAGCAGATGGTTGAATACTAAGAGATAAAAACTGGTTAAGTTGTTCAAGCCTTCTTTCAAATGACAGCAATGAGGCTTGTGTTTCAATCCATGACAGATTTGTTTGATCAATGAGCTTGACTACAATTGCATTGTAATATGCATCTAGGGCATTTAAAGTGTGCATGATAAGTTCATCGGTAGATATAGGTGCTCTAGCCAAGGCTAGTTGGTCAGATAGTGTCTTCATTTTGGAAAGATATTCCTCTATTTTCTTGTTGTTCTTTCTAGTATTATGAATGTCTAATTTGTAAACCATAACTCTTGCTCTATTCGTTGACTGGTCAGATCTTTAGCTCCTATTCAAAGATCCCATACAGTTTTACAATGAAGAAGTTGAGCTCCTATTTCTTGAGACATAGTGTTTCGGAGCCAACCAACAAGCATCTTGTCGACCGATTGCCATTCAACACAGTCTGGGTTGACTGTTTCTACTGCTTCAGGAGTAAGCCTTGGCAGAGCTACTTCGGTGCCATCAATATGTGATTCAAGACAACTTCGTTCAATTAGAGGGAGAGCTACAGACTCCCAAACAAGGAAATTTCCTCTGTCAAGTTTGATAGAGGTTGTCTGACTTGAAGAATTAAAGAGCCCATAGGCCTTGGCACCTGGTGCTGTCATCCCAGAGGAACCTATTGTAACAGAAGTAGAGGAAGATAATGAAGACGACATTTTTCTCCTGTGGGGCTTTGATACCAAGAAAGAAAAATAGACAACATGATAAAAGGGAGGTGATGTAATGATTGCCTAGCCCTTAGTCCTTTATATAGTAAGAGGAGAATACATGATGATTATAAACTAATAGAATATGCTAAAGAATATTACTAGTATTGTGCTTATAGTGTTACACGTGTATAATGAAGGACCACTCTTGATCCTATATCTACAGAAATATTATAGAGTAGGTTAATTATATAAATCATCATTATCTAACATACTTTCAAAATGGTAGGAGCAATATTTGATCTATGTATATATGTTAAGTTCTTTAGTAATTGTGAATTATATTTGATTAGTATCTCTATTACTCAATTATATATGCCTTTTTTATATTGTAATGGTCTTCCATACTTCTTTTCCTCTCTCAATGGAGTCATCTCTAACAGAATTTGATTAATGTTTCTATTCTAGAACTACAAATCCTACCCAAGAAGCTTTGGAAGTGTATGTTATAATTTGTTTTTTCTGATTTTTTTCCCTATATCCGATAACTTTTTCATGTACTCTCTTATAACCTAACTTATATATTTTGATTTCTCAGGTTGTTGGGAAAAATTGAAAAAGCAAAATATGGGTATTGCTTTAGTAGTGGAATATTTGCTTTGACTGCTGTTTGTGAACTTGTTAATCCTGGTAAACTAACTTTGTATTTCTAAAAATATTTAGTGAAAGCCTAATACAACATTATATATAATGCCTAATACATATATTGACATCCATATACTTTTATTTTCACTATATAAAATATAACAAGAACTAATACTACTTGTGCATATTTCTTCTTATTTTCATTAGAGACTATGTATGATTAAGTCATTGCTTTTATTTCCATTTACTAATAATTCCAATATGCAGGGGAAGAAATCATAATAGTAGATGATATCTATGGCAATTCACATAACTTTATAAAGAATCTAATGGAAAGAAAGCAAGGAATCATAGTAAAGTATGATTTTTCAGCTTTTAGGATATGTTTTGTTTTTAGTGAAGTAATGGATTATTAAAACATATTATGGCTGTAATGTTGCTTGCATGGACAGGAGAGTAGATACTACTGATCAAAAGAAGGTGCTAGAAGCAATGTTTATGAGACTAAGTTGGTATGTATAGAGACTCCCAGCAATCCTCAACTAAATAAACATATATGATACCAAAGTAAGCTTTTTTTATAGGTTGGACCATTTATATTAAAGTGTTTTTAATAGCTCATTTACATTTCTTTCTTTTTTCTTCTTCGTGCATAAGTAAGAAGTATAGGCGCATGCCTATATAACTCTCATCAAGTTCTTGCATGGAACTAACCTCAAATAATATATATGTATAAAGCATGTGTACCACTAGAATGGAATTGTTTTAAATGTTAAGAAATTTATTTCATTTTGTTGATTTTTGTCCAGGGAATAGCGAGGATAGCTCATGCATTTGGTGCTATTCTATTTATTGACAATAGTGTGTGTCTCCCGTGTTAAGTAAGCCATTGGACCTTAGAGCAGGTATACATTCATTTCACGCTTGCAAAGATAATTGAGTATATAAACATAGATTTAGTAAATCAATAATATAAGCTTTAAATAAATTATTCTGAGGGCGTGAATATTTGTTGTCTTGTTACATTCTTGTTCTTGCTCTTATTCTCCATTAGAACACAGGAGAAATCACACTATTGAACATATCCTTTATGCATTACACTGCACTAAGAGAAAAAGCATAAAGAAATTTCTATTAAGTGATACTTATTGTTTAGTTTAGTTTTTTGTTGTTGTTGTTTTCTATCAAGGCACATAATCATATGACACTTGCAAAGATAATATAATGGAGTATATATACGTTGATTTAACAACTTAAGTGATATTTACTCTTTTTGTTTTTTATCTAATTTCTAGATATTGTTATCCTTTCAGCTACCAAATTTATTGCTGGAAACAACAGTTGCTTGGCTGGTAGTCTTGTTACGAATAGAGAAGAGTAGGATCTTTTTTTCTTTGTCTCAAACACTTAAGATGTTTAATATATTGATTTGTTTATGAGCCTTAGATTATTAGGGAATAAGAGGCTCCAAACCCTATTGTTCATGTGATAAGTACGATATGATATGTTGTTAGCTATATTCTATTGTATCTCTTTCTTTAGTTTCCATTTGTTTTATAACTTTTTATTCAACTAATAATGTGGATTTATGTGTTTCCCTCTTGAAAAGTTTGGTCGAACACATAAAAAAGCATAAAAATGCGCCAGATTATAGCTAGTCTCCAATAGACTCTTGGATTTGTTTGGAAGGAATCAAACAATGGCCCTCCGAGTACAAGAGAAACAGGTTCCTAATAAAACCTTATAACTCATTAACTATGCCATAATTATTTTTTAATAAATTAATAGTGAGAGCAAAACATTTTATATTTTGCAGAAAAATGCAAAATAGAGAGCTAAGTTTCTTGCCAGTCATCCTAAAGTAAAGAAAGTAAACTATCCTTGTTTTCCTAGTCATCCTGGATATGAACTACATCAAAAGCAAGTATGATTTACCTATAGAAATAATTGAATTTTAATATATTTTGGTATATAAGTTTCAAATGATTTTATACCCTTATCAAGTTTCCATTTCACACTCAAATGAACCAGGATCATTGATTAGCTTTACAATACCTATAATGACCCAATTTGGGATTAAGAGCTAATGACTCTGATATTGATTGTAATTAGTGTAATTAAACACTTTTTGGAGAAATGTGATGTAAATTTGATATAAGTGTATTTGGAGATTAAAGATCAATGGTTGAGATTTATTGACCATGGATTGAAATCCTATGCTTTGCATTTGTGTGAGCTCATGGTGGAAGTGAGAAGATGTTGACATGTAGTATTGTGTGGACCATGGGATCAAGCTAAAAGACAAAAACCCACTTTCCTCTCTCTTCTCTCTCCTCTCCGGCTAGGTGCATGGGCAAAGGGGAAAGTTGTACACTCATCATCATCACCTCCACATCTTACCATTTCTCTCTCCTCCTTCTTCCATTTCCGACAGACCAAATAAGGAAAGAGAAAAGAGAAAGCTTTGATTTTGGGTAGGTAATGGTCCTCTTATGCTCAAATCCTCTTCCTTAAACTTGTTTATAGTGTTAAAAGCTCCATTGTGGTGATTTCAGAACCTTTGATAGGTGATGGTTAGTGTGTTGAAGCAATTTGAAAGTTTGAGAATCAAGATTCTGACTTTGGCAAAGTGAAGAGGTAAGGATTTGATGCTTTTTGATATATTTATTATGATTTTTGGATAAGTTTGAGAAAATCTGGAAATTGCCCTGGTTTTATGCCCCATTTTGGAATGTATGAATTTCATAGTGGATGATGTTGGGATTAGTTCATTGTGAAGTTCTTTGAGTATTTGATATGGTTTTGAAGTTTGGGAGGTGTGTTGATTGAAATTGGGTGTTGTGTATGATATAGAGACCAAAGAGTTAGATTATGTTTAAAATGGTATTTGGGTGTTTTAGAGGTTACCAATGGGTTCCTTATGTCATTTTAAGTGAGCATGAGCTTTGTATGGAGTTTGGGAACCATTGGGTGTGATTTTGGCCAATCTAGGAATTTCTGTCAGTTGCTGCGATCTGGCAATCTGATAAGCCTCACTCGAGTGTGTTGTATGATTCTTGCCTATTGCTTTGTGTTTTTCCTGGGATTTATGAGTAAAGCTCGAGTGCACTTCCTTCACCGCAAGTGATGTTGGTGATCACTTGAGTCAGCATGGCATCACTCGAGTGATGGTGTGAGTTTATGGCTAGGGTTGCTCTCGAGTCCTTACTCGCTGGTCATTTGTCAAGAGTGTGTTCTGACACTTACAAGTACAGTCGTCTCACCCAAGTGCTAGGGGTTGTGCTCGAGTGAGCTTGTCCCTCCGATGTTGCATGTACTCTCGGGTTGTCACTCTTTGTGTTGCACTTTCAGGGACTCGAGTGGATTTAGAGTCATCACCCAAGTGCAAAGCCTTATGCTCGAGTGATGTGAGCACTTTCTAGCCGAAGTAGCTACTCACTGTCAAACACTCATGACTGAGAGCTGTTCTCACTCGGGTACGAGTCTCTGATCACTCGAGTGAGGTTATCTTCACTCAAGTGAGTCAGCCTAAAATCAATGTTTTGCCTTTCGGAAAAGGGGTCTTCAGGGTAGTTTCTTCCAACCCTTTAGGCATATATTTAGGCCTCTATTAGTCACCTAAAGAGTCCTAAATGATAACCAACTTAAAGTATTATGGAAATAAGTATTTGGGAAAGAGATTAATCAATTGTCCCTAAATTGTTATAGGATTTGATATCTGTCAGACACGTGAGCCCACTATGTCAAAGAACATCAGGAAAGATACAGGTAGTGACTTCTCTCTTATACTTTGTGTAAATGTATTATATGTTTGCCTATCATGCATTGTGTGATGCTGCTGCTACTTTGAGATGCCTTGTGGAGCTTTGTGCCTTGTGATATGTTGTGCCTTGAGATGCTTTGTGGAGCTTTGTGATGCTTTATGCCTTGTGATGCTGCTGCATAGTGTTTACTGTGTAAGCGAGCATAATGATTACAGTGAAAGCTGGCATAGTGATTACAGCGAAAGCTGCCATTGTGATTATCGCGAAAGTGGGTATAGTGCATTGTGATACAGCTATAAGTGCTGTTGGTTGTGGCGTGAGCCATGACTGTTGTTGCTAAACATGATGAACATACATGCTTTGTGTTTATATATTGTATGAGTGATTTGTTACTACTGGAATTCTTTAGAATCTCACTCTTTCCAAATGACTAACATTCCAAATAGGGCAAGTGGCTTAAAAGGGAAGCGGCCAACTAGGAGTGGTTAGGACTAGTAGGGACATATTAGGTTTTGGATTGTTGGTTATTTTCTTTAGATTTTGGATTTTGGGAATTACTGTATATATGGATTGTAGATAATATGGATCTTTTAGATATGTAATCCCCATGTTTGGGAAACTTTAAACCCATTGTATATATACAAGTACCCTGTGGTTTCTGGGATTTTGGTTATGCACTCTGATATTTATTTTGTGATATAATTGCACAAGTAATTATATACGGAAGTGAATGTGAGACCAGATGAATAATGTTTTGAACTGATTTCCTGAACACCCCATCTCTTAGATGAGGGATTATAAATGTTGTTTTATCTTATTGGTCTCTATTTCATTTAAATTTCGTAATCCAGGTATAATTACCGTAAGGGGGTTACACTACCACTCTCTACGCAGATTTGTCAAGAGACGCATGTCCATCAGTTTTGGCAAGTGTTTTGGGGAATATGCATACCTTGTCTTCTAAATTGTTATCATTTACATATATTTATTTACTTTGAGAGCTATATATCATACTCCTCTAGTCTTTATTTAATGGTCACTTTATCCTCCCTATGAGGTAATGAATTTCTTAAGGAGGTGAAGTTATTTTTCTTAATGTTCATAACCCATATCAAGGCTAGAAAGCACATGTAATCATGTGCATAGCATGCATTTGGAAATACTTTCTAACTCTTCCTTCTCTTTTCTTTAATGAAAGGCAAGCAAGTTATCAAATAACTGAAAATTTGGTATAAAGGTTAAATGGCATAAAAACCAAGTTTAAATCAAGTTCTTATAGGAAATGTGTATAGAGGGAAGGGCATCAGACTAATTATAGGAGTAAAACCACTTGAAGGCCTGATTCGATTAAGTCGCTACATTCAAGGTTCAGCCAAATTGGGCTTCATGCAGAAGTATGGAAACATTATTTATTTGTTACATGTGCCTGTGCATACTCAAGCTATCATAGAGATGTGCTAGTATTAGGACACCTTTTTAAGATGCTTCACTTTCTTTGATTTTCAATTAGCCCTAACCCTTGACAAATATGGGGAAATCCTTAGGATGCCAATTGAGAGGAATGATAAGATCTACCATTATCCAGGCTAGTGACCTTCTCAGAGAGGAATAGCAAACCTATTAGGGGTTCATATGGAAAAAATACATATTGTAGGCATTTGACAAGTCAAGGGGATTAAAAGGACCATAGCGGAAGCTCACTTAGTAAGATTAGTAGAGAATAAAGGTTGAGAGTTTTTGCAGTGCCTTTGTTATTTATGGCATAATCATCTTTCCTTCATCAGAAGAAATAATCGACTTTGAAGCTATCAGTGTCTTCCAATCAGTTGAATATTATCAAATCAACCTAGTATCCATAATCTTAGCAGAGACCTACATGTCATTATCTCAGTGCCACCCAAAGAAAGAAGGTCGAATAAAATGTTGCCTTGCACTACTTGAGGTATAAATGTTGAGTCACATATATGGAAAGAAGAAGTACTTCTGGGGAAGGCATGACAAGTTTACTAATCCACTCATGGCTTTCAGTCATCTTCAATTAAATAAAAATGATTGGAGAAAGTTATCATGGTTAATAAAAGATTCACTGTTATGAAAAATAGAATGGAGGGAGGATGAAGAGATTATCCATCACTATAGGGACTTTTCTAATGTGCCTCTCATGGGGCCAAGAGGATGTATTAATTACAACCCTTCTTTAGCAACTCACATCATGTAAGTTATATACAATTCTTCAAAATTTGACAAACAACAAAAGTCCTAAGCCTTTAAATGTGTGCTTTAATCGTCCTTGTTTACTTGCTTGCCCTTTGAGTCACTTGCCCTTGCTGTAGGTTAGTCATTGGAAAGAGTGAAATTCATATGAATCTCAGTAGTAACAATTCACTCATATGACATATAGTTTCATAGAGTATGTAAACAATAATCACATAACATCATTTGTAATAGTCATAACATTCTTGACAATTATAACATTCTTGACATTCTTAACATTCATAATAATTGATGATATGAACATACATACAACGCATTATACATGATATAAGAGAAAGAGTCACTACTTTGGCCTTTCCGGTCTTGTTCTTTCATTGATCTCTTGCATTTAGGCATTTATCAAATCCTATAAATAATAATTTAAGGACGACAAGTTATTACCTAGTCCAATTCTTTAATAACTTAAAATAATTGGGTTGGCTATCATTAGAGTCCTTTAAGTAGCTATTAAAAGCTCAAACAAATGCCTAAAAGAGTTATGGAAAACTATACTAGTCACCGCCTTTTAAAAATATAAAATGCTAAAATTAGGTATTGGTCGTACCCAAGGAATCCTTTGGCTACAGCCAAGAGAAGGTTGGAAAATTTTTGGCTGCAGCCCATAACCCTCTTGCTGCGGCCAAGAAAAGGTCAAACACATTTTGGTAGCAGCCAAGAATCCTCTGGCTACGGCCAAGAGATTGTTATATTTCAGCAATTTTGATAGGTGTTATTGTGTTAAATGACCATCAGTACTACTCACACATTCAACCTGTTTTGTACTCCGGGAACATACGGCCCATTATTATACGGATTCTCCATAAGGTCTTACTGCCTATAAGACAAGCATTCAAAAAATTCATGCTACAACTATACATATCTGTTAGCATTCATGTTTAACTTATCATTTATCCCAACTGGCCACATTGTGTAACTATTCAATACATCACAAAGTGCTTATAAGGTCTTACTACCCAGGGATACTACCCGATGCAAGCATGCACATTGGGTGACACTACCCTTATCACTGTTCGGCATAACTTTGATTGCATGGCAATTTGCTGGCCTGAGGTTGCACTGGTCCAATAGGTTTTATGATCTCAGGACACATAATCTAACATCCATACTGAACGCATATAATGACCTATAGCCTCAGGACACTTAGTCCACTAGCACTCTAGGCCTCATTGCCTTATCGGGCTGCTTAGTGTATTTAGCCATATACTTATGTCATTTTACTCTCACAGCACTGAATATTCCAATCTTGCTACCTTATACAAACATGTACATTAGGACTTATTGCCAATATGCCTATCTATAACTGTGTGCACATCAAATGACTGCCTGTTTCTTACTAATCGTACGTATGCTTTCTTTAGGATCAAATGACTGTTTAATTCTTACTTGTTGTATTGTTCTGGAGCATATAACTATATGTCTGTACTTGTCTCATGCATGTTCTCAAATAAGATTCAACTGTTGCTAACTCTACAACATGAGTGGGGTAAGTGATTCTGTGAGGTTATACTGTTGAGAGGTATTTGCCATAATTATGTCGTACTACACTAGGGCTCATCTCAATTCCTATTAACATGTGACAGCACAGACTACATAGGTTGTATTATTTTTTACCACACAAGTCATGTCACTATAAACCACACAAGTTTATGTTACTACAAACCACACCGATCATGTCCTTGTAAACCACATAGGTTAATGTTAATGTAGACTACACCACCTCAACAGCATGTTTAACTACCATCTTTTAGCCTCAAGGCTACTTGTGATTTTCACCGGTTCAACCAAGACTATCATGCGCGACTTCCTAGCCATGTCAGGGTTGTACCTCAAGCATGGGGTTGCTTAACATGCTCTGTTATGGTTGGCTTACTACTGTACACCACACAGGTCATGTTACTGTATACCACATAGATTGTATTACTGCTGACCATGGAGGTTATATTAAAATCTAGGATGATTAGCACTAGTACGAATATCAACCTCTCCTAAGGCTCTCAAAAAGTACACATAGATTCACCACGCTTCTGCTGAGCCACTTTAATGTTTTATTTCCTCATATAAGCTTTAACAATGCCAGGATGATTTAATAGGAATCCTATAGGAACCTTTTATAACACCTAACTGAACCTAAGAAACTATGTACCTCTGTGACAATTCTTGTCCTGGTTCAACTCAATGTTGTTCCACTTTATTAGGATATGATTGATCCCATTTAGTGAGATAACATATCTTAGCACTACTCTTAGGTGCTTCTCAAGTCCTTTTCTACTTCTCAAGTATATCAAAATGTCGACACTAAGTCTATCGCAAGTCGATCTATATATAACCAGTCCTTTGTCAGTTAGGGATCAAATTTTCCTTAAAAGATAGGGGTTACTTTGACTGAACTTTGTTACTCATGTCTGCAAACTATCTCCCTCAGGAGTAGGTCTAAGCAGAGGCTCCTGTTCAGGTTTCTCAGACTGTATGGGTTCATTTTCCTATTAACCAAAATTATCCCTATATGTGTTCTATTTCTACTACACTTATCGCAGCTCATCCCTAATATTGTATATCATTGTCAGTTGTTCAATCATCATGCCTAATATTTACTGCATTAGGTCAAGTATAGCTGTTTAACCCTGCCCAGCACCTCTACCTCTTGACCCCACAATCTTTGTATTCCATTATATAAAGACAAGGAAGAGGTAAATTTCACATAGATATAAGGGCATAAATGTCATTTCGCAAAGTGTTGCGTACACATGTACTCTAGAAATAACATATAACAGATGTTTACAATAGTCAGAAAAAGCCTTTAATAACTTGCAACCTCTGAAATACTATACAACATGTTCTTATTCCCTTTCATGATATAACATGATATGTCTATGTGACTTCCCAGGGGGTCATCCATCCCAAGATTTCCATAGGTCGAGCACGCTTAACCTTAGTGCACCTATGCAAAAATGTTGATATTGGCTCCAACTGCTTCCGAGCATTGGTACCCTATGACTGCCCTTGTTCTAAAGAGTCATGCTGACTATCTCCGACTAACTAAATACTGTGTATATAATGTATGTCAATGATGGTACTTGTACTTGAACACGTACCTTGTGATATGCTCCATAAAGTCCAAAAAGATATCCTTTGGACCCGCTCTATGATCCCATTCTTCTTCTAGCAAAAAACGCAGTATCCGGGACGAAGTACATTATAGTGTGTAAACCCGCTGCCTTATAAACAATAATTACGATTCGAAAATACGTAATTAAGATGAATTAGAGACTAACGAATGATAAAATTTCATTTTTAATCCTTTCCTGGAGATAGGGTTTTTAAAACTTTCTTTCAAAATTGGTTTAACCTAGTCTCCTATTCATATTTTGAATATAACTACTCGATGCAATTAAATCACATTTATACATGTCAGAGTATATAACAAAAATCTCGGTAACCCTCGAGTTTCATATAAATACTAAGGGTTTGCAAATTCCCATTTTAGGGGATTACACAAACATATCCAAAATAATATTTACAGAATATACAGTGATCCCCAATCAAAATTCGATAACCAACACCTAAAATCATATAACCCTACATAAGACCTAGCCACTCTTGGTCATCTCCTTCCTTTTTTGAGCTACTTGCACTGTCTGAAGATTAGTCAAAGGAAAGAATAAGATTCAAAAAAATCCCAGTAGTAACAAATCACTTATACCATACATAATTACAAAGCATGTAATGACATCATTAAGCAGCACAATATCACGAAATACAGCAAACAAGCTGTCTCATATGCACATAATCAAATAGTTTTATCCCCTATATCTATACTACCCTGAAGGCACGGTCCTCCCACCGGAACCACCGATGGGCCACAGGTGAAGGATTCACACATAGCCTTTTAGCTTTCACATATAGCCTTACGGATTTTATATAGTCACATCCCCATATTCCACCACCCCGAAGGCACAATCCTCCCACCGGAAACACTGATGAGTCATAGGTAAAGATCTCATAAATAATGATAAATCAAATATATAATGTATCACATATAGTATAAGGAAAAGCGTCACTACCTTGTTCTTTCCTGGTGTGCTTTAGCACAATCTATTTACGAGCAGGGCAAATATCAAATCCTATAAACCAAATCAAGGACAATAGGTTATTCTCTATTCCAAGTTCTTACCTTCATAACATCTAAAATTGGTTATCATTTGAACTCTTTAGGTGGATACTAGAAGCCTAAACACATGCCTAAAGTGTTGGGAAAAACGACACCAAAGATCCCTTTTTCAGAAATATAACACTAATTTTTGACTTATGCACTCTAGTGAAGAAGGCCTCACTCAAGTGATATTGAGATTTGCACTCAAGCATGAAAGATCACTCGTGTGAGTGCTTGGCCAAGAGCAATGACAGATACATAAAATGGTCACTACACTCAAGTTCTGACCTCAACACTCAAGTGATAGCATCATGCTCACCCGAGTCCTACCATATGAGGCACAGAAAGTGACTACCCAAGAGCAAAGAAAACCCTAGAATAAGAAGTGCATTCGAGCACTAACTCTGGCACTTGAGTGATGGCCCATTACTTGCGGGTGCTAAGATACATTCTTGCAAAATTGGCTATGAGTACTAATACGAGACGCGACCACATAATGCATAATACTCTTACACTCGAGAGAGACAAGATGCACTCGAGTGATAACCCATATCACTCACAAGTGAAAAAAATGCACTTTACTTGCTATATATGGGAGTATAACTAAAACTTAAAGGAAAAGAGGAAACATAATCCTATACTCGAGTGAGACCCCAGATCACTCAAGTGAGGCTTATCAGAAGCCAAAATGTAGCAGCCGACAGAATTTTCCAAACTTCCCACCAAAGTGTCTAATGGCTCCCAAAATCCACAAACAGTACACCCCCATACAAATTTTCACAAGGAACATATTGAAAACACCAAAACAACTAAATTCTCATTCTAACAACAATTTGTTGTTTTAGACACCACATTCCCATACATTAACCAATTGCGCTATTTTTCCTTCCAAAGTTTCAAACTAACTCCAATGGCACAAAGACACAATATCACACTAAATCCAACACAATACACTATCCAAATTGTCCATTCCAAAATTGTACCAAAATCAGGGAAAAATCCACTAATTCTAAAACTTAACAAATAATCACAAAACTTAGGTCAATAAAAAGCTATAACTCACCTCCTCCTCCTGCACAAGTTTATTTCTTGATCCTTAACTTTTCAAATTTCTTCAAGTACTCAACACCACCTTTCAAAAATCTAAAACCATAGTAATGAAGCCCTCATCACCATGATCAACATTAATGAAGAGTATTTGAGCATTCATGGTCACATAGAGCACTAACCTTAAGCATTCCTTCTTTCTCTTTCCTCTTGAGCTTGAGCGACAATAGAGAATGGAGAGAAAAGATAGGAATGATGAAGATAAAAATTTTTCCTTTGCTCCCATGCAACTAGCCGACTTAGAGGGAGAGAGAAGAGAGGAAAGAGTGGTTAAAAGTTTGACCTTGATATATGGCTCAAATAATACCATATGTCATGATCTTATTTCTCCTTCATGAGCACACATGAACACTCACACATACAATTCCACTATATTGCCCTTGATGATGGCAATTCCACTTGAATCACCAAAAAATGCATCTACATCATTTCATTCCTCATTCCTGCACCCTCCCCTACACTTAGGGTTCATTTTAAGCTTTATCACACAAATAAGCTTAATTATAGGGTTTAGGCACTTATCAGAATGCATTCAACTCGTAATCTATATCATATTCTTCAAAAGTGTTTATTCAACAATAATTACATTCACTTTTGAAGTCATTATCCCTTAAGCCTATTTTTGGGGCATTACATAGTGCAGATCCAAATATCATCCAGATACTCCAAATAGAGTAGACTCTGATTACACTATATTAGGATTACATAATTTGAGTATGCTATATACTAGTCTTTAAGGGTGTCATGTTCTAGGATAGGCCGCGATATATACTCTAAACGTCCTTCTATAGCTCTTGATCTAGTCACAGATCATGTAACAAGTATTCCATTCCAGGTCTGGAACCAATAATGGAATTCATATTTAACCCTATCTCATCAGTCCATAGTTGATCAGTACCCCAACTAATGAGGTCACTGATGATTCTGTTCTAGGATGAAGCCAATGCCAAAGCTTGGGCCTTAATTAAACCCGCTTCCTCGATGTACATGGCATCCTTGTACCACCTGGGGTCCGGTATTGTAATACTTGCTTCCCTTTAGGTATTTATTAATCTTTTAAGGTTGATTCGCAGATGGGGTGATTTACTTTTCTGGTGCCCTCGCGCATGCATGTTTTCATTTGTCACGTAATCAAAACCATATTAGTACAACATTCTGTTGCTAGAACCCCTTGCTCTGATACCAAAATGTCAAACCCTAACTTTATCTTACCCTTTATCAAAGTGTTTGCATGCTGCGCTGGGCATACAGAAATAGCATAATTATACTGCATAAAGTACTTGATTATATTACAAGAATTCCTACAAGAACATGTACATAATATTTACAAATCCCATAAATAATAATAAAATCTACAAATAACCAACGTCCTTACTTGAGCTGGGCTGGAACCTTCAATTATCGGTAATTATGACTTTACTATTAGAGCCGCTTCCTTCAATTGGATAAACTATATATTTATGGAAAGGTGAGATTCATATGAATCTCAGTAGTAACAAGCTATCAATCATATAAAATGCGATAAATAAATATACAATGCACCACATAATGTAATAGAAAATTCATATTATTATGTGTGTGTGCACACTTGTTTAGAGCCAAATGACTATTTCGATCCCCACTTGTCTATCACCTCAGCCGAGTCCTATACCACATCTAGGTGTTGTTCATACTATGTGTATCATAGTTGTGTCCCCATTAGGCCAAATGGTAATTGTGCTTTTCCTACCGGACAGTACTTGTGCTTTTCCCACACTATAGTTGTAATGACCCAATTTGGGATTAAGGGCTAATTATGTTAGAAGCAATGTAATTATGGCTGAATTCAATGTGAATATGTCTTAATCAATGCCTAAACCCTATATTTATGATTAAGTTTGGATTAATATCTAATTGGGCTAAATATAGGGAAAGGGAGCATGATTAGGTAATTAGAGTGATATGGATTAGTTGGAAGTGATTTGAGTATAATTGCCATAATCAGGGGAAATATGGTAAAATTGGAAAGTTATCAACTAATTGGTCAGTTACCGAAGAGAAAACTCATAGGTAACTTGAGACCAATGGTTAGGATTGTTTGATTAAGATAGTGGGAGTGTGTGTGCATGTGTTATGTGAGGTTATGGAAGGAAGGATAAGATGTTGCCAAGTGTCCATTTGTGAGCCCTTGGATCAAGTCAATGTTTCAACCTCTTTTTCTCCCTCCTTCTTCCACTTAGGTCAGCCTAAAGGTCTCGTGCACAAGAAAATATGATCTCATCTTCATTCTATCATCTCTCTCTTCTCTACTCCATTTCATTTATGCTTGGTAGGAAAGAGAAAGTGAAAGGTGAGGATTTAGCTTGTTTAGTGTCATCTTTAGCTCAAATTCTCTTCTTTAACTTTGATCATGTTTATGAGAGCTTTATCTTGATGGTTTTAAAAATTTGAAAGAAGGTGATTGCACACGTGAAGAAATTTGAAAGAAGAGAAATCAAGAAACTACTCTTGGAAAGAAGAAGAAGTAAGAATTTGGCACATTTTGACATATTCATTGTAGTTATTGGTTGAACTTGGAATTTCTAGATTTTGGCCCTATTTTTTGTGTAATTAGGGTCTTGTGGATTGTATGGTGGTTTGGTATTGGAATAGGTGTCATATTGTGTTTTGGTGTCATTGGAGTTGGTTGGGAATTTGAAATGGATAGGAATTGCATTGTGAGTTTTGAATTGGGTTATTGTGTGACATGTTGTGTTTCTTGTGGAACATGTCAATGTGAGTTGAATTTGGTCATTTTGGTGTTTCCAATGGATTCCTTGTGGAAAATTGGTGTGGGAATGGTATTGGTTGTGAATTTGGAACCATTGGAAGCAATTACTCAAAAACTGAAATTCTGTCTCTTAAAACTCTGTACAGGGTAGTCAGGTTGTCTGGACGTTTTGAATAGACAAATGGTATCTAAAAATTATGAAACTTTTCAGTCCTAAAGTTCACATTCCAAGCTTCAAAATGAACATAAATTTTGTGTCATTTCGTTTTTTGAGCTAAGAATAATGACTGTCCAAATTTTGGGATTAAAACTGGAATCTATTTTGGAACAGAGTTGGGTTTTGTGAAATTCTATACTTTTGTGGTTATGGACAGCCTTGATCCATATTTTTTCCATGAAGAGGACTTAAATAGCTTTCAATAGGCTTTGGGATCACCTTATTTTTATATTTCTAGAATTAATTATGATTTTTCAAAATTTCCTTGGCTGCAGCAAAAAACTTTCTATGCACGTTTTGGCCGCAGCCATAAAATCTTGGTTGCAGCCAAAAACATTCTATACATGTTTTGGCTGTAGCCAGAGGATTTTTGGCTACAGCCAACCCCAATTTTCAGTATTTTGTGATTTTGGAAAAGTGGTTTCCAACTTAGTACTTCCCAATCCTTTAAGCATGTGTCTAGGCTTCTAGTAACCACCTAAAGAGTGCAATGTTAACCAATTTTAAGTGTTATAAAAGTGGGAATTTGGAATAGAGATTAATCCATCATCCTTGATTTTGGTTACAAGGTTTGATATTTGCCCTGTTTGTAATCCACCACCACTAGAGCACAATTGGAAAGAATAAGGTAGTAACTTTTTTCTCTTATACTATATGTGATGTATTGTATGTTTGATTTATTGTTGTTTGTGGGTCTATTACTTGCAGCCCATCAGTGTTGATGGTGGGAGGATCATACCTTCGGGATGGTGGAATCCGAGGGATAAGACTATGTGAAATTCGAATGGCTATATGTGGAAGCCGAAAGGCTATTTGTGAGTCTATTACCTGTAGCCTATCGGTGGTGATGGTAGGAGGATCGTACCTTCAAGGCGGTAGAATCCGGGGGATGAGACAATATGATTATGTGTATATGTGGCAACCTATGTGCTGTGTTTTATACTGTGATGCTGCTTGATGATTTTCTTGCATGCTTTGTGATTACATGTGGTATGAGTGATTTATTACTATTAGGATTCTTTTGAATCTCATTCTTTCCTTTAACTAACCTTCAGACAGGGCAAGCGGATCTAAGGAGAAATGGATGACCAAGAGCAGCTAGGATTTTGTAGGGGATGTTAATTTGGACTATTAGTTATCTATCTTAGGATAGGATTATTGTATATTGTTCTAAGATGTAAATAATATTTTGGATATGGCTGTGTAATCCCCTAAACGGGAATTTATAAACCTTTAGATTATATATGAAACTCGGGGGTTGTCGGGAATTTTGTTGTACACTCTGATATACAAATGTAATTTAACTGCACAGGGTAATTATATTCGAATTATAGAGTTTGAGACTAGGTAAGGCAGAAATTTTCAAAATATTTGTGAAAACCCTACCTTAAGGAAGGGATAGAAAATGAGTTTTATTATTATTAGTCTTTATTTCATTCTAAAATACGTATTTCAAATCATAATTATGAAGGGGGTTACAATAGCTAGATATTGTGCCCTAAGAACTATGTCTATCATAGAATATGACATACATATAACATACAAACAATCATATAGTTTATGAGAGATAAAGTTACTACTTGAATTGCCCTTTCCTTGCCAATCTATTGGTCTACTATCCTTTAATCTGGCTCGGGCTACTGATATGACCTAATATTCCAAATTGATAATAAATGAGTTGTTACTCATTCATGTTTCCATTTTACACTCATATGGTTGGTTATCTTTACCCTTCGAGTTCAAAGTAATTGCATTTTGCCATTACCTTTTTAATTTTGTCTATTGACTAAATGCTGCTAAAATTTTCATAAAATTTTGAAAATTCATATCTTTTTGTACAGATTTCCAATTGCATTGATTCTAAAGGCTATGTAACCGTTATTAAGTCTAGTTTCAGGAAAAAAATTCCTTAGCCAATTGGATATGTAGCATTCCAAAATTACCATTTATTGGACAATATCACAAGAACTTTATAGTTTTACTTGGCTAACTTCAAAAATATATAACTCTTAGTGTACAAGTCCAAATGACTTATATAACCTATCAAATTAAAGCTTGATAAGTCTACTTTCATTCTAGATAAAATTATATGTTTTGGACATCATTTGATTATCCAAAAACACATTACAATCTTATTGGCTCACAGGGAATCACATTGGTAGCATAGTTAAATTCCAATTCTCAGTGATTAATTCAAGTGATCTATAATTTATTTCCAGAGGCTATTTATACATAGTTTTTCATGTAGAAGGCATTGGTGGCATCAAAATTACCAAATTTCTACTCCTTCTATGTGTCCTGTTTTGGCAGATATTAGGGTTCAACATAACAATTCACCAATTCACATTTTAACCACCAAGCTTAGCTCATATGCTTCTAAAACATCATATAATTGCATGTATATTGTCGCCCCCTTATCTTAATTTCACCTTCAACAGAGTATTTGTAGAGAATGATATGCAGTTCGGTGGGCAACACAAGAATAGCATAAATATACTGATAAAAAGTAATCGATTACAAATATTACCAAGGTGTCTAAACCCTCCAAGTGAAATGGAGACATCTTCCTGTCTTCGTTCTACTATCGTAATCCCCTCGTATGGTTCTTTTCTTTATTCTCAGCGTATCTTCTATCTCCTCCTGTTTAAATTATTGATAGAGGAAGGTGAGATTCGAGAGAATTCCAGTAAGAAAATAGTACCAATATGCATGCAAGATAAGTACTTAATGCATGGCATGCTTCATTACATAAACACATACTAACACAATAACATATCTGCATGCTCAATGTTTCGTGCGACAAACCTATGGCCATAGAATAAATAGAAACAGAGCTTTAATCATTCATATATGTTTCACATAATCAACTAAAGCAATAACATGCATTAATACACCAGCACAAGTATCAAATATATGTAGGAGAGGTTAGTTCCTTACCTTAGACCTTTTCTACCTCAAACCATATGCTTTGATTCGCT
The DNA here is from genome assembly GCA_963855925.1 of Inga laurina. Taxonomy (NCBI): domain Eukaryota; kingdom Viridiplantae; phylum Streptophyta; class Magnoliopsida; order Fabales; family Fabaceae; genus Inga; species Inga laurina. Next base: position 35,652,784 of record OY979709.1, on the reverse strand, counting down.
TGCCAATCCCATGAGCTTTTAACTTGGTCCTAAAGCGTCAAATGTACCAGTTTAGACACTTCCATAGTGTTTATGGCGGTTATACAAGTCTATCATAAAAAATTACCAAAATACCCCCAGGGACCCGATCCGGCCTCGCCTTACCCGGTCCGACTATACTTTTTTTGAAATTTTGGCATAGGCTATTCATATATATTTTCACCCAAAGAATTCATTTTTTGACTCAAAATTATCAAATTTATTGTCAAATTACAACAATACCCTTGACAGCCCTTATTTCAGGGTTTCAGGGGCGTTTTCGTAATTATGCTTTATTGGGCTTTTTCAAAAAGGTGACCAACTGTAACCCTATTTAATTTTCACTCCTTAACTTAATGGAACCATCAAATCATTGAAAATCCAACTATAAAGCCCTTTAATAGCCCTAGCCAAAATCCTTAGGTACTCCGGGGAAAATTTGTATTTTGCGATTTCGGTTCCATAAACGTGTTCCTTTCTATTCCCAACCACTTTATTTACTATTCTATTAGGTTGTAACTACCATTAAGACCCAATTTTGGCAACATAACCCCTATGTCATCACATTTCCAAAATATAAAACCAATGGCAATCCGGAGAAATTTCACTGATTAAATTGCCTATAGCAACCAGAATAGTTAATATATGAAGGTTTGGAAGTTACCTCAAGCTCCCACTAGCTTTTTCTCAAGGTGGCTAAAAAACCATAACTTTCCCAACCAAAATCTAAGCTTCAACAACCTTCAAGATCATGGAAGGGAAGCTTAGAAGTAGTGTTATATGCGTTACGTACGAATTCACTAAAGAAATCGACCAACCTCACGAGTTTTCTTCTCTTTCTCTCTCTAGAATTTCACAACTCTTCTCTCTCTCTTGAGCTGAAATTTGTGTCAGGTATGGCTGAGGAAAGGAAGGAGATGATGTTCTAATATCATGATGATGTCATAATTTGATTATTTATCAATTTCCCAAATTTTGGATTTTTACAAAATTCTGGCATATTTCTGCCCAAACTTTGAAAAATCATAACTAATTCTAGAAAAATTGAAATGGGGTGATCCTAAAGCCAATGGAAAGCTATTTAAGTCCTCTTTACTGAAAAGATATGAATCAAGTCTGTCCATCACCACAAGAATACAAAATTGTACAAAATCCAATACTGCTCCATAATAGATTCCAGTTTTAATCCAAACTTTGGAAAATGATAACTCCCAGTGCATAAGACGAAATGACATGAATTATGTGTCCATTTTTTGGGCATGTGAACTTTAAGATTGGAAGGCTTCATAATTTTTAGACACCATTTTCCCATTCAAAATGTTCATATAAACTGATTGTCCTGTACAGAGTTCACATTGGACAGAATTTCAAGTTTCCAACCAATGTGTACAATGGCTCCAAAATCAACAAACAACCCTATTCCCACCTAAATTTTCACAAGGAACCCATTGGAATCATTAAAACAACAAAATTCTCATCACACCTACACATATCCAGTTTTGAATCAAAATGTAACACAAACTACCAAATTGTCAAACTTGCCATTTCAAGTTCAAAACCAATTCTAATGTCACAATGACCCAATATGACACCATTTTCACCACAATATGCACTCTCCCTCTATTTCAATTCAATTTCTATGTTAATCTATAATTAAACTTAAATACAGGATTTAGGCACTGCTCATAACACATTCAAATCACAATTCACATCGTAATCTCCAAAAGTGTTTATTTATCAATAATCACACCCACTTTTGAAGTCATTAACCCTTAATCACTTTTTGGGATATTACATATATGATCAAAGCTTCATGAACCCTAGAAAACCCTAAATAACCTGAAATTAGGGCAGTAATTTATATGCCAAAATCCTTAACCAATCAACACAATCCATAGCTTAAAATAAAGCTCTTACTTAACTCTTGCTCTTTGTTGAACTTTTTCTTTGGTTCTTGACCTTTGGCTCTTACTAGATAACTCAAAACACCTCCCCTTGAAATTCTACAACTATATAAATAAAGCTCTCATTAAGGGAAAAAATGTTTATGAATGGTATTTGAGCCATAGAACTGATCTATAAGGTCAAAATCAAGATAAAAACTCTTACCTTGTTCTTGTCTTCTCTTTTCTCTTTCCTAGAGTGTGTTGGCCAACTTATGCGAGTGAGAGAGAGTGGTGAGATGTTTTGATTTTTCCTCTTCCCTTATCTCATTATACTTGGCCAAAAGAATTAGGAAAAATGTGTGGTCAATAATTGTTCTTTCTTGGTAAAAGTAGGTAGTAAATTGACTAAGGTGTAGTTGACCTAATTGAGTTGGCTTTTCTCTTTCCTCCTTCCTTTTCTTCTTGGACGAAATATGCCTTTGGGAAGGGAATAATGATCATTAAAAATATCATCATCTACCTCCTTATGATATATTATTTAATTGCTAATTGTCAAGTGCTTTTTGACTAATTGCTTCATCTTTTTAAACTTGGACAAAAAAACTTCCACTTGCTTTAATTTGAACCAAGTATTTCTTTTTTCCTCTTCCTTGTTTGGATGAAATATTGTCTCCAATTGAAGGAGGAAATGTTAACCATATTCCTCTTATTTGTTAGTGCAAGCATTTCACCCAAGAGGGGGGGTGAATTGGGTGATACCAAAAATTTCTTTGCATATAAGAAAATTGACAGAATATTTAAAGCAGTTAAAAGTATGGAGAAATATCACCAAAGTGTACACCAGGAGTTATACTGGTTCGGCCACAACCACTTTGACCTACGTCCAGTCCTCAGAGTGCCTCTGAGAGATTCACTATACTCTCTAAGATATAGTGGGTTGTTGGCACCTCAGTACACAACAAGTTCCTTCACTTGGACACTCGCTCCCCCTTACACGTTGCAATCAAATCCCGAACTCAAGGTTCACAACCTTAAGTTGTCTCAATAACAAATATTGAGTTTATAATGAAAAACTCTCTCACAGAGCAAATATATAATCACTGAAGTAAAATGAATGAGTATAAGAGAACAAAGCACTAAGTGTATTGAACGATATGTGTTCTTAGTTCTTGTGTCTTGTATTCTTCTCTTTGAATGCTCCAAATATATAGATGAGTTGTAGTGACCGTTGGAAGCAATTCAAACTTGTCCGCTAGAGTCGTGCAGCAACGATTAACTGCTCTTTGAATTTGAAAACTATCCGTTTGTGGTAAGTAGCGGTAGGTGAACGTTTGGACACTTTATTTGACTTTGCTCTTCTTGCATGATCTCTTTATCGTTTCTCTACAAATATACTTAGGATACTAATGCAATGAAGGGTTAATCATATAGATAACAATTTAATAAACATTCAATCAAAAAATAATTTCTGGACTACCTTACTCGAGTGGCTACTCGAGTGATCAAGTTTGTTACTCGAGCGGTCCCTCAAGTAAACTTGTCTAAAATATGGTCGTGAGCATATTAACATTTTATATCAGATATTAATCGGGTAAGACATGGAGTGATATATTACAAACCTTGAGAATACTTGATTACTCGAGTGGTTATGTCTTTACCTTCATAGGTTACTCGAGTGATCGCTGCGGTAATCTCTTTACTCGAGTGGCTACTAGAGTGGCCTTCATGTTTCTTCACACCATACTCGAGTGGTCCCTCGAGTGGCTTTCAAATAACCTGACAGATTACTCGATTACACCCTTAAGTAATGGCATCAAATTCTTGGCCGAGAGTTTACTGTCTGGTTACTCGAGTAGTACTTCAAATAACTCTGCAGATTACTCAGGTGGTCCCTCGAGTAATGCTATTTTCTCACTGGTTACTCGAATGGCGACTCGAGAGATATATTGCATTTCTTGGCTGAGAGTCACTGGAAGATTTTTGACCTGATTACTCGAGTGGCTACTCGAGTAATGCCTGTGAAAATCTTGTTACTTGAGTGGCTACTTGAGTAATGGTCTATATAACTTTACAGATTACTCGGGTGGTCTCTCGAGTAACTTCATCCAAATTTTGGTAGTGCCTCACTAGATGAAATTCTCTTTGCTTACTCGAGTGGCTACTCGAGTAATGGCTTCTCTTACCTGAGTGGCTACTTAACTAAGCCTTCACAAAATTTGTTGATTACTTCCAGTGCTTACTCCAAGTGATGCTTTGCCACTTTGTTCAAATCCATTTGTTTGTTATCAAATCCTTTCATATTATTGATCCAATCTTTGTTATCATCAAAACATATGGGATCTAACGTTCTCCCCTTTTTTGATGATGACAAAACTTGGTGATTTTGAACAAAGTTTTTGAAGTTGAGTTTTCAAACATATGCTTCTCAAATTCTTTTCATATGAAATCATTTGTTGAATTTAAACTTGAAAACTCTGTGAAATAACTCATTAAAGATCTTTTCATAGTTTTTGTTTTTATGATTAATTGTTTACCTTGCATACATAATCAAAAACACATTAGTCCCAAAATGCAATATAATTTCAATGAAATGTCATAAAGGAACAAATTGCATAATGAAGAAGTTAATACATAATCAAACTTAAAACTTAAAATTGTTCAAGAAAAAAAAGAAATAAATCACCTAAAAACCCTATACACCCAAATCCCAATCTATAGACTCAGCCTTTCTTCACAAAATCACTCAAGTTCTTCTCCCCCGTTTTGTCTTCATCACAAAGGTGGAATCAATCATAAGGAGGAGTAGGTGGCTTGGCGGCTGAGATGGGAGTGACAGGAAAAGCCAATGACTCATATGAACCATTAGAACTTGAAGGATTTGAAGATGATGATTTAGGTTCAGGAAGGTTCACTGGCGGTGTCTGAAGATCATCTGGGGGATTCACCGGAGGAGATGAAGGGTAAGGAACCAGATAGGTAATCTCTACTTCCTCTGTAGCAATTGTGAAGACAAAAGTACCTCCTCAGTGCGTGCAGGAGATGCAATGGGACTAGGTGTGGGCTCAGGCTGAATAGGCTGAGGTGGTTCATCAGAGGTGATGTGAATGGTTTCAGATGTTTCAGGATCTGGCATAAAGAATAAGATATTACTGGGTCCACTCTCAGAGGGTCTATGCTCAGTAAGGATAGAAGGTCCAGGCTCAGAGGTAGGTATGGGCTCAGGAATATCAAAAGGACCAGGAGTAGAAGATCCAGATGCTATAGCATCAAATCTAGCAATAATGGATCTTAGAAGCTCACCCTGGGCACGTTGTTCAACAAGCAACTCTTCGTGCCTCTTGTCCATTGTCTCCACTAGTTGTCTCATTTTCTCATTCATATGGGTAATCAATTCTGCATTGGTATTTGCAATATCAATGTGGAAACTCCTCAAAATGTTCTCCATAAACATTTGCATTGTAGCACCAAAGAAATATGGAGGAGATGTGTTGGCTGGAGCAGAAGACTGTGTGTCATCCATTCGACTTGTTGCTATCTCAGTCTTCTTCTTTTTCTTTGGGCTTGCTTCAAAAGGTGTCTTAAGAGGAATCTCAATATTCAATTTTCCAATTTGATTCCTTTCCACTGGTGCTAACCTCTATACTGGCTTCATACTCTCTAAATACTAGATCTTGTTCTTCTTGAGAAACAAAGAAATTAATTGAGGATAAGGCATTAGAGTAGTTGGTTTTCCATCATATCTATACCTCTTGATTTCACTGAAGATATACTCTCCCAAATCTTTTTCCTCTTCGAGATCACTGAGGCTAATTTCCTGAAGTCCCTCTCAATGAAGTGAGTGAAGTTGTTGGATTTATTCACCATGGCTCTAGAGTAGATATACCATTAGACTTTATGGAAATCACTTATATCACTCGGATTGAAGTTGAGAGGTCCCACAATCTCACCAAGTCTAAGAATAGAAAAAATTTGGTTTGGAGAAAGGTTAGGGTAATCATCATTAGGAGGATTTTCTATTCCTAACCAGTTATTGATTCGGGAGGGTGAGATAAGAATTCTTTGACCTCTAACCTTAGAAGTCATTTCTTCTTCTACTGACTTCCTAATAGGATCATTAATTGGTTTAAGGTTACAATAGAAATGTCTAACCATTTTGGTGCAAAAAGGTAGCTTGACAGATAACCAAGGCATATAGAAATCGAGGTAGGGACTAAGATCAAATTTCAATACCTCTTGAAGCACTTTGTAGTCAATGAAGTGCATCTTGCACACATTCCTTCTAGCAAAATAACTCAGGTACTTCTGTGATTCCTCGAGCTTTTTCACATTAAATCCCTTTAGAGGAAATGTGATTTCTTCATCCTTCTCCTCAGTTTGCTTTGAAGTTTGCCCTTTCTTTGTCTCCTTAGATTGGAAATCTTCCTCAAGCATGCCTACCATGACTTTGGTAAGCTTCTCATCAATTTTGGACTTCTTCGGAGGCTTATGAGAAAAGGTAGGTGTGTCTGAAGAATCAAAGGAGGGAGGAGATGGCTCTTTTATTGTTTTGCCTCTTCCTGAAGGTTAACTCTTCTTGGATTGAGCTCTTGTGGCAATGGGCTCCTTGATCACAACCCCTTTCACCTTAGGTTTGGTTTGTGGTTTGGCTTTAGCTTTAGGTTTAGGAGACATTTTCCTCTTCTTGGTAGGAGGAAAGGAAAGTGAATCAGAAGGTTGATAAGGCTTCGAAGACTCAGAAGTAGTACTAAGGTTGGGAGATTTTGTACTTACCATTGTGATTTTAGAAAATGACAAGTTTCAGAAAAAATAGAGATAAATTTCGCAAGTTTCGGATAGTGATTCAGAGATATCTGAGAGGTTTTTAAAGCTATGAATCACTAGGTTTTGACGGTAAAAGGAAGAGAAAGATTCCTTGAAAAAATTTTGTGAGAGCACAGAAGAATCACTCGAGGAGATTTTGTGAGAAATGACCGAGTTTCGAGTAAAAATAACCTAGAACCCGACATCACTCGAGGGCTTACTCGAGTGATCATCATCATCACTAGGGTAGCTACTCGAGTGATCATATGAAAAATTTTAAAATACAGCAATTTTGAGCGTGTACCTGGCATGAATAATATTGTAATTATCCATGTATATTCCCTCGATCATTGGATGACTCTTTAGAACAGATTTGTAGTGAAAATCAGATGATTTAAAATTTGCACCCAGGTTCACTCGAGGCCTTACTCGAGTAACATTGAACATCACTGGAGGCCTCCCTCGGGTAAGCTATATCTTCTCCTTCTGAATGTTTATTTTCAACCGTTATGCCGTTTCATTTGAAATTAATTCTTCACTGGCACATTTCCAAGTTCATTACTCGAGTGGCTACTCGAGTAATGCATCCATTACTTCAAGTTGTCACTCTAGTGATACATCTATTACTTGAAGTTTTTATCCAGTGATGCTCATTACTTGAAGTTGACCCTCCAGTAATGTTGTCCTCTGTTAACCTCTGCTATTCATAACCTAAAACAAAATATTATGATTCTACAAAACAAATTGCAAGAAACTCCGATGCTTAAGTTAGTAATCATCAAAACATCAATAAATAATATCATCTAACATTTTATAAACACTAAATAACTTACAACTCATTGGGATTTACCATTCCCAATTCTCACCTAATGTATAATAATTGATCTTTAGCAAAGGATTTTGTGAAGATATCTGCTAGTTGAAGATAAGTAGGAATGAATATTACTTTAACATCTTTGTTTTGGACATGATCTCTGATGAAGTGATGTCTAACATTAATATGCTTGGTTCTAGAATGTTGAAAAGGATTCTTTGCCAAGCTTATCAAGCTAGTGTTGTCATAGTATATTGGTGTTTCTTTTAGATAAATACCAAGATCCTGGAGTTTTTACTTTAGCCATATTACTTGTGTATAACAACTTGATACCGCAACATACTCAGTTTCCATTGACGAAAGGGACACTGTAGTTTGTTTCTTGCTAAACCAAGATACAAGTGAGCCTCTAAGAAACTAGCCTTGTTCACTTGTACTCTTTCTGTCCGTCTTGTATCCTCCATGATCAGAGTCTGAGTATGCAACTAGGTATTTACTTCTTCCTTTGGGATACCAAAGACCCAATTCTGGCGTGTCAGCAAGATATCGGAATATTCATTTGACGGTTTTAGCATGTGACTCTTTTGGTGCTGATTGATATCTTGCACACATACTCACACTGAATTGAATGTCAGGCCTGCTTGCAGTGAGATAGAGTAATGATCCAATCATTCCTCTATATTTTATGATGTTGTAATCTTTTCCCTTGACATCCGTATCAAGCAATGTTGTTGAGCTCATGGGTGTGTCCATTCCATTTGCTTCATCTAATCCATATTTCTTCAATAGCTCTTTCAAATATTTTGTTTGAGATATGAAGATTCTATTCTTTCTTTGTTTGATTTGCAAACCGAGAAAGAAATTTAATTCTCCCATCATTGACATCTCAAACTCCCCCTGCATTATCTCAGAAAATTCTTTGCACATAGTTTTGTTAGTAGCACCGAAAACTATATCATCAACGTATATTTGCACAATTAATATATCATCACATTTTTGTTTTGTAAAAAGTATTGTATCGACTTTTCCCAATACAAAACCTTGATCAATAAGAAATTTACTGAGCCTTTTGTACCATGTTCTTGGAGCTTGTTTTAAACCATATAAAGCCTTTTTGAGTTTGAAAACATGGTCAGGTTGGGTTACATCTTCAAAACCTGGAGGTTGCTCTACATATACTTCCATGATATAGCCATTTAGAAATGCACTCTTTACATCCATTTGATAGAGTTTGAATCATTTCATGCATGCAAAGGCTAAGAATACTCGTATAGCTTTTAATCTAGCCACTGGAGCATATGTTTCCTCATAATCAATTCCTTCTTCCTGATTATAGCCTTTGGCCACCAATCTTGCCTTATTTCTGACAATTATTGCGGATTCATCAAGTTTGTTCTTGAATACCTATTTAGTGCCAATGATCGGATGATCCTTAGGTCGAGGTACCAAATCCCAAACTTGATTTCTTTCAAATTGATTTAGTTCTTCTTGCGTTGCTATAACCCAATCATTGTCTGATAGGGCTTCGTCAATGTTAGAAGGTTCAATCTCAAAGATAAATGCAGAAAAACTTACTTCATTGAAAATTCTATTTCTAGTTTTAACTCCTTCATTCACATCTCCTATGACTTGATCTAGGGGATGACTTCTATTGTATTTCCAGGCTTTAGGTTAACCTAGTGACTGATCTTCTTCCTTGGTTTGATCAACTTCTGGAATAAGAGATTTAGAAATAGATTGACCATTTTCTTGATTTAAAACAACTTCCTGCTCATCATCTATGGTTTTGTCAGAGGATTCGAATTCATCAAATGCAACGTGAATTGGTTCTTCAACAACACATGTTCGTTTATTGAAAATTCTATATGCTTTACTTCGGTTAGAAATCCTATGAAAATTCCTTTATCTATTCTCAAATCAAATTTTCCTAAGTTATCTTTACCATTATTATGAATGAAATACTTACAACTGAAGATGTGTTAATGAGCAAGATTCGGCTTCCTTACTTTGTATAGCTCGTATGGTGTCTTTCCAAGTTTTGTTCTAATGTAGGCTCTATTTGAAATATAGCATGCTGTGCTCATGGCCTCAGCCCAGAAAATTTGAGACATGTTCTTTTCATTTACCACTACTCTAGCCATTTCAGTGAGCACTCTATTCTTACGTTCCATGACTCTGTTTTATTGTGGTGTCCTTGGAGCAGAGAAATTGTGATCAATGCCATTAGAATCACAATATTCTTTAAAGGCTTGATTTTCAAATTCTCTACCGTGATTTGTCCTGATACCTGTAATGGACATACCTTTCTCATTTTGCATTTTTTTGGCAAAAACAATGAATTCTACAAAGGTTTCATCCTTTGATGATAGAAAAATAGTCCATGTAAATCTAGAGAAATCATCAATAATAACCAATGAATATAAGTTGCCACCAAGGCTTTTAACTCTCACTAGACCAACTAAATCCATATGTATCAATTGAAGTGGTCAATTTGTTGTAATCTCATTTTTTGATTTGAAAGATGATTTAGTTTGTTTACCCTTTTGACATGCGTCACAAATCAGGTCATTTTTAAAACTTACTTTAGGTAAACCAAAAACTAAATCCTTTTTGAGTAGTTTGCCTAGTTGGTGCATGTTGACATGAGCTAGTCTCTTATACCATAACCAACTTTCATCGGCATTACTCAGAAAAAAATTTTCAGAATCATTTCTATTTATATCAATTGTATAGAAATTACCTTGCCTTTTTGCTTTGAGCTTTGCCTTGATATTTTTCTTATCAAGTTGTAAGTCTTTCTTGTTGACAATCAGACATTCCTCTGAATCAAATATTATCCAGTTATCTTTATCTACACTTTGACTTACGCTCAGCAAATTATGACACAAGCCTTCAACGTAATATACATCTTTAACTTGTATTCCTTTGTCATTTTTTATTTCACCAATTCCTGCTATCTTTCCATATTGATTTCCTCCAAATTTTACCTTTCCACCTTCCTTAGGTTGCAATGTGGTAAAACTTTCGAAATCTCCGGTCATATGTCTAGAGTATCCACTGTTTATGTATCACTTGTTGTTTTTGGATGCTTTGAGACATATCTGCAATCAAAAACGATTAAGTCTTAGGTATCCACTTCTTTTTGGGTCCTTTTGGGTTAGTACAAGAAATTTTCGAAATATATGAACCTTTAGGTACCCATTTGTAGGTTCCTATCGTTTCTTTCTTCTTATGAATGCATGATGAAGTATAATGACCTTTTCTATTACAATAATTACAATGTGCAAAATGATTTGATGTATGCACAGAATGCTGAAAATAATTCAAGTATGATTTACCTCCTGCTTTCTTTCATCCTTTCCTTCTGTCTGATTTTGGATCATATCCAATTCCATATCGATCATTCACAAATCGTTGAGCTTTTAAAATTACATTGAGCATTTCACTTCCTTTAGTGAATTTTTCAAGAGATTTAGTAAGATCAGTGTTTTTCTTTTTCAAAGAAGTACAATTTTCACAATCCTTTTCAAAATTCTCTTTAAGTTATACTTCAAGAGCTTTGTTTTTCTTTTTGAAAACAACTAGTTCTTTGACTACTTTGATGAATTCAGAATGTAAATCATTATATTCAGAAAGTAGTTCATCATAGGTAGGATCAGAATCAGTTACCTCTTCGTCTGTTTCCTCTCGAGCAACTAGACATATATTGGCTACTTCCTCTTCATTGCTTTCTTCGTTAGAAGAACTATCTCCCCATATGGCATATACAAAGGCTTTCTTCTTGTTATAGAATTTGCCTTTTCTCTTTTCTTTATTCTTCTGAATCAGCTCTTGACATTCTGATTTGAAATGTCCTGGATTTCTATATTCATAGCAGATGATGTGTTCTTTATTGCTTGTTCCTCCTTTCAGAAAGTTTTTGAATCCTTGGCCTTTCTTGTAGAACTTTCTAAATCATTTCATGATTAGGCCCATTTCATCATCATCAAGCTCTTCATCTTCATCTTGTTCTTCTTCTTTAGCTTTCAGTGCTAGACCTCTTTTCTTCTTGTCACCAATATCATCTAGTTCTCATTTGAACTTTAATTTGCTTTCATATTCTGAAAGACTTCCGAATAGAGAAGCAACTGATCGTATTGATTCACCTTTTGCTTCCTCAATTACAATGACCTTTGCCTCCCAGTCTTTAGAAAGAATATTTAAAATCTTTCATACTTGAGTATGTTGATCATAGACTTTTCCAAGTGCTACAATTTGATAGACAAGGTGAGTATATCTAAGTTTAAATTTAGATATGCACTCACCTGATTTCATTTGAAGTAGATCAAACTCAGTAACTAGAGTATTGATTCGGTTTTCTTTTATTCCTGAAGTTCCTTCATGAGCTATTTCTAAGGCTTCCCACATTTCTTTAGCTGATGGAAGAGTACAGATCCTGAAGTACTCATTTTGACTCAAGGCACTTTGAATCATTAGAATTGCTTTACTGTTGAGTGTAATGAGTTTCTTATCATTCTCATCATATTCTGCTGGTGTCTTGGGAACTCTTTGTGAATCTAAAATCTTTTCAGGTTTGTAGTTTCCAATTTCAAACACATCCCATAACCCATATTTAGTAGCCATTACAAAAACTTTGAACTTTGCTTTCCAGAATGAGAAATGTTCGCCAATGAAACTCAGAGGTCTTGTGATAGAAGCTCCATCGAGAAGAATGCCTTCACCCATGCTTGCCATTGGATCCTTCTTAGGCTGTTAAACATTAACAAGAAGACATATGCTCTGATACCAAATGTTAGTGTAAGCGTTTCACCCAAGATGGGGGTGAATTGGGTGTACTAGAAATTTCTTTGGGTAAAAGAAAATTGACAAAATATTTAAAGTAGTTAAAAGTAAAGAGAAATATCACCGAAGTGTACACCAGGAGTTATACTGGTTCAACCACAACCACTTTGACCTACGTCTAGTCCTCAGAGCGTCTCTGAGAGTTTCACTATACTCTCTAAGATTTAGTGGGTTCTTGGCACCTCAGTACACAGCAAGTTCCTTCACTTGGACATTCGCTCCCCCTTATATGTTGCAATCAAATCCCCAACTCAAGGTTCCATAACCTTAAGTTGTCTCAATAACAAATATTGAGTTTGTAATGAAAAACTCTCTCACAGAGCAAATATATAATCATTGAAGTACAATGAATGAGTATAAGAGAACAAAGCACTAAGTGTATTCATCGATGTGTGTTCTTAGTTCTTGTGTCTTTATTCATCTCTTTGAATGCTCCATATATAAAGATGATTTATAGTGACCATTGGAAGCAATTCAAACTTGTCCGTTAGAGTCACGTAGCAACGGTTGACTGTTCTTCGAATTTGAAAACTATCCGTTTGTGGTAGGTAGCGGTAGGTGAACATTCAGACACTTTATTTGACTTTGCTCTTCTTGCATGATCTCTTCATCGTTTCTCTACAAATGTACTTAGGATACTAATGTAATAAAGGGTTAATCATATAGGTAACAATTTAATAAACATTCAATCAAAAAATAATTTCTGGACTACCTTACTCGAGTGGCTACACGAGTAATCAAGTTTGTTACTCAAGCCCTACTCGAGTGATCAAGTTTGTTACTTGAGTGGTCCCTCGAGTAAACTCGTCTAAAATATGGCCGTGGGCATATTAACATTTTATATTAGATATTACTTGGGTAAGACATGGAGTGATATATTACAAACCTTAAGAATACCTGATTACTCGAGTGGCCATGTCTTTACCTTCAGAGGTTACTCGGGTGATAATTGAGGTAATCTCTTTACTCGAGTGGCTACTCGAGTGGCCTTCATGTTTCTTCACACCTTACTCGAGTAGTCCCTCTAGTGGCTTTCAAATAACCTGATAGATTACTCGATTACACCCTAGAGTAATGGCAGCAAATTCTTGGCTGAGAGTTTACTGTCTGGTGACTTGAGTGGTACTTCAAATAACTCTGCAGATGACTCGGGTGATCCCTCGAGTAATGCTATTTTCTCACTGGTTACTCGAGAGGTAACTCGAGTGATATGCTGCATTTCTTGGCCTAGAGTCACTGGAAGATTTTTGACCTAGTTACTCGAGTGGCTACTCGAGTTATAGTCTATATAACTTTGCAAATTACTCGAGTGGTCCCTCGAGTAACTTCGTCCAAATTTTGGCAGTGCCTCACTAGATAAAATTCTCTTTGCTTACTCGAGTAGCTACTCGAGTAATGGCTTCTCTTACCCGAGTGGCTACTCAAGTAAGCCTTCACAAAATTTGTTGATTACTTCCAGTGCTTACTCCAAGTGATGCTTTGCCACTTTATTCAAATCCATTTGTTTGTTATCAAATCCTTTCATATTATTGATCCAATCTTTGTTATCATCAAAATATATGGGATCTAACATTACTTTCTTGCTTTATTTATAGTCACAATTGTTGACTTTTCAAATGGATTAAATGAATAAGTGAATTATTTACATGCTCATTCCTTCTTCCTCTTATTGACATTTTTTACATATAAAATTGGGCCAACAATTGTGCTCTTCCATTCTCCATTTTGGGTTATTTTTGTAGCCCTTTAATAGGAAAAAATTAAACTCTTATGTCTCAACTTAACCAAGTTCTGTGTAACCACTAGTTGCAATGTTTTGCCATTCTTTCCAATGTGCCCAAAATTCACCATTTTATTCCCTTTAATGCTATAAGGGAACAAGAAATTTTGGTGAATAAAATTTGGGATATTACAGACATTATCAGTGTCGAAGGTATGAGAAATAGCCATTTTAACTAGAAAACATAACTCATTTAGTCGACCACAAAAAACAAAGCAATAGATTTTCCAAAAGACATGATACACAACTAAGGATAAAACCTAGCTAAGCAAGACGAAGTTAAAAAAGGAGAATGCAGAATGCAAAATGGAAAATGTGAATGCAGAAGAGAAAGCATACCTCAAAATAAGGAGAACAAAGGATTTGAAGGAATGACACCTAGCTAGGACTCCAAAACGAAAAACTAAGTTAGGGCAATCAAAGCAACTTGTGCAGCTATCAAACTAAAGTTCAAAGAAAGCAGTAGAGTATGTGGTTTGCCTTAAAGCGATTGTCGATGATTGGAAAAGTAAATTAGAGTTGTAGGGTTCTAAGGATGGTGGATAACATTCGACCAAATACAAGTATGTTAAGTGTAATAACTTAGGAATATGAAGAGGCACAAGATAGCAGGTGTTTTAAAAGACTTGACAAAACTTGCTCATGGTTATAAGTTTAGAACCATTATGAAATGTGGCCAGTTCTTATGGTTCTTAACTTACAATAGTAATGAATCTCAAAACTAAAGTTCATAGTTTTACTTTACAATTGTTAAGTATTATAAACGGTGATAGTTTTTTCTTAATAACTATTAGATATTTGACATAGTATTCTAAAAAGTGATGCCTTTTACTTAATAACCATTATGTATTTTACTTTTCTTAAAATAATTTTTGAAGTTGATTAGTCAACACCATACTACAAATGAAAAATTAAAAAAGAAAATGAGAGTGTGAATAAAAAAAACATAAAAAGTTATGAGGATGAAGGATCAGCTACAACATCACATTCATCCTTCTTCAGTGATTTGTCCACCTACTAAACCAGAGAACAAATGAGATAGGTCAGTTCCTTCAAGCACTTGTCTATGTATCCTTTCTCTCCTAAGTAATAATCATTGACTACATGTTGGAGGTCATAGTTCACATGGATTAGTCCTTTAATGCTTGTTGGTGGATGGTAATCATCTTTTGGTTTTACCCGAGGGAGATCAAAGATGATAGACCAGAAGATCTCTTGGTTTGTCCATAATATTTATAAAGGACAAAAGTCAGAAGTTAGTTATGAGAAGTTAAAATAGAAGTGGATAAGCGGAGTTCATTTTTCAGACATTTAAATAAAAAGGATTCCATGGATTATGTTACTATTGAACATGTCCTTTAGTATCATAGATCATTTCTTAGTAATTAAGAGTGGCATATAAAGGATTTCACGGATTATCTAGTAGAATGTGTCCTTTGGAATGGAAAGGTTTACGTTATAGAGCTAAACATGTCCTTTTAAATTGTCATAGTTACTTACATAAGTAACGATTATTTACTAATAACAATGAATGTCCTTGGCAAAATGCCTAACAATAGTAATGGTTGTTTACTAATAATCGTTAAGTGTCATTTATTTACTTTAAATATTTTTGGGCTATTTTTCTATAACGATTAATTTTTTAAATATTCAAAAAATTAAAAAAGAAGTAGCATTTTTTGAGTTATCACCACTACTATTGTCCTCCTCCTCCTCCCGCCCTTCCCCCTCACTTGGCACATCATCAACGTTAGAGGAAGGAGATAAAGGATATAACTAGAAGTGATCATTACAACCTCATTATGATGAAGGAAGAGGTTCAAACTGTAGCCATATGTAGCGATACACCTTGTGAAGCGGTCAATTCTAGAAAACATCTGCAACAAAAGCCTCTATTTGAGGAGGAGGCAGAACAGGAAGAGGAGTTGGTAGTGGATGAGGAGGGGGAGGGGGAGGGGGAGGAGGTTGTAGAGATGGTGATGATGGTGGAGTAGGTGGAGCAGGAGGAGCTTGTGGGAGGAGAACGATAAGGATGACAAAGAAGACAAGGAGCTTGTGGAGGAGGAGGAGGGTAAATGGAAAGACTTCTCTAGTGTTTGACTATGATGACGGATAAAAGGGCGAGGTTATGAAAAGTTGCCTTTTAGAAAAGTACTAAAAATAAAAGGAATTGGTCAATATAAACAGAGTTGAATACTTCACTCTATAATATTTAACTTAGGAGAATTGGTACTTGGTGTCAGTCCAAATGAGGTTGTGAAAAGGTGCTTTTTAGATTTGTTCTTTACATGACGGTTGTTTATTAAGAAAGGTCAATATTATCATTCATACTTTACGGTCAATTAATAAAATTGCTATGTTTTTGTTTTCACTGATATAACATTGGAAGACAAATCATTTATAAGTGTTAACTAATGGTTGTTTCTTAAGAATCGTAATTTTTATAACTAAATAAATGACAGTTATTAACTTCAACCATTATTTTTGTGTTTTCACGAATTGCACCTCCTTATATATGATGATGTGCATAATTAACTATTACTTTTAAGTGTTATATATTCTTGCGTGACCTCCACTTCGATATACATGACATTTATTTGATGTAACCGTTATTTATTAAGTGTTATATATGCACGAATCTCTAGTAGTGATTATTTTTGTAACCCCCTTACTTATAAGCCTTGAATACAGTTTGAAAATGTATCATAGAGTTAAACTAGATGCTAGAGAATAATTTACAACTCACTCGAGATCCCGACTGAAAGCCATGCTTCTATCCTGTGATAAAGTGGGTTTTCAAAAACTTTTCAAAACATGTTTAATGAGGTCTCATTTCCACTTTTCAAATCTGTTGGGTTGTTCGGTTCTATTCCATTCATTAATAACTTAACAAAATTTCTCAATGAATTATCAAGTTACATTCATTGACTAATAGGCTTTATAAGGCCTGATCACCCAATCTTAATTCCCTTATCGGGGTTGCATACAAATACTCAGTACATCTACCTTTACTAGGTGTATTAGTCTTACAATATACTTATATATACATATCCACATATACAATTTCTCCAAAAGTTTGATAACCATCAAAAGCCCTAATCCTTTATCAACACGTAATAGCCACCCTTATTTACATGCTTGTCCTTTGAGCAGCTTACCCTCACTGTAGGTTAGTCATTGGAAAGAGTGAGATTCATATGAATATCAGTAGTAACAATTCACTTATATGACATACAATTTCACAAAGCATGTAAGCAACATTACTACAAAAGGGACCATTAACAACCATTTTTATGCCCTTTAGACGACTGTTTTCAGGGGGACGTATATGTGAGTGTCATTGAAAATTCAAGAAAAACCACTATTTTTAAACAGTCATAGTATCATAGTTACAACGAATGTCTTTTCTAAAACAGTCGTTGTATCTCATAATTGTTTTTAACGTTTTACTCCTTAATTACAACCACAAATGCCATTGGAAAATAACCAACCTAGATAATTACATGTTAAATCTTCAAAGTGGGTACGTAATTGGTGGGTTACACAGGAATGAATAACCCTTCCCTTTCTAAAATCTTACTTCTTTGTGGATTAAATTGATAACTGAGAGAAAGTTTAGGGGTTCAAAGTTATATTATTGTCCCTAAAATCTATCTCCTTTCATCATCTACAAGTAGGAGAAAGCTCCATATGTTGAAGGCCTTAAATATTCAATTATAGAATCTATTCTTTTTAATGAAAACAGATATGCAATTATTCCTTCGAATCATTTATACAGCATACAACAACTGTAATCACCTGGTAATAGAAATAATTCTCTCCAAAATTGACTTTGGAGAGAGTCCTCGACATTCATATGAAAGCCACCACGTGATTGGGCCCTATATTCTCTACATCTATCTTTCCAAAATTTAGGGAACCATTTCTCATCATAACATAAATAATCAAATAAATAAAGTAAAACTATCTTGAAACTATAGTCTTACATGACGCAATGATATTCCAAAATGTATAAAAGGAAGCAGTTATTTTCAAAGTGGTATAACTACTGCCCTTGTAAAAAAAATTCATTAAAAGCTTAAATATGACAAAGCATTATACCCACCATTTCTTGTAAAGGTGTATCTTATGACATACATAAACCTGCAATAAGGAATGTAACTAATCAAACTTAATATACTGTACTTAAAGTGGCTGCCGTTAAAAGGGCAATGCTAAAATTTTGGTTGCACCATTGTAACTCACAAACATATACAGGCCCATCAACACAACCTTCAGCTAGCAATGTATGAAAAGTAGTTCCCTCTAGTCCTTCACGATACATCACACAAAACTCTTCATTGTCTTGTTTAAACTGAAAAGAGAAAAATGACAACAAGTGTCAAGGATTTTATTGGAAAATCCATGAATCTACCATCAAACGCGTATGCTATAGTTATGTATGTAACACCCGTCATAATCAAGGCCAGGATTAGTGTTTAAACACGTTTCATAATTGAATAAGAGATCCGGAATAATTAAACCTTTTTATAACACTTGTACAAATAGATCTCCATTTATTCATTTATAAATTCAATAGGCATGTTCGATTTGTCACATATACAATATCCGAGTATCAGCAAAATTCTTGACATTCACCCAAGATAATTTCATTAATCCAAGAGTTTTACAAGGCATCATTGCCCATCTCAGTTTCCTATATTGGGGATTACACAAAAACTACAATTCTATAATCAATTCAATATATACATTCATCCAAAATGATAACCAATTCTGAAAACCAAAAGTATCTAGCTAAGACTACCACCAGCAGTCCTAGTCGCCCTTATCCATTTGTTGGCCATCAATCCACTTGCACTGTCTACAAACGTTATTTGGAAAGAGTGAGATTCAAAAGAATTCTAGTAGCAACAATTTATGTATATGATGCATATAAACAAAACAAGTAAACATATATCACAACGCAACATTTCAATATTTGAGGCCGAGCACACTGCCACGTCCCCTTACTATATTCAAGGCTGGGCTCTCGCCACATCCCCTCACTATATTGAAGGTCAGGCTCTCGCCACGTCCCCTCAACTATATTCAATATTCAAGGTAGGGTTTACACCACGTCCCCTCAACTATATTTAATGAATAATGCAAACAAGAAATGCAATATACATCATATAGGATAAAGTGTCACTGCCTTGTCCTTTCCGTCCTTGTTCAGCTGTAGGCTACTTACAATCCGGGCAAATATCAAACCCTATAGTCATAATTAAGGACGACGTGTTACCACTTATTCCAATACTCAAATGACTTCAAAACACTTACTTTTGGTTATCATTAAAGTGCCTTGAGTAGCTATGAAAGTCTCTAACAATCGCCTAAAAGGATTAGGAAGTACTAGGTTGGAAACCACTTTTCAAAATCACAAGGTGCTGAAAATAGGGGTTGGCTGCAGCCAAAAACAACCCAGAAGGTTTTCGGCTACACCGAAAAACCTTCTGGGTGCGGCCAGAAACAGCACAGAAGGTTTATGACTACAGCCAAGAATTTTCTGGCTGTGGCCAAGAAAATTCTTTTTCTTGGCTGAACTTCGAAAAATCATAACTAATTCTAGAAAATTCAAAATGATGTGATCATAAATTCAATTGAAAGCTATTTAAGTCCTATTTACTAGAAAAATATGGACCATTACCAGATATCACCATGCAAATACAGAATTCAAGAAATGTCCACACTGCTTCAGAATTGATCCCAGATTTAACATCAAACTTTGGGCAGTCATAACTCCCTGCTCACAAATCAAAAAGACATGACTTATATGTCATTTTGAAGCTTGGAATGTGAACTCTAAGACTTGAAAGTTCAGAACTTTTCATCACCATTTGCTTTATTAAAATGTCCGTGCAAAACCACTGCCAAGACAGAGTTTTTCACTAACCAAAACATGCCACTTTTAAAACTAAGTTCCCAATGGTTCAAAATTCATATCCAATACTACTCCCACACAATTTTCCACAAGGAACATAATGGAACCATCAAAACAACCAAATTCTCATTCCATATATATGTTATATTTTTCGGCATATATTCAACAAAAATCCCTAAATTGTCAAACTTGGCATTTAAGCTTCAATAAAATTCTATCTAAGATACATCTCAAAACATCATATCCATGATGACGACGACAACTAAAACACCACAAGACCCTAATTTTCGAAAATAGGGCTAAATTCCTAGAAATTCCAACTTAACCAAATGACCACAAAACTTATATCAAAATGCTCAACTCACTTACCTCTTCAACTTTCTCCAAAGGAGTTCTTTGATTCTCCAAACTCTATATCTCCTTGAAAGTTCAAATTACCACCAATGGTAAATCTACAACCATAGAATCGAAGCTCTCAATGCAAGGAACAAGATTGAAGAAAGGAGTTTCCATTAGAGGACATTAAGAGGGTCAAAATGCTAAGAACTTACCTTGGCACTTCCTCTTTCTTCTACAGAAATGAACACCGAAAATGGAGGGGGAGAGAAATGAGAGGGAATAAGAGTGATGAAGAGTAAAGAAGAAGGAGAAATGATGCGTCTTCCGTGCCCCATACTCACGCAGCTGAAGTGTAGGAGGGGAGAGGGAAGGAAAATCATTTTAAAATGTAGTATTTGACTTTTCTACCAACTCCTCATCATATTAGCTTGCACATGTGTCCAAATCTCCTTGTTTTTCATCAATTAAATAACCACATGGTTACACTAACTATTCCATTAGCCATTTAGTCACACTCCTCATTTCTTTAATTAGTAATTAATTTCTTCATTAAGCACTGAATAATTACCCAACGATTTTCCCTTCTTTCCAAATTTTCACTAATTTTGGCACATTTATTTAAATTGCCACATATCTCATAATTATATCCTTTTTCCTCTTCCATGCTCCATTTACCCTTATTTTAGGCCAAATAATTATTTCATCACCTAATTATGCTAAAATATAGGGTATTGAGCATTCCTAATAATAATTCACATGTCAAATCCACATTAATTCACAAAACTATTCATAATAATTGTCATTATCCCTTAATTGAAATTTGGGGCATTACAATGTACGTATGAATAGTACTTTGCTATAGTGCGTGTGCATGAATAGTGCTTTGCTACAATAATCATATATGAACATTATTTTCCATATGAATAGTAATGCCTAGTTATATTGTTCCTAAAATCTATCTACTTTGATCATATATAACCTCAAGACTAATAGTGATTAATGATCAAAGGCTCCTGAAACCTCAATGCTAGATGAACCTATCCTAACGAGTTCTCTAACCTGTACATTGCTATCTTTAAAAGAAACAACCAGATCTACGAACCTTTCTCTCATAACTAACTCTCTAGATTCCCCTATTACTTCATGGAAGGAAAAATCACATGTTAATTTTTCTATCATGGCATATAGTGCATATATCATCATAAAAAACCACTGCAATATGTAAAAAAACCTCTACACATCTTCACTGAACTATGTGTTGTAGAAGATGTCCTGACAAAAGGTCTTGGATTAAATTAATGTCTTCAATTGTTAGGGGTCCTGATTACCAAAAATCTGTGCTCAAAATAGAGAATATGTTAACATAAATCAATATATAGGATGAAATAACTAACAATTCAATTACATGAAAAGAAATGAAATTCAGTTGAGAATCAAGAAATGATCAACTATTCAAAATTTGTAGTAAGGCCACTGAAAATGATGTTATACATATATAGTAGAATATAGAAGCCACACTCAGTTTTCCCTAATTGCCGAGGGCACTATACATCAAAAGCAAACGGTAAAAAAGAATAATGGCCTGTGTAAAGAATAGCCAATCGACGAACTTGAATTTAAAGAACTTACCTTTGGCTGGAACTATTTTGTCAGACCACTTTACCTTCACGCTTTCGACCCATTATATAATATGTCTTCAATGCACTTTAATAATTAAAATGATAAATAGAAGACATTAAAACAATTGAGTATAATAAAAAATTAATGACTGACAAACAAATTTACTTACGCATTAAAAATGTTTTTAATATCTCCGTCGGCTTGCGACCCAATGAGTCAAACCAAAAGATGATGTTGATCCAGGGACAAGGAACATAAAGACTCCAATGATAACTATAATCACATATATAGATTAAAATGGGGTTAGATAACATGATACTGTTTAGCAAAATGAATGTGCATAAATATATCAAATTAAGTTACTTGCCTTTCAATAATAGGTGCTAGATAACAAGGTAGCTGAGTCTTGCCTATTGTATAGCCTGCATAGCTCATCCGATCTTCCAACCTATGGTTATTATAATGTGACATATTGCCAAGACATAAGAAGCCATATATAGTGCTGAGCTCTCATTCGACACACATTTTGTGGAAGCAACTACCATATAAATGAAATGAGAAATGAATCAATAAATGTAGAAACCTAAAACTCCTAAATATCAATGCATTAATTAAAGTTAAAAATTATAACTAAACTCACATGATTGCAAATGTGACCCATCCTATGTCTATCTCATCCAAATATAGGAACTCTCTAATATCTGTGTTATCAAGACCATAATTATACGAGATTCTATGACCCACAATCCCATAAGGCATTTGCAAGTCAACTTTATTAATGTCTTAATGAATATTTTGCAATTGTGCCAATAAGGAAAATTTTGTCGCTTCTTCTTTTTCCTAGTAACACAAAATAAAGATTATAAGTAGAATGTCAAGGATCAAGTAACAGTAAGTTGTTTCCTACCATTGGAGGGACTGGCACAGTCTGAACAAGATGTTTAGGCCACAAGATGAAAGATCCTATTGCCTGACCTAGTCTGGCAACCTCTTCATTGGGGAACGGGACATCTACACCTTCCTCCCCCAGTTGAACACTTGTGACATTGACCTTACTTTGATCATCCCAGATTTGGTTATTATGGTGGGTGATGGCATGCGTGTATACTATAACATCAGCAATAACAAGTGAATACGGGACATCTAAATATAGAGTGCAAGGTGTTAGTGCAAGCATTTCACCCAAGAGGGGGGGGTGAATTGGGTGATCTTAAAAATTTCGTTGCAAATATAAAATTTGACGTTGAAATTAAAACATGAAAGAGTAAGGAGAAATATCACCGAAGTGTACACCGGGAGTTATACTGGTTCGGCCACAACCACTTTGACCTACATCCAGTCCTCAGAGCTTCTCTGAGAGTTTCACTATAACTTCCAAGATTCAGTGGGTTCTTGGCACCTCAGTACAAGCAAGTTCCTACACCTGGACACTCGCTCCCCCTTACAAGTTGTAATCCAATCCCAACTCAAGGTTCCACAACCTTAAGTTACCTCAATAACAAATATTGAGTTTGAATAAAATATCTCTCTCACAGAGTAAATAAGAATCACTGAAGCATAGAATCACAAGTACAATGAAAAAACAGAGTAATGAACTTGATGATACGTTCGTGAGTGTGTTCTTGTGTTTCTCTCTGTTTAGATGTTCCCATATATATAGATACGTTGGTAATAATTGCTGGAACATATTTCTTCATGTCCGTTGGAGCGTGCACAGCCACTATTGACTTTTCCAGTTTTTGAAAAACATATGTTTGCGGTAGGTGACGGTCGGTGACATTTGAGCGTTGCTTTTGACTTTCCTTATTTGGTAAGATCTCTTCATTGTTTATCTGTTGAAATGCTAAGAATACTAATATAATGAAAATTTAATCAAATAGGAAACAAAACAATGACCGTTGGAATGATTTCAAACTTTCTGGGTTTGCTTACTCGAGTAGCTACTCGAGTATCACCTGAAGTTTACTCGAGTACTTACTCGAGTATCATCGAGAAAGCTTTGTTTAACTTCAAGTCAATAGACAAATACAAGATTACTTGGGTAGTGCATGGAATAACTAAATTTCAAACCTTTGAAAATTCATGTTTACTCGGGTACCTACTCGAGTAATGCATTCTCAACTTCACAG
Organism: Inga laurina; assembly: GCA_963855925.1. NCBI lineage: Eukaryota > Viridiplantae > Streptophyta > Magnoliopsida > Fabales > Fabaceae > Inga > Inga laurina. The sequence continues at coordinate 35,628,636 of OY979709.1, read as the reverse complement.
GTTACTCGGGTACCAACTCGAGTAAACCTTCAAATAAATTTGATTACTCGATGCTCTACTCCAATAATGTTAGCAGGATTTCAAGGCTGAGAGCACTTCAAGTCTGATTACCTTGTTACTCGAGTAGCTACTCGAGTAAACTTACTTTTTGTACATAACTTACTCGGGTAATGACTTGAGGTTTTCCTTCAAACATAACTTTGCATACGCGAGTACATACTCGAGTAATCCACTTAAAATAGAACATTAAATACTTGCATACTAGAGTAAAGACTCGAGGAAAGTAAGATAAAATTAAATCAAGTTATTCGGGTACTACCTTCAAGTTTTCACTTACCTCAGTGTGTTACTCGAGTAACATTGGCAGTGGTACAAAGTGCCGAGAGCAACATATTTTCAGAAACAGAGTTACTCGAGTACTTACTCGAGTATCATTGGCAGGCCGAGAGCAACTGGAAGTTTTTCATATGGTTACTCAAGTAGCTCCTCGAGTAACATTGGCAGGCCGAGAGCAACTCCAAGTATTTACCTGGTTACTCGAGTAACATTGGCAGGCCGAGAGCAACTTGAAAATACTTACACTATTACTCGAGTACCTACTCGAGTAACGTTGGCAGGTTACTAGAAGGTGCTTCAGGTTACTTCAAGTTTTGTCTCATTACTCGAGTACCTACTCAAGTAATGCCTTAGAAAACTTGCTTCTGCTCAAGTTTCTCAGCTTTTTCTCTTGGCCGTTCTTCATTACTCCAATGCTTACCTCAAGTGATGCTTATCCCTATTATTCCTTTGCTCAAACTTATTTATTAATCACTTCTTTTTCATACCATTCTTTTGTTATCATCAAAACATGAGATCTAACATTCTCCCCCTTTTTGATGATGACAAAACTTGGTGATTTTGAACAAGATTTTTTGAAAGTGAATTCTCAATTAAATACTTCTTGTATTCAAAGATCATTTTGGAAAACTTATTAAGTTTACATTATGTATCTTGCATACACAACAAATTCATTAGTCCAACAATGTAATCATAATTTAAAACTTGAATAGACTTGAAATAAACTTGCATTTAAACTTAAAAATTGTATTACAAGATAACAAAGATAAAGCCTTAACAAAACAAGACAAAAGTTTAATAACAAGTTTAAAAAGACTCCCTAGAACCCATATACACCCAAATACCCAAAATAAACTAGGACACTTCCACAAAATCACTCTCAAGATCTTCTCCCCCTTTTTGTCTTCATCAATCAAGTGGAGGGCTAGGAGGCTTGACCATGGAAATAGGTGTCACTGGAAGAACTGTAGAATCATCTGAACCTGAAGAATCAAAGGAGCTAGAGGGGACTGGGTCAGGCAGATGGACTAGAGGGATATGGATGTCATCGCCGGGAGGAATAAGAGAAGGTTGGAAAACAACCATAGTAGAGCTTTCACCTTCTGGAGTGGTCTGTATCTCAGGAGTAGTCTCAACCTTTGGAGTATGATGTTCAGAGGAGGAGGAGGGAGATATTTCCTCAGTGTGGGTAGGAGAGGGAATAGGTTTAGGAGTGAGTTCAGGCTGAGGTTTAGGAGGTGAATCATCAATGACAATATGTACAGTCTCATTGGTATCTAGGTTGTCCACTGTATATAGAATGTCTTTGGCTTGTGTCTCAGGTGGACTAGATACCAAAGGAGTACCAAAGGAGTAGATGGTTCATCCTCAGTGAAAGGAGTGTCAAAATAAGGGTTTACTAGAGGTGGTGGTGGTGCAGAGGAAGATGGACCGGCAGAAGGTCCAGAACCTAAAGAGTCCAGTCGTGCCAGAATCAATCTCAAAGTCTCACCCTGGGCACATTGCTCTGCTAGCAACTCCTCATGCCTCTTGTCCATTTTCTCAACCAACTCCTCATGCCTCTTGTCTATTTTCTCAACCAACTCCGCCATCTTGAAATTCGTGTTGGTAATCAATTTAGCGTTCGTGTTGGCGATATCCACATGGAATCCTCTAAGCATGTTTTCCATGAAGTGCTGGAGAGTGGCATTGAGAAAGGATGGTGATGAAGTGGTGGTAGTTGGAGCCGATGACTGTGTGTCATCCATCTTACTGGTCTCTTCCTCAGTGGTTTTCCTCTTCTTCTTTGACCTAGACTCTAGAGGGCCTTTGAGAGGGATGTCAATATTCAACTTCCCAATTTGGTTTCTCCCAACCGGAGTCATCCTCTCAATAGGCTCCTTGCTATCCAAATACCATATCTTATTCTCTTTAAGAATAAGTGATACAATTTGAGGATATGGCATTGGTGTTGTAGCCTTTCCATCTACTCTGTACCTCTTTATTTCAGAGAAGATATACTCCCCTAAATCCTTCTGTTCCTTCAAGAGAAGTGAAGCAAACCACCTAAAGTCCCTATCAGAGAAGTGGGTATAATTGTTGGCTTTATTCACTAGGGACCTAGAGTAAATGTACCAAAGGACCCTGTGATGATCACACATATCACTGGGCTTGAAATTTAGAGGGCCAACTAACTTACCAGGTTTAAGAATAGAAAATATTTGATTTGGCTCAAGTTGGGAATAGATATCATCTGGGGGGTTCTCTATCCCTAACCACAAGTTAATCCTAGAGGGTGATATGAGAATCTTTTGGCCTCTAACTGTGGTGGTCATTTCTTCCTCAGCTGAGGTTCTGTTTGGCTCATCTATAATCTCTAGATTACAGTAAAAGTGTGTGATCACTTTAGTACAGAATGGTAATCTAATTGAAAGCCAAGGCATAAAGGGATCTAAATAAGGACTTAGGTCATGCTTCAATACCTCTTGAAGAATCTTGAGGTCTACATAGTGTGTCTTGCATACTTTCCTTCTTGAGAACTGAGACAGGTACTTCAGAGACTCCACCAACTTGTTGACATTGAACCCTTTTAGAGGGTTGGTGATCTCCTCTTCTGGCAATTTGGATTTCTTGGAAGATTGCCCCTTCTCCATTTGATCCAAGATGTTGGCCATAGTCGTAGCCACATTCCTATCATACTTAGGCTTTTTAGTGGATTTTGGAGTAAAAGAGGGGGTAGAGGAATCAGAGTGAGGAGGTGAGGGAGATTTGGCACTCTTGCCTCTTCCGGTTGAAGTACTCTTTTTGGATTGAGCCCTCGTAACAATAGGCTCTTTAATCACAACTCCTTTGGGTTTCGGTTGAGATTGAGGTTGAAGAGGAATTTTAGCTTTTGGCCTTGGAGTAAGTTTTCTTCTCTTTCTGGGAGGAGAAGAAAGAGGATCAGGGTTTTGTTGTGAATCAGAGGAATCTGTGAAGGAAAGATTCTTGGTTCTTACCATTTTGAAAACAGAAACTTGAAAATTTCAGAGAAGCAGAGAGACTGACGCGAGTTAGGGCATAGAGAATCTGAGAAAAATAGGAGGTTTTTGGAACTAAAATCTCTAGGGTTTTGACGGAAATGAAGCAAGGAATCACTTGTGAAAAGTTTTTGTGAGAGTGTATAGTGATTTATTCGAGGAGATTTTGTGGAAATGACCGAGTTTGTGACAGATAAAGCCCTAGAACCCGACGTTACTCGAGGCCGTACTCGAGTAACATTCAAGTTTACTCGAGGCCTTCCTCGAGTGTTCATACAGAAAAACTCTAAAATAATTTATTTAAATTGCATACCTGGCATGAATAATATTGTAATTATCCATGGATGTTTCCTCGATCATTTATAACCCATTCTGAGCAGATTTGAGTCATTCTTCATCAAATTTGAAAATCTGGACTTGCAGTTACTTGAGGCCTTACTCGAGTAAGCTTCAAGTTTACTCCAGGCCTTCCTCGGGTAACCTGTGTTTTCAACTTGTGACTCTTCATTTCTTTGTAACTGAACCGTTAGATTTGAAAACCAAGTAACTTGATCCGTTACTTCCAGTTTTGAAGTCCATTACTCGAGGTTATACTCGAGTAAAGTGCTTCTTTACTTCAAGTTGTTCCTCGGGTAATGCTTCTCTGTTAGTGATAACTTCAAGTTGGTAATCCAGTAAATGTGTCCTCTGATTACCTCTGTTTTTGTTTCTTAAAATAGAGTTTCAACCTTCCTGCAAAACAAATTTCTATATACTCTGATGCTTAAGTTAGTAATCATCAAAACTTTAACAAATGACTTCATCTAATATTATGAGAGACTGAAATAACTTACAACTCATTGGGATTTACCATTCCCAATTCTCTTCTAATATATAGAAATTGATCTTTTGCAAGGGGTTTTGTGAAAATATCAGCTATTTGAAGATGAGTAGGAATGAATATCACTTTCACATCTTTCTTTTGAACATGATCTCTGATGAAGTGATGTCTGACATCGATATGCTTGGTTCTAGAGTGTTGAACTGGATTCTTTGCCAAGCTTATCGTACTAGTATTGTCACAATAGATTGGTATTTCTTTGAGATAAATACTAAGATCTTGTAGTTTTTGTTTTAACCATATTACTTGTGCACAACAACTTGAGACTGCAACATATTCAGCTTCCGTTGACGAAAGAGACACTGTATTTTGTTTCTTACTGAACCATGATACAAGAGATCCTCCAAGAAATTGTCCTTGTCCACTGGTGCTCTTTTTGTCTGTTTTGTATCCTCCATGATCTGAATCTGAATATGCAACAAGATATTCACTTCTTCCTTTGGGATACCACAGACCCAATTCGGGTGTGTCAGCAAGGTATCTAAAGATTCGTTTGACCGTTTCAGCATGTGATTCTTTTGGTGCCGATTGATATCTTGCACATATGCCAACACTAAATTGGATGTCCGGTCTACTTGCCGTGATATAGAGTAATGATCCAATCATTCCTCTATACTTTGTTATGTTGTAGTCTTTCCCTTTGACATCAGCATCAAGCAACGTAGTTGAGCTCATAGGCGTGTCCGTGTCATTTGCTTCATCCATTCCATACTTCTTCAATAGCTCTTTTAAATACTTTGTTTGAGATATGAAGATTCCATTCTTTCTTTGATTGATTTGTAAACCAAGAAAGAAATTCAATTCTCCCATCATTGACATCTCAAATTCTCCCTGCATTATCTCAGAAAATTCCTTACACAGAGATTCATTAGTAGCACCGAAAACAATGTCATCAACATATATTTGAACAATTAAAATATCATTGTGTTTTCATTTTATAAAGAGTGTTGTATCAACTTTTCCTCATACAAAACCTTGATCGATAAGAAACTTATTGAGCCTTTCATACCAGGCTCTAGGAGCTTGTTTTAAACCATATAAAGCCTTTTTAAGTTTGAAAACATGGTCAGGTTTGGTAACATCCTCAAAACCTGGAGGTTGTTCTACATATACTTCTTCTATGATGTAACCATTTAGAAAAGCACTCTTTACATCCATTTGATAGAGTTTGAATCCTTTGATGCATGTAAAGGCGTATAGCTTCCAATCTAGTCACTGGAGCATACGTTTCCTCATAATCAATCCCTTTTTCCTGATTATAGCCTTTGGCCACCAATCTTACCTTGTTTCTGACAATAATTGCGGATTCATCGAGTTTGTTTTTCAATACCCATTTAGTACCAATGATCGGATGATCTTTGGGTCGGGGTACCAAATCCCAAACTTGATTTCTCTCAAATTGATTTAGTTATTCTTGCATTGCTATAACCCAATCATTGTCTGATAGGGCTTCATCAATGTTAGAAGGTTCAATCTCAAAAATGAATGCAGAAAAACTTACTTCATTGAAAATTCTATTTCTAGTTTTGATCCCTTCATTCACATCTCCTATGACTTGATCTAAGGGATGACTTTTATTGTATTTCCAAGCTCTAGGTTGACCTAGGGATTGCTCTTCTTCCTTCGTTTTATCAACCTCTGGAAAAAGAGATTTAGAAATAGATTGACCATTTTCTTGATTTAAACCAACTTCCTGTTCTTCATCAATGGTTTTGTCAGAGGATTCAAATTCATCAAATACAATATGAATTGATTCTTCAATAATACATGTTCTTTTATTGTAAACTCTATATGCTTTACTTCGGTTAGAATATCTTAAGAAAATTCTTTCATCTGTTTTAGAATCAAATTTTCCTAAGTTATCTTTACCATTATTATGAATGAAACACTTACAACCGAAGATGTGTAGATGAGCAATGTTTGGCTTTCTTCCTTTGTACAACTCGTATGGTGTCTTTCCAAGTTTTGTTCTGATATAGGCCCTATTTCAAATATAGCATGTTGTACTCATAGCATCAGCCCAGAACACTTGAGACACATTCTTTTCATTCAACATTGCTCTAGCCATTTCAGTGAACAATCTATTCTTGCGTTCCACAACTCCGTTTTGTTGAGGTGTTCTTGGAGCAAAAAAATTGTGATCAATGCCATTAGTATCACAATATTCTTCAAAGGCTTGATTTTCAAATTCTCCACCATGATCAGTCCTAATACCTGCAATGGACATACCTTTCTCATTTTGCACTTTCTTGGCAAAAACAATAAATTTTTCAAAGGTTTCATCTTTTGAAGATAGAAAAATAACCCATGTAAATCTAGAGAAATCATCAACAATAACCAATGAATATAAGTTTCCACCAAGACTCTTTATTCTTGTTGGGCCAACTAAATCTATATGTAATAATTGTAGTGGTCTATTTGTTGAAATCTCATTTTTCAATTTGAAAGATGATTTAGTTTGTTTACCCTTCTGACATGCGTCACAAATCAAGTCATTTTTGAAAATTACTTTGGGTAATCCAAGAACTAAATCCTTTTTAAGTAGTTTGCCTAATTGATGCATATTGTCATGAGCCAATCTCTTATGCCATAACCAACTTTCATCAGTATTACTTAGAAAACAGTTTTCAGACTCATTTCTACTAATATCTAGAGTATAGCAGTTACCTTCCCTTTTTGCTCTGAGCTTAGCCTTGATATTCTTCTTATCAAGTTGTAAATCATTCTTGTTGATAATTAAGCATTCTTCTGAGTCAAATATTACCCAGTTGTCTTTATCTGCACTTTGACTTACGCTCATCAAATTATGTCACAAGCCTTCAACATAATATACATCTTTGACTTGTATTCCTTTGTCATTTTTGATTTCACCAATTCCTGCTATCTTTCCGGATTGATTTCCTCCAAATTTTACCTTTCCACCTTCCTTAGGTTGAAATGTGGTAAAACTTTCAAAATCTCCGGTCATATGTCTAGAGCATCTACTATCTATGTACCACTTGCTATTTTTGGATGCTTTGAGACATACCTACAATCAAATGACTAGGTCTTAGGTACCCACATCTTTTTGGGTCCTATTGGGTTAGTACAAATAATTTTCTGAACATATGAGCCTTTAGGTACCCATTTGTAGGTTCCTATTGTTCCTTTCTTCTTATGAATGAATGAAGATGTATAATGACCTTTTCCATTATAGTAATTACAAAATGCAAAAGGATTTGATGTATGCACAGAATGCTGGAAATAATTCAAATATGACTTACCTCCTGCTTTCTTTCTACCTTTATCTGACTTTGGATCATATCCAATTCCAGATCGGTCATTTACAAATCGTTGAGCTTTTAAAATAACATTTAGCATCTCACTTCCTTGTGTAAATTTTTCAAGAGTTTTTGTGAGATCAATGTTTTTCTTTTTCAAAGATGAACAATTTTCACAATCCTTTTCTTTAAGTTTAGTTTCAAGAGCTTTGTTTTTCTTTTTGAAAACAATCAATTCTTTAACTACTTTGATGAATTCAGAATGTAAAGCATTATATTCGGAAAGTAATTCGTCATAGGTAGGTTCAGAATCATTTACCTCCTCTTCTGTTTCTTCTTGAGCGACGAGACATATATTAGCTACTTCTTCCTCATCACTTTCTTTGTCAGAGGAGCTATCACCCCATATAGCATATACGAAGGCCTTCTTTTTATTGAAGAATTTGCCTTTTCTCTTTTCTTTGCTCTTTTGATTCAGTTCTAGACATTCTGATTTGATATGTCCTGGTTTTCCACATTCGTAGCAAATGATATGATCTTTGGTGCTAGTTCCACCTTTTTGAAAGTGTTTGAATCCTTTTCCTTTCGTGTAGAACTTTCTGAATCGTTTTATGATTAGGCCCATTTCATCATCGTCAAACTCCTCATCCTCATCTTGATTCTCTTCTTTTACCTTTAGTGCAAGACCTTTCTTTTTCTTGTCACCAATGTCATCTAGTTCTCGTTTGAACTTTAGTTTGCTTTCATATTCAGAAAGACTTCCAAATAGAGAAGCAACTGATCTCATTGATTCTCCTTTTGCTTCTTCTATCGCAGTGACTTTGGCCTCCCATTCTTTAGAAAGAATATTTAGAATCTTTCGTACTTGGGTATGCTGATCATAGACTTTCCCAAGAGCTGCAAGTTGATTAACAAGATGAGTATATCTAAGTTCAAATTCAGATATTGATTCACTTGATTTCATTCGAAGTAAATCGAATTCAGTGACCAAGGTGTTGATCCGATTCTCCTTTATTCCCGAAGTTCCTTCATGAGCTATTTCCAGAGCTTTCCATATTTCCATTACTGTTGGAAGTGTACAAATTCTGAAATACTCACTTTGACTCAAGGCACTTTGTAGCATCAGAATTGCCTTGCTGTTGAGAGTGATAAGTTTCTTGTCATTCTCATCATATTCCGCTGGCGTCTTGGGAATTTTCTGAGAATCTACAGTCTTTGTAGGTTGATAGTTTCCACTCTCAATCACATCCCATAGCCCATATTCAGTAGCCATTACGAATACTCTCAACTTTGCTTTCCAGAAAGAAAAGTGTCCGCCACTGAAGCCTGGAGATCTAGTGATGGATGCACCGTCGGGAAGAATTCCTTCACCCATGCTTGCCATTGGATCCTTCTTAGGTTGTTATACCTTCACAAGAAGACCTACGCTCTGATACCAAATGTTAGTGCAAGCGTTTCACCCAAGAGGGGGGTGAATTGGGTGATCTTAAAAATTTCGTTGCAAATATAAAATTTGACGTTGAAATTAAAACATGAAAGAGTAAGGAGAAATATCACCGCAGTGTACACCGGGAGTTATACTGGTTCGGCCACAACCACTTTGACCTACGTCCAGTCCTCAGAGCTTCTCTGAGAGTTTCACTATAACTTCCAAGATTCAGTGGGTTCTTGGCACCTCAGTACAAGCAAGTTCCTACACCTGGACACTCGCTCCCCCTTACAAGTTGTAATCCAATCCCAACTCAAGGTTCCACAACCTTAAGTTACCTCAATAACAAATATTGAGTTTGAATGAAATATCTCTCTCACAGAGTAAATAAGAATCACTGAAGCATAGAATCACAAGTACAATGAAAAAACAGAGTAATGAACTTGATGATACGTTCGTGAGTGTGTTCTTGTGTTTCTCTCTGTTCAGATGTTCCCATATATATAGATACGTTGGTAATGATTACTGGAACATATTTCTTCATGTCCATTGGAGCGTGCGCAGCCACTATTGACTTTTCCAGTTTTTGAAAAACATATGTTTGCGGTAGGTGACGGTCGGTGACATTTGAGCGTTGCTTTTGACTTTCCTTATTTGGTAAGATCTCTTCATTGTTTATCTGTTGAAATGCTAAGAATACTAATATAATGAAAAGTTAATCAAATAGGAAATAAAACAATGACCGTTGGAATGATTTCAAACTTTCTGGGTTTGCTTACTCGAGTAGCTACTCGAGTATCACCTGAAGTTTACTCGAGTACTTACTCGAGTATCATCGAGAAAGCTTTGTTTAACTTCAAGTCAATAGACAAATACAAGATTACTTGGGTAGTGCATGGAATAACTAAATTTCAAACCTTTGAAAATTCATGTTTACTCGGGTACCTACTCGAGTAATGCATTCACAACTTCACAGGTTACTCGGCTACCAACTCGAGTAAACCTTCAAATAAATTTGATTACTCGATGCTCTACTCCAATAATGTTAGCAGGATTTCAAGGCTGAGAGCACTTGAAGTCTGATTACCTTGTTACTCGAGTAGCTACTCGAGTAAACTTACTTTTTGTACATAACTTACTCGGGTAATGACTTGAGGTTTTCCTTCAAACATAACTTTGCATACTCGAGTACATACTCGAGTAATCCACTTAAAATAGAACATTAAATACTTGCATACTAGAGTAAAGACTCGAGGAAAGTAAGATAAAATTAAATCAAGTTATTCGGGTACTACCTTCAAGTTTTCACTTACCTTAGTGTGTTACTCGAGTAACATTGGCAGTGGTACAAAGTGCCGAGAGCAACATATTTTCAGAAACAAAGTTACTCGAGTACTTACTCGAGTATCATTGGCAGGCCGAGAGCAACTGGAAGTTTTTCATATGGTTACTCGAGTAGCTCCTCGAGTAACATTGGCAGGCCGAGAGCAATTCCAAGTATTTACCTGGTTACTCGAGTAACATTAGCAGGCCGAGAGCAACTTGAAAATACTTACACTATTACTCGAGTACCTACTCGAGTAACGTTGGCAGGTTACTGGAAGGTGCTTCTGGTTACTTCAAGTTTTGTCTCATTACTCGAGTACCTACTCGAGTAATGCCTTAGAAAACTTGCTTCTGATCAAGTTTCTCAGCTTTTTCTCTTGGCCTTTCTTCATTACTCCAATGCTTACATCAAGTGATGCTTATCCCTGTTATTCCTTTGCTCAAACTTATTTATTAATCACTTCTTTTTCATACCATTCTTTTGTTGTCATCAAAACATGAGATCTAACACAAGGTTCTCCAGGCTCTAGTAAAGGACCAAGGTCGCCATGTCCAACCTCTGGCAAATTGTAACTGCCTTTGGTACTAGGAAAGGACGGGGATTCCTGAGTAAGAGAAATGAAAGAATTAATTAAAGTAACATAAGAAAAAACTCAATATTATATTAAATGAAATTATTTACAAACCTCAAATTTAGGCTCTGCATGACACATCCCGCCTTGCATGTGAGACAACACCATCGAATTCATCTCACCACGTAGCTCACTCAACAACTTTTCTTTAAGCTCATCTTAAAGTGATTGATGAATTTACACCGCTAGCTCTGCTTAAATTTCCTCTCGAACCCTAGCCACAAACTCCTGACTCATTTCACCTCATCCATAAGGTTGTGAACCTCGTCTAAAGTGTTTAGAGAGACCAACTCCCTTTGACTCCCCTCTAACTTAACTAGGGTGATCTAGATTTCGAAGCACCATTGCTAAAATATCCATCCTTCCAGTTTGAGTGAAGGAACCCTGGCTGCTCTGCTCTTAAAGTTCATCCTGCAGCATACAATGGATAAATAGAAAGTAATTACATGCAATCTTGCTAGGAAAATGAAATACACTTAAATATACTTGTTATTAAATACTCACAATCCTTTTAGCAACATTAGCAATGATTAGATTTATATATTTTCTCCCTTTATCCTCCCTGCTTTCCATTTTTTATGACGTGGGGCAGGAGGTGGCGCTTGCACGACAATACTAGGATCTACTCGGGCTGCTTCCTCCAATTTTTGTAATTCAGCTTACATCATCTTCTTTTCGAGCTTCTGATAACGCCTACGCGACATGTAATACGAATAATTGTTGTTAGCTCTCCTCTCTTTATTTGCTTGACTCAATTTCTATATAAACAAAGAATAATGAAAACTGAGTTAGTAATGTCTGTAATATCCCAAAATTTGACTAAGGTTTAAGGACTCCAAAAGTAAATGTGGTTATCATTAAATCGATAATTTAGGAGAATGTGATGTACTTTGAGATTTGAATGTGCTTTGAGTAGTGCCAAAACCCTGTATTTAAGTTTAATTGTGGATAAACATCTAAATTGACTTTAAATATAGGGAGGGCACACATTATGGCTCAAAAAATGAAAAAATGTGCTTGGTGGTGATTCAAGAGGAATTGCTATAATCAGGACCAAAATAGTAAAGTTACCGACTAATTGGTCAGTTACCGAAGAGGAAACTCATTGGTAACTTAAAGATCAATGGTTAGGATTGATTTGTGTAATAGATCAAAGGGTGGAATTCCATGTGTTTGAGCTCATGTGAACTCATGGAGGTGTGACAAGATTGTGACAAGTGGCTATATGTGAGCCATTGGATTGGTCAAAGTGTCCAATATTGTTTTTCTCTTCCCTCTTCCATTTATGTCGGTTATGAGAGCAATTAGACCCTAAAAATCTGATTCCTTTTCATCATTTTCTCACTCTCTCTTATAACCTCCATAGACGTCCAAGCTTGGGAGAGGAAAGAGAAACCAAAAGGTAAGATTTAGCCTTATAGTTGTCCTCTAATTCACAAATACCCTTCTTTAATGTTGGTCATAGTGATGAGATTTTCATCTCTATGGTTTTAGATTTGTGAAAGAAGGTGTTTTGAGAGCTTGAGGAATCTTGAAGTTGGAGGAATCAAAGAATTGGCTTTGGAAAGAGGAAGGGTTGAGTATTTGATACATGTTGACCTAAGTTTTGTGGTTATTGGTTAAGTTTTGTGAATTTTGAATTTTTCCCTGATTTTATGTGATTTTGAAATGGGATAATTGAATGGTCTATTGTGTTGAAAATGGTATCATATTGTGTCTTGATGCCATGGGAATTGATTTGGAATGTGAAATGGAAAGTGGTGCAATGTTATGGTTTGAATTGTGATTTGTGTGACATATTGTGGTAATATGTCAATATGATTTGAATTTAGTTGATTTGGTGTTTTCAATGGATTCCTTATGAAAATGTGTATGGGAATGATGTTTGATGTGAAAATGGAACCATTGGAAGCAAATGTACAAAACTTGAAAATCTGTCAATGGAAACTTTATGTTGAGCAGTCAGTTTGCATGAATGTTTTGAATAACCATATGGTGTCTAAAAATTCTAAAACTTTTTAGTCTTAAATTTCATATTCCAAGCTTCAAAATGGACAAATAACTTATGTCATTTCAATTTGTGAGCTAAGAGTTATTTTTGTCCAAAGTTTTGGATTAAAACTGGAATCTGTTTTAGAGAAGTGTTGGATTTTGAGAGATTCGGTATTTGTGTGGTGATTTCTAGTAATGTTCCATATTTTTATAGTAAAGAGGACTTAAATACCTTTCATTTGGCTTTGGAATCACCTCATTTTGATTTTCCTAGAATTAGTTATGATTTTTGGAAGTTTAGCCAAGAAACAGGATTTTCTTGGCCGTGGCCAGAGGGAAACAATTGAGGCTTTAGGTCGATAAGGATTCTTAGAATACCCTTTTAAGTTCTTCATGTATCGCTCGAAAGGGTACATCCACCTTAGATAAACTAGGTCGTATAGTCTTACTTCCCTTACCATATGAACTATTAAATGCACTATTATATCGAAGAATGTGGGAGCAAAATGCATCTCTAGTTGGGAAAGTATAGTATAACCCTCATTTTGTAATTCATCTAACTTTCTAATGTCAACAACTTTGTTACATATAGCATTAAAGAAATTGCACAACCTTGTTGTCGTGCTTCACACATCATCTTTCATAATGCCTTTGATAGCTACTGGTAATAGTTGTTGCATTAAGACATGGCAATCATGGGACATCATTTCTACTAACTTCAAATCTTTTATTGACACAAGCCGGCTCACATTAGAAGATTACCCTTGTGGCACCTTAATGTCATGCAAACACCTACACAAGCTTCTGTTCTCAGCTTTTGACAATGAATGCGCTACTAGCTCTATATATGCCTCTTACCATCATCTCTTAGTTTTGGATGTAGTCGTTCTCTTATTCCCATTTCAACTAAGTCTAGCCTCACACTAATTCCATATTTAGTCTTACCTGGTATGTGCAAAAGCGTACCAACAAGACTATCACATACATTTTTCTCGACATGCATCACATCAATATTGTGTCTTACATCAAGACTACGCCAATATGGAAGATCAAAGAAAATTGACCTCTTCTTCCATATGTTCTTCTCACCCGTAGTCCTCTGATTCTTACCAAAAGTGGCATCAATTCTTTCCACCAGACTATAAACATCATCTCTAATTAATGCCTTTAGAGCCATTCTATTCTCTGGCAAACTATTAAAAGTCTTCTTCAGCCTACGATACAGGTGGAATCGAGGAAGAAATCATCTATGACCAAGGTAGACTGTTTTTCTACCGTGCTTCAGTTGATAGAAGTATGTGCTTGCTTCACATATCGGACATGCTTTATGACCCTTCACACTATAACCTGACAAGTTCCCATATGCAGGGAAGTCGTTAATCGTGGTGAAAATCATTGCACGTAGCTTAAAGGACTATTGGTTATATGCATCTAACACATCTACGCCATCTTCCCACAACTTCTTTAAGTCCTCTATCAAAGGTGCCAAGTAGACATTGATATCGTTCCTCAGCTGTTTTGATCCCAAAAACATCATAAAAGCATAATATATTTCCATTTCATATACAACCAAGGAGGTAAGTTGTAAATCACCAGCAAAACCGGCTATGCACTATGTGTACTACTAAAAGTACCATAAGGATTGATTCTGTCTGTGCAAAGCCCAAGCCGAAGGTTTCTTGGTTTGTTGCCAAATTCGGATACATTTCATCTATTTTCTTCCATTGTGGAGAGTCAGTTGGGTGCCGAAGGAATTTTTCACCACATATTCTGTCATCACAATGCCATCTCAACTTCTTCGCTTCTTTCGCATTAGCAAATATTCGTTTAAACCGCAGAATGATTGGATGATACCACAAAACCTTTAAAGGTTTCTTTTTTTACTTGTCTCATCACCACACCCAGCACCTTTCTTTACTTTGTATCTCGAAGTTTTACATTTTGTACACTCACTTAATCCTTTATATTCATTTCTGTACAATATACAATCATTAGGGCAAGCATATATCTTTTTATACTCCATACCCATCACAAACAAGATTTTCTTGGCCTCATACATACGATTTGGAAGTACATTATCCTCTGGAAATATATCATACAACAATTCAAGTAACAATGTGAAACTACTGTCAGTCCACCCATAAGTTGCCTTTAAGTTAACCAAGTACAAAATACCTGACAAGCATGTATACTTACTATACCCAGGGTATAAAGGTGTCTCCGCATCACTCCGCACGCTATCATATACAGGCGATTGTGCAAAACATTCTACCTCCACATCATGAATCATTTTCTCCATTCTATCGTCACCTCCAACCTCCAAAACTTCCTTCTCGTGGGATGCACAAGTAGTTACTTCCTCACCATGCCATATCCACCTTATATAACGAAGATTTATTCCATTACAAACTAAGTAATCTCTTATATCATCAATATCCCATTGACTCTAATTTAAACACTTCACACATTGATAAAAATACTTCCTATTTGTACTAGGCACATTCATTTTAGCAAATTCAATAAACTCTTCCACCCCTTTCTCATATTCTTCACTAGTTCTCAATGCATTCATCCAGATATGACCCATTTTATTACCACCTAATCCAGTTGCAATGACACTCAAATTTACCATTGTGCTACTTAAAAAGTTATAAATATTGGAAAATTTAAACAAAGAAGCTAAAAACTATATACAAATCATGGAACCCAAAAACAAAAAGATAAGAAAACCAAGGTTGCAACTATAACAAGCTATATACATTGTGCCTCTTATAAACTACTACACAATTTAAATGTTTTGATAGTAAAAGCACGCATAATGCAAGGGAGGCATATATACAGTTCAGGCATGCCCAGAAAAACTACTTGCACTACTCATATGATGAAATAAAATTCAAAACCATCCTTTTCAATGAAGAAAACTTAAATATGCTTTATTAAAAAAGGTGACTCGAAATCAATTAGCTAGGTTACATATATTATACGCAATATCTTCTCAAAATTAAGCTTCCAAAATTTTGTAGACTTTCATTTTCACTGAGTAATTAAATCTCTCTCTCTCTCTCTCTCTCTCTCTCTCTCTCTCTTATCTATACTGTTTCAATATCTTGCCTCTACTTTGTAATTGTAAAATGTGTGCAATTAACCTAAGCATAAATCCACATTGTGTACAGCAAAAGGAAAAGGAAACTAAAATAAATGCAGTGTAGTGGCTAACCTAAACCAAAGAGGTTACAGAGAGGAGCTACAAAACCACGATAAATGGAGGAATGAGAAAAGGATACAGTTAAACTATGTGCAATTAACCTGAACCAAAGAGGTCATAAAAGGGAGCTGCAGAACCAAGATGAATGGAGAAATGAGAAGAGGAGTGAGCAATTAAATTATCTCTCTCTCTCTCATCTATACTATTTCAATAGCTTGCTTCTATGTTGTAATTGTAAACTGTGTTCATTCTTACAAATAAATATACAAATATCACAAAAAACATTCATTCTTCTTGCATATAAATAAAAATCCAAATAAAAGGTGCATACAAGTACAAATATAAAATATTTAAATTGAAAATATTATTTGGTGTTTCCTCTCCTCCTATCTTCACCTGCGCAGGTAACTCTATGCCTATTAATGAATTATATTACTATTGTAACACCCCAAATTTTGATTAAGGCTTAATGATAATTATTGAGGATAATTATCGGATTAAAGTTGAATTAATGTATATTGATGACAATATTATTTAATATGTCATAATGGTTGGGAAATTGAAAGAATGGAATTATTGGCATAAGTTGGTAATTAATGGGAAAATTAATTACTAGCTAAGAGAGAAATGAGAAGTGGGATTAAAATGGCTAATGGAACGATTAGAGAGATTAATTGGTGATTTAGTGAGTGAGAGCCAATGAAGAGTGGACACATGGCAAGCCCACATGTGAAGAGATTGGGAGAAAAGTCAAATAAGATTAAACAAAGCATTTCTCTCTCCTCTCTTCCCTCTTGTGCGCAGGAAAATCTGAAGTGGAGGGAGTATAATCATTCTTCTTTCATCTCACACTCCACTCCATCTCTCTCTCTCTCTCTCGTCCTCTCACTCTTCCCTCTCCATTTCTGTCGCCATTTTTGCAGCAAAGAGGAAGAGGAAAAGCTTGCAAAAAGGTAGGGACAATGGCTTCTATTGCTCAAACTCCCTTCTTTAATATTGATCCTTGAATGAAGAGCTTCATTGTGATGGTTGAAATGTGTTCATTGGTGGTAGTTTATGAGCTCAAGAGATTGTGAAAGTTGAAGAATCAAGAAAACTCTTTGGCAAAGTGAAAGAGGTGAGTGTTATCTCCCTTTTGATATATATATTGTGGATGTTGGTGAGCATTGATTTTTCTGGAAATTTATGCCCTATTTTCGAAAATTAGGGTCTTAGTGAGTTTGGCATGTTGTGATAATGGAAATGGTATATTGTGATGTCTTTTGGACAAAGGGATTGGTTTGAATCATTAAAAGTAAAGTTTGGGATCTTTGTGTTGGTTTTGGCGTATTAGTCAAAACAGGGCATGTGGTTAGAGTATGAATTTGGTCATTTTGAGGTTACCATTGTGTTCCTTGGGGAAAATTGTATGGGGATAAGCTTGGTTAATGATTTTGGAGTCATTGAACACTTTGGTAGAAAAGTTGGAAAATGCTGTCAATGTGAACTCTGTCTGGACAGTTTATTTGTGTGGACTTTTTGAGTGATCAAATGATTTCAGAAAATTGTGAAACTTTCCAGTCTTAAAGTTCACATCCCAAGCTTCAAAATGGACATATATTTTATGTCATTTCGTTTGGTATTCTGAGAGTTATGCTTTGCCAATATTTGGTGTAAAAACAGAACTCTGTTTTGGAGTAATGTTGGGTTTTGGGTGATTCTTTATTTTTGTGATGATTTTAAGTTATAAGCCATATTTTTCCTTGAAAGAGGACTCAAATACCTTTCTTTTGGCTTTGGAATCACTCTGTTTCGAATTTTCTAGAATTAGTTATGGTTTTTCAAAGTTCAGCCCAGAGTCAGGAAATCTCTGGGCCGCGGCCCAAGAGTGGCGGACCGCGGCCCAAGCCTTTCTGACCTGTTTTGGGCCGTGGCCCAAGAGTGGTGGGCCGCAGCCCAAGACCTTCTGGCCATATTTGGGCCGCAGCCCAAGGAAGGGTGGGCCGCGGCCCAACCCTGTATTCCAGCACTTAGTGTTTTCGAAAAGAGATCTTCACCCTATTGTTTCCCAACCTTTTAGGGGTTTTATTAGAGGCATTTGTGGCTTCTTAAGGGTCATTATTGATAACCAAATCTAAGTGTTGAAGAGTTAATTGAGTATTGGAATAGAGAATAATGTTTCGTCCTTAATTATGACTTTAGGATTTGATATCTGCCCGGAGCATAGAAGGCTTGTGCCTGCTCAAGGAAGGAAAGACAAAGGTAGTGACACTTTATCCTATATCATGTGTATTGCATTGCTTGTTTGCATTAGTCATTGATTGTAGTGAAAGTGAAGAGGACGTGGTGAAAGCCCGGACTCGATTAAAGTGAAAGTGAAGGGGACGTGGCGAAAGCCCGGACTCGATTACAGTGAAAGTGAAGGGGACGTGGCGAAAGCCCGGACTCGAATATTGATAAAGTGATGGGGCGTGGCGTAAGCCCAACCTCGAATGTAATGAAGGGAACGTGGCGAAAGCCCGGTCTCGAATATTGATTGCTGCATTGTGATATATGTGACTTGCTTTGTATATATGCATCATATAAATAAACTGTTGCTACTGGGATTCTCTAGAATCTCATTCTTTCCAAATAACATTTTTAGACAGGGCAAGTGGATCGAAAAGCAAGCAAGTGGCAAAGGACGATTAGGACTGCCAGCGGTAGTCTTAGTAAATATTTTGGCTTTATATCGAACTGGTTATCATTTTGGATCATTGTAAATATATTGAATAGAATTGTAGTGCTATAGTTTTGTGTAATCCCCGGTATGGATACTGAGATGGGCAATGATGCCTTGTATAAACCATTGGATTAATGTTATTATCCCGGGTGAACGTCGGGAATTGTGCTTACTCTGATATTGTATATGTAACAGACCAAACAGGCCATTTGTTTTAATGAATGAAATGAATGGAAATCCATTTGTACAGGTGTTTTAAAAAGTTTTTATTTATTCCGGATTTCTCATTCGATAATAAAATGTGCTTAAACGTTAATCCCGGCCTGATTATCGAAGGGGGTTACAACTACTTATTCCTGTTCACGTTACAAGTCACCTCTAACTTGAAATCTTGCCAAAAGTTAGAGAGAGAGGTGGTTGTCTAAAAATAAAAAAAGTTCTTTAACTTTACTCATATTTAAGAGTATAGGCATTAGACTTAAAGTCATATTCTTCTAGTAAATTGCAATGGGGGCAATATTTAGAGAACGTTTATTAATGCTAGCCAAGTGACTTGTATTATAGGACAAAGAGTTTCTTCTAAAAAAGGCCCTATATTTGATACTGAGGAAGTATTTAGAAATCTAAAATAGAGTGTTTACCATAAGTGTAGTGAAAAGTATAAAGGTATGCTATACAATGTTGTCTAAATATTCAATGTTGTTGTCGAGAGGCTATTATGCTGGAACCCCTATACCAAACCAAATATATATTTATTTATATAGACTACTGCCATAGTTATTATTGCTTTATTTACCCTTTACCTACTAAGGGGACTAATATTGCCTCTCATTTTTTCACCTGCTTGTGCTCTAAATAATATTTTCTTCCATAGCAAAAACAAATAAAGAAAGCATATCAACTTGATAAGTTGTATGAGAATCAGTGATTACTTATTTCAATGATCCCAAGAAGAATTTTTATGTTTTATAGTTTGTAAATGTCATCAACCTAAGCATAAATCTACGGCAGCAAAAGGAAAAGGAAACTAAAATAAATGCAGTGTAGTGGCTAACCTGAACCGAAGAGGTCATAAACGGCAGCTGTAGAACCAAGATGAACAGAGGAATGAGAAGAGGAGACAACAAACCTAAACCAAAAAGGGAAAATAGGGCAGCTACAGAAACCACACCAATGGAGGACAGGGACGACTGTGGCACATAAGAGGGGGAGGGAGAACGACGCACCAGAAAGATGGAACAGCTAACCCACTTATGAGGAATAATCTGTGAGGAAAAGTGAGGGAAGGTAGTCAGATGGTGGGACAAGGTGGTGGGAATTCAAGAGCAAAAGGGGAAAATGAGCAACAGAGGAGCGAGAGGGACACTGAAGTGCAAGTTACAACGACCGTTCTTCAAAATGGTCATTTTATGTTAAATACAATGACCGTTTCTTAAAAACGGTCTTTGTAACCTTGGTTTCAACAACCATTTTCCATAACGTTCGTTGTAACTTGGATTTAACAACCGTTTTCAAAATAACGGTCGTTGAAAGTTTCCCCGATCCTTTCTACATCTGGTTTCTAAAAAGGGTCGTTGTTTGGTGTCGTGGAATCATATTTTTGTAGCAGTGCAATAATCACATAGTAGCATCTTCATGAATCATACATTCTTGACAATCATAACATTCATAAAAATTCTTGACATGCTTCACATTCATAACATTCATAACAATTCTTGACATGCTTCACATTCGTAACAAATGATGATATGCACATACATACAAAGCATTATACATGATATAAGAAAAAGAGTCACTACTTTGTTCTTTCCAATCTTGTTCGGGCATTGATTTCTTACGCTGAGTGTAATATCCCAAAATGCATCCAACTGCTCAATGTACAGAATAGATAGTGGTATTAGAACAAAAATGCCCTAGAAAATTTGTTATGACTTTAGTTCCAATTAACTTGAGATAACTATTTAGTCCTTTTGCCTAAAGTGAAAAATGACTAAAGGATTAATTTGAACATGAGAAGAAGAGGAAAATGGCTTATGGAAGAGAAATATAGGGAGAATATTTATTTTTCCATAATATGAGACACATGGAAGCATTTTTGGCCAAACATTAAAAGGGGAAGTCAACAAGTCAAATTAACATATGCTAATTCAACATTAAACTATAATATTCAAGGAGATATTATAAGAGATCATTTTTCCTCTTCAAAGAACCATATTCTCATGTAGGACATGAGAAAAAGCAAGAGGGAATGATACTTGACTCAAAATGAAAGCAAGAGGAAACAATTTGACCAAGTTATAAATGGATGATGACTTCATCAACAATTGTAATAAAAGGCAATTAAATATAATAAATTGGAGATGCCAAGAGATATTTTCTAACGCTTTTAACCTCCTTCAAGCCTCTATATTCGGTCAGATTTTAAAGAGAAGAAAGGATGAAGAATTAATTATTTAGGACACTTTTGATACCTAAATTTTAGCCAACAACATGCAAGAGAGAAAATATAAGGCAATTGCCAAAAGTCAAAGTTTCTTCCACTTTTTCCACTTGGAAAAAATGCAAGACAATAAGATATGAATTGGTCAACAATCATTCTCCTTTTCCAAGTCTAACTTTTGGCCAAGAGTGGAAGAATAAGGAAAGAAAAGAAACTAACCAAATTAACCCATGTATACTTAGAAATTACCATTGAATTTTTACCCAACAAGAAGGAATCCTAGCCACACAATTTTCTCTTCATTTGGTCTATAGTTTCAGCTAGCTCTATTAAGGGATAAGGGAAGAGAAATCAGACCATTTAATTACTCATATTCTCTTTCTCCAAGTTGGTTGTGCAGCTGCAACACGAGAGTGAAGAAGAGGCAAGTGAAGGTAAGACTTTTTATCTTGCTTTTTACCTTCTTAACCTCATCTATGGCCAAAATACTCTTCATAAAAATTGTTCCTCTTGATAAGAGCTTTATTTCTATGGTTTTAGAATTTCAAAAGGAGGTGTTTTAAGCCATCATCCAAGAACAAAAGTTGTACAATCAAAGAAAGCATCTAAGGAGAAGCAAGAGGTGAGTATTGGCTTCAATTTCAACTATTATTTGTTATAGTTGATTGAGTATTTTGGCAAGTCTATATCTGCACTGATTTGGTCCGCGTTAAGGTTTAGAGAAGTCATGGTGTTTTGGTTATGTATTTCGTGTGTTATGATGATTAGAAACCATGTGACACAAGTTGATTCTGAAATTGGAAGTTGGTAATTGTTGGAATTTATTTTGAATTTTTCTGTCAAAATAGGACATGGGAAATGAGTAGGAATTTGTTCATTTTGATGTTACCATTGTGTTCTACATGAAAAAATGTGTGGGTATAGCCCCGGATTGTGAATTTTGGGTCATTGAAACTCAAAATACAAAACTGGATTTTCTGCCAAAACAGAAATCCAGCAAGGTACCCTATTTGTGTTGTATTTTTGGATAAACAAATGATCTCAAAAAATTCTGAAAAGACATATCAAGCTTTAATTTGATAGGTGATCTACGTTATTTTGATTTGTACAATAGGAGTTATGAATTTTTGAATTTAGGTCATGAAAACTGGGTTGAATTCTGACAGTGTGCAATAAATAAGAATTCTAGGAATGCTGTATATCAAACTTGCTGTGGGTGAAATTTTTCCTTTAAAATAGACTAAATAAGGGTCACATAGCCTTTGAAATCACCTTATTTCAAGTTTATAGATTTAGTTATGATTTTTCAAAGTTGATGAAAAAGTTTGGCAGATTTAGTACTTATGCAAAAATTGAAAATGTTATGACACAATGTAATATTATTGAACTCTGAGGTTAGAAATTGGTCGTTTAGGTTAATTGACCACTTTAACTCCTTAGTTGACTTGACTAAATAACCATAGTGATAACCAACCCAAGTATTATGAGTTATTAAAGAATTAGAATAGGTAAAAAATCTTCGTCCTTGATTATGATTAATAGGATTTGACATTTTCTCTGCGTGTGATAAACTGGTGCTAGAGCACGAGCAGAAAGAACAAGGTAGTGACACTTTCGCTTATACCATATTTAATGTATTATATGTATGTGATATCATTGAATTGTGTATTGCCAATGCTGTGGAGCTTATTACTGTGTGTATGCTGTGAAAGCTATGTGTATGCCTAAAGGCTATATGTATATAGTCATTGTGCTGTCAATTATGGCGCTGGTCATGAATCATGTGTAGATAGCCGTAAGTGTTGTCGCTTGTGACGCTGGTCACGCATCATGTATATATAGCCGTGAGTGCTGTCATTTGTGGTGAAAGACACACATCACTATGTTGTTGCTACTGTTGCTGTTGGTGATTTACTTGCATGCTATGTGATTATATATTGTATGACTGATTTGTTACTACTGTGATTCTCTTGGATCTCATTCTTTCCATTGACTAACCAACAACCAGGGAAGCAGCTCGAAGGAGAAGCAGGCAGCCAAGGGCAGATAGTTCTTTATTTTAGTTTATTGGTTGGTTATCATATTTTGATTGGGATTACTATACATTTTGTAAATGTTATTTTGGATAAGGATATGTAATTCCTTGAATGGGAAATTGTAAGGGGCGAATATGCCCCGTATACCCTTTAGTTATTACATGAAAACCTGAGGGTTGCTAGGAATTTTAGTTTACATTATGATATTTATGAATGCAACTTAACTGTGCAGGTTAATCATATTTGAAATGTGTGTATGAGACTGAATCGAACAGGTTTTGAAAGAAATTTCAAAAACCCACTTTATTTTAGGGTGGGTCGTTGTTTTGAAGTGGGGACTTAAACAGATTTTGTATTAACCATTGGTCTCTTAATTAACTTAATTATGCATTTGTGAATTATAATTATGGATAATAAGGTGGGAGGTTATATTTGTGATATCACAACTGTAGTTCCTGGTAAGGGTAGAGTTTTCTAGGATAGCTCCGTTAGTTCTTTGCCTTAGTGATAGAAGATGACTTCTGACTGCTCGTTGTGTATACATATGTGTGTTCTTTTTCATTGATGATATATGAGTTTAAGGACTCTATGTATACATTGACTGTGTTATTAACGTGGTGAAACACTTATAGAATAAAGAAAATAATGGTTCATCCTAAGGAACGCCAAGTAGACCCAGATTTAGAAGTAGTAAATGACAATCCACCAAATCCTATGCAAGAGTTAATGGGTCTGATAAAAGATCAGTGCGATATGATTAATGAGCTAAGAGAGGAGCTCAGAGAGGAACGAGCAAAAAGAAATGAGGATTGGGTCCAAACCACATAGGAGAAGACCCAAGAGGAGACACAATAAGAAGAAACTGTGGAGGGGTCCGCACGCCCCTTAGAGTCGCCTCCTCACACAGAACTGAACCAAGAATCTCATGGGGTTCTAATCAGAGAAGAGAGAGATCTTCAATTCTGGGTCTAAGAATTCTACAAGCATCTACATCTGGTGTTCAGAGGGAGGTTTGATTCTCAGGCAGCCGAAGACTAGTTAAACAAAACAGAAAAGATTTTTTGAAGTGCTTGATTACCCAACTGAGGTAAAGACACGGCTAGCAGTATACAAGCTTGAGGGAGATGTTAATCTTTGGTGGCAGAATATTGCCCTAACATTATGTAGTACAAATTTGCCACTGACATGGGAGTTGTTACAAGAAAGGTTTAATGAAAAGTATTTTCCTAAGTTAGTGCGGCTCGAGAAAGAGACTGAGTTTTTGTCTAACAAGCAGGGTGAGTCGGAGACTTTCAAAGATTATTTGTCTCGTTTCATCTGGTTGGCTAGGTATTCTTCTTATCTACGGTGAATGGATGTGAGGAATGGAGCTCAGATATGTTGATTCGTGGGCTGAACTATGAAATGAGGAAATGGTTAGCCACCCACCAATTTCTTGAATTCAATAAAGCGGTGGAAGAGTGTAGAATCACTAAGAACAATCTAAAAGATTTGTACCCAGCTAAGGTTACTAGCAGCCATAGTGAACCCAGTAAAGGGTACTACTTCCCAGAAGCGGAAGGGTCAGGGATTCTCCTCGTCAAATGGCAGTGGCAACAAGCCCTATCAGTCTATCAATCGTGAAACACAGAAAGCCTCAACAATATGGATATGTCCACATTGTAAAAGAGCATTTTATGGTCAAACATGCCAGGGTCTAGTGATATGTTATAATTGCAAACAGACCAGGCATATTTCTAGTAAGTGCAAATGGTTGCAGGTAGAGTAGAGACTAAAGAATTAGGGCAAGGTGTTCACCATGACACATGAGAAAGCCCGACCTGATTCAAGGTAATATCGATTTTAATGGTAATTTATTGCAAGCTTTATTTGATTCGGGTGCAAGTCATTCTTTCATTGCTTATGATTGCTTGAAGCGCCTAGGATTGCATATGCATAATTTAACATTTGATCTTATTGTGTCAAAGCCAATAGGTATCAAGGCTTTAACCACTGAAGCTTGTTTAAATTGTGTAATAACTATTGAGGGGCACGAGTCCACTAAGGATTTGATTTGTCTGCCGCTCTATCAATTAGAAGTCATTCTGGGTTTTGATTGGTTGACGGTAAATAATGTGCTTCTTGATTGTGGGAATAAGAGGATAGTGTACCCTACTTCGCAAAATGTTGATAATATAAATGCCAGTCTGAACTTCCTTTCATCGGCTAAAGCAGAGAAATATTTGGAAAAGGGGTACTAGGGGTATATGGTGTTCTTTTTTATGCAAGGAAAGACAGAAGAAACTTTGAATAGTATACCTATGGTATAAGAATTCCTTGAGGTGTTTCCAGACGATCTTAATGGATTGCCTCCGAAAAGAAAAGTTCAATTCCTGATTGAAATTGTGCCTGGAGCTAGTTCTATATCAAAGGCCCCATATCGAATGGCCCTAAATGAAATGGTGGAGTTAAAGAAACAAATTGAGGACTTGCTTGAGAAAGGGTTTGTTAGACCCAGTGTTTCACCGTGGGGAGCTCTAGTATTGTTTGTGAAGAAGAAAGGCAAGAGTCTAAGATTGTGTGTAGATTACAGAGAACTAAACAAGATTACCATCAAGAACAAATATCCTCTTCCAAGAATCAATGACCTTTTAGATCAATTGTCTGGTTCTTATGTGTTCTTGAAGATTGATCTAAGGTCAATGTATCATCAGCTACGTATGACAGCAGAAGACGTACCCAAGACTACTTTTAGAACTAGATATGGGCACTATGAGTTTCTGGTAATGCCCTTTGGCCTAACAAATTCACCTACAGTATTCATGGATTACATGAATCGTGTCTTTCGATAGTACCTAGATCAATTTGTAGTAGTGTTTATCGACAACATTTTGATATACTCCAAGAGCAATGAGGGGCACAAGCGCCATCTGTGAACAATTCTAGAGATGTTGAATGAAAAGTAGCTCTATGCCAAGTTGAGTAAGTGCGATTTTTGGCTTCCAAAAGTAAAATTCTTAGGCTATGTTATCTCACAAGAAGGGGTCTCAGTAGATCCCAGTAAAGTGGAAGCAGTGCTGGACTGCAAGAGGCCAAAAACTGTTGTTGAGATACGCAGTTTTGTGGGTCTTGCTAGTTACTTTCGAAGATTTATTCATAATTTTTCCCGTATCGCCTTGTCGATGACTAAGCTCAAGCAAAAGAATCAACCATTTTAGTTGGATGAACGTTGTGAAATAGTTTTGTTGAGCTGAAGGAGAGGTTGACTATGGCGCTAGTATTGATTATAACTGTCCCAGCTTGACTTATGTTGTGTACAGCGATGCCAGTAAGCAGGGGTTAGGGTGTGTCCTTATGTAACAGGGATGTCTGGTAGCCTATGCCTCTCGACAGCTGAAACTGCATGAAATAAACTATCCTACTCATGATCTAGAGCTTGCAACAATTGTATTTGCAATGAAAATATGGTGACATTACCTGTATGGCGTGATGGTAGAACTGTACTGTGACCACAAAAGTCTTAAATATCTGTACGACCAGAAAGAGTTGAACATGAGACAGTGACGCTGGATGGAGTTGCTTAAAGATTACAACCTGGAGATCAAATATCATCCGGGTAAAACCAATGCCGTCGTAGATGCTCATAGTTAAAAGGTGCACTACTATAAAAAGGTTGAAAGGTTGCGCATATATTGTGGCCCTTCCTTAATGAAGTGTCACAGCTGCTTATTTTTTTTATATATGTTTTTTTTTTACCAGTTGTGGCGCCTAGGAGGGTAAGTGCCACAGCTGGTGAGGCTAAGTGTAGCGCCTGCCAAGACAGGCGCCACACATGACCAACTGGGACCACCTGTAGCACCTGGCACGCCAGGCTACACTAACTTATGGTCAGGTGTGGCGCCTGTCTGACCAGGCGCCACACCTGACCCATTTTTAAAGAAAAAATTTTTGTTAATGATCAGGTGTGGCGCCTGTCTGGCCAGGTGCCACACCTGACCCATTTTTTTAAAAAAAATTTATAGTCAGGCAGGCGCCACACCTGACTCTTTTTTTAAATAAAAAAAAAATTTGGTCAGTGTGGCGCCTGCCTGGTCAAGCGCCACACCTAACCCTTTTTTTTAAAAAAAAATTGGATTCCCTTATCCTTTCCCCACCAATCAGAACCCCCACCCCCTTATCCTTTTCTTTTCCCGCCCCCCCCCCCCCCCATCTCTTTCCTTTTCCCGCCTCCACCCCCCATCTCTTTCACTACCTTTAATTATTCCCTCTCTCACTTTCCCTTTCATCTGCGTGCACCCCATCCCTCCATTTTCATCTTCACATCGTAAAACTACACCCACACGAGCACACGTCTTTGTTTTTCCCCAACTGCCATCCCCACTCCTTTTCCTATTATTCCCTTTTCTTTTTATTGTCCTCAACTTTTGGTCCCCACTCCATTTGGTAGCTCAAATTTCTTCCTTACCTCACTCAAGATTGCGTCACCAACGACAATTACGTGGTCCCCCACTCCACTGCACTGATCAACCTATAAGTTCAACTTGCATTTTCTTTTTATTAATATTTGTTTTAGGTTGTTCTGTTTTTTTTATGGCATGCTTGCGATGCTTTTTTTTCCCTGTTATGACACGCATGCATGTATATTTATATGTCATATATAGTCATCTTCTTCATGCATGGTGTTAGTATACTAGTACATAAACCAAATTAGAAATAGGCATGTACATAGTATGTAACTTCATCAACATAGGAACAAAATAAAGAATGTAAATAAAATTATTGAGGAGAAGACAAGTAAATATACAAAGTGTATGTGTGGTGATATGCTAGCAAAAAGAGCACTGAACATGGATACATGTTCAGTAATTAATTTCTTTTCTACTTAACTTTATGTTAAATTATAATTAAGCGAACTTTAACACATTAACTCTATTTTCCGTAGGGCGAATTTCAATACAAGCTATATGTCGAGCAAGCATCCAAGCACGCGGTTGTAGTGGGCGTTGCCTACAACACTGGTGAGGATATGCTGCACAATTCACCGTTGCCCAATAACACACTCCGGGTGAGGGTTCACATCTGCACGAATGAAGACACCCTCTTACCGATCCCGTCTTGGGATGAGCAAAATAAGGTGGCAAATGTTATAGGTGGCTATGTTGCTTGGCCAATAGGTCTTATCGAGCCATGCGAAAAGGTCGTTCATTTAAAATTCCCTGCACTTTTCCTTCGAACTTTCATCTCAAACTGTGATTTAATTTTCTGATTTGCGCAGGGTAAGATTTCAAAGTCTTCAACAACACAACCCAAGTCAAAAGCATCGGCTAGCCAACAGAGCAGAAGAAGACAGACCTCATTTCTCGATCAATTAATATCGATTGCACCACAATTGATTGGTGAGGGAGGAGTGCAATTACGTATTCCAAGACATATCTACAGTGTTGGTGGTCTAGTTGATTATGTTACTGCCGAGGTCGTGCAGGACATATGTGCTCGTGATTGGGTTAGTGCTTTGGCTATCAACATCTGGATAAGGTACTTCACTATCATCATTTATCACTGTTATTAATATATCTCGTTCCATTTCTTTTATTTCTCATGACACTGTATGTTTTATACCAGGCATTTGGACCAAGACGTTTTAATGGATACACACAGGGTCCAATTCGCATTTGTCAACCCTTTTCTTGTTGGTCATCATGAGGGTAAGGTAGATATAACTGCGCAGTCTAATGAGCTGAAAGATTACTTTAGCAAGAAAGCGACACCAAATACATTATTTTTAGTGCCGTATAATGCAGGGTAAGTTATTATTGGTACAATTTTTGTTTTTATTGTTTAACTTATATCATAACATGATTGTTCAAAAAAAATTTTAAAATATATTTTAGGTGCCATTGGCCATTGATCGTTATCAATCCAGCGGAACCTTCAGGCCCTCGCATTTACTATGTGGATCCTCTAAAAAATGGTCTTCCACAAGACCGTTTTGATATGTTACTATTGACCAGTAGGTAAGTATACGTGCCTATGTATAAATATTTGTGAACGTGATTGAATAACCAAAAGTAATCAGTTTCTGTTTCTTTTATTAGCGCATTGACTGCATATCGGTCGTCTATCTCGTTAAACTATTCTAAAGCTACTGACCCCCACCTTAGCTATCCTTGGAAGAAGATACAGGTATTGATATTTGACTTTACTTAGACTTTGTTAGTAACCACTTTTTATTCATGAACAGAGTTAAATATTGCATTATATTTTTGCAGTGCCCTTTCCAACCTAATGACAATGATTGTGGGTACTATATCATGAAATTTATTAAGGATGTTATTATGCATGATCAATCATTTATTCCTCAAAAAGTAAGTCATTTAGTTGCACTTCATATTGTGTTGTAATGAAATTAAATTAGTGCCTGACAATTATGTTTTACTGATTTTAATTCGTTCTAACTTGTGTCTGATTGTATATATCTGTAGTATTATGAAGATCAACGTTGTGACACTTTGACAAACCATCAGGTTAATGAAGTGATCGAGGAATGGTGTGAATATGTGTTTAGGCAAATCTCTGGGTAGCTATATGTACTATTAAATTCACTAGCTGTGTGTTGTTTCTAATTGCCAATTGTTGTGTCATTCATGTTTATTGAAGTTGAATTTGTTGTATTTCATTCAGCTAGGTTTACAATATATTGTATAACAATTTTCAGTACTACTTTAGCTAATTAATCATTTGTTGGTATCATTTTAAAGTTATCTATTATTGTTCTTATTAAACCTTGCAGACTATAATTATATATGCATGGGAGATATATATAAGGAAAACATATGCTAAAAAAAACCAATACGAAGAACCCAAAAAATATGAGGAAAAAATATGCTAAAAAAACCAATACGAAGAATTAAAAAAAACACTCCTGTGGCGCCTGCATGAGGAGGCGCCCCAGGAGGGGTTGCCTCCTGTGGCGCCTGGCCACCCAGGCGCCACAGGAGGTATGCCTACTGTGGCGCCTGGCCAGCCAGGCACCACGGAGGTTATTTAAAAAAAAATTTAAAAATCTGTGGCCCTTCCAAGCGCTACAGCTTTTTTTAGTAGCGTCCAGATAGGTGGCATTTCGCTAGCGCCACAGCTAATGCAATTATAAGCGCCACAGCTTTGCTTTTTTGTAGTAGTGGTGGTTCTTGTTGCAACAATGATGATTCAAGAGGTGAAATTGATAGAAGATTTTCGGGACTTGAATTTTTCAAACTAGATCATATGTGCTAATTACAATGTTTCCCAAGGGGAAAGTGATATGAGGCCTGAAATTAAAGAAGCTCAGAAGCAAGATGATTAGGTACAGTCCGTACGGGCTAAGATCGAAAGAGGTAAAGCTCGGGACTATGATTTGTCGCCTAGTGGATGAGTTTGCTACAAAAATTTAATCTATGTTCCACTAAAGGCATATTTAAGGCAGAGAATTATAGATGAGGCATGCAAAAGATGATATACTCTTCACCCCGGGATGACCAAAATGTACCATGATTTGAAGTCTATGTGTTAGTCGCCGTGATTGAAGAGCGATGTGACTAAGTACGTGTGTCAGAAGGTGAAAATTGAACACCAAAGGCCGGTGGGATTACTGCAGTATCCTGAGATTTTGGAATAGTAATGGGAAAGTGTGACTATGGACCTTGTTGTGGGATTGTCTAGGATCAGGAACTATGATGCGATCTAGGTAATTGTTGACCGGTTAACGAAGTTGGTGAACTTCATACCGATCAATACTAGTTACTCTTCGGACAAGCTAGCAGAGATTTATATACAGGAGACTGTGAGGCTTCATGGCACAACAAAGAACATCATTTTTTATAGAGATCCCTATTTCACTTTGAGATCATGGAGGGCTTTACATGAAGCTCTAGGTACTAAATTGAGATTCAGTATGGCCTACCATCCTTAGACAGATGGATAGTCTGAGAGAACCATTCAGACGCTGGAGGATATATTGAGAGCATGTGTTCTGGACTTTAAAGGGAATTGAGATTGCTTTATTCCACTTGCTGAGTTCGCCTACAATAATAGCTATCATGCGAGCATTTAGATGGCTCCATATGAAGCACTTTATGGAAGGAAGTGCCAATCACCTTTGTATTGGATAGAGATATCTGAGAGAAAGTTGTACAAGCTAGATCTTGTCGATCAAACTACAAAGTAGATTAAAATGATCAGAAAGAGGCTCCTTGTAGAGCAAAGTCAACGAAAGAGCTATGCTAACAAAAGAAAAAGACCCATAGAGTTCAAAGTTAGAGACCATGTGTTCTTGAGAATGTCTCCAATTACTGGTATCGAAAGAGCAATCAAGCGAAAGAAGTTGAGCCTATAATACATTGGTCCCTTTGAAATTCTTACAAGAATCAAACCTATAGCATACCAGATAGCCCTGCCCCCAAACTTGAACAAGCTCCATGATGTGTTTCATGTTTCCCAACTGAAGAAAACCAACCAGATCTTACACACTATTAAGTATAAAGATGTTGACTTACAAGACAACACCTATGTGATAAAGCCAGAACAAATCATTGAATAAGAAGAAAGGCAGCTCAGGAACTGAAGCATACCGTTTGTGAAGGTGGTCTGGAAGGGACTATCTCAGAGAGAAGCAACTTGGGAAGCAAAGGTGACATGCAAAGGCGTTATACAGAGTTTATGGCTAAAGTTGTGTAAAAAATTTCATAGATGAAATTTATTATACGAGGCAAGAAATGTAATATCCCAAAATGCATCCAAGGGCTAAATGTACATAATAGATAGTGGTATTAAGGACAAAATTGCCCTAGAAATTTTGTTATGACTATAGTTCCGATTAACTTAAGATAACTATTTAGTCTTATCGCCTAAAGTCAAAAATGACTAAAGGACTAATTTGAACATGAGAAGGAGGGGAAAATGGCTTATGGAAGAGAAATATAAGGAGAATATTTATTTTTTCCATAATATGAGACACATGGAAGAATTTTTGGCTAAACACAAAAAGGGGAAGTCAACAAGTCAAATTAACAGATGCTAATTCAACATTAAAATATATTATTCAAGGAGATATTATAAGATATCATTTTTCCTCTTCAAAGAACCATAATCTTGTGTAGGACATGAGAAAAAGCAAGAGGGAATGATACTTGACTCAAAATGAAAGCAAGAGGAGACAATTTGACCAAGTTATGAATGGATGATGACTTCATTAACAATTACAACAAAAGGCAATTAAATATGATAAGTGAAGAGATGCCAAGAGATATTTTCTAAAGCTTTTAACCTCCTTCAAGCCTTCATATTCGGTCAGATTTTAAAGAGAAGAAAGGTAGAGGAATTAATCATTTAGGACACTTTTGACATCTAAATTGTTGCTAGAGCACGAGTGAAAAGAACAAGGTAGCGACACTTTTTCTTAAACTATATGTAATGCATTGTATGTATGTGATATCATTGAATTGTGTATTGCCAATGCTGCGGAGCTTGTTGCTGTGTGTATGCTGTGAAAGCTATGTGTATGCCGTGAAGGCTATATGTATACAGCCATTGTGTTGTCGATTGTGACGCTGGCCAAGCATCATGTGTATATAGCCGTGAGTGTTGTCGATTGTGATATTGGTCACGCATCATGTGTATACAGCCGTGAGTGTTGTTGTTTGTGACGAAAGCCATGCATCACTGTGTTGTTACTGCCATTACTGTTGGTGATTTACTTGCATGCGATGTGATTATATATTGTATGAGTAATTTGTTACTATTGCGATTCTTTTGAATCTCATTCTTTCCTTTGACTAACCTACAGCCAAGGCAAGTGGCTCAAAGGAGAAGCAGGCAACCAAGGGCAAATAGTTCTTTATTTTAGTTTGTTGGTTGGTTGTCATATTTTGATTGGGATTATTGTATATTTTGTAAATGTTATTTTAGATAAGGATATGTAATCCCCTGAATGGGAAATTGTAAGGGGCAAATATACCCCGTAAACCCTTTAGTTATTATATGAAAACCCAGGGGTTACTATGAATTTTGGTTTGCACTCTGATATTTATGAATACAACTTAACTACGCAGGTTAATCATATTCAAAATGTGTGTTTGAGACCGAATCGAACAGGTTTTGAAAGAATTTTTAAAAACCCACTTTATTTCAGGGTGGGTCCTTGTTTTGAAGTGGGGACTTAAATAGATTTTGTATTAACCATTGGTCTCTTAATTACCTTAATTATGCATTTTTTAATTATAATTACGAATAATAAGGTAAGGGGTTACACTGAGGGCAAATATCCAATCCTATAAATCAGAATTAAGGATGACGAGTTATACCAATTTCAATTCTTTAATAACTCTAAAGTACTTGTGGTTAGTTATCATTTGAGTCTTTTAAGTAGCTATTAGAAGCTTAAACCAAAGCCTAAGAGGGTTAGGGAGAGCTAGACCAGAAACCATCTTTCAAAAATATAAAACACTGAAATTAGGTGTTGGCTGTGGCCAAGGAATTCTTTGACTGCGGCCAAAAATAGTCAAAAACTTTTTGGTTGCAACCAAAAATCTTCTGGCTGCGGCCAAAAATCTTCCGGATATAGCCAAAAATATGTCAGAATATTCTGGCTGCAGCCAAGAATCTTCTGGCTACGGCCAAGAAACTATCTTGTTTCTTGGCTGAAATTCCAAAAATCACAATTTAATGTACAAAAATCGAAATGGAGTGGTTCAAAGTTCTAAGGAAAGCTCTTTAAGTCCTCTACACAGGAAAAATATGAGCCATTGCCATCTACAACCACAAAAATACAAAATTCAATGAATTTCCATACTGCTCCAAAATAAATTCCAATTTCAACCTCATACTTTAGAAATGCATAATTTCCAGCACACACATCCAAATGACACCCATTTTATATCAATTTAAAGCTCAAAATGTCTACTGTTAGATTGGAAAGTTCACAATTTTTGGATGCCATTTACTTATTTAAAAATGTCATGCAAACTGACTACCCTTTACAAAACTTTCATTACAAAACTTTCAGTTTTTCAACATATGTTTTTATATGTTCTGTTTAGGCAGAAATAAACACAAAATCCCATAATTACCAAACTTCCCATTCAAGTCTCAAACTAGTTTCATATGTCCAATATCACCACAAGATACCATTAATATATACCATCAAACACCATGTGACTTCTAAGACCCTAAGTTGTTCAAAATATAGCAAAATTACACAAGCCAAAGTTCTCAACCAAACATCCACTAGTTGAAAAATGACCTTTTAGACCGTTAAAAATAACTTTTTAGACTGGTTCTGGATTAGGTCTTGATACAGCCGGTCTAAAAAGTATGTTACTTTTCAAACAGGTTGTAACAACTGGTCTAAACACTCTTACTTTACAAACACAACCGGTCTAAAAAGTTTTTTTTTTCAAACATCTACATTATTTCTTCTTCTAACCCACTATCCAACACTTGAAAATAGACCCAACATTTTAAAGAGTATAATTCAATCTATAATTTCAACATTCTCATTCCTACAACTTAATAATTTCAAATAACAATTCAAAAGTTTCAAAATGAAATTTAATACCAACAATCTTCCTATTCAAATGTCTTTTAATGTAAATATGTATCATTTATCTCATCTAACTCTCTATATTGTTCCTCCCCTCTCCTCTGTTGATCTAAAGCTTCCCTTCACTGAGCTTCTTCAACCTTCCTCCTGTTCTCCCCAAGCATCCTTCACCAAGCTCTTCTTTCTCTTTCCGAGCTTGCTCCTGGTAAAAGTAACAAACTTTTTTATTGGACAAATTACTTAAAATTGCAGGATTACAATAATTTAAAAATTTCCAAATAAAAACCAAGGAAAAAGACTCATAATCACACCAAATCAAAGTATTAAGGATAAATTTAAGTCAATACCTCCTTCCGCCTAGCCTCAACAAGAGTAGTTTACTTTTCTTACTCAAGGTGAAATGCAACTTCATCAATTAGTCTTCTTTTTCCCTATTCCAATCGTCTTAGAATCTCTACCTGAATTTCTTAAGATTTCAAGCTCACTTCAACTCTCCTGTGTCTTCTACTCTCTTGGCAGTCTCTTCTTTCTATTAACTTCAATTTTACTTCTTGTTGCCACCTGTGAATAAATGATAACAAACTTGGACAACTAAAATCTTAAACTGCAGGATAGACAAAAGAAACTTGAACAACAGAGACATCTGCTTCATTTTAGCCCCCTTTTCATCCTTGTAGAGAATCATAATCATTGGCAGACAAACCTTCAAGATGACAGGCACTAAAAAATGCTTATGTTTTTAAGTCATACCTCTATTGAATCATAATCCAAACAAATGAGTATCAAAACTGGTGACAAGTTGAACTATAGCAAACTATCAAATAAGCTTAAAATGATGAGAATTTTTCAAAGAATGCCTTTCAATGAAAATATGGAAATTTTTCAAAGTAATTCCTTCAAGATATGAATTAAGTTCAATCATAATCAAGAGTGATAGCAACCTCTAAGAATCATACTTATGTTTAGAAAGGTAAGGAGTTTAGCTATAAATCAAATTCAAGAGATTGGAAACATGTATAACTTCTACAAAATATTCAGTCCATCCAAGAAGCAGAGCAGATCACTCCAGCTTCAATTGAATAATATCATGAATAATCCTCTCCAATAGAAGTCATGAATTATTTAGTTATATAGTTTTAGCCATAAAAAAGCTATTCAGTACAAAATAAGTCAACAACACAAATTTCAATAACAGCATGCATTTGATATAACATCTAGAAGTCTGATCTAAATATCTGATAAGAATATAAAATTGATATATAGATAATTGTTTTCTCAATTTTATTCATCTTAGAACCAACAATTGCCATAACTTGTCATTTGACAACATGTTTGGCAAACTAATTAGAGACAATTCACCTCACATACCCACACTAATAAAATCTTTGGATTGGAAGTTCAACTAATAGAATTTTAATTACTAATCAAACCAACATTAGGAATAGACAAAATCTTTGGACAAATGATAGGCTGCACCTTACATCAGTGTCCCTCACAAGGAGCATATCAACAATAGAATCAATTATGGACATGTCTAGTGTACATCATTTTGATATGCTTAGAACTTCATATTCAACTATATATGGCTATTGCACTTATTGTAACTTGTTGATTGAAACTTAAGAGAACAAGACCCTCCTGTCAATTTTTTCAACGAAGTGACCAAGATGTTAGCAATTTTTTCTTCTTTAATACTCTCTGCATTAATTATAAGGAATGGAATTGACAAAATGTTTCCAATTGAACCCATAATTTATCAGTATAGAATAAAAGAAAGTTGCCATGAAGTAAAATAAAGTGTTGTCTGCGGCAAAATCAGACTTGGCAAATGATTAAAGCAACAGATTTAAGGAACTAATACAAACTAGAAAGGAGAAAACCCTCCAATAATTAAAAAAATTGATTCTTCAAAAATAGTTAAGCTTGAGACTTTAGATGCGAACTTCCCCAAAACCCAAAGAAGAACAAGGACACCATCGATAAATGTTCACTTGAAATCGGAGACCTGAAAATTGCATGGAACTAAACAAACATAGGAAACCCCTCTTTTACAAATGGATCGGATTGCAGTCAAATCACCACATCTAACTGAAAGAATGATTAGATAACAATAACTAAGAACAAAATCAAAAATTACAATGAAATTAGTACCTGGTAGCAAGTGACAGTCTGGAAGCATTCATGCTCTTGGCTGAAATTGGGCAAACCCATAGTGTGATGGATGATTTGGTTGGTGCCATAGTCATTGGGGTTAGGACCCCTGACGATACAAGCAACGATGCAAGCACTAATGCCATAGGAGTGAGTGTAGCCATCAGCTACATAACCGGAGTAAGAGAGGTGCCATGGAGACACGCGACGGAGACCAAGGAGCGACATGTGGCGAAGACTAAGAGCAAGGTGCGATGGTGGAGTGAGTTGCGATGGAGAGCTGAGAATAATCTCACAGTAAATCATGCGAGAGAGCGATCCAGATTTTAGGGATTCATCTTTTT
This sequence comes from Inga laurina, assembly GCA_963855925.1. Lineage (NCBI taxonomy): Eukaryota > Viridiplantae > Streptophyta > Magnoliopsida > Fabales > Fabaceae > Inga > Inga laurina. The sequence continues at coordinate 35,591,351 of OY979709.1, read as the reverse complement.
AGGCCGATTATCTTAGCATTAGGTTTCAAAAATTCATCTTTTAGACTGGTTATTTAAAGATCAGGTCTAAAAAGTAATAAATATTTTATTTTTTTTAATTATTTTTAATACAGAACACATATTTAGAATGGTTATTTTATATAACCGGTCTAAAATATATAATCAGTCTAAAATATGTACTATATATATGCTTTTTTTAATTATTATTATCTTTTTTAGACCGGCTGTTTGAAAATTAGGTCTAAATAATATCTTTTAGACCTTATATGAAAGGAACCAATCTAAGATGTTCATGAAAATTACAAAAATGCCACCGGTTATACTTTTTAGACCTTATGCCCTATGATAGGTTTAAATATGGCGGTCTAAAAGCCCTATTTTGTACTAGTGATCACAATATATACACCAAAAGATTGTTCTTGCTCACCTCTAGCACTTTCTTTAGGTTATTCTTGGATCCTCAACCTCTAGTTCTTCTTTGAGCACACAAAACACCTCCTCTTGAAAAACTAAAACCATAGACATGAAGCTCTCATCAAGAGGAACAAGATTAAGGAAAAGGCTTTGAGTAATAGAGATAATCTACAAGGTCACAATCCAAGTAGAAGAGCTTATCTTAACTTTCTTCTTTCTCTTTCCTCCTCCTTGCCTTAGCAACTTGTCAAAGTTTCATTGCTTAGTCCATGTGGTGTCAAGTGTCACAATTTTATGAATTCACCAAAAAGCAAGTAATTATTTAGTTACTTTAACTAATTCAATTAGCCATTTAGTCACACCTCTTGTTCTTTTAGTTAATGGTTAATTTCTTCTTCCAAGAGGAGAGGAAATTACTTACTAATTTGCCGATAATTTCTTTTTTTCCTTTTTCCCCCCGACTATGACAATTTTAATTAGATTGCCACTTGGTGTATTATTTGATTCCTTTTTCTCTTGCCATTAGTCATTCCCTATTCTTTTAGTCTAACTTAGACTTTGTTACTATAATTAAACATAAATACTGGGTTTGGACATTTTCTACTGCTAATTCGGGTCATAATTCACACTTTATTCCCCAAAAGTGTTTATCTAACATCCATTACATTCTCTTTTGAAGTCATTAAGTCTTTACACATATTTTAGGGCATTACAATTTTCATACCAAGTCTGATGTGCAAGGAAATATTTCAACTATAATAGAATAGATGTAATATTATAGATAAAATAAAAATAATTACGTTTTACCATAATTAATGAACAACATTAGGTTATATATTTGAGGACAAGTATACTAGTGAACTAAAAATAAAAACTTAATCACGTGGATACAAATTGATTAAAAACTTAGTTGAAAATAATTAGTAAAACAACATATGAAGCTTTAAATAAATATACTAAATAACATGTAATTCTATACATAAAATGATGAACTAAGGGACTAAATAATCGAATGTTATGGACAAATGGTAAAACATCAGAGCAATTAATGCGAAGAAGACAAATTGAAGAGATAAAACAATAATCCAAACAATGCTTTTATTCAATGGACAACTTGAGATAAAATGAGATCTGAACCTACGTATGTATAGCCTAGAAAAGAAAATAGTGGAGCCAAAAAAAATAGGTAACACTAACCCACTATGCGTATTATCAGATCCTACATAAATCACTATTTAACTACTAAGAAAATAAAGGACGACTAACTAACTCTTAAAAAATAGAGATAAATTAAAAAATCAAATGGAGAGAAATACGGATCAGTTTGAAACACTGCTCTTCAACATATTAGAAAATATGTATGACTAAGCCTGTTGATTTTGTGCATCAGGCATGAATTTCCTAAAAGAAAGGCTTGCATCCCAAAGAGCTATACGTAGGTCCAATCCAAATATGGTCAAAAAGTGTGTGACCCATTTAGGAAATTCAAGATTATGGGCTGGACTTTCAATCTCTCATTTACGTGAGTTACTTTTAGTCCATAGTGATCAAAATCTATGAGACCACCTGGGCTAGGCTGAAAATATTTCAAAATCTGTTATCAATATGTGAGAAGAAAATGGATTAACATGGGGTCTAATGAAAGGGATTAGTTATTTATAATATGATAAATCAAGGTTTAAATTTTCACTGAAAGAGGTACCCAATAGTGCCTCGAAAAGGATGCCTCTACCTAGCAACAAAAAAAAAATGGATCCACACCAAATTCAAATTAAAATATTAAATATCAAAATAGCTTCTAATTGAAAGTCCTTTCCCTCTCATTGTATAATTTAGGGGCACAAAATGGATTGATATCTTATTTTTATAACAAAATCCAAATCCCCAACTAACACTTTTACTAGGGACTCGAGGTATTACCAAGAGTGTGTTATTTTATATGTGCTACAAAACATCGCAGATAATTTTCGGTGAAAGAAATCAAAATGCATCTGATCTCAAGTGCTTCCTTCTTTTATTTTCATCTACAAGCAGACCGAAGCTTAGAAAATCATATTGCACAAACACAATAATAAAACAAAGCAAATCAAAACGACACGAAATTCACTCCTTTTTTTTTGTTTTTTCCAGCGGAGAAATGTCACATAGAACCAGCAGATGGGCATGGAGGAATAGCTACATCAGTAACTCCTTCAAGCATCAACACAACACTTTTCATTGATGGCCGAAGAAAAGATTCATCTTGAATGCACCAAAGTCCCACTTTCACCATATTCTCCAGCAATGTGTTATCCACTTGTTCCCCAGGAACAAGCTTCTTTAACTCCCTCTTAACAAAGCAACTGTAGGCCCAACTGGATAGAACAACTTGCTCTGGATGTGACACAGTAACCACCATGTTTCTTCTACAAAATAGAATCTCCAAAAGCATTATTCCATAGCTATAAACATCTGTTTTCACTGTTATTGGATTGTTATTCAGCCATTCTGGAGCCAAGTATCCTCTTGTCCCTCTAACCCCAGTGAAGGTCCTTGTTTGTTCTGGCATTAGAAGTTTTGCTAACCCAAAGTCTGATATTTTAGCTGTCCAAAACTCGTCCATCAATATGTTTTGAGGCTTTATGTCACAGTGAATAATGGGAGCTCCACATTCTTCATGCAAATATAGTAAGCCTTTTGCAATGTCCAGTGCTATTCTTCTTCTCTGATCCCAATCTGGACGTACGGTACTACCACCAAAGATAAGCTTATCAAGGGAACGATTGCTCATGAACTCGTAAACCAGAAGCCTTTTAGATCCCTCAGCACAATATCCCAGCAAACGAACTAAGTTTTTGTGGTGGGTTTTCCCAATGGCTTGCATTTCAGCTTGAAATTCTCTCTCTCCGTCTTCAACTAACTTCTCTAGTCTTTTTACTGCAATAAGTCTTCTCCCTTTGCGTAAACTTCCTTTATAAACTGATCCAAAAGAACCCTTACCCAACTCTTGTTTGAAACCATTCGTTGCGTTTTTCAACTCATTGTACGAAAATACCCTCAGAGTAATCCCTTCATTCAAGCCCAAATCTCCAACCTCCAGCAACCTCTTGTAACTCAAAATCCCAATTTTGTAAATTAAATGGCCAGAGATTGCAACACCAGAACTCAAAAGAATAGCAAAACCTAAGATGACAAGAATGATCAGAAGAATAGCTTTCTCACTTGTTTTCTTGATGGGAGGGTCAGATATGGAAGACGTACTGTTGCTTTTGAGGCTTACTTTCCCCACCTTGAAGTATATTGTGTTGGAAGGCCCTTGTGTTTTCCTTCTGACATATCTTAATGGAAGCTTTTGTTTCTTGCATCGATCACTTTCATACATCGCAGCCCCACAATAACAATCTTTCAAGCAAGAATCCATACAATCCTCCTCAGGAATTGGTTCTTCAAAGTAAGGAGCATCACTCCAAGACATGCTATTCATACCATACATGGAATACAAAGCCGTATTATCTCCTCCATCTCTACACCCAACATCTGAATAGTTCCTTATGCATCCAAGATTATTTTGAGTCTGATCTATATAATCAGTTCCAGGAAGACAATCACAGAAGGGTCTATCATCTATGTAAGTGCAGTAACTATTGAACCCACAAAAATCCTTCACATCACATACATCCAAAGCTGACCACACACTTCTAACTTGGCGTTTTCCAATCTTATCATCAAAATGAGCAAAGAGTCCAAAAACTCCATTAGAATCAATGGTTGCACGGTAAATGGTGTTGTTTCCGTTGCTTTTTGAAGTTGAGGAATCACCATCATCTAGTTCCTTTATGAGCATGTTGGAACGATTAGCATCTAGGATACGTAGAAAAGGAGATGTGTTTTCAAGTGAAAGATAAAATTTGGAACCTTCTCCATTAACAGTCATAGTGGCCCAATAGGCATCTGATGGTGTTACAAATGGGTAAGCTGGATACATAACAAGGTTTCCGTCATCTTGCATTTTGAGCTGAAACTTTCCTGAAGATTGGTTGGTATTTGATGAGCTAGAAACCAATCGATCCTTAGTTCTTAGAACTTGACCTCCTAAAATTGTATCAGTGGGATAATCAAAACTCTGCCAAAGGATGTTGGAGCTTTTGTCATGTAATACCAAGTTTCCAGAATCGAGCAAAGAGGCAAAATAAACAGTTCCATTATCACTATGAGCAACACGCTTGTTTTGCCTTGGATCTATTTGAAGAAGAAGCTCACCGTTCATGGTCAGAAATAACCTTGAACTTGAGGAGACTGGAGGGTCATCACGATTAGCTGTCCATACGATTGTGTTAGTAGAATCATCACCGAACAACCAAGTTCCAAGTTTGAAGCCATTGCCTTGCTTATAAAATCCAAATGCAAATCGACCAGAAGGTGAAGGCCATGAAGTGGGTTGAATAGTGGGGGAAAGAGAAGCGCCGAGTGGTATTATTTTTGCAGATCCTATTTCAAATCTTCCACATAGAAAAGATAGTAATAGAAGAAAGTACATGTTTGAAGCAATGGTAGCCATAGCTACAATATGATAAGAGAGTGGAAGAATTGCTTCTCAGGCAAAATAAGTTTTGCTGCTATAATGGCCTTAATTATCTACTGTTATCACTGGTTTGAAAAGTCTTACCCATGAGAGTTAAGTTACAAGTCTTCCTGGGAAGGCGCAGCGAAGGTGCACTTGTCACCTCACCTTGTTAATTCTCCATTGTCATGACTTGGTTTCATAGAAAATGACTAAAGACAAACTGTACATAAGCTTATAAATACTCCGTGTTGCCCATTATATAAGGGCTTTGGGGGTTTAACAAAACATTTTAAATTAGTTAAAAGTGATATATATGTAAGAGATGAACCTTTTTTTCAAGTATACTTTTATTTATAAGGGGGCAAGTAAAAAAGAGGAATAGAATAGTAATTAATGAAAGAAAGTATGAAAGAAAGATAAGAAAATAATAAAATTAATTAAGGGCAAAAATGGTAAATCACATTAAATGCTCAAACAACCCCAAATAGAATCTTATAAATAATACCAAGAAATTCAAATTTCAGGCTCTTATGAAAAAGAACAGAGAGAGTATCAAAGATATTTCTTTGAAAAATATTTAAATTTAAACCTGTTCTAAGAAATTCAAAGAAGAAAATTTTTTAAGTTGAGATATTGAGTAAAAAAATTTTAGAATTTAAATTTTTATATTTCAGTTATTTAGAATTTTTTAAAATTTAGATATGTTTTATCAAACTAATATCTGGACATAAAGGAAGCTCATTGGGGTAGCACCTGGAAATCATTTGCGTATGTAGGGGTAAAACGTTGACTCTTGGTCAATGTATGAACATCATAAATTACATTAAATTCAATCAAATGGCAACCATAAGGGGGGGGAAATGTTCACTACCACGTACACCGTCTAGTTTGGTTTGTTTTAAGAGTACGGTCAACAAATTAAATTTAGTTAGGTTTCTATCACTTTATTGAGTTGCTATCGTCCAGCAAAGCGACTTATAAAGTAATGTTTTCATCAACGACTAATTAGGAGTTGCTATCACGCACGGGATGACCTTACTTGAGAAAATTGTGGATGAGAAACAAAAGGATGAGATATTTTAGAGGAATGATCAAAGCTTTGAAGGTTTATTACAAATGTGCAATCGAGCTTCAAGAAAAATCAACGCGGTTTTCAAAATATCTCTTAAAACTCGATTACCTATATTAGAATGTGCAATTACCTTTAAGAATTGGTCCTTCTCATCAAATTTCTCACCTTTAGGCCATTTTGTAAAACTTTTCATTTTCTTAGGAAAATGATACTTTAGTCATAAATATAAAAATTAGTTTAAAATTAAGTTTTGATCTTAAATATAAGATATTTTTTTTCATTTTATCTCTTATATTTAAGATCTTTCTTTTAATTAAGTTGTTTAACTTATAAATTGATTTATAATATAATTTTACTCATAAGTATTTTAAAGAGGTCATTTTACCAATTTTGTAATTAAGTAATTTATTTAGTTTTTTTGTATAGTCTCCCCAACTTAAATAAAAATATCTTACACTAAGGATTTGAGAAGTAATTGAAGACCATATAACAAACTTAATGAAAAATGATAACTTTTTATTACCACTTAAACTTCTAGTTTAGTTTGGCGCTATTCAATCACTTATTTACTGACGTGCAGTACTCTCGTTCATGAAAACGATTTCTAAGTCAAGGAAATGTTTTCGTCAATGCTTTAATGTTGTACAATTGGGGTGACTATATATCACGGGATGACCTTGACTTGTCTTCGTCAACATTTCTTTTCTTCTTTTGTTATTTTGTAGCTTGAGATCTGTGGAGTTATTCCTGAAGTGGGCTTAGGTACAAGAGATGATACAGGCCCAATGCTGTTTGATGGGTAAATCTCCAAGAATGATTCTGAGGATCAAAAGTAAAACCTAGAATCAATGGGAGTTGGTTCAAGTGGTAAGCGGCTTGGTTCCGCTTAAGTAAGGTCTCGGGTTCGAACCTTGTGTATGCAGAAAATTCTCATTGGGAGACTCTTCCACCATAGCCAGGTGCGCGACGCGGGTCGGATTCGAATGTAGTATGAGCAAAGCTTCGGTAAACCAGGTGGGCAACAAAAAAAAAAGTAAAACCTAGAAGCTACGTGATATGGATGATGATTGCATTACTTTATTGGGACCTTCTCCCCTCTAAAAAAATCTTCTATACTCTCTCTCTCTCTCTCTCTCTCTCTCTCTCTCTCTCTCTCTCTCTCTCTCTCTCTCTCTGCATGTTTTTCTTTTTTGCTATTCATTGCTATTATTCTCATGGTATCGTATTTATCATTTACATTTCTGTATGCTTTGAGCTCTGCATTCCTATGAGAATTCGACAATATCAATATAATATATGTTAATAACTATATTTCATGTTTATATCATTACTACAGGATCCACTACTACAAAAATATTGACTTATGACGCTTATTTTGATGAATAGTATGGCACTCCGGAAGCGCCGCAACTTCCAATTTTGAGGAAGCATCGTAAGAAGTGCCAACTTAAAGGGAAGCGTCATACTACCTAGCTCTTTTTTTTAGGTGAGTCACTCACATATTGATCTCTGGAAAACCTGAAGAACCTGAATATGACACATAAAGACTAGAATTTTCCAGCTAGTTCAACCGCAGTGACAAGTTTGGCAGAAAGCTCTGTGGGTGACGAAACTATCCTTCCTGATTTTAAGAACGAATTGAACAAACACTTCATTAATTACCCAATCATTTATATTAATAAAAGAAGCATTAAAAAATTTCCCCCTCCAAACAATAGTAGCATTTATTATGAGGTGAGATTTGGGAATTTAGTATGTACATAGAGAAAAGGGTACCACAGTCTCACTTATATTCTCTAGTACCACAACCTTAGGTATGAGCTTTCCAATTGGATTGGACTGCGTACGTATTTCTTCGAACATGAGAGACTTAGGCGATAGAGCGATGACTTCCACATCTGAATTTGTACATGAAAGTCACAATACAAAATTAAAATCTAGAGAGAAATTAAAATTAACAAAGGAGAAATTGAGTACGTTATGTTATGAACTTGGTGTTCCTAGGACATTTCTCTTCTTTTTCGGGAGAGGAGGAGGATTGAATTTTGTTAGTGCAAGCGTTTCACCTAAGAGGGGGTGAATTGGGTAATACCAGAAATTTTGTTACGCATATAAATATTTATTGGAAATTTAAAGCAGTTAAGAGCTAGGAGAAATATCACCGAAGTGTACAATAGGAGTTATACTGGTTTGGCCACAACCACTTTGACCTATGTCCAGTCTTCAGAACTTCTCTAAGAGTTTCACTATATCTTCCAAGATTCAGTGGGTTCTTGACACCTTAGTATACTACAAGTTCCTTCACTGGACACTCGCTCCCCCTTACACGTAATCAAATCTCCAACTCAAGGTTCCACAACCTTAAGTTGTCTCAATAACAAATATTGAGTTTGTAATGAAAAACTCTCTCACAGAGAAAATATATAATCACTGAAGTATAAATAATGAATATAAGAAAACAGAGCACAAAGAATATATTGATCGATATGAGTTTGCTTGTTCTCAGTTGTTGTGTGTGTTCTTCGTTTGAATGCTCCATATATATAGATGAATTGTGATGTCCATTGGAAGCATTTCAAGACATATCCATTAGAGTTACGCAACTTCATTTGACCGTTATTCGAATTTGAAAACTAGCTGTTTTTTGTAGGTAAGCGTTTCGGACGTTGCGGATGATATATTTGACTTTTCTCTCAATGCATGATCTCTTCATTGTTTCTTTGAAAATATACTTAGGACACTAATCCAATGAAAGGTTAATCATATAGATAACAAATCAATGAACGTTGGATTAAAATCATACTTTCTGTACTACATTACTCGAGTGATCATGCTTCATTACTCTAGTAGTCCCTCAAGTAACTTCTTTAAAAATAAGGCAGAGAGTCAATCAACGTTGTTTGACCAGGTTACTCGGGTAAACCATCGAGTAACTCATTTTATAAAACTTGACAGACTTGCTTACTTGAGTGATCCCTCGAGTAAGTGTTCCTTTTCATTTGATTACTCGAGTGGTCCCTCGAGTAATACTTCAAATCACTTTAGAGATTGCTCAAGTGATCCCTCGAGTAATGGTATTAAAATCTTAGCCGAGAGCAACTTCTATTTTGCTTACCTGATTACTTGAGTAATTCAATCTTTTCATTTCATGTTACTTGAGTAATTACTCGAGTAATGTTACTTTTCAAATGTGGTTACTTGAGTAACTACTCGAGTAATGGCTGTTATTTCTTGGCCGAGAGCTACTCGATGATTTTTCCTCTGGTTACTCAAGTAAGCTTTTTAAATAACTTTGTATATTACTCGAGTAAACCCTTTTAGTAATCCCATGCAATTTTTGACAGAGAGCTTCTGGAACATTTTTTCACACATTACTCGAGTGATCCCTCAGGTAATGAAGGTCATTACCCGAGGGCTTCCTCGAGTAATCCTTGAAAAAATCTCACAATGCTCATTTCTCCTATACTTTGTCTTTCATTACTTCTTAATTGCTGGAGTAGCTACTCAAGTAATGCTTTTCCCTGTCACCAAGAACTTTAGTTACTTTATTCAAATCATTTTGTTTATTTCAAAAACTTTTTGTATGATTAATCCAATCTTTATTATCATCAAAACATATGGGATCTAATATTCTCCCCCTTTTTGATGATGACAAAACTTGGTGATTTTGAACAAATCTTTTGAAATTGAGTTTTCAATCATATGCTTCTTGATAACTTCTCATATGAAATCTTTTGTTTAATTCAAGTTTGGAAACTCTTTCGAAATAACTTTAGAAAGATTATTTTGGATTCAAATTTGAGAAATTTAGTATTTGAAAACTTTTTGAATCCAAAAGTTCATAATTTTGTATATGTTCTAATTTGTTCATTCATTCACCTTTCATACATAATCAAAAACTCATTAGTCCACAATGTAAGATAATTTCAATTGAAATTGCAAAAAAGAGTTCATAATCAAACTTAAAACTAATAAAACTCCCTTAAACCCTATACACCTATATCCATAAGCATTTTTACAAAATCACATCATCACATCATTTTTCAAAATCATCACCTCATTTTTCAAAATCACCACCCAAGCTCTTCTCCCCTTTTTTGTCTTCATCACAAGGGATATGATCAATCAAGAGAAGAGGGACTAGATGGCTTGACTGCAGAGATGGGATTGACAGGAAGAGGTGTGTAGCCAGAGCCACGTGAGTCATCTAAACTTGAAGAATCTAAAGAGGAGCTAGAACGTTTAGGATCAGGAAGTACTAGAGGATAACTACAACAATATCCTTTAAAGAACTTTCTATTACTGGTACCTGAGAAGAAATTTACACTTCCATTGTTCTTTCAGGTGATTGATGATCACTAGAGGAGACAACCACTTCCTCAATGCCGGTTGGGGATGCAATAAGTGTACACGGGCACTGGTTCAGGCTGAATTGGCTAAATAGGATCATCAACTGTGCTATCTATGTGCTCAAAGATAGATGATGGATCAGGCATAGAGAATAAAAAAAATTTTGGAGCAGGGATGGATGAGGGTCCAGGCTTGGAAGGTGGTACTGGCTCAGTAGTAGTAGGCACAGATGAACCAGGAGTGGATGAGCTAGATGCCATAATATCAAGTATGGCTTAAAGTGATCTCAGGAGTTCACCCTAGGCCCGTTGTTCTACCAACATCTCTTCATGCCTCTAATCAATTCTCTCCACAAGCTTTCCCATCTTCACATTCATAAGGGTTACCAACTCTATATTTGTATTGGCAATGTTGATATGGTAACCCTTGAGAATATTCTCCATAAATGTTTGCAATGTGGCACTAAAGAAGGAAGGAGAAGATATGGATGCTGGAGCGGAAGACTATGTCTCATCCAAATGAATTGTTGCACTCTTAGTCTTCTTCTTCTTTTTGGCACTTATCTCAAATGGGTTTTTTAGAGGTAGTGCAATATGTAGCTTTCCAATTTGGTTTCTTCCCACTGGAACCAGCCACTCAACTGGCTCACCCTTCTCCAAATATCAAATCTTGTTCTTTTTTAGAAACAGAGATATAAGCTAAGGATAAGTCATTGGAGTAGTGGATTTTCCTTCAAATCGATATCTTTTTATTTTAGCGGAGATATATTCTCCCAAGTCATTTTCTCTTTCAAAAGCAATGAGGCAAATTTCCTGTAATCCCTCTCTATGAAATGTGTGTAATTATGCTCTTTGTTCACTATGGCTCTAGAATAGATATACCATAGGACTCTGTGAAGATCACACATATTACTTGGATTGAAACCGAGGGGTCCTACTATCCCACCAAGTCTTAGGATAGAAAATAGATGGTTTGAATCAAGATTAGGATAATTATCCTCATGTAGGTCTTCTATTCCTAACCAGATGTTGATTTTGGAGGGTGAGATTAGGATTTCTTGCCCTCTAACCTTAGAGAACATTTCTTCTTCTAGAGAGTTCCTAAGTAGATCATTGACAGGTTCTAAATTACAATAGAAATGTCTCACTATTTTGGAACAAAAAGGAAGTTTCACTAAAAGCCAAGGCATATAAGATTCTAGATATGAATTGAGGTTGTGCTTCAATATCTCTTGAAGAATATTGAGGTCAATAAAGTGCATCTTGCACACTTTTCTCCTTGAAAAGTGATCTTTGAATTTTTGTGATTCCTCAATCTTCTTCACGTTGAATCCGGTTGGAGGGAATGTAGTTTCTTCTTCCCTGACATCGGGTTCCTTTGTAGATTGACCTTGCTTCCCTTTTCTAGACTTGTGAACCTCATCCAATATGTTTGCCATGGCCTGAGCAAGTTTCCTATCAAACTTAGCCTCTTTTGGCGGCTTCTCAGAGAAAGATGGTGTGTCAGAGGAATCAGAAGGAGATGGAGAGGTGCCTTATCCTCTTTTCCTCTACTAGGAGGAACGTCCTTCTTAGATTAAGCTCTTATGGCAGATGGTTCCTTGATCACTACCCCCTTCACCTTGGGTTTGGTATGTGGCTTGGATTTAGCTTTTGAATGAGGAGTGAGTTTTTGTCTTTTGGCTGGAGGAGATGGAATAGAATCATGCAATTGTTGAGGATTAGAAGAATTAGAAGGAGATTCAGGAGTGGTGGTTTTGGTTCTGACCATTTTGACAAGACTTTCTAAAACTTTCTCTCATGAATGATGAATGTTAAGGCAAAGGGTTTTGAGAGATTGGAAGAAGTTTTTCTTAGTAAAAATCACTGGGTTTTGTCAAAAATAAAGTGAGGAAGAGTTTGTGAAAAGATTTTGTAGGAGGTTACTCGGAGAATTACTTGAAGTAATTTTGTGAAAATGACGTGACAAGTAGTGATATAACCCAGATAGCCAACATTACTTAAGGGCTCCCTCAAGCAATCTTGGGCATTACTCGAGGGCTCCCTCCAGTAAAGCCTTTTAAAAATTTAAATCAATGCAATTTAAATGCATACTAGTCATAAGTAATATTGTAATTACTTATGTATATTCCGTTGATCATTTGATGATATTTTAACACTGATTTGAGTGGAGATTGAATTGATTTTTGATTTCCACTCATGATTACTCTAGGCCTTACTCGAGTAACTTTGCTGGTTTACTTGAGGGCTCCCTCGAGTAATCTATCTCATCATTTCTTGTCTGTTCATTTCCAACTATTATGTCGTTTCCTTTTGAATTTCGTTTGAATTAATGCTCTACTACTACATTTTCCAGGTCATTACTCGAGTGGTTAATCAAGTAATCTTTATAATTACTTCAAGATATTACTGGAGTAATGAAGTTTACTTGAAATTGTCCCTCCAGTAATATTGTCCTCTGTTAACCTCTGCTTTTCATACCCTAAAACAAAATATCAAGAGCCTGCAAAACATATTGCTAGAAACTCTGATGCTTAAGTTAGTAATAATCAAAACATCAATAAATAACATCATCTAACATTTTATAAACACTAAATAACTTACAATTAATTAGGATTTACCATTCCCAACTCTCTTCTAATATATAAGAATTGATCTTTTCTAATAGGTTTTGTGAAGATATCGGCTAGTTGAAGATGAGTTAGAATGAATATCACTTTGACATCTTTCTTTTGGACATGATCTCTAATGAAGTGATGTCGAACATCAATATGCTTGGTTCTGGAATGTTGAACTGGATTCTTTGCTAAGCTTATCGTGCTAGTTGTAATACCTCGAAATTTGGGATTTGAGGCTTGGGAATAAGCCTAAATTAAGTAGACTGCTAAGCCCCAATTTAGTAGAAGCCCAAATTTATCCCCTAATGATTCTAATATCTTTGGGGTATTAAGAAAGTAAAATGATGAATTTTGGAAAAAGTAATTACGTTTTTGGTGAAATCGCCTATGAGGTAGTAAGCTTGTTATGTTAATTTAAATGAACCAATGATTATCAAAAATTATGAAATTTTACAGGATGAAAGTAGACATCCTAAGCTTTAATTTGATAGGTCATATGACTCAATTAGAGCTATACCCAAAAAGATATGAATTTTTGAAATCAGCACAGAAAAACTGTGAAATTTCTGGAACAATATGCAAAGATTGAAATTCTGGGAATTTTGTGATTCCATTAAGCAAATGTCTATATTTTTCCTTGAAACTAGACTCAATAAGGGTTCTATAGGATTTGGAATCACTTCAATTCTATTTTTCTAGAATTAGTTATGATTTTTCAAAGTTTGGGCAGAAATCTGCCAGAATTTTGCAAAAATCCGAAAATTGGAAAAATTAATTAATTAAATTAGATATATCATTATAATCATCCTCCTCCTTCTTCAGCTCATTTCTGACGTGAACTAGCTGAACATAGAGAAAGGAAGTGTGAAATTTTAGAGAGAGAAAAGGGGAGGAAAAAGCTTACAAAGGTAAGTGATTTCTTCGGTAAATCGGTTCCTAATGCGTATAACTCCGTTCCTAAGCTTCCTTTGCATATGATTTAAGGTTTGGAGGCTCAAATTTGGAGGTTTAGCATCTAGGGTTTTCAGCCACTATGAGAAAAGCTAGTGGGAGCTTGAGGTAACTTCCAAACTCGTGTGTATTGACTATTCTAGCTGTTGTGAGCAATTTAATCGGTGAAATTTCGCCGGATTGCCATTGGTTTTAATTTTTGGAAATGGGTATGTGGGGCTGTTATGCTGCCCAAATTGATACTAAATGGTAGTTTTAACCTAATGGAATAGTCAATAAAGTGGTTAGGAGTAGAAAGGAACACGTTTACGGAGCCGAAACCGAAAAACCCCAATTTTCCCCTTAAAACCTATATATTTCGGTCAGCAGTGTAAATGGGTCTTAGAGTTGGATTTTCAATGATTTTATGATTCCATTGGATTCAATGGGAGAAAATAGGTGGGGTTACAGTTGGGCACTTTTTCGGAAAAGGCCGAGAAAGCATAATTACGAAAATGCCCCGAAAACACTGAAAAAAGGGCTGCCAAGGGCAATTTCGTCTTTTGGCAGTGAATTTGGTAATTCCGAGTCCGTAAATGGATTCCTTGGGCGAAAATATGTCAGGATAGCCCAGGTTACAATTTCGAGAAAAGTACAGCCGAACCGGGTATGATGGGGTCGGGTCCCCGGGGGTATTTTAGTAATTTTTCAAGATAAACTCATATAACCCCCAGAAACACTATGGAAGTATCTAAATAGTACATTTGACATTGTAGAATGGAATATGGAGGTCGAGCTATTGGCACGCTTTACGAGGCACACGTTTCGAGGCGGAAAAGGGTTAAGGTAGGGGACTACCTTACTTGCATGTATTTGATATCTTTGCTTGTGTAATGATGTATGTGATTGCTTTACTTGATTGTGTAAAGAATATTTGAATAAATGAAGCTCTATTTCTGTTTTCGCTGTGGCCATAGTCTTGTTGTATGAAACATTGAGCATGCAGAAATGTCATTATGGGGCATACATCTAGATAAAGCTAACATGTCATACACATAGCATCAATCATGCATGCATTATGGTATTTTTTTTCCTACTAAGATTCTCTCGAATCTCACCCTCCCCTCCCAACAATTTAGACAGGAGACGACAGAAGATATGTAAACAACAATGCAGAGTACCGTACGAGGGGATTACAGTAGTGGAATGAAGATGAGAAGAAGTCTCCGTTTCACTGGGATGAGTTAGACACCCAAATAGCCCTGTGCGGCTACACTAATTGTAATTAGCAGGTACGAATCCCTGAGGGGAATTTCTGTAATCATGCACATATTATCAGTATAGTTATGCTATTCCTGTGTTGCCTACCGAACCGCATATCGTTTTCCGCGAATACTCTGAAAAAGGTTGAAATTGAGATAAGGGTGTGACACTAGTGTTGTCACAATATATTGGTATCTCCTTTAGATAAATACCAAGATCATGTAGTTGTTGCTTTAGCCATAACACTTGTACACAACAACTTGATGCTGCAATATACTCAGCTTTTGTTGATAAAAGAGACATTGTATTTTGTTTCTTGCTAAACCATGACACAAGTGAACCTCCAAGAAACTATCTTTGTCCACTAGTACTCTTTCTGTCTGTCTTGTATTCTCCATGATCAGAGTTTGAGTATGCAACTAGATATTCACTTTTTCCCTTAGGATACCTGTAATGCCCCAAAATGTGCATAAGGGCTAATGACTCCAAAGGTGAATGTAATTAATGTTAAACAAACACTTTTGGGGAATAAAGTATGAATTATGATTCGAATTAGCATTGGAAATGCCCAAACCCATTATCAAAAATTTAATTGTGATAACAAAGTCTAATTGGGATATTTTGAGAGATCACTATCCTCTTCCAATAGGCCATAAATTTCATCCAACATGAGGCAATTGGAGTAACATATTTGGTTATTGGGAAGAGCCCATTTAAGTCACTTTATAGGCATAAGGCAAAGGAAACAATTGAAAAAAAAAAAGGTGCCTCTTGGAAGTTATTAGAGACAAGTTCAAAAAGAAAGCTTGAAAAGTCAAAATTATGGCTAGACATAAAGAAAGTAAGAAGAGTAAATTGGTCAACATTTTCCCTCCCTTCTTGAATGATATTTCATCCAACATAAAGGAAAGCCAAGAAGAAATGATATTTGGCTCACAAATAAAGCATATGGAGGCATTTTGACTTTGATCAAATATATCATGCTAAAAGTAATATAAGAGGAAGCAAAAACCATGAGAATATAAGAGGCAATTTTTGCCCTTTAAGAGCCATAAATCATAATATAAGAGGGAAGGAGATAGAAACACAATTAAGAACAAGAAAAGGTAAAGACTTGGTAAACAATTTCAACTCAAAGATGAAATTGTAATGACCCATTTTTGGATTAAGGGCTAATGACTCTGATATTGATTGTAATTAGTTTAACTAAACACTTTTGGGGAAATGTGATGAAAATTAATATAATGTTCGTAGTGATGATTTAATGATCATAGTGAAACCAGGGGCAAAATGGTAAAATTGGAGATTTACCGACCAATTAATCAATTACCAAAGAAGAAACTCATTGGTGATTAAAGATCAAGGGTGGAGATTTGTTGTCTATGGGTCGGAATCCTGTGTCTTAAGCTTGTGTGAGCTCATAGAGGGAGTGAGTAAGATGGTGACATGTGGCATTGTGTGGACCATTGAATGTAGCATAAAAAGACAAAAGTCCATTTTTCTCTCTCTTCTCTCTCCTATGCGGTTAAGGGGGAGTATGGGCAAGGAAAACACTTCATCATTATTATCTCCATTTCTCATCATCTCTCTCATCCTTCTCCTATTTTCGGTAGACACAAGCAAGGGAAGAGAAAAGAGAAAGCTTTGATCTTTGGTGAGTAATGGTCCTCTTAAGCTCAAATCCTCTTCACTAATTTTGTTCATAGTGTTAAGAGCTTCATTGTGGTGATTTCAGAATCTTGAAAAGTGGTGGTTTGAGTGATAGAGAAATTTGAAAGTTGGAGAATCAAGATTCTTGATTTGGCAAAGTGAAGAGGTAAACATTTGATGCTTTTTGATATATATGTTATGATTTTTGGATGAGTTAGGAAATTTTGGAAATTTGTCCTAGTTTATGCCCATTTTGGAATGTATGAATTTAATAGTGATTGATGTTGAAATTAGTTCATTGTGAAGTTATTTGAATATTGGATATGGTTTTGGAGTTTGGAATTAAGTTGAATGAAATTTTGGGTGTTGTGTGTCATAGAGACCCAAGGGCATAGATTGTGGTTAAAATGGTATTTAGGAGTTTTAGAGGGTACCAATGGGTTCCCTATTTCATTTTGAGTATGAGCTTTGTGTAGAGTTTAGGAACCATTGGGGGTGTGATTTTGATCAATCTAGGAAATTCTGCCAGTTGCTATGATCTAGCAATCTGATAGCCTCACTCGAGTGAGGGAGGAACTCACTCGAGTGTTGTCGTGTATTTTCCATGTTCTCTTTGTGTTTTGCCTGGGTTCTCATGAAGGGGGCTCGAGTACACTTCCTTCCCCTCAAGGTATGCTCCATGTTCCTCCACCAACGGTCTACATCACCTTCCAACTTGTAAATGGCTAGCAAAGCTTTTATCTCATCTAGGCATCGCAGCATGTTAAAAATATTATCCAAACGGGATAGCCAATCCTCAACCAGTTGTGGGTCAAACTTTCCCCAAAATAAAGGTGGCTATTGCTTACTAAATCTGCTCAACCAGTTCTGAATTTTTGCCTCAGGATCTAGTATGATATCCTCTTATTAAGGTCCCTCCTATAGTATTTCATCATCAGTACCGCTCATGTTTTGTCCAGGCGATCTTGCCTTTGCTGCACCCCCTAAAGTTCACCTCTTATCTCATCATTCTATTTTGTTGTTGTGCTAGCATATCTAGTATTTGCTATTGAAATAGATTTGGTCCAGGAAGCAATATTTCCTCATGATTACCACATTTACCTCTTCCTCTACCCCGGCCTAGGCCTCTACCACCCTCTCCTGGTTGTACGACTTCCATAGTTCACTCTACATGAAAATATAGAAGAATTACTTTTCATATAAGAGCAAGGGCATTTCCATCTTTTCATAAAAGTCAGGGTACAAATATATGTCATATATAGCATACAACAAATATTTATAGTAGCTACAGAAAAATAGAAACATCATATATCTTATAACCTACTGTATATGACATATTAATCCTTTTATATTACATTTCCCTAAGCACTTCTCAGGGGGTCACCTATCCTAGGATTTCCCTGGGTCAAGCATGATTAAATTTCTCTGTACACTCCCAAAACACTGACTCTAGCTAAATCTTTCTCTGTCCGTCTATTCCACCTAACTACCCTTGTCTCAAAATACAAGCCGATCACCAAAATATACTGCCTGGGCCCCATATCACTTGTTGTACGTAAACCTCTGCACCAGGTCTGTGATGTGCTCCAGAAACCCCCAAAAGTTTTTGTTCATGCTCCGCTCAATGATGTTGATATTCTGCCAATTCCAGAAAGCTTACTCTAGGAAGAAGTCCATTATGGTATGAGCTCGCAGCGCTCTTTGGTATCTGCCCCGAACATAATCCCCCTACTCTAGGTCCGGCTGTAGGTCATACTGCGCGTCTACTGTATCTGCCCTGGAAGAGTCATCCCTGCTCAGATAACCCTCGGGTCCTCCTCCAAATCATACTCCAAGTCATCCGATATCTGGCAATATTAGACTCGGCTTCGGGCCATACACCAGTAGTGTGGGCATGCTCTCCCTCACCGTTCACCACAAATAGAGATCTCCCAATGTGTAGTAATACACGAACAGCTAGCTGTTCGGAATTCACTGCTCCGGTGGGATCTGGTTCACGGAAGCCTGTGATCCCTTACGCTGCTTATGATATCTTGTTGTCATTCCAACAAGATCATATCAGTATACCATTCTAATACTGCTAGAACCACTTTAAGCTCTATACCAAAAATGTCAACACCCATTAACATTTTGATATGTGCAGAGTGATAAAGAATTGGTTCCACATGAAAACAGAAATAATAGTAAATATACTGATATAGAGTACATGTTTATATAGAGGATTTATCCCCGTAAGGTTTTATAAGATTTACAATTTATCCAAATATATCCAAAACAGAGGCCACATATAACCACTAGCCAAATTCTCAAGTTCCACATGTAACCCCCTCACGGCAATTATATCCAAACTACGAAATTTAAGTGAAATAGAGACCAATAAGACAAAAATCATTTTTATAATCACTCATCTCCAAGAGATAGGGTTAACAAACCAAACATTTAAAACATAATTCATCTGGTCTCACATTCACTTTTGAATACAATTACCTATGCAGTTATATCACATAATAATTATTAGAGTACGTAACAAAAATCCCGGCAACCCCGGGTTACTTATATATATATATTAGGTTTAAAGGTTGCCCAAAATGGGGATTACATGACCAAAATTTCACATTTACATCTCATATACAAAAAAATCTTAAAATCCAAAACGGATAACCAACAGTCCGAACTCCAGTATGTCCCTACTAGCCCTAACCACTCCTGGTTGGCCGCTTATCCTTGGAACCACTCGCCCTGTCTGAAAATGTTAGTCATTTGGAAAGAGTGATATTTTAAAGAATCCCAGTAGTAACAAATCATTCATACCGCACGTAATCACATAGCATGTAAGCAAATCATCACATAACAGCAGCAACACAAATCACAATTCACCCTTATCCCCTTTTACCGTCGAGAAAGCACACCATCCTAATCCGAACCGTTATTAGAAACTCAAGGACTATTGGTATGGCAGTGCATACGAATAGCCTTACGACTTACATATAGCCTTTTAGCCCACAAATAGCCTTTCAGCCCACAAATAGCCTTTCAACTCACATAATCACAAATGTTACACCCTAACCTCATCCCCTTTTACCTCCAGGACGGCACACAGCCCTTACCCGAACCGTTATTAGCGACTCAGGAACTATCGGTATAACGACACATACACAATTCCACCAATATTGCAGCATACAAATCCATCACAAACCAATGATATAACACACATACAATGCATCATATAAGATATAAAGGAAAAGTCACTACCTGAATCTTTCCTGACTTTCTTTGGCTCTGCAAGCTCACAAGGGCAACAGATATCAAATCCTATACCAAATTAGGGACAACCAATCAATCTCTTTTCCAAATGTATACTTCCATAATACTTTAAGTTGGTTACCATTTAGGACTCTTTAGATGACTAATAGAGGCCTAAACATATGCTTAAAGGGTTGGGAGAACTACCCTGAAAACCCCTTTTTTTTTAAAGGTAAAACAGTAATTTTAGACTGGCTCACTCGAGTGAAGATGACCTCACTCGAGTGATGAGCGGCTTGTGCTCGAGTGAGAACAGCTCTCACTTGCAAGTGTTTGACAGTGAGCAGCTACTTCAGCCAAAAAGTGCTCACATCACTCGAGCATAAGGCTTTGCACTCAGGTGATGACTCCAAATCTGCTCGAGTCCCCGGAGGTGCAAAACAAGAAGTGAGAAACCTAGAGCACAAGCAATATCAGAGGGACAAGCTCACTCGAGCATACCCCCCAGTGCTCGGGTGAGGGGCCTGCACTCGCAGTGTCAGATCATACTCTAGAGCATAGGTCAGCGAGTAACAACCTGAGAGTAACCCTAACCTTGGACTCACACCATCACTCGAGCAACCCCTTTCTCACTCGAGTGATCACCAACTTCACTCTCGGTGACAGAAGTGCACTCGAGCTCCACTCATAGAACCTGGGAAAAACTCGAAGCAGAAAAGGGAAAATACACGCAGCACTCGAGCAAGATCTTCCCTCACTCGAGTGTTGCTATTAGAATGCCCAGATCGCAGCACATGACATAAATTTTCCAGATGGTCAAAACCAATCCCAATGGTTTCCAAACTTCTCACAAAGCTCATACACACTTACTTATGCCTAAGGAACACATTGGCAACTTCCAAAACACCTAAATACCATTCTAACTATAATCAAACACTTAGGTCTCTATGACACACCCAATGTCCAAATTTCATTCAACTCAATTCAAACTTTCCAAATCAACTCCATCAATCAAATAACTCCACAATAGACTAATTCCAACATCAATTACTATGAATTTTATTCATTCCAAAATAACCATAAATTAGGGCAAATTTTCCAGAATTTCTTAAACTTATCCAAAACTTATAACATATATATCAAAATGCATCAAATGCCTACCTCTTCAATTCGCCAAATCCAGAATCTTGATTCTCCAACTTCTAATTTCGTCCAACACCCAAATCAACACTATTCAAGATTCTGAAATCACCATAATGAAGCTCTCAATGAGGTGCACAACATTAGATAAGAGGATTTTAACAAAGAAGGACCATTACTCACCCAAAATCAAAGCTTTCACTTTCTCTTTCCTTGATTGAGTTCAACAAAAATGGGGAAAGATGAGAGAGAATATGATAGGTGAGGAAGATGATGATGAAGTGTGATCTTTTCCCTTGGCCAATTCTCCCACCGAAAATAAGAGAGAAAAGTGAACTTTTATCCTTTTGTGCCACATCCTATGGTCCACACAATGCCACATGTCACCATCTTCCCACTTCCACTATGATCTCACACAAGCTTAATACACGGGATCCTGACCCATATGCAACAAATCTCAACCATTGATCTCTAATCACCAAATACACATATATCAAATTTACATCATATTTCTCTAAAAGTGTTTAATTATACTAATTACAATCAATATCAGAGTCATTAGCCCTTAATCCCAAATTGGGATATTACACCACACCCTCATTTGCCTGTATCGGTTTCCTTTCCCTTGGAGCCGTTAGCTCCTGCCAGAATTTTGTTGTTATGAAAAGGGTGAGATTCTAAGGAATTCCAGTAGTAACATACTATCATTCATAGAAAATGTGATAAATAAATATGTCAAATACCAGTTAATGTCATATTATACTAACACATAACTTAGTTAGTCAGAAATGTGTTCAGAGCCAACCACAGTTACAACCCATAAAAATCTCGTACCTCAATCCATGACTAGGTAGATCAATGTACCCGCAGGTTCTGGCAGTAGGCACTATTTGTAATATGCCAAAAAGTGATTAAGGGCTAATGACCTCCAAAGTATATGTGATTAATGTTAAACAAACACTTTTAGAGAATGTGATGTAAATTTTGATATAAATGTGTTTGGTGAAGATTTGGCAGTATTATGATAATCAAGGGCAAAATGGTAAAGTTATTGACCAATTGGTCGGTTATCGAAGAGAAACTCATTGGTAATTTGAAAATTAATGGTTGAGAATTATTGTCAAGAGATAAAAAGGGGTAGAATCATGTGCTTTAAGCTCATACATGTTTATGGTTGAGAGAGCAAGATCATGACATGTGGCAAAAGGTGAACCATTGGATTTGGTCAAATGTTCAAACACCCTTCCCTCTCTCCTCTCTCCTCTCTCCTTCAAGGTCGGCTATGTGTTCATGGGGGGCAAGGAATATATGTTTTTTCATCATCATCTCATCTTCTCTCACCTGCCTCCATTCTCGCCAACAAAGAAGAGGAAAGAGAAAGAAATAGGTGAGATTTTGGCTTGTTTAATGTTTCTTTTAGCTCAACTCACCTTCATTAATCTCATTCATGGTGGTAAGGGCTTCATTGCTATGGTTTCAGATTTTTGAAAGGTGGTGTTTGAGTATTAGAAGAAAGTTGAAAGTTGAGAAATCAAGAAACCAACCTTGGGAAGAGGAAGAGGTGATTATTGCTATAGATTGATCTAAAACTTGTGATCATTGGTTGAGATTTGTAATTTTTGGATTTTACCTTGATTTTTGTATAATTTTGAAATGCATGAATTAGATAATGTATAGTGTTTAATTTGGTGGCATAATGTGTCATTGGAGTTAGTTAGAACCTTGGAAGGGAAAGTGGTGTACGTGAGAAATATGTGAGAATGTGGTGTCCAAACCCAAAACTTGTTATTAGAATGGGAATTTGGTTTTTTTAGTATTTCTAATGTGTTCCTTATGAAATTTTATGTGGAAATAGACTTAGGATAGAATTTTAGGACCATTGGAAGCATATTGGTAAGGTTTGGAAAATTCTATTAGCTGCTGCATTTTGGCTTCTGGTAAGCCTTACTCAAGTAAGGTAGGGTCTCACTTAGTATAGCACTATGTTTCTCTTTTTCCCTTCAATTCCAATCGAGTTTTCATGTAGAAAGGAAGATTGCACTTTCTTCACCTGCAAGTGATATAGGTCTTCACTCATGTGACATATGTTTCACTCGAGTGCGAGAGTGTTTGGCATAAGGTGGGCGCATCTCAGGTTAGCACTCGCAGGCTAGTTTTCAAGAGTGTGCCCTAGCACTCACAATTGTTGTGCTATCACTTGAACGACAGGGCCGGTGCTTGGGTGCACTTGTCTCTTTAGGGTTTCTGTTGCTTTCGAGTAGTCACTTTCTATACCTCACTTTCTAGTACTCGAGTGAGTATGAGGCTACAACTCGAGTGTTAGGTTTAGGACTGGAGTGGTGTGATTATTTTCTAACTCAGTCATTGCTCTTGGCCAAGCACTCATGCGAGTGAGCTTCCATGCTCGAGTGCAAATCTCAGTATCACTCGAGTGAGGTCTTCGTCACTTGAATGCATGAGTCACAAATCAGTAATTTCACCTTCAAAAAAGGGGGTCTTTAGTATAGTGTTCCTAACCCTTTAGGCATGTGTCTAGACTTCTATTAGCCACCTAAAGAGTTCAAATGATAACCAACTCTAAGTTTTATGAAATAAGGATTTGGAATAAGGATTAATCCATCGTCCTTGATTTTAATTTATAGGCTTTGATATTTTCCCTGATTGCGAGCAATCGGTGCCTATGCATGCTAGGAAAGAACAAGGTAGTGACTCTTTTCCTTATACTATATGTGATGCATCATATGCTTGCTTGATCATAAATTTGTGAAGACTTTGTATGCTGCAAAGCTTGTGGATGTGAGCTAAAAGGCCATTTGTGAAAGTCGCAAGGCTATTTGTGAGTTGTAAGGCTATATGAAAGCCGAAAGGCTATTTGTGGGCCAGAAGGCTATTTGTGCGCCGTAAGGCTATGTGTATGCGCCACCACACTAATAGTCCTTGAGTCCCTAATAATGGTTCGGGTAAGGACTGTGTGCCTTCCCGGCGGTAGAAAGGGATGAGGGTAGGGTGTGATGTGTATTGCTGCTACTGCTTAGTGATTTACTTGCATGATGTGTAATCATGTGTGGTATGAGTGATTTTTTACTATTTGGATTCAGACAAGGCAAGTAGCTCCAAGGATAAGCAGACGACCAAGGGCGGATAGACCTCCTTAGGGAGATTTATATTTTGGTTGTTGGTTATCAATTTTGGTATTAGGATTACTATACATATTTGGGATGTAAATATTCGAACGATTTTGTGTAATCCCCTAAAAGGGAATTTACAAACCCTTAGCATATATACAGATGAAATCCAAGGGTTACTGGGATTTTTATTGTACACTCTAATCTGTTTAAGTGTGATTTAACTGCACAGGTAATTATATTTGGAATTTGAAATTGAGACCAAGATGAGGAAGAAATTTTGAAAGAATTTGTGAAAACCCTACCGGAAGGAAGGGAATGGAAATGATTTTTTAATTATTAGTAGTCTCTAATCCATTTTGATTATGCCTTTTTGAATCATAATTACTGTTTATAAGGTAGGAGGTTATATTTTGGTATCAGAGCTGTAGTTCCTGGTAATGGTAGAGATTGCTAGGATAGTTCCCTTAGTCTTGCCTGTAGGGATAGAAGATGATTGTGATTAGTTACTGTATACGCTTGTCTGATTTGCTAATATGGATATATATCATCTTTATGGATACATGTGTATACGTTGTCTATGATGTTGACATGGTAAACTACTTGTAGCATGAAGAAAACAAAGGGGCAACCCAGAGTTCTGCAAGTAGATCCTGAGGTGGAAGAAGTTAATAACAATCCATCAGATCCTATGTAAGAGTTGATGGGTTTAAGTAAAGATCAAAGGGATATGATTGTTGAGCCGAGAGAAGAGCTCAGAGTAGAGAGAGCAAAGAATAAAGAGGATCGGGATCAGTCTACTCTGGAGGAGACCCAAGAAGAAACTTGTCACAAAGAAACTACAGAAGGGTCACCACGACCATTAGAATAACCTCCTCATACTGGACCAAACCAAGAATCACATGGGGTTCTAGTTAAAGAGGAAAGGGGTTTATAATACTAAGTTTTGAAGTTTTGCAAGCACCTGCCTCCAGTGTTCAGGGGGAGGTTTGATCCCTAAGCAGCCGAAGATTGGTTGAACCATCTCAAGAAGATTTTTGAAGTCCTTGAGTGCCCAGATGGAGTAAAGGCATGGCTAGCAATATATAAGCTCGAGGGAGATACAGATCGTTGATAGAGGAATATCGCCCTAACACTGAAGAATTGTAATATGCCACTGACATGGGAACTGTTACAGCAACAATTCAATGAGAAGTACTTTCCCAAGTCGGTGCGGTTAGAGAAAGAAATTGAATTCCTCTCCATTAAGCAGGGTGACACGGAGACCTTTGATGACTACCTATCTCGTTTCATCCGGCTATCTAGGTATTCCTCATATCTACAAAAAATGTATGATAAAGAGTGGAGTTCAGACATGTTGATATATGGGTTGAGGCGAGAGTTAAGAAAGATGTTAGCCACCCACCGATTTACTGAATTTAATGAGGCGGTTGAGGAATGCAGGATCACTGAGAATAATTTGAGAGACTTGTATCTGGCTAAGGCTACTAGCAACCGCAAAGAACCCAGTAAGGGTAACACTTCCCAGAAGCGGAAAGGCCAGGGATCCTCGTCATCTAAGGGCAGTGGTAAGAAGCCCTACCAGCCTAAAGATCATGAGCTTCAGAGATTTGCGACAGAGTGGGTGTGTTCTTGTTGTAATCAACCACATTATGGTAGAAATTGTCGAGGCAAAATGATCTATTTTAGATTGTCAGCGGCTATACGCAGAGCAGAGACCGAGGACTCAGGGCAGGGTATTTACCATGACTCACAAGGAAGCCCGGAAGTCCTCCAATCTCATTCAAGGTAATGTCCTTCTTAATGGTAATGTATTGTAAGTGTTGTTCGACTCAGGTGCAAGCCACTCCTTTATTGCTTATGATTGCGTGAGGCACCTGGAGTTGCATGTACATAAGTTGCCATTTGATCTAGTTGTATCGACGGTGATAGGTGTCAAGGCTGTGACTGCTGAAGCCTGTCTAAACTGTGTCATAACTGTGGAAGGGCTTGAGTCTAATGTAGATTTGATTTGTCTGCTGCTCTACCAATTAGAAGTCATTTTGGGTTTTGATTGATTGATGGCAAATAATGTGCTATTAGATTATGGGAACAAGAGGATAATGTATCCTACTTCTCAAAGTGTAAAGGATATGAATGGCAGTCTGAATTTCCTTTCGATCGCCAAAGCTGAGAAATATTTAGAGAAAGGTTGCTAGGGGTATATGGTGTTCTTTTCTGTCTAAAGAGAGACTGGGGAAACTCTGAGTAGTATACCCGTGGTAAATGAATTCCTTGAGGTATTTCCTAATGACCTTATCGGATTGCCTCTGAAAAGGGAAGTTCAATGCCCATTTGAGATTGTACCTAGATGTGGTTTTATATCAAAGGCCCCATATCGTATGGCCCTAAATGAAATGGCGGAGTTGAAGAAGCAAAATGAAAACTTGCTTGAGAAGGGTTCATTAGACCCAGTGTGTCACCTTAGGGAGCTCCAGTGTTATTTGTTAAAAAAAAAAGGACAGGAGTCTTCGTTTGTGTGTCGATTATCGAGAGTTGAACAAGATTACTATTAAGAACAAGTACCCTCTCCCAAGAATCAATGACCTTTTAGATCAACTGTCTGGTTCGTGTGTATTTTCAAAGATTGATCTAAGGTCGAGTTATCATCAGCTACGTGTGAAAGTGGAAGATATTCCAAAGACTTCTTTCAGGAGAGATATTAGCATTATGAGTTTCTGGTGATGCCATTTGGGCTAACAATGCTCCTGCAATATTTATGGATTACATGAACCGTGTCTTTTGACAATATCTGGATCAGTTTGTTGTTGTGTTCATTGATGATATTTTGATATTCTCCAAGAGTAGGGAGGAGTATGAGCATCATTTGAGAATTGTGTTGAATATATTATATGAGAAGTGGCTCTATGCCAAATTGAGTAAATGCAAGTTTTGACTGCCAGAAGTAAAATTCTTAGGCCATGTTATCTTGCAAGAAGGGATCTCTATGGATCCCAGTAAAGTGGAAGCAGTACTGGACTGGAAGAGGCCAGAAACTGTTACTAAGGTATGCAATTTTTTAGGTCTTACTAGTTACTACCGGAGATTCATTCAGAATTTCTGTCGTATTGCTTTGCCGATGACCAAGTTCGTGAGAAAGGATCAGCCGTTTGTGTGGGATGAGAAATATGAAAATTGCTTTGTGGAGCTGAAGGAGAGGTTGACTACGACACTTGTGTTGATTATACTTAATCCCAGCTCGACTTATGTTGTGTACAGTAATACGAGTAAGTAGGGATTAGGGTGTGTCCTTATACAATAGGGACGTATAGTGGCCTATGCCTCTCGATAGCTCAAACCTCATAACAATAATCATCACAAACCCATATCTCTTGTTTACTTTTACCAATATGGTGTATTCTAGTCACATGAGTGGCTAGTTTTCTTTGATTCTCAAGGAGAGATGTATGGCTTGAGCCTTATGTTCTTAATTGTTAGAAGGAGTTGTATTAGAGTTTTAATCTTTCATATGTAAGTTTTTATGATTTTCTAGTTCTAGGTTTTGAGATTTTTCACATTTGGTTTCCAATTTCATTTTAATAGTTTTATTGATTAATATGTTATTCTTGTTTTAATTATAATTTGAGTTCCTATCTTTTCTTTTTATGATTGCTTATGTAGTTCAAATATGTTATTATTAGGATTGCACGAGTACTCATATTGCTTCATTAGAGAATATATCATTCAATTATTCTTGTTTTGGGAAACCAAAATATAATTATTATTGAAATTCACATGGTAAGAGATATTTAAATGGTTATTTAATTGATAATTGTATACTAGTTCTATGTATGATTATTAATTATAAATTATGACCTATAGCGTTCATCTAGGGTTTAATACATGACTTAGTACCCACTTATACACTGTGTTTATCATTTTGGACCGTGATAGCAACTCATCAATCCTTGGGAAGCTTATCAGATTGGTAGAAGTTTCTTACTCTATCTCTTATTGCAGTTTTGCTTTCTCACTTTATAAAATCAATAATTTCTTCCTATCTTCTCTCTTAATCATGATAATAATTAAAAGGAATTCTTAAGCTAAGCTTGACTCCACCTTGAGATATGACCTCAGTCCACCCTATACTATATAGGGAAGATTTAGTTATTAATTTAAGCACTAACAACAAGCGCAATCACATTTGTTCGCTAATTCACTCTTTTTTATAGTGAGACAAATTTTAAATGACAATAACAATTGTCACATCCCCAGCCTAGACCTTCTTGGTACTGGCGCTGGCTCACATCCCGATACTCACATTTCCTGGGTAGCCCCCTGGGTCCTCTTGACCGCAGGAGAAGGATGGACTCACAAGGAGTATTTCCACACCCCTTCTGGATTTCTCTCACCTCCGCACGGTTCGAACACCCTACCCCCAGGTTCGCCAAGCATGCCTACTTACCCACAGGTGACAACAATTATCATATGAAACTATATATAAAGGGTAGCCGAGTATACAAGGCTCCCATCAAGTGGAATTTGTGAAAAGATAGATATATGCAATCTTACCCCTAAGATTTGAATCCTAGCCTCTAGATCACAAAGCAGCAATCTTACAACTCCTATGCTCACCCTCTTTCATGTGAAACTAAATATGTAAAAATAAAAATAAAAAAATTAATATAATATTTTCGTTATATTATATTGAAAATAATAATCAATTTAACTATAACAAAAAGTAATAATCAATAAATTTTGTCTACTTTCGAATACATTGTTTACCCTTCACAAACAAGAGATAATAAACCTTTTCCATAAATTCAAGTCCTATGTACATCCTATTAAGAACACAAACTAGCAATAAACTCTAGTGCATCCATTATTTAGTACAAGACACATAAGAGTAAAACTACAAAATATCAAACAGAAACACACGTAGATCAACACACTAATAACTTAAACTTCATAGAATTGAATGCAAAAATCAAACTAGAGGGGTTGGAGATGGAGGAATAGGAATTTCCTTCAAACCTTCCAGCATCAATATCACTTTCCTCATTGAAGGTCGCAAAGACAAGTCCTCTTGGACACACCATAATGCCACCTTCACCATTCTCTCCAATGTCCTCCATTCCACATCTTCATCTAATTCTACCAATTTGTTCAATTCCCCTTTCACAAAGCAATTATAAACCCAACTTGAAAGCATTATTTCCTCTTCTGAGGCCACATTCACATCTATATTTCTTCTGCAACATATCATCTCCAACAGTACCACACCATAGCTGTAGACGTCAACTTTAACAGATGTCAAAGCATCTTTCTGCCGTTCCGGCGCCACATAGCCACTTGTTAATTCATATATTGTTGTGGAGGATCTAGAATGTTCTGGCTTTGATGATAGTCTTGCAAATCCAAAATCAGATATTTTTGCTGTCCATAGTTCGTCCATGAGTATGTTCTGGGGCTTGATGTTGCAATGGACAATACAAACTTCACACTCTTCATGTAGATATAGGACTCCTTTTGCTACATCCAATGCAATTTTGACTCTGTGTTTCCAAGATAGATGCATCTCAGGCTTGAACAGAAAATCTGCTAGAGACCCATTGCTCAAATACTCATAAACAAGAAGCTTTCTTGACCCATCAATGCAATAACCAATGAGCTGAACCAGATTTCTGTGATGAGTTCGAGCAATTGCTGTGATTTCTGCTTGGAATTCTTTTTCTCCTTCTTCGTCAACAACTTTGTCTAGTTTCTTCACAGCTATCCTTCTATTATTGCTTCCACGAATTGTCCCTTTGTAAACCACTCCAAAAGATCCTCTACCGATCTCTTCTGTGAAGTTTCCTGTTGAATCCTCCAACTCATCAAAGGAAAAAATTCGTAGACTACAATCCTCAGTGAATCCTAGATTCGCACTTGCAGATATCTTTCTGTACGAATGGACTTGACGCTTGTAGATGAAGAAAATAGACATAGCAAAGAGTAAGCAAACAAATGAAACCGAACCTAAAGTGAAGATCAAAGTCAAAATAAGACTTTTCTTGTGATCAACAAGAACTAAAGGCTTCTTTGGATTTGCAGAAATAGTGATTGTAATCCCTGAAGGCAACTTGAAGAGGGCTCTGTTTCTTGAATTTTGATTAATTCTGCCATATCTAAGAGGAAGCCTATACTTCTTGCAGATACCATCTTCATGTAACGCTGCCCCACAATCACAGTCTTCCTGGCAAGATTTGCCACAAGCTTCCATTTCCAATGAAATAACCCAATAAGGAACAAGGCTCCAATCCATATGTTCCAACGGGTTACTGACATTGTAAAGCATCCTTGGATCTTTACTTGTGATACAGTCATTTTTCATTATCTGTTCACAAATCAAGAACATGTTATTGTTGCTCCCATCATTGATTGGCTTGAATCCAGGATAACACTTACATTCTGCTTTGCCAGTAACGTTCGAGCAATAACTATTCAAGCCACAAAATCCTTTGACTTGACAAAGATCATAAATA
Source organism: Inga laurina (assembly GCA_963855925.1). Lineage (NCBI taxonomy): Eukaryota > Viridiplantae > Streptophyta > Magnoliopsida > Fabales > Fabaceae > Inga > Inga laurina. The sequence continues at coordinate 35,560,501 of OY979709.1, read as the reverse complement.
GCCTGCCACACAATAATCTGGCTAGTGAAATCAGTATTATTATTTTCAAATGTGTGAACATTCAAAACAAAATTACCATCTACATCCAGTGTGGCACGGTAGATTGATAAGCTTGTGTTCTCTTCAATCTGTTTGCTAGAGGCAACAACCTTAATGGTATTTGTATCATTCCCCAAGCAAAGAAAGCCTGTGAGGTTAAGAGTGAGTCGGGAGATAGTCTTGTCCATAGTATTTGAGGCCCAGAAGGCATCATCGTTCCTTTCACTGTTCAAAGGGTAGGCAACAAGATTCCCATCAGCCTGCATTCTAAGGACGAAATTTCCACTTGAATAGTTTGATTCTGACAAATCAGAAACCAATCCATGTCCAGTAGATAAATTCTGACCTCCTAATATGGTATCAGTGGGGAAGTCAAAGCTTTGCCAGATAACGTTATGGTTTCTTCCATAAAGCACAAAGTTCCCAGAATCAAGCATAGATGCTGAGTTTGCAGGCTCTAAAATGCTAGCAATAGAAGTGTTTTGCAGAAGAAGCTCACCGTTTTTGGTTAGAACAAGCCTTGCGTTTGAGGAGACAGGAGGGTCATCACGATTTGAAGTCCACACGATTGTTTTATTAATCCCATCGAACAACCAGATTCCAAGTTTGAAGCCATCGCCTTGCTGATAAAAGCCAAATGCAAATCGACCAGAAGGTGCAGGCCATGAAGTGGGAGGAATAGTGGGGGAAAGAGAAGAACCGAGTGGTATTATTTTTGCAGATACTATTTCAAATCTTCCACATAGAAAAGGTAGTAATAGAAGAAAGTGCATGCTTGAAGGAATGGTAGCCATGGCTACTATATGATAAGAGAGTAGAAGAATTATTGCTTCCTAAGCAAAATAATTTTTGCCGCTATAACGGCCTTAATTATCTACTGTTATCACTGGTTTGAAAAGTCTTGCACATGAAAGTCTAATTACAAGTCTTCCTGGGAAGGCGCTGCGAAGTTGCACATGTCACCTCATTATCTTGGTGTTCCTTCTTATAAGAAAATGACCAGGAAAAAAAAATTACAGATGTCAATGGTCAAAGATTGAAAATTTCTCCCATATATCCCGTGTTCGAACCTTACATACTTTATCAACATCAAAGAAAAAAATTATAAATTAAAAATATATTCTTAAACAGTGGTATTTAAATTTAAACTTGTTCTGAGAAGTTCCAAGAAGAAAATCTTTAAGTTCGTATATATGTTTAATAATTTGATTTTTAGACGAATTTTTTATATATTCAAATTATTTAATTAACAAATATTACAAGTTTTGATATATTATATTTTTTGGTGAACATCTTCGATACACTTACATCTGGTTACCTAATTAACTAATATATGTAGAGTAAGGATGTTAGTTAAGTCATCCAAACCATCTTCCTTAATTCTCTCTCCCTCTCTTATTTATTATTATTGAGGGAATATCAAAAAAGTTAATTTAGAAACAATTAATAAATATGTAAAATAGATCTTATATTTCATACCAACAACAACTCTCCAATTAGGCTCTTCAATAAGGACTGGAGGAGTATTATTTTAATAAAAATATTTTTACTTTTAGAGGGTAGGGGCAAGCAACTAGGGGTGAAAATAGGTTAAGCTAAGCTATTATCTAAATAGGCCTAAGCCTCCCAAAGAAATTTAAAATCCTGGGCTGAACCTATATGTAGGCATTTTTTTAGGCATGGGTGTAGGCCTTCAAAATGCCTAACAAAGTCTTAAGCATGTTTAAATGCCAGTTAAAATGTAAACATTTAAATAGTCTTTAAAATATATGCCTCCAAATTTATATACAATTATTCAAGCTTATTTACAATCCTACATTATGTCTCAAAAGCCTAACATCCATTATCGTCTTAATATAAGGGCTTAATAAGGAAAAGAAAAGAATGCCTAGTAACAATAGTTATCCGAGCAAGTGGAAATAAAAAAAAAACTAATCGTCTGCTATCTAATGGTGTATTTTTTGAAATCAACCAAGCATAATTGGCGCATGTAAAACTGGATTTTACCTTTTATTTTTCTCACATAAGCAGAGACATATTCATTCTACTAAGATTATAATATTTCATTTGGCATTAAAATAAACTCATAACAATTATTATATTTTAGTGGACGATGCAAATCAAGGGAGAGGGAATGAGTTAGCATTGCCATCTAGAGCAATCAAAGAGAAGAGAGGTAGGGCTAAATAATTGATATAAATGTAAGGTGTGAGTGTATGTAAAAGACGATGGAATGTGAAACTTAGGATTAAGCCTAAGTTGGTAAATTTATAAATTATTTAAATAATATTATATATACTTATATAATAGCATAAATTAAAAAAAAATTAAATAGGTCAAGTCTGTAAACTTGTAAGATATACCTTATAAAAATAAGTTTGACTCGTTTTTTTAAATAGGCTTAATAATAAATCTAGGCCTAAACCTCACCTATTTGCTAAAAAGACTAGATTAGGTTTTATGTAGGTTAAGTCATAGGCCTCTATTAGAGGCCAGACATATTTCCATCCCTGGGCAACAAATTGACTTGTTCAGTATATGAACGTCATGTGATACAGTCAATCCAATGGCAACCAAGAGAAGAAAACAAACTACTCCGTTTGGTTTGTTCAAAGCGTAGGGACCATAAATTGATTTAATTCATCTGTTACTGCTATGTGGAGTTGCTTTCGTTTAGGAAAACGACTTTAAGTCAAGCAAATGTATTCGTAAATGCCTAATTTATTAATGTTAGAGTGACGATCACGGGATCATTATCCCTCGTCGCTTTTCTTCATCAACATTTCATTTCTTTGTTTTTGACTTGGGATCTTGAAAGATATGTTTTACCATTAATTTTAAATTTATTTTATATTTGAGTAATTAAAAATTTTGAATTTTTGTATATTTTAATTCAAATTTCCTTCTTGAAGATGTTCAACCACAATAGTCCTTGAACAATTTTTCCTCGCAAGAGACAACTTACCATTACATTCCCTTTATGGATCATGACAATAGTGGGACAAGCATCTCAGTTTAATTTTTTTGTTTTAGCAGGGAGGTGGGGGGAAAGCACTCCAAAGGACTTACTTCTTTTATAGATAGTTTTATATTTGTTGTGATTATATCAAATGTTATTTATTAATTTTTCTTAAAAAAAAAAACGATGGCCACCAGGGTTTGGGTTTGGGTCTATATTTTGGGCTATCATTTGTTTTCTGGCATTCCGTTGGACCTCTTTTGGGCTTTCATTTTTTTTTTTTTTTGGTAATCGAAAGTTTAGGTAGGTTCGGCACCAGTCCCCTACCAAGGCCAGGGCACGGCCCCAGGGCTCTTCGAGCGCTTACAAGGGACTTACGAGATCGCCTACCAATGAGGTCTCCCCATCGGTCAGAAGGTTCGAACACACTCCCTTGTGATCGGGCTTTCATTTTTATCTCAACAAACTTGAACTTGTCATTAGGGTTTGGGTTTACCTTTTTGAGCTATTATTCGTTTGCTGGTTTTTATGTTGGACCTCTTTTGGGCTTTAATTGGTATTTCAATAAGCTTGCACTTGTCATTAGGGTTTGGGTTTATATTTTTGGGCTAATTTTTTATTTGCTGCCTTTTTCTGTTAGACCTTTTTTAGGTTTTAACGATCTATCTTTTTTTTTTTGATAAATGCATTTCTCAATATTCAAACTTATATTTTCATCCTTATAAAGGCAAAATCTCTTATCATCTCCACCAATCACTTGTTAGTAGAGTCAATTTTATTAATACAAGAAGAAAAATTACGCTTACCAATAGCTGCAACCCAAAAACACACTAAAGAAAAAACCAAACATTACAAACTAACACACAACAAAACTCACCCAAAGCAATAGAATGACTGTAAAAACTATTATCCAATTCCACTCCTTCCGCTGTCAATCACCTCCAATGGATGACTCTCCTTTTGAATTCTTGTATCCAAAGCACTACCAAACCAGCATGCCTTTGTCCATCGACAGAAAAATAGTATTCCCTCCAATACATAATATACAATATATTTACCTAATTTGATTAGATTAAGAAATTAAAGTTAGTTAACATGACCTGTATTTTCTAAAACATCCTAGTTATTTTCCTTAATTCCCTCATTCCCTATCTTCTTTAATTATTGTTGAGAGAACATCAATAAAAGTAAATTATGATAAGATTGACAAATATAAAAAAAAATATATGTCTTATATTTAGGATCAAGATCAAACTCCCTAAATATTTCTTATATATTAAGGACTAAAGGGAGTAAATGTTCACAGCTCTCAACTTCTTCACAGCATATGGGAGACAAACGGGGATAAGAATTCAAAAGCCCTGTTAATCGCTCTAGAAAGGAAATGTTTGAGACTTTAGGAGGAACATTCAATTGCCCAGTCTGTTTCCACATTGATCCTTGTACTTGAAATGAAGGCGCAAACCCTCTCTTCTGCTTTCTTCTTTATTGTTTCCGCACCAAAAATCATCAATCAACATATCTAATTCCTTACAAACTTTTTTAAGGAAAGTAAAACCAGTCATTGGATATATGACAGCATTATTCCGCGTCCTCTCTTGGTCTATTCTTAACCATTCAACTTGCAATTTGCAAGTTCTATCAATATACCAACACTGCATTGACTACAGCTTTGATTGTTAAACCCCTTAACATTTCAATATACACAGGGTAATAAGCATATAGATCTACGAGGTATATAGAAATAGCGGAAACATACTGACATTAAATACTTGTTTTCAATACAGGAATTTCCTCATAGGGTTTGAAATATGTATACAAATGTACAAAGTTTTCAAAAGAAACTAAATTACAAGTTAGATAACCAACAACCACTACAAAAAACTGTCATTTAATAGTAGTTAACAAGGTTTATTTGTAGTGATTTTAATCGTTACAAACAATATTAGTAGCGGTTAACAAAATAGCTACCAAATCCACTGTTGCAAACATATTTATAATGGTTATTATTAGTAACCGCTACTCAAGTAAACAACCCGTTACTACATTTGTAGTAGTTTCATCCCAACCGCTGTCATATCCACTACCGATAAGTCATCTTATGCAACATTTGTAGCCGTTTTTTAGTCGCTACAAATTTGACGCATGTGGTAGGAAATGAAAAAATGAAAATTTGTTTTTGTGTTTGTAGCAGTTATGGAACTACTACAAAAGTTGGAAAAGAAATTTAAAAAAGGCAGCAAAAATTAGTAGTCGTTACATAACCGCTACTAAGATTATATGAAATTTTAAATTTGGTGCCAGAAATTTAATTTTTTTTATTTGTAGCAGTTTTGTTGCTATGAACCGCTACAAATATTTTGTGAAATATTTAAAAAAAATTATACAATTATTTTTCTCCATTTTTATAATATGGGATTGAATAATTTATTATTTCAAAAGTTTAACTGATAGTAATTATTATGTATAAAGAATGATTTAATTAAATTGTTATAGTATAAATTATATATTTGTAATATTATTCAGAATATGTAGGCAATAAGAAATTATTGTATTGTCTACTACAATGTGGTTATCATTATATAAGGAAAATAGGAAACGGTGTGAAAAAGTCCTTCAATATCTGAAAAAAAATAGTGAGAATAAATATTATGCGTAGGATAAAAACATTGAAGTAGAAGAATAAAAAAACCCGTTACCATATTTGATTACCTTGTTCAAATTCTCAACTTTTAGAAAAATATTTATAAATGAGAGAAAATGAAAGATAGGAAAAGTTGAAAGAAATAGGGGAATGTTTGAAAAGATTTGTGGTGGGGGTATTTATAGGGATCTGCATAGCACTTGCAGTGGTTAATGTGATTGATGTTGTAGTAGTTTGATCTTGTTGCGCTTATAGTCTTTATTTGTAGTGGTTTGTATAATTATAGCGGTTTTGTTTTATTTGTAGCGGTTATAGAACCGCTACAAATAATGTACTAATTTTTTAAAATATATATATATACACATCCAAGGGTTACAAAAACAAAAGCATTTAATTTGTTTAATCATTCATCATCGCCATCCCTACAGAAATTGTGTGAAGAAATTGTTAGTGTAGTGGTATTATTTTGTAAACAAATTAAATTTAAATAATATGAACTTAAAAAGACGCACCAAAGTAGAGGTAAATTGTCATCGCTTTCAGAAAAGAAGCTTTCAAAATTGGTAGGCTGAAATGAATCACTCTCGTAGGCGATGTTATCGCCATCACCTGTAATCCCCCTGCCATAATCATATCCAAAATACTCGATTAAAGTGAAATAGAGACCAATAATAATCAAATAACACTTTCACAACCCATTTACCATACAAGGTTTTCACAAATGCATTTCGAAATTCAAATAACATGGTCTCATATTCACATTTCGAATACAATTACCACACGAAGATAAATCACATTCAATAACATATCAAAGTGTACAATATAATAATCCCAATGACTCATGGGTTTCTTACATTAATCATAGCCTTACATGGCTCAAATGCCTTCTATAAATTCTCATACAGGGATTACACAAATCCATCTCATATATATATATATATATATATTCAAATATTCACCCATATCCAAACACAAATATCCAATACACAAAACTCCCAACTATGATAACCAACTACCAACATCTCATTCCGAAGGAGACCTCACCGCCCTGGGTGCCTGTTCCATCCACGATCCACTACCCTGTCTGAAAGGTTAGTAGGGGAAGATGAGATTCGAGAGAATCTTAGTAGGAAAACAATACCAATATGCATGTACAATATATGTTTAATGCATGACATGCTTGCATCACATAACTCATGCTCACACAATGTCAAATTTGTAAGCTAATTACTTCGAACAACATATCTATGGACATAGCATACACAGAAACATAGCTTCAAACATTCATATATGTTACACATAATTATGCAAAGTAATAACATGCATCAACACACTAACACAAATATCAAATACATGCAAAAGAGGTAAGTTCCCTACACTGGTCCTTTCCATATATACTCCAGTACCAGCAACTCATAATCAGGGCGAACATCAAACCCTATAACCAAAGTAAGGACATAGGGTTAATCCCTTTTCCAATTCCTTAACTTCAAATACTCAAGTTGGTTATCATTTAAGACCTTTAGGTGGCTACTCAAAGCCTAAACACATGCCTAAAGGGTTGGGAGAAACTTGACCAATGATCTCTTTTGAAACCTCACAATCCCATTCTTGACTACATCACTCGAGAGGTGGATGACGCACTCGAGTGGTAGACGACTCGTACCCAAGTAAGGACGGCCCACTCCTGCAAGTGCTTGACCGAAAGCATAAACAGAGAACAGAATGGCTCTTTGCACTTGAGCACCCAGATTACCACTCGAGTAAAGCCCCTACACTCTCCTGAGTCCCACCAAGCAAGGCATAAGGAGTGCTCACCTGAGAGCACAGAAAACCCAAAGCCAGAAGTGCACCGAGCACTAGCTCTGGCACTCCAGTGAGGGCACAAAACTTGCAAGTGCCAACATACACTCTTGACAAATCAATTGTGAGTGACAACCCGAGACGTGGGCTTATACCTCAAAATACACATTCACTCGAGTGAGACACCTCTCACCCGAGTGAGGACCCTCTTCATTCGCAGGTGAGGAATTGCACTCTTGCTTCTTCCACATGCAAGAGCAACCAAAATTGAAGGGAAAAGGGAAAACATAATGCTACACTCGAGTGAGACCCCTGTTTACTCGAGTGAGGCTTTAACAGAAACCAAAATGTAGCAAATATCAGAATTTTCCCAACTCAACCCATATGTTTCCAATGGTCCCAACACTCTAACACAAGACTATTCCCACATAATTTTGCACAAGGAGCCCATTGGAGACCTCAAACCTCTCAAAATCATATCACAATGACATTTCCCTATTGGTCACACTTATTACACACATTACCCAGTTTCACTAACTTTACTTCCAATCATCCAAACAATCCTAATGACACCAAAACACATTCAAAACACCATTTTTACTACAATACAATATGCAATTCTCCCAATTACCTGTTATACAAAATCAGGGAAAAATTCCACAAATCACAAAACTTAACCAAAAGTCACAAAACTTAGATCAAAGAGAAGCTCTTACTCACCTCTTCCTCTTTCCAAGTAGTTTCTTGATTCTTCATCTTTCAAATTTCCTCAAGCTTTCAAATACCTTCTTTCACAAATCTAAAATCATAGCAATGAAGCTCATCACTATGAACAACATTATAGAAGAGTGTTTAAGCTAAAGAGGACAAGAATAAGGCTAAAACATCACCTTTCCATTTCTCTTTCTTCCCTTGCCTTATGCGTCCATGGAGGATGAAGAGAGAGAGAATGAGATCAGAAATTTGGCTCCCCTGAAGCTCCCTAGCCAACTTAGAGAAGAGAGGAGAAAGGGAAGAGCTTTTTGAAACATTGATCAATCCAATGGTCCACATTGTGCCAAATGTCGCAATCTCATCACACCTCCCATGAGCTCACATACACACTAACACATGGGATTCCACCCTTCTCTCTTACACAAATCAATCTTAACCATTGATCTTTAAGTTACCAATGAGTTTCCTCTTCAACAACCAATCAATTGGCTGACAACTTTACCATTTTACCCCTGATTATTGTAATTCTCATTGAATCACCTCTAAACACATTATATCTTTTCATTAGCCACAATATGCGCCCTCCCTATATTTTAAGTCAATTTAGACGTTAATCTATAATTGAACTTAAATACAGGATTTCGGTACAGCTCATAACACATTCGAATCTCAAAGCAATCATATTCTCCAAAAGTGGTTATTTATAAATAATCACATCCACTTTTGAAGTCATTTGCCCTTAACCGAAAATTGGGATATTACATCAGCCATGTTGTAAAGGTCTCGAGGCTTTAAATGAACTACCGTATGCCAAACCCTATGCCTCTCGCCCTCGACATAATAAACCTAGTGTACCTATAAGGTAAGAATATACAGCTCATCATCTACAGAATTCCCACTATGGATTGGTTGTGAGAAATTTACCGATGTGATGCCTAAGTTGTCAGTTGTGAGTCCTCAGGAAGTCGTGGTATTTGCCCACAAACACTTGAACAGCGTCACGGTGAAACGACCTTGGTAATTAAACTTTGGTTTCGGTTTGGGCTGTTGATGTGCCTTAAAATTCTAAATGTATAAGAATTAAGTTATTACTCATTCATGTATCATCCTAAACATATTTGTTCGTTATCTTTTAGGCTATTTAGGTAGTCATTGGAAGCCCAAACAAGTGCCTACGGGCTTAGGAAAGCTCAACCAATCAACACTATTCAAAAATATGAAATGCTAAAACAAGAGTCTTGGCCTCGGCCAAATATCCTTTGGCCGTGGCCAAGAGGGGTTAGAAACTTGTAGGCTACGACCAAGAAATCCTCTGTTCTTATATCAACTTCCAAAAATCATAACTAAATCTACAAAAATCAAAATGGAGTAGTTCAAAGTTATATGGAAAGCTCTTTAAGTCCTCTACACAGAAAAAATATGAACCATCATCATCTACAACCACAAAAGTACATAATTCTATAAATTCCCACATTGTTTTAGAATCAAGTCCAAAAAACAAGACACAACTTTGAAAATTCATATCTCTTAGTATACAAGTCCAAAAAAATACCAATTACCTATCAAATTAAAGCTCTATATGTCTACTCTAATTCTAAAAAGTTTCATTACATTTGAACTTGGTTTGGCTAACGAAATGCATTACACAACAACACTGCCTCACTGGAGGCAATCAAACAGCATGCACTTGCAACTTGAATAAATTCTAGATTGATATACAAATCTCCAAAAATCATGAACACCTATATTCCCAAACAAGTTTCCCTTCTAAATCCAATGGAAACATCAAAATTCTAAAATTCCAACTCCTTCTCCCCTATTCTATACCTAGACGAAATTAGGGTTTTAGAAGAGAAAAATGTGTTTCCTTGATTTCTCTTGTTTAATCACTTCCTTTTAACTTATAATCACATGATTAACTACTTAAACATGAAATTAGCATGATTTGAGAAAATTTTGGTAGCATAACCTTTTTGGGGTTCATCATCCCAAAATCACAAAACCAAACCAAATCAAACCAAACTCAACAGCGACAACCACAATAACATCATATAACTCAAGAGAATAAAAGTTTTGGGAGTTACCTTTTTATTGTTCACTTTCTCTCTCTAGAAAGTTACTATTCACTCTCTCTTCCCTTGAGATTTTTCTTGCTACACATGGATTTCAAGGAGAAGAGATTAGAGGAAGTTCTAAGGTGATTTGCAAGCAAAATCACTAAATTACAAGCTCTTAACTTTGATTTTGCTCTTGGAACCCTAGAACACTTCCTTGTGAACAATAAGCTCTTTCAGCTCTTCTCTCTCTCTCTCTCTCTCTCTCTCTCTCTCTCTCTCTCTGCTTCAGCTGAATGAAAATAATGCCCAATGGAAAGGAAATGGCTTTTAAACATATCATCTTTATCTCTCTTGCAATATATTATTTCAATAGAATTTGAACATGTGCTTTTGCTTAACTTTATCTCCAACCAATTGAACTAAATCTTTCCTCTCTCTTATAAGCCTAAAAGGACGCCAACTTGGGGTTCTAATTGAACCAATTTGAATTCTTTAATTGCTTCATCCAATTGCCATGCACTTACCACTTATCTTTGATTTTTCAACTCGCCTTTTTGCTTCATCATTTTACTTGGTTAAAATAATGACACATGGAATATTTAATATCTAAGTTTCCAAGTAAATATATATTCCCCTTTTATTTCCCTATTTAACTAAAACTATAGAGAGAAAAGGGAAAAATAAATTGCTTCCCGCTTTATTGACAAATTACCGTTTTGCGACTATATTTTTGTAAGAATTCTTGTATATCACAATTCACCATTTTATTCCATTAAATATACCAATTGCATACAGGTAATATTGGTGACTAAAAATGGGATGTTACATTAATCAAAACTCCCCTTCCAGAAAAAGTACTTTGTGAATGGTCCCATTATTTATATATGCTAAAGTTTGGTTTTGTATTATCATTTAATGCGATTCTCCAATTTTACCTCTAGTTAGTTATATATCTCTCTCAACTTTTTTTCACTCATTCTCTCACTCTCTCCATAAATAACAGTGTTTTAGGAAGGTAAGTTATATTGTTTACCTATTTATTGTTTTTAACCAATTTTGACCAACTTTTTAAATTGCACAATTTAATTATTTGAATCTTATATTTTGAACGAGAGGAGTAACATTTAGTATCCAATATTTTTAGGTAAGATTTGAGATTGGTTCGCTCAAATGCATATAACTAAAGTTACAAAAGTCTAGAGAAAATGGTTAAATTTCTACCAAATTAGTTAGTTTGTTAGTCTCATTTATGAAAATTTTTTTGACCTGACTCAATTGTTCAACTTGACATTCCAGTCATGTATATAAACTCTTCCCCTGTTCATTGCATCAATGAGAGAATATCAATAAAATTTCATTTTGCTCTCAATAGCGTGATTCAAGTGCAATATATGTTACTTTGAGGAAACTTTTTTTAAGTGGCGACACAATTATACCATAAAGGATACAGACAGATTTTCATCTTAAAAATTAATTGTGGGAGTGGTCTTATTATGGGCAAAAGTTAGGGGACCCAATGGAGAAGCTTAGCATTTTGTGTTCCTGAGTGTTTTGTGAGCTTGAGATTAATCACGGATGAGTTAAGTAATTTGAATTGTTGGAATTTTATTTGTTAAGGTTGATACTTGATACAATTCTCTTGAATTGATTTAATTGAATATTCTTATTTACTTATGAATATTCTAGGCTTAGGCATCATCTCCCAACAAGTGCACTTCCTAAAATTTGAAATTGTGTTCTTATTTTTATAGTAAGGTCACTTGTCACCTCAACTAACAACTTGTTAATAATTAATGTGTGCAGATATTTTTTAATATGTATGCATGAAATGAAAATAATATCTTATTCAGTGTGTTTGATTTGAGAATAAGTTTGGCATTTGCATCATTTGTAGGTTTTGTAATTTAAATGAGTTTTTTTTTCCAATCATCTGGTTTAAATTTTTTCTTCGTCTTCAAGTTATCAAGTTTGAGTTTTTTTTTTAAATAAATTCTTTTCTTGTCAAATTACCTTAATTTTGGTGCGTATGGAATGGCCGCTCAATTCATTTTCTGAGTGGCAAAATTTAGATATTTGTAATCAATTATACAATAAGATGATAAAATTGATGGAAATGTTAATCATATAATCAAACTAGTAGTATAAATGAAGAATAGCTATTAGAATCGTTTGTGATCAGAAAGTGCCTAATAAAGTAAAATGGAAGTTCTATCACAGTGTTATAAGATATTCAATACTATATGGTAGTGAATGATATAGGCTTAAAAGAGACTACATGAATATAAAATTGGGGGTAGTCGAGAGGAGAATGCTAAGATGAATGTATGATCATAAGAAAAGATAAGATTCATACTAATCATATACCTGAATGAGTTGGAGTGACATCTATTGAAGAAAAAATTATAGAAAATCATTTAAGATAATTCAGACTCGTTCATCGAAGACCATTGGATGCACTAGTGATGAGGGTTAATCAAGCAAAATGAAGTCCTCTAAAAAGAAGTAAAGGAAGACCGAAGTGAACACTTAATAAGATTATAGATTGAGATCTTTTTGTTAATAATCTATCTAAAGATCTAGTTTTAATAGAACACAATAATGTTCTGTAATCCATGTAACCGACCCTACCTAGTGGAATAAGGCTTTATTATTGTCGTCTTCGTTAAATTACCTTAACTATGCATGATAAATAACTTTACCATCTCTTTTTAGCTGATAGCTAGAAACTAGTCTTCCTGAGATGTAAAGATCACCGAAGCTGGCTTTGCCTATCCTAACAAAGCCTTTTTCCATGTACATGCCTTGGTTTAAACCCAAGACATTATGTTTAAAGAACCCAGTCATCTACCAACTGTATCATGTTTTTGTTGGTAAATCATGAATAGAATTGTTTGATGTTAGAGTCTTATTAGATTTGGAGCCCAAAAAACCACCCTGCCCTTGATCTTTATACGAGGAATTAGCGATCTGAGCCACATTTTACAAAAGGTTGAATTCTTTCCCTTTAAGATCCTTTTATTTCATTCAGCATTCTCAAAGATTGGAAAATTCTCTTCGCTTAATGGAAATCTTATACAAATATAAATAAGGGTAAATATAATTTTTGGTCTTTAAAATTTGATCCGATTTTGGTTTTGGTCTTTCAATTTCCTGTAATTAGTAGCGGTTATAGAACCGCTACTAATTTCATCAAAATTCAAAATTTGCACCAAAAAATTAATTTCTATTGGAAAAAATGCGTTAATTAGTATTTGTTTAATAACCGCTACAAAAATTAAGAAAGTTTTTTTAAAAAATACAATCATTTGTTTCAGTTTTTTTGATATTAAATTAAATAGGTTATTTTTTTAGTAGTTTAGCTAATTTAATTAGCTTATTATTTAATATTTTAGCTCATTTATAAATTAAAAGGAATAATTTAATTTAGTTGGATAAGTATAAAAATTGTATTGATAATCTGGTCAAGTGTCTTCATGAACTCCCATGGCGCGTAAATCTTTCCTCGCTTGAAGGTGATCTTTTGTCTTACTGGATTCGTTAAGTAGCGTATATAGCACATCATCGCAAACATTCTTTTCAATGCGCATGACATCAAGACTATGGCGAAGTAAATTAGATCTCTAATATGGAAAAGTGAATAAAATACTTATCTTTTTCCACTGCTGAGGCGCCGAAGTCTTGCACGTCTTTTGGCGAGTTTGTGCTGAATCGTCGCTTTTTTCAAACTCGAAGTCAACATGCTCAAGCTGCTATAAGATATCTGTACCGGACAAAGTCTGAGGTGGTCCTCTTTTTTTTGGTTTCCCATTGAAGTGATTCCATTGCAATCTAAACTTATGCCTTCCATCGAGAAACCTCCAATGCCCCATAAAGTATCACTTTCGGCTATATGGAAGGCACACTGTGTCAGAGTCAAAATTGTAAGTTGGACACGCCAACCCAATATGCACATTCCAACTAGATAATGTGCCAAGGCTAGGAAAGTCACTAATTGTCCACATCAAAGCTGCACACAAGTTGAACAAAGTTTTTCCATAAGCATCATACGTCTCTATGCCGACATTCCATAGGTCAAGAAATTCCTCAATAAGCGGTTGGAGATACACATCGATGTCATTGCCTGATGCCTTTTTGCCTGGAATGATCATAGACATAATGAAGGAGCTTTTTTTCATACACATCCAGGGGTAAGTTGTAGGGAACTAAGACTACCGGCCAAATACTGTAACTTGTGCTAAGATTCCCGAAAGGAACACAAGCCGAACATTTCTGGGGTCAGTCACGAAATCTAAAAAGTTGTTGTCAAACGTTTTCCAAGCATATGCATTCCGGGGATGTCTTAATTTATCGTCTTCATTCTTATCAATGGTGTAACCCCCTTCACGCTTAAGGCCAAGATTTAGTTCATAAATACGTAATTGATGTAGAATTAGAAACCTTAGATGATTTTGGGACTTAAACAAAATCAAACTTCCCAAAATCATGGCTTACAAAAATTTTACAAAACATGTTCATGATGGTCTCATATTCACATCTCAATACTAAATGGCCTGTACAAGTTGATTTCATTCACAAATATCAGAGTATAAAGCAAATTTCCGACACACTCGGGTTCCATTCAATTAATAAGGGTTTATACAAAGGCACAAAGCCCACAATTCATTACCCTTAACTTGGGGATTACACAAAACTAAACCACCAATCCCAATATACACAATTGTTTCCCAAAAATTATCCAAAAGATATACATGATAACCAATAACCCAAAATATACATCTAAATCAGAGCTCTATCCGCTCTTCGTCGCCCGCTTTCCCTTTGATCCTTCTGCCCTGTCTAAAACATGGTTTTTGGGAGAGTGAGATTCTAAGGAATCCCCGTAGTAACAAATCAATCATATAATGTACAATAATAGTGCATGTAAGCAAATCATTAACCACAACAAGCAACTACAACGGCAATGGTTAGTATGACACATGTCATCCCTTACGATTGCTTACGCTGAATTGCTCATGTTGCATTGCATCACAGCAATCCACACAATACATTTCACCACAGCTGGGATTCATATAATGCATTTCATACACAAGCCATACAGGCAAGATACACACAGCCCACGGCTGGATTCACAAACGCCGCCCCACGGGTCGGATTCACAATATCCATGTCGATTACGACGGCAGTTCAACGGCCGACCTAGAGATGACCACCGTCAATCCCTACACGGCTCACGCTGACCTGCTCACGCCGTAATGGACCATGGCACACATTTCACAAATTCAACGATAAGTTATGCATGCCAAAACATCATACATAATATGAGAGAAGAGTCACTACCTTGATCCTTCCGTGCGTATCCTAGCGCCGGTCTCTCCCGAGGAGGGCAAATATCGTATCCTAGAATCATGATTAGGGACGAAGAGCTATATTCTATTCCAAGACTTAATTAACTTGAAACACTTAATTTTGGTTATCATAATTGACCCTTAAGAGGCCACAAATGCCTCTAATAAAAGCCCTAAAAGGTTGGAAAACAATAGGTTAGAGATCTCCTTTCGAAAACTTAAAGTGCTGGAACACAGGGGTTGGCCGCGGCCCAAATATGGTCAGAAGGCCATGGGCCGCAGCCAGCCACCCATGGGCCGTGGACAGAATCAAGCCAGAAAGGCTTGGGCTGCAGCCAGCCACTCATGGGCCGCGGCCAAGAAATTTCCTGACTCTTGGCTGAACTTCGAAAAACCATAACTAATTGTAGAAAAATCGAAACGGAGTGATTCCAAAGCCAAATGAAAGGTATATGAGTCCTATTTCAAGGAAAAATATAGCCCCTCACTGGAAATCACTACACAAATACATAATCACAAAAAACTAAACACTACTCCAAAACAGAGTTCTGTTTCAATCCCAAACTTTGGACAACCATATCTCACAGAATTCTAAACGAAATGACACAAAATATATGTCCATTTTGAAGCTTGGGATGTGAAATTTAAGACTGGAAAGTTTCATAATTTTCCAATACCATTTGATCATTCAAAACGCTCGTGCAAACGGACTGTGCAAAACAGAGCTTAAACAAGATAGATTTCCAACTTTTCCCAAGTGATCTAAATGAACCCAAAATCAACAACCAAGCTTATTCCCACACAAAATCACTCAAGGAATCCAATAGGAATGTCAAAATCACCAAAATCCTATTCCATTATCATGCTTTGGTTTTGGGTAACATTAAACACTAAACTCTCAAAATCTCCAAACTTAACAATTTCAAACCCAATCAAATCTATCTATCCAAAATGCATTCCAACATACAAATTCCATACCAAACATATACCAAACTCTCAATGGCCTTTATTTTCGAAAATGGCCCAAGAATTCTAGAAAATCCAAGTTAATCCATTTGGCACAAAACATAGATAGATAGATAGGTCTCACTCACCTTATCAACTTTCTCAAAGGGAGTTCTTGATTCACCACCTCCCAAAATTTCGTGTGGCCACAAACCACAACCAATGGACAAACTACAACCATAGAAATGTTGCTCTTAACTCAAGGATCAACTTTAATGAAGGGAGTTTGAGCAATAGGGATCATTTTCCTTACCTTTCTCAAGCTTTCTTCCCTTCCCTTTCCCCTTCCATGGCTGACGAGAAAGAGAGAGAGCAAGAATGAGAGAGGGATGGTGAGATGGAGAGAGAGGACGTGAGAGATGAGAGGGAGGAGGAGTAAAGAATAAAATAATGATACTCCCTTCATGACTTCAGCAAAAAGAGAGGAGAGGAAGAGAGAGAAAAATGATTAAAATACTCACCATACACACTTTTGCCACATGTCAACTTGCTATTGGCTTACACCCATTAAGTCACCAATTAGCTACTTTAATCTCTCCATTAGCCATTTTAATCACACATCCCATTTTCTCTTAGTTAGTAATTAATTTCTCCCTTAATTACCAACTCATCGCCAATAATTCCATTCTTCCAATTTTTCAATAATTATGACGTATTAATCAATATTGCCATAAAACACATAATAACTCAAATTAAATTCATAATTATCCACAATAATCATGATTTGCCCTTAATCAAAAATTGGGATATTACAAATGGCATGCCACCTCATGTGCTCCGCAGTTTTAGACAACATAAATAATCTTTGTAGGCGAGGTTTCAAAGGGAAATACCTGAGAATCTTTGCAGGTTTCTTCTTCTATTTTTTCCCCTTCCAAATTGTCTTGTACCTTGATGTGTGGCATCTCTTATAAGTCTCCCTGCAGGAATCGTCTCCCCAATACAGCATACAATTGTTGGGGCATGCATCAATCTTTTGATAATTCAACTCCAACCTATTGATAATCTTCTTGGCCTCGTAGAATGTTGTAGGAATCTCAGTGTCGGGGAATACATCTTGCAATAATTTGAGCAACATCGACATTCCCTTATATGTGATTCCACACAAGCACTTGATGTAATACAATTTGATTAAAAAAGATAATTTAGAATATTTTCGACAACCTTGATATAGAGGACGATCTGCTTCATCCATCAAGCTGAAAAAATCCCGAGCTGCTTCATTCATCATGAACACTGGCTCAGAACTATGCACTTCTTCGTTGAAGTTGTCGTCTTAAAATCCAAATGCATCACGAACAACATCATTCACAGGATCATCTTCATCTAGTTGAACGCCTACTTGAGAACTTCAAGGAAGAGCATTATCATATCTAATGCCGGCCTTCTCACCATTAACTGCCCAGAACGTATAGTCCTCCGGGAAAGGTTTTGAAAGCAAATGTTCCTTAACAACACTTCGTGCATGCCACTTCTTGAACTTGCATCTCCAACACGAACAGACGATCTTGCCATTACAGCTGTCATGAGTGAATGCGAAATTCAAGAAATTGTTTAATCCGTACAAATATTCTGGAGAATTGCATGGCAATCTGATCCATGACTTATCCATAGCTACTAGTGAGAGAGAAGAAAGTATAGTGAAGAAGATGAGTGAATAGAGAATGACAAGTGCTTGGAACCTTATATTTTGAATTTTCAACGTTTAATATTTTGTAGCAGTTCATAACCACTACAGTAACCACTACGGTGCTAAACATTTGTATCAGTTATATGTATAAAACTGCTACTAATTTTCAAACTGTTGGAAATCAAATTGAAGAATTAGTTTTAAACTTGTAGCGGTTATAAGAAAAACCACTACTAATATACATTTGTAGAGGTTATACATAAGTAACTGCTACAAATTTGCAAAAAGTGGGGGGAAATTCAAAATTGAAAAGTTGAGTACTTGTAGCGGTTATTTATATAACCGTTATAAATAGTCAACAATTTAATTTTGAATTTTGCCATGCACATGTCTTTACATTTGTAGCGGTTTTTGCATTAACCGCTATAAATATGGAACTATATTTCTAAAACTAAAAAAAATAAAATATATATATTTGTAGTGGTTACATTATAAAACCGCTACAAATGTAATTTTATTATATTTGTAGCGGTTATATATATATATATATTAGTAGCGGTTAATACAAGAACCGCTACAAATGTAATTTTATTATATTTGTAGCGGTTTTATAATATAACCGCTACAAATATATATATATATATATATATATATATATATATATATATATATATATATATATATATATATATATATATATTAGTTTTAGAAATATAAATAATACTGTTGCAATTAATTCACAAATTCAACAACGCAGTCTAAGAATATAAATATAACTATGATAAATGCAAGAAGAATATAAGTTCTGAAATAAAAAAATTATATATATTTATTTACAAATGTTTCAACAAGAAAAACTAAATATATCCTAAACTAAGTAGCTGGGGGCTGATCATCTGGTGCTCCCTCAGGTGCTCTGGATCGAGGCGTTGGCCAGAGTTAACCGTACCATCATCATCAACAGGAGGAGGAGTAGTAGTAGTCTGGACGACATACCGAGGGACAGGGGGAACTTGTGGATGCTGCTCGTCTGGGAACAGACGACTCCACGATCGCTCGAGCATATTGTTCGTGATATCACGCCACTGCATCTGCTGAGCGTAGATCAAATTAGCCTGCTGCTGCATCTGATGCATCTACTACAGATGCAGTTGCTACTGCTGCTAAGCCACTACAGCCTGTATCCACTCCAAATCTGACCGCAACTACTCAACAGATTCGTCCCTTGAACGTCTGACCCCTCTAAAGCTGCTAGCCTCAGAGGCAACGCTCCTGCCGTAGACCATACTAGGTTTGGCGCCTATCCCTATCCCCTGCACGCGTCTGAGGTGCTCAGCTTGACCTAGACCCGCCTTCAAAGGAGCCATCGGGTCCACTGACCCATGTGACTCCTCAGCCTGGGTCTCTCGTAGCTCAGCCTGCGACTGTTATATCTACTCCTACCATTTTATGAAACAATTACTTATTAGAATTTTTAATTATTAAGTTGGTTTTATAAAAAATTATAATAATGAAATTACTTACAATGGCCGCCTCTGCCTGCTGAGAGGTCGGAGTGCCGTCACGGTGTCTATATGTGATAGCGTACAACTCCCCATAGTTCGTCTGACAGTTCTCCTATTGTGCCTTCCTCTCCTAAAACAATTACAAAATTCAATTAGTATTATGAAATAACAAATTAAAAGTCAGTAATATTATGAAAAGTTACCAGATCGCTATAAGTGACAGCAAAGGTCTTCGATCCTCTGTGTGGTGGATCGTCTACTGCCCACAGCACCTAATGTTCCTCTGAGAAAGGGCCTAGAAAAAAATAATATTAAATATATTAAAACAATATAAAAAATTTAAAATTAATAAAGTTTAAATTAAAATTAATTAAATGATAATTATAATTTAATAATCAAAAATTACAAAATTATATATAAATAATCTAATAAATACATTACCTGCTCCTCCTGAACTAGACGAAACTCGCCCAGTTGTTTGGCAGGACGCCGTCCAAGATGCTCTCGATCAGCTACTCCAGAGGCATCGTCCCATCCTTATCGACACTGTGGAAGAGACGGTTCCTCCTGTTCCTCCAACTGTCACCCATCTTCACCAGGGTGTACCTCTTCTGGTTGGCCTGGACGGCAAACCGCAGCTGCAAAAAAATATTTAAATATCAATAATTACAAAATATTTATTAAATAGAATTAATTACAAAAAATATTAATTAAATACTATTAATTACCTGCACCATCTCCTCCCAAGCCAAGTCCTTCAGCCACTTCAGAACGTACCTTCACATCCTGAAGTGAAAGGGGAACCGCATCCAATTCGAGCACAGTTCGTTCAAGAAGCGATTGAACAGGTGACCCCCATTGTCGATGGACTAGTCTGTGCCCTCATTCCACAGCACTACAACTCGTAGTGTCCGGTCCATGCTATTCAGACCGGCCACGTCCAGCCTCCTCATGGACACATTCCCCTGCTCATTTGCACAATTTACCGCACGTTAGATAAATTATAATTCAAATTTAAAATTTTGAATTTAAGTAAATAATTTATTAAATAAAAATATTTATTTACCTTGGACCTGCACCTCAAACCCAGTAGACCACGAAGACGACCCTAGTGGGTTGTTCTACTCCCGCGCATCCTCCTCATCGAGGAACTGCTCCATCTCTCTAATCCCAATCGTTATGTCGAAGTCCTCATTTGCGTCATAGTCCTCAATGCTGATATCTGCCTCCCCCAAATCAGGCACCTCTGGTGCAGTCGTTGTGGTAGGGCCGACTCCTGTGGGGGGATGGGCTGAAATTATCGCCCTCCCTCCGTGCTGCCCCATCCCTCTGCCCCCTGCTCTACTGCTGCCACCACACAAAATCGGTCTAGGGACCTCAGGCTCCTTCCCCCTATCCTGTCTTGAAGCCATATCAACTACAAAAATTTTAAAAAAAAATTTAGTCACATTATTAGGCAAAAATATAATAAAAATACAAATACAAATAAAATATGTATTGTTTATGTACCTCAAGTACAAATAATGAGAAATATTGTAGGAAAAACTCTTCCACAGACGTCTGAATGCTCAAATCTAAAAGAAAACACTCAGAGAAACTTCAGGAAACAAAATGGCCAAACGGAAGAGTGAAGGGGAGCAGCGGCCTTATATAGGGGAGGAATTTGTAGCGGTTCTTCAAATAACCGCTACATCAACCGCTATAAATAAGCTAGGGCGGCTAAATTTTGTAGCGGTTCTATAATAACCGTTATAAAGTGCAAAAACATTTGAAGTTTTGTAGCGGTTATGGTACAAAACTGCTACAAATTTTGAGACCTCTGAACTTCTATAGCGGTTATAACTTTATAACCGCTACAAATAGACGACCTTTCGCATTTTGTAGTGGTTTAATTGGTTAAACTACTACAAATAACCGCTACACCGTTGGCACGTTTTGGTCGAACCAAGTGGCGGCAACTTTGTAGCTGTTATTATTTAGTAACTGCTACAATTTTATCGCTATAAGTTTTGGCGGGAATTGCGCGCCATCTTTGTAGCGGTTTTTCATACTTAACCGCTACAAAAAAACGTTGTTAATCTGTCGTGCCACTTGGTGCGTAGTTTGCCGCTACAAATTTGTAGCAGTTTAGGTTTTAACCGCTACAAATGTTAATATTTGTAGCGGTTAATTGTAACCGCTACAATGTTATCGCTACAAAATACCATTTTTTTGTAATGAAAGGCATGACACATAAGCTATTTCTAGTTCGTGTGTTTCGTTTTTATGCCTTTTTTTCCTTTTTTTCAGCACAATATAATATATTATAATATATTTACCATATAGCTGTTATAAAAGGCATGGCACATAAACTGTTTTAATGGTGTTAGTGCCACATCAGACAAATTAATACCGTCAAAGGTGACACCAAGTCTTTTTCAAACGTGAGGGACTAACAATTATAAACAAAGTAAACTTAAGGAACAAAAACCACCGATTTTAAACTTAAGGGACCAAAACCAAAATCGAATCAAACTTCAGAGACCAAAAATTGTGTTAACCCTATCGGAGTTAGCGCTACGTCAGACGAATTTATGCTGTCAAAGACGCCACCAAGTTCTTTTCAAACTTGAGGGACTAACGGTAATAAACGGAGTAAACTTGAGGGACCAAAACTATTGATTTCAAACTTGAGGAACCAAAACCAAAATTGGGTCAAACTTCATAGATCAAAAATTATATTTACTCTATAAATAACTATATTCATCATGCATTATAAGGTATTCGCCAAATCAAGATTTAGATTATCTCTACTTTTTTTAATATTTTTTTTAAAAAAATAGAAGCTGTTACAAAACGTTTGCTATTTTCTCTACTTTTTCTCTAATTTTTATAGTAGTGTCCAGTCTAGTAGGGGATTATTCAAATTCAAGAGGGGAAAGCAGACTCCAAAAACAATCACATCATCTAAGTTTTAAAATCTGATACCTGCAAAATAGTAGTACAAAATTTCCATGATCCTGGCTGTGTGCTTTTTCTTTAATGGAATAAGCAACCAGGAAAACAAGTATGAATAGCTAATTGTAGGTAAATACTTGTTGTCTTAAGCTGTGTGCTTTTTCTTTAATGGAATAAGCAACCAGGAAAACAAGTATGAATAGCTAATTGTAGGTAAATACTTGTTGTCTTAAATTGTAGGATTTCGAGTGTACCTGGAATCCGTTGATTAACTAAGTACTCACACGAGAAACGGAGCACCGACATGGACTCCGATTACATTCATACGGCAAATTCACCGTTAGAGAAGATGACCCAGGGAGAGAGGAGTTTTTGGAAGTTTTCTTGCAGTGTTGTTAACTTGCTTCCACCAACTGAGAATAACCCCTTATAATACATACGGGAGTTATTATGATTTGAAATTCAAATCATAAAGATAAAACTCCTTAATTAGACCCATATTTTTTTTATAATTTTATAATAACCCCAACTGAATTAGGCTTGGGCCTGATCCACCAAAGATGAATCCAACATAAATTAAGGCCGAAAAGAAAAACTCAGCTATATTAAAGACTTTTTGTACGTTTGATCAATATAGTTTGGTTTAGTTGGCAAGGGATAGGCATATATTCTACAAAACCGTTCTGCTACCAAAGAAAGGATAATGTTCTGGCCAAAAAAAAAAGCAACATATTTTCAGAATTAGAAACATCCTTATTATTACTTAAAACTTTAGGTGAGTTGAATGTAATGGGCTCATGACTCACAGTGCCTATGATTTATTTATATGTTACCAACATTATCCTTACTTTAGTAACAGAACGCTTTTATAGAATATATGCCAAGCCCTTGCCAACTAAACCAAACTATGATACTTGAACAATAGATGTGAAAGAAAAATACCTGTGTGACAACTTGTTACTATACCCGTAAGTCTACCCAAAGTAAACTCGAATCGAATTGATGCCTTCTCTTACCGTGTGTTTGGTATAAGGAATTTAAAGGGGAGGAAAAATTTTTATAAATTGAATTTAATAAAATTGGAGAAATGGGGTTATAAAATTTTAATAAAGAAAAGATGTAAGATTAAAGAGTAAGAAAAATTAATTAAAAACTTTTAACCCCAATTTTCTAATTTTTTTAAATCCAACCTCAAAAAATTTTCCCTCTACTCACTTTCCCTCCTCTCCCCTCATGCCGAACAAGCCCTAAGAGATAGTGAAACGGGCAGAGGACCAATGAAGCAGATGGATCCGGATCTCCTCAGTGGCAAAATTCTTAGCGTCTCTCAGCGATGTGATTTTCTAGCCATCTAGATCAATCTAACATCTCATAGTGTGCCACCTCATCATCCTTTTTAAAATTAAAAAATTTTTAAAATCTGAGCCATTTTTAGATAATTTTCAAATAAATATTACTACCCTAGTCTTAAATATATAACCTGGTTGACTTCTTTTGAAAGATTAAGGAAGAGAAATAAGTTATTTAATCATATCATATGTTATATACGATTAAATAATATATAAGTTTATGAGTCAGCCAAATTAATTTGGAGAAAAAGCGATAAATATAAATATTTTAAAGTAATTTAATTAGCTTTCTTAATCTTTCAAAACAATTTAACTAGGTCATATATTTAGAACCAGAGGCAGTAATGTTTTCCAGGTTAACTCTTGAAAAATATTTTAAATGAGCAATTACTTTAAAATATTAGATATACCTGAAAAAATACTTTAAAATACTGAACACACCATTCATTACTTTAAAATATTGAACATACATTAAAAAAATACTACAGCCCACGTAACTTAAACCAAAATTATCTAAAAATGGCTCAGATTTTTTATTTATTTTATTTTGGGAAGCATGATGAGATGGCACACTATGAGATGTCAGATTGATCTTTCTCTTTTATGGTCAACTGAGATGTTAGATTGATCTAGATGGCTGAAAATTCACGCCGCTGAGGGATGCTGAGAATTTTGCCACTGAGGAGATCCGTATACCGAAGCAGATGGGAACTAGTCCTGCCATTTCGCTCCGCATCCTCCACCTTTTTTGGTACTTGAATAATAGGATTGTTTGATGTTCATAAAGAACTTTAGTGAGTTGATATTCAAATAGTTAATAGGAATTCGGACAACCATAAATTAACCATTCATGATTTGTGAATAATTGCTAAAACGTGACATGATCTCATCTTTTGTTTTCCGGAGATCGCATCGGACACATTCGTCACTAGTTCCTGGAAACTAAACTGTTTTCCTGAACTAAATTGACAAGAGCTCCATCACCAACGGCAGCAATCAAAGAAATTAAAAATGGTCATCTCTACAGGAAAAGAATAGAACCCCTCTTAAAAATATTACTATTAAAATACCATAAAGTGATAATGATTACATTACATATTGTAACTATGAGCACCAGTAATTTATCAAAATAAAACTATTAGAAATACCAGAGATTTTATCATATGAAACCTATAGAAACTATTCCTATTCAATCTATTCCATTTTTACAATTGGCTTATCGGTGTACTGTTAGTATTCTAAGGCATGCATCCCAGTGGCATCGTTTTTGAGAGAAACAAGTGAGGGAAAATTAAAGAACCCACTAGGCAACCATTAATGCAGTAATCCAGAAGATTACTACTTGGCTGCTTGTTCCAGAACTGTAACTTTCTTCCATGTTTCTCCCAACCCACTGATTTGCAAAGGTGGCAACGAAAACATGTTAACCGTGGAGCTTCCAGATCTAATTTCCTGCAAAACATGTAATGCTGATATGGTACTCTTCATATAAAGGCTCTCTTTATTCACAATCTCTGCTAGTTCCTTCGGTATCAGCAGATCATCACCACTTTTGCAAGAAGTTGAAGTTGTTGTTGAAGGATCACATCCATCATCAGCTTGAGGAGTATCATTCACTGGAAATAAGCATTCCAGCATTGTTTCACACTCTTTTATAAGCTTGTAGAGCATCTCTGTTGTAAAGAAAGGCTGTTGCAAGACTTTCCGAATGAAAGGTAAGCGGATTAGGGCACCAGTTCTCTTGTCGTACTTTTTCAGTATTTTCACAAGTCCTGTAGAGAGAACAATTAGACATTTTGAGCAGTTAATAACAGGTAAATCTTATGACTTCTGGAGCATAATCTCCACTCATGCTTGAAAGACCAACTTCAGGCTCATCACAGATTTGATCTAAAGTTACTATTGCTTGTGACAGTAAGACAGTAACAGAGTAGCTATGCATGGTAATAAAGCAATTTAATATCCGAGAAATAGAATTACTGCTGATACAGACATGAGCCAACAGAATTACATCAGTTAAATAACAATACGCTAATTAAAATACTTCTTCAGTATTTTCACAAGTCCTGTACAGAGCATTTTGTAGAAAGAATTAGACAATTTGAGCTGATACTAACAAGTAAATCTTATGAAACGCAATATCCAATCATGCTTGAAAGTCCAACTTCAGGCTGATCGCAGAGACATATCCCCAGTAAAACCTTTCATCTTTTAATAGTATTGCCTACAGCAATAGAGTAACTATGCACGGTTAAAGCAATTGAGTGTCTGAGAATTATTGTTGATACTTGATACAGACACGAGCCAATAAAATTATATTAGTTAAATCAAAAGACAAAATACTTGTTAAAGTATTGCCTTTCCATGATTTGTCACTACTCACCACAGGAGTAAATCTGGCCCAACGATAAATTTGGTTTGTGGTCCAAGTGCTGGAGCATTTTTAAAATAGAATCACCCTTTTGGACTTGAAAGAGTAAAATTTTATCTGTGCTAGACTTCCTATAACCCTTTAGATGATGTGACCCTTGTATGCCTTGAAACAGGAATATTGTGATCTCTTATCTTCAATAGAGCAAATTTAAGAATGTACAGTCTTTATGTGCCAACTAAAATAGATAGAACCAGAATACATCACATGTGTTGAGGGGTTTAGCTTTTCTCAACCCAAATGGATAAACATTTTCAGGTAGTCAATAACGAAAAGCAGGTCTCTCAACATGCCAAAGTAGCTTAGCTCTCTTAATGATTCTTGAATTAAAAACGTTAAAAGGTATCAATGCTAAGACTAGTTCACACATCAAAAAACTTGTCCTTGACTAGTTTAAGATTAGAATACTGATG
This sequence comes from Inga laurina, assembly GCA_963855925.1. Lineage (NCBI taxonomy): Eukaryota > Viridiplantae > Streptophyta > Magnoliopsida > Fabales > Fabaceae > Inga > Inga laurina. Next base: position 35,533,670 of record OY979709.1, on the reverse strand, counting down.
GTACCTGTATAGTTAAGGGCACTGTAGTTTTCCAACAAAACCATTTCGCCATGGAAATCCACAAGTTCCTTCCGTATTTTCATCATCTCTTCGTTTGAATCCTTTCCGTTGGCAACCCTATCTTGCAATTCCTGCATTTAAACCATAACCAACATTAGCGACAATTCAAATCCCCAGCATAAAACTGCCATAATCTGCGTTTCTCACATCATAAGTGGAAAGTTCAGAGTACTCTTAAATTAGCGATTTAGCATGAACTTTAATTTAATCAGAATATCATATGGCTCCAAACAAAATTGTGGACAATGAAAAGATTCGCACCTTCAATCTAATAATGCACTCTTCTTCCTTCTCAACATAGAAGGTATTAAATTTCTCAAGCTCCCTTTCCAACAAGTTCCTGAAGTCAACCTCCTCCGGCGAAGACTCACCGGCGGTGGCGGCATCATCATCGAGCCTGGGCCGTTTGGACGGCCTGTCGTCACCGGCGGATTTGGGAGGCTCCAAGAGCTTTACCTTCTTCTTGAGTTCCTTGTAAGAGAGGAACTTATCACGCCATTCCGGTAGGGTTTTCTCGATCTGGCTGTTGAGACTCTTTCCGAATTTCATGCCTCGTCGGATTCCGTTAACTAGGCCGGAAATGAAAAGCTGAAACTCAGGCGGAAGTAAATATAGGGAAGCGGCGGGCCAAATTTGTCAAAAAGAAAAGCGTTCTATATTGACGAGGAAGTGCAGGAAAGCGTCGGAGGGTGGGGAGCGAGGTGGGAGGTGATATAACGGTAAAAGGGAAAGAATATTCGGATGGTTTATTGAGGGAATATCCATACGAAGGAGAGTATATTTGGGGTTATATTCCCCCGAATGAACAGCCGAAATTCCTTAAAATATTATAAATATTTAAAAATAAATAAATAGATTTGGGTGTGTGAACGAGCCACGTCACCGAGATACACACTAGGTTAGTTGGTGACAATGAGGTGGCACTAAGGCCTGGGGGTGCCTTTGCACGTATATACTTTATATACAGTCTTAGCCAGACTTGTACTTGTCCCATTCATATTTATAATATATGGGTGTATTTATTTTAGCGATTAGATAAATAACTTATTTTTATTTAAATTTATAAAATCTTAAGATTGGAAAAAAATTAGATTGGATAAAATGATTAGTGTTTGTATTAATGATTTGATAAGTAATTTATGTAAAAGTTAGGATGTTTGGTTTGACTTTTGTATAAGTGACTTTTATATTAATTAAGAGAAAAAAATTGAAAAAATTATGAAAAATGAAAAAATGAAGGGATAATTGTGAAAAAAGTCCGCATTGGCAACTTAATTGCCAATAGGACCTGTGAAGATATCTACATACGGAGGGATTTTTTTGCAATTTTCTCAAAAATTAACTTTGAAAATTTGATAATGGTACAATTTTAATAAAATTATATCAAACTTTAATTTAAATTGGTACACTCTAAAAGTCTTTTCTACGGTGCACTTCAAGCTTAAATCTTACTCCCTCCGGTCCTAAATATAGGACATAGTTTGTAGTGCAAATTGCACTACAAACTATGTCCTATATTTAGGACTGGAGGTAGTATAAATTATATCAAACTGTAATTTAAATATTAAATCATAACTCATATTTTCACATAACTCAAAATCTAACAAAATAAACAGATTAAAATCTCAATAATACCTCCAATAATCCAAATAAATTATTTAAACTAAATTTAATGGGTAAAAACACTATATAGAAACTAATTTATGACATGTTTATAAAAAAAATTGATTATAAAATCATAAAACAACTAAATAATAAATCTAAACTGATTAAAATTAATTATTAATTAGTCTCTATATTTCTACAGTTATATATTAAAAACACTATATAGAAACTAATTTATGACATGTTTATAAAAAAATTGATTATAAAATCATAAAACAACTAAATAATAAATCTGAACTGATTAAAATTAATTATTAATTATTCTCTATATTTCTACAGTCATATATTAACAAAATTCAAAACTTGCCTAAACTCTTATTCCAAAGTATTCTCTAATTAGCAAAAGATTACTATCTAAAGAAAGAGAAAATTGTTTAGAACATTTGTCATAAAAGAAGTTTTGTGATTAGAAGTGATTTTGAGTACCTCATTGATCCCTAAAAATATGAAAATACTCTTATCAATATTTTTTTATACACAAATAGGCACATAAGCTCCAATAAGCTTCATTTTGAGGCTTATGACTTTTTCCAACTTATGACTTTTTTCATCTAAAATCCAATCGCTAAAACAAACACCAATTTTTTATCAAAATACTGTTCAAGTCCAAATGACCACTGTTCAAGTCCGATTTTCCTGTCAAATCGCCGAAACAAACACATGTTATGTCTGATTTATTAAGATGTTGCCTGTTTAGCGCGGTCATACTAATAACTATTTATTTGGATCAATGGTAGAAGTTATTTTTTTAAATATAATTTATAATGTAAAAAATAAATATATAAGAAGAATTTTGTTTTAACATATGTGAATGTACTTATATAATAACGCTAACTCAAACAGGCCAAAAAATTGTGAATCTATCTCATATGATGTCTAATTCAACCATATATTTAAACCCAACCAGTGTTGTGCAGTCATACTACTTAACTGGTGAGTCAATCTTACAGAGGATATGATCAAAAGTTTTAGATGAGTCAACTAGGTGAGATTCAAAACAATATCACTTGAGTTTTGAAAAAGAAAAATAGCAATGATATCCATTAAACGTATAATTTAGCGAATATGATTTATTGAGTTATGTGTTGTATAAAAATGTTTCATTTTTTTGTGGATTAATTATTTTATCTAAATATTATTCTTTCAACAGTTATAAACGAATTTGTTTATATATTTTAATTAAATTCTATATTTTTAATCAGTATTGAGTTGATTGCAAGTCAATTACAGTTAGACCATTGACTCTTAAATCCACGGTATATATTGACTGGTTTAATAATCCAGTTTTTAGTATCTTAAATTTAAATAATACTTTAAAAATGTTAATTTGTTCATGATATATAAAATGTTATATATTAGAGGGTCTTAATATTAATAAATTATAAATAGTATGGTTTATTTTGATTTTCATCAAAATTTTACAAAGCCTACCCAAATTCTACATTAATATTGAGCAATTCATTATAACATGGTTAATACTAACAAGTTTTCGGTTGAGAAGATAAGTGACCTCACACCTATACGGAAGATAACACAAGTTTAAATATCAGAAAATACATTTATTGGAAAAAATGAAAGTCCTTTATACTCTAACTCTAAGCCTTGAGAGTGATTATACGATTAATCAAATAAAAAATTACAACATGATTAATTAAAAACATTATAGCTAACAAGGAAATATCTCATGACATGCAGCATTAGAATACTATAAGAAATTTCAACCCAAAATATAACACACACACACACACACACACAATATTATATTATTAATTTATTATTGAAGTCTCTATTGCTGAGCTCACAAATAAGGCCGAGGTTAAGAGTTAGCTTTCAATATAAGATGTACTACCCAAAGGAAGCAGAAGATCAAGATGATCTTCCATAGATATTTTTATGTTAGATCGTGATGTAATGGGACGTTGAATTTGCAATTATTATAAATTCATGATACACATGAAACTTATTTTGTTTCATTCAATTAACAATGAATAATAAATAATAAAAGGTTAAAGTGTACTGTATTCAGCCCCTAAAATAAATTTCTCACTAGCACTCAATATCATTAAGTAATTTTTGGTATAATTTTTTCCTTTAAAGTATGTTGCCCTGTCATACTGTTGAATTTATATTCTAATGTATAGATATTCAATCTATGTATATCATTTTATTTTTCTCTTAATAAATTGTCTTCCTAATGAAGAAAACAAGCCTGATATGAGAGGAGGGGACCTGTCTCGGGAGCTGAGCCAAGTTCAAGATTGTTTGTTTGAGACTGTTTTAATTTTTGTTTATAAATACTTTTAAATTGTGATTTACGGTATACGAGATAAGTATGTAAGAAAAGTTTTATTTCGACTGATGTAAAAAAACACTTATAAGTAAAAAATAAACTATCTCAAAATGAGACATGATTTATTTCATACACACTTGGAATATCCATATCTCCTTCCAAAAACTTCTATTAAAGATTAACATGAATCAGCTCGTGAAGCTAGTGAATTGAACAACCAGTCTTCAAGTTGATCCAATTAAGAGCTTTAGACGGAATAATTATGTTAGATTTTATATTTTTACTTTTCTTATTGAGTCTAACACAACATCTTTTTGAAATCAAGGGGGCACAAATAAAAATGACTGAAGTTTAACCCTGTGAGTGAAAGTAGTATTTCCGCCCCAATTTGAGAATCCCAAATGTGTATTTTTGCACTAAAGTAAAGTTTATGGTGTTATACACACATTTAACAAAAATTCAAATCTTTTATTGGGAGAGGTGTCCACATTTAGTATCCAACAGTATCTCAAACATGATTGTTTCTCATAGAAGGATACCTGTACTTAGCAAAAAACAAAAACAAAAAATTTCCTGAGTTTTTCCTATTAACTCTTTCATAAAAGAAACATAAAGAAATAAAAAGAATTTCATTGACTCATTAAATTTACTAGAATAAAGTGGTAATTGACTTATTAAATTTGTCTTAAATTGAAAATTGTTTCTAACTTTACTTATATTAAATGAGGTTTTGCTTAAGGAAAATAAATACAAGGAGTCACATTTAAGCAATAATTACAATGTATAATTGATAAATAAACGTTAATTACTCTTCAAGTGACTTGTATTGTAGACTTCAATTTTTCTAAAAATGACTTATAGTATGAACCGAAGGGAGTGCTTAATAAAATCAAGGGAAAATATACCAAGCTCCTAATAAAGAAAAATAATGTCAGAAAAGTCTCATAACTTGTCAATGAAAAGTGATAAAATAATCATTAACAAGTGAAAGAGTTACCATTAATAGGTTATAAAACTTTTCTAACATTTTTTTAATTGGGACTTTAGTATCATTTTTCCTAAAATCAATAAGCTTGCTTTAGTACAAGGACTTGGGCCACTTAAACATGAAGCCTTGAGCTTGAGTCCATATAAATTTAAAAAAAAAAAAAAAAAAGCCTTTTGTAAGAATTAGTGGATTACCCCCATAGAATATAACAATACTCAAATTTAATCTAATTAAATAGCCATATCAATATACAAACACATAGATACTTACACTTATTAAAGTAGCTCTATAAAATAATTTTGGCAAAAATATAAGAAAATACCATTTGAACTTAAAAATCTGAAATAAGTTATTTCCTTCTAAAATGAATTGTCAATTATTATACTCTTATAGATAATACCTATAGTATTCTTAAAGGCAATAAGACGGATTTGAGATTTTGAAGTTCAAGTGATATTTTTTTTTATCTTTTTCCTAATATTTTTATAGTTACATAATTTTTTAAAAATTATCAAAACCATTTTAAAAATAATTTATATTCTAAAATAATTAATATGATTTTATTTGAGATTAAATGTATTTTTTCAGGGATTACAAAATTAATTCTCCTAGAAAAACACAGTATCATTGATCTTCCATATGTGCTGAGAGTTTTGTTTTGGTCTAAAATTTTATATCTCACCCACTCTATCTCCCAAACTGACAATTTTTCTAAATAATTCATAACAATTTTTTAAAATTATTTTTATTTGAGTAAAATATATTGACTATCCTTCTGTTTTACCTAAATTACACAAACCTCCCCTCTACTTTGAAAACATATATATACTTCCCTTGAAATTAAAATGCAAGTTACAGAAACCTCCCTTACATATTTGATATTCCATTTCCATCCACCCAACCGTTAGTTAACCGTTAAATTTGACTATTAAACATTTACTCTAACCAAAATATCCCTTTTTCAAATTTTTATATAAAAAAATAATTCTAATACATGTATGTTCAAAATTTCAAATATATTATAATTTTTTTAATTTTTATTATAGTATAAAATTTTTAAATTTTAAATTTTTATCATATTTATTGAAATTTACTTATTTATTATTCTTTTAAATGACTAAAAAATATGCCTTTCAAACGAAAGACAAAAGGAAAGAGAAAGAAATATGTTTTATTCACAATATGTTATTAATAATGTAAATTTGATACATTATATAACTTATATTAATTTTAAATTTTAATTTTTTAAATACATTTCTTACAAAAACATTTATAAATATGTTTATTTTAGTATGCATCTATTAATATGATTAATCATATTTTTAATTAAGTTTTCTATGTCTACATTAATTAAATTAATTAAGTATTTATCTTAATATGAAAAAAATTTAACATATAACTATTTACAAAAGTAAAAAATAAGTTAAGAAAAAGAAACTCTTAAATTACTTAAACAATTTTAGTCAAAATTAGGAAATTAGTAATGATGAAGGATAAATTAGTAAATAAAATTTATTTTAATATAAATTTTAATTAAAAAATAAAAATTCTTAACGGAGTTAATGGTTTGGACTTAAGTATATGTTTTCAAAATAGAGGGGAGGTCTGTGTAATAAAGGCAAAACATAAGGTAGATTAGAGTATTTTGCTCTTTCTATTTTTGTAGGCACATGCATATTTTTATTAGGGATAATTCTATTTGAGGCACTACTAGACACCTCTTCCAACCAGTTTTCGAATCTGAATTCATCATCTTGTGAGATATCAACCCCTTTTACTAGGCCTAACACACATGTATTCTTATTGATCACATATATTAAATGAATGTTTTTACTTGGGATAGTTTTCATTGTAAACCATTAATCCCATTTTTTTTAAATAATTAATCTAACTAATTTTTTTAATCTATGTAAATTAGTTAAATAACTCTTACATTTAGTAACAAACGGAGTAGTATATTAGAGTAAACTTTTTTTTTTTTTTTTTTGACATTGAGATATGAACTGACGTCTGTGTTTTTTTCTAAAAATGAACCGAGCCATCTTTAACATAAGGAAAGAAGCATATATAACTATGGAATATCCCTCTGAAAATTCTTAATCCTAAAAAAGAGAAAAAGAAACAAAAGATGAAAAGAAAGATAAAAGCGAACAACTTACAGTATTTTGGCATATTCTTCTTCAGCTATATTCTTCCCCATCTTGATTAAATGACCACCGTCCTTTTTTTGTTCCTTATCTTTTTTTAACTAATCAGAGGTAAATTATCTGCTTCTGAAGTTCCACCTTTCGCACTTACTTTCTTCATATCAAAGCGACCCTAATGTGGTTGGAAAATAAATAATAATTTCCATATTACATTGTCCTTTTCGCTCAATTTTTCTCTGATAGCTTTTTTTTTTATTGGTATCTTTAAGTTTAAGCATTCCCAAGAATATTATTATCATTACCGACATTTAGTTAATAGTATTTATTTATTGCACAAATTTGGCATATTACCTTCCTGCCACAGTCATCCCAAATTTGACCAAACATTCACCATTCCTTTAATTTTCGTACTTATTCTTCTGGGCTCGATCTTGACACGTCACCAGGCTATACGATTGATTCCTAATCTTAATTTTTTTGTCACGCTTCCCTTTACCTTCAATTTTTCGTTTATATATAAACACACACACATATAAGGAAAACTAATTCCCAGTCTTTATAGATTTGTTGAGTTAGGTCCTTTAAGTCTTTTTTTTTTTTGGATTAGAGGTCCTTTAAGTCTACTTCATCAGCTCCGGTAGTCCTTACTGATTAAATCTGTTCAATAAAGATTAATACTGTCGGAGATCAACCCGCAACATTTCTTTAACTCTAAAACTAAGATTCAATAGTATAAATGAGAGATTGAAAAAGAACAGATGGCATAAATTTAAGCTTATGTATGGTGACAAGTGGCATGCTACATGTCATGACATTCTAAAGCTACCCTTCATAGCATCTGATGTCCATGCGGCATCACGGGTCCCATACTACGTACCATCTCATACGGTATCCTATATGATAGCCCAACTGGTGGGACCTTACATGGTAATCTAATTCTTTTTTTGGGGGAATTACACTTAGGTCCAAAGGAAGAAAATAAATGAAGAAATAATCTCATTAAAACCTCCAGGAGCTTGTATTGATAACTGCATGGGACTATTTTTTCATTTTACAATCTCCCAGGACCATTTTTTTTATTTCTCTTCTTCATTGGGATGTGAGTGTAATTCTCCCTTTTTTTTTTTTTTTTTATGGATACAATCATCATCATATTTGAGGTAATCTTATACTAAATGTGAGTACCTCTGCTAACGAGAATTCAAACATTGATTTGTTATATTATGAGGTGATAAATTCTTGCCACTAGACCAAATCCCATTGATACATGGCAACCCAATCCCATGAAAACATAGGGGTGGGCAAGCGTGGCAAGGCATCTTGAAAGCCCTAATTCAATTGTTTTAGTTTCTTTTAGCCCAACACTTGTAAATAAGACAGTCATATGTAATGCATGTGTGTTCATTAATTAGATAGCATGCTTATATTAATTTAGGTTTTATTAGTCATTATATTTACAGTTTGACTATGATTTATTCTTAAGATCTGTATGATTTAACTATGGCTTTTTGTTTTAAGCATATGTATCCTTCTATTGGAGGTACTGTCAAGTATTAAATGGGGATTTAAATATTAATTTATCACATTATGAGGGACTAACTGCTTCCGCTAGTCCTAACTCCTTTGGTAATTAACTATTGTATTTGATGAATTAGGACCAAACTTATGTTTTAAAGTTTTGAATGACATTTAAGATGCTAATGGGCTGAGCCCTACTATTGACAAACTATTTTATAATGACTATTTAAGAAAGGACTTTTTCTTTTTTTGCCAGTATTTAAGAAAGGACTTGTATTCACAGTTCGGACTTGTTGTTGATCGTTTGTAATATGGGCCTCAAAGGTGCATTAAGCCCAATTGTGCATGGTTTGAGTTGTTTAGGATCTAATTAAGGTGTCACATTTCTCATATGAAATTTCATGACTGTTGGAAATGGTTTAGAGTACTTTAAGCTTTCTCGTAAGGGGTCTCTTGACAAACTATTAATCAATTGACATGTGTTTTTTTTTTTTTTTTTTTTTTTTTTTTTTTTGTGTTTTGCCCCGGGGGTGGTGGTTGTTGTTATGTAGCCCCTAAAGGTGTTTATGGACATACTTAATCCATATGAAACTTTTGAATTATGTGATTCCATTTTATATGTTTGAGTTTTAGTGAACAACCAAAAAATTCTAAGAACAAGTGAATAGTTGTAGAAGCAATAATTTGCAAAGAGGTTTCCCTTGAGAAGGTACCGACAATGTAGAGATTTATGATAAATTAAATTGGAAAAATACTATATGAACAAGAGTTAACAATGAGAATTAAAGAGCGCTTTTGTTATGGATCTTGATTGAGTACAGAGAAGCAAATGAAGAAATAGATGTGAGAGATAAGATTGGATTGAGTGTTTTTCTAGGTACATGGAGGCTCCTATTTATAACATAGGATCAACTGATTTAGTAGGTTGGTTCCACTATTTATGGATCCGATGAGCTAGAGGGGATAATCCCTTCAAGTTTGGATTTAACGTAACAGATGGGATCTTAGGTTTGACTTGGAATGTTTGGGCATAGGTGTCTTGGTCTTGGGGCTAATGCGCCTTTTTGAGCCATCTTATGGTTGTATCGCATTTAGGCCCCCAAGTGGTAGAATTTGGCCCTACATGTAACCCCCTGCCGTAATTATATCCGAAATACGCGATTAAGGTGAAATAGAGACCAATAAGAAATAAAACTATTTCAAAATCCCATCTTCACGGTAGGGTTTTCACAAATAACTTTCAAAATATAATACACCCTGGTCTCACATTCATATTCCGAATACAATTACTACACAAAGATAAATCACATTTAAATATATCAGAGTACGCAATATAATAATCCCGGCAATCCCGGGTTCTCTTCATTAACTCAAGCTTCATAGGGCACATTAGCCCATACAAGCCCTCATATGGGGATTACACAATTCTCTTCTAATACATATACAAATCCTCATCCACATACATATATATGTATCCAAATACAAATATCCCATATGGGATGATAACCAACTACCAAAACGACAACCGAAGGAAGTCCTCATCGCCCTTGGCTGCATGCTCCATCCTCAATCTACTACCCTGTCTGAAAGGTTAGGAGGGGAGGGTGAGATTCTAGAGAATCTCAGTAGGAAAACAATATCAATATGCATATACGATAAATGTTTAATGCATGACATGCTTGCATCACATAACTATCATGATGACAAATCTGTAAGCTCAATGCTTCGAACAATATACCTATGGCCATAGCATAAATTGAAACATAGCTTCAATAACACATAACCATGCAAAGCTAAGACATGCATCAACACATCAACACATGTATCAAATACAAGTAGAAGAGATATGTTCCCTACTCTCTTTCCACGTAAGCTCCAGCTCCGGCTGCTCACGACCAGGGCGAATATCAAACCCTATAACCAAACAAGGACATAGGGTTAAATCCCTTTTCCAATTCCTTAACTCTCAAACACTTAAGTTGGTTATCATTCATGACCTTTAGGAGGCTAATTAAAGCCCAGACATATGCCTAAAGGCTTGGGAAACACTTGACCAAAGATCACCTTTCAAAAATGCAAAACACTGATTTTTGGGGGTGGGCCGCGGCCCACAATCCTTGGGCTGCGGCCCAAAACTGCCCAGAAACATTTGGACTGCGGCCCAACATCCTTGGGCCGCGGCCCAAGAAAATCCAGTTTCTGGCTGAACTTCCAAAAATCATAACTAATTCCACAAAAATCGAAATGAGGTGATCCCAAAGCCAAATGAAAGCTATTCAAGTCCTCTACACAGGAAAAATACTGACCAATACTGGAAATCATCACAAAAGTCCAGATTTACCAAAAAACTAACATTGTGCCAAAACAGGATCCAGTTTTGATGCCAGACTTTGGACAGCTATAACTCCCAGTTCTCAAAACGAAATGGCACACATTATATGTCCATTTTGAACCTTGGGAGGTGAAATTCAAGACTGGAAAGTTTCAGAATTTTATAACATCATTTGCCCATTCAAAACGGCAACACAAACAGACTGTCCAGAACAGAACTTCAAGGGACAGATTTTCAGTTTTGCACCAATGATTCCAATGGTTCCCAAATTCACACCAAATACCATTTCCACATAAATTTGCACAAGGAATCCATTGGAAACACCAAATCAACCAAATTCACATTATATTGACATGTTTCACAAGATTCACAACATGTCAACACACAACCCTAACACAAACACACATTGCCACTCTTTTCATTCCAAGTTCTCATACCAATTCCAATGGCTCTATAGCACAAAAAGACACCAATTGCCACTCAAACACAAGGCCATTCATGCAATTCAAAAATCACACAAAATCAGGGCAAAATTCGAAATTCACAATACTCAACCATAATTCACAAAACTTGGATCAAAAGGCTTCAAATACTCACCTCTTCCTCTTTCCCAAACCAATTTCTTGATTCTCCATCTTTCCAAATTTCCTCAAGCCATCAAACACCTCCAATCAAGAATCTAAAACCATAGAGATGAAGCTCTCATCACTATGAACAAATTTATAGAAAGGTGTTTTAGCAATAGAGTACAAGAAACAAGGCAAATCTTACCTTTTTCTTTTCTCTTTCCACCTTGAAGCATGGCGCCATTGAGAACAAGAGAGAGATGAGATGATGAAATGAAGATGATGAAGAGAGAATCAGTTTTTTGGGAGCCAAAACCGTCCACATAAAGAGAGGAAAGAGGGAAAATGAGTTGAAATCCTTGACCAAATCCAAGGGCTCAAATTGTGACACTTGTCACACCCTTAATCCATCTCTATGAGTTCACATGAACCCACACACATGGGATTCCACCCACTTAATCTCTACACAAATCAATCTCAACCATTGATCTTGAAGTTACCTATGAGTTTCCTCTTCGGTAACTGACCAATCGGTCGGTAACTTTACCGTTTTGCCCCTGATTACGGTAATTCACTTGGAATCACCATCAAAATCATTTTCTCATTCATTTTCTTTAACAATGCGCCCTCCCCTTTATTTTAAGTCAATTTAGAGGTTAATCCATAATTGAACTCAAATATAGGGTCTTGGCGTTGCTCACAGCACTTACGAATCACATCGGGTGCCAAATCACACCATAATCTCCAAAAGGGTTCATTTATCACTAATGACATCCACTTTTAGAGTCATTAATCCTTAATCAATATTTGGGATCTTGCTAAACCGGGCTTGGCAATCCACTAGTCTCAGGCTTATTCTCTAGCCTCAAGTCTCAGAATTCGGGATATTACACTACATTAAGCCCCCTACTCTCCAAGTCAATCAGGAAATTGATTTGGAGAGTAGTGCTTTATCCTAGCCGTTGAGCATCTTTGCAATCCTACGGTCATGCTTAGTTCTTCCTTCTTCTTTGAATTTCTTTGTCCTCCTTATTGGGTTTATAGAGCTTGCTCTCTCATTTTCAACAACACCTAAGGTACTTCTAGCAACTCGTGATCAGATGGTTTCCCAAATCAGGGTGGTTTTACATAGGGCTTCGATGTGACTTGTTGAAGTAGTGGTGGAGCTTCCTTTTTGTCTACATTCTTTGAGGTCTTTTGGGCATGGCTTGAAGAGGTACTTCCAAGTTGTCCTCACTACTTATCTTTATTTCCTCTAAAATGTCTTTGTTAGGGTTTGATAAAGAAAGTTTGAGTTCTTATTTTTCCCTCTATGTCCCTATCTTTTGATTTTTTCTGTGGGTTGAGTTATTTTCTTTGCTGAGAATGGTTTATATTTACTTAGTTGCTGTTAATCATGGGCGTTCTTCATTGTGTGCTTTGTTCTGCCTTTGCATGTTGGGTGAGTAGCTTCCAGTTTTTTCCATTTCCGGTCTTGATCTTTCCAGCTAGGGATTTGCCATTTTTTTGGGATTTGAGCATCTTGTGGCTTTACTTTTATGATTCTTTAATTTGTATAGCCAGTAGTGGTTAGGTATGCGATTTTTGGTCTTTTGCACACATGTTCATGAGTTGTACTTTCCAGTATTATTTGTGGGGATCATTTTTTGTTGGAAGGGTTATTTGTGGGATTTACTTACATGGGGTCTGTTCTACTTTTGTTATTGCCCCTCCCCCCTTGGCTTACTCATGTAGATGAGTATGTCTAGAGTAAGTAGTTCGTCTATAAATGTGATTGATATCTTAGTGAGTGATTTAGGTATTTTAGTGAGTGAAGGTGAAGAAGTTGTTTAGCTTATTGAGGAAAACATCTGAGGGGGAACTAGCTTAGAAGGGAGTCAAGTTGTAGTCGTGGCTCCCTTGAGTGTGAGAATTTTGAAGGATAATACGGTTTCTAAAATTAGTGATAGGGGTTTGATAAAGATCCGTAAGAATTATGGTATGCCTAAGACCATATGTATGCAGGCTCCCATGGTGAATGAAAGGGTAGACTGGTACTTTCATAGCTGGGCTGCTGTGTATGTGGAGCTATTGAGGTATGGGGCTTCGTTCCCCTTACCACCATTAATGGTTGGTTTATGTAAGCCTTTTGATCTTACTTCATCCCAGTTCATGCCATATGTGTGGCATGTTAGTAGAAGTTCTAGCTGAGCGAGTGGGGGTAAGGCTTACCATAAACGGCTTGCTCTAGTCCTACTACCTAGTTATGAGGAGCCCAAGACTGTACATACTATTTGGGAACATAGGTAAAAAGGTTCTAGTAAAGAAGTGCCAGATCAATGATAGTGGTTGGGATGAAAAGTATATGTTTGTTGATTCTTCATCCTTGGTTGGTGGCAACTTGGATATACGTACCATATGGAATCTGGATGGTAAGTCCTTCTCCAATTCTTATTTCCTATAAATGCATGTTTGCTAACTACTTATATGTTGTTTTTGCAAATGTCAATAAGGCAAGGAAAGCACCGAATAGTTGCGATGAGGATCGGATGAAGTGCATCTTGGCCTTACCTGTTATTGAGGGAATTTGTGTGTCTTTGCTTGGCTTGCAAAACACATCCCCAGGAATTGTTCGTACCTTCCAAAAGGTTTTAGCTTGAGATTCATACAAGTATTATTTACACATTTCCTCCTAGGGAAGCCAATCCTGAAGGGAAAATCATATAAAGTTCCTATCCTGGAGGAGATTATGGCAAAAAAAAACTAGCTGAGACGAATGGTAGGTCAAGTGTTCCTTTTGACCACATGATTTTGGCCTCAATTGGTATCATAGAGCAAGACAAGGGTAAAAGCATGGCAGAGACTAGCAGAAAGTGGAAGGGTGTGAGTAGCCAGCTCGATTATGAGATTATTGACCTCCAATTTTCTGCTATGGTTTCATCAATTATTGACGCACCATAAATACTTCCTGCAATCCGATGCCTCTTGTTCTAGAATGACCCGACAAGGATGGAGTCTCAGGGGTTTTCTAATTTGCTATTGTCTTACATTTCCTAGACCTTCCAGGTTTTATATCTATCCAATCTCTCTTTGTGCTTAAGTTATCATTTAGTTTGACCTCTAGCCACATCTTGCATGTAGGGCTTCCAAAAGACTGTTGTATTTAGAGAGGGAGGTTTCAAAGCTGGTTTCATAGGTGTTTACGAAGGACTAAACTATCCAAGACTTGTAACAAGCTCTTGTATGCATGATTGACTCTCAATCCAAGTTTAACATTCGTTGAAAGAGCTGTCTGAAGTGAAGTACGAGTTATCTATATTGCATATAGAGAATAGCGGGCTAAACAATAACTTAAGGACATTGCGGTGGAATCAACTTTTAGGGCTCAGGCTCAGTTAATAAAGGAATTCATGGAGGGTCGGTCAGACCAATGGGACCTTGAAGAAGCAATAGTGATGTACCAATTTATCTTTAATGGCTAATTGGAAGATAAAAGCTCTACCACAGGGCCTATTGATGGGAACCAATAGTGCGCCTATGTGCCCCTTCAGACTTGTTAAACGCTAGTTTTTTGTTGTGTTAGTTTGCAAGCTTGGGTCTTTTTGCTCTGTCACCCAAGACTTGTAGGGTAGTGCGTTAGCATTTTTTGAACACCTCTTTTCATTTTGTGACTTGTATGGCCAAATTCTTTGGTGCGTCAGATTGTTTATATGGTAAATTAATTGAGCTTTAAGCATTTCATAATGTGTGAGTTGTCATTTTATAACCTTGGCCATTAGTGAGTTTCTGTATGCTAGTTACTATCGTTGTAATTTCTGACCAAGTACGAGGATTTTTGTCGTTCAGTGTGAACGTGGCACCTTCATGGCCCAGTCTGTATTCTATCATGGGACACCCTTAAGGTTGGGCTATCAATGTTTAGGTATGTCGGTATAGAGCACCCATGAATTTCTGATGCATCGTCTGTGTATCATTTGGCATGGTAGGTTAGTTTGGCATACCTAGCATAAGCCAGTGAGTTGGACCATTCTTGGTATGTAGGGAGAGAGACCATGGATCATGAAATAATAATAAATTAAGTGCTTCATAAAAATGGCTTTATCAGATGATTAAGGCTAGAATGGGGTATTATTTCTCTGGAGTATGTGATACCTTGGCAAATGTGTCACGTGGGTATAATTCCATCCAAATGAATAATGAGTGACTGACCATACATTAGATATTGAGTGGTCATGACTCAAGTAATCGAACATCAAGCAATGAATCCACTATGAAGAAGTCTTATAACAGAATAAGGTATTTTAGTTATGGGGCATTTAATATCATATTACCAAATATGACCAAACCATATAGCTCAGAGTGTTTGTTGCTTTTCTTTGTCATATTTATAGTTAGTATCATCATGTCATGCCCACAAGTTTAGTAAGTGTGAAATTCAAGGTAAACTTGGAGAGAAAAGATAAAAAAGCGTACCTTTTTAAGTGTATGGCATTACAACTTCGTTTGATAGGCTTACCACTCCTGTTACTCAGTTGGTAGCTCTTTGACTGATTATTCTAGCTACTTGGTAAGGACCATCATATGTCAGTCCTAACTTCCCATTGCTCATCTCCTTAGTGTTCTGGAACGCTTTTTGAAGCATCCAGTCCCCAACTTTGAATTGCCTTTCTTGTTCATTTTTGTTGTAGTATTTTTTATCTTTTATTGGTACGTTGCTACTCTAATTAAGGCTTATTAGTGGAGTTCATCAAGTAAGTCCAGCTGGTCGGTAATGGCTTGGTTATTAGATTCCTCGTTCATCCAACTGTATCGTAATGATGACATTCCAACTTTGACTAGGATCATTGCTTCTAACCCATACACCAAAGAAAAGAGCATTTTACCTATTGATGTAGGGGAAGTAGATTTATAGGCCTATAAGATGGATGTAAGCTCTTCAAACTATCTTCCTTTGGCTTTGTCAAGCTTCTTTTTTAGAGAGTTGATGATAGTTATTTTACTTGATTCAGCCTCCCCATTGGATTGTGGATTTTAGGGAGTAGAAAAGTTAAGTTGTATCCTCCACTTTTGGCAGAAATTTTGAAACTTTCATCCAATGAACTGGGATATATTGTTATAGATTATCTCTTTAAGTAGTCTGAACCTACAAACAATACTTTTCCACACAAAGTCTATAACATCATGTTCTTGTACATATGCGTATGATTCTGTCTTTACCCATTTTGGTGAAGTATTCAGTTAGTACTAGCATGTAAACAACTTATCCAATTACCATAGGTAACTTTCCTACTATGCCCATCCCCCAATTCATAAATGGCCAAGCAAGAGCGATGGTATGTAATGTCTCTGCTGGTTAGTGCATCAAGTTCACTAACTATTGACATCTGTTGTACTTCTTGACTAAGGTTGTGGCATCTTTTTATATGATAGGCCAAAAATATCCTGCTTGGAGCACTTTGCGTATTAGGCTTCTACTACCAGTATGGTCACCAAACTCCCCTTCGTGTATCTCCTTCAGTACATAATTAGCCTCTTGTGGTCTAATATACTGCATGAGTGGTTTGGCGTATGACAGTTTGTATAGCCTCTTGTCTAGAAAATAAAACATGCATCATGCACCTTCACATGTCGGGCCTCATTCTTATCTTTTGGGAAGACATTATCTTGCGACCATCGTAAAATTGGGGACGTCCAATCCCATGTTAGGCTATTTGAGAGTACCATACTTACACTAGGGTGGATCGCTAGGAGTTACAGATACACAATCAGTACTGACTTTGGTTGGTTGGTCTAGATGGACAATCCTAAATTGGCTAGTGTGTTGGCTTCTTGATTGTTGTCCTTACAGATCTAGGTTATTTTATACTCTTGGAATTCCTTTGCCAGGGACATTGCTAGTTTGTGATATGTCTGCATGTCTAGGTCCTTTGCTTGGTACGAACCATCTAGCTGCTTGGAAACCAATTGCGAGTCACTTTTGACTTCTAGTCTTTTGATTCCCAACTGCTTGCCTAGTCTTTTTCCCTTAACATTAAATGAACCATCCACGAACAGTGTCAACTTAACCCTTTGGTCTTTCCCACTTATGCATAAATTAACATCTACCCGTATATTAGGGCTAAAGCTGGCCAAAAAATCTGTTAGGACTTTTGATTTATATGGCAGTGTGTGGTATGTAGGTTATGTCAAATTCGCTTAGTTCTATAGCCTACTTAACTAACCTGCTAGATAGGTTTGGCTTGTGCAACACATTTTTTAAGGAATATGTGGTTTCTACCTTGATTGGATGGCATTGAAAGTAGGGATGTAATTTTTTGGAAGCAAAAAAGAGTGATAAAGCTAACTTTTCAAGTTCAGAATACCTGGTCTCATCATCCAAGAGTGCCTTGCTAGTATATTATACTGGATGCTGCTTACCTACTTCTCTTTGACCAAGACTATACTCATTACCCTATGCGAGATTGCTAGGTATACGTAGAGTGTCTCACCTTTCTTCAGCTTTAACAGCAATAGAGTATTCTTCAAGTACTATTTCAATTACTGTAGTATGATTTCATAGTCATCGCTCCACTAAAAGCTCTTGTTCTTTCTTAACGTATCAAAGAACAAGTGGCACTTTTGAGATGACCTAGAAATGAACCTGTTTAGGGCCACTACACGACCTGTTAGTTTCTGCACATCTTTGACGCACCTTGGAACTTACCGGAGGTCACACCAAACGGGCATTTCTTTAGGTTCAGCTTCATGTTATACCTATGAAGTAGACTGAAGGGTTGTTCTAGATATTCTACATGTTGGTCTACTCTGAGAGATTTGACAAGTATATCATCAATGTAGACTTCCATTGTTTTACCTATCTATCCTGTGGACATGTGATTGCCTAACCTTTGGAGGTTGCTCCTACATTCTTTAGCCCAAACAAAATGACCTTATAGTAGTATATGCTTCATTCGGTTATAAAAGCTCTTTTCTCTTGATTCTTAGTATGCATTAAAATTTAATTATAACTAAACAAAGCATCCATAAAACTTCACAATTCATGGCCAGACATAGCATCAACTAGAGAATTAATGTGTGGTAAAGGAAATTAAAAGAGTCTTTTGGAGAATCTTTATTTAGGTAGTTAAAGTCTATACATACCTGGTGCTTACTATTCTTTTTTGGCAGGGCAACTATATTAGTGACTCAGTCAGGGTATTGGATGTCCCTTATAGACCCAATGTTTAAAAGCTTCTACACTACCTCATTTAAGATTTTGTGACATTCTGGTGTGAATTTACGTCACTTTTAGTTGACTGGTTTGTACGTTAGGTCCACATTGAGTCTCTGAGTTATTACTTCTGGGTCTATGCCTATCATGTCTGTATGGGACCAAGCAAAGCAGGTGGTATTGTTATTTAAAAATGAAACTAACTTATCTTGTATGCCTAGTGGTAGTTTTATCCCAACATAGACCTTCTTTTCTAGATAGTTTGAATCAACACACACTTTGTTGAGCTTCTTTACCTTTGGTTGGTTTAGCACTTTCACGGGGGACAAGTTCGGTAATTGCTATGGTGACTGATTATTGGTTGGCTTTAAGGCTATTTGGTAGCATTCCCTAACTACCCTTTGTTCTCCTCTTATTTCTTGTACGCCCTAGGGAGCTTGGAATTTCACCACTTGGTGGAGGGTAGATGATACTTGAAAGGTAGGTTCAATCCTACTGTGTACATTATGAGTATTATCTCCCCAATGGTCTTGTTTGGTGCCCCATTGCCAAAGGCTAGTACGGATGGTGTCAAACGATCTAGGACTCCAATCCCAATTATTTGATCATCTCCAACTATATTATATTAACTAAACTACCTGGGTCAATCAATACACATTTTATGTAAAAATTACCCAAATACATAAAGATTACCAGTGTACCAGTGTGTTGTCATGTCGTTGGTCCAGCTCATCTATCTCATCTTCATAGAATGTCATTTGTTCTTCCTTTGGGCTTGTATAAGTATCCTTTGCTCATCCTTGGTTGGAATCTTTAGGTAAGAGCCTTGCATACCGTTTTACTGCCGAATATGTAACTGTAATTATCTCTGAACCACCTGTAGTACAATTGATGGTTTTTTGGTAGTTCTGATAGCATAGGGCCAGTAAGGTTAGAACCATTATTTAACAAAGTAGACTTACCTTTCTTTGTCAGTAGGTCCGTCAAGTACCCGCGTTTGAGAAGTTTTGCTACTTCCAACCTTAATGCAATATAGTTTGCTGTCCAATGACCATGGTCGGAGTGAAATTTGCACCATTTGGACCTATCTTACTACTCTACTTTCTTTTTAGCCTTGGGGGGCCACTTCACCATGTCTCCCATTTTTGTAAGAGTATAAAATAACTCACTAGAGCTGACAGAGAAATTATAGTCTTCTATCCTTAATGGGAATGGTCAATTAGGGGGGAGTTGATATGCTATTGGCCTAATTTCCCCTGGTGCGTCGTTGGGTATGATTATATTTTCCAACTGCAGTTAGAGTGTCTTGTGTTTCTACTGCTCCTATCTGATGGTTCGTCATTATGATGGCGCAATTGACTCGCATTCACTTTATCTTCTTCCCACTTGATTTAGGCCCAATCTTTAACCAACATGTCATCCAAGGAATGATAGGTGTATTTGGTCAGATCCTTGTACAAATTAGAATTAGGAAGTAAACCTTTACTGAATGTAGCAATGGCAGTTTCTACATCGTAGTTTGGTATATTGATCTTTCCTTTGTTGAACTTGCTGATGTAGTCTTGTAAGAACTCTCGTCGCCCTTGACCTAATAGAGGTTGTTAGGCGTCTTTTCAAGCTTCTGGCTACTGGATAATTGTTGTACAAATAGATCATTTAGGTCAACGAACAACCCTATCGAGTTAGTTGGTAAGTTGGTAAACCATCTCAACGTTGGTCCAAGTAGACTTGATCCTAAGCCTTTACACATACAAGCTTCTCACATTTCTCTCAGTATCAATATAGTATGCATCCTTGATTGGTACTGCGCCATATGCTCGTCTGGGTCTGTCTAACCATTATAGGGTCGTACGTCGTGGAAAGTGAATTTCCTTGGCATCTCAACTAACTCAATGTCATCTATAAATGGTAAGCCAGCAAAGTTGGCAAGATCACTCTTATTTATTAGTGATGGCACGCTTGGAAGGTGGAGTATCATTGCTTCTAGCTCTTGAACTTTTGATTCCATTCCCCATCATCCGACATGCTAGAGCATGGTAAGTTGTTCATTGCAAGTGGGTCAGTCCATCCTTCCACTTTGCCATCAGGCATGGTTGGTGTAGTCGGTGTACTTGTGCCATTAGGTTTATCAATATTATTTTCAGTCAAAGTTTTGTTTCCTACTACCCTTGGTTGGTCTGTCATGGAGCTGGGAGTTCCTAATGGTTGAATGTAGGGATGGGAGCAGTTGGTAATTGTCTTGTTGGGCAAGATGGGGGATTGACTTGCTGGGAGTGTGAAGTAAGTCGCTCTTATAAAGTATTGTTCTCTTCCTCTAGGCATTAAAGTTGTTCTTGTTGCTGTGCGGCCAACCTAGCTTGGGTGAAAATATGTTGAGTCTGTTCCTACTGTAAGATAGCCATCTCTTAGAGGTTAATAGGTGCATCGGTCATGGTAAATGATCAAAATGAGCAGAGAAGAAATAAATCCCTTTGAAATTTATTGTCGGTCCCCACGGAGGGTGCCAATTGTAGAAGCGATAATTTGCAAAATGGTTTCCCTTGAGAGGGTACCAACAACATAGGTATTTGTGATAAATTAAACTGGAAAAATACTATAGGAATAAAGAGTTAACAATGAGAAGTAAAAAGTGACTTTATTATGGGTCTTAATTGAGTACAAAGTAGAAAATGAAGAAACAGATGGAAGAGATAAGATTGGATTGAGTGCTTTTTTAGGTACTTGGTGGCTCCTATTTATCATGTAGGATCAACTAATTTAGTGGGTTAGTTCCACTCTATGGATTCGACGAGCTAGGGGGAATCCCTTCAATTTCGGATCTGGCATAACAGATGGGATCTTGGGTTTGACTCAGTATGTTTGGGTATGGGTGGCTTGGTCTTGAGTTAGACGTGCCCTCTTGGGCCATCTTATGGTTGTATCACATTTAGGCCCCAAGTGGTGGAATTTGGCCTTATAGTATTATAAACTTGCTATCATTTCTAGGATCTTGTCATTGCATGCTCCTAAGTTCTTATGGAACTTTTACGTGATTGAATCCATTCCTTGAAATAATATAGTAATTCCCTCTTTTAATTTTCACGATTGAGATAATCAAGGCTTCATTTATTGTTTAAATATGATACATGTATGACTAATCACTTTGAAAACACTTATGAAAACTATTCTTTAAGAATATCCATTTCATTTTAAGGATTCAGTCTTGTATGAAAATTACGTATTGATTTAATGAGCACGAGCTTAACATTGACATATATGGAACTATGCTTTGAAATATATACTGATATTGGCTATTTGAAACTAATTGTAAACATGTGTTGCTTAACATGCACACCCTATCCATGATGCACATATGTGATATGTTTCAATAACACTGGTAGAAAAATGGCTTTTTAGACTGATTTTGGATCAGGTCTTGATACAGCCGGTCTAAAAAGCATGTCACTTTTAAGATCGATTGTATTGACAACCGGTTTTAAAATTAACCATTTTAAGACCGGTTGTCATGAGCACTGGTCTTAAAAGACCTCTTTTGTAGGAAATACAGAAATATTTTTAAGACCGGTTTTCCTTATAACCGGTCTTAAAAGTTTAACTTTTAAGACCAGTTGTACATAAAAGCGGTCTTAAAACTTGAATTTTAAGACCGGTTTCATGGGAAATCAGTTTTAAAATAACTTTTAAGTCCGGTTATATTTATAATTGCTCTTAAAAGTATCATAATATTTTTTAATTGTCTGTGATTAGGTTAGTTACCAGAACGCATCCTAGAATTTCTAGTTCTAATGCCATACTTATTAAGTTCCATAAGGTGTTCAGTTTGATTCTACTTACCGTTTCTTTTTTCTTTAACCTTCTCATTGGGAACTTGTAACATAACATGTCATATATCCTCATGTAGTGTGTTGTTTAAAACCATCTATATATATGCATAATTGTTTAAAACATATGCAGGCCAATGACATGGCTCAAACAGATTCACATGTATAAATGCATGGTTACACATAATCACAAAAACAACAAACATGTCAAATCATGCAACCAACATGTTTTGCAACCAACCAACATGTCAATTCATCATTAATATATACAAAAAATTCCTCAATTTTATAAGAACTCACTATTGTAAAATTTCATAAATGAATTCAACATAACAATTGCGAATGTGATCAATATCTTCTTCTGGAAAGGGGTCTGAAACACCAAAGCCAAGAAAAACATTAACTTCACTTAAAAAAAAATAAAAGTAATACAAAATTTTTGAAATATATATACATTTACCTCTTGAGTAAATTCTGTTGTGCCTAGGGTAATAATATTATAAATGTGCCTCAGAACATACAACCCACACAAGTTGGACCCGGGTGGTTGCCTACGGGTCTGAAAAAATAATATGATATCATTAAAATAAGTATAAAATTAAAGCATGGCTTATTATTGAATACATTCTTAAAAACTAATATGTAGCTAACCTTTGACAAGATCCATGTAGGGTTTTTTAGTTCACGAATAGGCCTGCCACAAGCAGTGTGTAGGAATGTCCACATAGCCCTATATCATCAAAATCACAAAGGCTACTTATTTTACACAAATTCCATAAATTTTGCACACGAAAGGTAATTAATAATGCAAGAAAACTTACGAGTTCAAGGACTTCTTCGATTCACTAGTTGGCTTGCTGAGGTGGAAGGAGCATAAGAGGATGATAGAATAACTCTTCTTGCATAAAATAGCTAATTGCCAATGATCACTGACAAAAGGGAAAACTTTTAAGCAAATATAAAACATTATTTATATTATGAAATATAAATTTGTTTCTTACCCATGCAAATATGGAGCCAAGAAACACTCAATTGGGGTTTCACTAAGCCTGTGTGATAAGTATGTATGTTTGATAGCAGCAGTGATCCCTTTGTCGTAGAGTTGAATTGGGCATAGGAGTTCAAATTTATTGGTTTTGCCAGAGTCAACCAACCTACGATTCATGTACCTACAATAATGCAAGCACACAAATCAAAGTTTAACGGCGAAATTTGTAAAATATTAACTTCCAATTTGAAAAGATACTTACATTAAAAAGAGTTGGACAATCAAAACCGTAAGCTGTTGTAGAGGAGCTACCAAGGACATTAAATCATCCCTCTCAAAATAGCATTGTACCCCTGACTTGCCAACAGCTGACTCAGTAGGCCAATCTCTTGATCGAAAGGACGTATCATATGCCATCAGAATCACTTGCTACATGACATTCAATGGAGGCCGTGAAACATCTTGGGTGGAGGGAGGTGGACGTGGAGTGGAGGTAGAGGTAGAGGTAGAGGTGGCGGGGATTCCTCAGTTTGATCAGAAACAAGGTTCTTTGGCCATAAGATGAAAGAGTTGAGGACATCGCCCACAATCTTGAAGTCGTCAACAGGGATGGGGAAAGGTGCATCTACAACGATCACCTCTTTAATTGCCACTTTGACTTGATCATCCTTTATTTCTTGGTAGTGGAAAATTGATCCCAAGTTGTGCATGCTCCCCTGTGCAACTAATCGTCTTAGAGGATCCTCCACAAACAAGCCATAAGGCTCACCAATTTCTTTTCCCGGACCCTTTGATGACTAACCAATACAACTCCCTTTAGTGCTTTGTTTAGGGTTTAGGGAATGAGCCTAGAGAGCACTGGTATCTGTTTGTCTTGTGCTCGTCATGATCATCCATTCCTCCTTCATCTTGCTGAACCTTTCTTCAAATCGTGCATCAAATGATGCTTCTTCCTCTACCCTAGCTTTCGCCCTCATAGTGGCCAATATATGCTCCATCTCCTCCCTAGTCACCATACTACTTGAGAAACGGCGTGGGGGTGCTCCAAAGTAATCCCTTATGCCTACCCCTCCTCCAACCCTCCTGACACGGCCGGGATGCTCACGTTTTCCTATAGCTACAATCAGGATATCATTCCTCCCATCCAACTTAAATGATCCCTCGGCTTGTTTTTTTTTTGAAGCTCCTCCTTTAAGACACAGATTACAAACGTTAGTAATGAAATTTGTTTACTAAATAATTAATAACAACAAGTCAACAACAATACTTACAATTTTCTTACCAACTATGCGAGATTGTTCACTCGTATAAGACTCCCTCCTCTTTCGGTAAGCAAACAACCACTTCTCTTCGTGACATATCGGAGATGGTGGAGAAAGAAGAACAGAAGGATCGGATTGAGTTACTTCTTCCAATCTCTTCCGTTTGGCCGCCAACAAGTCTTGTTTGACCTTCGCATAACCCCTACGAGATATTGTATGGGGTCAATCATTCTTTCTACCACTCTCTTGGGCCTTTTACCTTATTTCTTGCAAATAAGAAATCAAAATTAAGGTTACAATCAATAAAGACAATTCACAATTCATAAGTAAATCAAATGCAAAATAAGTCAACTCACCAATGCTTCTGGAGTAGTTCAAAGCAATCTAAATTCTTGCCAAGTATGTTCATCAATATAAGAATACTGGTCACACAGATTAGGAAGAGGCTGACCTTCTTCCACCTCGATATGCACGTAATTGTTGGCTAGACTTATCTTAAACTTCCTCTAGCGTTCATCATAATATGTCATTGTCTTGTTATACAGGGCTTCATTCCCAGGAATGTCGTAAGTGAGCTGGATAGTTTCCCAAATATGTCGTTTCACATTTTTATCCACATTTCTCCACTGCACTATCAAAATGCTAGGCTTGTTGCATGCTAGGAGGGCAACAAAACTCCTATACTGTTGGGCATTAGGCCTGATTAGTTTTCATTATCTATCAAACTCAATCAGAATCTTTTCTCCAGTATTCTGATTAAGGGGAATGTCTCTCAATCGGGTGCCTCTTCTACCTCTTCGTCTGGGTTGGATACCACTTTGATTTTGGCTCGGAGCATTGCTAGGAGTACCCTCACTTTGATTAACACTAGTTGGCTCCGGAGTACCCTTAGTAGGACGGCTCATTATCCTCACTTGAAATTGAATGAGCTAATTTATATTCCTATGTAGTCATGACACTTTAAATTTCAGCCTCTAATTTTTATTTCAAGCACTATATTAACATTCTAGACTATGCTATATCCTTGTTGTCACTTAAGTATCGTACAGGGCATCAAAATGCACAATACAAGTCCACTTTAGAATATGGAATTTTCCGGCAACTAACTTATAACAATTTCTTTCTCATGCTCTCCCTATACAATTCCACCTCTTAAACTCATTGGAGCTATAAAAAGGAATAGAATCTAACTTTGTCTAACACATTATTGGGATCTACAGAGTTCCAGAATAAAATCTAACAGACTATAATTGAACAATACAGAGTTACAGAATCAAGGTTTAGAGACATTATTCACATTATAATCCAACAATACAGAGTTACAGAATAGGAAAAATCACATTATAATTTAAAAAAACAGAGTTAATAAAAGCCAAGAGATATAGAAGTAGCTCTAAGAAAGGAAAGATAGACTTTGCATCTACATATAATATTCACAAGTTCAGATAATTCAAAAGGCAGAACAATGCCTCAGAGCAAGCAACGGAAAAAGGAAAATTTATCACATAAAAACCTGGAGTTGGAGCTTGAGGAACAAACCCAGGTGAGGCAAGCAACGGAAACGAGGGAATACAATCCACCGTAGCCCTGTGTAAACCGGCAGGGTTGGTAGGAGAGACGTGGGAAAGACAAGGTTAAAGACAAACACCCAGGGGAGGCAGAAACCCTGCTTGAAGAAGAAAACAATCGGAGGAAACAAAAGCCCATCCTTACAGTAATGTTTCAACCAAACCTCTGCGTCGACGACGGCGAAGGTAAAGGACAGAGGATCGACGTGGAAAGGCGGAGCTACCGTTAAAGGAGGGTGGGGTTTGTAAGAAGCGTGAAGCGACGGAGTTGAAATGTTTCAGAGTAGAAATTAGGCGTGATGGATTTTTAGGGCATTTTTAAGATCAGTTTTATATAACAACCAGTCTTAAAATTTATATTTTAGACCGGTTATTTAGTATAACCGGTCTTAAAAATATTTTAGACTGGTTCCTATCAACAACAGGTCTTAAAAGTTCAAAATTTAAGACCGGTTATTTTTTAGAACCGGTCTTAAAAAATATATTTTTAATTTTCTTTATTTCAGAAAATATATTGAACCTGTTACATTTAAAACTGGTCTAGATACATTTATTAATATTTTTTAATGATTAATTTTTTAAAACCGGTTGTTTATAAAACCGGTCTAAATAATATATTTATGATTGGTTTTTAGTATAATTGGTCTTAGAAGTTGATCATAATCACAAAAATGCCACCGGTCACTTTTTTAAGACCTTATTCGTTATAACCGGTCTAAATACGCCGATCTTAAACACCATTTGTGTACTAGTGTATTTTCCATATTGATTTAGTCAAAGAAACTTATTTCTTTGGAAATGATCACATGATTATAGATGCTAATTAATGGATTACTCATACTATGCATAACTTGAAATAGCTTTGAAATGGGATACTAATCATTGAGTTTTGAATGGATAGTGAGATCCGTTATACTCCATCCGGTCCTTAATATAAGACATATTGGAGGAGTTGATCTTGGTTCTAAATATAAGACATAATTTTTATATTTATCAATATTTTCCTAATTTAACCCTATTGATGCCCTTCAACAATCAATAAGAAAGAGAGGGAATGAGGGAATTAAGGAATGATTAGAGTACTTTAGAAAATACATGTCATATTAACTAATTTAACTAACTTCCTTAATCTAATCGAATTAGGTAAATATGCCTTACATTAAGGACGTGAGGGAGTATATTATTAGTGGCACTTGTCAGTCCCTAAATTACCATTCCTACATGACAGGGAATGAGAAGGTAAACAATGAAGCAAGCAGTATGGTGGCAAGGGATATTGCAGGGGATGAAGAAAACTCTAATGGCCTATGGAAGGTGGTACAAAGGGTGAGATGGGGGAAAAGGAGCCAGAGTAAAGATGAGAGGCTAGCAACACAATCCAGGTTCTCAGTATTGGAGCATGAAAGTATGAATGGAGAAGAGAGTGTTCATGTGCCAATGAAGAATGTTATAAATGAAGTGGTACCTACAAAGAAAAAAGGTGGAAGCAAACCAAGGGTGGACATGAGAGAAAGAAATACCTAGGTTGGAAATACGGCTACTTTTAATTTCTCAGAGAGTTTCACATTCAAGGCTAGTAGTGCGACTGATGGGAGTGCTAAGGATGATGATGATAACAAAGTTAGAAGAATTGCTAGAAAAGAGCAAAACAAGAGGGAAAGGAAAGTGATGAATGTACGGTCACAAAGAGAGATTCATGAAGTGACAATTGTGGAGGGGTTGGAGACAAGGGGATAGATAACGAGGGGCAATTGCTTGCAAGCAAGGTGGACAGAGGGCCTTGCCAAAAGCAGGTATACAATAATATGATGTTTGTAGATGGGAGTGAATTAATTTCCGAATCAGGGGGATGTTATGGAGAAAATGTCTGATGATGTACTGTATTAAGTATTTTAACCCAATAAATATAGTTTAATGATTAAGCTGATAGTATGGAAATGTAGAGATGCAGCTAACAAGAGATATTTAATTGTCATGAAGGAAATGTTAAGAATACATAGATCGGATATGGTTGTTTTAGTTGAAACTCACATAAGTGGAATGAGAGAGGCAGTCAAGAATATGGGTTTTAAATACTCAGAACGTGTGGAAGCACGGGGGTTATACATGGGGAATTTGGCTATATTGGATGGAAGGGGATTTGGGAGTGTATGTATTATAGAGGGATGAGGAATTTTTACATGTGAAAAGTAGACATAGAGGATTTATAGAATGCTTCGTTTTAGTTGTGTATGCTAATCCTCAAGGAGAGAGAATAGGAGATCTGTGGAGAAAATGGAGCAGTATAGTGAGTGACATATGAGGGCCATAGTTGATAGCTGGGGACTTTAATGATATTACTTCCCTAAATGAATAGAGTTGAGGGGCGGGACCAAGTATCGCTAGGTGTTGTGCTTTTAATAAGTGGATACAAAGTTGTGCTTTAGTTGATTTAGAAGCAAAAGGGCCATTGTTCATTTGGCGAGAACCAAAGTGGGAAGGAAGGGAGGTATACAAATGCCTGGATAGGGGTCTTTGCAATATTGAATGGCACCAAGTGTACATTCAGATCATCACCCATTCCTTTTTGACATGAAGGGCCAGTGCAACAGGGGGGAAGCCATTTAGTTTTGAAGCCATATGGCTCACACACACAGAATTTAAGCAATTTTTAAGTCAAATATGCTATAAGGATGAGGAGATACTTATAGCAATGGATATGCTAGGGGGCATTGGAAAAATGGAATTTTGAAGTTTTTGGCAGTTTGAGAGGAAGGAAAAATCGATTATTTGCAGGGATACAAAACAAGCTATGGAAAGACAAAAATCCATTTCTAGATGGGTTAAGCCCAAAATTACAGCAGGAATTATTAGTTATTATTACAAGAAGAGTTGCATTGGTTCCAAAAATCAAGGGGTATGTGGATAAGAAATAGGGACCGAAACATGAAATATTACCACTTGAAGACAGTGACAAGGAGGAGAAAGAATAGAATTGGGATGCTAAAAAATATGATGGAAGATGGATAGATGCGGAAAGCAATTTATTAACCATGGTACAAAACCACTTTAACAAGCTATTTCTGAAGAATGTGAAAGCAGGGCATGGCATGTTACCTCACAGAGCTGGGGAAATGTCTCAAAAAGAATTTTGGAGGGACTGAATAGGCCTATTGGATGTGAAGAAATAAGGAGAGCAATGTTTAATATAAGAGCTTACAAGGCACCAGGAGAGGATGGGTTCCCTGCGTTATTCTATAATAACAACTGGGATTTAATAGGGAGGAATGTAGTGTAGCTGATAATGGATTTATGGACTGATCCGGTCAAAATTGCAGAAATAAACAAGATGTTGCTTGTGTTAATACCACAGGTTAATAGACCTGAGGCAGTGACACAACTTAGACTTATTTTGCTATGCAACATGGTGTATAAGGCGCTGTCTAAAATAATTGTCACTTGCTGGCAGATTGACTCTTATGGAATCAGCGTCTCAACAAATTCCAGTTTATCACATGATGCATGAGAACATACCAAAGCGTGTGTGTCAGCAGATTGAAAAAATGCAGAGGTAGTTTATATAGGGTGTAGAGGGAGACAAAAGGAAGATATATCTTATAGGCTGAAAGAACCTATGCTAGCCGAAGGAAGTAGGAGGGTATGGGTTAAGGAAATGAAAACTATGAATGATGCTTTGTTATGTAAGGTAAGATGGGAAATGATGCAAAACCTGAAAAAATGGTTTCCATAGTTTTGGAAGCAAAATATGGGAGGAAGCAAGAGGTAGCAAGAGGGATAATAGTTAAACAGGGTAACTCAGTCATGTGGAAAAGACTTGGGGAGCTATGGGAGAAATTAATGAACAACATTAGGTGGGAGATTAGAAATGGAAAAAGAGTTTTGTTCTGGGAAGATAAATGGCTAAACAAATAGGGAAATCTACAGACAGAATGCACTAGTAACCTGGAGGAAAACATGCAAAATAAGGTGGTAGCAGAGTTTGTAAATCAAAATGGTGACTAGAAACTGGATGAGCTTAGTTGTTGGTTGCAAAAAGACATGTTGGAAAGAAGTCAAGCCTATCTCCCTCCAGGAGAAAGTGACTATGAAGATAAGATAAAGTGGCTAGGGACTTCACATGGTCAATATTGAGTTGCAGATATGCATAATTAACAAAAGGGTTACAATGAGATGGCCTCTGAGAAAATTTGGCATATAATCTGGCATTGGAAAGGTCCCAGGAGGGTGCAGACTTTCCTATGGTTAGCATTTAACGATGGATTACTGACATCACTCAAGAAAGTTAAGATTCTGGGTACTTCTCCTATTTGTGTGAAATGCATGCGAGAAGTGGAAGATGTGATACATGTGTTGCGTGATTGTGAAGTGATGAGGAGAATTTGGGAACAGTTACTCGAAGGCAAAACCAAAGATAATTTTTTTTGATTTACCCATTAAAGAATGGACGATGCAAAACCTCACAAGAAGCAAGGGCAGGTGGCAAGACTGGAATTTAATTTTTGCCATAAGCAAATGGTTTTTCTGTCATTGGGGGAATTGTGAAATGTTTGAGGAAGGCTATGAGAGGCGTGAAAACCCTATTAATTAAGGAGTACTGGAAGTGAAGGATAAGGGGCTAAAGTCTTTAGGTGTAGAGGTTAGATGGGGAAAACCAGAAGAAGGGTGGATCAAAATGAATATTGACGGAGTAGTGGATGGAAGGTCGAGTGTGGCTGGTTGTGGGGGCGTGTTTAGAGACCATAATGGCAAATGGTTGGGAGGTTATACCCAAAGGCTAAGAAGGTGTAATGCAGAAGAGGCAGAGATGTGGGGATTGCTTATGGGTGACACTTTGCTGAAAGAATTGCAAGGGCTAAAGGTGATTATTGAATCAGACTCAAGAGTGGTTATAAACAGCCTAGAAAATTAGTTACAGAGAGGGAAACGGATAATTGAGTCATGGAAAGAGTGGAAGATTTGCTGAACATGTGTGTAGAGGTAAGGGCTTGACATACATGAAGAGAAGGTAACACCGTAGAGCATTGGCTACAAAGACGAGCTTCCTTCATACCAATATCGTGCAGCTACTGTTTGAACCTCCTGAAGGTTTAGAAAGTAGGTTGTATAGGGACAGGATGGGCATTTCGTGATCAGGAATTAGCATGTCTTAATTTTGTCTGGGCTTTCGCCCCATTATTTAATCCAAAAAAAAAAAACAAAGGTTAAAGAGCTTAAATGCTCCGAAAGTTTTTGTGTATAGACATTAGGCACTTGAAAGTTTTTGTGTGGGCAAATATGTCTTGAAAAAAATGGGATAATTTTGCCCCTCTATTAACCAGCTTTAACGGTCAATGTTTGTTGACCAAATATAAAAAAGTGACATGTTTTTGTGACATCCATCTCACCTTTTTTTTGTCTGTGTCAATCTTCAAACTTTTTTAGTAGGATTGTTTAAAAAAACACTCAGATCCTTTCATGTAATGTCTCCGATCCTTGATATAAGTCTTAGTTTAGTTATTTGAGGAGAGCAAAAAAAGTTAAATAAATTACTTAATTATCTATTAATTTATATTGTATAAATCAAGAAAAGTAGTTTGGAAAACATGATAAATATAAATACATTAAAATAATTTATTTAACTTCCTTAGTTTCCTAAATTAATAAACTGCTGGAACTTGTATTTTTTTTCAAAAGAGAATTATATGTCATTAAAATGTGAAACTTTCGATGTATACCTTACAAAAAAAAAATTATGTCATTAAAATTTCTCTTACTATTGAAGGTTTTCAAACATCTAGGCTTTGGGGTTAGTGTGTCATCTATTGCTCTGGGACTAGTAAGTTTTAATGCCTAGTCAGTTTTGTAATCTAGTACGTATATGACTTCCTAATTTTATTTAGCATTGTTTAAGTAAAAGACTTGACAAACTTTTACAATATGACGAGTCTAATAAACGGAAAAGTTGCAGTAGGAAGAGGAGGAGGATATACACCAATTCATACGCCAGCGAAGCCCGTGAAATACTCCATGATGGATGGTTCCGGGGGGAGGAATTTTTTCGGGTAGAATACTTCAGGAGTTTCACATTTCAATGACATAATTTTTTTAAAAAGAATACTAGTTCTAGTGGTTGATTAATTTGGGAGATTAAAAAAGGTAAATAAATTATTTTAATATATTTATATTTGTCACGTTTTTTAAATTAATTTGTTTAACTTATAAACTAATATATAATTAAGTAATTTATTTAACTTTTTTAATCTCCTCAAATAACTCAACAGAGTCCTATATTAAGGACAGAAGACATTGCAGGGGAGAATTTGATTTTTTTTTTTATAAAAAAAGTCTTACTAAGAAATCTGACAACTGACGTGAAAAAAGAGGAGCGGGGTGGATGCTACATAGCCATACCACCTTGAGACATTGGGTCAACAAATATTGATTATTAGGACTGCTCAATGGGGATGCAAAATTGCCTTGTTTTTTAAACTCTCAAGAGATATTTGCCTTTTCAAAAAGTTTCAGGTGCCCAATACCTATCTATACGCTAAAACTGCCTAGACATTTAAACCCTTTAACCAAAAAAAAAAAAAAAAAACAGAGAGAGAAGAAGAAGAAGAAGAAGAAGAAGAAGAAGCAAGGACTTGATTATTTGACGATTGTTACGTTGATAGTCAAGTATGGGATAATATTTAACAGTCATATGGAAACAACCGTCAAACAGTTGTTGTTGGCAGCAATTTTACGAAGATCCTACAAATAGTTAAAAAAAAAAAAAAAAACTCAGATGCTACATGTTAGAAAATTTTTACCCATATACAATATTACTGTGAACGAGTTTAATTTTTCAAGGAAATCGTTCAATGCTTGAATGATTTCAACTTCCTTCGTCCCCATCCGTACACTCTGCCTCTCCCTGCGTCTTTGCTTTTACTTTTAATTTTTAGGTTTCCAGCAAAAATTACAGCTCCATTCGCACACCACTATTGCAACGTTTGCTTCTCTTTCCTCTTACACTTTGAAGACAATTACAATTAGGGGCCCAAAGCCTTCAATATATATTTCTTCCATTTGTTATTCTATATTTTCTACAAAATTTAAAAAAGAATAAATTTTGTAGAAATATTATTTTTCTCCAAATAATTAATTTTATACAAAATATATAAAATAAATTAAATATAAAATATAACATAAATAGTAGGATAGATCGAATTTACAAAATAACAAGTTTTAAATGTAAATTATCTAGATTAAATATGAACAATTTAAAAGGTAACACAACAATAATATAAATTCTAAACACTAAATTCAGCACGTTAAGGTCTTGTAACTTAAATAACACCGATCATTTTTCTCAAAGTTTTTCTAATGTGAGGGGGAGTTTAAATCTATGAGAAAGATCAGAGGATACAATTAACGCATGAGATAAAAGCATGCCGAACCAGGGGCATGGGGTGGAGTGGTAAGTACTCCTCACTCCCTTAACCAGGTTGAGGGTTCAACCTCTATTGGGTATAGAAAAATGTCACTGGCTAGCTATCTCACCCATCGAGGTGACTATCAATTAGCGATCTGGATTAATCTAAGGCCGTTGTAGTGCCTGAAAGATGATCTGCCTTGGAATACCGGAAGAGAAATCCAAAACAAAAAAGCATGTCACACTTAGTATTGATTTAAGTATGTCATTAGAAAAAGTTAAGAGCAAACAAAAGGTGCTCGGCACAAATTTACCTGGGGAAAATTTGTAAAAGCACCAAATGACTCAACAAATTTAGGAAAAATAGTTTAACCATTGTTGTGTTATTTTTTTAATTGTTCATATTTAATTTAGATAATTTAAATTTAATTTTTTTATTTTTTAAATTTGATTTAATATTTTTATGCTATAATTTATATTTAATTTATTATTATATATATATATAGGTATGAGGGATTTGGAGGGGAAGGGAGAGGAGGGAAAATTTTTTTGAGTTGGATTTAAGAAAATTAGAGAAGTGGGGTTATAATATTTTAATATAGAGAATATATAAAATAAAAGAGTAAGAAAACTTAATTTAAAACTTTATATCCCATTGCTCTTATTTTTTTTAAATCCAACTCAAAAAAATGTTTCCTCCGCACACTTTCTCCCCCCCTCATACCAAACAAACCTAGAATAAAAAATGGAAGAAATATATATTGAAGGCTTTGGACCACTAATTGTAATATTTTTCAAAGTGTAGGAGGAAAGAGGGAAAAAAGTTGCAATAGTGATTGGCCTTCAAGAAGCACGTTTACACAAGTCAAGGCAAAATTACTCTCACATATTTATCCCGTATACCATAAATCTTGTTAGAAAAAAATTTCTACCACTAATCCGAATAGACACGATTTCTTTGAAAAATTAAACTCATTCACACTGTAATATAGTATTTGGGTAAATATTTTCTTACATGTTGCATCTAGGTAAGTTTTTACTTTACTGTTTGTAGTATCTTTGTAAAATTGCCCTTGTTGGCAAAAAAAAAAAAAAAAAACTGTTAAACAATTGTAGTTTTTTAAAAGGGTTAAGGTGTAAATTTATTAATGAAGTTTTTTCTGAGGAACGTCTAGCACAAATATCTTTTAGAAGGGGTAAAAATACCAATGAACAATTAAAAAAGGGCATCCACCACAAAAACCGTTAATCCGTACTAATGGCGTTAAATTATAGGAAAAGAAAACCCCTAATGGCGTTAGTACGGATTTAATGGTTTTTGTGGTGGATGCTCAATTTTAATTATTTATTGGCATTTTTGCCCCTTTTTAATTGTTCATTGGTATTTTTGCCCCTTCTAAAAGATATTTGTGCCAGACGCTCCTCGGACAAAACTTCATTAGTAAATTTGCACATTAATCCTTTTTAAAATTTCAGAAACTTACAACTATTGATAGTTTATATTTGACGGTTGGGTTGAAAAAACCCATCAAACAAAAGGGTTAATATGCTAAAACAACCCTCAACTTTTATAAGAAATACAAAAGTAATCATAATTTATTTTTTAGAGCAAAAACAACCATAAACTTTAAAAATTGGGACAAAATCATTAAATCCAACTAACTTTCACATATTATAATAGAGAAAATTAATCTTTTGGCCCTTTCGTTTTGACTCATAATTTAATCTCTAAACTTTTGACTCACTTACAATTCAATTGCTAATGCTTATAAATCATCCTATGTGGCAAAAAAAATATTAAAATACTGTTAAAAATTATTTAGGTGAATTTTACATAAATTAAAAGTTAAAAAACAACATACCCATTCCTACCAAATTGCATCCCCCTCCACCTCTGTTTCCCAAAAACCTAAAACCTCATTGGGTAAAATCTCCAAATAACGTACAAGAATATATAATAAATTAGAGTTGTCACGCAAAGTTGAGAACCAAAACTGTAAATTGTAGGAAGCCCACTACTTTTAGGGTGATAATCACCACCCCACACTCCACATGCGAAACCTACAACTAAACACCTAATAATATTAATATGTGTGCTAATATTTATGGTTGGTTCCTCCCTCTTATGAATTGGCTGTTGATCATCAAATATATTTATGTAACTCCTTGCCTTTAACCACGTAATTATAATTCGATATCACATAATTAAATTGGTTTAGAGACCGTCGGATAGCTTAAACTCATTTCAAATTCCTACATTATAGTAGGAATTTCACCAAAAACTTTCAAAAACTCTTCTCTATCCTGGTCTCAATTTCAAAATTCGAATATAATTACCTGCGCAGTTAGTTTACATTCACACACATCAGAGTATATAACCAAATCCCCGGCAACTCCCGGGTTCTATACATATATAATCTGAGGGTTTAAAAGTCTCCACTAGGGGAATCCATAACCAACATCAACAGTAATATTTACATCTCCAAAATATACAGTAATCTCAAGTTCAAAAGAAGATAACAAACACCCTACAATCAAATATACCTCGAAGGGGTTCTAATCGCTCCGGGTTGCCCGCTTCTCTTTAGCGCCACTAGCCCTGTCTGAAATGTTAGTCATTGGAAAGAATGGGATTCAAGAGAATCCCAGTAGTAACAAATCACTCATTCAGTGCATAAACACAAAGCATATAAGGTCATGTTAGCAGCATCACAATGTAACGTGGTTCACACCACAAACGACAACACTCATAGCTGTAAACTCTAAGCGTCAGCTTTCGCTGCGATCTCAATGTATTCACAAAGTATTCACTAGGCATCAGCTTTCGTTGTGATCACAAAGCATCACAATGTATTCTCAATGCACGACAAACATACATACAATGTTTCACACAAAGTATAAAAGAGGAGTCACTACCTTGTTCTTTCCGATTATGCTCTAGCGCAGGTGGATCACGAACAGGGAAAATATCGAATCCTATAATTCCAAATGCACCATTTAGACACTTCCATAGTGTTTCTTGGGGTTATATGAGTCTATAATGAAAATTTACAAAAATGCCCTCGGGGACCCGGCCCGGGCCCGTCGTACCCAGTCCGGCTGCATCTTTCCCGAAATTCTACCCAGGGCTATTCTAGCATATTACCATGCAAGGAATCCATTTCCGGACTCGGAATTATCAAATTCAATGTTAAATTACAAATTTACGCTTGGCAGCCCCACTTTAAGGGTTTTAGGGGCGTTTTCGTAATTATGCTTTTTCGGCCTTTTTCGAAAAAGTGACCAACTGTAACCCCACCTAATTTTCGCTCCTGAACTCAATGGAACCATCAAATCATTGAAAATACAACTCTAAGACCCATTTCTAGAGCTGGCCGAAATTTATGAGTTCTCCAGGAAAAATCGGGGTTTTACGATTTCGGCTCTGTAAACGCGTTCCTTTCTACTCCTAACCACTTAATTAACTATTACATTAGGTTATAACTACCATTTGAACCAAAATTGGGCAGCATAACCCTTAGGCAACTCAATTCCCAAAATTTAAAACCAACGGCAATCCGGCGAAATTTCACCGATTAAATTGCCCACAGCAGCCAGAATAGTTAATATACGAAGATTTGGAAGTTACCTCAAGCTCTCACAAGTTTTTCCCAAATATGGCTGAAAACCCTAGGTGTTCCACAACAGATTTTGAGCTTCCAAACCTTAAAGAACAAAGAGGAGTAGCTTAGGGTCGGAGTTATACGTGTTAGGAGCTAAATCGTCGGAGAAATCGGCTTACCTTGTGAGATTTCTTCTCCTTTCTCTCTCTAAAATTCTGAACGTTCTCTCTCACTTTCAGATGCTGTTTTGTGCATGAAATGCTGAATGAAGAAGATGAGAATGATATATTATAATATCATATATAATTTTAATGATTTATGGAATTTTCCAACAATTCCAAAAACTAATTTTTATTACATAACTTCCTACATTCATGTAACCATGCCATCATGTCCAACCAATATTTCCTTATTTATGCCACATGTAGGAGACACCTAGGGGTCCCTCCCTAAGGTCTCAATTGGCTTCACAACTTATTTCGGTTACATATACACGTAAAGTTTCAATTTTGGTCAAAATTGCATTTTTGCTCAAATTTTCCATAAATTCATATTAAATTGACCAAAATATTCTAAATATATTTTTCCTTTTATTTTCATTAATTAATTGAAATTATCTTCAATTAATCGGAAAAATAATTAATTTTGGAATAATTTGGCAAAATTACGATTTTGCCATTACCTTTTTAATTCAATTTCTTCTCTTATTTTTCTTTGGCCAATTTCTATCTATTTTTGGACCAAATATTTTCTCTAATATTTCTTCATTTTTGGACCTTAATATTAGGCTTTTTAAATCACCCAAATTAATTCCATATTCATTTTTGCCCAATTTCCCGTGAAATTGAACATTTATAAAATTCATAAATTCCAAATTCATGAATATTCACCATTTTATTGAGTTTCCCCAAATAATTACAATATATTTGGTGAATATAAAATTTGGGGTGTTACAATTTATATAAGTAAAACTCAAAAGAGGTTAGCACTCAATACTAGTGTAAATTTATTTTTTTTTATTGGTGAAATTTTCAGTAAGGTTCGGTCTCATTCCTTGACAGAGGAGAACTAAAATAGGACTGCTCATTCTAGTGTTGACTCAAAAATATCTTTATCGTGAATATTGTTCGTTTGATGAGACGGACATATGAGATAAATTTTCAAAATTGGATGATATTGCGAACAATTTTTTAATTTGAATAACTCTGTGGTGTTTTTTTAAAGAAAGACAATTTAAGTTTAATAATTATGACAAAATTCCCAATTAAAGTTTGAACATATATAACAAAATAGGGATTTTTCACCTAGCGACGTTTCTGAAAAACAGAGGCGGATGGGGATGCGAGTTGGTGGGGACAAGGACGCTATTTTTTATTTTTTAATTTATGTAAAATCCACCTAAGTAATTTTTAACAGTATTTTAACATGTTTTTTCCTTATAGGATGACTTAGAAACATCAGAGATTGAGTTGCAAGGGCGTTAAAAGTTTAAGAGTTAAATTATAAGTTTGTTAAAACTTGAATAGCTAAAAGATTAATTTTTGTATTATAATATATGGAAGTTAGTTGAGTTACCAATTTTGTTTTAATTTTAAAAGTTTATGGTTACTTTTGTTCTAAAAAATAATTTATGATTACTTTTACACTTTTGATAAAAGTTGAAGGTTATTATAGTACCTTAACCCCCAAACAAAATCATATTTGTTGCTTGTTTTCATATAATGTCAAGTACTTTTACTTAAATAGCACTCTTGAACCCTCCCGCCCTTTCAATTTTCGCTAAACAACTTGAGTTCAGGTAGAGAGTGTCAGCTGCCCAATCTCAGCTGCACCCTCTGCTGCCCCCTTATTTTTGGGAGGCTTTCCAAATATATTTTCTATAGCTCTTTGGATCATTAAATTCTACATAAAATTAGTAAAATTTTGACATATTATGGGCAAAAAATGAATATGTTTTCAATGTTTTATGATTTTTTAAAGATATTTCAGAAAAATGGTGTATTTTTTTCACTTTAAGCATGTTTTTTAGACATCTTTGAAAAATTATAAAAAATTGAAAACAGGACCATTTTTTGCCCATAATATGTCA
This sequence comes from Inga laurina, assembly GCA_963855925.1. Lineage (NCBI taxonomy): Eukaryota > Viridiplantae > Streptophyta > Magnoliopsida > Fabales > Fabaceae > Inga > Inga laurina. The sequence goes on along the minus strand of OY979709.1, from coordinate 35,494,189 downwards.
AAATTTCACTCATTTTGTGTATAATCTAATAATCCAAAGAGCCATAAAAAATACATTTGGGAAGACCCCAAAATAAGGGGGCAGCATAGGGTGCAACTGAGGTTGGGCAGCTAACACACTCCGCCCCTTGAGTTCTCTACATTTTCTCTCTTCTCTCTGCGACCACACACCCATTTCCACTAAACTCCAGCAAAATACCCACCAATTAAAGCCCTCAAAAAACTTAGATCTTCCTTCCCCTACTCAATGATTGTCCTCATGCCATCTTCAACCCAGGCCACCCTGCTTCTTGTCTTCATTGCTCATGATCGTCTTCATCGATCCCATTATTATTTGTCTACTCGATTAACCGTTAGATGCTTACTCTTTTATATATTATAGTTGGCTTGTTAGATGTATCACACACACACATATTGGGTTGTTCTATCTAATATGTTTTTGATTTTATGATAAACTGCTATAATTAGATGGTTTTTAGTGTTTAATCTTTAGGTGTTTATAACTGTAACCCCCTGCCTTAACTAGCGCAATTAATATTCGATAATGCATAATAAAATGGGTTAGAGACTGTCGGATAATTCAAAACTCATTTAAAACTCCTTCCATGTAGTAGGGACTTCACAATATTTTCAAACATATCAGAGTGTATAACAAAAATCCTGGCAATCCCCGGGTTTCACTCATTCACTAAAAGGTTTACAATTCCCATATAGGGGATTACATGACTATATTCAACTACTAATTACAACCCAAAAATAATTTACAAGATCCCTGTCCAGTCTGATTAACCAACATATCCAAAAGCAAATGTCCCTATAGGGTTCTAACCGCTCCGGGTCGTGCGCTTCTCCTTGGAGCCATTTGCTTTATCTAAAATGTTAGTCAAATGAAAGAATGAGATTCAAGAGAATCTCAGTAGTAACAAAATATTTATATCACACATAAGCACACAGCATGTAACCAAATCATCATACAGCAGCTGCACAAATCACACTCCACCCTCATCCCCTTTTACCGCCGGGAAGGTACAGCATCCTAACCCGAACCATTGCTAGCAACTCAGGGACTATTGGCGTGGCAGTGCATACACATAGCCTTATAGCTCATATAGCCATCCGGCTTTCACAATTGGCTCGTCGGCCTACACAAATAGCCTTTCGGCTCTTCACATAATCACACATATCACACTCCATCCTCATCCCCTTTTACAGCCAGGAAGGCACACCATCCTAACCCAAACCGTTGTTAGCGACTCAGGGACTATTGGCATGGCGGTGCTTACACATATCCACAAATATCGCAGCATATGAATTCATCACAATCAATGATATAACACACATACAATGCATCACATATGGTATAAAGAAGAAGTAACTACCTTGTTCCTTTCTGACGTTCGCTGGCACAGTAGGCTCACGAGGACGACATATGTCAAATCCTAAAAGCCAAAATAGGGGCAATAGATCAATCTCTTTTCCAAGTTCTTAATTCCATAATACTTTAAGTTGGTATTCATATGAACTCTTTAGGTGGCTATTAAATGTCTAAACATATGCCTAAAGGGTTGGGAGAAACTACCCTGAAGATACATTTTTTGGAAAAAGAAACACTAATTATGGGCTGGCTCACTCGAGTGAAAGAAGTCTCACTCAAGTGTTGCCCTCACCCGTGCTCGAGTCCCAGTGAGTGAGACACAGGAAGTGTTTGCCCGAGAGCAAACCTCAAAATATCTCTCACACTCACTCGAGCACAGGAAGCTGTACCTAAGTGATAACCTCAAATGCACTCGAGCACCAAGAAGTGAGGCACAACGAGTGACTATCCGAGAGCAACCATAAATTCCAAAGTCTTAAACTTACTCTCTTACTTGAGCACAGGAGCTACACTCGAGTGATGACCTATATCACTCGCGGGAATGAAAGTGCACTCATGGTTTCTTCCTGAAGACTTAACCAAAATACCCAGAATTTCATACTGCACTTAAGTGAGACCCCTCCTCACTCGAGTGAAGCTTATTAGAAGCCAGATCGCAACAACTGATAAGCTTTTCCATATTTACCCATTTTACTACCAATGACCCTAAAACTTATATCAAAGCTCATTCTCACTCATTTTGACACAAGGAACCTTTTGGTGATCTCAAAATACCCAAATTCCCTTCCATCAACACAATCTCAATTCTAACTCACAAGGCCACCCAAAACCACAATTTGACAAACTTTCTCATTCAACTTCAAATCAAACTTAATAACATTATAACACCTCCTAACATCATTTTCTATACCATACCATTCCAAACTCTTTCATCATTCAATTCTCATGAAATCAGGGCAAAAATTCCAAAATTTACAAAGCTTAACCAAAAATCACCATAAATATACCAAAACACATCAAATTCCTACCTCTTCAACTTGGTAAGATCAAATCCCTGATTCTTTAACTTTTAGATTTTCTTAAGCTTCCAACCACCACAAATCAAAATTCTGAAACCATGGCAAGGAAGCCCTCAACATCATGAACAACTTTAGTAAATATAAGATAAGCATTTGAAGTCAAATACCTACCTAGAGTTCAAACCCTTCCTTTCTCTTCCTTGTCCAAGCTCGCCGGAAATGGAGAATGAGGAGAGAGATGAGATGATGATGATCCACTTCCATCTTCCCATGCACCCCTTAACCGCCTAGAATGGGGAGAGAAGAGAGAAAAGAGTTTGACCAATTGACCCTCATCCCATGGCTAATCTCTTGCCACTTGTCATGATCTAATTCTTCCCTTCATAAACTCATATAACCCATGCACACTTGATTCTACCTCTTGCTTAACAAATCCTAGCCATTGATCTCGATTACCAAGGAGTTTCCTCTCCCGTAACTAACTAATCGATTGGTAAATTTACCATTTTTTCCCTAATTGACACAATGCTTACTAAACCATCATCAAACACATTTGCATCATAATTCACATTATTTACTTCAAAAGTGTTTAATTAACACTAATTACATCACTTTGAAGTTATTAGCCCTTAATCACAATTCAGGATATTACAATAAGAATAGTGACATACAAATACAACGTTTTTATTAGATATATTTGTGTTGAAAGGGTCATGGTGGGAATTATTGCAAGTATTGACAAATTAATCACATTGTTTGGGAAACTTGCAACCAGATTCTAAGGAAAAGAAACAATCACAAGCAGGTATCTTGAAATCATTAAACTGCATTGATGTCTCATGAGATCTGGGTGATATTCATTCTACATCGAGCCTGACTAGTTCTGGTTCGACCCAGGGGAGAAATCAACTTCTTGAACTTGGAATCAGCAACGTTGATGACAGCTTATAGTCCATCTCGATATCTAGGGAAGACTTGTTTTAAAGTGGGAGAAGAAGAATGAAATTGTTGTTGACTCAGAACAATCTAAACCCATGAAGTGGGATACCCTGAATATTGGAATTGGGCAGAGCACCTTAACCCAATTTAAAATAATGTATGTATCAATATATGGTTGTTAGAAGGAAATGAGCTTTGAATAGACTACAAAATATTTTAAGTGTTTGATGGATATGATAAAATAGAAAAACCAAACAAACAAACAAACAGGTCCTCAATGTCAAATCAAATACAACTATAAATTAGTAATAAGTTTTTTTCTTCTGTATTTCATTTTCAATCAGATCTCAGCTTAAAAAACAACAAAAGCTTCAATCAGATCTTATAACCAAACAACAAATACGTCGGACGAAAAAAGAAAAGACCAAACAACAAATACAGTAAATGTATAACCAAAAGGTAAAAATATATATACCAAATAGAGTAGCTGGCCAAGCGGGGAGAAAAAACAATACCTACCTAAGAAGGCTAAAAGTTTGTCTGTGAGAGATCCAAACCATGAGATGGTATGAGAGCACCAAAAACATGAACTTGTCTGAGACGGCAAAGAATTGGTTTGAGATCAGTAAAAATATGAATATTATTTATATAAGCACAAAAACTTGGTGTGAGAGCTGCAAAGATATAAATTGGTGTGAGATAGCTAAGAATGGGTTTGGGAAGAGCACGAATTAGGTTGAGTGAGTGGTAAGAGCAAAAGGAATAAGTGATGAGTACAAGATTTACTCATCCAAGGAAGTAGAGCTCTTCTTGTTCCTGCTATCGGCTACAGGGATGGATTTGGAAGTGCCTGCAAATTCATATTAAGCTATCCTGCTTCTGATGATTGTTGTGAGATGGCAAAAAATGAGCTTGAGAAGAGTATGAGTTGGGTTGAAAAAGAGATAAGAACCAAAGGAATACATGTTGAGAATTTGGATTTACTCATTAAAGCTTGTGGAGCTCTTCTTCTTGTTCCTGCTATTGACTACTATGGTGGACTTGGAAGCGCCTGTGGATTCTTACTAAAATGTGCTGCTTCTGATAATGATTGTAGCGAGATGGCTATGAATAGGTTTAAGAAGAGTAAGAGTTAGGCCGAAGGAAAGATGAGAGAGAAAGGAATAAGCAAGGAGCATAGGGATTTAGTTGGGAAAGGTGGTGGGGCACTTCTTCTTGCTACTGCTATCACTATAAAAAAATATGAAATTTTCAATGGAATTTGCCATAGAAAAAATTTTCATAAGAAATCTGTCGGAAAATTTTCCGACAAAATTTGCCTGATTTGCTATGGAAAAAATTCCATCAGAAATCCGTTGGAAAATTTTCCGTGCAAATTCCATCATTTGTCACGGAATTTCCGACGGACTAATTCTGTCGCAATTTCCAACGGAATTAAATTCCGTGACAAAATTTAAAAATTATTATTTTTAATTAATTATTATTATTTTAATTAAATTTAATTTTAAAAATTACTTTTATAAAATTTATTAGTTATTAATTAATATTTTTAATTTAATTTTTAATTATTATTTTCTAATTTCTAAAATATTTTTAATTTCCAATCATAGGTTTTGGTCTCTGTAGGGGCAAAATGGTCATATAAAAATTTATTAGTTATTAATTAATATTAGCAAAAAGATATTAGTTAATAATTATTTATTAGTTATTAATTAATGTTAATAAAAAAATTATATTTTAGAAATTAGACAAAAATATAGACATATGAAATTTATTTAAGATGTAAAATTTTTTAATTTGAAGTTAATTTATATTAAAAATTATAAGAATATATAAATTATTTTATATTATTATTATTACATTTATATATAAGGAAAAATTATATATTTATAAATAATTGATTATGTATAATAAGATTATATATATATATATATATATATAATTATGTAATAATATAATGCTAAAGCAATTGAGCCCATTCGGTAAGACATCACGTGCGTATGGACGAGGTCATGGGTTCAAACCAAAGGAGGCCAAGTTGAGTTGCATTTCTAGCAAAAAAGAGGTTGCAACACGTGGAGGAGGGAGACTGCGACACGTGGGGATCTGGATGTCGGCGTGGAGGCCGCTAGAGCTGCCATGGGCCACCGCCGGTGATGAGGTGGCGGTTGCCGGAGTTTCCACTTAGCTTTTTAAAATTTAAAAAATAAAAAATAAGTTCGAAATGGAAAAAATTCCTTCAGAAATTGTGAGGAATTTGTGCCGGAATTAATTCCGTCGCAAATTTTCAGACAATTTCCATCAAAAATTTGCAACGGAATTTTTTCTGTTGTAAATTCTCCGACTGAATCTAAATTTTGTCAGAAATTGGTTTGTCATACTATTATTAGCCACGGAATCCATTCCGTCAGAAATCTATTGGAAACTCTCAATTTTGTGGCAAATTCAATATTTTTTTGTAGTGTACGGGATATTATGGTGGATTTAGTGAGCCTGTGGGTTTATATTCAAAGGTGGTGGTAGTGGTTTTGGTGATGGCCAAAAACTTATGAAAGCACTTGGTCAAAATGGCGAGTTCATAGCAAGAGCTACTTTTGAAGCAAATCCTAGAGCTTACTTTCATGGCTTGCACAACAAACTTCCATGACAAAACTAATCAAACAGATGAAATTTGGATCCATCATGTGTGGCACTTTTCTTTCCCCCCTCTTGTTATGGTCTTTTGTGTGTTCCTGTCCTGAAGTTTTCTTTGTGGTTGATCTATCTTTTTTCTGATTTATCTAGCCTTTAGGGTCTGTTGGTATAAGGGATTTGGGGGGAGGCGGGCCGGGGGGAGTAGGGGGAAAATTTTTTATGAGTTGGATTTAAAAAAATTAGAGAGCAAAATTTTAATAAAGAAAATATGTACATAAAAGAATAAGAAAAATTAATTGAAAACTTTTAACCCAACTTCTTTAATTTTTTTCAAATCCAACTCAAAAAAATTTTCCCACCACTCACCTTGCCTCCCTTCCCCTCATACCAAACAAGCCCTTATTTTTATTTTGTTTAGGTTTAGAGGTTAAATTATATGTGCTCCTTGATTGGCTTGTTGTTATGCCCTTTTCTTTAATGTCAATTTATGTTTGTTTACGTGCAAGTTGCTACTCGATCTCTTCAGATTTCCCTATATCAAGCAAAGAGTAGTAGCCAAAAAAACTGTACTGATAAAGTAAATACAAGTTCTGATAATTTTTTTTAGAATTGATGTATAAAAATGGGAAAAAGACAGATAAATACCATTTGAAATTGAGAAAACCCAAAAGTTTGTTAACACATAGAAATGACAGAAAGGTGATATGTTAGGAATTTGGGTTTTTTAAGTTTGTGTGTTTTTCCCAAAATGCCTCACTTCTCACTTTCATCTCTCTATCTTCTTCCTCTTCACCCTCTTTCTCTCTCACCTGCTATCCCACCACCAGTACTCCACTGCCTCCTCCTCCACTCTCTTGTCACCTTCACCACTACCAATGCTCCACTGCCTTCTGCTCCACTCTTTCCTCACCTTCACTGCCACCAACACTCCACCTCCTTCAGCTAATCAACCACCACTCTCTTCCTATCAATAAGAACCTTGTTTGCCTACCATCGCTATGGACTTTGATTGATGGAGCCGCTGCAGCAGAAGCACCATAACCGATTCATGGCTGAAGGGATTTAGGAAAAAACATGGTGCTGAAACCTTTGCGCTACCCTCTCTTTAGCAGTCAAACCTTTATGCATTAGTTCAAACCAAATAATCATGGTGCCAAAGGTCATTTGATCAAAGGTAGGAAATTTCCCTCTCTTTGGATGCCCCTTTATCTGGGTTGATTCAATTAAAGGATTCGACAGAAGTATCTTGTGTTGTTTCTGTGCCCTTCTACATTGCTTTTCTTCCTCTATTATTCTGGGTATGTGATCCTTACCTCTTTTCAAGAGTTGTTAAATTCACAAATCAATGGGCAACACAGTGCCGAAAGTGAATTGATCAAAGCCACAGTCTCGGCTCAGTGAAAGATAAGGGTAAAAATTTCCCCTTTCTCTTTGATTTGCCTCCCATGAGACTTGCCCTATTTATCACAAACTTGATCTATTATTTTCCAGTACTCTTTGTGTGTGCAAGGCTTCCCATTGTTCTTCCAATTAGTGTTCATGGTGGATCACGATCATGATCTCTCGCATCTCTCTTATAAGGACAAAGTTAAGTCCTCCTTTTGCTTGCTGCAATACTGCTTTCATAATCCCATGGCTACCGCCAAGTTTAGTGCATTTCTAGCTCGGTTTATTGGAAGTTTTGCCTTGATTAGCCTTCATTCTTATTGTATAAAAAAATTAAGTAAGAGTTTTGCATTGTGACCAATTGAGTAATGAGATTGATTATAAAAGTAATGGGTTTGACTAAATTTGTAAGTATTTAAAATATGTGTAAAAGGATTGATAAAGAGTTTTGAGTTGTGACCAATTGAGTAATGGAATTGATGAAATGAATAGTGGTATTGACGTAATCTGTAATGGTTTTAACAAAATCAATAAGTACTAACAAAATGTATAAAAGGATTGAGTAAGATTTTTGGGTTGTGACCAATTGAGTAATGAGATTGACTATGATTGAACCATATTTTTACATGATGTTTCATGATTAATTTGGGATTTTAAGTGTATTTTATAGAGCATTATTGCATGATTAAGCATTAATTTTGGTTAGGAACAATTCTTTTGAATTAATGGTAATTAGGGGCAAATGGTCAAAATTATTAATTATTTTGTACAATTGTTTCTTGGACTTATAATGCTACTTATACTTAATTTTTGCATTGTTGGTGGTGAAAGGAAATTGGAGATTTTAGAGGGATAGAATTAATAACCAAAGGTTTGGGAAAAATTTACAGAAATGGTCCCTAAAATTCTTGGAAATTATAAGTGAATGTAGAAAAATATGGGGGGAATTACAGATAAGGACCGAGGAGTTTTAGAACTTATATTTTGTCCCTACAAATATTTCAAACAATTGCTCTTTAATCCCTCACCCAAAGGTTTTACACTTTTCAGATAGGTCCCTGGTCAAAGCCCATTTTGACCAAGGCCTTCATCTTCAAGAGAGGCAGACCCGAGTGTAGTTTGGGAGCCCAACAAAAGAAAAAAAGAGAAACAGATCCAGTGTGAAAAGTGAAGCCCAAAACAAAACAAAAATAAACAGAAGCAAGTGGGCCGCAAGGAGAGACAGGCCCGACAAGGAAAAGAGGCAGAAACACAGTTGGGCTATGGGAGATTTGGCCCAAGTTGAGAGGTGATAGAAGGAGGCACAATAAACAGAAATGGATCTGAGATTTGGAGATCCGATACCTTGACCCTGGACCCGACTTGGTTGGCTAGCGGATATGGAAAATGGACATGGAAAAACCCAAGACACAAGCTGAGATTAGAGGAGAGTTAAGATCACAGTGGAGGCGCCAAGAGCAGGGGAGATCATCCTTGACCTTCATCTTCTTCCTCCCTTCCCCTTCTTGTGTCGCCGGCGGCACAAGCCTCTTCTCTTCACCATTGCCGCCGGCGACGACCTTGAACCAGATCTGATGAGACGAGTTGAGAGATGGAAGGAGGGAGTTGCGCCACACAAGCTGAGGTTGAGCATTATCGGATCATTCCTCAACAACCAACACGACCGTCGCAATCTGCAACTATTCCATCCTCCAAGTCTGAGCTTCAGCGAAGGGAGAGCAGAATCAGAGGCGAGTTCTGAAGTTGATCTTTATCGGAGAACCACGGCCCACTACACTTTACCATTTCTCTCACCGAAATTCACTGTCTCCATTGTCGTTATTCCCTTTTCATCCTATCATAACCATTTCAGGATACACAGCTGGCCGTGGCTTCCTATACTGCCTTGAACTCAACACAGTCGTGCCTATTCCTCTGTTCTGTTTGGTTTTTGATTCAAATCCAGCCTATGAATTAAATTGATTTAGGCTGATTGGTTAATTTATTTTGAGATTTTATGGCTGGGTGTTTGAATCAAAATGGGATTATATTTCTTGAAGTTATTCTCATGATTGGTTAGGCAATTTTGTGCTCTTGGGGATGAATTGGAGAGGACTTGAGCTCATATGTGCTTTAAAGGGGAGTTTATTTTATCTATAGCTCATTGTATTTTTGATTTCTTAGGTTTAAGAATTCATTTATATATTGAGACTATAATTTTAGTTATGTTTTATTCTATGGATTGAGTTGTTGTGATTTGGAATTTGTAATGAGGATTTGTACTTATCAATATATATATGGTAATATATATGTTTCCTATGATTCTATTACTTTCTATCTATTTAACATGGTATTGTTGGATAGTTTGATTGAATTGGAATTGTAGTTGAACCTAAATGCATTGCTTATTCCATAGTCACTCTCTAAGGGGTTTTAATAATGCTTAAATAAATGGGTTCATGAGTTTAAGCATTAAACTCAATGGTAATTGGGGTTTGATATATTAGAAAACTTAGACAAACTCATTACACTAAGAGGGCTTAATAGCATTTCAAGGGTAGGGGTTCCTCTCTTGTGATGCTAGACTCAATGGTAATTGAGGTTTGGTATATTAGAAGCTTAGTGAATTAACTCCCCAAATATCTTAATTGAGCAAGAATAGTCATTGAAAATCATTTCCAAGAGCATCTTCATCATTTGCATTTCTAACCCATTCCATTCCATATCAGTTTTATTCCAAAAATCCAAAAATATTATTTTTAAAAGCATTTTAGTTTAATTGCAATTTAGTTGTTAGATAAAAACTTAAAAACCATTTGTAACTCATTTCATGTCAATCATTGCACTTAGTTCCTAGGTAATTAATAAAAGGCTATTCGAGAGACGATATGGAATTGCACTCTATATTGCAATCCTTGGTTATTTTTGAAGAGGTTACCAAGGCACAAAGCCGACAAAGCCTTATTCTTCAGATTAAAAGAGTAATGGTTTTTACAAAATCCATAGATATTGACAACATGTGTAAAATGATTGATAAAGAGTTTTGAGTTGTAGCCAAATGAATAGTGGTGTCAACGAAATTTGTAATGGTTTTGACAAAATTAAGAAATACTGACAAAATATGTAAAAGAATTGACAAAGAGTTTTGGATTGTGACCAATTAAGTAATGAGATTGACTAAAAGAGTAATGGTTTTGAGAAAATCCATAATGGTTTTGACAAAATGAATAAGTACTAACAATATGTATAAAAGGATTATGTAATGGGGGCTTTTTGGTCTTTTCTCCCAAACTTGAAAAACCCATATTTCCACCTTATCCCCTTTCTGTTCTTTACATGTGTTAAGGGACTTTTCTAGATTTTGGAAGTTGAAATGGTATTTATAAGTCATTTTCCCTATAAAAAAACCTATTAGAAAAATAAAAATGTGTAAAATGATAAAAGAAGTTTTAAGTAGTTTTTTCTTTGTACCTTCCCAACTCCCTAGGTACACATTCATGTTTCCAAGAATCCAAAGTGCACAATACTTGAGTAGATCTAATCCCAAAGGTAGACAACCCATAAAGAATGAACCAACTTAGACTAATCTCCCTTTGCAATGTTATCTATAAATGTCTCTCCAAAGTGATTGTGTAGAGATTGAAGAGCATCATGCCTACTGTAACACCCCAATTTTTGATTAAGGGTTAATGATAATTATTGAGGATAATTATCGAATTAAAGTAGAATAATTATGTGTTGGTGGCAATATTAATTAATATGCCATGATTAGTGGAAATTGAAAGAATGAAATTATTGGGCAATTAGTTAGTGATTAATAGAGAAATTAATTACTAGCTAAGAGAAAATGAGATGTGTGATTAAAATGGTTAATGGAGTGATTAAATGGCTAATTGGTGACTTATTTTGGGTGAGCCAATAGCAAGTTGACATGTGGCAAATGTGTGTGTGAAGAGAGATGTGTGTGAAAAAGTCAAATGGGGTTATTGTGTGATTTTCTCTCTCTTCCTCTCCTCTCTTTTCGCTGAAGCATGGAGGGAGAATCATTATGTTCATTTCCTCACTCCCTCTCTCCTTCTCTCATTCTCTCTCATTCGGTCATGGTGGAAGGAAAAAAGGGATAGGAAAAGCTTGAGAAAAGGTAAGGAAAATGGCTTCCTTTGCTCAAATCCTTTTCATAAATATTGTTCCTTAGAGTGAGAGCTTCAATTTGATGGTTGTATCTTCTCCATTTGGTGGTGATTTGAAGATCACGAAAATCTGAAGTTTGGAGAATCAAAGAGTGTCTTTGAGGAAGTTGATAAGGTATGTGAAACCAACCATTCTATCTATGATTTATGCCAAATGAATAAGTTGGGAATTTCTGGAATTTTTTGCCCTAACTTCAAATATGGGTCAATGGGTAGTTTGGCATGTTATGGTTATAGAAATGGTATATTGGTATGAGTTTTGAATAGATAGAATGGATTTGGGATTGAAATGATTAAAGTTAGTGATTTTGGAAAAATGATGATTGTATTGCCCTAGACCAAAGCATGTTAATGGAAGGGGATTTTGGTAATTCTGTTGATTCCAATGAATTCCTTGGGTATTTTTATGTGAGAATAGCTTTGGTAGAAGTCTTGGGTCCATTTGGATCAATTGGGCAAGTGGTAGGAAATGTAGTATGCTTTGCTGCGTTTTCTAGAATATGATAGATTCACTCGAGTAGAGATGGGTCTGCTCGAGTGAGGGATGAATATCACCCGAGCAGGGATGAACTCTGCTCGAGTGCAGTTGTGCAGCCTTCGTATTTTGCTCTTGTGTTCTTGTTGCACTTTCGTGGTCATGGCGAGTGTTGCCTCATTCGCGAGTGAGAGATGAACATCACTCGAGTGAGCCTCCTTGTGCTCGAGTGATGGGTGTATTTGACACCAAAGGACTTGCTTCTCGGGTTGTCACTCACGGGTAAAGTGCACGAGTGTGCCTTCTCACTCGCGGGTATGTGGTGATCACTCGAGTGAGCCTCCTGTGCTCGAGTGATCCTGATCCTTGAGAGCTTGGGTGCTCTCAGGTTCTCACTTCCTGGACTTCTCTCTCTGATGCTCGAGTGTGATATTTGGTCATTGCTCGAGTGAGGATTTTGTGCTCGAGTGATCCTTTCCTGTGAAAGTTCTTGTGCTCTCGGGCATGTGCTTTCTGTCCTTACTCTCTCTCGTGCCCGAGTGCCATCCGTACCATTGCTCGAGTGAGGCCGTCTTCACTCGAGCATCCGTGCCTCATCACTCGAGTGAGGTCATCCTTGCTCGAGTGAAGCAGTGAAAAATACCATGTTTGAGCATTCAAAAGGGGATCTTTGGGGATTGTCTCCCAACCCTTTAAAGCTATCCATTGAGGTGTTTGAGGGTACTTAAGGAGCAAAATGATAACCAACTTGAGTGTCTAAAAGTTAAGGAATTGGAAAAGGGATTAATCCTATATCCTTGATTTTGGTTATAGGATTTGATGATTTCCCTTATCGTGAGTAGCCGGAGCTGGAGCTTACGTGGAAAGAGTGTAGGGAACTTACCTCTCCTGCATGTATTGATAATTGTATTTGTGTATTGATGCATGTTATTGCCTTGCTTGATTATGTGAAACATATGAGAATGATTGAAGCTCTGTTTCTATTTATACTATGGCCATGAGTATGTTGTGTGAACATTGAGCATGCGAATATATCATTATGTGAACATGAGTTATTGTGATGCAAGCATGTCATGCATTAAATACTTATCTTGCATGCATATTGGTATCTGTTTCCTACTGAGATTCGCCAGAATCTCACCCTCCCCTATCAACATTTTAGACAGGGAAGAAGGATTGAGGACGAAGCAAGCATCCAAGGACGAAGAGGACTCGTTTTGGGTGAGAGCTTAGTAGTTGGTTATCAATGAGTAATTGAGAATATGTATTTGTACATTCGGATTAGCATTTGTCTATGTATTCGAGTAAGTTGTGTAATCCCTATTGGTGGAGTTGTATGGGCTAATGTGCCCTATGATTATTGAGCGAAGATATGTTTCCGGGATTGCCTAGAATTTATATTGCGTACTCTGATAATTGTATAAATGTAATTTATCTTTGCATAGTAATTATATTCGGAGTGTGAATGTGAGACCGTGTTTTAAATGATTTCGAAATGTGTCTGAGAAAACCCTATCTGGTTGATGGGTTTATAAATGTTGTTTTGAATTATTGGTCTCTATTTCACTTAAATTTTGAAATATGGATATAATTACAGTAGGGGGTTACACCTACAACTGTGTCCCTATTCCAAGTTAGTTTTGTGCCTGGGAGGAATATTCAACATAACATTATTATTGTTAATGAGCTAATACCCTCCATACAGAGGAAGAGGGGGAGAAAAGGATTTATGGCCATTAAAATTGATCTCAATAAAGCATATGATATAATTAGTTGGGAATACATGGAAAAGGTTCTTGTTGAGCTGAGATGCCTGGATGAGATGGTTAAAGGTATTTATGGAATGTATGGCCACTACCTCTACTTAGATCCTGTGGCATATAGAAAAACTTTGAGGATTTAAAACCAACTTGTGGTCTCACTGTAAAAAATTTGCTCATTTGTAACGGTTAAAATAGTGGATTTGTAGCAGTTACAACTGCTACAAACGCCATTAGTAGCAGTTATGAAAACTGCTACAAAACACACTGTTGCAAATGAATTTGTAGTAGTTCGAAGAAACTACTATGTATGTCAAGCAAACCACTACAAGATGCATTATCTTGTAGCAGTACTGTCAATTGAATTTAGGGGATTAAAATAAAAAAAGGATTTTTTCTTGCAGCGGTTGGTTAACTGCCACAAATGTGGTGCCAACTTTTTTTTTTGTTAAAATGTCGGAGTGGTGGGAAATGAAATTTGAAAATTTGACGCCAACATTTATAGTGATTGGCATTTGGCGAAAATTCAAATGTTATGCCAATAATTTAAATTTGAATTTTAAATTTAACATTGTAGCAGTTGATGTAGCAATTGGTCAACTGCTACTAAATGTTGCATAAAAATACAAAAATTGGGTGAATAATTTTTTTCAATAGATTTTTCCAATATTATTTTGAATGTTTGTAGAATAAATAACAATATAAATGATATTAATTATTATTTGAGGAGAATGACTAAATTAAGTTAGATAAGTATTAATATTATGTTAAATATGTGGGAACTCTATGTGTAGTTAATAATGATTTAGGTTCTTCATTTTATGAAATTGAAGTTGAAGATAAAGAAATATATTTGTTTATAGAAGGAATGTTGAAAATATAGAGGAAGGAAGGAACCTTGAATTTCTATAAAAGAAAAAAAATTAGTATAAGAATTATATGAAGAAGCAAAATAAAATGAAATAAAATCAAGATTTGAGGAAAACAAAACTATCTTACTACTTGAGGTTTTCATCCATATGAACAGGGGAATAAAAAATGGGAGAGGAGAGAGATTGGAAGAAATGGTAAAGGTAAGAAATAAGATGTCGTGGGGGTTATTTATAGGGATCAAATGAGACATTTGTAGCAATTCTAGTGGTGGTGTTTGTAGCGGCTAATTTTTGTAGCTATTACATGGTTGTTTGTAATAGTTAGGAACCGCTACAAATATAAATTGGATTTTTTTTAAAAAAATATAAATTGAGACATTTGTAGTAGTTATAATGGTGGTGTTTGCAGCGGTTGATTTTTGTAGCTATTACATGGTTGTTTGTAACAGTTAGGAACCGCTACAAATATAAATTGGATTTTTTTAAAAAATATAAATTGATTGCTTTATAAGAATGAAAGTGATTATTTTTTAATCATTCTTCATCTTTATCCCTAAAGAAAAAATTTGTGGGGAAAATGTTAGTGTTGACTGTATGATTTTGTATAAAAATTATATTTAAATTAAGTGATAATAAAGTGTAACTTATAAAAACACACCTTACTATAGGTAAATTGTCACAACTTTAAGGAAGAAGTTGTCAAAATTGGAGGGCTAAAAGGGCTCACTCTAGTAGGTGATGTTATCATCATCACTCATGTCATAAAGGTCTTGAGGCATTAAGTGAACTACAATATTCTAATCCTTGTGCCTCTCATTCTCAACATAATAAACCTAGCGTGCCTCTGAGACAAGAACATATGGCTCATCATCTTTAGATTGACTAATATGAATTGGCCGGGAGAAATTTACTAATGTGATGCCTAATTCGTCAGTTGTGAGTCCTCGTGAAGTTGTCGTATTTGCCTACAAATACTTGAAGAGTGTCATGGTGAAACAGCCTTGGTAATTTAGTTTGATAACATCAAGAAGCTTTCCATAATAAGGGACAACTCCGAACTGCATGTTGCTGTCATTAATGCTACTCCTTATCCCAAAGGTGCCATAAAAACTCGAGTTTTGGGTTAGCCATCTTGGATATCATGAAACCGTTGAAATTTGAAACCATTGATATTGTGTGTAGTAAACCTTGTTGTATGGTCAAGCAGGCTGATTGTGAGAGCTTTGAAATATGGTAAATGTGGGTTGTTGTCATTATTTATTATTTAGCATGCAAACTAACTTGGTAATTCTCTGTAAACCTTTTTATCAATTTCAAAAGATATTTGTCTATGGATCCTGAGTTTGTGCTTCACATGACTTTTGAATTCCCTACAAGTAATGATGTAAGCGATGATAATCATGAGAGGTGATCATAAGTTGTAAGTGAAATAGAAGGAAATATATAGAATAACATATGAGTTTACAACTCTTACCGAAGAAAGGGATCAACTTGACTACAATTAATAAAGACATGTATATGTGCTTGTAACTTTTCAGTTGCGGTTAGTTTGAAGTTTTTACTTCCTCCAACTAGTTTACCAACACAATAGATTAACAACTCTCTTGATGAAGATTCAGGTTCAGTATAATCGTCAACACAAGGCATTCAGTTGAAAGATATCTCAATGTCATCAAAATATCTTGAACAGAAATATAGGGCCTCATCCCCTATAGAACCTTTTGTCCATGCCTTATTTTTGACATAAGATTTCAATTCCCAATAAACCTATAAATTTAATGACGAAAAATGTTAATTAATTCTAAAATGTGTAGCTAGAAATTTCAAAACTTAATTATTATGAACATATGTACAATGAATACCTCTCCATAGGATACATATATTGATATGGAATTAGGCCAGCTAGCTTTGTTTCATGAACAAGGTGGACTACCACGTGAACCATTACAATGAAAAAGGACTGGGGGAAATGATCTCCAAATGACAAAGTGTAAGAATGATTTTTGTTGTAGTTGATCGATCTCCCCAATAATCAAAACCTTGGAACTCAATTTTTAAAAAATAGAACACAGCTCCACCAAAACAATGGATATATCAAGAAGTAGTGTACTTTTTATTGCCAATGGAGGTAACTGTTGCATAAGAACATGTGAGTCATGACTTTTCAGCCCAACAACCTTTCGAGTTAGCATGTCAACACATCATGAAATGTTTCATGAATACACCCATCAGGAACTTTGATTATTTTCAAAGTTGTGAGGAAGATTTCCTTGTTTGATTTTGTTAGGGTGAATTTTGATAGTTGAAATTTGTCATGCTCATCTGGACATGTTTTTTCATGAACTCCTAAGGCCTTTATGTCTTTCCTCGCTTGAAGATGATCTTTTAACTTGTTGAGTTGGTTTAGCACCATATATAGTATATTATCACACACATTTGTTTCAATGTCCATGACATCACGATTGTGGCATAGCAAATTAGATTTCCAATATGGAAAAGTGAAGAAGATACTTATCTTCTACCGTTGTCAAGGTTCAGAAATAGAAATCCTATTAATTTTTCTCCCTTCTTATGCTATATCATCATTTTCTCCAAACTCGAATTCAACATCCTAAAACTGTTGTAAGATATCTTCACTAGTTAAAGTTCGAGGAGGTCTTCCTTTTTTCAGTTTCCCATTGAAATGATTTCATTGCAATCTAAATTTGTGCTTCCCATCAAGAAACCTTTGATGACCCATAAGCACCACTTTTGACTATAGGAAAGGCGCATTGAGTTAGAGTTAAAATTGCAAGTTGGATGGGCCTCCCAATATGTACATTCCATTAAGTGAGATGCCATCAGGCACGGTCTCCATCAACTGATCAAGAGGCATCATCCCATTTGTATTCATAGAGTGGTAGAGATGATTTCTCCTATTCCTCCACCTATCCCCCTTCTTTACCCAGGCGTACTACCTCCTCTATCTTGTACTGCAAACTTATAATTAAAAATATTTCATTAATTAAAAATTTGATTCAATATATTAAATTAGTTACCTTCACAACCTCGTCCTACGCCTCCTCCTTTGGTAGCTTCTTCTAGTCCTTGAAGTGGATAGGAAACCAAAGCCAATTCTAGCTGTTGTTTGAAACCGCTATAGACGTGAAACCAGTTGTGTGAAACAGCAATAGACATGCAACCATTTGCATTATGTAGCAACTCTAGCTGTTGCCTCTAAAATAGCTACAAGTCACGACATAGTTTGTAGCAAACTACTACAAACTTGCAACCCTTTGTCTTTTGTAGAGATTTTTCCTTTTAAATAGCTATAAACTCACCGTCACAATTGGCGCCACATTTTGTAGCGGTTAGTATGACTCAACCGCTACTAAGTCAATGCTACAATTGTGGCACCAGCTTGCCACCTTTTGGCACCACATTTTGTAGCTATTTATGTGATCCAACCGCTATAAAGTACTGTGGCTTACCAGCACACCATTTGGCACAAGTCATATTGCTTCAAATTTATAACGATTTGCCTTAAAAATTCTATAAATTTGCATATTTGTAGTGGTTTTTTGTAACCGCTATAAGTTTACCACTACTTAAAGGCTATTGTTTTTGTAGTGTCTTCAACAAGGAGATCCCCTTTCCCCTTATTTGTTTGTGTTTGGCATGAAAAAACTCACACACCTAATCCTAGATAGAGTGAGAGGGAAAAGATGTAAAGGCATGAGAGTGGGCTGATAGGGACCATATATATTACTCATATGATGTTTGCTGACCATCTTGTTCTTTTTACAGAGCCAGATACTAGCCAAATTGAACTAATAATGTTATATTTGTAGGAATTTGGTGAGATGTCTGGGCACAAAGTGAGTGAAGAAAAAACCCATTTTTTCTTCTCTCCTAATGTGCCTCTTCATAAACAAAGAGAAATATGCAAAATGAGCATATTTAAGAAAGTTGATGAACTTGGTTGATACCTGGGATCAAATATCTCATTCTCATGGAGAAGAAAGAACAAGTATGAAGCACTAGTGGAGAAAGTGAAATAGCACCTCAATGGGTGGAAAGTGGCTAGTCTTTAACTTGCAAGCTGAATGACATTAGTAAAGACAGTCACAAGTACAAATGGCTCAATACTGTAATATCCCAAATTTTGATTAAGGGCAAATCATGATTATTGTGGATAATTATGAATTTAATTTGAATTATTATGTGTTTTATGGCAATATTGATTAATACGTCATAATTATTGAAAAATTGGAAGAATGGAATTATTGGCCATGAGTTGGTAATTAAGGGAGAAATTAATTACTAACTAAGAGAAAATGCGATGTGTGATTAAAATGGCTAATGGAGAGATTAAAGTAGCTAATTGGTGACTTAATTGGTGTAAGCCAATAGCAAGTTGACATGTGGCAAAAGTGTGTATGGTGAGTGATGAGGAGAAAAGTCAAATGGAGAGTATTTTAATCATTTTTCTCTCTCTTCCTCTCCTCTCTTTTTGTTGAAGTCATGGAGGGAGTATCATTATTTTATTCTTCACTCCTCCTCCCTCTCATCTCTCACGTCCTCTCTCTCCATCTCACCATCCCTCTCTCATTCTTGCTCTCTCTCTCTCTCGTCAGCCATGGAAGGGGAAAGGGAAGGGAAGAAAGCTTGAAAAAGGTAAGGAAAATGATCCCTATTGCTCAAACTCCCTTCATTAAAGTTGATCCTTGAGTTAAGAGCAACATTTCTATGGTTGTAGTTTGTCCATTGGTTGTGGTTTGTGGCCACACGAAATTTTGGGAGGTGGTGAATCAAGAACTCCCTTTGAGAAAGTTGATAAGGTGAGTGAGACCTATCTATCTATCTATCTATGTTTTATGCCAAATGGATTAACTTGGATTTTCTAGAATTCTTGGGCCATTTTCGAAAATGAGGGCCATTGAGAGTTTGGTATATGTTTAGTATGGAATTTGTATGTTGGAATGCATTTTGGATAGATAGATTTGATTGGGTTTGAAATTGTTAAGTTTGGAGATTTTGAGAGTTTAGTGTTTAATGTTACCCAAAACCAAAGCATGATAATGGAATAGGATTTTTGTGATTTTGACATTCCCATTGGATTCCTTGAGTGATTTTGTGTGGGAATAAGCTTGGTTGTTGATTTTGGGTTCATTTGGATCACTTGGGAAAAGTTGAAAATCTATCTTGTTTAAGCTCTGTTTTGCACAGTACGTTTGCATGAGCATTTTGAATAACCAAATGGTATTGGAAAATTATGCAACTTTCCAGTCTTAAAGTTCACATCCAAAGCTTCAAAATGGACATATATTTTGTGTCATTTCGTTTAGAATTCTGTGAGATATAGTTGTCCAAAGTTTGGGATTGAAACAGAACTCTGTTTTGGAGTAGTGTTTAGTTTTTGGTGATTCTGTATTTGTGTAGTGATTTCCAGTGATAGGCTATATTTTTCCTTGAAAGAAGACTTATATACCTTTCATTTGACTTTGAAATCACCTCGTTTCGATTTTTCTACAATTAGTTATGGTTTTCTGAATTTCAGCCAAGAGTTAGGAAATTTCTTGGCCACGGCCCAAGCCTTTCTGGCCTGATTCTGGTCGCGGCCCATGGGTGGCTGGCCGCGGCCCAAGGAAGGGCTGGCCGCGGCCAACCCCTGTGTTCCAGCACTTTAAGTTTTCGAAAGGAGATCTCTAACCTATTGTTTCCCAACCTTTTAGGGCTTTTATTAGATGCATTTGTGGCCTCTTAAGGGTCAATTATGATAACCAAATTTAAGTGTTTCAAGTTAAATAAGTCTTGGAATAGAATATAACTCTTCGTCCCTAATCATGATTCTAGGATACGACATTTGCCCTAGGCGGGAGAGACCGGTGCTGGAGTACGCCCGGAAGGATCAAGGTAGTGACTCTTCTCTCATATTATGTATGATGTTTTGGCATGCATAACTTATCGTTGAATTTGTGAAATGTATGCCATGGTCCATTACGGCGTGAGCAGGTCAGCGTGAGCCGTGTAGGGATTGACGGTGGTCATCTCTAGGTCGGCCGTTGAACTGCCGTCGTAATCGACATGGATATTGTGAATCCAACCCGTGGGGCGGCGTTTGTGAATCCAGTCGTGGGCTGTGTGTATCTTGCCTGTATGGCTTGTGTATGAAATGCATTATATGAATCCTAGCTGTGGTGAAATGTATTGTGTGGATTGCTGTGATGCAATGCAACGTAAGCAATTCAGCGTGAGCAATCGTAAGGGATGACATGTGTCATACTAACCATTGCCGTTGTAACTGCCATTGTAGTTGCTTGTTGTGGTTAATGATTTGCTTACATGCACTATTATTGCACATTATATGATTGATTTGTTACTACGGGGATTCCTTAGAATCTCACTCTCCCAAAAACCATGTTTTAGATAGGGCAGAAGGATCAAAGGGAAAGCGGGCGACGAAGAGCGGATAAAGCTCTGATTTAGAAGTATATTTTTTGATTGTTGGTTATCATGTATATCTATTGGATGTTTTTGGGAAACAATTGTATAAAATGGGATTGGTAGTATAGTTTTGTGTAATCCCCAAGTTAAGGGTAATGAATTGTGGGCTTTATGCCTTTGTAAATCCCTTCTTTAATGAATGGAACCCGAGTGTGTCGGGAATTTGCTTTATACTCTGATATTTGTGAATGAAATCAACTTGTACAGGTCATTTAGTATTGAAATGTGAATATGAGACTGTCATGAACAAATTTTGTAAAAGTTTTTGTAAGCCATGATTTTGGAAAGTTTGATTTTGTTTAAGCCCAAAATCATCTAAGGTCTCTAATTCTACATCAATTACGTGTTTATGAACTAAATCTCGGCCTTAATCATTAAGGGGGTTACAAATACCATATGTAGCACGACAAAATCCCACAAGGGATCACAAAGAGTATAGAGAAGGAACAAAGAATGTTCATATGGGGTGAACAAGGAGACATAAGGAAACGGCACATAGTGGCTTGGAACACATTGTGTAAGTCGAAAGTGGCAGGTGGTATTGGATTAAAGTCAATGACGGTGATGAACAAGGCATTCTTAAAGAAGTTGTTATTGGAGAATGTAAAAGGAACCAAATGAGCTATGGGTTCAAGTTATGCAAGACAAATATGGTAGGGGACGAGAAAAATGGGAACCACTCAGGGTTAAATATGGAGATTCAAGACTATGGAAGTAACTGGGTAAGATCTGGGATGATTTTCAAGAGAACATGTTACAAGAAGTTAGAAATGGGCGCAAGACAAAGGTATGGCATGACAAATTGCTGGATCAAACACCAAAACTAATGCCCTTTATAATGGAAGAAGTGGAAATTGCTAATAATTGTAGGGTGAGTGAGCTATTGGACAAGCAAGGCGGTTGGCACTTACACAAGCTAGGAGCTTCTTACAGCTTGAAGTTCTAAAGCGAATCCGAAGTCTAGCGCCACTGAGAAAGGATGAAAATGAGGTGGAAACTACCAGAACAAAGGTATTTTTCTACAGCTAGTGATTATGCTTGGATTTTGGGGACATTTGAGGAGGAGGACATCTCACTTTGGAAAACTATATGGAAATTGAAAATTCTAGAGGGGGTGTGGGTCTTCATATGGCAGGTGAATCATAAAAGACTAGCCATGAAATCTATCACCAGCAAGTGGAGTGAAGGGGGAACTGATTGCAACATATGGCATGAAGCGGAGGAAGATTAAATGCATGAGATAAGGTACTGCTCACACGCGAGGATGACACGGAGCCAATGAATCCCATCGAAGATACATACTAGCTTCTTCCAAGAGGATTAGACACGTTGGCTCAAATTAAACCTGCAGAACAAAGGAAGGATGAACATGGAGGCAACGTGGTTAGAAACATTTGCAATTGCCTGTTGGGATATCAGTAGATGGAGGAATCAAATTTTGCACGAACCATTATTTCGAATGCCTCATAATCCAGGTGATCTCATTAGACAATATCTCAAGCATTACAATCTGAAATGGGATGGTGGAGAAGCACAAGAACCGAAGCACAAAATTATTTGGATTATTTGGAAACCCCCCAAACTAGGGCTGGTGTAAACTTAATGTCCATGGCATGAAATGGAAAACAGGGGAAACTAGATGTAGGGGCGTCACATGGGGAGATTACGGTGAGTGGCTTAACGGTTTCTCGATTAGTAATAGTGTAATACCAAGGGCATAGCCATACTTTCAACAAAAAATAAAAAATAAATAAGAGTTATCATATCTTGGAAAAACAAAAGGAGTTATCATATCTGAAGGCAACTTTTCTTTTATCCGTTCGGTAATGCTTCTCATGCAATCTCTTGTGTCCTTTTGACATTTATTTTTATTGGAGGTAATCTTATTTGAAGTATTATAAGACACTAAATATGGACACCAGTTAGTAAGGATTTAAATCATGGTTCACTATATCATGGTTCACAACATCACGAGGAAATAACTCTTTCCATTGTAGAAAACCACTCACTCTAGTTTTGGACTTTCCTTGTGAAGTTCTATTTTAATGTTTAGATTGGTTTTGTGATAAAAATCATTTAGACTGAAACTAGTTTAAGTAATTATTTTTTTAAAAAAAAAACAAGTTTAGAAAAAAATTGATTAAAAAAAGACACTTCATTTCATCCTCAGTTGCTTAATCAGATTCGAAAACACACTTCATCTTTGCATTTTGCCTCTTTCTTCATTTCATTTCGTCTTTTATAAATATATATTTTATAATTAAATAAGTATAGATTTTGAGATATATTTGATTAAATTTATTAATATTTTATACTTATTTACTTATCTTTTATATATTTTTCCATCTTTTAATTAATATAGAATAAAAGGATATTTTGATATAAAATCTACTCATCCTAATTTATTTTGCAGGAGATATTATAAGATTCAAGTGAAAACACAATATCAATATAATATATCTGTATTATATGATTATCGAAAAAAAAAAGAAAAACCAAGATATTGTGATAGAGACGCATGCAGGAAGGCAATATATACCTATATATATGCTAGGCATAGCAAGGGAGAGGTGTGTTCTATTTTCCTGGTTGGTGACTGTAATGCCCCAATTTTCAATTAAGGGCTAATGATGATTTTGTGTTTATTTTATGAATTTAAAGTGGAATTATTTTGTGTTTTATGGCAATTTTAACTAATATGCCATAATTGGTGGAAAAATTGAATGAATGGAATTAATAGTCATAAATTAGTAATTAATAGAAGAAATTAATTACTAACTATGGGAGAAATGAGAAATGTAATTAGAATGGCTAATGGAGGGATTAAAGTAATTAATTGGTTGAATTACTTATGAGAACCAATAGAATGCTGACATGTGTCAAGTGAGTAAGAAGAGAGAAGGTATGGAAAGTCAAATAATCAATAAAATAATCAATTTTCTCTCTCTTCCTTCCCTAATTTCGATTGCTGAAGGTATGGGGAAGGGAGAAACATCATTTCTCCTTCTTCATCAAGCTCTCATCCCTCCATTCTCTTTCTAAATTCGTCCACCATTTCTGTCCAAGAGAGAAGAGTTTTTGACAAAAGGTAAGCTTCTAACCCTCTAAATGGCTTCTAATGGAAAAACTCTCTTATATAAACTTGTTCCTTGTGTTGAGAGCTTCAATTTCATGGTTTTAGATTTTTCATTGGTGGTGTTTTCTGGCCATAAGGAAATCTAGAAGTTGGAGAACCAAGGAACTTCTTTGGGAAAGTTGTTGAGGTAAGTGAAAGCTTCATTTTCATATAAGTTTTATGGCCATTGGTTAGGCCTTGAATTTCTAAAAATTTTGCCCTAATTTTTGTGATTTAGGGTCATGGGGAGTATGGTTTGTTGTTGGCATGGAAATGGTGACTTGTTTGGTGTTTTGAATTAATAGAATTGAATTGAAGCTTAAATGTAAAGTTTGACAACTTTGTGTTGGTTTTGTGTATTGATAAAAAATAGGGCATGTCATTGGGTTGTGATTTTGGTCATTTTGAGGTTGCCATGGTGTTCCTTGTGAGAAATTGTATGAGAATAGGTTTGGTTATTGATTTTGGAGTCATTAGACACTTTGGTAGAAAATTGGAAATTTGTCAAGTGTGAACTCTGTTTTGGGCAGTCAGTTTGCACGAAAGTTTTGAATAACCAGATGGTGTTCAAAAATTATGAAACTTTCCAATCTTAAAGTTCACATCCAAAGCTTCAAAATGGATACATAATTTGTGTCATTTTGTTTTGTGTGCTAGGAGATATGATTGTCCAAAGTTTAATTTAGAATGGGAACTAGACTCTGTTTGGGAGTAGTGTTGAGTTTTGGGCAATTCTGTATTTGTGTGGTGATTTCTGGTAATGGCCCATATTTTTCCTATAAAGAGGACTTAAATACCTTTCATTTAGCTTTGGAATAACCTAATTTTGATTTTTCTAGAATTATTTATGATTTTTTGAAGTTCAGCCAATAAACAAGATTTTTCTTGGCCGCGGCCAAGGTGGCTGGCCGCGGCCCATGACTTTCTGACCATATTTTGGCCGCGACCTAAGGGTGGGCTGGTCGTGGCCAACCCTTGTGTTCTGCACTTTGAGTTTTTGAAAAGTGATCTTCAACCTATTGTTTCCCAACCCTTTAGGGCTTTTATCAGGACTAAAGGATCTAAGGGAAAGCGAGCGACGAAGAGCGGATAGAGCTCCAGTGTAGGAAATTATTTTGGATTTTGGTTATCATGTAAAATTATTTGGATGTTTTTGGGAAACAATTTTATATATTGGGATTCGTAGTATAGTGTTGTGTAATCCCCAAGAAAAAGAGAAAAAGTTTATGGGCTTTGTGCTTCTGTAGAATCCTTATTTATTGAATGGAACCCGAGTATGTCGGGAATTTGCATTATACTCTGATATGTATGAATGGAATCAACGCGTACATGCCATTTATGTTTGAAATGTAAGTATGAGACCATTATGGAACATGTTTTGTAAAAGTTTTTGAAAACCCTGATTTTAGGAAATTTTATTTTGTCTAAGTCTCAAATCATACATGGTCTCTAATTCAAACTTAATTACGTTTTTACGAACTAATCTCAGCCTATGGTTGTGAGGGGGTTATAGTAACGGCAAGGCAAGAGCTTTAATGGAAAGAGATTAAAGTTTGAAGATGCAAAAAAGTGACAGCATGGATGGAAATTCATCATTGAGGTTTTATTTCCTCTTTCTCTTCTCTTCTTTCTTTGTTTTTTTATCTTTTCTTTAGTTAGCTATTATTTTGGTCATGAGAATGCTTAGTTTATATAGCTAAATCTTGGTTTTGGATTATTTAGTTTGATTATGAATTAGTGGATGATAATTTTTGTCGTTAATTGTTTTAATATTATATTTGTTGATTTAATTGTGTGCTTAGTTATCCTAAAACAAGAGGCATATGATTATGAGATTATTTTGGTATTCTAGAGGAGTCTAGGCATAGGAAATTTAAAATAAATCTTCAATTGAATCGTGTATGATTAGGTTTTTGGACTTAATTTACTTATAGGATAGACATATACCTATCAACCCTACATAGTCTCATTAAGCTTATACTTAAATTAATCCAATTAAGTGCTAACCACATAAGGAATTAGGGGTTAACATAATTGAAATGCCTTTTAGTGGATCGGAAGACACTTTTAGGTAAATACGAGTCCTAGACTTGAAAATATAATTTAAATGCAATTAGTGGATAAATTAGACACTAAGAAGTAATCAAGGCTCAAATAATCCAAGTCACCGCTTAAGATCTATAATCACCCTAAGCTTTCACAATAGTTAGACTTATTTTCTTCTTGTCTCTAGTTAGCTTTGATTCATTATTCAAACTATGTTGATTCAACTTAAGCAGAAGTGTAAAGCCATTGCTTAACTAGTGGCATTGAGTTTCTCGACCCCTTGCCTTAGGATTAGTCAGTTCTACTTCTCGATGGGGGTGGGGCAAGGAAAGGGATATAATTCAGCGGTAGAGTGTTACCTTGACATGGTACCAAGCCCTCATGGGAACAATATCTTACTCACTCTTTATTACTTGATACGGCCGTGCACTTGTGGAGTTTTTGGCTTTACATTTTGCCCCTATTAGCCTTCAGCTTCGCATTTTGCCTCTTTAGTCTCATTCCATTGCAACCATGGCTGAATCAAGCTTGAAGCTTGGAATAGTTGTACTTATAACAACATCACGAGTGCCAGAATCTTTTAGCTTCTAGGAATGAACTGATGGCCAAAGTTCATTTCTTCATTTCAGCGAGGGAATCACTCTATTCCATCTCGTCCCTTTCCAGATCTACAATTGTACTTCTTATGTTTAGCATAAATTAGATTGTATGACTGGATTGGTGCTAATCACTGTATTCCTACTTTGATGAGTATGGATGTTATATTTTTAACTTGACAGTATGGATATGGATGTTATATGACTATGAGAACTTGTTTATGTGCTTAAAGGATTAATTCATACTACCGATCCTTATAATAAATAGGATTCAATTTGAGGAGATTAAAAAGCTAAATAAGTTACTTTAAAGTATTTATATTTATTATTTATCTCCAAATTAAGTTGTCTTACATACAAACTGATATATAGTCTAATGATGCACATAAGTATTTCAGAGAGATCAGTGTAACATATGCTATAATTAAGTAATTTATTAGGAAAAAGACAAATAAATTCAAAATCCCAAATTAGTGATTTCCCAAAAACCTGAGTTATCAATTGATATAGTCTTTTTGTTAATCTCATTACTCATATTGTCAACAAAAACAATTTGAGATTTTAAAGTTCAAGTGGAATTTTTTTTATCTTTTTTCTTAATTTACTTAACTTCCTTAATCTCTCTAAACTAGTCAACTAGGCTTATAGTACTTCTGGTCCTCAATTTAGTAGTTAGTTTATACTTATAGTACTTCTGGTTCTCAATTTAGTAGTTAGTTTATAAGTATCACACCATTGTTGATATTAACCCACTTATATTTGAAAATGGGAATTTAATTTTAACATAATTAACCACCCAAATCTCTTCAATAACTCCATAATAAGGTATTGCTGCCAATCTAAGGTTCTTATCTTTCGAACTAGAGAAGTACATAGATTCAGCCACTAACATAACCCCACTGTTCTAGACGGTGCTCCTATTATCAAGGGACTTCGTGTAAAACGTATAACCATTGATCATATATGAAGTCCAAGTTATGACATCAACCTCAGGACCACATGCTAACCATTTAATTGTATCAGAAACACATTCTTCTCCATCAACCTTTTTTTCAAACCAATGTGCAAAAGTTTTGTTATGCTCCCTAATTAACCTTTGTTCGGTCATTTGACTATTTTCTTTCTAGACAATTTCTTTATGAGCATTAATGTAATCTTGAACTTCATCAACATTATTCAAGATGTACAAGTGGACTTGTTGCAATTCATCAAGATCAACACTATTTACTGTAGCCTCGTGTCTATCCCCTTCTTCATCATAACTTCAAGAATCCCAATATGTCTTATATTTGACAATTAATCTTGACAAAACTCCATGGCTTCTTCAGAAACATATGAACAATAGATGCTTCAGACCAATTTTCATTCTTTACATATCCTTTTAGGATTTTCATAGTTCTTTCAATTGGGTACATCTACCGTAAATAAATAGGGCTACACAACTTCATCTCCCTCACTAGATGAACAATTAGATGTACCATAATTCAAAAAAAGAAGGAAGAAAAAGCTTCTTAAGCTGGCACAAGATCAGATATCCTTTATTTTCCAATTCATTCAATCTTTCTGTCTCAATGACTTTACTACAAATAGCATTGATGAAGAAACAAAGTCTAGTTAAAATATATTGAAGATCATATTCGGCAATGCCTCTAATAGCTACTGGGAGTAGTTGTTGCATTAAGACATGACAATCATGAGACTTTAGCCTTACTAACTTCAAGTCTTTTATCGACACAAGCTTTCTAAAATTTGAAGAATACCCTAAAGGAACTTTGATACCATGTAAACACTCACAGAAGCTTCTTTTCTCATCTTGAGATAAAGTATTAGCAGCTGGAGGACAAAAGGTTCTCTTACCATATGCCTTTAGATGCAAGTCTTCTCGTATCCCCATTTCTTACAAATCTAATCTTGCCTTCATGCTATCCTTAGAACTAACATGTATGTTAAGCAGTGTCCCAACAATACAATCACATACATTTTTCTCCACATACATGAAATCAAAACAATGTCTCACATCAAGATTGGGCCAATATGGAAGATTGAAGAAGACGGACCTCTTTTTTCATTTATTTTTTTCATTACTATTCTTTGTAGTCTTACCAAATATAACATTCATATTTTTCACCTTTTCATAAACTTACTCCCCATTCAATGCCTTGGGAGCATCTTCAAACTCTTGTCCACAAAAAAAAGCTTTCTTTAATTTACGATACGGGTGGCCTCGTCTAAGAAATCTCCTATAACCAAGATAAACTGTCTTTCTTCCATGTTGAAGTTGATGGTAGCATGTTCCTTCTTCACAAATCGGATATGCTTTATGGCCTTTAACACTATATCCTGACAAGTTTCCATATGCAGGGAAGTCATTTATAGTATAAAAGATCATGGCTCGCATTTTAAAAACCTCCTTCTTGTTCGCTTAAAAAACAATAACACCTTCATCCCACAACTCTTTCAAGTCTTTGATAAAGGGTTCTAGGTAAACATCTATGTCATTTCTGGGTTGTTTTGGTCCCGAAATTAACATAGACAACATGTTGTACTTTCGTTTCATGCATAAAGAGGAGATAAGTTGTAAATTACCAACAGAACAAGCCATGAACTAAGTATACTACTCCGGCTACCAAAAGGATTCATGTCATCCGTGCTAAGCCCAAGCCTAAGGTTTCTAGGCTCTTCACCAAAGGCAGGAAATAATTGATTGATTTTCTTCCATTGAGAAGAATCAACCAGATGTCAAAGCTTTCCATCGGATATCCTCTCATCCACATGCCATCCCCAATTTTTTGTATCGTTTTCATTAGCAAACAAGCGCTTGAACCTTGGTATGATTGGAAGATGCCACGACACTTTTGCTAGGGCGTTATTTGATTTGTACCTTGAGGTTTCACATATCGGACACTGTTGTTCTTCTTCATGCTCTTTTCTATACAATATACAATCATTAGGGCATGCATGGATCTTTTTATACTTCATCCTTAGTGGACACAATATTTTCTTAGCATCATAGTATCAAGAAGGCAACACATTATCATTTGGAAGTATGTCCTTAAAAGCGGTGCATCCATGCCATGCTTTCAAGCTTACCAATTTCAATACTGCTTTCTGTTAGATCTCATGTTTTGATGATAACAAAGAATGGTATGAAAAAGATTTGGTTAATAAATAAGTTTGAACAAAGTAATAATAGGGATAAGCATTACTTGAAGTAAGCATTGGAGTAATGAAGAAAAGCCAAAGGAAAAAGCTGAGAAACTTGATCAGAAGCAAGTTTTCTAAGGCATTACTCGAGTATGTACTTGAGTAATGAGACAAAACTTGAAGTAATCTGAGACACCTTCCAGTAACCTGCCAACATTACTCGAGTAAGTACTTGAGTAATAGTGTAAAATTTTTCAAGTTGCTCTCGGCCTGCCAATGTTACTCGAGTAGCTACTCGAGTAACCAGGTAAATACTTGGAGTTGCTCTCGGCCTGCCAACATTACTTGAGTACCTACTCGAGTAACCATGTGAAAGTCTTCCAGTTGCTCTCGGCTTGCTAATGATACTTGAGTATGTACTTGAGTTGCTCTGTTTCAGAAAATGTGTTGCTCTCGGCATTTTGTACCACTGCCAATGTTACTCGAGTTGCTACTCGAGTAACGCATTGAGGTAAGTAAAAACTTGAAGGTAGTACTCGAATAACTTAATCTATTTCTTATCATACTTTCCTCGAGTCATTACGTTAGTATGCAAATATTTTATGATTCACTTCAAGTGGATTACTCAAGTATGTACTCGAGTATGCAGTGTTATGTTTGAAGGAAAACCTTAAGTCATTACCCGAGTAAATTATGCACAAAAAGTAAGTTTACTCGAGTATGTACTCGAGTAACAAGGTAATCAAACTTGAAGTGCTCTCGGCCTTGAAATCCTGCCAACATTACTGGAGTAAAGCATCGAGTAACATAAGTTTATTTGAAGGTTTACTCGAGTTGGTACCCGAGTAACCTATGAAGAAAAGAGTGCATTATTCGAGTAGGTACCCGAGTAAACATACATTTCCAAAGGTTTGATATTTTGTTTATTCCATGCACTACCTGAGTAATCTTATAGTTGTGTGTTGACTTGCAGTTCATCAAAGTTTTCACGATGATACTCGAGTAAGTACTCGAGTAAACTTTAATGAATACTCGAGTAGCTACTCGAGTATGCAAACCCAGAAATTCAGAAATCATTCCAACGTTCATTGTTTTGTTTCCTATTTGATTAACCTTTCATTATATTAGTATTCTTAGCATATCCACAGATAAACAATGAAGATATTTTACCAAATAAGGAAAGTCAAATGCAACGTTCAAATGTCACCGACTGCCACCTACCGCAAACGTATGTTTTTCAAATACTGGAAAAGTCAATAGTGGCTGCACACGCTCTAACGGACATGAAGAAATATGTTGCAGCAATCATTACCAATGTATCTATATAAATGGGAACATCCAAACAGAGAAAGAGAACAAGAACACACTCACGAACGCATCATCAAGTTTATTACTCTGTTTTACATTATCTTTGTAATTCTATGCTTCAATGATTCTTATTCACTATGTGAGAGAGATATTTCATTCAAACTCAATATTTGTTATTGAGATAACTTAATGTTGTGGAACCTTGAGTTGGGATTGGAGTACAACTTGTAAGGGGGAGCGAGTGTCCAGGTGAAGGAACTTGCTTGTACTGAGGTGCCAAGAACCCACTGAATCTTGGAAGTTATGGTGAAACTCTCAGAGAAGCTCTGAGGATTGGACGTAGGTCAAAGTGGTTGTGGTCGAACCAGTATAACTCTCGGTGTACACTTCGGTGATATTTCTCCTTACTCTTTACTGTTTTAAATTCACTGTCAAAGTTTTATATTTGCAACGAATTTTTAGTATCACCCAATTCACCCCCCTCTTGGGTGAAACGCTTGCTCTAACACTTTCAACAATTGGTATTGATTACACCTAGGGTACAACAGTGTCTCAGCATCACTGCACATATTACCATATGCATGTGATTGGTCAAAAGTCTCTTCTCGTACATCACGAATAATATCCTCTATCCAATCATCTATATATTTTTCATTATCATCAAAGGTCACTCCCCCGCTTGAGATGAACTTGGCATTTCCAATTCTTCACCAGGCCATACTCATACTGTATAAGTTTTACAAAATCCTTCACAAATTAAATGTGTATATTGTTAAAATTGGCTGACACCCAAGAAGGGGTGTATTGGGTGTACGATAAAAACTTAAGAACTTTGAAAAACTTTTCGTATCTTAGAGGAAGCAATAAGTATGAAAGAAATGAATCATAAATCAATAGTTAGATTAAATAATATATGCTAGAAATATAAGAGCTTAGGGAAGAGAATATGCAAACTGTGATTTATCTTGGTTCGGTCGAATCTGCGATTACCTATGTCCAGTCCCCAAGCTCCTCCTGAGATTTTCAAATCTACTATCTTCTTGTTTAATCTGGGCACAAGAAAAGCCTCTACAATCCCCCAAGTTTAACCGGGTACTTGTGAAACCTTTTACAAATCTCTCATTGAAATACTCCCTCTTACGACAAGTCTTACGAGCAGAGCAATCCTTAAGACCTTCCTCTTCTGCATACCCGTACAAGTTTTATGAGTAGCAACATTCTCTCCTGCTTACACCCCTATAAGTCTTACGAGCAGCAACGTCCTCTACTGCTTGCACCTTGTAAGTCTTATGAGCAGAAAGTCTTACCAGCGATTCTCTCAACAGCTTCTCCCGTAAGTAAATCAACCCACTCAAGGTCCCTCTAACTTAATATCAATTTAGAAATAGAAGTGTTTACAGACTCTCTCACAGAGTAGATATAATGAACACTGAAGTACAATAAAATAATCTCTCTCTCAAATATACATGATATAGAAAATAAATAAGAACAGAGAGTAGTTGGATCAAAGTGAATGATTTATGATATAAGCATGTTTGCGTCGTAGTGTTCTTGTTTGTGTTATTTCTCTCTACTTGAATTCCTATACTTATAGTTGAGAGGATATGACCGTTGTGAGTATTTCAAATATTTGCCCGTTGTAGAAAGATATTTGTGTTGACAAATGCTCCCGCCGTTATTTACTGTTGCGCTCCAAAGACTTTGAATTTCTGATTGTTGTGTGTTACCTGTTGTAGAATAGTTAAATGCTCCCTCTGTTATTATTGACTGCTGCGCTCTGAAAGTCATTGATTTCTGATCGTTGTGTGTTATCTGTAATACACACACTCAGAAGAAAATGTTAATATTGATTTTAATACTTCACTTTAAGTGGATTGTCATCACTGGAAGTGATCTGGAAAACTGTGTGTCTATCAAATTTATAACATCACTCGAGTTCACTACAAAATCCCTGGAAGTGATTCGTCATTACTTCAAGTGTTTCTATCAATCACTGAGAGTGTTCTGACATCACTTCAAGTGTTTTTGGTGTTCACTGGTTTTCACTTCAAGTGATTTTGGACTTCACTCAAGTGGAAGACTTATTCACTGGAAGTGATTTGAAGTTCACTCGAGTTCACTTCGTATTCACTGGAAGTGATATGACTTTTTAGAAGTCATTTCAAGTGATTCTAGTATTAACTCGAGTGGACTTGGAATTCACTTCAAGTGATCTGATATCACTTCAATTGATCTATTGTCTGTCAGCATATCACTCGAGTTCAATGAAGGTTCATTGGAAGTGCATTGCAGAATTTTAATATTCACTCGAGTGATTCTAAGATCACTCCAAGTGATCTGACAATTGTTGGAAATCACTTCAAGTGATTCTGGTGTTCATTCGAGTGCACTGAGAAATCACTGGAAGTGCAAGAAGTGCACTGGAAGTGCGGGTTGCACTTTTTGCTAACACTTAAGTGCAATTGCCAACAAAACTCGATTGCATCCCAGGAACTCGAGTGCATCAATAGATTTTAGTTTCTTAACTAGCGTACGTCTAATACTTATAAGAGAGTGAATCCATACTCGAGTGTTCAAGCTTCCAGAACTCTTGAGTGCTTAGTCCAAACTTGAATTTATCTCAGACCATAACTGAAGTTTTGATAAAAAAACTCAAGTTTTTGTGACAACTCCAATTTCTAGGTAAGTTCTGCGCAAAACTTGTGAGAGAATATGTAGTCAACTTGAATTCTCATCAAACATGATTTGTTCATTTTGACTTGAAATATGGCAAATAATATATCATCAGAAAGCTCTCATCGTCGACATTCCAATGCAGCAAGAATCAGCTCCAAACTCATTGTATACATAAAGTTATGATCTAAAGAGTGTCTATTATACTTAGACAATGTCTGAAATCACGAGCACCAAATTCCAGAAGGCATAAATCTTAGTATATAGCTTGAAATATGGCAAATTACCTATTCATGGAAATCTCTTCAAGTCTACTTTCATATGGCACCAGTTTTGTCTTAATCCGATGTGTAGTTTGAGAGTTATGTCTAAAATACCAAACCTTATTCTGGTAAAAGACGCTGATTCATGTGTAAACTTCAACAAATCATATCTCTCTCACCAGAAGTCATTTTAATGTGATCTTGGTGTCTATAGTTTGTGTTAGGAGTCTACTTTCTATGCCTCTGGTTTCGATTCAATCTGACATGTGCTTAGAGAGATATCACCAAAATACCGAACCTCTATCCTGCCATGCAAAAAACATAACATTTCATTTTTCAGCATCACTTGAGTGATTATGAAGAGATCACTCAAGTTCTGAGGAATTCACTCCAGTGATATTGTATTTCACTCGAGTGATCAGCCCTGAAAATGCCAAAATGAAGCATGACTCACGTGGGGTTGATATGACTCCGATATAATATAAGACACTTTTGCTTCCAATTTAACCATTCCAACGTCAAACTTGATCATGGAGACTTTCAATATTCATCTAACAACTTGAATCTTAATATTTCCATTAGAACTTTGCAAGTTTTTCTTTCTCTAATCTCTTCTCTTCTTCTTATTGGTTATTTTCCAAAAATCTTTTTGTTTGCTTCTTGCTTTCTTGACGAATGTCTTCAATTTCTTTCTTCTTCTTCCTCTTAATCATTCTTATCAATGCAACTTGCTATATTCTTCCTTTTCTTGAGTAATCTACAATATATTTCACATTAAACATAGTAGTTAGTCAAAATATAAATATATTATGTAAACATTTTGCTCTCAATATTTAATACTTATATTTGACATCATCAAAACTAATAATATCTAACATATATATATCTGCAGCACTTAGTCGCTTCTCATTCAAACATACTATACATGGGCACTAAAACTTCCCACTACCATCATCAGTATTTCTTCTAGCGAAGTTTAAAAAACCCCTCACCCCATTATCATATTCAACACTCGTTTGTTTAGCATTTATCCAACTATGATCCATATATATCTTGACACTAGTAGCACCCTATATCCAACAACAAAAGGATAGACAAAAGAACAACAACCATAGAGTTTTAGATATTCAAACGAATTTTAACATACATCATTTGAAACTAATATTGTTTCAACAAATCAATAACATTGACAATCAAACAATCACAGTAAATTAAAATAGAACTTAGAATGATATTACTCCAAGCCAAATATCACAAGTCAGAGCATCTTATTTACTTTTGGTCCAAAACAAGAAAAACGTATATGTAGTAATAATAAAGTCATCACACAGTTTTCCCTTTCACCTTAATTACTTTTTTCTGCAATTATTTCATGTCTAACTATATTATAAGAGTTAATATTATTGAGAATAAGCAAATACAATCTGAAAGTTGAGGGCTTCAATTAACAAAATACTATGATTGAAAACCAAGGAGTGAGCTTCTACCCAAAGTCATGGTGGCGTCGACTGAGGTTAAAATGAAGTCATGAAATTCTTGGCACTGACCAAGGGAAGTCACGGCAGAGGAGAATGGTCACTACGGAGAATATAGGTGGTAGCGGAGGAGAGTGACGATGACCAAAGAACAACGACAACGAACACAACAATGACAGCGGTAATGACGGAGGAGAGTTGAACAAATGAGGAACGGGGCATATTGGACGAGTTCAGAACAAGCAGGGACAGAACTCACAGAGAAATGGCGAAAAGAGAAAAAAGGGTTCATAGAGCGTGGGAGTAAAAATACAGACGAAAAGGTTCACCTTTTAGACCGGTTTTTGATAAAAACCGGTCTTAAAAGGGTAAAAAAATATTTTTTAAAATTTTTTTTAACATTTATGACCTATTTTTAATAAAAACCGGTCTTAAATGTGTCACATTTTTTACTTTTAATTTATTCTATTATTTTTAGACCGATTTTATTTATAACCGGTCTAAATAATTTTTTTAAGACCGGTTTTTTTTTGGAGAATCGGTCTAGAAGTTCTATATAATTATGAAACTGCCACTAGTCAAATTTTTTAGACTTTATCTGCCATAACCGATCTAAATGCAATGGTCTAAAAAGGGAATTTTGTACTAGTGAGTATTCATGATTTTTGGAAATTTGTACTCAATATGGAATTTATTGAAGTGTAAATGTATGCTGTTTGGTTATCTCCTGTAAGGCAATGTTGTGTCATGCATTTCATTTGTCAAATCAAGTCAAAACATAATGAAACTTTCCAAGATTAAACTAGACATATAGAACTTCAATTTGATAGGTGGTGCATATTTTTCTGACTTGTATGCTAGGAGATATGAATTTTCAAAGTTTTGCCTTGTTTCTGGACTTGATTTTGTAACAGTGTTGGAAATTATGAAATTATGGACTTTTGGTGTTGCAGATGGTGGTAGTTCATATTTTTCCTATGTAGAGGACTTAAAGAGCTTTCTATAGAATCTGGAATCACCCTATTTCGAGTTTTATGGAATTAGTTATGATTTTTGGAAGTTCAGCCAAGAAACAGGAAAGCTTCTTGGCCGCAACCAAGGACTTTTGGCCAGGACCAAGACCCTTGTTTCAGTATTTTCACCCTTTTAATTGATTTAACTTCTCTAATCCCATGGGCACTTGGTTGAGCTTATAATGGCTGTGTAAATAGCCCAAAAGAGAATCAATACAATGAGTTTAAAATAGTACATGAATGAGTATTAACCTAATTCTTGTACATTTGACATTTTAAGACTGAGTTAAGAGCCTGAGTTGTTGGCATGCAAATTGAGGTACGCTTTTCAAGGAAAAAAGGTTTAAGGTAGTGATATTATTCTTCATACATCATGCCATAGTTCATATGATTGTGTGGTTGCCAATGTTTGTGTTATATTAATCAATATGGTTTGGCTCAAAAGGGGTAGTTTGCCGAGAAGGGGCAACGAGTGCAAGAAGTGCACTCTACATGGTTGTGGAGTAACAATCCAACCAAGGTACTTGGATAGTGGTGGTGAAGCCCTATCCCATGTATACATGCATTTATAATGTTCATTAATTGGCGCATACATGATGCATATCATATCTACTTTCCACATTTTATATGAACGATATTATATTACTAATGGGATTCCTCGGAATCTCATTCTCTTTCAATAATGATAATGTGCCAGCAGAAACTAGCGGATCCAAAGGAAATGTTGTAAACATGGGGAGCTAACAGGTACGGATCCCAAGCCGAGGATAGGTGGGGTGGTTATATGCAGTCGTTAATTTGAATATTTTGGGACCAATTTGTAAATATCATCGTATCCTGTAAGGAAACACTACTGCAAAAAACGTTTTTAACGTCCCTTTTTTAGGCCTTTTAACATCTGAAAATAAGGGGACGTCTATGTGAGCGACATAGTAAAAAATGGCAATAACGTCCGTAGATAAAAGGACGTCTAAAGTCTGAACTTTAGACGTCCCCATTTTAAGAAGGGACGTCTAAAGTGCTACAGTGACACTTTAGACGTCCCCATTTTAAGTTAGGGACTTCTAAAGTGGGACTTTAGAAGTCCCCAATTTAAAATGGGGACTTCTAAAGTGCTTTTTTTTTT
Organism: Inga laurina; assembly: GCA_963855925.1. Taxonomy (NCBI): domain Eukaryota; kingdom Viridiplantae; phylum Streptophyta; class Magnoliopsida; order Fabales; family Fabaceae; genus Inga; species Inga laurina. Next base: position 35,456,316 of record OY979709.1, on the reverse strand, counting down.
TAAAAAAAAGGTTTATATTACAGATCTGAACTGAACAGTATTTAAAACCAGAAATTACAGATCATCGTCAATAAAATTACAAATCTAGTGTCTGAAATCCAAATCTACACAATAATAACTCCAAAGCTGAAATCTCATAGGGAGAAGATGAAAACAATAAGAGGAATCAGTTGCAAAAAACTTATCTCCTTCTATTATTGAAATTCATTTTCTCGTAATAATGAATAGAGAAGAGCGACAGGGAGAGATGAACCCCGTTCTCTCAGCGGAACGTAGCCATGAAGCATGTTTCAGAGTCCTGATCTACAAACCATAACAACACGAGTTAGAAAATAAAATAGAAGGAAAACCCAAAGAAAAAAGAGAAAGAGGATAAAATAATAAACAATAGTAAAAAAGCATAACAGATCTGGAGGTGAAAAAAAGAGAGAGAAAGGAAGAAGCAAGAGTAAAATGAGCATATAAAGAAGAAGAAGCAAGAGTTAAAACGCGTGGTGGTAATGACTTTTCTTATGTTTGCAGTGATGAGAAAAGAAAGATGAGTGTAAAAATAGTATAAGACTGATAAATAAAGACTGTCAGTAAAAATTTGAATTGTTTTTTACGTCCCCACTTTAATTTAGGGACGCCTAAAGTTGTTCAATTTTTTTTTACTTTAGACGTCCCCAATTCAGATTAGGGACGTCTAAAGTCTACTTTAGACGACCCCATATACATTGGGGACGTCTAAATTTTTTTAAATTTTTTTTTTGAATGAGAGGCGTCCCTCATGTATATATATAGGGATGCCAAAAGGCGTCCCTGATGTATCATCAGGGACGCCATTTTGGCGTCCCTCATACTACATTAGGGACGCCAAAATGGCGTCCCTATATATATGAGGGACGCCCATTCCAAAAAAAGAAAAATTAAAAAACTTTAGACGTCCCCATATATATATATATGGGGACGTCTAAAGTAAAAGAAATTTTTTTTTTTTTTACTTTAGGCGTCCCTAATTCAAATAGGGACGTCTAAAATTTGTGAAGTCACATTTTAGACGTCCCTATTTAAATTGGGGACGTCTAAAGCTATTCAGTTCTTATCCATAATTTACAAAAATGCCACTGCCTTTATTTTTTACCTCCCTTTTTCAAAAAGGAACGTCCTTTAGGGACGTAAAATATATATTCTGTAGTAGTGAAAACCTATGATGTAATCAAGTACCATATAGTAATATATCAGTATATTTATACTATTCCTGTGTTTCTCACCAAACTACGGTCAAGCACTCTGAAAATATGAAAAATAAGATAAGGGTATGACAAATGAGACTTCAAGAAACAATGAGGACCAATGAAGGGAGGATGTGGAAAGCATCGATGACGGGGACTGTAACCCCCTGCCGTAATTATATCCGAAATACGCAATTAAAGTGAAATAGAGACCAATAAGAAACTAAACTACATTTTACAAACCCATATACCAGACGGGGTTTTCATAAATACCTTTCGAAATCATTCATAACCTGGTCTCATATTCACATTTCGAATACAATTACTACACAAAGATAAATCACATTTAAATATATCAGAGTACGCATTGTAATAAGTCTGACAATTCCGAATTCCATTTATTAACTCAAGCTTCATAGGGCGCATTAGCCCATACAAGACCTCATATGGGGATTACACAACAAATCTCAATACAAATAATTGAATCTACATCCACATGTATTCATCCAAATAACCAAATACAATTATCCAAATATAAATCCCAACTAAGATAACCAACTACCAACTTCAATCCCGAAGAAGTCTTCATCGCCCTTAGCTACTCGCTATATCCTTGATCTACTACCCTGTCTGAAAGGTTAGTAGGGGAGGGTGAGATTCTAGAGAATCTCAGTAGGAAAACAATATCACTATGCATATATGATAAATGTTTAATGCATGACATGCTTGCGTCACATAACTATCACGATAACAAATCTGTAAGCTCAATGCTTCTAAGAATATACTAATGGCCATAGCATAAATTGAAACATAGCTTCAATAATACATAACCATGCAAAGCTAAGACATGCATCAACACATTAACACATATATCAAATACAAGCAGAAGAGATATGTTCCCTACACTCTTTCCACGTAAGCTCCAGCTCCGGCTGCTCACGACCAGGGCGAACACCGAACCACGACCAGGGCGAATATCAAACCCTATAACCAAACAAGGACATAGGGTTAAATCCCTTTTCCAATTCTTTAACTCTCAAACACTTAAGTTGGTTATCATTCACGACCTTTAGGTGGCTAATCAAAGCCCAAACATATGCCTAAAGGCTTGGGAAACACTTGACCAAATATCACCTTTCAAAAATGCAAAACACTGATTTTTGGGGGTGGGCCGCGGCCCACAATCCTTGGGCTGTGGCCCAAGGCTGTCCAGAGACGCACAGAAACATTTGGGCTGCGGCCCAACATCCTTGGGCCGCGGCCCAAGAAAATCCAGTTTCTGGCTGAACTTCAAAAAATCATAACTAATTCAGGAAAAATCCAAATGAGGTGATCCCAAAGCCAAATGAAATCTATTCAAGTCCTCTACACAGGAAAAATACTGGACAATACTAGAAATCACCATACAAATACAGAATTCCCAAAAATTCAAGACTGTCCCAAAACAGAATCCATTTTCGACCACAAACTTTGGACAGCTATAACTCCCAGTTCTCAAAACGAAATGGCACACATTATATGTCCATTTTGAACCTTGGGATGTGAAATTTAAGACTGGAAAGTTTCATAATTTTCAGACATCATTTGCCCAGTCAAAACGTCCACATAAGCAGACTGCCTAAAACAGACTTTCAAAAGACAGAATTCCAGATTTGTACAATTGGCTTCCAATGATCCCATTTTCACATCAAACATCATTCCCACACAAATTTGCACAAGGAATCCATTGGAAATACCAAATCAACCAAATTCACATTATATTGACATGTTTCACAATGAATGGCAACATGTCATACAATATCACATTTCAAATCACAACATTACACACATTGCCATTCTTTTCATTCCAAGTTCTCAAACCAATTCCAATGGCTCTATAACACATCAAGACACCAATTGCCACTCAAAACACAAGGCAATTCATACATTTCAAAAATCACACCAAATCAGGGCAAAATTCCCAATTCACAATACTCAACCATAATTTACAAAACTTAGATCAAAAGGAAGCAAATGCTCACCTCTTCCTCTTTCCCAAACCAATTTCTTGATTCTACATCCTTCCAAATTTCCTCAAGCCATCAAACACCACCAATCAAGAATCTAAAACCATAGCAATGAAGCTCTCATCACTATGAACAACATTATAGAAGGGTGTTTTAGCAATAGAGGACAAGAAACAAGGCAAATCTTACCTTTTTCTTTTCTCTTTCCCCCTTGAAGCATGGCGCCATGGAGTCTTGAGAGAGAGAGAGAGAGTGAAGATGAAGATGATGATCAGTTTTTGGGGCCTCAAAAACGTCCAAATAGAGAGGAGAGAAAATGAGTTGAATATTTGACCAAAATCCAAGGGCTCACAAAGTGCCAAGTGTCACCATCTTGACACACATCCCATGAGCTCACATGAGCACAACCACATGGGATTCCACCCTTTGATCTCTGCACAAATCAATCTCAACCATTGATCTTGAAGTTACCAATGAGTTTCCTTTTCGGTAACTGACCAATCGGTTGGTAACTTTACCGTTTTGCTCCTGATTACGGTAATTCTCATTGAACCACCACCAACACTTCATATCTTTTCATTTAGCCACAATATGCGCCTTCCCTCTATTTTAAGTCAATTTAGAGGTTAATCCATAATTGAATTTAAATATAGGGTTTCGGCATTGCTCACAGCACTTACGAATCACATTCGAGTGCCAAATCACATCATAGTCTCCAAAAGGGTTATTTATCACTAACCATATCCACTTTTGGAGTCATTAACCCTTAATCACAATTTGGGATCCTGCTAAACCAGGGCTTAGCAGTCCACTAATCTCAGGCTTATTCTCTAATCACAAGTCTCAAAATTCGGGGTATTACAGGGACCACCCTGTGCAGCATGAACAGGGCCAGCAAAGAAAGCTTGACGGGGACTAGTATGTCTAGGAACACCGAGTGACAATAAAACTCATTTGCAAATTTAAGAGCTTCTTCACGAGTCAAGGCTTTAATCTGCATGTAAGTTGAGTTAGCCCGATTATGCACCAACAAAGATTGATCAAGCTCCCTGGGATAAGAAGAGATACGCAACTGAGAGTAGAGAGCACAAAAATATCCAATGAACGAGACAGGAGGAAGCACGACAGAGAACCCAGCACGTATAAGAAGCTCCCAACGAGGCTTCTGAAAACCTTGGACAAGCATCAAACTATAAAACCAACGAAACCATTCATAGGGAGCATCATAACCAACTCGTATCACAGTGCGTTCCATCGCAACGTGAGGGACATGTTCACCAAGCACGTGTTCACCAAGCACAGGATTGACGAAGATAAAGATGTCCCCAATAGGGATGTGCAGAATTATATAGCCAGCTTGACACCAGCGATGGAAGAAGGAGTAGTAGAACACCGATTCAGAAAAGTAAGCGATGATCCATAACTCGAGAACTCAAGGACTTGCTGCAACAAAGGAGCTCCCAACGACGCTTATAAATAGCAAGGATGGAACTCTTAAGAAAAAATAGATGAGCGAAGGGAGCAAGTAACAATTGCTTTGCGTCGGCCTCAAGAGAGAGTGAAGAACTGACCAACGCGAAAATCAGAAGGATTTAGATCGTGGCAATACATGGCTTCATGAGATGACCAAGGTGGAAAGGTGGGTGGAGCCGAAGAGCATCATGAGCTCATGAACAAGCAATCTGGCAAGTAATTAATGTCTTAAAAGAAGAATAGATCAGTTTAGTTCGTTTAACCACATGAGAAACCAAGGAGGCCCATTTCGCCTGCGAGAAATTATGACCAAGTTGGAAACAGCCTCGGATCGCAAAACAAAGCAAGACGGAGAAGAGGCCAAATCCAAGGCACTTGAGTTCGAGAACGAGTGGAAGACCAAACCCGAAGGCCCATATTCATTCAAAAGGAGCATCGAGCGCCAAGGTGCTGGATATGGTCAGATTTAGGGCCCACAAGTTGCTGATGCAGACCAAGGCCTACCACCGACTTTAAACAGTGAGATGCATGCAAACCAACCACTAAATCCAAAAGAGAGAGAAGATGCATGTTCAATGAGAAAAGATAACTCGAGAGGCTTGCCGGAAGGAAGAGAGAACCGTCAAACATTTGGAAGCCGCGAGGATCCGTAGCAAATCACCTTGAAACGAAAGCCACCAAATTTAGATTGCGAGGATAAATCCACCCTGAGAAGATAACTGAACTTGGAAGCAACAAAATGAGCCACCTCTGTGGTATAAAACACCAAAGCACTACTACAAAAAACTAAATTTGTGGCGCTTATAATTGATTAGCTGTGACGCTAGGAAAGATCTACATATCTGGATATCACTAAAAGAAGTTGTGGCGCTTTCAAACTCCAAGGCATTTAATTTTGTTTTTTAAATAATACCCTCCTGTGGCGCTTGCTGAGACAAGTGTCATAGAATGGGGGTCTCCTGTGACACTTGCCGAGGAAACTATACCTCTTGTGGTCCTTACCTCAGCAAGCGCCACAAGCGGATCCTCCTTTTTTTTCTTTTTTTTGTTTTTGTTTTTTTTTCTTTGTTTTTTTTTGGTACTTCCTGTGGCCCTTGTTTAAAGAAACACCACATGAACTCTTTTTTTTTTTTTCATATTTCCCATAATTGCACTATTGCATACTGTATGGTCTAATAAACATTTTGTATCTATATCCACAGTACAACAGAATGAAGAAAAGAAAACAACAATGATAGATAACTTTAAAATGATACAAACAAAGGATTAATTAGTTAAACTAGTACATAAAATAATTATACAATATATTGTATGTGAATGAATGATACAACAAATTCAATTTGAATATATGCATGCATGACACAACAATTGCCAAGAAACAACACAACAAAGGTCAGCAGCTAGTGATGAATTCTAATCCCACATTACTTAATCATATGGTTCAATTAAGATTCCTCTACCGAGGCTAATCTTAATTTCCTAAATTCATACTTAGTGTGATCAAACACTAAGTAGACAAAATAATACAAGATTAAGTAAACAAAAATAACAATAAACACAATTAATAGGTTCATATATGCTCAAATCCTTAAATTAGTTCAGAGTTACTCTACATTCAAAACCAACTAGCCACATATGGCTTTAAACAACAAATCAGCAATAGCAAAATTGACATCAAAATCCATATTGGAAGCTTAAAGGGAAAAATTAAACAAGACACCAGAGTAGCAAATATAATGTCCTCTCAGTCAACAATGGCGGTTCTGGTCCAGTGAAGAAGAACATGAACAGTAATGTAGCCTCCCAGCTCACAACCTCTGTCCAAGCTCCTATCCTGTAGCTCTTGCTCTCAACTCTATGCAGCTCTTGCTTAGTGATTCAGAACCCTTTCTGGTTTAGCTCAAGGAAGAAGATACTGCTCCCATGTTCAATGCCTTTGGTTTCTAATTTGCATGGTTCAAAAAACTGGACCGGACCGGCCGGTTCGACTGGTTGAACAGGGAACCGGTCCCTGGTCCAGTCCGGTGTGACCAGTCAACCGGTCAGACCGGTTGAATCGGTCAAAACCGGTTGGACCGGTGGTCCAACCGGCTGACCCGGTTTCTTTCCTTTTTTTTTTTTAAATTTTTCAAATTTTTATTTTGTGTTTTTTGAGAGTAAAATGGAAAATTGAAGACTAAAATGAAGAGAAAAATAGATAAAAAAAGAAAAAATCTAAAAAAATGAAGAAAATAATGAAAAAATTATTTAAAAAAATATAATAATTATAGAAAATGGGATATCTTTGCATAAGTATATGTATTATAACTAATACTAATAGATTTTAAACTTTTTTTTTTCTAAAAATCTTTATTTTTATCTATAGAAGTTTAAAAATATATTAATATATATTATCACTAATAAATTATAATATTTTAATATGACCGGTTCAACTACCAGTTAGACCCCGGTTGACCCATTAACCCTTGAACCTATGCTGTGACCGGTTCATTGCCTGGTCCGGTTTTTCGTTCCTTGCTAATTTGAGAAGCTGATGAACAGTGACGTTGAACAATGCCCTTCTTTTCTTTTTTTTTTTTTTTCAGAACCAGCCACCCCCTTCTCTTATGTCCAACTCGTCCTCTTTAGTTCTCAACTCTTTTAGTTCCCAAAACGGTAGCGTCTTTGGCTTTGGCAAGAAGGAGAAATAATAAATATAATAATAATAATAATAATAATACTGAAGCCTATTATTATTATTATTATTATTATTATTATTATGGTTGTTGTTGTTGTTACTTATTTATTCATTCTTTTACCTAGATTTTTATTTCAAGTAAGATATTTACAATCAAATCCTCAAGATAATGCACCAACTTGATATCTTATAAAATCTTAAGAAAATCATCTTAAATTAGCATTGATAACTCCCAAATTATATCAAAATATCTCTCAAATATATTAAAAATGGGGTGTTATCACACTACTATAGATTCGGGCATATAGAACACTTAATAAATAATTGTTACAATGAATAAATGTGATTTATGTCATGGAGGAGGTCGTGCAAGAATATATAATGCTTAAAAGTAATGGTTAATTATGCATATCATCATGTATTGTGAGGCATAATTCACGAAAATACAAAAATAATGTTTGTAGTTAACAACCTTACAACCATTATTTATTTATTGAAAAAAATGATGGTTCTTTTAAAACAATAATTATATAACACTTACAAATGATTCATCTTCTAACCTCTTATATCAATAAAGACAAAGCATAATGGTCTTCAGAAACAACCGTTATTTAAAACTTTCAAAACCCTTCGTAACATCATTAGACCTTCACAAGTCATAACATTCATTAAACTTCTATTTAAACTCACCTATTTCTTATGATTCTTACCACTTTTATTCATTGGCCTTCTCCTTCTTTATGGCATCATCTTAAGATCCCAGGGAACTCTTTTGCCTCCGCCACCTCCTCCTCTTCTGCTTCCACCTAAAAAAGAGTCTCTAATGCAAATGTTGGCAAGCCTTCACCACCTTATACTTCATTAAGTACAATGAGGTTGAATATGACTTACAGTCAAACTCTTATCTCCTTCCTCCGATAGTGAGAATGGAGCAGGAGGAGGAGGAGGAGTGGGCAAAAGAGGATGGTAGTAGTGGTGATAACTGAACACCACTATTATTTCTTAAAATATAAAAAATAAAGTTAACAAAAAAAACCTTAATAATTTACGGTTATTAATTAAAAACCATAAAGTATTCGTGTAATGATAACACTAATATATTTAACAGTTCTAACTTAATGAATATTAATTAAAGCTTTCAAAAACTTTCCTCTAACTCGTGCTGACTCTGGTTGCCTCCTCGTTAACTGATGATTGTCAGGAGAACTAGGTACCATTTCATTACGTCCTATTCGACTTCCAATGAATGCAATGATGGTTTTTTTCCCATCCCTTCTAAGTGTCCATTTAAACCCCCCATTTTCATTTGTTTTTCCTACGCTTTCTTTATCATTCTCCTCTTTGTTCTCTCCATTGCCTGGATGAAACACCATGCAGAAGACTTGCCAGAAAACTGTTAGTATTATCCTCCACCTCCTCCGTCTCTCCTCCCCAACCTCTACCTCCTACTTGTCCTCCCTAACATCCAAATCCGCCACCTCCTCCTCTACCTCCATATCCTATGCTTCCTCAACTGGAGGTAATGTTGCAGTATGCAGAACACACTGATAATGCCATAAGGAAGATTTATGGATACTTCTTGAGTATGAAGAAGAAAGCCAATCTCATACTTGATGAGCATGGGATTGCCATGATCTTAATAATGATCCTGACCACTCCTTTGGTAACGGGTAGCTTGGTTATCTCATCAATTCAGCAGGCTTCTTGCCACTATTCTTGTTTTCATTTTTGTTTTAAATATATTGTTAAAAAAAGAACATATCTAACGATTCTGACAGAAAAAACTGTCATAAAATAAAATAAATAATATTTTTAAAACTGTTCTTTCATAACAACCATCATAAATTCAAAGATATATAACAGTACTCTTGAAAAACTATCATGTATCCCATAGAGTGGGAAAAAGAACAACTGTCAGATAACACTTTCAAACAATTTGTCTTTCCCAACTACTCTCATTTAAAATACCTTTTCTTTAATTCCTAACAGTTATTAAAAAACAACTGTCACCATTTATAAAATATAATGATATATAAAATTGAAGGAAATGACAACTCAATAATCCACGAAACCCTCTCTATATAAATATTTGAAAACTAAACTTCCATTTCAACTTCTCATAACCAACTGCAAGCTTTTATTCTTTTGCACCACAATAATGGACAAATGTAAGATAAATTCTGCTTCATCATTTAGGAACAAACTGAAAGATGAATTGCCTCCACTAACAAGCTTTGAAGGGCTCGTCCACACGACTACGAGCTCCATCATATGGTCCAGGTTTACTTGCAAGAGCAAGGATGCATGGACCCGTGTTGCAAGGAACTTACCACTTTCGTTTTCTCTTTAAACATGAAGATGGACAAGTTAATAGAGAAGAAAGAATCTGATGATGCATTATATTCTTAAAATATCTTCATAACTTTTTATTTTTAGTTTTTTTTATATACATTGTCTTTTCTTTTTTAATTTTGTTTGTAAAATGGTGGTTGCATAATCAACCACCAAAATTATGAAAAAATGTGAAATACATAACGGCAATTAAGTAAAACATGTTACTTATTAGAATACCATGCAAATAAATAACAGTTATAGTTCTCCATTCCTTAATATAAAGCATATTTACCTAATTTCATAAAATTGGTTAAGTTAGTTAAGATGATCTGTATTTTCTAAAACACCTTAGTTGTAACACCTTATTTCCGTAATCAATCTTATGAGTTTTACGCAGTAAATTCGAACCATAAAGTAATATTCATTTATAAAGGTCTTTTAATTCCCAACCTCAGGACAGAATTTGAACCTGTAGTTAAGTGGGCTTTTCAGAAAATTTGAAAACCTTTTAAAAACTATCATAAAGTGGTTTGTAACTTCTTCGTAACTCATTGTTTCTTAATTCTCTTTATTATCTTAATCAGAGTGATTCTTTGCTTATTTTAATGTGCTGAAGGTTTCTTAACTAATGGGCTCATAACATGTCATTACCCATTTCTAATTCAATTTCTGTGCTTAGGAGATTCGACTTGTCCGTCATGCAATGATATACAATTAATTACACAATAGTTCATCACGTAAATAACTCTTCTCTTTTGTTGCAACTTCTTCTCCTAGCACAGCGTTCTACACTTCTCTTCAGTACTCTGCTACCAATATGGTTGGTGAGAGAGAGTGAGATTCAAGAGAATCCCAATAGCGAACAGTGCTAACTAATACATACAAGAAATGCATTGTGCATGACATGCTTGCTTACATAAATCCATACCAACATAATGACATATATGCATGCTCAATGTTTAACACATTACACTAATGTCCATAGTATAAGTAAAACAGAGCTTCACTCATTCACATATACTTCATACAACTCATCAAAGCAACTAACACATTAACATACAAAGCACACATATCCAGTTATGCAAGTTAGAAAAGTTCCTTACCTTTTATCTTCAAGTTTCCTCCTTGTACCTTTTCTTCCAACCATTTAAGCTTTCTAGAAATTCTTTCATTTTTCTTCTTTCTTGACTTCTCATGACCTAGATAAATGGACATATTGTTAGAGTCATGACAAATAAATGTCTAATGGGATGTCTAATGGGTTACTTTAGCCTTAAGGGCTTGTCTTTATTCTTTGGGCCCATACTTGTCCCAAATTTTAATAACCCAAGACACCTTGGTTAGTTAACATTAAAGTTAACACATTAGGCCCCATGGGTATTTAATGGGCCCATACTAACTTTATAGGCTTTACTTAACCATTGAAGTTCAAATTAATTACCAATTACCCTTAATTTCTTGTTTTCGCTTAATTACCAAAATTTGCCATAATTTTCAATAATCTTTGAAAATTCATAACTAATTATACAGATGTCCAATTGTAATGATTCTAAAGGTTCAGTGACCCCTAATCAGTCTAGTTTTAGTGAAAAATACAAAAATTACACTTCTTGACTCACATCAATACCGTATCCTACTTAATTGACACTACCCCCAGAATTCACTAGTTTTCTAGACCAAATTTTGAAAATTCATAATTAATTCTACAAAAATCCAAATGGGTTGGTTCCATGTTCTATAAACAGATATTTAAGTCATATTTTAGTGAAAAATATCATAGAGCATTGATTACAGCTACACATCCAGAAATTTTTCAAACATAGACTACTACATATTTTATTCCAAAATCTAGGTCAAACTTTGAAAAATCATAACTTTCAATCTACTAGTCCAAATGGCTCATATTATCTATCGAATGAAAGCTCGGATGTCTACATTAATCTTGTAAAATATGCTGGTATGTGAGTGCACATGGCATTTGTAGGGCCGACAAGTGTACCCTATGTTTTTGGAAAAGTCACCGGTGAGTGCCACCATATGGGCCTACACACACACTCAGACCTGGCATTATTTTGCGGACCTCAATATACGTGAAGCACTCCCAAGTAAAACCCGAGTGGAATCCTGAATGAGCATTGATAAAGTAACTTTATTAAAGTAGCTTTAATAAAGTAAGTCATAATGAGAAATGATGACTCAACTTTTATGTTAGATGATAAGAAGATGACACTTGTCTTTAAAGTACATACATCATGACAAATACTATTCACACTTTTTGGCTGGCACATTTAGAAGGTGACACTTGTCCCTTCATCATGAGGTGTCCTTTTTGCTTTTTGTGTTACCATTCCAAGATGGTGACATGTGGCATAGAAGTTAGGGGAATTCACCAGTCTCCAGGCCGATCCCCCGATTAACTTTTTCGAGCATCAAACCTGAGAGCCAAGGAAAATCAACAGACCTTCACTTTCCTTAACAAGATAAGGATGGCTAAAGAGAGAGAGAAGAAGGAAAGGACAAGTGGAATGACATATGGCATACTAAGAAGTGATCTTGAAAAGTAAGACACCATAAGATTTGTCCAATTTAATAAAGATGCAAGATCACATCCTAGCCCTCCATCCCTTCATAAATTTCATGTAGCCACCTAAAGAGCAAGAGAACATAAATAAAACAAGGAGGAAATTGAAGAGGAAAGAGAAATGATGAATAATATTGTGTTCTTGAGCTCCAGAGCCGATTCAAACTCTAAATCACCGTTTCCAGCCGACAAAGCCTTCAGTAAACTTCTTCTACTCACTAAGAGCTTCATTTCTATGGTCTCAATTTTTAATCTGAGGAGTTTGGTGCCATCTAGCTGGTTAGAGTGCCACCGAACTTCCAATACGATTTTGAACACGCGTAGAGGTAAGCATGGGCTTCACTTTGAATCGATTGGTTTGTTGTTTGGATAAGTTTTCATAAGGGTGGAGTACTGTTCATTTTTTATCTAGGGGTATTTTTAAGATTTAATCATAGTTTAATCATGTGTTTATGGTTAAATGATGATTAATGAGGATTTTGGAAGTTGTGTTCAAGTATGCCTGAATTCATTTTCTGGAGGAAGAGAACTTGCAGTGTGTGTTTCATTGGCCTAACTTAGTCCAAATGCTATGCAATGTTTTAATATTAAAGCAGATATCTTGGGCTTTAATTTGATAGGTAATATGAGCCATTTGGATTAGTAGATTGAAAGTTATGATTTTTCAAATTTTGACCTTGATTCTGAAATGAAATCTTTGGCAGTCTGTGTTTCATGAATTTCTAAGAAATGTATGGCTATAATTAAGGCTCTGTGATATTTTTCATTGAAATAGGACTTAAAGATATTTTTATAGAACCTAGAACCAACCCATTTGGATTTTTGTGGAATTAATTATGAATTTTCAAATTTGGTCAACAAAACTAGCAGTTTGAGTTAAACCTATGAAATTATGGTAATTAAAGTAATTTGGGGCCAAATATAAGAGACATGTCCCAAAGGCCCATGTAGTCACATTGGACATTTAATTTCATGGCTCTAATAATATGGGTATTTATTTAGGGTCATAAGAAGTTAAGAAGAAACATTTTCAATGATTGGAGACAAAGGTATAAGAGGAGGACTCAAGACATAAGGTAGTTAAACTTTCTAGACTTGTATGTATTTGATTTGTGTATACTTGTGTATTGGTGTGTGATATTGCTTTGATGAATTGTGTTGAATATACATGAATGATTGAAGCTATGTTGTACATATGCTATGGCCATGAGTGTATTATAAAGCATTGAGCATGCATATGTCATTATATTGGTATAAATTTATATAAGCAAGCATATCATGCACTAAACTTTATATTCCATGCATAGTTATTATTGTTTACTGATGAGATTCTCTTGAATCTTACCCTCCCTAACCAACCATTTAGGAAGATGGGCACAGAAGGTTTGATGAAAGCATAAAAGAGGACTGCACGAGGAAAATATAGAAGGTTTTGGTTCAATCTAGAAGAAGCAATTGGTTAGCTACAGGCTTTTATTACATTTTAAGTTTTTAAGCATTATGTACAATCCTTACGAGGAATTTCTGTAATCATGTACATATTATTAGTATATCTATGTTATTCCTATGTACCCATCGAACTGTGCGCAAACACTCTAAAAATGTGGAAATAAGGTAAGGACATGACATTTTGGTTTAGGGCAAGTGGTTCTAGCAGTAAGATAGTATACTGATATGGTCTTAATTATATGGTAAAAGGAAATATGCACAGAATAGGGCATTAAAGAAGTAAATTATCCCTCTTCTATGAATCAACTCCTGTGGAGCAACAAATACCCAAAGAAGAGGGTACAACCAAGACTAGTGGAATGGCCTGGTATCACCTGTGAGCTTATCAGTGGGGGTAGAAAGACAAATTTTATGGATTATATGGAATATATTAGGGTATATGTTCAAGTACATATATCGACACTGATATACAGTCCATACATAGTATTTTGATGCCCGAAGATAGTAGCACAATTCTTGAGCCAAGAGCAGTCATGGGGTACTGGGGGTCAGGAACGATTAGAGCTGGTATCTACGTTTTGGCACCGGTGCACAAAAGTTAAGTGTGCTCAACCCAGGGAAATCTTAAGATGGGTGACCCCTTGGGAAGTTATTGCACATGTTATATCATGTTATGAAAAAGGGCAAGCACATATTGTGTAATAGTTCAGTGGCTGCATGTTGTTGCAGGCTTCCTCTAACAACTATAAACGTTTGTGATATGTTATTTTAGGCATATCTATGTACCCAAAATTATATGAAATCATAGATATGCCCTCTTAAATTTGTGATATTTACCTCTTTCTTATTTAGATATAGGGAAACACAAAGATGGTAAGGCTAAGAGGTGTAGATGCTGGGCAGGGTCAAGAAGTTAGATATGACCTAATATAGCAAATCATTGTCATGTTAACAGAATATCAAACAATGATCAATGATCATAGTAATCAGCTGCGACAGGTGCAGCAAAAGCAGAACACAGATCAGGGGAAGATTAGAAATCTAGTATCATTTAGGAAAGACCAATGTAGTAACACTTCTTTCCTACACTATATGATTATCTATATGCTTTGTATGTCATCTTCTATAATATGTATGATACACAGTACCTACAGGTACACCAAAATATAATGCCTACGGGTACACTGAAATATAGTACCTATAGGTATACAGAAATACAGTGCCTACGAGTATACCAAAATATAGTGCTTACGGGTACATCGAATTATAGTGCCTATGGGTACACCAATATACCCAATTAGAGGACTAAGAAATGGAACAAGTAGGGGTTGCAACAATGGTTGGCCCTGAATATATTTTGATCGAACTGAATTAAGTGTTATTATAATATTGCATTATATGGTGCATGGCATATGTATTATCACATTTTCTATTTATGATCGGGTGTTACTATGGAGGTTAAATGGGATCTAAACCTAGGCCAGGAATTGGCATAGAGGAACATAGATTTTAGGTGTAGTCGAGTGTTATAGTATTTTTTGTGGAACTCCTATTAAATCATCCTGACATTATTAAAGCTCATAAAAAAGAATAAATATCAGAGTGGGCTGCGGAAACATAGTGAATTTATGTGTAACATTTGAGGATAACTGGAGAAGTTAACATTCGTACCAGTGTGGATCATCCCAAGTCTTGATTAGATCCGAGTGGTCTATAATGACATAGCCTGTATGGCATACAACGATTTGCCCTAAGGAATGAGGCAGCTTATCTGAGCATGTTAAAGATGTGACTAATCAGTTTATGATTGGGTAGCTCTTACCCCGACATGGCCAGGCGGCTTGCACTATAATGGTTGCTTGTAGTCGAAAGGTTAGGCGTAAAACATGTTTACTGAGGCAGTGTGTCCAATAGTTTTATATCTTGTACAGCGTGACAACAACTAGTATGGTTTACAAGGCACGACTTGTATGGTCAATAGTCACACCACCTATATGGTTTGTGATGACACCTATAAACAGAGATTGGGATTAGCCTTAATGTAGTAGGGCAAAATGGTGGTGAATACTCTTAACACTATAACCTCCCATAATCAAATATCCACTCGTGTTGGCAGTAAGCCCTAATGTACATGTTTGTACAGGGCAGTAATACCTAAAGGGTTGTATGTCCTGAGGTTGTTAATCTCGATATGTATTCAGCAAAGATGATAAACTATATGCCCTAAAGCCATAAGATCTAATGGACTAGTATGTCCTTAGGCCCGTAGAATATTATGTTTTAAGAATGGTGATGAGTAGAGGCTCGAGGCAGTAAGTCTCAAGGTGCTTGTAAGCATAGAGGTGATTCCTTAGACATAAAACTTGGCGAGCGAGATTGCATGGGGTAGTGGCCCTAGGTTATAAGATCCTAAATGCCAGTGATGTTATAGTGGACCAGTGTGTCTTTAGGCTGGCAGATGAATTCAGAAATGTAACGGGTAGTGACTTGAGGATTGGGGGCAGAGACCCTTGGCTATACGATCTTATATGCCAATTAATTATATTGCACATTGGTAATTGAATGTGAATATTGAATGAAAAATGGTGAATACTATCAGAGATCTAAGAATATGATGATGGTGTTGAATGCTCATTGAGCTTACATAAGAAAAAAATAAATTGAATAATAACATGTGTTGCATGCTTATTGAGCTTGTACAAGAGATGGATAGACCGAGTGTCTATAATGATCCCCAAGGTATAGACGTTCAAATTTTGAGGACAATATTTATTGAATTGGGGGAGAACTATAATATCCCAAATTTTGAGACTAAAGGCTAGAGAATAAGCCTCAATAAGGCAGATTACTAAGCCCAGTTTAGGAAGAGTTCCAAGAATAATGGAAGATAGAAAAACTCTCAGGGACTATGTGATTTAGCCTTACCAAACAAAGGGCTTGGTATTTGTAGGCAATATGAATAAAGTGTCAGTATAGATGTGCACAGGACACATATACGATGCCATTTGGTTGGTAGAAAGATGCAGCCCAACTATGTCACGAGGCATGGAACAAGTTAATTGAGCAAAGTATGCCGATATATAAGTGCACATGGCATTTTAGGGGCTAACAGGTGTACCCTGTGTGTTTGGAAAAGTCACCGGGTGAGTGGCACCATATAGGGCGTACACACACACTCCAACCTGGCAATATTATGCAGACCTCGATATATGTGAAGCACTCCCAAGTAGCTTTAATAAAGTAAGCCATGATAAGTAATGATAACTCAACTTTTGTGTGAGATGATAAGAAGATGACACTTGTCATCAAAGTATATATCATCATGACAAACACTATTCAGTCTTTTTGGTTTGCACATTTAAAAGGTGATACTTGTCCCTTCATCATGAGGTGTCCTTTTTGCTTTTAGTGTTGGCATTCCACGATGGTGACATGTGGCATAGAAGTTAGGGGATTCACTGGTCCCCAGTCCTATCCCCCGATTAAATTTTCTAAGCATCAAACCTGAGAGCCAGGGAAAATCCACTTTCCCTGACAAGATAAGGACAGCTTGGGAGGGAGAGAGAAGAAGGAAAAGATAAGTGGAAGGACACATGGCACACTAAGAAGTGATCTTGAAAAGTAAGACACCATAAGATTTTTCCAATTTAACCAAGATGCAAGATCACATCCTAGCCCTCCATCCCTTCATAAATTTTGTGTAGCCACCTAAAGAGCAATAGAAAATAGAGCAAACATTGAGAAAATGCTAGAGGAAAGATAAAGGATGAATGGTGTAGTGTTCTTGATCGCCAGAGCTAATTCTAACAGCAAATCATCGTTTCTGTTCAACAAAACCTTCAGTAAAATTCTTTTACTCACTGAGAGGTTCATTTCTATAGTCTCAAGTTTCTATAAGAGGAGTTTGGTTCCATGTAGCTGGCTTGAGTGCCACCGAATTTTCAGACCAATTGTGGAAACGCATAGAGGTAAGCGTGGGCTTTATTTTGAACCGATTGGTTTGTTGTTTGGATGAGTTTTCATAACGGTGGAGTACTATTCATTTTTCATCCAAAGGGTATTTTTAAGGTTTAATCATGTGTTGATTGTTAAATGATGATTTTGGAAGTTTTGTTCAAATATTCCTGAATTCATTTTTTGGAGTCAAAGAACTTACAACATGTTTTGGATGTTACTTACTCCAAATGCTATGAAATTTTACAGGATTAAAGTATACATCATGGGCTTTAATTTGATAGGTAATATGAGCCATTTAGACTAGTATATTGAAAGTTATGATTTTTCAAAATTTGACCTTGATTCAGGAATGATATTTTTGGCGGTCTGTGTTTGACAAATTTTTGAGAAATGTATGGTTGTAATAGGGGCTCTGTGATATTTTTCATTGAAAGAGGACTTAAAGAGCTTTTTATATAACTTAAAACCAACCTATTTGGAGTTTCGTAGAATTAATTATGAATTTCCAAATTTGGTCAGCAAAACTGGAAGATTGGGTCAAACCTATGAAGTTATGGTAATTAAAGTACTTTAGGCCTAAATATAAGAGACATATCCCAAAGACCCATGTAGTCCCATTGGACATTCAATTTCATGGCTCTAATAATATAGGTATTTATTTAGGTCCATGAGAAGTCAAGAAGAAGCATTTTCAATTGGTTGAGAAAAAGGTACAAGAGGAGGACTCAAGACACAAGGTAGTTAAACTTTCTTGACTTGCATGTATTTGATATGTGTATGCTTGTGTATTGGTTTGTAATACTACTTATATGAATTGAGTGGAATATACATGAATGATTGAAGCTTTGTAGTACTTATGCTATGGCCATGAGTGTATTGCAAAGCATTGAGCATGTATAGGTCATTATGTTGGCATAAATTTATATAAGCAAGCAGATATATACTAAGCATTATCTTGCATGCATAGTTAGCATTTACTATTGAGATTCTCTCGAATCTCACCCTCCCCAATCAACCATTTAGGCAGGTGGGCATAGGAGGTGTGATGAAAGCAGAGAAGAGGACTACATGAGGAAAATACAGAAGGTTCCAGTTCAGTCTAGAAGAAGCAATTGGTTAGCTGCAGGCCTTTATTACATTTTAAGTCTGTAAGTATTATGTATAATCCCTGTGGGGAATTTTTGTAATCATGTACATATTATCAATATATTTATGCTATCCTGTGTGACCACTGAACTGTGCACAAACATTATGAAAAATGTGGAAATAAGGTACAGACGTGACATTTGGTGTTCGAGAAAGTTAATTAGGTGACCAGACCGGATATCGGTGGATTTCCTTTACTCGGGGTAAGGTGGCACACCCGGTGATGACAACTCAAAAAGGCATAAAGTGATGTTATGATGAGGAACATTTGTCACCTTCTTACTTTTCGAACACAAAAGTGTCGTTGTCCTTTGTAATTATTAAGGGATACTTGTCATCCTCTTGCTTAGCCAACACAAAAGTTAGTCATAATTGCTTACTTTATTAAAGCTATTTTAATCAAGTTATTTTATCGGTGTCTACTCGGGTTTCACCCGAGACTTACTCGGGATTGCATCACGTATACTGAGGCCCGTCAAATGATGCCAGGTTAGAGTATACATGTATAGACCTCACATGGCACCACATACTAGTATCTACTCCAAAATCGCAGGGCACATATGTCTCCCCTGGAAATGCCATATGCACTCTCATACTAGCATACTTTACTCCATTAACTTGTCCTATACCTCTTGACATAGTTGGGTGGCATCTTTCTACCAACCCAATGGCATCGTATGTAATATCCTAATTCGAGATTAAGGGCTAATGACTTTGCGATTAATTGTAAGTGTGTAATTAAGCACTTTTAGAATCAATGTGATGTGGATTTGGTACAAATGTGTATGATATTTAAGATCAAGGGTTGAGATTCATTGTTTATGGGTCGGAATCCTATGCTTTGCGGTTGTGTGAGCTCATAGAGGAGTGTATAGGATGGTGACATGTGGCTTAAAGTGGACCATGGGATCATGCTAAAGGACAAAAGTCCACTTTTTCCTCTCTTTTCTCTCTCTTTTCGGTGGAGCATGGGCACAAGGGAAGAGAAACATCATCATCATTTTCATCTCCTCATCTCTCCATTGTTTCTGGCGATTTAAGGCAAGAAAGAGAAAGAGAAAGCTTGAATCTTTGGTGAGTATTGATCCTCTTATGCTCAAATCCTCTTCTATTCTGTTGTGCATCTCATTGAGAGCTTCAACTTGGTGATTTTAGAATCTTGAAAGGTGGTGATTTGTGTGTTGGTCAAAAATTGAAAGTTTGAGAATCTAGGTTCTAGATTTGGCAAAGCGAAGAGGTAAGGATTTGATGCATTTTGATATATTGTTTGTGGTTTTGGATAAGTCTGTGAAAATCTGGAAATTTGCCCTAGTTTATGCCTATTTTTGGATATATGAATTTCATTGTGATTGATATTGGGAATGGTCTGTTGTGAAGTCATTTGAGTATTGGATATAGTTTGGAAGTTTATATTTATGTTGAATGAGATTAGGGTATTGTGTGTCATAGAGACCCAAAGGCATAAATTGTGGTAGAAAGGGTTTTTGGAGTGTTTTGGAAGTTGCCAATGTGTTCCTTAGGTCATTTTAAGTGGAAATGGGCTTTGGTGAGAAGTTTGGGAACCATTGGGATTGTATTTGACCATTTGGTATTTTTCTGTCATTGCTGCATTTTTTGTCTCTGGTGCACAACCCTCGAGTGAGGGAAGATCATGCTAGAGTGCTACATGTGTTTCCCTTTTCTGCTTCGTGCTTTGACTGAGTTTCTCTTGAGGGAGCTCGAGTGCACTTTTGTATCCATGAGTGATGTTGGTGATTGCTCAAGTGAGCAAGGGTCTGCTGGAGTGATGGTGTGAGTCCAGAGTTAGGGTTGTCACTCTCTAGCCATTGTTCAAGAGTGTGCTCTGACACTCGCAAGCACGGCCGTCTCACCCAAGCACTGGGGGGTATGCTCGAGTGAGCTTGTCCCTCTAATGTTGCTTGTGCTCTTAGGTTGTGACTTGTTGTGTTGCACTTTCGGGGACTCGAGCATATTTGGAGTCATCACTCGAGTGCAAAGTTTCATGCTCGAGTGATGTGAACACTTTCAGGTCAGGATAGTTGCTCACTGTCAAACACTAGCGAGTGAGAGTCGTTCTCACTCGAGCACGAGTCTCTTATCACTCGAGTGAGGTCGTCTTCACTCGAGTGAGCCAGCCTAAAATCACTATTTTACCTTTCGAAAAAGGGGTCTTTAGGGTAGTTTCTCCCAACCCTTTAGGCATATGTTTAGGCCTCTAATAGTCACCTAAAGAGTCCTAAATGATAACCAACTTAGAGTATTATGAAATTAAGAACTTGGACAAGAGATTGACCAGTTGTCCTTAATTTGGTATAGGATTTGATATCTGTCATC
This sequence comes from Inga laurina, assembly GCA_963855925.1. Lineage (NCBI taxonomy): Eukaryota > Viridiplantae > Streptophyta > Magnoliopsida > Fabales > Fabaceae > Inga > Inga laurina. Next base: position 35,435,145 of record OY979709.1, on the reverse strand, counting down.
CTCGTGAGACCACGGTACCGGAGCCAGTCAGGAAAGATATAGGTAGTGACTCTTTCTTTATACCTTATGTGATACATTGTATATGTATTATATCATTGGTTCGTAATGGATTCGTATGCTATAATATTTGTGAAATTGTGGAAGTGCCGCTAGACCAATAGTCCCTGAGTCGCTAACAATGGTTCGGGTTAGGACGGTGTTCCTTCCCGGCGGTAAAAGGGGATGAGGTTAGGGTGTAATATATGTGATTATGTGGGCCGAAAGGCTAATTGTGGGCCAAAATGCTAATTGTGGGCCGAAAGGCTATATGTGAGCCGTAAGGCTATTTGTATGCATTGTCATACCAATTGTCCCTGAGTCGCTAACAACGATTTGGGTTAGGACGGTGTGCCTTCCCGGCGGTAAAAGGGGATGAGGATAGAGTGTGATTTGTGTGTTGCTGATATGTGATGATTTGTTTACATGCTATGTGATTACGTGTGGTATGAATGATTTGTTACTACTGGGATTCTTTAGAATCTCACTCTTTCCAAATGACTAACCTTTTCAGTCAGGGAGAGTGGCTCGAAAGGGAAGTGGACAACCAGAAGTTGTTAGGATTACTCTGAGACTTTAGTGGTTGTTGGTTATCTATTTTGGTTTGAGATTACCATTTGTACATAAGATGTAAATGTTAAATTTTGGATATGTAATCCCTATTTTGGGAACTTTAAACCCATGTTGCATATATGCAAGTAACCCGGGGTTTGCCGGGATTTTAGTTACGCACTCTGATATTATTAATGTGATTTGGTTTCTTAAGTAATTATATTCGAATGTGAATGTGAGACCAGGATGAATTATGATTTTGAACCATTTTTCAGGAAACCCCATCTCTTAGATGAGGAAATGCAATTTATTACTTTGTCTTATTGGTCTCTATTTCACTTAAATTTTTTTTATCTGAATGTAATTATGGTGAGGAGGTTACATCTTATATGTGTCATGTGCACATTTGCATCGACACTTAATCATAGTGCCTACAAATACCAAGCCCTCTGCCAAGTGGGTTAAGTTACATAGTCCCTGAGAGTCTTTCTATCTTCATCAGCCTTGAGACTCTTCCCAAACTGGGCTTAGTAGTCTGCCTTATTCAAGCTTATTCTCTAGCCTTTAGTCCTAAAATTTGGGATATTACATTAGTTACCCTCCTTAATTCCCTTATTTCCTCTCCTCCTTAATTATTATTGAGGGAGCATCGTTAAGGGTAAATTAGAAAAATATTGACAAATATAAAACTTGTCCTATATTTAGTTCCAATATTAATTTCTCAAATATATCTTATATTAAATACTAAAGGGGTAATTAGTAACCGCCATATCTTGTCTCGCAAGAATGACGGTTGTTATGCAAAAACCGTCATGAAACAACAAATGCCATAATGGTTCGAAATTTTTCCTGTTCCCCACACTGATCATAATACTATGTATATGCTTCTTCATTCTTTTATAATCAGGCATGAAAACCCAGTACCCATTTATTACTCACTATTATGCATGACTCCTCCTCTTTAACTTCCAACATGTGTAACGATGGTTAGAATCCATCACTTCCAATCTATTTAAACTCCCCAATTTCTTCTATTTTTCATACTCTTTATTTATCATCCACTACAAAAGAACACTGAATTTCACTGAATTTACCATGAATTTTTTTTTCCATGGCAAATCCCCTTAGAAATTTCATCAGAAAAGTTTCCAATAGAATTCATTCCATACAAAAATTTGCCATGGAAAAATATTCCATGAAAAATTAATTTACCATAAAATTAGCCATGGAATTATTTCGTGGCTAATTTTGTCGCGAAATTAGCCAAAGAAATTTTTATGGCTAATTTTGCCATGGAATAATTCCATGGCTAATTCCATTGGAAACATTAAAAAATTATTATTTTTTAGATAAATTAAAATTTTAAAATAATATCTTTATAAAAATAAAAATTATGATATTAATACCCATATAAATATTTAAAAAAAATATTTTTTCCATAATTAATGTTAAAATTATGATATATAATATGTAATTTTTTAATAATATATTACATATAAAATAAAATAAAAATATATAATATAATACACATATTTTATATATATATATATATATATATATATATATATATTATTAATTATTAATTAATATTAATTAAAATTAAAATTAAAATACATAAATTGGACAAAAATCTAGTCACATAAAAATTTATTTAAAATGTAAAATTTTTTAATTTGAAATTAATTTATATTAAAATTAATAAGAATATATAAAATTATTTTATATTATGATTAAATTTATATTTATTTTTTGCTAATAATATATATTTATGTATAAGAAAAAATATATATTTAGAAATAATTGATTATATAAGATATATGTGTGTGTGTGTGTGTGTGTGTGTGTGTGTGTAATTATGCAATAATAAAATGCCAAAGTATTCCAGCCCAATTGGTAAGACATCGCGCACGCATGGGCGAGGTCGTGAGTTCAAACTAACAGGGGGCCAAGAAGAGATGCATTTTAAGGAAGTATGGAGTGGTGCCACGTGGCAGAGTGAGGAGGCGACACATGGCAAAGCTAGGCACTAACATTGAGGAAGCGGTTGCCAAAGTTTCCATGTGTCAATGCTGGTGAGGGGCGATGGTGATATGGCATCCTATAGACGAGACACATGGCTTCTCCTAAGAATGATATGTGGCATTTTGAAATTAAAAAATAAGTTTTTTGACGGAGTCGAATTCCATTGAAAATTCTACACAAATTTGCAATGAAATCAGAATTCCATCAGAAATTGACTTGTCACAGTTCTATTAGCGATGGAATGGATTCCGTAGAAAATTCTTTCAGAAGTTCATTTCTGTTGCAAATCCATGGCAAATTTTGTCAAAAATTCAGTAGTTTTTTTGCAGCAGTCTTCCTCTGTTCTCTCAAGATGAAATGCCATCCTCTACTCCACCTCCACCTTCGCCTCCATATCCTCTACTCCTTCAAGTGGAGGAAATGATGTGTTACCTAAAATGCATTAACCATGTTGTGAGGAGGCTGGCCGGATAATTGTTGAGTATGAATAAAAAGGCCAATCTTATTCTAATAGGTTTGGGATTGGCCACCATGATCCTAACATACTCCCATATGATTTAGGTCACTCTTATAGTGAGAGTAGCGTGATGATGTGAGGTATGCTGCTAATTTTTGGAACTTTTGATTCATTCAAATTGAAGAAAGCAAAAGTTCTAAAATTCACAGCAAACCTCAGCTCATACCATCTATCAGAAGGTGATTTTTCTTGGTTTTATTTTTATAAAATATAAAAATATAATTATCTGAGGACTATCAGCCCAAAAAATTTAAAGAAAAAAATATAACATACCTCATATTATTAACAAAGAGCCGTGATAAATGTAAACAAATAAATAATAGTTCTAACGAACAAACCATGATGTAAAATCTTAGGTATGATAACCCAAAAAGCCTTACCATTCCTCTTCTATTTACACGTGTAAAACAGAACACACTTGACACTTAGTGTGTTCGAACGAAACCCACCAATATCATAACCTTACGACTCTTGTTTCTTTTTCCGACCATCAAGAGTCATTTTCAGTCGAACCCCACAATAAAAAGCCTTTGTTTGACTTCTTAGTGACAACTATGCTAGTGAATGCACTTGACCGTTGTCTTCATGACTGTTGCATGAGTTGTATTCACTTGCCCTAACTCACGTTTTCATTGGTGAGCCATATTTAGCTAGGTATAGTTCTGATTTCTCTCATCTATTTTGCAATATCCTTCCTACATTCACTTTAAAGGTTCCTCTCTTATTTCTGGCAACTTTTAACCCAACTGATTGGACTGCCTTTGTGAAGTCACGATGTGATAAAGCATCCAAGATGATATTAAATTGCCTTTATAAAGTTTTGTTTTTTTAGAAAACCCACTATTACTTTGATCGAAGGTTCCTCTCCTATTGCAGGAAGTTGTCAACCCCTTACTATGACTGAAGGTTCCTAGTATATTGATCTTTTTTGAAGCAACTTTAGGAAATATGGATCCCTAAGCAAATACATCTCCTTTTTCGGAAGTATTCATATCTCCAGAAGTTACTTCAAAAAGATCAATAGGAATGTGATGAATAAACTATTTCATTTGTACCAATAGTCATACATAAACAAGTGAATACCTGCAGCATTTGTGAAGTCACAATGCGATAAAGCATTCAAGGTGACATACTAAATTGTTTTTGTGAAGTTATGTTTTTTTAGAAAACCCATTATTGCTCCAATCAAATGTTCCCCTCTTGTTTTTGTATTGAGCGGTTGGCACCAAGTTAAAAGCTCTAAAATTCAACATTGTGATCAGCCTTAAACTCTTCAATGTGAGAGTTTCTACGCTACTTGATCCCTACTCTATCTAATACAGTAGTATTTCCCACATTGAATAGTCATGCAATTTGGGACGGATCAAGATTTTTTAGGCTTTATGGCTAGAATCAATCGTACTCCTAACCTATAAATCTCATAATGTGAGTATTCATATATACCTTGTATCTCTTCAGCAATTAAGTTAGGAAAGCAATGATTGAATTGAAAAAAAAAAAACATGAATATTCGTATAGGAAAGATTGCAAAGGGTATGCAAACCAATGTATTAAAACCCGAGTTGGGGATGGCTCATTTTTCAGCCAAAAGCCAATTTAAGGTAATTAGACCAAAATGAGCCGTTGTTCGGCTGCTTTTTAGCTAGGATCTACTTTTAAGCCAGGAACATTTCGAATATTCAGTAAGCAGGCGGTTTAAGGACTTCTTGAGAGCCATAATATTTTAGCACAAAAATATACTCTGATAAGAAGTCAATGTCCACGAAAAAGAAGAATAGGAGATATGGATTTTTCAGACAAAAAAAAACAAATAAAATAGAAAGAAATATAAACAACAACCACCCGGTAATAGGAGGATGATATAATCAAACCTGAGCACCACAGAAGAGAAACAAAAAGAGTGTTGTAGCTATGTGTTTATTTTGAAGAGAGAATGAGAGATGCCAAACTGTAAATCCGAATAATAAAGATGAAACGTCCGACAAGATAAACAATAAAGATGAAAGTAAGTGAGCGAGACATTTTTAGCTAAGGAAGCATTTAATTATCCATTGACCAACGGATATAAGAGGGCATGATACTATTATTCATTGGATTATAAAAGGAAACCAAAATGTAGCTTCTCAAGTTTTCTTCTTTTCAAGTGTGAGATGTGACTTTCCTCATCCAATGTGAATATGTTCTTCCAAGAATTGGAAAAAAAAAACTACTCACTTATTTCAGTTTTGGACCTAAATAGAGGTATTTCACATTCAAATTATTTTTAATAATTATATAAAAGTCTCACCTTTCTATTTTTTTTATAAATTTTAAAAAAAGTGTTCTTCTATTTTGCAATGCCTATCTCTTCTATTTTTTTTACGTTCATATTTTTTTACCGAAAATTTTTTAATATTTATATTACTTTTAATTACTTGTGACTAATTTTTCTCATCCCAAATGCAAAGATGAGTTGGATTTTAATTATGGATTATAAGTAAAATATTTACATATTTATTTTCCCTTATATGATAATTGTGGATGATATTTTAGCCTAACATAATAAATTTCTGTGTAATTTATAAATATTTCCATTTTTTTATAGCTACAAACAACACCATGTTAAGGAGAAAAGAGAAAAAAAGAAGACCTAAAAATAGACCCACATGATTGAAACAAGACAAGGATGCGAAGCTAGAAAAAAGACGAAAGCACGGTAGTGGACGGAAGTATTGTAACAGATGGAAGGACTGTAGTGGATGGAAGTTACTGTAGCGGACTGGAAACTAAAGAAACGAACATTTCACTATAGCAAATGCTTTTTTTCCTATAAATAGATATCCTAGGCCAAGCATCAAGGAGGAAGGATAGAGAAGTAGAGGTTTCCTTCTCTAACAATTAGAGGTCCTTCTTTGATGGGAAGAGATCTTTTCTCTGATAGTTTTGAATAAATTATGTTATTTTTTAGATTTAATTTCATGCATTGCATTACTTTTTGCATGCCTCCATAGTAGAAGGCTTAGGTAGACCTCCTATATGGACATTATAGATAGTCCTTCTTTATAGATGGTATAGGTTACTATCTATATGGAAAGTTTTACCTCGTACAAGGAAGGCTATATTTCTCCATTTTTTATCCATCTTTTGGTTGTATATTTATGTTTTAGAATTTAATATTCAAGTTTTATACAGTATTTACGAAGTTTTTATTCAAGTTTTATGCAACATTTATGAATTTTTCAATTTATTTTGGTTTTATTTTTAATTTCATCATGAGCTAAATTTCTATTTTCCTAGGGTGATGATATAACTTACTAATGACGGATTGAAACTTAACTTATTAAATCTAGTTTTTATTTTTCTTTCATGATTGAGTTTTAATTATTATTCTTAATGCTTTCAATTGATTGACCACCTTTTAAATGATTTCAATATGTAGGTTGAGACTGGAAGGAGGTGCATGTGTGTAAATCCTATAATCAAAACCATAATTTGCATATGAAATAGAAATATATTCATGAGTTGTGTAGTCTTAATGAGTTCTATAAATCTTAATGCATGATTAATTGCTTAAATTCATATAAGAATATATTGGATTAGTAGTTAATTATAGAATTACTTGGCATTAGAAGAGCTAGTCATTAAATAAGAGAAACTAGACTATCAATCATGTGGAATAATTTGGACTAGAATAGATAAGTGATTCAATCCGGAATTTGTTAAGTGAAATCTGACCCATAGGGCTTTTTCTTATATTTGCTTTAATATTATTTGTACTCATATTTAATCATTTCTTTATTTTATACTTTCAATTACCAACTAATCGATCGACTAAATAGAATTAAAATTACCCGTTTTAGTACTTAGTGATCAATCCTCGTTGGAACAATACTCTACTCACTTATGTATTACTTGATTAGGGCAGTGTATACTTGCACTATTTAATAAATCATTTACATTCGTAACAAGTTTTTGATGCCGTTGCTGGGGATTGTTGTCATTAATATCAATACCAAGTAATTTTAATACTAATTTGATCTTTATATTACATTTTTTTTCTTTTTTTGTGTCTTGTGTTTTTTAGGCTTTTGCTTAGTGTATGACCAGATCGAAGGAGAATGAACTATTCCCTTTAGATTTGGAGATCGAGAGAATTTGTTGAAGAAATCGAAGAGTTCGAAAGTAGTTTACTTCAATCCCAATTAATCCGATGTCAAATCTGGAGGGAGAAATAATAGATACCAAAACACTCTGTGTCTATGCAACACCAACAGTCATGGGGACAAACTCTAGAATCAGAAGACTGTCAGTAGTAGCTAACAACTTTGAAATCAAGCCTACAATTATCCAGATGATACAAGTAAATTAGTTCAGTGGTTTACCAATAGAAGATCCTAATTCACATATAACCAACTTCCTAGAAATCTGTGACACATTCAAGCATAATGGTGTTACTGATGATGCCATTAAACTTAGACTTTTCCCTTTCTCACTCAGGGATAAGGCTAAGAGCTGGTTACAATCACTACCAGTAGGAAGCATAACTATATGGGATATCATGGCACAGAAATTTTTGGAAAAATACTTTCCTTCAGCAAAACCTGCTAAATTGAGAAATAAAATTGCCTTATTTACCCAGTATAAACAAGAAAGCCTCTATGAAGTATGGGAAAGATACAAAGAGTTGATAAGGAGAAATCCTCACTATGGGTTACCAAATTGGTGGCAACTGCAAACTTTTGATAACGGGATGACACACATCTCCAGAATTCTGGTAGATGTTGTAGTTGAAAGATCTTTAATGGGAAAAAATATAGATGATGCTTACAATTTAATTGAGGAGATACAGCTAGTGCTTACCAATGGCCTTCTGAATGTAATATTTCAAAGAAAGCACTTGGAGTACATGAGCTGGATGTCCTTACAACTTTATCTTCTTAAGTTGCATCTATATCCAAGCAAGTAGGCTTATTGACGAACCAAGCAAACAGTACTCTTGCTTAAGCTTGTGATCGATGTGAAAGACCTCATGTGAGCACACAATGTCAAGAAGGACACTTATGTTGGATCAAGCTCATTATGTCAGAAATCAAAGAAATGACCCTTTCTCAAACACTTACAATCCAGGTTGACGAAATCATTCAAACTTTATTTGGAGGAATAATCAAAATGTGTTCAAAATACAAGAGAATTACCAGCAACAAGCTCTTCAACCAGCAAATCCATCACAGCAGAAAGTAAATGTGGAAGATGCACTAGCTCCACTAACCATAAATACATCTCAATTCATGGCTAGGACTGATATAACACTCAAAAGCCAAGAAGCCTCAATAAAGAACTTGGAGATCCAAATGGGCCAAATTACAAATATGCTGAATTCCATGCAACCAAGAACTCTACCAGGTGATACTGAAAGAAAACCAAGAGAGCATGTAAAGGTCGTTGCACTAAGAAGTGAGAAAAAATTGAAAGATCCTGTAATTAAAAATGAAGGATGATGGAGAAAAGAAAGAAAGCGGAGATGAACAAAAGGAGGAAGCACAAAAGCCTAAAGAGGATGATGTGATAGCAGGAAGAATCAGCTTTTCAGATAATCCTCCTCTATATGTACCACCAATTCCATACCCTTAGAGACATACGAAGGCAAAGCTAGACAAGTAGTTTGTAAAGTTTTTGGAGGTTTACAAAAAGTTACATATCAATATTCCTTTTGCAGACGTTCTTACCTAAATGCCCAGTTATGCAAATTTCATAAAGGACACTCTTAAATAATCGTAAGCTTGAGGAATTTGAAACAGTTGCACTTACTGAGGAATACAATGCTATTCTCCAAAAGAAATTACCATCAAAGATGAAAGATTTAGGAAGCTTTTGTATACCTTGCACCACAGGTCAATGTCACTTTGAAAACATACTTTGTGACCTTGGAGCAAGTGTAAATCTCATGCCTCTATTTGTCTACAACAAACTTTGTCTTGGAGAGGTGAAGCCGACCACAATTTCATTACTTCTGGATGACTAATCAATAAAACATCCGAGGGGTGCCTTAGAAGATATTCTGATGAAGGTGGACAAACTCATATTTCCAACTAATTTTATAATACTTGACATATAAGAAGACCAAGAAATTCCTATCATTCTTGGGAGGTTATTCCTAGAAACTGGGAGAACATTAAGAGATGTGCAATAGGGGAAGTTAACCTTGCAAGTTTAAAATAATCAAGTATCCTTCAACATTTTCAATGCCTTGTCCATTCTAGATGAAGGTAACACCTGTTACAAAGTAGATACATTGACCAGCTGCATAAAAGACATGGTAAAAGAAATCTGCATAGATCAACCATTAGCAATGGGAATGATAGATGTATCAAAATCTATTAATCCAGAAGGCTTGGAGCAGATTAAGTACCTTGAAGCAAATTCCCCAATTTTTATCAATAAACCATTTGAAGATTGAGGGAAAGGTTGAGTAAGCCGGTACCATCAATAGAGAAACCACCAGTACTGGAGTTGCCATCCCACTTGAAGTATGTTTATCTATGAGGAAATTCAACATTACTTGTAATCGTCTCTATAGCTCTTATTAGTGCAAGCATTTTACCCAAGGTGGGTGAATTGAGTGATACCAGAAAATTCGTTTCATATATAAAATTTGACTGGAATTTAAAGCAGTTAAGAGCTAGGAGAAATATCACAGAAGTGTATACTGGGAGTTATAATGATTCGGCTACAACCACTTTGACCTTTGTCCAGTCCTCAAAGCTTCTCTGAGAGTTTCACTATATCTTCCAAGATTCAATGGGTTCTTGGCACCTCAGTGCACTACAAGTTCCTTCACTGGACACTCACTCCCCCTTACACGTTGTAAACCAATCCCAACTTAAGGTTCTACAACTTGAAGTTGTCTCAATAACAGATATTGAGTTGTAAAGAAAATCTCTCATACAAAGTAAATTGATAATCACTGTAGTACAAAGAGTGAGTATAAGAAAACAGAGCACTAAGAATATATTGATCGATGTGAGTTTTCCTGTTGTCGCTTGTTGTGTTCTGTTCTTCGTTGAATGTTCTCATATTTATAGTTGAATTTGTAATAGCCATTGGAACCATTGTAACATGTCTGTTATAGTCGCGTAACTTCATTTAACCGTTCTTTGAATTTGAAAACTAGCCGTTTGTGGTAGGTGAGCATTTCGGATGTTGCGGATGATATGTTTGACTTTTCTCTCAATGCATGATCTCTTCATTGTTTCTCTGCAAATGCACTTAGGAAACTAATAAAATGAAAGATTAGTCTTATAGATAACAAATTAATGAACAACAGATCAAAAACATGATTTTGGACATGATTACTCGAGGCATCTAGGAGCATTACTCGAGTAACCCCTCGAGTAATTCCTTTCAAAATAAGCTAGAGAGTAAGTCAACATTTTCTAACCAGATTACTCGGGTAATCCATTGAGTAATTCATTTTACAAAACTTGGCAGACTTGATTACTCGAGTGATCCCTCAAGTAAGTCTTTCTTTTCTTCTCTGATTACTCGAGTGATCCCTCAAGTAAGTCTTTCTTTTCTTCTCTGATTACTCAAGTGATCCCTCAGTAATGCTCCCAATTCTTTTCTGATTACTCGAGTGATCCCTTAAGTGATGTCATCCAAATCTTGGTCAAGAGTAATTGCTTTTTTTTTTTGCTTACCTGATTACTCAAGTGATCTCTCGAGTATTGCAATATTTTCATTTTAAGTTACTCGAGTGATCCCTCAAGTAATGTCACTCATTTCTTGGCTGAGAGTTATTGTATCATTTCTTTTCTGATTACCCGAGTGATCCCTCGAGTAATGCTTCAATTTCTTTTCAGATTAGTTGAGTAATCCCTCTAGTAATGCTATGTAATTTTTGATAGAGAGCTTCTGGAACAATTTCTCACACATTACTCGAGTGATCCCTCGAGTAATGAATAGTCATTGCTCCAGGGATTACTCGAGTAATGCCTTCAAAAATCTGCCAATGATGCTTTCTCCTATTCTCTGTCTTTCAGTTCTTCTTCATTACTTGAGTAGTTACTTGAGTAATAAATTTGTCTGCCACCAAGAACTTAGTTATTTTATTCAAACCTTTTTTATTTATTATCAAAATCTTTTGTAACATTAATCCAATCTTTATTATCATCAAAATATATGGGATCTAACAGCTCTTACTCCCGATAAAGAAGAAAAGTTATTAAGAGTTTTAAGGGAGCATAAAATAACATTTAGATGGTTAATAGCTGATATAAGAGGGATTAGTCCTTCAATTTGTATGCATAAAATCTTGATGGAAAATAACTACAAGCCATCAGTCAAGCACCAGATAAGACTTAATTCGAATATGAAGGAGGTGGTGAGATAATGTAACCCCCTTACAGTAATTATACTCGGATTATGACATTTTAAGTGAGATAGAGACCAATAAGACAAAACAACCTTTATAATCCCTCATCTAAGAGATGGGGTGTTCAGGAAATCAGTTTAAAACCATTATTCATCTGGTCTCACATTCACTTCCATATATAATTACCTGTGCAGTTATATCACATAATAAATATCAGAGTGCATAACCAAAATCCTGGCAACCCCAGGCTACTTGTATATATACAATGGGTTTAAAGTTTCCCAAAATGGGGATTACATATCCAAAAATATTATCTACAATCCATATATACAGTAATCCCAAAATCCAGCTAGATAACAACAGTCCCAAAATCTAAAATGTCCCTACAAAATCCTAACCAATCCAGGTTGGCCACTTCCCCTTTGAGCTACTTGCCCTGTCTGAAATGTTTGTCATTTGGAAAGAGTGAGATTCTAAAGAATCCCAGTAGTAACAAATCACTCATACAATATATAAACACAAGACATGTATGTTCACAATGCACTATGCCCTCTTTCGCGGTAATCACTATGCAACAACATCACAAGGCACAAAGTATTTCAAGGCACAAAGCTCCACAAAGCATCTCAAAGTAGCAGCAGCAACACATAATGCACGATAGGCAAACATACAATACATTTATACAAAGTATAAGAGAGAAGCCACTACCTGTATCTTTCTTGATGTTCTTCGGCATAGTGGGCTCACGAGTCTGACAGATATCAAATCCTATACCAATTTAGGGACAATTGATTAATCTCTTTCCCAAATACTTATTTCCATATTACTTTAAGTTGGTTATCATTTAAGACTCTTTAGGTGACTATTAGAGGCTTACACATACTTAGAGGGTTGGACCAAACTACCTTAAAGACCCCTTTTTCGGAAGCACAACACAAATTTTTGGCTGACTTACTCGAGTGTAGATGACCTCACTTGAGTGAGAATGGCTCTCACTCGCGAGTGTTTGACAGTGAGCAACAACCATAGCCAGAGAGTGCTCACAACACTTGAGCATAAGGCTTTACACTCGGGTGATGACTCTAAATTCACTCGAGTCCCCAAAAGTGCAATACAGAAAGTAAGAACCCAAGAGCACATGCAACTCCAGAGGGAAAGGCTCACTCGAGCACAACCTCTGGTACTCGGGTGAGAAGACTTCACTAGCGAATGTCAGAACACACTCTTGAAACTTAGCCAGCGAGTGAGGACACGAGACGTAGCCCTTAACATGAACTCAAAGCTTCACTTGAGTGAACCTATGCTCACTCGAGTGATTCTCAACATCACTCGCGGTTACAGAAGTACACTCAAGCTTTCCTCATGAAAACCCAGGAAAAACAAAAAGAAATAGGCAAGAATCATACTAACGCACTCAAGTGAGATCCTCCCTCACTTAAGTGAGGCTTATCAGATTGCCAGATCGCAACAATTGATAGAAATTCCCAGATGGCCAAAATCACACCCAATGGTTCCCAAACTTCACACAAAGCTCATGCTCACTCAAAATAACATAGGGAACTCATTGGTAACCTCCAAAACACTCAAATACCATTTTAAACATAATCTAACTCTTTGGGTCTCAATAATACACACAACACCCAATTCCAATTAACACATTTCCAAAATTCAAAACCATATCCAACACTCAAATGGCTTTAGAATAAACCAATATAATATCAATCACTATGAAATTCACACATTCGAAAATGACACAAGACCAGGGCAATTTTCCCAGAATTTCTCAACTCATCCAAAAATCACAAATAATATACCAAAATGCATCAAATCCTTAGCTCTTCGACTTGCCAAATCCAGAATCTTGATTCTCCAACTTTCAAATTTCTCTAACACCCAAACCACCACCTTTCAAGATTCTGAAACCACTAAAATGGAGCTCTTAACACTATGAACAAGTTTAGTGAAGAGGATTTGAGCATAGGAGGATCATTACTCACCCAAAATCAAAGCTAGCTTTCTTTTTCTCTTTCCACCTTCAAGGTCGTCGGAAATGGGAGAAGGAGAGAGATGGTGAGATGATGAAAATGATGATGAAGCAAGCTTTCTCTTTCTTGCCCATACACCCCAAAACCGCATAGGAGAGAGAAAAGAGAGAAAAAGTGAGTTTTTGTCTCCTAGCATAATCCAATAGTCCACCAAATGCCACTTGGCAACATCTTATCCACTTTCATCATGAGCTCACATAGACGTAAAGCATAGGATTCCGACCCATGGTCAATAAATCTCAACTATTGATCTTTAATTTCCAAATACACTTATATCAAATTTACATCACATTTCTCCCAAAAGTGTTTAATTACACTAATTACAATCAGCATCAAAGTCATTAGCCCTTAATCCTAAATTGGGTTATTACATATAGGAGGTAATAAAGTGGCTGGATGTTGACATAACTACCAAATCTCTAACAGTCAATGGGTAAGTTCAATTCAAGTTGTGCCAAAGAAAGGTGGAATGACAGTGGTGCCTAATAAGAAAAATAAACTGATTCTACAACGAAAGGCGATTGGATGGAAAGTGTGCATCGACTACAAAAAGCTCAATAAAGCCGCCAGAAAAGATCACTTCCCCTGCCATTTATAGATCAGGTGCTCGACAGACTAGCTGGAAAAACCTATTATTGTTTCATAGACGGGTACACAGGATATAATCAAATTACAATTGCACCGGAGGATCAAGAAAAAACAAGTTTTACATGTCCATATGGTACCTTTGCCTTCAGAAAGATGTCATTTGGTCTATGTAATACACCAGCAACATTTTAAAGGAGTATGATGGCGATCTTTTCAAACATGATGGAAAGGTTCATTGACGTGTTCATGGATGATTTTAAATTTTTGAAGAATCATTTGATAATTGTCTTTCAAATTTGGCAAAAGTCTTGCAACGTTGTGTGGAGACAAATTTGGTTCTAAATTGGGAAAGATACTATTTCATGGTGAAAGAAGGAATTGTGCTGGGTCACAAGGTATCTGATCGAAGCATTGAAGTATTGGACCGAGCTAAGATTGAAAGCTACCACCTCCCTCCTCAATCAAGGGCATTTGGAGTTTTTTAGGACATGCTAGCTTCTATAAAAGATTCATCAAGAACTTCTCAAAAATCATAAAGTCACTTTGCATGCTGTTGGAGAAAATACCCCCTTTACGTTTAATCCGATCTTGACATGGAACTTGCCTCCTTGGCCAAGAGATCAACCACACCATTAGCCTCCCGCTTGCACAACGCAATCTCAGCTCTCCATTCTCTATCTAACAACATACGGATTTCCTCAAAAATTCCTTTATCAAGGTGGTCATCCGTGAACCCAATTTTTATAACAAAGATGAAGAGGAACCCTGTGGCAGCTGGCAGCTGTTAGAGGCAAATATGTTCTTTTTTGGTTGTTTCCTTTCACTCCTTTGATGTGCAGAAAATAGACGGTGTGAGAAAATAAGAAAGGGACGTTATATTGATGTGTTTAGAAATTCATATGGCAATTTTTTATTGAGGAGCTGGATATCCAATATATCAAGTAAATACTGGATATATATATATATATATATATATATATATATATATATTGTTATGGAGGTGGGTATTCAAGAATAATCAGATTTAATGTAAAATATAATATTTACGTTTATCAAAACAAAACCTAAATAGTTCAATTTTAGCTGTCAAGTCTTGACTTAGAAAAGAAAATAAAATAAGATTTTTTTAAATAATAAGCCAGAACGTGGACCATGTAGGGATCCACGACTTTTCTCAGAGTCCAATACTCAATTATTACGGAAAAAGCATGTTTTAATGCTGCTAGAACGTGCACTCCACGCGCTACACAAGATTAGCACGTAAATGTTCGATTAAATTAATTTTTAAAATTTATTCTTTAATAAAAAAATCAACATACCCCTCTATCAGGTCAAAAAAAAAAAAAACATATCAAGAGTTTAAATTAATCCTTACATGCCAAATAATTTCAATTAAGTCCTTAAACATGCATTAATCTGATAAAATTTTTTAACTTTGCTCCTATTAACAATATTTCCCGCCCTTTTCACATTTACAAGTCATTTTCACATCTCTCTCCTCTTTCTTGTTTTTCAACTAGAATTAAATAGAGGAAAAATTGAAAATAATCACTAATAACTTCTAAGTTGACTTATATTTAGGACAAAAATTTTCTTCTGGAAATGGATTTGCAATAGGGTTCAAAGTAGTATATATATTCACAAGTTAAAAAAACACAAAAATATATTTTTAGTTCTTTAACTTTGTCTAATATTTCAATTTGGTGCCTTTATTTCTGGCCAAAAATTTGATGCCTTCATTTTATATATAAAGTGTTTGTTCAATCCTTTAATTCCAACACTGCCGACGTCAAATGATAATTTTTAGTGCTAATCATTATTATTTTAAGAATTTCTTGCCAGCCTTACTTTAAGAAATTAAACTTGGTAAGTTAGTATTTATAAATTTTTTGTCAATATTTAAATTTTAATGTTGGCATTTGTGGTTAATAATACTAATGATGTTTAAATTAAATGATTTAAAAGCCACTTTATAAAATTAAGAGACTAAAATGAAACTTATATAAAATTAAAGGAGAAAATTGTGCACTTTGCCAAAAGAAAATTTATAAAATAAGAGTTGTAGTCATAATCATATCATTAGGAGCTAATAATAATTAGGATGAGAAGGAATTTAATTTTGTAAGTAAAAAACATCATATTCAAGGGCTACTTCCTTTTCTTTCTCTTCACGAGAAAGCTGTTGAGAAGTTTATCTTTAAGACCAATTGCCACTTCTTCAAAATAATAAACACCCCTAATAATCTAAACAAGTAATTGTTGACGAAGACAGGCTAGTCTTGAGTTTAAAAAAAAAATACTAGAGGTCTGTTATATCTATACTTTAGTAGCTCTGTATTGTTGGATTGTGAGTGATTATACGTTAATATTCTTTTTTACTTTTAAATATCTTATGTCTTTTATATTTAAATATTATTTTCAGAATTATACATGAATATTTTTATTTATTTTAACTAAAAATATCATTTTAATTATAATTGGTTTCACTCGAGTTAACTTCAATTTTAACCTCTATCCTAACATTTTATGGTTTGAAGTTGTTTTGGGTGATGATAAGTGAGCTTACGCACCATACTCTTTCTTGCTAATTTTCCTTACCATCACCTTCCAGCCAGTTTCGTTGTGAGGAATGTTGAAAATTTAACTGTTTATGGTGATATGCAGATTAGGTGAGCAATTATAAAATATTAGAAGCCACCACAAGGATAAAAAAATAAATCCCATCTCGTAGATTTTTAACTTTACGATTCTAGAAACAATCGTTTTTTATTGCCCCACATCCTATAAACAATTTTTTTTTTTTTTTTGTCAACACAGTTCTATAGTTAAAAGATTAAAAAAATACGGTAGTAATTAAGAATTTAGAGTTTTTAACTTTTTTGTATTCTTATTGTTTTATATTTCCTAAACTTTCATCATCAACCTTAGTAATGATATAGAGGTGGGGTCCCATTTATTTTATTTTTTTACTTAATAAAATTGAATTAAGGAAAAACTAATTTATTTATTTTGTAACTAAGTTGCGAACAAGCTAACTTGTGTAATTATTAATACTATTAAATTAATTTTTTTAATTTAAAATTTTCCATATATTTTAATTTAATAAAAATATATTAAGTATCTAGATTCAACGGTTACATCACATCCGATCATCCTTTATTTCATCTCCCATGAGAACATCCCATTACCAGAATACTAATATTATATTCATATATAAAGATTTATTTGTAAGAAAATTGAAAAAAAAAAGAGTCTCTATTGAAAATTTTATTGGAAGTAAGGATTTAAATCAGAAATACGCGATGGGTATAAATTTGCACTGTGTCAGTATTTTCTATGTAAATAAAATGATAAAAAAAGATAAAAAAAAATGCCGCTTAAACTTTAAAATTTAAAATTAGTGATTTCTTACTGAAATGAGTTGTCAATTGATATACTCTAATAGACAATAATATTCATTTAGGATTTTAAAATTCAAGTGGTATTTTCTTATCTTTTTTTTTAAAAAAAAATTATCAAATGCTTTAAACACTAGATTTTTTTTCAATATTTATATAACATCATTTATATTAATTTATAGTATTAGTTTTTTTTGCCATATATAATATTAGTTTAAAAATAATCCTATTTGATTCATTTATTATATTCATGAATCTTTTCCATTCATACTTCACCTCTGCGTTAATATAAGGGAAAATCACTGTCAGGTCCCAAGAAAGTAAAATATTGTCAGAAAAGTCCCTAGAAAAACTAAATATCTAAAAAGTCCTTAGGGACTTTTCAGATATTATTTTCAAAAGTTAAATGACACACATACCCCTCTTCTATTATCTCTCTATCTCATTTGTTTTGCATTTTCGCTCTCGGATGTGATCTTTTTTATTCAGATCCCTGTGTTCTCTCTCTGCAGGAATGGTGTTGATGGTGAAGGCCAAAGCTTTGAGGTGGTGAAATATTTGTGGGATGGGATGTAAGATAGAAGGAAGAAGAAGATAGAAGGAAGGTGGTGGGATTCTTTTTGATCTCAAGCTTCCGCCATTTTTAAAGAAGGAAGGAATGAAGGTGATGATGATGATGATGAATAGTCCAACTCATCCCCCTTTTCTAACCTCATTGTACTGTGAAAACGCTAATATGAAAAAAAAATTAAATTGTTGTTAATTCGTACAGTAGTAGTTGTTAATATAACAATAGTAGTTGTTAATACGGAAAATGACGTTGGGTGTCATGGTGCTATGTTTTTGGGAAAGGAAACAGAGGAAGTGGTGTGTTTGAAGTGGTTGGGTGCTATGAAAACGCTGATATGGAAGAAAAATAAATTGTTAATTCACACAGTAGTAGTTGTTAATATAACAGTGTTGTTGTTAATATGGAAAATGACGTTGGGTGCCATGGTGCTCTGTTTTTGGGAAAGGAAACAGAGGAAGCAGTGTGTTTGAAGTGGTCGGGTGCTATGAAAACGTTGATATGGAAGAAAAATAAATTGTTGTTAATTCATACAATAGTAGTTGTTAATACGGAAAATGGCATTGGGTGCCATGGTGCTCTGTTTTTGGGAAAGGAAATAGAGGAAGTGGTGTGTTTGAAGTGGTTGGGTGCTATGAAAACGCTGATATAGAAGAAAAATAAATTATTTTTAATTCGCACAGTAGTAGTTGTTAATATAACAACAGTAGTTGTTAATACAGAAAATGACGTTGGGTGCTATGGTGCTCTGTTTTTGGGAAAGGAAACAGAGGAAGTGGTGTGTTTGAAGTGGTGGGGCATTATGAAAACGCTGATATGAAACAAAAATAAATTGTTGTTAAGTTGCATAGTAGTAGTTGTTAATATAACAGTAGTGGTTGTTAATAAGGAAACAGAGGAAGTGGTGTGTTTAACAAGTCATAAAGCGTTTATTAACACCTTGTTGAATGTGTTTGACAATCGGCCACACATTTCTGATTGGAATGAAGTTTTGTAACGTTACGTATGGAAAATGTTGTGTTTACAATGTTGAAAGCGTTTATTAACAACTTGTTGCGTTCGGTTTACAACTTGACGGTGTGGTCAGTTGCTTTTGCTTTGCCATAGCAAAACAAAAGCAAAATGATGTAAAAAATGGCCTCTTCTGACCGTGTTTGCTTTCGGTATGCCACAGCGAAACAAAACAGAGATCACCTTATATCCGTTTTACAACGCATAAGCCGCGTATTTACAACTCATAAAAAGTGTATTAACAACCTTTTAAGTTCATTTCACAACGTCCCACACGTTTCTTGCTGACACTATGTTTCCTCACATTAAGTATGACCAATTGAGTAATTTACAACTCGTTAAGCGTATATTAACAACCTTTTGAGTTGTTTTCACAATGTCCTACACGCTTTATGAGTTGTAAATAGCTCAATTGGTCATACTTAACGTGAGGAAACATAGTGTCAGTAAGAAACGTGTGGGACGTTGTGAAACGAACTCAAAATGTTGTTAATACACGCTATACGAGTTGTAAATAGCTCGATTTGTCATACTTAACGTGAGAAAACATAGTGTCAGCGAGAAACATGTGGGACGTTATGAAACGAACTCAAAAGGTTGTTATTACACGTTTTACGAGTTGTAAATACACGGCTTATGCGTTGTATGTAATACCCCGAATTTTGAGACTCGAGGTTAGAGAATAAGCCTGAGATTAGTGGATTGTTAAGCCCCGGTTTAGCAAGATCCCAAATTGTGATTAGGGGTTAATGAATACAAAAGTGGACGTGGTTAGTGATTAATGAACCCTTTTAGAGAATATAAAGAGGATTGTAGTCGCTTGTGTTATGAGCAACGCCAAAACCCTGTATTTGAGTTCAATTGTGGATTAACATCCAAATTGACTTAGAATAGAGGGAAGAATTGAATGGGGTATTGTGATGGAAATGGTGTCATGTTGTGGTATTTAATCATTGGAATTGATTTAAATTGGATTGGACACATTGGTTGCAAAACTGGAAATGTTGTCCAGTGAAACTCTATTCTGGGCTGTCAGTTTGTGTGAACGTTTTGAATGACCAAATGGTGTCTAAAAATTCTGAAACTTTCCAGTCTTATAGTTAATATCTCAAGCTTCAAAATGGACATATAATTTGTGCCATTTCGTTTTGGGAACTGGGAGATATGACTGTCCAAAGTTTGGGATGGAAACTGAACTCTGTTTTGGGGCAGTGATGAGTTTTATGTAATTCTGGAATTGTGTGGTGATTTTTAGTAATGGCTAATATTTTTCCTATGAAGAGGACTTAAATATCTTTTATTTGGCTTTGGAATCACCTCATTTTGAGTTTTCTATAATTAGTTATGATTTTTCAAAGTTTGGGCAGAAAATCTGCCAGAAAATCCGAAAATGGGAATTATGACATCATCTCAATAAAAGATGACATCACCATGGAATTAAATATCTTCTCATCTTCTTCAGCTCTCATTTCTGACGTTGAGAACAGCTGAAATAGAGAGAGAGCATATGGGATCTTTAGAGAGAGAAAGAGGAAGAAATCTCGCAAGGTAAGCCGATTTCTCCGACGATCTAGCTCCTAACGCGTATAACTCCGATCCTAAGCTACTCCTTTATGTTCTTTAAGGTTTGGAAGCTCCTCTTTTGGTGTTTTGAAGTTAGGGTTTTCAGCCACAAGAAGGAAAAGCTAGTGGGAGCTTGAGGTAACTTCCAAACTCTTGCATATTGACTATTCTGGCTGTTATAGACAATTTAATCGGTGAAATTTCGTCGGATTGTCTTTGGTTCTAAAAATAGAAAATGGGTTTGTGGGGCTGTTATGCTGCCCAAATTGATACTAAATGGTAGTTCTAACCTAATGGAATAGTCAATAAAGTGGTTAGGAGTAGAAAGGAACGCGTTTACGGAGCCGAAACCGAAAAACCCCAATTTTCCCCGGAGTACTTGTATATTTCGGTTATGGCTATAAATGGGTCTTAGAGTTGTATTTTCAATGATTTTATGGTTCCATTGAATTCAGGAGCAAAAATTAGGTGGGGTTACAGTTGGTCACTTTTTCGGAAAAGGCCGAAAAAGCATAATTACTAAAACGCCCCTAGAACCCTTAAAGTGGGGCTGCCAAGGGTAAATTTGTAAATTGATATTGAATTTGATAATTCCGAGTCCGGAAACGGATTCCTTGGGTGAAAATATGTTAGAATAGCCCATGTCAAAATTTTAAGAAAAGTACAGCCGGACTGGGTACGGCGGTGCCGGGCCGGGTCCCCAGGGGTATTTTAGTAATTTTTCCATATAGCTTCATATAACCCCCAGAAACACTATGGAAGTATCTAAATAGTACATTTGACATTGTAGGATCGAATGTGAAGCCCCGAGTTGTTGGCACATAAATCGAGAAGAAAAGACTGGAGGTAGGGAACTTATATCTCCTGCATGCTCTGATAACTGTATTAATGTGTTGATGCATGTTATTGCTTTGCTTGATTATATGGAACATGTATAAATGATTTAAAGCTATGTTTCAATATATGCTATGGCTATATGTGTATTGTTCGAATCATTGAGCTTATAGATTTGTCATTGTATGTGTGCATGAGTTATGTGATGCAAGCATGTCATGCATTAAATACTTATCTTGTCTGCATATTGATAATGTTTCACTACTGAGATTCTCTCGAATCTCACCCTCCCTTACCAATAATTTAGACAGGGCAAGTGGCTTATGGAGGGAGCGGCAGGACTCCTTCGAGATGAGATTGTGTAATCCCCATTTGAAGAATTGTAATGGGCAATTGTGCCCTGTGTATTTTTAGCGAAGGTATATACCCGGGATTGCCGGGATGATTATATTGTGCACTCTGATATTTATACGAATGTGATTTATCTTCGCGTAGTAATTGTATTCGAAATGTGAATATGAGATCAAGTTAACTAGATTTTAAAAGGTATTTTTGAAAACCCTATCTCAAGGATGAGATTTTAAATGAGTTTTGATTATTATTGGTCTCTATTTCATTTTAATCGCTTATTTCGAATATAATTACGGAGGGGATTACATTGTAAAACGGATATGAGTTAATCTTGGTTTTGTTTTGCTGTGGCATACCGAAAGCAAACACAGTCAAAAGAAGCCATTTTTTACATCATTTTGCTTTTGTTTCGCTATGGCAAAGCAAAAGCAACTGGCCACACTGTCAAGTTGTAAACTGAACGTAACAGGTTGTTAATAAATGCTTTCAGCATTGTAAATACAACATTTTCCATACGTAACGTTACAAAACATTGTTCCAATCAGAAACGTGTGGCCGGTTGTCAAACACATTCAACATGGTGTTAATAAACGCTTTACAACTTGTTAAACACACCACTTTCTCTGTTTCCTTATTAACAACCACTACTGTTATATTAACAACTACTATGTGCAAATTAACAACAATTTATTTTTGTTTCATATCAGCGTTTTCATAGCATCTAACTACTTCAAACACACCATTTCCTCTGTTTCCTTTCCCAAAAACAGAGCACCATGGCACCCAACGTCATTTTCTGTATTAACAACAACAACTGTTATATTAACAACTACTACTGTGCGAATTAACAACAATTTATTTTTCTTCCATATCAGCGTTTTCATAGAATCCAACCACTTCAAACACACCACTTCCTCTATTTCCTTTCCCAAAAATAGAGCACCATGACACCCAACGTCATTTTCCGTATTAACAACAATTATTGTTATATTAACAACTACTACTGTGTGAATTAACAACAATTTATTTTTTCTTCTATATCAACGTTTTCATAGCACCCAACCACTTCAAACACACCACTTCCTCTATTTCCTTTCCCAAAAACAGAACACCATGGCACCCAACGTCATTTTCCGTATTAACAACTACTACTGTTATATTAACAACTACTACTGTGTGAATTAACAACAATTTATTTTTCTTCAATATCAGCGTTTTCATAGCACCCAACTACTTCAAACACACCACTTACTCTGTTTCCGTTCCCAAAAACAGAGCACCATGGCACCCAACGTCATTTTCCGTATTAACAACAACTATTGTTATATTAACAACTACTAATGTACGAATTAACAACAATTTATTTTTCTTCCATATCAGCGTTTTCATAGCATCCAACCACTTCAAACACACCACTTCCTCTATTTCATTTCCCAAAAATAGAGCACCATGACACCCAACGTCATTTTCCGTATTAACAACAACTACTGTTATATTAACAACTACTACTGTGTGAATTAACAACAATTTATTTTTCTTCCATATCAACGTTTTCATAGCATCCAACCACTTCAAACAAACCACTTCCTTTGTTTCCTTTCCCAAAAACAGAGCACCATAGCACCCAACGTCATTTTTCGTATTAACAACTACTACTGTTATATTAACAACTACTACTGTTATATTAACAACTACTACTATGTGAATTAACAACAATTTATTTTTCTTCCATATCAGCGATTTCATAACACCCAACCACTTCAAACACACCATTTCCTCTTTTTCCTTTCCCAAAAATAGAGCACCATGGCAACCAACGTCATTTTCCGTATTAACAACTACTACTGTGCGAATTAAGAATAATTTATTTTTCTTCCATATCAGCGTTTTCATTGCACCCAACAACTTCAAACACACCACTTCCTCTGTTTCCTTTCCCAAAAACAGAGCACTATGGCACCCAACATCATTTTCCTTATTAACAACTACTGCTGTACGAATTAACAACAATTTATTTTTTTTTCCATATTAGCGTTTTCACAACACAATGAGGTTGGAAAAGGGGGATGGGTTGGACTATTTATCATCATCATCACCTCCATCTCTTCCTTCTTTAAAAATGGCGGAAGCTTGAGATCAAAAAAATCTCACCACCTTCCTTCCATCTTCTTCTTCCTTCTATCTTACATCTCATCCCACAAAAATTTCACCACCTCAAAGCTTTGGCCTTCACCATCACCACCATTTCTGCAGAGAGAGAACGCAGGGATCTGAATAAAAAAGATCACATCCGAGAGCAAAAATGCAGAACAAATGAGATAGAGAGATAATAGAAGAGGGGCATATGTGTCATTTGACTTTTAAAAATAATATCCGAAAAGTCCTTAGAGACTTTTCCGATATTTCAATTTTTCTAGAGACTTTCTAGTAATATTTTACTTCCTTAGACTTGATAGTGATTTTCCCTTGATATAATTCCCGAACCATCACCACATTCATTTGCTTTTGTTTTTTATTTTCTTCCTTCGCTTCGTCTTCCTCCTCTGTCCGACCAAACTTCCATGATGAGCTCACAAGGTGTGGTCTTCGCGGCCGCCACTGCCGCCGTCTCCGGCACCATCCTCCTCCTCGCTCTGCGTCTCCAGAAATCTCTCCAATTTCCAGTCCACCACGACTCTTCCCCTTCAATTCTACGATCTTGCATAGCATCATCCACCTCAGGTAATTAACCTTCTTATTCCCCTGGTTTTTTTCTATTCAAACACATTGATTCACCATGCTTAAGTCTTCGATCTTTATTGCTGTTTCTGGAGCAGATGAGAAGAAGAAGAAGAAGAAAAGGAAGAAGAGGGTTCACTTCGCCGAGGACGTGGTCGTGTCATCAAGAACAAGAACAGAAGAACAAAAAGGAGAAGTGAGAAGAAATTACAGAGAGTCAAAATCAGAAACGAAGGTTCGAAGGAGTTTCAGTTATGGCGAAATTGAAGAGAACAGAGGAATGCCTGCGAACAGAGTGGCTCTGTATAATGGGATTTTAAGGGATCGTATGGCTCAACGATTGGCTTACTCTTACTGACTTGTGGGTCATCTCTGTGAATATTCTGTGATTATGCCTCTCATCTTGCTTCTTTCGTTTTCCCCTTTTTCTCTTTTGTCCTGTTTTGTTCAAGACACAGAAAAGTGGGGAAGTTTCAAAATTATGGGCTTTTTGTTGAGGCGACTAGATTTAGGGGTTCCATCCTCCTCTTGTTGTAGAATTGTGTTGATATTTTTAATTATAGTTTTTTTGATGTTTATGTTTCAAATTAATCTGACTTCTTGCCCTTTTCGTTTTCTTCTGTTCTTGCGTTATTTGCAGTCCACTATGTTACGTGCAGATGCAGTAAAAGCATCTATCTTCAAGTTGTAATTGTTTCTGACTTGTAAATTCAATGAATCGGTTATTGAATTAAAAGTAGATCTTCTTCTTGTTGTTGTTACCCTTTAAGTTTTTAAAATAATAATGGAATTAATTAATTTTCCCACTTCCAAATATCTCAATAAAATTTGGTAGATATGGTTAGAAATGTCATCAAATTCAAGATGGGGTGAATCAGGTGTTTATGAAAAATTGTTATTTGTTAAGATCTATAAAATTTTTTTACAATTTTTGACCAAAAAATAAAAACTTTTTACAATAAAGAGAGGGGAAGTGTGTATTTGACATTCAAGAACGAAAGTTTGTTTACAAGAATGCTCAACCAATTTTAACAAACAAGTTAAACGTTGAAGCTTGAAATCAATTCACAGAAGAACGTTTTAAAAATAAGATAATATTTGAATATTATCATACTCAAATTTAGATTTTAATACAAAACAGTCAAGGAATAAGTCCAATATGTGCTTCAGTTAAAAAAAAAAAAAAAAATCCAATACGTGTTTTATCCCATTTCGTTTCTATTTACTTAAATTTATGTCCAATTCCAACGAAAAAAGGCATACAATTTTTTCAGGAAAGACACCAATGAATTCATCTCAATGACTTCATTTCTTGGAGATGTTATTTTTGTCAAAAGCATTTAATGCGAAACACAAAGGCAACCCAAAGTCCCTGACGGGAAGATAATAATCTCTGATGGCTACTCAAGCTTCATTAATGTAAAAATACATTCAAGTCGGAGACTGAGAAGATTTAATGTACAAATACACTCAAACTCCTATAAAACAATGATCGTATCTTGAAAATTGAGTGTTGAGCATTTATTCACTCCAAGAGAGAAAAATTTACACTTTCATTTATTGTTTGATCAGTCGACTAAAGATTGTGGAATTTTGAGATGAATTGATATATTCTTATAGTGGTTAAGGAGAGTGGATACACAAATGAGATAATCTTGGAGTTGATGTGTTGGGAGGTAGTCTAAGATTCTTATAAAGTATTTGAAAAATAGACGTAGGTTAAATGGATTGAATATAACTAGTATAAACTCGATGCGCTCCTTCTACACTCTAACTTATCATTAATATTAGTAATATCTATCTAACTCTAACTCTATTTCATTTTAGGCATTTTTCAAGGTGATTAAATTTTTATTATCACTGAATTCACCTACCTTTGTGGTGTCCTACACTAATATATCTCATCCTTAATTTCTAAGGAATACCTCATATCCTTACAATTTAAAGAATAATTGAAGAAGGTTTTCATTCATCAATAAAACTCTCCAAGATGAAGATGAGTACAATGCAACTCTATTACTCAAATGATAAAGATAATAGCACTTGATAGTTCCATAAATGATTATTTTCAAATATGAGTAAAAAAAAATAGTTGAAGCACACAACATTTTCGTTCGTTCAACCTTACGAAAACATATTTGGAGTGTTAAGTTTTAAATTCATTGAGAGATATAGTCGTTACAAGTAAAAACGAGTTGTTTTATGGTTGTTGGAAGCTTATTCTATATGATTGGCGCATGAGGTTAGCATGTTAAACAGTGAAGTCTAGTTTTCTATGTAAAACAACATAATGATATGTTACGTAGTATAATTAACACATTAATTTCTTCATATAAGTAAAATTTAGTCTTTCACAAAACTCATTAATGCATTAGATAACCTACATAATATGTTAATAAAAAGACAAGCCAATTAGGCCTTTTGAAGTTAATTGACTCGTTAAAAACAAGACTTGATGTATTAAAAATATTTAGAAGTTAACCAAGTTGTTTAGAAAGTTCACTAATAAGTTAAGTAAGATTGGTTGTATAATACATTCAACAATTTAGAGTTAAAAGGGCAAAAATGCTCCGAAGGCTTTTACTATGGATATTGAGCACAATAAAGTTTTTGAATGGATAATATCACTTTAGAAATTTCAAAAAAGAGGGGGAGAAATTACGCCGTTGGCCTGCCATAATATAATTCCTAAACCATGGCCATATTCATTCACTTTTTTCCCTTTCTTCCTTCACTTCGTCCTCCTCTCCTGACTGACCTTACCAACTCTTCAACGATGAGCACAGAAGATGTGGTCTTGGCTGCCGCCACCGCTGTAATCTCCGGCACCATCCTCCTCCTTGCTTTGCGTCTCCAGAAATCTCTCCACCACCAATCTTCGCCTCCAATTCTGCGATCTTGCACATCATTCGCCTCAGGTAATTAACCCCATAATCCCCTGTTTTTTTTTATTTTCATTCAAACACATTGGTTCACCATGCTTAAATCTTCAATCTTTATGCTGTGTCTTGAGCAGATGAGAAGAAGAAGAAGAAGAAGAAGAAGAGGGTTCACTTCGCTGAGGACGTGGTCGTGCCATCAAGAACAAGAAGAGAAGAACGAAACGAAGAAGTTAGAAGAAATTACAGAGTGTCATCAGAAACGAAGGCTCGAAATGGCGGGAATGAAGAGAACAGAGGAATGCCTGCGAACAGAGTTGCTCTGTATAATGGGATTTTAAGGGATCGTGCGGCTCAACGATTGGCTCACTTTTACTGATTTGTGGGTCATCTCTGTGAATATTCTGTGACTATGCCTCTCATCTTGCTTCTTTTATTTTCCTTTTTTCTCTTTTGTACTGTTTTGTTCAAGACAGAGAAGTGGGGAAGTTTCGAAATTATAGGCCTTTTGTTGAGGCAATTCAATTTACAGGGTTCGATGCTCTTCTTGTTGAAGAATTTTGTTGATGTTTTATAGGATAGTGTTTTGTGATGTTTCTGTTTCAAACTAATGTTTCTTCTTCTTCTTCTTCTTGATGCTCTTCTTGTTGAAGAATTGGGTTGATATTTTGTAGGATAGTGTTTTGTGATGTTTCTGTTTCAAACTAATGACTTCTTCTTCTTGTTCTTCTTCTTTTTGTTTTCTTCTGTTCTTGAGTTATTTGCAGTCCAATATGTTACGTGCAGATGCAGTTGTCATTGTGTTCTGACTCGTAAATTCAATGAATCCATTTTGAATTAAAAGCAGATCTTGTATTTGTAGTAGTATTATTATTATTATTATTATTATTATTATTATTATTATTATTATTATTATTATTATTATTTCCCTTTTTATTTTTTCTAATAATAATTGAATTGATTAATTTTTCCACTTCCAAATCTCTCAATAAAATTTGGTCGATATTGTTAGAAATGTCATCAAATCCAAGATGGAGTGAATTATGTGTATATGAAAAATTGCTCGATCTTTAAAAATTGTTTACAAGGAAGAGAGTTTAAGTGTGTTTGACCAAATTCAAGAACAAAAGTTTGTTTCAAAATGGTCAACCAATTTTCACAAACAAGGTTAATCTTGAAAAGCTTGTAATCTGATGCCAAAAAAAAAAACAAAAAAACAAAAAAAAAAAAAACAAAGAAAAGCTTGTAATCAATTCGCACAAGAAAGTTTTAGGTTCAACATCATAAATGAATATTACAAAACAGAATATTATATTGATATACTGAAAATGTTGAGTTAAGGGATAAGTGCAACCGGTGATTTATCCCAATTCAGCTCTATCCACTTAAATTTGCATATAATTAAATAAAACTCATAATAGAATTCATTCTGAATGGCTCCATTCCTGGGAGACATTATTTTTTGTCAAAAGCATTTCAGTATGATGCTCAACGGCTACCAAAAGTCTCTAACTGGTAGTTAATCAACTCTATTGGCTACCTAAGGTTCATTAATGTATAATTACATTCAAACTCTAATCAAACAATGATCATATTTCAGTATTAAGCATTTTCTCCATTTGAGAGAGAGAGAGGGGGGGGGGGGGGAGGGATTTTCTAACGCTTTCATTTATTGCTTGAGTTGACTCAAATATGTGGAACCTTGAGACGAATTGGTATATGCACTTCTAGTTGTTAGGGAGAGTGAATATCAAAAGGAGAGGGTCTGTTTTTGTCAAAGAAAAAAGAAATAAAGAAAGAAAGAAAGAAGTGTGAGTTGTTGTATTGAGATGTCAAGAGCCCAAATCAATCTTGAAAAGTACTGTGAAATTATCAAAAGTTATATAATGAAATGATGTAAATCAAATGGATTGAATAGATTCAATATAAACTCAATGTGTCTTCCTTCTACACTTTGACTTATTATCAATATCGGTGATATCTCTCTGACTATCTCTGTTTTATTTTGTTCATTTTTTCAAGTTGATTAAATTTTTATTATTGCTTAATTCACCTCCCTCTTTGGTGAGTCCTACACTAACATATCTAACCCTTAGGTCCTGTTTGATATGAAGCACTAAATTTTGATGGACTGAGATTGAGATTGGTATTGAGATAGAGACTGATATTGAGGGTTTAAAATTACATTTGGTATGTGGTAATATTTAGATGGAATACTTGAATTGATTTTATTTTATAATTCTTCATAAATTATGAAAAGACTAAAATATCCTTATTATTAAAGAAATAACAAAAAAACAAAGTCTGGAGGCCCATCTCCTTTCAACACATGCTTGGAAGTTGGGACCAATTGAAAAAGCCATCTCCTTCAATCCAATTATCTCCTTTGAACCAATCTTCAAATAAGATGTTAGGAAAATGGAACCTTGGCCTTACCATTCAGATTTGAAATCCAAACAAACTAAATACGACGAGATCGACATCATGGAAAATGATGTTGCGAACTTGGGCGAACTTGAATGGAGGAGGAGAATAGACTCATCTGCAAGGGTGTAGGGGTGTGTGTGTGTGAAGGTCCCAATTTTGTGCTAGTTTTCTTTCTTTTTGATCCCAAATCAAACTGCTAAATTTGTTCAATTTATTTTTATACACTCAGTTATCACCAATTCGATAGGAGAATACAAGACTGACACTGTGATTATTTTCGGAGGAGAATACACTCAGTAACCAAAGATCCGATTTTTCTGCCATACTTGCTACTGACTGACGCTGTGACTTTCTTGAAGATGATGACAATGGTGGGAATGATAGACTGAGCAATGATGATTGATGGTTGGAGGGGTGGAGTGAGTCATTACGGTGGTAGACAGTGTGAGCCACCAAACTCCTGAGTGAACAACGACGATGGAGATAATGGTAGATAAATTCTTTTATTTGGGTTAAAATTGATAGAGGGCATTTGTGTTCGAAAAAATATTATAAACATGGATATTTTTGTCTCTAATATTTACAATCTCGGGATTGAAAATATAGTACCAGGGGGGAGGTGGTTTTATAGCAATCTCACTTTCATAGTACTCCTAATCCGAGGTTATCTCCGATCCCTCATACCAAACAATACAACTTGACCCAATCCCTAACATAATCCCAATCCTTATCCCATAATGCCGCGTATACCAACCAGGGCCTTAGTTCCTAAATATATGTCACCTTTGGTTCCTAAGGTTAACATACATAATAAACACCGAGTCTAGAAAGTTTTCTTTGTAAAACAACATAATAATGTGTTAGATAGTAGGTCTGTTTGTTTCTGTTTCCGTTTTTTTTTTTTTCAAAATGGTATTATAAAATTATTTTTAAAAATAAGTTTAAAAAAAAACTTGTTAAGTATAAAAATATGTTTTGAAGTGACGTGGTAGTGATGACCATTGCACGTGGTGATGTGGCGGCAATCATTGTCAACAGTGATGCTGTAGTAGTTGGTGTTGGTGGTGTGATGTTGATAATGGACAAGTGGCGGTCTCAAAAAAATAAGTTTTAGAAAAATATAAAACAAGAAAAGTACCTAAAAACTGTTTTGGTTTTTGGTTTTTGGTTTTTAGTTTTTAAAAACCAATTTTATGTTTTTAAAAATGACTTATTGAAAATAGTTTTTCAAACAAATTTTATGGATTTGTTTGATTCTATTTTTAAAAAACAAAATTATAAAACTCCTTTGAAAAACCATATTTAATAAATTGTTTTTAAAAACAGAAAAAAATTTTGAAAGTTTATTTTAAAAATTAAAAAATCAAAATAGTTTTTGGTGTTTTCTTGCTTTTATTTTCAATTTCTTATATTTTGAGGCTGCCATCTATCCATTATTGACACCACACTACCAGCGTTACTGCCGCAGGCTGCCGCCACTATGTCACTTTAAAAACATATTTTCTTAAAATAACTATCTAATTTTTTTTTTCAAAACTTGTTTTTAAAATTTTTTTCATAAAACTGTTTTGGAAAAGATAAAAAAAAAAAAACGAAAGCAAAATACCCATATTTTTTTGGTACTTAACACAAAAAAACTGTTTTTAAAAACAAAATCAGACAGGGCTATACTCTTCCACAAAACTCATTAATACATTAGATAACCTACTTAATGCATTAATTAAAAGACAAGCAAATCAAGTCCTTGGAAGTTAATTGACTCATTAAGAACAAGACTTGATGTGTTATAAATATTTACAATATAAAACCAAGTTTTTCAGAAATTTCATTGATGCGTTAAGGTTGGCTGTATAACACGTTGAACAATTTAAAATAAAAAATTGGATTTTCATAAGATGCTCATTAACGCATTAGAGACAAAGAGTTAACACACTAAGAAGAAGTTTGCACAAAGCTATATTTAGAGTCTATGAGCGCTTTGGAGGAGAGAAAAAATTTGTATGAGTTATATTTAAAAAAATTGGAAAAGTGAGATAATAAAATTTTAATAAAGAGAAGATATAAGATAAAATAGTAAGAAAAATTACTTAAAAACTTTTAACCAACTTCTCTAATTTTTTTAAATCTAATTCCAAAAAATTTCTCTCCACTCTTCTTATACCCAACAAGCACCTAAGAACGGCAAAACTCGTTAACACATCAGGACGAGGGAGATAACGCCTTGAGTGTTTTTCGAAGACAAACTGAAGACTTCACGAAAATTTGATGCGTTAGATAAAAAGGACAAACGTGTTAAATATTTAATATGTTTTTCCTTCATTTTTAATCATACAAATTAATTTTTTGAAAATTTGTATTAAATTTTGACTAATTTGAATGGAATTGGGTGTAACCTCTCCTAGATCAGATACTCAGATGGAACGTTTGAGATATTTATACGTAACAAATAGTATTACGTGTGTGAACAGCTTGTGGCCAGAGTGTACAACTGATTTTATAAATGTGAACTTGAATGCTTTTAATTTAACTGAGTGAACCTAGACATTTCAAATTGGGATATTGAAATCGCTCTCTCTATAAAGACAAAACTCATAGACACTGACCCGGTCAAACCTTGCTTGATCAAATGCAAAACACTGACCAAAGAATGGAATGGGAAGGGCAATTAGACTCGCTAAATCGGTTTGGACCCAAAAAAACTAATTTAATAATCGAGCTGAGTTCGACTGGAGACTGGACCGGATTTTAGAAAACAGAATAGGCTATTGGGATTTTGTCCAGACGAAAAGGGGCTGAAAAATAAGAAATAAAAATTGATCTAAAAATGTCTAATATATTTTCCTACAATTTGTAGTCTTATAATATTATTTCATCTAAAACTTTATATAGACGGTGGTGTTATTATGTTGACAATTTGGCTTATTACAAATTTATTTCTTATATATTACTATAGATGCAATTATTTTTATTTAATTATTATTTCATTAGTTTTAACTACCTGTCTAACAGGTGAATCATGAAAATTGATATCCGTTGATCTTTTTAATTTGATGTTGAATCCAACATTTAAAACATTTATTTAAAGTAAAAGAATCAATATATTCAAATGCAACATATGATGCAATAGCAGAAGAGGAAACCTGAAAATGCAGCTATGCAACACAATTTGCCGCACATAGAGGATTACGGTATAATTCATCATGTAATGATATGCAAAATAATGTGGAAATTAAATGACGTTAGTTTGAGTTTTTCTTTCCTTTTATAATGTTTTCCCCTCCATTTAAATCCACTAAGAAAATATATGCGTGATAGGTACATTTCCACCCTTCCTTTTCTCTTATCGTTTTCAATCAAGACACTAATATGTTTGAGAATCTGTGTTATTCCCATAGCTTTAAAAATTTTCACGTTTATGTAACTGACTCCTAAGAAAAAGAGTACTTTCCAAAATATTTTTGCAACTTTAATTTATTATTTTTATTTTTAAAATGTACTGATTGAATTTTTTTGATATTTTTATTTAAGAAATAATATTAAAAAATGAGATAAGAGATATAGACGGCGCGCGCGCGCGCACACTTCTGTAAAATATTTAAAAATGTAAATAAGATCCAAACTTGCTTTTAATATTTTACCTTTTTTGCCTCTCCAAATAGACAAATAACAACAGAGTCTAATGCGAAGAAGAAGAAGAAGATCCAAACTTGCTTTTAATATTTTACCTTTTTTGCCTCTCCAAATAGACAAATAACAACAGAGTCTAATGCGAAGAAAAAGAAGAAGAAGAAGAATCTCAATTCTAACTGAGTAAGTAATAAAATATTTATAAAACAAAAATGTAAGAGTTAATAAAAATAAATGAATTTTATTCATACACAATTTGGTATTTAATTTTTATGCAAAGATATCTTACTTTCCATTCATTTATAGAAAAAGTTATGAGCATCCAAATCTAAATTATGTCCAGATGTATTATAACCGGTCGTAATTTCATTTTTTTTCTCCTTCTATTTTCTTAAAAAAATTTTACTGGTGCATAATCTAAAATGAAGATAATCTCTTAGTCAGAACAAAATGTTTTATAGATTTTTTAAAGAGAAAATAAAAAATTTATGCAAAAGTATACTTTGGGTTCCCTAACTTTATACAAGGTTTCAATTTATCCCTTAATTTTAAAAGTATATTTTTAAGAATAAAATACTCTAACCTCTCCTCTGTTTTACCTTAATTACACAGATCTCCCCTCTATTTTAGATTCTCATATAAACCTCCCTTAAAACTAAAATGTATATTACACAAACCTCCCTTATAGTTTGAGATTCTATTTTCATCCACCCAAACCGTTAGTTGACCGTTAAGTTTAACTTTTAAACTTTTTTTTAAACAAAATGTCATTCTTCAGTATTAGAATTATATATATATATATAGGGGCTAATAAAAATTTATACAACCATAAATTTATTCTATTAGATTCTCTAAATTTCTAATTTTTTTTAAAAAAATTTAATTTTGATATTGTAAATTAATTTTGACTTAAAATATATATTAAACACATATATTTATCAAATATAATAAACTATATAAGTATGAGATTGTATGTGTCATTTAAATTTATAATTTAATATTTTTTCCACAAATATTTATAATTACATTTGATCAAGCATATTTTTATTTAAAATCTTGCTTAAATATTCAACGTTTGTGATATTTACATTAACCAATGCTAAAATCATCAAACAGGTAACTACTTGTAAAGATAAAAATAGAAATTAAGGAATAGATAAAAAAAACTCTTAAATTCTTTAAAACAACTTTAGTCAAAATGTGCAAGAAAAAATAAATTTAATTAAAAAAATATAGTTTTGGAATCTTTTTAGAATATTCTTAACGGAGTTAACTGTTTGGACTTAAGTGTATGTTTTCAAAATAGAGGGGAGGTCTGTGTTATTAAGGCAAAACTGGAGGGTGGTCAGAATATTTTACTCTATTTTTAATTATCTAACCCTAATACCATTAATCTCAAATGATAATTTTTGTGCCCCTCATCATTATGTTTTAAAAATAAATTTTATATATCAAAATTAGTAAATTTTTTGTTAGTTAAATTGACCCTTAAAATTTTGTCAACACTAAAATATTAATATCTTTATTTTGTTAATGAAACTAACAATATAAGAGTTCTTAATGTTCAACTCTGACAGTATAAGTTATAAATGACTAAAGAACAATTTATAAAATTAAGAACTAAAATAAAACCTAATGTAAAGTTAAAGGATCAAAGGTACATATTTAAATTTTTGTGTGTGTGTGGAGTATACGTATATCAAGTTCCTTATATCTATTAGGTCAAGTTTTTCATTCACACATGGCCCCTTTACTATTTTTTTCATGCGGGCTTATGGTTAAATAATAATATTTTAAAAATATGACACATGACTGTATTTATTTGAAGAACTTGATCTAATAGAGATAAAAAAAAATTGATATATCTAAGTATTTTTCTTTTTTTCTTTGATCCTTATAACATCTACAAAATATTGATATTTCGGATGTCAACTACAAATGTAAAACTATGTTGAATCTCTATCATATGCATTTCCTATATCATCATTCGCATTGCCCAGGCTCTCTCTCTCTCTCTCTCTCTCTCTCTCTCTCTCTCTCTCTATTTGTTGCTATTCTTCCAAAAATAATATTAAAGCAAAAAAGAGATACTACTACATATTTGCCTATATTTAATGGTTTTCAATATTTGAGCACTAAATATTGATATTTAACGGTTATTAAATATTGGGCAATATATTTCATGGTTGTTCAAATACAACTGTTTATAAGGCACTATATTTAACGGTTGTAAGATAATGACTGTTAAATATAACAATCTATATTCAATGGTTGATTACAAATAACTATAAAATATTTTGTACAATACTTTACGCTTAAAATGATGAACGGTAAAATACTTGTCACCAGAAATAGGGTTTATTTGACGGTTTCCCCTTTGTCCCATGACTTATTCAAGTCTTCAATTAGTGGTGCAAGGTATACATCTATGTCATTCCTTGGTTGCCTTGGCTCTGAGATTAGAATTGACAATACCATATACTTTCATGTCATCGAGAGCCATAAAGGGAGGTTATATATAAACAATATAACCAATTATGTACTATGTGTATTGCTCTGTAACCTAAATGGGTTCATTGTATTAGTAGCCAATGCTAGGCTAAGGTTTCTTGGTTCTCCAGCAAATTCAGGATACTCAAAGTCAAACTTACTCCATTCCCCAGAGTCTGTAGGATGCCGAAGCATGCTGGTTTAAATCTTTCATCCGCATGCCACCTCAAAATTTTTTCATCATTGCATTGCTATACAAGTGTTTAAATCTAGGTATAATTGAAAAATACCAAAACGCCTTCTTTGAAATTTTCTTATCCACTTGGCAGCATGAGGCAGAACATATAGGACACTTGGTTAACGATTCATATTCTTTTCTGAGCAAAATACGATTGTTGGGGCAAGCATGTATCTTTTCATAACTTAAGCCAGTAGTGCACATCACTTGTTTTGCATCATAAGTCTTGGTTGGCATATTGTTTCCCAGTGGTAGCATTCTTTTCAAAAGCGCAAGTAATTTTGTGAAGCTTGAGTCACTCAACCCTTGCTTTGCTTTCCACTTGTACAAGTTCAACACTAGAGATAATAATGTGAACTCAGTACAATTCTCATACAAAGGCTTCTTGCATTGCTCTTCATCCTCTCAAACTTTTTTGGGCATTCACTGAATTCCGCTTCAATTGCACCTTTCTAAATTTGGCCGACTAGCACTACCCATATCCGTCTCCTCATATTTTGTCCAACATGTATGACTCTGATCAATTCCATATATCACTAAGTGTGACTCACAACTATTTGGATCAACATGTTTCACAATGCCACACTTGATGCAAGGGCAAATAATCATATTGTGATCGTCAGCACTATTACAAACTGCAAACCTTATGAAATCGCCCCCCATCCTAGTACTCCTTTGATATATGATTGACAGACATCCATTCTTTATCTGCACTCCCTATCTAGAGCATATCATGTGTGTAGAGGGAAATGTGATAACAACTCAACAAAATCTCTCAAAAAAAAATCTTTACGTACTTTTTACTCAAATCAATACTAACAAATAATAACTTTAGTAACAACAAATACTTAAAATCAGTGGCAAAATCCTATGCACATACAAAATCACTCAAAAAGAAATCTTTACATACTCTTTACTGAAATCAATATTTAAAAAACAAGCTCAAAAACCATTAGTAGGAGAAACTGAACTGAACTCACTTTTAGGAAGAAGAGATAAGCTCAAAGCCCCTCCCCACAAATATTAGAAGAAGAAATCAACCTAGACGCTACTAGTACAAGCACCCATGAACCCAAAATCACTCCATAACCCACAACAACCACGAACCCATAAACTCATGAATGACGAAGAACAAGAGTTAGGAGGAGACTGACAAAGGAGATATGAGTAAAACCGCCAAGGGAACGATGGAGGAGAGCAAAATGGTGGCGGAGGAGCTAGAATCGAGGCGTTGGAGGTGTTAGGAGTGAGCTATCTGTAACTATAAGTTTCAAATGTCAAATGAAAATGAGTCAAGGAGAGGTTTTTTTAAAGGGTATACTAAATAGTTATTATTAAACAACCATTAAGTATATGATAGTTTACATTTCTTTCTAAGAAATCGTCAAATATATGTGATCTATATTTTACAATTTTTCACAAACAACTATCAAGTAAATGATAATATATTTTTTTTCCAAAAACCAAATGAATGTATCATGGGTGTCTTATAAAACTGTCAAATATATGCTCATATATTTAACATTTGTTTTAAATAACCATTATGTATTTCATTCTTGTAACTCTACCTTTTCACATTTCTCAGTTTCATTGAAACCATTAAATATAGAGCATCAAATATAAACAAATCTGTAGTAGTGTCAACAATTAAATTAAGCAAACATTTGTTATTTTATATTTATGGG
Organism: Inga laurina; assembly: GCA_963855925.1. Taxonomy (NCBI): domain Eukaryota; kingdom Viridiplantae; phylum Streptophyta; class Magnoliopsida; order Fabales; family Fabaceae; genus Inga; species Inga laurina. The sequence continues at coordinate 35,397,246 of OY979709.1, read as the reverse complement.
GCCCACAAAGTTAGGAAGGGACCTCTCCACTTCTCTTATGTCCACTTTCATCTACTTTATTCTCACCATTAAATCAACTTTGAACCATACGTATTTAACATATATAAAAACTTTTTTGATAATATTAAATAACAAAAGAATTATATAAATAAATTTAAATCTTAAAAATTTGATCTGAATATTTCATATCTTTATAATTATATTAAAGGGTTAAAGGCCAATTTTGCCCCAGAAGTATTCACTGGGGGCCAATTCGGGGCCGGATGTATTTTTTGGGCCAATTTTGCGCTGAAAGTTTCCAATTGAGACAATTTTGCCTCGAAAGTTTCAAATTTGGAGCAATTTTGCCCTAACGTTAGTTGACCATTAGTTGACCGTTAGCCTGGGAAAATTTGCTCCAAATTTGATACTTCCGGGGCAAAATTGTCCCAAAACCCAATGACCGTTAGTTGGGCACATCAAACACCAAGCGACGTGCTGTGCTCTTCCAGCCGTTGGACCCTACCTCCGGCTGAGCTAGGATGGGCAGACTGTTAAGGAAAAAAGAGAACTCAAAGCCCATGCCGACGTCTCCAGACTCATTAACGTTCTTGTCAGCTGCCACGTCCCGATTTAGGAATTTTGACCTGATTTCCTTTCAAAGTACGCATGCTGAACGTTATCAGACGGGCTTCCCCTGTCTCTTAGGGTCGACTAACTCATGTGCAAGTACCGTTCACATGGAACATTTCCTCTTTTTGGCCTTCAAAGTTCTTACTTGAATATTTGCTACTACCACCAAGATCTGCATTGACGGCTACTCCACCCAGATGCGCGCCTCAGGGTTTGTAGCAACCACCACACCTTTCTACTCATCAAGGCCTAGCACTTATCCCGACGACGGGTATAGGTCACATACTTCAGAGCTCGGGCGGAGTGGCCGTCAATGCAGATCTTAGTGGTAGTAGCAAATATTCAAATAATGACTTTGAAGGTTGAAGAGGGGAAATGTTCGATGTGAATGGTACTTGCCCACCCTGGCTCAGCTGTATGATAGCATGCAGCACATATAGTTTGAAAGGGAATCGGGTCAAAATTCCTGAACCGGGACGTGGAAGTTGACAGTAATGTTAGTGAGTCCGGAGAAGTCAGCATGGGCCTTGAGAAGAGTTCTCTTTTCTGTTTTACAGCCTGCCCCCCTGTTTTAGTGAGTCCGGAGAAGTCAGCATGGGCCTCGGTGTGGGTTAAGGTGCTATTTTGCCCCGGAAGTATCAAATTTGGAGCAAATTTGCCCAGGCTAACGGTCAACTAACGTTAGGGCAAAATTGCTCCAAATTTGAAACTTCCGGGGCAAAATTGTCCCAATTGGAAACTTTCAGCTCAAAATTGGCCCAAAAATACTTCCGGCCCCGAATTGGCCCTTAGTGAATACTTCAGGGGCAAAATTGGCCTTTAACCCTATATTAAAATATTGAGAAAATTAATACGTGGATCCTTAGTTTTCCTCAGTTTTGAATCACACTACCATAGATTTGGGCTTTTATAATGCTTAATATATAACGGATATAGTTAATAAACGTCATGCATGTCAAGGTGGAGATTGTGCAAGGATACATAATGCTTAAAAGTAATGGTTAATTATGTGCATCATCATATACTAAGAGGCGGAATTCATGAAAACACAAACATAATAGTTGAAGTTAATAACTTCATTTATTTAGTAACAAAAGTAATAGTTCTTTTGAAACAACTATCATGTAACACTTACAAACTATTTATCTTCTAACCTTACATCAGCGAAAAACACACACATAACGACTATGTCAATTGGCCGTAAAGTATAAATGACAAAAATGACATTTCATAAAAAGCAACCTTCATGTAAAGTACATATCTAAAAAGCATCTTTTCAAAACCTTATTCGGTCCGACACCAAGTACCAGCTTTCCTAAAGTTAAATACTTTAGAATGAAGTATTCATTTTGTTCATTGTACTTTTCTAAAAAGCACTTTTTCATAATCTCGTCCTTTTCTTCCTCACATTGGTCAGGCGCTAGAGAGCACTTTCCGTTTACTCTCTTCTTCCACCTCCTCCACCTTGTCATCCTTACCCTCCTCATCCACAAGTGTAACCCCCACTGTAATAATATATGAAATATGAGATTAAAGTAAAATAGAGACCAATAATAATCAAAACTTATTTAAAATCCCATCATTGACTATAAGGTTTTCACAAATGCCTTTCAAATACATATACACATGGTCTCATATTCACATTTCAAATACAATTACTTTACACGATAAATCACATTCATATCAAATCAGAGTGCACAATATAAAATCCTGGCAACCCCTGGGTTCTATACATTAATTTCTAGAGTACTGGGCACTTTCACCCATATACAATTCTCAAATGGGGATTACACAATACTCATGTCACATATACATCCCAAATATATATATCCAAATATACATTCCCAAATCCAAATATAAATACAGTCATCTAACCAGCAATGATAACTAACTACCAACATCAAACTCCAACGAAGCCCTAGCAACCCCTGGTTGCTTGCTCCTTCCTTGATCGTCCTATCTAAAATGTTGTTAGGAGGTGAGATTCGAGAGATTCTCAATAGGAAACAAATACCAGTATGCATGCAAGATAAGTGTTTAATGCATGACATGCTTGCAATACATAACTCATGCTCACACAATGACATATTTGCGTGCTCAATGTTTCAACAACATACTCATGGCCATAGCATAAATAGAAATAGAGCTACAATCATTCATATATGTTTCACATAATCAAGTAAAGCAATACATGCATCAATACACCAACACAATTATCAAATACATGCAGAAGAGGTAAGTTCATTACACTTATTTTTTCCACGTATGCTCCAGCACTGGCTACTCATGATCAAAGTGAATATCCAACCCTATAACCAAATCAAGGACATAGGTTCAATCTTGATTCCAAATCCTTACTTCTATATCACTTAAAGTTGGTTACCATTCATAACCTTTAGGTGGCTATAATAAGCTCAACAAAAGCCTAAAGGATTGGGAAGTACTAGGTTGGAAATCACCTTTCAAAATGACAAAATATTGAAAATGGGGGTTGGCTGCAGCCAAGAATCCTTTGACTACAGCCAAAACATGCACATAAGGTTTTTGGCTGCAGCCAAGAATTTCTGGCTGCGGCCAAAACGCACTCAGAAATTTTTGCGCTGCAGCCAAGGAAACGTCAAAAATTCATAATTAATTTCAAAAAAATCAAAATGAGGTGATCCCAAAACCAAATGAAAGATATTTAAGTCCTCTTCATAGAAAAAATATGAATCAAGGCTGTCCATAACCACAGAAATACAGAATTACACAAATATCCATACTGCTCTAGAATCTAGCCTAGTTTAGACCTCAAATTTTAGACAACTATAACTCCCAGCTCAAAAAATGAAATGACACAATTTATATGTTCATTTTGAATCTTGGGATGTGAAATTTAAGACTAGAAAGTTTCATAATTTTCTAACATCATTTGTCCAGTCAAAACGTCCATACAACCAGACTGCCCAAAACAGACTTTCAATAGACAACATTTCAGTTTTGGCTCAATTGCTTCTAATGGTCCAATTTTCACATTGAACATCATTCCCATATAAATTACAAGGCAATTCATACATTTTGAAAATACCATAAAATCAGGTCAAAATTCACAATTCACAAAACTCAACCGCAAATCACAAAACTTAGATCAAAAGGCTTCAAATACTCAACTCTTCCTCTTTGCTAAATCAATTCCTTGATTCTTCATCTTTCCAATTTTTCTCAAGCTCCCAAACCTCCAATCAAGAATCTAAAACCATAGAGATTAAGCTCTCATCACTATGAACAACATTATAGAAGGGTGTTTTAGCAATAGAGGACCATAAACCAACCAAAACTCACCTTGTTTCTTTCTCTTTCCTCCTCCTTGCTAGGCGAGAATGGAAGACAAGAGAGAGAGTGGAGAGGATGAAGAAGGATAAGTTTTTGGCCTCAATTAGAGCACTTGGCCTACTAAGAAAAAGAAAGGAGAAGGAGAGTGAGTTGAAAATGTTGACCCAATCCAAGGGTCCACAAATTGCCATATGTCAACATCTTACCACACCATCCATGAGCTCACATAGGCACATCCACACATGATTCCACTCCTTGATCTATTACACAAATCAATCTCAACCATTGATCTTGAAGTTACCAATAAATTTCCTCTTCGGTAATTGACCAATTGGTCGATAACTTTACCATTTTACCCCTAATTACGGTAATTCTCACTGAATCACCACAAACACATCCTTTTCATTCTATTTCACCATACACATGCCCTCCCGCTTATTTTTGTCTAATTTAGATGTTAATCCATAATTGAACTTAAATACAGGGTTTGGGTACAAATCTCAACACATACAAGTCACATCATATACCACATTCTCCAAAAGTGTCGAATTAATGATAATCATACTTACTTTTGGAGTCAAAATCCCTTAATCAAATTTTGTGGTGTAATGACCCAATTTGAGATTAAGTGTTAATGGCTTTGAAATTGATTGTAATTAGTGTAATTGAGCACTTTTGAAGAAATGTGATGTGAAATTGATATAAATGTTCATAGTGATGATTTATTAATCATAGTGAAACCAGGGGCAAAATGGTAAAATTAGAAATTTACCGACCAATTGGTTAGTTACCAAAGAGAAAACTTATTAGTGATTAAAGATCAAGGGTTAAGATCTATTGTCTATGGGTCAGAATCCTATGTTATGCACCTATGTGAGCTCATGGAGGAAGTGGACAAGATGTTGCCAAGTGGCATTGCATGGGCCATAGGATAATGCTAAAAGTTAAACACCACCTTTTGTTTCTCTTCACTCTCCTATTAGGTGGGGAGTATGGGCAAGGGAAAGATTACACTCATCATCATCATTTTCATCATATCTCACCATATCTCTCTATCCTCTATTTTCGGTGAACACAAGGTGGAAAGAGAAAGAGAAAGCTTGAATTTTTGGTGAGTGATTATTCTCATATGCTCAAAGACTCTTTATTAAATTTGTTCATAGTGTAAAGAGCTTCATCTTGGTGGTTTTAGAATTTTGAAAGGAGGTAGTTTGGGTGTTGGAGCAATTTGGAAGTTTGAGAATCAAGGTTCTGGTTTTGGCAAAGTGAGGAGGTAAGGATTTGGTACTTTTTGGTATATATATTGTGATTTTTGGTCAAGGTTGATAAATTCAGGAATTTTCCCTGATTTTATGCTAATTTTTGAATGCATGGATTACATGGTGAATGATGTTGGAACTGGTATGTTGTGAGATTATTTGAGTGTTGATAATGGTTTTGAAGTTTGGAAGTAATTTGAATGAATTTGGGTAATGTGTATATTAGATAGACCCACGAGTAAGATTATGGTTAAAATGGGTTTTTAGGGTGTTTTGAGGCCACCAATGTGTTCCTTATGGGATTTTGACTGGGAAAGAGCTTTGTGTGAAGTTTGGGAACCATTAGGATTAGTTTTGGCAATTTTGAGAATTTCTCTCAGTTGCTGCGATCTAGCAATCTGATTGCATCACTCGAGTGAGGGGTCTCACTCGAGTGCTGTCGTGTAATTTCTCTGTCTCCTTTGTGTTTTGCCTGGGTTTTCATGAAGAAAGCTTGAGTGCACTTATCAACCCGCGAGTGATATTGGTGACCACTCGAGTGAGCATGGGTTCACTAGAGTGATGGAGTGAGTTTATGTTAAGGTTGCTCTCAGGTTCCTCACTTGCTGGCCAATTTTCAAGAGTATGTTTGACACTCGCAAGTGTGGTATTCTCACTCGAGTACAAAGGGTTGTGCTCGAGTGAGCTTTTTCCTCTGAAGTTGGCTGTGCTCTCGGGTCATCACTTCTTGTGTTGCACTTTTGGGGACTTGAGTGATTTTGAAGTTATCACCCGAGTGCAAAACCTCATGCTCAAGTGTTGTGAGCACTTTCTGGCCATGATCATTACTCACTGTCAAATACTCGTGAGTGAGAGCCATTCTCACTCGAGTGTAAGTCTCTCATCACTTGAGTGAGGTCATCTTCACTCGAGTGAGTCAGCCAAAAATCAATGTTTTGCTTCTGAAAAAGGGGTCTTTAGGGTAGTTTCTTCCAACCCTTTTAGCATGTGTTTAGGCCTCTAATGGTCATCCCAAAGAGTTTAAATGATAACCAACTTAGAGTATTGTGAAAATATGTATTTGGAAAAGAGATTGATCGGTTGTCCCTAATTTGGTTATAGGATTTGATAGCCAGACTTGTGAGCCCACTATGCCAAAGAATGTCAGGAAAGATACAGGGAGTAACCCTTTCTCTTATACTGTGTGTGAATCATTGTATATATGTTTGCCATGCATTGTGTTGCTGTTGCTGCTTTATGATGCCTTATGACACCTTGTGGAGCTTTGTGATGTCTTGTGACACCTTATGGAGCTTTATGATGCTTTGTGCCTTGTGATGTTGCTGCATGGTGTTTATTGTAAAAGCGGTCATAGTGATTACAGTGAAAGCTGGCATAGTGTTTACCATGAAAGCTGGCATTGAGATCATAGCAAAAGCTGTTGCATTATGATTACAGTCGTGAGTGTTGTCGTTCGTGGCGCAAGCCATGAATCATTGAGTTGCTACTAAACATGATAAACTTACATGCAATGTGTTTATATACTGTATGAGTGATTTGTTTCTACTGGGATTCTTTAGAATCTCATTCTTTCCAATGACTAACATTTCAGACAGGGCATGTGGCTCAAAAGAGAAGCGGACAACCCGAAGTAGTTAGGATCTCTTAGGGACATTTTAAATTGGACTGTTGGTTATCTGTTTTGGTTTGGGATTACTGTATGTATATAGGATGTAAATATAATTTTTGGATATGTAATCCCCATTTTAGGAAACTTTAAACCCATTATATATATACATGTAACTCAGGGTTGCCAGGATTTTTGTTATGCACTCTGATATTTATAAATGTGATTTAACTGCACAGGTAATTGTATCCAAAAGTGAATGTGAGACCAGATTAATTATGTTTTTGAACTTTTTTTTGGGATACCCCATCTTGAAGATGAGAGATTATAAATGTTGTTTCTGTTTTATTAGTCTCTATTTTACAACAAGTCCCTCCTCCTCTACCACCAGCACAAGCTCCTCCCCGTCCTCCTCTACCACCTCCAATACCACCACCTCCTCCTCAAATAGAGGCTTTGCTGTAGACATTGGCTAGTCTTGACCGCTCCATAAGGAGTCTCGCTAGAAACACCCACAATCCAAACAAGAAGTTGAACATCTTCCTTTATTACAATCAGGTTGTATATGATCACTTCACTACTACAAGAACATGATTCCACGACACCAAACAATGACCGTTTTTAGAAACCAGTAGTAAAAAAGAACGCTCTGTGAACAGATAGCACTGAACTGAAGTTTCAATGACTGGTTTTAAAACCAGTCGTTGAAAACTTGTTTTCAACGACTGGTTTAAAAAAACCAGTCGTTGAAACCTATTGTTTCAACGACTGGTTTATAAAACCAGTCATTGAAACTGGTTATATTTTCCCCAAATCATCGTGCATTTCTGTCATTGTCTTCCCCGCGTTAATTGAACCCTGAATTTTGTGTCTCCCGTGAGCTCCATAGGGCAAATTTCTTGGCCTATCTCTTTCTCCTACATTCTGTCCTCTGTCCCTCTCCGACTTCCACCATCTTCGCAGTCCCTCCATTCCCTCTCGGTCGCAGGTCTGATCTTCGCTTTCCCTCTTCTCAGTCCGAGCAGCAAGCAACGCAAGTAGGCAGCCCTATTTTCTTCCTCTGGTTTTTTTGCTTTTGGTTTTCTCTTCTTAGCCTCTATTTTCGCTCCTGTAGTTCATACTGGGTCTTTGCATACTGTTGTGAAGAAGACAATGTTGGTCGTTCTTGGTCTATTCCGGTGTGTGTGTAAGTTTCCCTTTTCTGTTTCTAGTTGATTTGTTCATTTGGATGTCAATTTCTGCTGTTCTGGAAAAAAATTTGGCATTTTGCACTTCGTTTGTGATTGAATCTAGGCTTAATTAGTATGTCATTGAGATTGGTTGTGCTTATTAAATATCTCATGTCTCTCTGTTTGCGCACTCCACATAGCTTTCCACCATTTTTCTTGTTATATATTTCTTACTTTGCACTTAGCCCCCATGTTTTCTATTTTCTTAATAAGTCCAAAATATCTGAGTTTTTAGTGTCCTAATCATTCATAAATCTTCAAATTTCATTATTTCTTCCAAGTTATTAATTTCCAATTACATTTATATATACACACGTGTATTTGAAGGAATTTAGTTCCCTTTTTCTAATTTCCAATTTCATTATTTCTTCCAAGTTCCCTTTTTGAGTGTGTAATATGAATTTAGTTTTTTATACCACATTGAGAAATCATGAAAGAAACTTGAAGCACCTTCGATAGATAGATCTTGAAGCTAAAAAACCTGGCTATGATATCTAATGATGATTAACAAGCCATGTTGTGGGGCTATCAAATTAAAAACTAGATTAATATGCACCAACTTACTTGTTTTGAGCTTCCTATTGAACCTAATGATCTTGGTATATTGAAACTGATGAATTTCTAGTGTAAAATTCACATTAATTTTAATAGTGTAAAATTCGAACTCAAAAAACCCCCCCAAAGATATTTAGTCATATCTAGATCCACCAGGTTACCAATTGTTCTTAATTTTTAATTTACATCAAATAGATAAAATATTGATATTTAAATATTTTATTATTTTTAGGACTAATACAAATTCACATTTGTATCATATTTTCCTATTATTGACATAATTATCTTATTTAAATTTATGGGTCTTTCCAATGTGTTTTCAGGAAATCGAAATTTACAATACCATGGTTTGAGACGTAAAACCAAGGTTTTTGACAAGACAAAAATATGACATTGGTATTGTTGTGATCACAAAGAAATTAAAGTGGTATTCTCTTAGTGATGCGAGATGGGTGAATTAATAAGTGTTATTTGTAGGTAAACATGTGAATTAAAAAGTGCAAGATTAGTGGCGTACGTTTTCTAATTTGCAGACAATCAACAAGGTCAGTTCAACAATGCCTTTGAGTTCATAAAAGATATAGTAGTTTTGGGTAATATTATAATGTTTTGGGTAATAACTCTCTCATAAACCTGCAGGTATCACTACTGCCATCGTTCTCCCTTGGGTTGCCGGCCTACTACATCCTTGCCTCAGTAGAATCTTCTTCCAAATCCTCAATCACAAACATAGTGTCCTTGGAAGCTAAAGATTAGATGTAAGTTATGTTATTGCTTGTTGATGAAAGTTTTTGAAACCTGAGGATATCATGGTACTACTATTTGTTGTAAGCATGATAAATTTGAATTACTAAACTTTGAAAATGGTAGTTGAACTGTTAGTTTTTACAGTGTGTCATGAGTGTTTCATATAGCTGTTCTAAACTTGAGTGTCTATGAAAATGGATTAGGTGGTAATAAAATGGATCATCGTTGGATGAATATTTTGAGAATTAGTGAAGAATATGAGAATGGGGTGGAAAAGTTTATTGAATTTGCTAAAATGAATGCGCCTAGTAAAAATGGAAAGTATTTTTGTCCATGTATCAACTGTTTAAATGAGAGTCTACGGGATGTTGATGATATAAGGGATCACTTACTTTGTGATTGAATAAATCTTCGGTACATAAGGTGGATATGGCATGGTGAGAAAGTAACCGCTTGGGCGTCACACGAGAAGGAAGTTTTGGAGGTTGGAGATGACAATAGAATGGAGAACATGATTCACGATGTTGAGGTAGAATGTTTTGCACAAACACCTATATATGATAGCATACGGAGTGATGCAGAGACACCTTTGTACCTTGGGTGTACTAAGTATACACGCTTGTCAGGCATTTTGCACTTGGTCAACTTAAAGGCAACTTGTGGGTGGATCGACAGCAGTTTCACATTGTTACTAGAATTGTTGTGTGATATGTTTCCAGAGGATAATGTACTTCCATATCGTATGTATGAGGCTAAGAAAATATTATCTACGATGGGTATGGAGTATAAAAAGATACATGCTTGCCCTAATGACTGCGTATTAGGGCAATCTAGTCAGGCAACAGGATCTTTCATCTTGTGGCCTAGACATCTTGTTTAGACTATGCCAGTCCCTCCAATGGTAGGAAACACCTTACTGTTCCTTGATTCTTGACATTCTACTTATAATCTTTATTTTGTGTGTTACTAGGAATAAGATGATGCGACAAAATTTTCCTTTTTAGCACGACTGCAAAATATTCATCAAGACATAAACAAGGTCGACTTGCAGATGCCTTGTGAGATTGTGGGTCACAGAATCTCATATAATTATGGACTTGATAACAAAGATATTAGAGAGTTCCTATCTTTGGAGGAGATTGACGTAGGATGGGTCACATTTGCAATCATGTGAGTTTAGTTATAATTTTTAATTGTAATTAATGCACTGATATTTAGGGGTTTTAGGTTTCTACATTTACTGTGTCATTTCTCATTTCATTTATGTGGTAGCTGCTTCCACAAACTGTGTGCCAAACGAGGGCTCGGCACTACATATGGCTTCTTATATCCTGGCACTATGTCACAATGTAATAGCCAGAGGTTGGAAGATCTAATGAGCTATGTAGGCTATATAATATGCGAGACTCAGCTGCCTTGTTATCTGGCACAATTGTGAAGGGCAAGTAACTTTATTTGATATATTTATACACGTTCACTTTGCTAAACAGTATCATGTTATCTAACCTCATTTTAATCTATATATGCATGTGATTATAGTTATCATTGGAGTCTCTGTGTTCCTTGTCCCTCGATCAACGTCATCTTTTGGTTTGACTCATTGGGTCGCAAGCCAAACACATATATCAAAAACATTTTTAACACGTAAGTAAATTTATTTGTCCGTCATTGATTTTTGATTTTACTCAATTGTTTTAATGTCTTCTGTTTATCATTTTAATTATTATAGTGCACTGAAGACATATTATATAATGGGTGGGAAGCGTGAAGGTAAAGCTGGTCATACAAAGTGGTTCCAGTCAAACGTAAGTTCTTTACATTCAAGTTCTTCAATTGACTATTGCTTTACATAGGCCTTTATTCTTTTTTACCATTTGCTTTTAATGTATAGTGTCCTCGGCAAGCAGGGAAAACTGAGTACGGCTTCTATGTTGTACTATATATGTATAACATCATTTTCTCTGGTCTTACTACAAATTTTGAACAGGTGATCATTTCTTGATTCTCAATTGAATTTCAGTTCTTTTCATGTGATTGAATTGTTAGTTATTTTATTCAATTTATTTATTTATGTTAACATATTCTCCATTTTGCGCACAAATATTTGGTGATCAGGACCCCTACACAATCGAAGACACTAATTTGATCTGAGACCTATTGTCAGGACATCTTCTACAACACATAGAGGGGTGATGATGTGTAGAGGTTTTTTTACATAGTGCAGTGGTTTTGTATAGTGCTATATAAGTTTGCATATTCGAATACTTTTCCTAGTTTCTTATTTATGAGTACTTTGAATTTGTTAAGGCATTATGCTTTACAGAGAACACTTTGGAAAATGATGATGAAGAATAGGGATTTTCATGGAAGCATGTCATCATCTCTTTGGCCATATGTATGTCATGATTTACATTGAAAGTTGAAGTTTGCACATTGAAATGATGTTATGATGATATATGCGCTATATGTCATGATAGAAAAATTAACATGTGATTTTCACTTCCATGAGTATTAGGGGAAGCTAGAGAGTTAATCATGAGAGAATAGTTCATGGATCTGGTTTTTTCTTTCAAAGATAGCAATGTACAAGTTAGAGAACTTGTTAGGATAGGTTCATCTACTAGTATGGAGGCAAAGAAGATGGAGCCAGTGGGAGGGGAGACTTGTAGTAGTATGGAGGCAATGGTGAAATTGATGGAGCAAATGGGAACTTGTAGTTGTATAGATCCTGTGGTATAGGGATGGAGGGCGTGGGGACTTGTAGACACATATGGTGGAGGAGCAGAGGGGGATGATGTAGGGAGTAAAACGTTAAAATAAAAAAAATGAGGATATAATGACTGTTTTGGGGAAAACAGTCGTTGTATCTAACATATACAATGCCTTTTTTATGAAAAACAGTCATTGTATCTGTTAGATACAACGACTGTTTTCTCCAAAACAGTTGTTGTATCTCCCATACTACGACTGTATTTTAACGGTTGTCTTTTCCTGAATTTTTAACGACATTAAGATAGACGTCCCCCTGAAAACAGTCGTCTAAAGGGCAAAAAAATGGTCTTTAAAAGTCCCTTCCATAGTAGTGCTTCCAGTCAGAACTTTGATTTCCTTCCTTAGATATTGATGATGTGCTAAGTAAGGGGGAGGGGTAAGAGTGGTGATGATTGAAAACAATTACTGCTTTTTTATTTTTTGAATAATAAAAAAAATCATTAGGGCAATATAGCCCAAAAATATTTAAAAAAGCAATTGTCTCGTCACGGTTATTAGCAAACAACTGTTACTAAATTAGGTACTTTTTGTTAGTTTATTAAATCTCTCATTTTCTTTTTTCTAATTTTTTTGTTTGTACTATGTGGTTGAATAATCAACTTTAAAAATTATTAAAAAAGTAAAATAAGTAATGGTTATGATGTAAAACTTGTCACTTTTTAGAATACCACATCAAATACCTAACAATTATTAAGAAATCACTATCAATGTTTGTTAGATATGATTAGTTTTGATGATGTCAAATATATATATTAAATATTAACAGCAAAAAATTTACATAATGTATTTATCTCCTACGTTGACTAACTACTATGTTTAATGTGAAATATCTTGTAGATTAGTCAAGTAAAGAAAGAAGATATCAAGTTGGGTTGAAAAGATTCATGTGATTTAATACTGCAGATTATTCGAATAATCAAATTGTTATTCGAATAGTAAGACTTTTTTTTTCAGTTAAGATATATTCGAATAACTCTCAGTTTATCCGAATAAACAAAGTATTATTCGAATAATGAATATGCTATTCAAATAGAGAAGAACTGTTAAAAGTTGAAAGTATTTGGATAGGCACATTAGTATTCGAATAGTATGCCTAACAAATTTTTCTGGAAATAATTCAAGTGAAAATGTATTTGAATAGTCAAGGCAGTATCTGAATAGTCATTGTGATTTCAAACTCTATTTCTAAATATGTTATCCGGATAGTAAGATAACTATTCAAATAGTAAGGGCACTATTTGAATAGTGTGATGATTATCCGAATAAGTTTTTGATGAATTTCAGCATCCAATATCACAAGACTATCAGGATAGTAAAGTTACTATCATAATAGTGAGATTACTATCAGGATAGTAAGGAGACTATCAGAATAGTATTTGATGTATTTCAAAGAGACTATCAGAATAGTAATGGAACAATCAGAATAGTCTCAGTGCAAAATAATCAAATACTATTCGAATAGTGAAGTGACTATTCGAATAATCACAAGACTATCAGGATAGTAAGGTTACTATCAGAATAGTAATTGAACTATCAGAATAGTCTCGGTGCAAAATAATCAAATACTATTCGAATAGTGAAGTGACTATTCGAATAGTCCATAACTAAAAGAGGGTGATTCTATTCGAATAGAAGCAATGCTATTCGAATAACAGCAGCAGACTTTGTTTCTTTTAGCATGGGCTACGTTTAGTAATTTGGTCATATCTCCCAAACCACAACTCAGATTGAGGTGAAACTAGTGGCATATAAAACTAGACTCCTAATGTGTCATTTTGACAGCAAAATAAAGTTAAAAGGAGCTGAGATGAAGGATATATGAATTTTTGAATATGACATTCAAATCACCATCATATTTCAGAACAGGTTTAGTATTTTAGACATAACTCTCAAATTACATACGGATTGAGAAGAAACTAGAGCCATATGAAACTAGACTTAAAGATCTTTCCATGGATAGGTCATAGACCATATTTATCCTTGTATTCAAAGAGATATGCCTTGTGGAATTTGGTGATCAAAATCAAGCTCTGTTCTATTTCAGACCAATTTGTACACATTGAATCATAACTTTTGAAATACAAAGTATTTGTGATTGATCCTAGTTGCTGTGCAAAGAAAACTTAAAGAGCTTTATAAGGATAGTTCATTTTCCATGGATTTATATCCAAAGAGTTACGCCCTCATAAGTTTATACAAATATTGAGGTTGCAATATTCATTTGTGAAGATTCATTATCAAAGGTACACTATTCGAATAGAGCAAGTACTATTCGAATAATATTATATATTTTGTGTGAGAAGCTATTCGAATAAGGGTTGGTCTATTCAAATATGAAAGTTCATTATGAGAGAATATTATTCGAATACAAATGGCACTATTCAAATAAGATCATTTGTTTTACAAGGAAACTATTTGAATAAGGAATTCACTATTCGAATACACTTCAAGTATAAAGTATTCAAATAGAGGATAAAGTATTCAAATAAGGATTACTCATTATCAAAGAATGCTATTCGAATACAAGTTGTTATATTCAAATAAAAATCAATTTTTTACCAAGGAAGTTATTCGAATATAGAAAAAACTATTTGAATAAAGGACAAGCTATTCGAATACAAAGGAAAGTGTATTCAAATATACTTCAACAGAATCTGAGTTCTTCTATTTGAATACAACAGAAGTTATCCGAATAACAGATTTTCTAGAAAACAGAGTATCACTTTGAAACTTTTGAAAATCATTGAAAGTTTGTGTGACTTATTTTTATTGATTCTAATCACTCTAACACTTCATTATATTAGTGATTAAGCATTTTTCAGGTGATCAAACAAGGATTAACACACAAGACGGAGAAATCACTTTTGTGTCAGAAGCTTCCAACGGCTAGTTCAACAGTAATATTTTAAGCCTCAATGAGAAGAAGAAAAGCTAAAATGTTCAAATGCTCTTCATCAACTATAAAAGGAGAGTCATTCAAAATGAACAGATAGAAGAGCCTATGCCTACAATATTGATATGCTATTACTTTGAATCTTACTTGACTGAAGCTCTGTAATAATACTCCCACCATGTACTTTAGTGTTAATCATTATCTACTTCATATAGAGAGAAGTATTCTTTCATTATAATCATTCTATATTTGTGAGAGTTACTCAAGATTGGGGAATCTTGAGTGGGAAACAAATTTTATCCTTACAGTGTGTAAGGGGGAGCTCTTATCTCAGTGAGAGAATTGTAAAGGCTTCACAAGTGCCCAGATCAAACTTGTGAGATTGTAGTGGTTCTCAAGTACCCGGTTAGACTTGAGGGAGATAGAGATTAAAATCTCAGGAGGAGCTTGGGAACTGGATATAGGTCATCGTGGATTGGATCGAACCAGGATAAATCACAGTTTGCATTTTCTCTTCCCTAAACTCTTATATTTCCAGCATATATGATTTCAATAACTGATTATGGTTTTATATTTCATTACTTACATACTTATTGATTTCATAAGATGTGAAAAGAATTTCAAATTTGTTAAGTTTTTATAATACACCCAATTCAACCCCCCTCTTGGGTGTCAGCCAGTTCTAACATCGTTTACAAAACCTAAAGAATGTGATTTTAAAACCATGAACTTTCATTCAAAGGTTAATTACGATTGTTAATTAAGAACCATAAGAAAATGCCACCAATCATAACGGTTTTAAACTTAAAACTGTTTTCAAGTTTTGTCAAGTCTTATAAAACATGTACCCACTATCTCGTGCCTCTTGACTTTCCCAAGTTATTACACTTAACATGCTTATCTTTGGTCAAACGTTACCCACCATCCTCAGAACCCCACAACTCCAGTTGACTTTTCCAATCATCGATAGTCACATCCAAGCAAACCACATCCTTCACTGTTTTCTTTAAACTTCAGTCCAACAGCTACATGAGGTACTTCTATTGTCCTAGCTCTCTTTTTCATTTTGGAGCCCTAACCAGGTCTCATTCCTTCACTTACTCTATTCTTATTTTAAAGTATGATTTCTCTTATGCATTCATATTCTCCATGCTCCCTTCTGCATTATGCATTCTCCTTATTTTTTACTTCGCCTTGCCTAGGTAGGTTTTGATCTTAGTTGTGCATCATGTTTTTCTAGAAAACTCATTGCTCTGTTCCCTATAGCTAACTGAATGAGTTTTATTTTTCAGTTAAAATGGCTAGTTCTGCTTCTTGCGGCACTAACAATGCCATTAGTTCTAGTAGTGCCTCTAGTTCTGATGGTCCTATACTGGCATTCCCATTGGTATCGATTTTGTCCTTATGATATTATTAAGAAGGGCTATTACATCTTGACTTTTGTGAACCAAGCAAAGTCTTTGGGGCAAAATTTAATGTGACATAGAACAATGATGATCAATCTTTTTAGCCATCACACTTTAATAGCTATATTAGCTTAACGGCAAAGACCAACATTCCTATCATAATGGGTAACTGGCATAAGGTACAGAGAGATTACGTAGGTGTTATTTGGGATAATATCAGGGGTAAGGTATATATGCCTACTATATTATTTTCTATGTACTTGTAAAAAATGTTGACTTAAATTGTGTGTTTTGTAGTCTCCATATCATATAGACAGAGATTACATTAGGGAATTTGTTATCAAGAAGGCTGGCAATGACTATGCATATTCTGTCCTGTATTGACAAAAGTGTATTTGCATAATCCAGAAGAGGTTGATGAGACAGAAGTTCCTGTGGATCTTCGGTCCATATCAAACTGGATGATTGCAGAAATTTTGTCATCTCACGTCGTAACACAACATTCCAGGTAATTGTTATTCACAATTCATAAGACTTGCATGTATTTGTTTAATATTAACTTGAATGTTGTGTGTTTTCAAAGCAATTAATCCTGGTACATAGGAGGAGAGAAAAGAATAATAAGTATTCCTACAAGGGAGGGAGAAAGGGATATGCTCATATTGTTGAAAAGTTTGCTATAAGAGTGGGGACGGTAGTAGACCTCTCCATCATGAACTTTGGTTAGTAGCAAGGTAAAGTAAAGATAGCTCTTATAACGATCATGTGAAGGAAGTCGTCGACAAAATGCTAAGTATTAATATTAGTCCCCGATTTATAGAAGTAATGCCTTCAATTAACTATCAATGTTAATAATATTGTTAAATGCATAGCAAGCCATGTACCAGGAAGTCACAACATAAGGATGCTTCCTTTCCGTAGATAAAGATGTATTTATAAAGATATTGGGATCTGACCATCTCGATCTTCTAAGGGGTGCGAGCTTTAGACTGACCAAGACAAAATATTATAGTCATCAGCAACCTTAAAGAAATAACCAAGATAAAAAATTTTGAAAAGCTCAAGAAATAGTGTGATGAAATGCAAGAACAAATACGATTTCTCACACAAGAGTTGATGAAGGAGCATAATACGAAGCATCAAGGGGGAAATAACAACCTAAGTACTAAAGGCAGCTACACATTCCGCTCCCCCCATGATCTACCTAAGGGAGAGGTAGATGTTGAGTATTTTGCCTATAGCCTTGGATATCATACAATTGCAATAGACTATATGCTTAACAGCTTGAAGGATAACACTCTTTATAATGAGCCTATCCCTCTTAAGCATGTGAAGGTACAAATTAACACCAACACTGACCCCAGCAACACTCTCCCTGTGACAACCAAAAACATAGATGCAGCAGGAGGGGCTATGGACAGATTTATTGCATGGCCTCACCGTCTACTTAGAGTATGGAAGCCCCCCACTCAAAAGATATCGACCACTCAAAAGAAGTTACCCACCAATAAGTCCAAGCTACCAATTGATTAGTCTAAGCCCCCCAAACAGTTTATGCCCTTCACTTCCAAGACCCCTAATAAGTCCAACCCTCCCACTTCCAAGACCCCCACTCAATCCAAGAAGAGGAAGCATTCCAACCCCAATGATCAATCCAAGAAAAAGTCTTCCTTACAGAATAAGTTCATTGGTCAATATGCCCGAAAGTCCCTCCAGGAGTTTACTAGCAAGATCTTGGCTTTAGCCCTATTTACACATATCAAATTTGAGAGATAGGTCTTCGACTAAGAAAACCAAGAGGATGCTGTAAGCCAAGAGCTTGCTTCTGAGGTGCAAAATAAGGACATGACAAGTACAAGCTCTGTCAACTTCTTTATGAGATATTTCTTAAACTATCATTGAATAGTTAGTTGCTTAGATTTTTATTACATTTTGATATGTTGGTTTCTACATTTTAGTCACCTGTACCATAATTACCTCATCCCCTGGCCTCGAGGACAAGATCAAGTTCATCCTCCTTGACTAAATGAATAACCAAGGTGAGGGCATGAAGGAAGATGCTAAGTAACGACACCTGAGGTTTTTGAGGGATGAATTCATCAGGAAGGTACCAGAAGGAAGGGACACTTACTTCTTTACACCTCACATTCAAGGGTAGGAACATCATTAACTTTGCTTAAATTAGTTTTTATTTGTTTTGTAACTGTCCTGATGGTGTGATCTATTGTTATACTTAGGGAGCATTGGATGCTCATAGTGGTAAATCCAATTCACAAAAAGATTTGGTTTTATGACTCTATAGGCGGGGATCTAGATAAGAGGAGACCATACATAAAGGAGATATTTAACTAGTAAGTTATCCATTCATCATATCTTATAATTCACTTTAGTTTGCATGTTTATATATATATATATATATATAATTTTTTATTAAATCTTCTCATAGCAGCATACAGGTACTGCACAAAGAATGGCCTTGACTGCAGCAATTGCAACCTCACCGACGACAGCTTTAGATAAACCTTCTAATGGCAGCGTCCGAAGGTATATATATTATTCACCAATAACTATAATATTAAATTGAATCACATATATAGTTTATATATCTAATTGACTAACAAATTTTTTTGTTATTTCTTTATAGCCCCCAAAGCAACTGGACTTGAGCAGTGATTGTGGGTACTGCATGATGTAGTACATGAAGGACATAATCTTGCATGGTCTTGAAAATATTGATACAAATAAGCTATATTATATGCTCAGTTCATTCATATATACACTCGATCAACTATATATTACAATATCAAACTTCCATATATTGTTTCCTTTTCATATAGTATTTTAATGCTTCCTGCATGATGTTTACCAGCTTATAAATGGAAGAAGTGGCTAAAGAGTTGGCGGCATTTGTGCAAGGTCAGTTGGAGCAAAAATAATACACAGTATGCTGTAAGTTTATAGATACTGATGATTTGTTTAATTTTTTTTTTTTAATATTTTGGTTTTAATAGTGTATACATATACGTGAATGATTGTAAATATATTCTGATTTATTGTATTGTTCTATATATGAATGAGAATATAAATATATATTGTGATCAATTTTGTAAATTTATATGCAAGGGGATCTTGAAAGAAGAACCCCGCCTAATTAAAATTTTTTTTTTTGCTTTTATAAATCACGGTTGTTATCTAACAACCGTTATTTATGTCAACTATATATAACAGTTGTTAAATTGGAACCATTATGTATTATGCAAGCATTGCCATATATTATGACAGTTGTTTATGTGTGCCTGTTAATTATTATCACAGCAATGGGCATATCATGGCCTCACCGAGTCTTAATGCATAACGGATGTTATATTATAACCATTATAATAGGTTCAGAATAAATAATGATTCGGACTCGTAATGTATTTGTGCAGAGCTTTTATAGCGCCTACATAGATGATGATTCGGAATCTTTATGTATGGAAGTTAATAATTGTTGTGTATCGTGATTTTTGTAGTAGTGTTAGGTCCTTAATTTTTTTTCCTTTTTATTGGATCCTTTGACTTTCTAGCATTAGATCAGTTAGTCGTTGTCATTAAATAAAGATAAACACTGTTAAAAGTTTCCTTACATCTTCTCCTTCCTCACCAATCTTCACAACTAATCGTTCCTTCTCGTTTCCCACCCTTCCATAACACCTTCTTGCTTTGATTTCTCCTCCTCTCCCTACTTTTGTCTTGTTTGAGATGCAATTTGATGCTGACATCCCTAGATATCCCTTCTTATAAATAGTAAACCCCTATTATTGAAGCTTCTTATTCTCTCCCTTGATTTCAAAATTCAGATCTCTACTAAGAAAAAATTATTAATTTTAATTTCCTTTTTACTCTAATTTTGGGCTTCTTTCTTGTGCAAGCTAAGCATGATAAAGAGAAAGGGGAAAATTGCTTTGATTGTAATGTCTCCTTACTATGACAAACTATATCAAGTAGAGTAGAAGTAGACCAAAAGATCTCCGGTAAGGAAGGAGAATTTTAATGCTATTTATCTTTATTTAACCATAGTGACTAATGGATCTAACAGCAAAAAGTTAAAGGATCCAATAAAGAGGAAAAAAAACTTAAGGACCTTATTCAAAATTAAGGAAAATTATAAGGACTCACATATTAGTTTTCCCTAAAATATTTTATATATTTTCAGAGTTGCTAGAAGAAGGGAAGTGGTGAGTTAGTACCCAAATCAGTCCAAGTGTCACATGCTCTCTCTCATGCATCAACTCTCTCCCCTCTTACCCTTCGTCTCTCTCTTTGTCTTCTCTCAATCTCTCCGTCTATACCCTTACTATCTCTATTTCTTCTCTTCCTCTCAACACAACCCAAACACTACAAAAAAAACATCAAATTAGTGATGAAATTTAGTGACGGAATTTCCATCACGAATCAGTTTAGCGACGAAATCAGATTAGTGACAGAATATGTTCCTTTGGTAAAAAAAACCGTTACTAATTATTTAGTGACAGAATTTTAAATAAGGAAAATTTCTATCTCTAATTAGTGATGGAAAATTTCCGTCCCTAAATTCCGTCACTTATTAGTGCCCCACTTACATTTATACTCCTAATAATGACCATATATTTCTTCTAGAAGATTAGATACTATATAAGGAGAGTTTGGAGAGAATAGAACAGGAAAAACAAAATTGACACTTTGCTACTTTTTGTCACTTTTAGTATGTTTCACATAAACTGAGAAAAATCTTAAACTTCATTAACTCTGACTTAAAAGTCAACAATTTTTCAATTATGCTTCTATTTAACTATACACTTTCCAAAAAAATAACAGTTCACATAATAATAAAATAAGGATAAAATTGAATATTCATATAAAAAAATTTAATGAAGTGCTTTATAAATATGACAAAAAAACACTCTCTCTCTTTACCCTATACATAGAACTAGAGGAATATTTAATTACCAAATTACCATATCAATACTACAAAAGAAAGATTTAACGGCACCCTTTTTTTTGGCGTTTCTTCAAAGAAGTGCCATAGATAATAGTTTTTTTTTTTTAAAGTTCAGAAGCTATGTCATTTCCTAATATAAGCATCAAAGCTTAGTGTTAGGCTTGTGCGACACTTTCTTAGACAAACACCATACAAAACATTTATTTCAAAAAAAAGCCCAAGTTACGGTGCTTCTCAAAAAAGCGCCGTAGCTGGGTTAATTTTTTAGCATTTTTTTAATTTGAAAAAAACTTATTCGGCTATTAAAAATAAAATGCCGAATAAGGGTGAGGATAAGTCAAAAAGATATTATTATTCAAAATCTCGTGTTATAGTAAGTCAACAAAGAAATCTCCTACTTCATTCTTGAGTTCCAAAAAAAAAAAAATTGGCCCTTAGCCGGTGCTTAATTATAAAGTGCTGGCTAAAACTGGCCTTAGCCAACGCTCTATAATTAAGCACCAGGGAAGGTCAAATATGCTAGAGCGCCGGGTAAGGCACTCAAGGTCGCCTTGAATATTCAAGGCGACCTTGAATTATATAAGGCACCGCATGGGTGCCTTGGGCACCGCATGGGTGCCTTGGGCACCACTTGGTACTTTGGATATTTTAAGTCACCATGTGGTGCCTTGAATATATTTAAGGTGTTTGTTTTGTTTAAAACAATATTTAGGAAGTTACGGTTCTTTAACAAAAAATGTTGTAGCTTTTTTACAATCTGCTATTTAAATTTTACCCCGCTATTTTTGTTTTTGTTTTCATCTTCCCGCGTTCTCTCTAGCTCCTCCATTTTCCACAACTCTGTTGCAGTACAAAGCTTCCTCTCCCATATTTTTTTCCTTGTCTCAATCTCTTTCAAAACCTCCCTACATTGGTGGAAAAATAACTTTTTAGACCGTTTAAAAATGACTTTTTAGATCGGGTTTTGGATCCGGTCTTGATACAGCTGGTCTAAAAAGTCTGTTATTTCTTAGACCGATTAAGCAACCGGTTTTAAAATCACTTTTTTAGACCGGTTGTTTGAAGACCAGGTCTAAAAAATCCAGACTTTTTAAAAACCGATCTAAAATTTTTTTTTTCAAGACTTTTAAGACCGGTTCTTAGAATAACCGGTCTTAAAAGTCATACTTTTTAGATCGGTTCTTATAATAACCGGTCTAAAAAGTACTTTTAAGACAGGTTATTCTAAGAACCAGTCTTAAAAGTACTTTTAAGACCGGTTATTATAAGAACCGGTCTAAAAAGTGATTTTTTTTTAAGATAATAAATATGCCTTTTTTTTATAGTGCTCTACCTGATCACCCTTTTCACTCTAGACTCTGAACAAAAGGCAATGAGAAACAGAACAAAACATAGAAAAAAAGAAAGAAAGAATCATCTTTTTATCATATTCACTCAACTTTTGTACCAATCCATATCTCTAAGATAAGAGCAACTTAGATTTATTCAATGTAATGAGTTCAAAATTTATTAGATGCTCATCACTTATTCAGCTAATTTCACTTGACATCAAGAGTATAACACACATACAGTCATTGAGTTTAGTTTATCGCAATCCATAAATAATACAATTGCTTACCATCTAAATCTTCAGCAGCATCTCCACCCTTATTAGTAAAGTTACGTTTCAACCTTCAATCAAAAAACAAGCATCATATTGCCCCTATATAATTATATATTCCAATGGCTTCGGCAGAGATTGTATGCAAAAATATTCTACATAAATATTAAATGACTTACTGTCTTCTTCTTCTTCTTCTTCTTCTTCTTTTTTAAACCAAAAAATGGAGTCTCAGCCCCATCTGAAACTGCAAAAATGAGAATGAACCATGCATATGCGTAGTTAGAGATACCTCAAATGATAACATCAGCAACAATAATAAAAATATCTTTTGGTTTAAATTAGATACCAGAAAAGTGTTCTGTCTTCTCAGCTAAGTTGTCAACTAAATCATCAGTAGGATCTATAATGGGGCAATCTGTCACTCAAAAAATAAGGGAGTGCTTTTTGAACCAACTGAAGTATCAGGTAATTGTGGTAACAGATGAATGGGGTTGCCTGAGAGTAGAAACATGAAATATAACAACTTATAGACCATAACAAAAAAAAAAAAATCCTTGCATAGCTAATCAAACGAAACACAAAGCAGAACAACGTTGTAAAATCATAAATAATTAAAGAAGGAAAGAAGAATACTAACTTCAGGAACCTCCTCCTTCTTATCATTACTTACAGTATACTAAAACTAAAAAGATGAAAAGATGCTTCCTTCGCAACAATGCAAGGTTGATGTTCACTTCTTCAACCTTTTCTAAAATGCTGGTACAAGTCTATGTGACCAAGCAAAGCAAGACCCATACTAGAGATAGAAAAGCAACTACAGTGAAAAGTCACGACGAAGGAGATCAGAGCAAGCGAAGTTGTGGCGGCGACAAACTCATTTAGTGCGAGGGTGAGAGCAACGCAGCAACAAACATGAGAATGAGATCGAGCGAAGATGACCGAGCTCATAGAGTAAACGCACCAAGAAGAGAGGTTTCAGATTAAAAGAGTGAAAATTAGGCGTGACAAAGAGGAGATTCAAAAATTTATAGTTGATATTTTAGACCGGTTATAAATAAAACCGGTCTTAAAAGGGTGAATTTTTGTTTTAAATTTTCAAATTTAAAAAAAAAAAATCCATATTTTTTTTAAAAAATATCACTTTTTAGACCGGTTATTGTAAGAACCGGTCTAAAAAGTATGACTTTTAAGATCGGTTATTTTAAAAACCGCATCTTGAAATGTTTGATATTTAAGACCGGTTATTATAAATAACCGGTCTTAAAAGTTTAAAATTTTTAATTTTTTAAATATTTTGATATTTTAAGACCGGTTTTATTTATAACCGGTCTAAATAATTTTTTTAAGACCGGTTTTTTTGAGAATCAGTCTTAGAAGTTCTATATAATTACAAAACTGCCACTGATCAAATTTTTTAGAACATATCTGCTATAACCGGTCTAAATATGACGGTCTAAAAAGGGAATTTTGTACTAGTGCTAGCGTGTAAGTGTTTTTTTCCTCAATATTTCATTCATTTTTTCTTTTTTAGTTAAAATCTTTCATGATCATATATGTGTGCTCATAATTTTTTTTCAAGTATTTATTTGAAGTGTCAACTCTGTCTTCTTGAATTTCCTATATAATGTAAGTTTAAATTTTTAATTTTTAAGCTTACAAATATAAAAATAAATTGCAACTTACAAATATTGATTTAGATAATTAAAAAATGACAACGATAAATTGTCTCAGTGGCAGTATTACCTATCACACTTGGATTCAGTTTTAGGGTCGAACATGAAGTTGACATATTTATGTTCGTGTGTTTATATTGTATGAAATATAAAAGATGATACTTGTAAAAATTAGTCTTCAATGTCCTAAAATACATGGCCTCCGCAATGTATAACTTGAGAGGGGTTTTCCATGGTTAATGCCATTATGGTAATCTTTATTTCTTTGTAACTCCAGGATCAAATTTGAATGGTTGGGGCCTATAAATAGAGGAATGTATAAGGCATTTCGCCCAAGAAACAAAGTGAATAAGAAATAGGCCATTGTCTTCTATCTCAATCTCTTGTCTTGCTATTTCTTATACTCTGTAGTAGTTTTCTCATTTTCTCTAATTTTATAACAAGTTTTAGCTTCAATCATTGAGAGATCGATAAATAATATGAAAAATTAATACTTTTTTCTGTATAATTTTGACTTGATTGTAACCCAATCTCTATAGTTTTGACTTTGTTGTAACTTAATCACTGAATTTTAACTCACTGTAACTTAGTTCTAATAGTTTTAACATTTTGATAATTAATTTAGTCCCTGACCTTTATTATATATATTATTTTATTTTATTTTTTAAAACATAAGGACTAAATTATTAAATGGTTAATACTGTAGGAACTAAGTTGTATTGAGTCAGAGTGATGGGACTGAATTACAACCGAGTCAGAACTATAGAAATTGAGTTGTACTGAGTAAAAGAGTGGGGACTGAGTTACAAATGAATTAAAACTATATGGACCAAAAGATTAATTTTTCCTATTAATTAATATCACCTTGAAAATGTTAAAATTGAGCAATGTCGCCTTAGTGATTACAAATTTAAATGATCAATGCTAAGTGTTTCACAATGAGCGTTAGCTTTTTTAATGGTTAGGACGACAGAATTACTCATTGTCTAATACTTTAGGATGATATTGAGCTAAAAAAATTTCTAGATACACATAACTCCCCACCATATTTTCAGGATAAAAAAAATGCCCTTTTATTTATCTGGAGTGGTGAATAAGGCAAAGAATTTAAATTAAGTTTAGATTTTATGCACATTTTCAAAGGTTTTGACTATAAATAAAAGGATACATGCAATATATATTTCTTACTTTAACATTTTATAATATTTTTAAACTAGATGATACAAAATTAATCCTTTCAACGCAAGAAGGGTATATGTTTGATATGTGCGTGTATAAAATGGAATGGAAAAAAGAAGCTTGAGACGGAGAGATAGTTCCTCTTTAGCAGTAAATAAGATGTCCATAACGGTCGTCAAAAAATCCAGATGACACTTATTTATTGTACAGTTGGTTGTTAGTATATAATCCTCTTGTCCTATTTAAAAAACACGTCCAACAACTTTCATAGAGACAAAAAAAAAAATTAAACTTTATTAACTTTGCTTTAATCTTGACCAAAAGGAAGTAACTATGTTTTAAAAGTCAATAACTTTCCAACTTTACTCCTATTTAACTACACACTTTCCAAGAATAAAGGGTAAAATTGTATACTCATGTGTCAAAAATATAATGATGAATAAGTGGGGCATTAATTATGTTTTTCTAAGATTGTCCATATTTAAAATCTCATCATTATATATAATATTGGAGTAACTTCTTTTCCTTTTAATAGAATGTGTTCACTGTTCACACACAACAGCTAGCGGAAAAAAAGAGCAGGTGGTGCCTCATTTTTCAGTTTGCGTTCACACTTCACACTTGATGGTTCACAAACTACAACTAGGAGTACAATAAAAAATAAACAAATTCCTTGGTTTGGCATGCAAAAACATGCAAGGGGCTTAATGAAAATACAAAATTCCAATCATTTGTTTCGGACAGCATAAGTGTCTAACGCCCATCTCTTCGCATAGCTCTCATCTTCTAACAACATCTTCATCGCCTGCAGGGAAATGGCCCTTTAGGTGGCGTGAGAGGGAGAGAAGAAACAGAGAGTAAGGGTAAGACGGAGATAATAAAAAGAGAGAGACGAAGGTGAGAGGAGGAGAGAGCTGATTCATGAGAGAGGGCACATGACACATGGACTGATTTGGGGGACAACTTCTCCACTTCCCTTGTCACTGTTCGACCAACTCTGAGAATACATAAGATATTTAAGGGAAAACTAATATGTTGGTCCTTATAATTTTCCTTAATTTTAAATTAGGTACTTGAACTTTTTGTTATTTTTGTTGGACCCTTTAACTTTTTGTAATTAGATCCAATATTTACAACCGTTAAATAAAGATGAACACCGTTAAAATTCTCCTTCCTCAAGTTATAAAAAAAAAAAAATAATCGTCCTTCACCAGCGGGGCTGCTTGATATAGTTTTGAAAGTCACAGTAAGGAGACATTATAATCAACGTGATTTCCTCATCCTCGCAGACGAAAGAAGCCCGAAAATCACAGTAAAAAGGAAATTAAAATTTAATAATTTTTTTTCTCAATCGAAGATCTGAATTTTGAAATGAAGAGAGAGAATAAGAGCTTCTATAATGGGTTTCACTTATGGTAGGTGGCTTGGCACCAATTTTCAGACAAAAGCAGGGAGAGAAGGAGAAACCGAAGCAAGGTGTTATGGAGGGGTGGGAACTAAAAGGAACGGTTAGTTGTGGAGAATGGCGAGGAAGGAGAAGAGGTAAAGAAACTTTTAACGGTGTTTATCTTTATTTAATGGAAGCCGCTAACAGTAGTGAGTGATAGGTCTAACACTAGAAAATCAAAGAATCCAATGAAAAGAAAGAAAAAGTTTAAGGACATAATTCAAAACTGATGAAAACTAAAGGCACACACATATTAGTTTTCCCAATATTTTAATATAAGTATAAAGATATAAACTATTTAGATAAAATGTTAATGACTTCACTTTATTTATATACATTTTGTTATTTGATATTATAAAATGATTTTATATGATGTTAAGTATCTATGGTTTAGGGTTGATTTAATGGAAAGAATAGAGGGGAGTGGACAAACACCGAAGTGGAGAGACTCCCTTCCTGACTTTTTGGGGCCACAGATATAAAATAATGTATGTTTGCTTAAATGAACCGTTTTGTCTTTTTTACCTTATTTTGTAAAATTCACGTGTAGTTTTGCATGTAAGTGAACTCTATGGTAATTATTATGGGTAGTTTTGCGCTCTAACCCAAGAATATGTACTATGGTAAATTTTAATATTATTCGGTTGAAAAATGCTCAAATAATGAAGAAAGAAAATATTTTAGAGGATTTGACTAATGATTAATATAATGTCATGGAGACGAAGGCTAAAATTGTGTAAATATTATGAGACTGAATGATTAAAAATTTTAAATAAATGATATACTAGTTAAGAATACAATGCGATACAAATATAATGTGCTTGTTTGGAATAATGGTTGGAATATTTAAAAGCAGTTTTTTAATCGTGATTTACGGTATACGAGGTAAGTATATAAAAGAAGTGTTGTATCTACTTACATGCATAAACACTTTTGGAATCTCCAATCATGATCCCAAGAGATTAAACGCATATTTGAGAAAGCGGTGGAAAAATACGTTTACGCAAGTTGAAACAAAACTCCTCACACGTTTTACTTTGAATATCATAAGTCACGTTGGAAAAACAGCTTCTACCGTCAATCCAAACAGGCACTAAATGGTAAATGGCGCTACTTATTTTAATTTTTAAATTTATTACCGTACAAAATTTGTAAATTTTCATTTTTGCCCTATATTTTCTGTGTACGTGGCGAGGGCGTTCGCTCATCAGGCCCTCACACATATATATATATACACCGACATACACACGTATATATATATATCCCCTGTGTTTCTCTCACAGATTATGTTCAAGATCAGTCTTAGGTATAGTTCAAACATAAGACGCAGAGATGCAGCAATCTGCAGCCTATCATTGTCGTTATCTTCTTCCTCCTTTCTTTACTCAATATTTCCGTCAGCCCTTGAAGCTTCTCTTAGTGGGCCCCGATCATGCTACCCAAACCACTATTCAGACGTATCTTCCAACATCTTATTATAAAATCACTGCGTGTGACAATGGTCTTGGTGCCCTAAGATACCTACGAGAGAAAGGACCTGATTGCTTTGACTTGGTTCTCAGTGATATCGCCTTGAAAGACATAGATGGCTACCAGTTCATCAGAGAGCAACACTTGAACCCAAATATTGCCCACGTTGGTACGTGAGTAATTAAGTTCTACTACATTCAAGAATTTTATTATCACATGGGTTAATGAGAGAATTTACATTTACATTATGCTACTTCTACCTTGCAGCAATATGTGGGGGTGAAAGATCAACTGATGAGATCCTGACAGCATATAGAAGTGGTGCTTGCAGTGTTTTGTGGAAGCCAGTGAGTGAGCTGGGAGATGAGATTGGAAATTTATGGAGACATGTTTGTAGGAGGAGGGAGCAGCATGAGAGGACGTGTAAGACTCATGACGCTGTGCCACAGAATCAGAATAAGGGTTCTGCTTCTTCTTCTCTATCTTCCAAAGACACAAGTCTGGAAGAAGATGATTACCTTGAGTTTGTGAATCATGGCGGAGAACCTGCTTCGAGAAAACGAAGGCGGGTATCCTGGAAGGACATCCATCCGTTATTTGTTAATGCTGTGAATCAACTTGGCGGCCCTGAAAGTATGCTCGCATCTTCCTTCGTTTTTTAATTTCTTCCTTTGTTTTTATTATTCCTTCCTTAACGTTTAGGACTCATGCGGTGCACATATTTTACTTTCGCAAAATCCTTTGATAAGCTGGTCAATCCTTCCTATATTGTGGACGCGTACCTTAAGTTTCTGTTTTGTTTGAGATACAGTTGTTGTGCTTTGTGTGTTTCAAGCTTTATTATAATTATGATTATATTAATTTTTCGTTTCCTTATATCTCAGATGCAAAGCCAAGACGGATTATTGAAATAATGAATGTGCCTGGTCTAACGAGAGCACATGTTGGAAGTCACTTACAGAAATATAGAGATCGCTTAAAGAGAATGGAGGAAGAGCAGCAGCATTACTCAGTTTCTCACATGAATGGATCCCTTTTCACGATGGAACCCCATCGTTATAATTACCACCTTGCTCGCCAGCCAATACAAATGCAAATACAACCACCTGAACAAAACTTCAACAACTTTGGTATGGTTATATGATTATGGAATATATACTCAACTTTCAATCTCTAAACCCTCTCTTAATTATTTATCTCAAAACCCTCTCTTAGTCATTGTTTGAGTTCTTGAACTTCTGGTTCGGCCGGAATTACAAGGACTTATTTATTTCAAATGATTAACTTGTTTTGGGTTATGAAAATGGAGGGAAATAGTTCCAAGTCCAAGTTTAGTAATTGAAGCAATATTTGAGGAAAAGTTTAGGGAACAGAAGTTTTATTTTCTCTATAATCAAATTGTTCTTCTTCATCATTCTAATTTGTAATTAAAAATACAATTTCAGGTCATGTGGTTCCAGCTTCAGGCTCTTCTTATTATATTACTACTACGGGAGGTGCTAATAATGATGGAACTATAGATAAAAAACAAGCCCGGGGTACTCCATTTCGATGTAATACGCAGCAGCAACCACAGATTGGTACTTCCCTTGGGAGTAATGAAAACCTGACTTCCGGTATGCAACAACTGGATCAAAACCCAGCATCAGGTTCTTCTTCTTATGTTAATGCTACTAGAATTTCTCATAATGAGGGAATCATAAGTAAAAAACAAGCCCTGGGCACTTCATTTAGCAATAATATGCAGCAGCAATCACAGATTGGCACTAACCTGACTTCTAGTATGCAAAAACTAAATCGAAGCCCAGCTTCAATTTCTTCTTATTATGTTAGTACTACGGGAGGTGCTAATAATGATGGAATCATAAATCAAAAACAAGCCCCGAGTACTTCATTTGGAAGTAATATGCAGCAGCAACCGCAGATTGGTACTTCCTTTGGGGGTAATCAAAACCTGACTTATGGTGTGCAACAACCGGATCAAGACCCAGCTTCCGGTTCAACTTCTTATGTTAGTTCTGCTAGAGGTGCTAATAATGATGGAACAACAAATCAAAATCAAGCTGTTTCCTTTAGAAGTAAGATGCTGCAGCAACCACAAATATCACAGGATCAAAATCTAGAAACAGGTGGTCATGATGGAATCATCAATCCAGAAGCAGGTGGTCATGGTGGAATCATCAATCCAGAAGCAGGTGGTCATGGTGGAATCATCAATACAGAAGCAACACATGTTACCAAGGATCATGAGGAATTTGACATCTTGAATACGCTATCACTTCAAGACGTGGAAAATTTTTTTGAATTATTGGATGATGATGAGCCATCACTTCAAGAGTTTGAATAGAGTGTTGGATAAATAAACAATAGTTATCCTCAAATGTGTGTAACAATACTTGAATTCATATGCAATGTATAATTAGATTTCTAGTCTATGAATTTCCAGCTACTTTTTCACTTTATGCCCGTGTTTATAGTTTTAACCTTTCTACTTCTTTATTGCAAGCGTTGGTCCGAATGTTTAAACGTTCTTGATTTTAATTAATTAAGCTTTAATGCCTACCTTAATGAGGATTTATTTATGTGCTACGCAACATTTGACTTTAGGATTGTAAACAAGATTAAGTGCAAAAAACAATACACGTACCATTAAAAACAAAGGCATCACACATATATCCCAGCATGCATAAAAGAAATAACGAATGATTTGATGATAGATGCACAACCTATTAAAGCTCAAACAAATAATTTGTTATTCGAACGCGACAGTGATAGTGCCTCACACAGATATAACACTACAAAAAAAAAAAAAGGACTTTGAACGGTAACGCTGAAAGTTAGACTTTCGACGGCGATAATGTGTTGTCGTCGCCGAAAGTGTGTTTCAGTAGCGACTTTAATGTCGCCGCTAAAAGTCTTATTTGAAATTTTTTAAAATTTTATTTTTTTAAAACTCTTTCAGCGGTGACTATCAAAAGTCACCTCTGAAACTCACTTTCCGCGGTGACATTGTGATGTCGCCACCGAAAAGGCGTTTCAGTGGCGACTTTAATGTGGCCGCTGAAAGTCTTGTTTGAAATTTTTCAAAATTTTATTTTTTTTAAACACTTTCAGTGGCGACTATCAAAAGTCGCCGCTGAAACTCACACTTTCAGTGGCAACAACTAAAGTCATCGCTAAAAGTCAATTTCAGATTTTTTTTATTAATATTTTTTAAAAAATTAATATTTATAAAATTAAAATATTAATTATTAAATAATTCTATTTAACCTGAATTATTAAAATTATATTATTATTTATTAATATTATATTTAATATTTTCTACTAAAATAATATTTATAATATTATTATTTTATTTTATTTAAAAATAATATTTATGTTATTAATATTATATTTATAATTTTATATTAAAAATAATATTTATAATATTAAATTATTATTTATTAAGTAATTTTATTTAAAAAAATTTTAATTTAAATATATAAATATTTTTTTCGTTTTTATTTAATTTTTCATTATTTTTTATAATATTATATTTAATTAATTATATGTATATAATTAATTAATTATATGTATGTATGTTTATATATATGATAATATTATAAATATATAACAATATGTAATAATATGACACAGATTCATTTCGACGCAACTGATAAAAACTCACATGCGAAGGCATCAGCTCCTTGAGGTCGCAGGTTTGAATTGGAGGAGAGTCACTTGGAGGAATTATGAGGAGGAGACACGTGACAATTGTAAATTAAATCTTTTAAAAAAATTCATAAATTAATTTTTTAAAAAAATTTTTGAATTTTTTTTAAAAAATAATTTTTTGAATTTTTTTAAAAAAAATTGACACTTTCAACGGCGACAAAAGTCCCCGTTGAAAGTCACACTTTTTGTCGTTGCTCAAACTTTCAGCGACGGTTGCAACAGTGGCGACTTTTTGTCGCCGCTGAAAGTCTTTCAACGGCGACTTTTAGACTTTCAGTGGTGACTTTTGTCGCCACCGAAAGTCTTTTTTTTTTTTTTTGTAGTGAACATTGAAAAAGTAAAAATTGAAAGGAAAGGAAAAGAAATATGCTACAATAAAACAATAAATAAGCATGGGTATAAGATATATAAATTGGAAAAAAATAATTGAAGTTCTTCATATGATAGTGATGAAAGAAAAGAAACATATTTTAGATTTGCTGACTTTTTGATATGCAAAATAAAAAATAATAAAAGAATGGAATAAAATTAATTTTTAAATACTTAGATCAAGTTGATTAGGTCAAGTATGTCCATTTGTCCAATCATATTCTGCCATGTGTGTTAATGGGCCTCATCAGCATTTAACCCTCAAATCCCATTAAACCACCATTTGTTATTAATATTAATTATGTGGATGTCCATTATGTCATATCCAAGCCAACTTGCTCTCCAAGCCAACTTGCCAACTTGCTTTTCAAGTTGTTTTTATTAATTGTGGCTTTTGGTGCAAGACTCTTGAAGGCCTATAAATAGAGACTTTGTGCAAATATTGCAATCACACACAAAAGTGAATGAGAATTACTGTCCTCTTTCTCTCTTGAATTTTCTCTTCTCTTGCTTTTGCTCTCTCTTATCCCATATTTCTTTTATTTTGATAACACTTTATCATTACGAAAGCTCCAATGAAGGTATGATATTCTCATCGTTTCCTTGACGATTTCATCTACCTTCTTTTACCATATTTTATGTGATCTGTCTGGGATAATCTGAGCCACTATGTGGAATTAAAGAGATACTTTTACCGATTATTATAAATATCGGGTTCCATGACTAAGATTAGACGTTGTTATTTTTTTTATATCTTATATCTTCTTTACAAGTTCTTTTATTTTATTATTGTTATTTTAGTATGGCCAGAAGCCATACAACTGTGATTTCATATTCTAAAATTATATGGCCGGAAGTCATATTACTTTAGTTTCTTATTCTGAAATTATATGGCCAGAGGTCATATCGCTTTAAAAAGATACACAAGCCACATGGGTCTATTCCTTTCTCTTAGGAAAAAAAAGATATACAAGAGCTCATCCTTAGCTCTTGAACAAATGAGTCTTATTCCAATACGGATGAATGAGCCATATAGGCCTATCCTAATAGGGACAATAACCGACTCAATGTGCACCAACGAGAGGTCTTATCATGTATTAGTATTTTGCTCCGACTACTTTCTATCAATCACAATCAATGAACATCGCTACAATAGTGCATGCAATATGGTTATCTTATGACTACTCATGGTCATACTCTTACAAAATCAATAATTAAGGTAAAGCCTCTTTTCCAATGCTTTTCAATTTTATTTTAAAATCACAAGTCCCACAAGATGATTTTCTCAAATAATGAAGAATATATGTACGATGCCAATTGAAAGTCCATATCTCATTTTATCATCTCATGATATTAGAATCTCTGAAAAGCAAGACATTAGCATCTATGACAAGTAAAAAACTGCAATTTTGAGAACTAGATTAACCTTATTTTTAAAATCGGTTGTATACCTGGTCTAGAAAGTAGCAGACTTTTTAAACTTCTCAATGTAAGACTTAACCTAACACTAGTCTAAATAGTCATTTTCAACCAGTCTGAAAAGCCGTTTTTTTTTTTTCTAATAGTGTTTGGGCACACTTAGAAGAAGTTGATGGATGATTGTTGGGGGATGAAAAGCATTTTTTTTTTAACACTGTTGTTTTAATTTGGTGCGCTAGTGCTTTAGCAGTGGGGTTATTTTGATTGTTTTATTATGGTTTCCTTCTTCAAGTTATTGTGTAGTTATTTTTTCATGTAATAAATGATGGTATCCTATTTTATCTTGACTGCTTGAAATTAGTGTTGAGTGAAATTACCAGAAAAACTTATGTTGAGCAAGATTTTCTATTTGTACTTTATTTTTACTTTTGGTTTGTTCATTTTTTAATGTACTTTCCATAATTCTTATCATGATATGACTTTGCATGTTGCGTGGTTTGTTTAAATGGCACAAGACAAAGCAGAAACGATAATGTCTTTATAATTGATTTGAAATGAATACGTTATCATCGCATTCCATAATTGGTGTCATCACCATTAGCTCAACATCATCAAAACCAAAATACACCGAGCCAAGAGTTCATACTAGTATGAAGCAATACCTTTTTTCTCTGCCAATGTTCGCATACAGACATAATAGACAAGGGTAACTACATATACTCTGCGGACAATGCTGTCCAAGAGATCACTTCCTACTCATCTCTTAAAGTACAGTAGATCTAACGACACAACAGAATCTCCTCAATCTGATAAATCCATCACAACCTAGCCAAATACTCACCACAAAAAGAATTGAATTTCCCATGGAATTTTTCCATAACTAATATCCGTGACAAATTTTGCTAGTAATTCTGCCACAAAATCTAACCTTATTATATTTATTATAAATTTTGTATTAAAAATAATATCTTTATAAAAATAAAAATTATAATATTAATAGCCATATATAAAAGTTATTTTCCCAAAATTATTGTTAAAATTGTAATGTAATACATATAATTTTTTAATAGTATATTATATATAATATAAAAAGAAAATATATAATATAATACACATATATATGTTATATATGTTGGGAATATAATATATATATATACACACACATATAATATATAAATTATTAGTAGGTTATTAATGTTAATTAAAAATAAAATTCAAATTCAAAACTAGGCTAAAACTTTATTTATGAGAAAATTGATTTAAGATTTGTTTAATTTGAAATTAATTTACATTAAAAAATATGATCGATAAATATATAAATATCATTTTGAGATGGTAACCATTTAAAATTAAATGGGCTAAGATGTAAATCTGCTTCGAAAGTATTCAAAAAATCACAATATTGCTCTAGAAGTATTTTCGATCTCAATATTTCCCCAGAAGGTTAAAAATGTAGCAATGTTGCCCCTCACCATTTTGTTTTTGATACTTTCAGCCGATATTCAGCTTTGGGGTCCGTAACTTCCCTTCCCAACACAAGTGTCTCAATAGGACTTGAACTCTAGACTCAGAGGGATCTGACAAAGCCTTACACTGCTAGACTCTATGTTAGTGCCCCTGACCATTCACAAAGTTAATTTTGACTATTAACTCTTTAGTTTGATTGGAATAATACACATGAAACTCTTACCTAGAATTCATTAGTCATCACACCAACTCATCATCTTTTGTTCCAAGTGTCGTACTGAAATATTTTTTGTTTTACACATAGTTAAAAAATAGGTTGTACACAATTGTAACAAGAATTGCGCCCGCTAAAGTTAGGTTGCACACATAATTATTATAAAAATGATTAAACAACTTGATTTGTTTTTTGGAAAATTGTTTAGTCTTACCATATTCAATTTATTTAAATGCATATAAAGCAAATCTACTTTCACTAATACAAAAAATACAAGCTATGACGCTTAATTTAAAGAATACTATGACGCTTGGAAAGCGTCGTAGCTTCCAACACTGTTAAAATAAGCTACGGTGCTTCTTGAATATATGAAAATGTCATAGCTTGATTGCTATTATTATTTTGAATATAACTTACTACGGTGCTTCTTCAGGGAAGTGATGTAGGAAGGGAGATAGATGACTTCCTATGGCGCTTCCCTGGAGAAGCGCTGTAGGAAGTATTTTATTTAAAAAAACAAATAATTTTATGACTTCCTACAACCCTTCCCTGGAAAAGCATTGTAGGAAGTCTTTTATTTTAAAAAATAATAATTTTCATAATTATTTTATTTTCCTGATAAAAACCTTCATTTACAATCAAAAATCCACAATCCACAGCAATTTACAATACAATCCACAACAAAATGAAATAACATAGCACGTATCTTTTGCAATATTGCGCCGTCATGTATCAAGTATAAAAGAATTCCAGGATTTAAGTTGCGTAAACTTAATTAAGCCATATACATTACTTCTACAGATGATTAAACTAAGTATTATTATATTTGTGAGCTCAAAAATTAAAAAACTTACAATGTATAAAAAGTTCAAGAAAATAGAGTTGATACTTCAAATAAATACTAAAAAAATATTATGACCACACATATAAGATTCATGACATATTATAACTAAAAGAAAACGTGAACCAAATGTTGAAAAAAACCACTTACAGGCTAGGGAGCTTCTGAAAGAGGCCGAGATAGGGAAAATACACATGGGAGACGAAGCTTCCTACAACAACCGAGTTCTAGGAAATGGGGGAGCTAGAGAGAAAGCGGAAAGATGAAAATGAAATGAAAACGAAAACAGCAAGTTATGGAAATTAAATTATAAGGTAGAAGAAACTACGACGTTTTTTGTCAAAATGTCGAAACTTCTCAATTTGAAAAACAAGACGATGGCCAATTTTAAAAAAAAAAAAAAAAAAAAGCAAAAGCTACAACGCTTTTTTTCAAAACGCTAAAGCTTCTCAATTTAAAAAAAGTGACGGCCAATTTTTTTTTTTTTAAAAAAAAGTCTTAGTTGGCGCTTGATTAGCAAGTGCCATCCAAAATTAAGCCTCAGACAGCACTTGATTTCCAAGCACCGTCTAAAGCACCTTAAAATATCAAGACATGGTGCCTTGAATATTTAAGGAATTGGTCTTGGACGGCACCTGTTTTACAAGCATTGTCCAAGGCGCTCAATGCCTTGAATTAATTCAAGGCACCACGTGGTGCCTTGAATTAATTCAAGGCCCTTGTACGGTGCTTGGGAAACAAGCTCCGTCCAATGTTAAGCTTTGGACAGCGTTTTTTTCCAAGTGCCATTCAAAGTCACATCTTGGATGGCACTTCTTTTTGAAGTACCGTCCAAGGACTTTTATTTAAAAAAAAAATTAAAATCTTTTTTGATAGGGATGATTTATTTAACCTCTAAACCGATTCTTAAATTTAATTTTTTTTTTAGTATCGACAAACTTTCTCAAGAAGATATCTTATCATAATAATGGAACTTTGACACTTACGGAATTTCTATTATTCCATAGTTGCCATACATTTTTTTAATAGTAGTAAATGGATTAATTTTTTTTAAAAAAATAACCCCTTGTATGGCGTTTTCTCAGGCAAGCACCATACAATATATTAAACAACTATGGTGCTTTCCTACTCAAGCGCCATAGTTGTCACATGTATTTTTTTTTAAAAAAAATAAGAAGTCTCGTCCGGCGTTTGTTTGAAGAAGTGCCATAAGAATGGCGCCGCTAAATCCATATTTTTTTTAGTAGTGTTCACACCACCTTGCACAATGAAAACAAAAGTTGAACACAAAAGAGTTGCGTCAGCTAAAGTTAGGTTGCACACTTAGTTATTATAAAATGATTTAACGAGTTGATTTTTTTGTGCAAGGATTGTAATCATATATAAAAGTGAATGAGAATGATTGTCCTCTCTCTTGAATTTTCTCTTCTCTTTCTTTTGCTCTCTCTTATAACATATTTCTTCTATTTTCATAACATATTATTAACACGAAAGCTCCAATAAACGTATGATCATCTCATCATTTTCTTGACAATTTCATCTACCTTCTTTTACCGTATTCTATGTGATCTATCTGGGATAATCTAAGTCACTTTATAGAATTAAAGAGATACTTTTACCGATTATTATAAACATCGGGTTCTATGACTTTAAGATTGGAGATTGTTATTTTTTTATATCTTATATCTTCTTTACAAGTTCTTTTATATTATTATTGTTATTTTAGTATGGCAAGAAGCCATACACCTGTGATTTCATATTCTGATATTATATGGCTAGAAGTCATATTACTTTATTTTCTTATTCTGAAATTATATTACTAGAAGTCATATCGCTTTAATTTCCTATTCTAAAATTATATGTCCAGAAGTCATATTGCTCTAATTTCCTATTCTAAAATTATATGACCATAAGTGATATTGCTTTGATTTCATATTATATGGCAAAAAGCCATATTCTTCTTATTCCTATTTTAGATTATATGACCAAAAGTCATATCACTTTGATTCCTATTTTGATATTATATGGCTAGAAGCATTATGCCCTTTTCTCTCTTACCATATGGCTAGAAGACATATTCATTTGATTCCCTATTATATGGCTAGACATCATATACTTTTTTGTCTTTTATTTTATTGGATGGCTAGAAACCATATACAACTTTTGTTTATCCTAAAGATAAAAGGCCAGAAGCCACATAATTTTATTTATCCTGAAGATAAAAGATCGAAAGCCATATGATTCTAATTTCTCATCTTGAGATTAATTGACCCGAAGCAATAAAAACTAAATGGCTCAAAGTCATAAAGTTTTAAATTTTGTTGTAATATTTTAGCTTATGAAGTATTTTTTGTCTTTATGAATTTCTTGTTATTATCATTTGTGTTATTATATTGCATTTTTATATTTCATATTTTATGAATACCCTTTTATTGCATTAGTATGAACTATGTTAAATCATGAAAAATTTAAATTTGTGGATCTTGTCATTACCAAAAAGAACTATTCATCTTGAATATATGATCCATGATTTTTCTACACTGCTATTTGCATGAAGGCTTCAAAATTAAATATTTAGGGGTAAAAGACCCACTTATTCTTTAGAACAAACTAAAGGAAATGTTTAACCACCAGTAGATGGTTATTCTTCTAAAAGTTTGTTATAAATGGATGCATCCAATTTGCTCCTATAGTAGCAATATCGTGAAAAAGGCTTCAAGAAATATGCTAAATTAATTTCTTGCCTCCTTGCGGCTAAACAGAACAATGAACTTTTATTGAAAAATCATAAATCTCGTCAACATGCTCGACTCCATTCCCCAAAAGTGAATGTAATTTTGAATGAATATAATTGTAACCATGGATGTGGATGTAGACATAGCTACAGCCATAGACGTAGCCGTGGTCGTAATTGTGGTAGTTCAAATTCCCACCTAAAAGTAGGGAAAGATTGATAAAAACCACAAAAGAAAAACTAGTGGCACAATAAACATATTGGAAATCCATGTTATCATTGTGGTGGCAAGCATCATGCGTCTCGTACCTGTTGTACACTAAAATACCTAGTTGACCTTGGTAAAGGGTCCAAGATGGAAATAAATCATGTTGATAAAGCTGAAATTTTGAGTATGGTGACATGGATATTACCTATTTGGATGTTGTTGATTTCTTAGCATAATTTATCTTTGTCTAATTGAACTATTATTCTTAAAGTTGCTACTATCATATGTATTTCATTTTAATTATGTTTTCCTTTATTTTCCATGTCTCTTTTAATAGAAAATGAGTTTTATTGACATCAATCCTGAAAGATTTATTTCTCAATGACTCAAACCATACTCAGAAATAACAAATATTTGTCTTTCTTTGTAATTCAAGAAGTTAATGTTTAGACTATATCCGATAGTATGAATTTGATTGAAGGCTCTAGAAGAGCTAATATTTTGTTACCTGAAGGAACAAAATTATGCATTGGTAATGCATTTTATTCTACCAAGTCTAAAAGAAATTTATTGAGTTTCTAAGATATTCGGAAAAATGAAAACCATATAGAAACAACAACTAAAAAATAATCAAGAATGTATTGATATCACAAATTTAGTTTTTAGTAGAAAATGCATGTTAGAAGGTTTTCCTGCCTTTTCTTCTAGCTTATACTGTAACGCCCCAATTTTATTCACCTATATGCTTGGAATTTACAAAGCTAATAAATTTTATTCACCCATATGCTTGGATAAGTCTAATTATTTGTGGTATTAAATGAAATGGAATGGTGAATACTCATGAGCTTGGAATTTACAAAGCTAATAAATTTTCATTTTCATAAGAATTGGGCTAA
The DNA here is from genome assembly GCA_963855925.1 of Inga laurina. Classification (NCBI taxonomy): domain Eukaryota; kingdom Viridiplantae; phylum Streptophyta; class Magnoliopsida; order Fabales; family Fabaceae; genus Inga; species Inga laurina. The sequence continues at coordinate 35,356,661 of OY979709.1, read as the reverse complement.
AACAAGTTATGAAGTTAATTTTTGGGTATTCCAAAAAGACCATTATTAAAGTCCAAAATGGAATAATAAATTAGCATAGTCTATGGCCCAAAATTTAAGGATAATTTCGGCCCAATAAAGGAAGAAAAGGAATAAGCACAAAATAAATCCAAGAATGTAAGGGTAAAATGGTAATTTTCCAATAAAACACAAGATTAATTATTTTCCCAATTAATTGAATTTAATTTCATTTAATTAAGGAAAATAAAGGATATGTGTGTAATTGGAACATTCTTGGTCAAATAAATCAAGGTTTGAAAAGTCAAAATTAGACTTGTACCCGAATTAATTAAGGAGATTTTGGGAAATGCATTAGATAAATATTATTTCCCTTTTCCCATGATATTTTCTTCTATTAAAAGAAAATAAGAAGGAAAATAATTGTGGAATCATAAACATGCCAAGTTTCATTATCTCCAACGTAACCAAGGGATTAAATAATAATTGATTAAGGATATGAGCACATGTTCAATTAGCATAAAATATTATATTTTGGGCAATTGATTAAGGCAACTAAATGAAGCCCATTTGCTTTATGAAGGACCCAAGTGACTTCTTTTTGGGCCAAGAGGAGAGAAGGAGAATTGGTTCAAAGTCAATGGGAAGGTTTATGACACCATATCATTAGGAAGAGATAAGTCTAAGTACAAAAGCCTATGTCATAAACCAAATATAATAATATATTCTAAAGTAGAATAAAGATATTATTAAAACACTTGGTCATCTCTTTTCCTCTTTATTTTCATGTCCTATACGCGAGAGAGAGAGAGGAGCTTTGAGACATAGAGAGCACAAGAGCTAAAGGAAGCAAAATCCAAGGTAAGAACTTGTGTTTCAAGTGATTATGCCTTCTATCTTGTGTAACAACTCTTCTAAGCTCTTGTTCTCCATGAAAAATCATTTGTAGCTAAGCAAAACATCAAGGGAGGAGAGAGAGAGGGAGGGAGGACGTCTAGAGAGAGAAAGAGGAGAATCAAGAGGTAACTTTAAGAATCTCATTCCCTTTAGTAATATGATGTTGTTATGGTTCTTAACTTGATTTATGGTTTGGTTGGTGATTTTGTAAATTTGGAATGTTGAAACCCTAAGGGGTTATGCTACCCAAATTTCCTCAAATCATGTTTAATTAGTGTTTAAGAGGTTTAACAAGTGATTAGGAGTGAAAAGGTGAACGCTTTAAAGGTTAGATCACAAAATCACAATTTTTCCCTTTTTCCTTCAAGTTTTGGCCAATGCTGGAAATAGAGGCAAGAGCTAGAATTTCACTAATTTGATGGTTCCATTGTGTTTAAGAGGGAAAATTGTGTAGGGTTGATGTTGATCACGTTGTGAGAAAAGCCCTAGAAAGTGAAATGTCAAAAATAGCCTTAAAACCCTAAGTAGGGGTTGTCAAGGGCAAAACTGTCATTTGGCAATGATTTTGAGAAAACCAAGGTCAAAAATGGATTCTACACGTAAAACTGTGTAGGAATAACCTGGGTCAAAATTTCTAGAAAAGTACAGTCAGGCAGAGTAAAAAGGGACTTAGACCGGGTCCCTAAGGGCATTTTGGTAATTTTGCAGAATTAGACTAATATAACCAATAAAATGAGTTTAAAAGAGTTTAGAGTAGTACATGAATGGGTATTAACCTAATTCTTATAAAATTGGAATTTTAGGACCAGACTATGGAGCCCGAGCCGGATCGAATTAAGGACTTAACTTGACATAAGGTAGTAGCACTTTCTTTCATATACTATGTAATTGTCTATATGCTTTATGTATGCCATCTTCTGTGATATGAACACTATTTTTCCAGTAGAGCAATTGTGTGTAAAGGCACACTTACCCAGTTCTGAGCAAGAACCCAACCGAGGTGTTTACGGGTAGTGAGGAACTAGCCTTAACTAATATGCACATGCTGTATTCTAGCTGTAGTACAGGAAGTGTATATGTACTGCCCGATGGGAAATGTATATGTACCATTCAGCCAAGTAGGGACCCAATTATGAATTATTTATGTTTTGTTACATTACATGGTGTAGGGCATATTTAATTATTACATTTTATATGACTAGTTGTATGGTACTACTGAGATTCCTTTGAATCTCATCCTTTACATAAATGTATAAAGTTTGTAGCAAAGGAAAGCAGCTCTGAGGGAAAAATCGTAATTACTGGCGATTGAAAGTTTCATTCAAGTTTAAGAGAAGACATTGGTTATCTGAAGACTTTTTAGTAAGTTTTAAGGTTTGTAATTTATTGTATAATACCCTATATAGGACTTCCTGTGTATAATCAAGTATATTGTATCATTAATATCAGTATATCTATGCTTTCCCTGTGTGCCTTCTAAACCGTACATTGCTACTCTAATTAATATCAATGATAAGTGGTATGTAAGATGGGGTCTTACATTTTGGTATTAGAGCCCAAGAGATTTTGGCAATAGAACAGACCTAAAAGCGGTTCTGGCAGAGTGGTGGTTCTAACAATAGGATAGTATACTAATAAGGTATTGATTATATGGTGAAAAGAAATATGCGTAGAATGGGGCACTAGGGAAGTGAATCACCTCGTTTGTGAAATAGCCATAAGGAATAGTAGAATACTGAAGGGCAGCAAGTGGTGCAATACTGAACTAAGGTTGGTCAAAAGATATTGTGAACTCGAGGAAGCAGGTATGGCCAAGGCTAGTGTTCAGACCACACACAGTATTTAGTCAACCAAGGGCAGCTAGCACGATGCTTGAGACAAGAGTAGTCTCAAGGTGCCGATGGTTAGGAGTAGATAGAGCTGGTATCTGTGATTTGGCACGGGCACACAAAAGTTAGCGTGCTCAACCCAAAGCAATCTTAGGATGGGTGAATCCTTGGAAAGTTAAGTTGGCAAGGTCATGGAGACTTGAGGAATAGTTATGGTATTAAGGTTTCTTTATGACTAATAATCATCTTAATTAGATGATTTAAATGATGTTTAAAAGCATGGAGATGATGACGATGTAAGTATTAATCTTAATTTGAATTGTTTCTGTTGCAGCAAGTACTGTGCAGAAAAGTTCATTTGATAAGGTGATGGGAAACTTAAGGTGTAGTAAATGTGTGAGGTTTCTCCATGCTAAGTGATGATCCTTAGTAATACCGTGATGTTAAAGGAATGTAGACATGATATATGGTGCTATATGATGAATGATGATTATACCGTATATTAATCATAGATGATTCGATCTGATAATACTGAAGGTTGAGGATAGGCTTGAATTTGATTTAAGCTGAAATAATGCTTAAGTTGGAATGTGAATTTGTTGCACTATGGTTCTGTTCCATGATGGAAGTTTGAACCTTGAGAATAGTGTTTAACCTTCAGTAATATTTTGAGGATAATATCCAAATAACATGGAGGTTAGAATAGGCACTATTGATCTTGATTCTTAGCAAACCTATTGGGTATACTTAAGGAAAATGATTTCCAATTTGTGTGATATTGAGGTTCTAGATTTCTTGATGAACCTAAAAGTAGGGTTAGAGAGCCTAGGCTGTAAACTTCTATATGTCAGACACATTGTGATGAACCAATGTGTCCAAAAGCCCTAAGACCTAGCGGACTAGTGTGTCCTTAAGCTATCAGATGTATTTAGAATTGTGCTGGGCTAGTGATGCTTTATGGAATCGAGGAACAATATTCTTATGGATATGAATCCTTTCAGAAAGGGATTTTGAAAACTAGCTAGCTAGTAAGTCTAGCATAGAGAAAGATTATGATTATAAAATATTCCCTTAAAGGATTGATTGAGGTGATAGCTCTCTGATAAAATGAGAGATAGAATTGATCTTCCTACTATTCCACTAACTTGAGGCTATACTAAAAGTCGATTGGTGGATGACAAATGATGTTATGAAAGGTATGAGTATAAGCATTACCAAGTAAATCATAACCCAGGATCAACTATTAAGTTTTGATTCCATAAAAATTTGAAATGGCCCAGAATGATTTAAGTTGAATCGGCCCAAAAATTGGCACAAAGAAACACACATTTCTAGTGCAGTCAGGTATTATAGGAGGTTCCCGTGGGACTTTTACTAAATCATCCTGACATTATTAAAACTAATATGAGGACATAAACATCAAAGTACGTAGTGGAAGTCTACAACTCTGTATTGATTACAAGAAGTTGAATAAGGTGACCGTTGAGATCAAGCACCCACTTCCTGGAATAGATGATTTGCTCGATCAGTTGTCCGGTTCCTGTGTGTTTTCCAAAGAAAAAAAAAGCCGAATTGAGATTCGGGTATTACTAGCTTGAGGTAAAAGCAGAAGATATACCAAACACTACTTTCAGTATCAGATATGGCCATTGCGAGCTTCTTGTAATGCCATTTAGGCTTACCAATGCACTTAGGGTGTTCATGGGCTACATGAATCGAATTTGTCGTCCGTACTTGGACCAATTCGTAGTAGCCTTCATTGATGATATTCTGGTATACCCATAAAGTATAGTAGAACACGAGCAACATTTGAAAATCTTATTGAACATACTGAAATCTAAACAACTCCAAGCCAAGCTGAGCAAATGTGAGTTTTGGCTTTCAGAAGTTAGACTTTTAGGCCATATAGTCTCATAACAAGGGATCTTGAGGAACCCTGGTAAAGTAGAAGCAGTACTAAACTGGAAGGGCTAGAGACTGTGGTTGTGATACGTAGTTTTCTGGGTCTTGTTGATTATTATGAGGGGTCTATATCAAATTTCCCCTGAAACTCAATATTATGTGTGGGAAGATACCTATGAGAGAAGTTTCATAGATCTGAGATAGAAATTTGTTATAGCAAAAGTGCTGAAAATCCCAAATACGAGTAGGCATGGATTGGGATGTGTTTTTATGCCAACTAGGGTGTATACATCTTTTTAGCTGAAGCTTCGTGAATTGAACTATCCCACGTATGATCTTGAGTTTATGGTAATAGTGTTTGCATTGAATTTGAAGATGTTGCCTTTATGGCTTAACCGTAGAGTTGTACTATGACACAAACAATTGAAATATTTGTATGATTAGAAAGAACTGAATATAAGACAACACAGATGGATGGGGCTACTTAGAGATTTCAACCTGGAGATAAAATATCACCCAAGAGAGGCTAATGTCATTGCTGACGCATTGAGCCATAAAACAGTGTAGGTGGTAGCCATGATGATTCGTAAGTAAAACTGATCTAGGATTTCAGAGATCTTAGTTAGTTTAAGTAGATTTTGATCAATGGTAATTGTTAGAACTGACTGACACCCAAGAGGGGGGTGAATTGGGTGTATGATAAGAAATTAAGAACTTTGAAATTCTTTTTGCATCTTAATGAAAGCTCTAAATATGAAAGTAATGAATCATAACTCAACAGTTAGATATTTAAAAATATATGCTAGAAATATAAAACATCTTAGGGAAGAGAAGATGCAAACTATGATTTATCCTAGTTCGGCCCAATCCACGATGACCTACATCCAGTCCCTAGGCTCCTCTTGAGATTTGTCATCCACTATCTTCCTCAAGTTTAACCGGGTACATGAGAACCACTACAATCTCACAAGTTTAGCTGGGCACTTGCGAAGCCTTTTACAAATCTCTCACCGAGTTACTCTCCCTTACACAATGTAAGGATACAATCGAATAACTCCCCTTTGCACACTGTAAGGATACAAACTTGATGAAGAATGATTACAATCAATCTTCTCTCTCAAAAGTGAATAGATGAATAATGAAGTACAATACAAATGATTACACTCTCAAATATACATAATATAGAAAATAGATAAGAACAGAGAGTGGTTGGGTCCAAGTGGATGACTTAAAATATAAGAATGTTTATGTCATTGTGTCCTCATTGGCGTTGTTGCACTCTGCTTGAATCTCTTGTATTTATAGTTGAATAGGATATGACCGTTATGAGTATTTCAACTTATTTGTTGAGTCCCATTGCTTCATTTGACCGTTCTTCATATTTGAAAAACTAGCCGTTACGTTTGGTGGACACTCCACTTCCGTAAAGTCAACTTTTGTCTCTTCACATTGTCTCTTCATTGTATTCCTAGAGAAATACATTAAACACTAATACAATGAAGTGTTAGAGTGATTGGAAGCAAGAAGAGTGAGTTTCATAATCATTCCCATGATTTTCAAAAACTTCAGAACGATATCTATCACGTCACTTGAGTGGTCAATCGAGTGATCTTGGGTCATCAATCGAGTTATCCCCTTCAAAATGTGGCAGAGAGCATTGGGGCCATTTTCCAACTTCATCACTTGAGTTATCTCTTCATTTTGATTCAAAACATGGTAAATGATATATCATCAGAAAGCTCTTGACATCAATATTCTAATGCAATAAGAATCAACTCCAAATTCATTGTATTCAAAAATTTATGATCCAAAGAGTATCTTCGGTATTATACAATATCTGAAATCATGAGCATCAACTTCCAGAAGGCATAAATCTTAGTATATAGCTTCAAATAGGACAAATTACCTATCCATGGAAAGCTCTTTAAGTCTAGTTTCATATGGCACTAGTTTTATCTCAATCTGATATGTAGTTTGAGAGTTATGTCCAAATACCAAAGTTGTTATGGAATAAGACACTAATTTGCATGGCATTTTCTAAGGATCATATCTCTTTCATATAAGCTCCTTTGAATGTGATCTTGGTGTGCATTTTTTGTGTTGGAAGTCTAGTTTCATATGAAACTAGTTTCAACTCAATCTGACTTATGGTTAGAGAGATATGAGCAAAATACTGGACCTCTATTATGCTACACGAAAACAGTACACATCAGAATGCTCACACTCCAATGGTCACTGTAGTGATTCTAGGTCATCAGTCAAGTGATCACCTCCAAAATGAGGCAGTGGCATATCACTCAAGTGATCACCTCTGGAGGTAGCATAACTTTCGTATATGTCATTTTAGCTTCATATTGACCTATTACAACTTCCATTTAATGATAGAAACCTCTGGTATCATTGATAATAGTTTAGATCTTGATATTCCCATTAGTTCTTGCAAGTTCTTCTTCCTTCAATCTCTTTCTTCACTATCTTCAATATTCTTCTTTCTTTGTTTGACTAATCAACAAGATATGCAACATTAAATATAGTAGTTAGTCAATATAGAAGATAAGTATATTATGCAAACTATTTGCTCTTATTTGACATCTATATTCAACATAATCAAAACTAATCATATCTAACATTCTCCCCCTTTTTGATGATGGCAAACCCTTAAAGAAAAATATGTATGAGTTATAAAAACAAATTAAGAGCAACATATTTTTCTTACCTTTCTGTCCCCCTATTTGATGTTAGCAACAAGTTTAAAGTATAGGGAAGAAATGATTGTGGAGAAGTAAATATGTCAAGAAAATGTCTTTCTCCCCGTTAATCAAAATATGTGTCAAGAAAACAATTTTCTCTCCCCCTATTTGAAGCAATTTCATCTTTAATATGATACAAATAAACAATGGTTTCATTTTTCAAAATTGAAACAACTTGAAGGTGTTTTCAAGAAAAATTTTATAATCAAGGATATGCAAAGTATTCCCAAAATATAAAGAGAGGGTTTAGAAATACTCATTTAGATTCAGAAAGCTAATGATTGATCCATGACGTGTATTTCCTTCTTTTCTTGTCGTGTTAGATCTATGATGTTGTGTTCACCATACTTTTGATGTGCAACTCTAATGGATCAAGTTCATAGGAGTGAACTACAGCTGGCTTAGTGGTAGACTTTGAAGTGTGTTCAATAGAAAGCTTAGGAAAAGCCTTCCTTAGAATGCTACCAAAATATCCTGATTTGTGCCTTTTGTTGCTTTGAGTGTTGCAGCCAGTATTAAATCATCTTTCCTCAAAGTTGATATATTCTCCTTTTAGTGTGTTGAGGAATGATCTTGCATAGATCAAATTCTCCTACTATAAGTAAAAACATTCTTGCAAGGAGAATGGTTAGTACAATCAAGTATCAAAAATTTATTTTCTATAAAATATATGCAAATTAACATCATGGAAAGAAGATATATGAGTAGCTTTTCATCAAAACTAATCAATTGAGAGTAAATACATATGAGTATGTTATAATGATTTTCTTTAAATAAAGGAGTTAAGCTTTTAAGATATAAAACACATGTGAACGTGAAGCTCCCCCTTAATAAATTCATGGCTTAAAAGAAAATCGTTATGAATAATACAGTTAATAACTCTTTTGGATTTGTAAAATCATTAGAAATTTCATAGAGAGAATAAGTATGAAAATATGAAGATCAAGTTTTGAAAATAAAGATTATATTCAGGGCTTTAAGGTTGTAATCCTGTATTACTCGAGTGGTTACTCGAGTGATTCTACTCAACCATTACTCGAGTACTCACTCGAGTGATGTAACTCAGAGAATTTTAATTAAGTAAAAATACAATACCTCGCTTGAATAATATCGTAATTACTCAAGTCATATTCCTCTGTAGTCTATTAATGCATCGTTGGCTACTCATTGTCTAATGATGTGATCAGTACTGACGGATTCTAAAGTGTAGTCTCTATGAGCATTTAAGTATACCAAGATTAGCTCAAAATAAGGCCTTGAAGTTCCAATTGATCAAATCACAGAGTTGTCTAATCTTTCCATTCACAAAAGTGATCAACTCACTATTGTTCGTAGCAAGCTCTATGTGATTGTTAAAGCTCCTCTCTCAGGTAACCTTGGACACATGGACCAAAGAATAAAAGACCAAAGAGACTAGCTCTAGCAAATTAGTATATCTTATCTATCCTTGAAGTCTTAGCTCCTATCATTTGCGCCTCTTGTGTTAGCCTGGAGTGAGCTTCAGAAATTTAAACACAGTGGTTGTGAATCACTTGGAGTAATTGCAGATCACTTAGAGTGATTGCATATTACTTGGAGTGATCCTCAGAATTACTTAGAGTGATTGCGAATTACTTGTAGTGATTGTAGATTACTTGGAGTGATTATTAGAATCACTTGGAGGTTTAGTGTAAAGTAAACAACATTTGGAAGTTTTGAGACAGTACATAACTTTCTAACTTCGTAACCTGAATGAGCTTTTCATTGGTAACATCAAGTAAAGCTTAGTTTGTTTGAATGGTGGATTCGAGGCTCTAGGTGATCTAGCTCTAGTTGAAGATTGTACTTCATAATCTCTTGATGCCTTAGGTTCTACTCTCTGTCTCTAGCTAGTATCACCTACTAGTGACAAGTGTATATTAACCCTTTGGATGTGTAGCTTCTCAACTATAGGAGTCGTCGTAAAGGGCTCATTTGGTTTCAAGTATCAAATTTTGTTAGCCTTGAGGAATAGAGATACCAAAAGAGGGTATATGGTTGGAGTATGCCTTGTAGAAGTATATATGTATCTCTTATTCTCTGAAAGACATGATCTCTCTAGTGTTCCTTTCCTCCTTGCTAATAATATAGGCCATTATGTGATAACACTTCTCGATGAAGTAAGTGAGGTTATTGACCTTGTTCACCATAGCTCTAATATAGGTATAGCAAATAATCCAGTGAAGATTGTACTTAGAACTAGGATTGAAGTTGAGAAACCACATCTGTTCTCATGGTATGATGATTTTGAATATTTTTGGCTTATTGAACACTTTGAATGGTCTGATAGGAAGCTTCTCAATCCTTAACCATTTATTGATTATTGAGGTTGAGATGGTGACCCTTTTGATCTCTGATTATTGTTTTAAACTTCTTCTCAATCACAATTCCTTCCTCAGAGCATAACTCAGCAGGCTCCATCTCACATTAGATATGTTTGCTGCCTTTGGAAGTAGGGATTTCTTGCTCTCAGTTTGAGCTTCTGGCCTTGCTCTCGGTTTGAGCTCCTTTAAATTGAACTCTGCTAAGCTCATTAAGAGGTCTTCCTCCTCTTTCTTTGACTGCACCACTATCTAGTTATTTGCTAATGATGGGGTGTCACTCGAGTCATTACTTGAGTGATATCATAGATTCAGCTTCTGCTCACACTGCAATACTGCCAGTCAAACCTAATCTTTTAGCTTTTGTTCTTTGTACCCGAAAAGCATATCATATTGGTTAACTCCTACCAAACAGATCTCTAAACACATTGAGCAAAGAGTGTATTAGAGATAATGACCCTTTTGCTCTTATACAATTAAATCATCTGATCATTGAGCAAAGAGTGTATTAAATCACTAAGGACTAGAATTATAATGATATCCAATTAATTATAGTTATTGGAAAAAAATGATACCAAGAATGATGTCTTTCAAAGACCAATGATAATTTGTAAATGCACTTTAAATTGAAAAATATGCCGTTGATGGGATTTTCTTACAATCTATGTGAGTTGGATCAAAGAGAGTAGAAAATCTATCCATAATGACCAACTTTTATGAAAATATAAATCATGAATTGAATCAAGTTTTCAAAGAATGATAATGAGATATGCAAATTGTTTCAAAATCTCAAAAAAAATTTTTGAATCATGAATATGTATTATGTTATTAAGATTTTGAATACATGAAAAAATCATTTTTGAAACATGTTTACAATCGATGCTTATTCCAAAGATAATGGAAGTCAACAGTTTAAGTATATACATACCTGGATGCTTCTCTTTTAGACAATAACTAAGATAACATATTAAACATTGAAGTTAACATGTTTGAGAATGTTCCCAAGAACAAAAGTCATATGGAAAATGAATTAACCAAAATGGCTTAACTTGACATATATATATATATATATATATATATATGTAGGAACAATGACTTTGCTAAGAGATAATCTTGCCTCTTACAATTGTGTCTTGAAATATATGAAAATTCAAGGCAAGAATTTTAATAGAAGACTCTAGTTACTTGAAAATAGATCAAGATAAATGTTAATGCATTTGAGCAACAAAATGAGTATAAGGATTTATGGATGATGAAGTACATACTCTTTAGTCCAAATGACTAGAGTGCTAGAATATTATCCTAGTAAGTTCTTCCACTATAATGGTTAATGCATTAAAATTTAATGCACTAATGAAAATTCATAATTCTTGGAATAACTTGGCTAATAAGGATTTGTGCATTAGGCACAAGGCTTTCACATATTGAATTCTTTTTAAGGAAATACACTTAAAACTCATATAGATAGTTAACTTATTAGACGTAAGGTCTAACTTGTTAGAAAATAAAAACTAAGGAGTTCAAGTACTGAATAACACATTTATGATCAATGATCAATATGTCAATGAGAAAAATCTAGTGGTCATATTTGAAGCATTTCTGATGTTCAATACACAAAAATATTAACTTCCAATTTTGAAACTAACTTGAAAGCAAACAAAATATGAAAAATCTTCAAACTATGCGTATGCACTTTTACAAATAGGATAAGTTGAAATCAAAACACAGTTTTGGATTGTGCACTTCAAAACATAAACCGATAGAAAAACTATGCACAATTTCACTTTTCGTTCATTTAGCAATCTGTAAACAATTTAATGATCATCAATGATTGATTGCTAAAGGAATGCAATAAGGGACAAATACTCATTACTCAAAATAAATAACTCATATAATCACAGTATAGAATAAGGATTAGATATCACTGTAATTCCTCTTATCCTTGCGACAACTTGCTTGGTTTTGTTGGAATAATATTGTTTTTTCTCCTTTGTATAATCAGCACCAAAATCCAAACTTCAAAATTCAGCATCATCAAGATATAAATATGTTTTCATGTAGCCATAGTCTTGAAAAGCTTTTTCCTATCCTACAAAACTGTATTAATTTCTTTTCTTCATGGTATTCAATATTGATTGGATCCATTTCTTGTTAGCTTGCAAGAATCAAGAAAAAATTCACATGCTTTAAGAATATAATCAATTCGAGGCAATTGAGCATAATGAATTAAACATGTCTTTATGCATAAAAGAAATATTTTCTTTTCAAATCATTATATATGCATAAAGAATTAACCTGTTGAGGATTGCAATCACTTTATAAATAAATCTATTAAGTGGCTTTTTAAGGAATGTAAAAACACAATTTCAAAATAATTTGCAATGCTCATTCCTAAGGTTCCAAAATATAAAACCTCAATAAATATTACCGACAATAGCATAGAAGGTTTTATCATTGTGTACCTTTGCCTTAGATATTTGGATGATTGCTTTTGCTTACCCACTGCATCTTTCTATGATGTTGATATTTTGAATATTTTGCTTTGGGTGCTGACAACGTTCTCTCAAAATATATAGACTCCAAGAGTATTTTACTTGATGCTTGAGAGATCCTTCTTTTTGTATTTTCCTCAAGATAGTTGAACAGTACTCTATAGTAGTCTATTCTTAAGGTATAATGTACTCCTTTTCTCCATATTGCCTTTCTCTGTGGTTAGACTTTGTTGTTCCAGCAATGGATGACTCGAGAGTTCTTCTAATTGATGTGAATCTCCTTTTAGGTGCATTAGGAACTCTTGGAATCTTCTTCATGTTCTCTGTTCACTTATGTCCATTCTTTCTAGAATCAATCGGCACACATGCAACACCAGATGGACATTTTGGTACCCACTTTTCTTTGGGTCCTTAAACATTAGCATTTGAATTCACTTGTATTTTAGGAACCCAAACAAATTTATTTCTCATATTAGAATTTCTTCTAATATAGCATGTGTGAGAAATATGACCTGATTTACCACAATAATTGTAAATAATAGAATGATAAGTATTATGTCGATCATGAGAATAGAAACACAAATAATTTCTACTTGAACTTCTTTCTTCCTAATAAATTTTCCAGCATGATTGAAAACATTTTTTCTTTTCTCAATAGAATCAATTATTGGTTGGAAAACAATTTTATGCAGTCTTTCAAAATCATTTTTCTTAAATGCACAAGAAGAATTTAAACTTTTTACCAGAACAACATCTTGAGCTTCTAATACGGATTCATCAAGTTCATTCATGTTGAGCCTTTCTTGGGAATTGTCTTCCTCTTGTTCTTCTATGTTGGCTAGATCATGGAAGTGTTCTATGATTTTTCCTTCTTCATCATCAATTTCCAATTCTTCATGCACCATAGATGTGTAGCTTGTAGTTTCACATGAACTATCACCACTTTCAACTTCCACACACTTGTTATAAGTATACATAGAATCAAGAGTATTCCAAATATCTCTAGCAGTAGAGCAAAATCTAATTTTCTTAAAATAATTTCCGGTTAAAGCGCTATACAGAATTTTCATTACTCTAATATTCAACGAAAACATTTTCTTTTCTATTTTTGTCCAATCCTTTTTTGGTTTGAAATCAAAGCCATTTGTAAAAACATTCCATATATCAAAATCAGATGCTTATATAAAAATAGTCATTCTAGCTTTCCAAAACCAAAAATAAATATCTTTTAAAAGAGGTGGAATTGTATAGTCAAAACCTTCGGAAAACATATAACACCCAAAACCAGCTATTATAAACTCTTGAGATGGTTAAGTCTTTTAAACAAGAGTCCAGCTCTGATACCAAATATTAGAACTGGTCGACACCTAAGGGGGTGAATTAGGTGTATGCGCATCTTAATGAAAGATATAAATATAAAAGTAATGAATCATAACTCAACAGCTAGATATTTAAAATATATATGCTAGATAGGAGGAGGAGACAACATTTTATGATCAACGTAACTGTGATATGCATGAGAATGACTTTTTGCTACAATCCTTGATCTATCTAAGTATGTCACATACCTACAACTGAAAGAGGAACCAAAGCAGATTTAGCGACAGAATTACTGACAAAATTTTTTCTAATCCGTCACTAATTATCGAAGAAATATTTTTGTTGCTAGTCTTTGGTTAATTAAAGTAGTCATAAAAGACTCAACTAAAGAGTCAAGAATGGAAACTAATCTTTCTCGTCCAAAATATAAGGTTAATAAATAATTTATAAATATTAATTAAATTAGTTAAGTTAATTATTTATAATAAATATATGTTGATATCTCTAAAATATCTTATTAATTACTATCCCATTAAAGAAAATCCTACAATCAATAGGAATATAACTTCTACATCTAGTACTGAAAGAGAGTATTTTTTTTAATCAAATTCTCACTTCTCTTTCTTTGATTTTCTTTCGACAAATCAAATATACCCTTAGGGTGTATTTGGTTTTAGGGGAGTGGGTACAATTACCTTTTCAGATGGAAGAAACCCAAAATTTATCCTATCATTCATTTTAAATTTTGAGTTCCTGCACAAACAACCCCCAGACCAAGCACATTAATGTCATATGCCTCCCGCCTTCGTTCTATTTTCCTGTTTTAATTCTTTATTGGGAAAATTCCAAAAAACTACACTCAAAATATGCAAAGGACAAATCAGTACAACGAAATTCAAAAATGACAAATCAGGCGGGTGTCAGAAAAATGAGCAATATGTCCTTTTGAAATTTCGGCCAAATTACGAAAATGCCCTTCATGCACACTTCAGAATAACAACATGATCATCGGAATTAACACCTTCGGATTCGGTATTAACAACTGCAATTTCTTCTTTCAACATTTAACAAGTTTCAGGGCCAATAACAACACTCACCTCGCCATTAACAACTCCGGTTTCGATATTAACAACTCCAATTTCTTCTTTCAACATTTAACAAGTTTCAGGGCCAATAACAACACTCACCTCGCCATTAACAACTCATGATTCGCCATTAACAACTCCTATGTTGTTATTACGACTGAGGGCTGAAGGGCATTTTCGTAATTTGGCCGAAATTTCAAAAGGACAGATTGCTCATTTTTCTGACACCTGCCTGATTTGTCATTTTTGAATTTCGTTGTACTGATTTGTCCTTTGCAAATTTTGAGTGTAGTTTTTTGGAATTTTCCCTTCTTTATTTAGTAATAATTTTTATATTGGACCCCATAGTGCTATTGGCCGAATGATATTTTTGTTTCTGGACTGGGTTTTTGGGCTTATTGGGCTATAAAGAAAAGAGAGGAGATGAAGAAAACAGACCCATCTGTTGTGGGATCCGGTTCGCTTTTGCCTCTCTGCCTCGTCGCCTGCCTGCTCGCTCATCGCTTCTGTTCTCCGTCGCCACTGCCGTTTCCAGAGCGCTTCCAGCCGACACCTCCGACTCCACCGTCCCAATCTCAGGTATTGTTTACTTTTTTCCAGTCCATTAGCTTATGCTGTTGCTGAGAACTGTAATTTGTTTTAATTTACAAATTCAGTTGGATTGGATACGCTTCAATTCATCATTTCTGATTAAGAAATTTCGAAAATAATCCCTTCTGCTGGTGCTCTATATTGATCTTTGCGTCTCATTTTCGTTTTCTCTGGAACAACAGTACAAGAACTCTGCCATACTCTTTTTATCTTATTCTTTTGTTCGATTTGACGTGATTTTACCGAACTCTCTGACATTTTGTATAAATGTTTAGCTGGATATCTTACTGGTCGGGTTTTTGGAAGTAAATATTGTATTCACGGTTTGCATGTGTCCACTATTCCATTTATCTGGCCAATGGTTTTCCCCCTTTCTTGTTTTCCTTGATTAAGTTAGGTCAGGGGTTTGCATAATTCCATTTTTAGGATGATGAATTGAGCGTTTTGTTAGATACATTTTTTGTACTCTAGAAATATAGTAGCATGGAACACCACATGGAACTCATCCCTATTTGCGTATCTTGCTGTGGTTATGTGCTTAATTATGCTTACTAAGGGGTAATATGTTAGGTTGTAGGCGTTTCAGTAATCATGAAGGTAAGGTCATCTGTGAAGAAGATGTGTGAGTTCTGTCGGACAGTTAAACGTAGAGGACGTGTATATGTGCTATGCACGGCCAACCCTAAGCACAAGCAAAGACAAGGCATGTCAACACTTGCTGAAGCATTGTCATCTCCTACAGTGTATGTGTTTTTATTTTCTCAGTGATGATCGCATGTGGTTTGGTAGATGTTATTGTTAGGTTCCTTCTTGGTGGGCATGTTGCAAAATTGATCTCGTCAAAACCATTAGCTTTTGTTTATAGGATATCGTATTTTAGTGTTTTCTACAAATTCATGCAGTGATGTTTTTTTTCTGTGGTAGATATGCATGCACACATGTATTGATGCTTTCTTTCTGTGGTAGACACACATGCTTTCTTTCTGTGGTAGACACGCATGCACACTTTCATCGTATTTCACATTCAGTTTTGCTTGTTTCACTAAGTCATTGAAATGGACACCTTTTTTGGTGGATCAGGATTCTTAGAAATCGAGAGGCTTAATTCAATTTTTTATGATTTAACCCATTATATTTGTATATTCACTCTCCCTTTCATCTTTTTTCTTCTTAAAAGCTATAGGAAAGTGTGGAAGCCACAAGTGTTGGCTGGGCCAAATATGCAAAAGTTCAAGAATAAGCCTTTGTTCAATTTTCCTACGGATATTTGGGCCAAATTTTATGTTCTAAGTCAATAGCAAAAGCAAAGGCAACTTTGCTTACCCCAAGATTGAACCAAAAGCTGGTACTTGCATTTTTCTGATACTGGGGCTTTTTAGTGTCTGTGGCTTGCATGCTCTAATATAGCCATTGCCATTGTGAAGGAGGAACAAGAAAGGAACAAAGTGAAACAGGGACTTTATTGGGTTATATTTCACTGTCAAGTAATGATGTGGTAGGATGTTGATAATAGATCTGTGTTTGAGTTGACTTGGTTGGATAGCAGATATTAGCAGAAATTGACCTTCTCAATTTCAAGAGTTTTTTTATCCTATGTTGATTAGTTGCCAGTTTAAGTTGAGAATATGTGAATGCAATATGGTACTAGGACAAAATACCATCTTTCATTATGAGTATCCTTGGATGAAACCCCCTAATGTGTGCAATCAATAGGGATATTTTGGGGGGGGGGGGGGGGGAATTATGAATTTTGGAGACAAAGTGGATTGTGGTATTATATTTATGACAAAATTAAACCCCTAACATGTAGCGTCATTGATCTATACGTCCATGGACTTATCTTCTCATAATAGATTCCTATCTTGTAATTCAAGTTGGCTTGAATGGCCATGTTGAACTTAAGCAAGATTGCTGATGGTATTGCCAATGTGAGGTTGATTCCTTTGATGAAAATTCCATTAGATGTTTAGTGCGATGCCTTGGACAAAAGTCAAGGTAGAGAATGCTGGTTGTAATATTAAGGGGGATGGTGAAAAATGAAAACGTGACTGATCAAACAGCAAGCTAATAACTGTGTAAAATGTTGATCTCATTTTTGTCCTTAGCAACCAATATTATTTTTGCTAAAGGATTGAACATCACATTGATAGTTTTGTCAGCAATCTCACTAAAGTTTAACATCCCCATTTGCTCCAATAACCCATATCACAAGATCAAAATCTATTACGAAAAGGATAGGTCTGTAAAAGTCTAATTGAGGTGAGACCAAATAATATAATGGTATTCTGTAGAGTCTTGTGTGTTCTATTTTATTTTTCAGATATAGAAAGTTTTGTTTTATATCAGGTTCTGTTGCATTCATTTCACAAAAGAACAATCTATCATGTTGACTATTTACATTTACTTTAGGATTTTATTATTTTTTATAGGAATGGTATTTTGGGAATTCATGTTAGTTTTTTATCTGTTACACTAACCAAGCAATTTTTCCTGTCCAATCTTCAAACACCTTTTCCAGTTATACCAGTCCACTTCTTGCTTTGAGTTTACACTCTTTAAACTAAACGGATCATTGGAAAATTGTGTTTAATTTCAACCAAATTCAGAGTTGGTCTTTTCTATATACTCTGGTGCTTAATTTATATCTTTTACATGTCAAGCATCAACTAGCGCTTATTTATTGATTTCCTGTAACATGAGAAAATAAATTCAGGTCCTCAGAGACAAGTGCCAAGCAGATTAGTTTTACCATCAGCTCACGTACAGGCCTGGCTTCTCTTCTTCCACAAAGGTACAGCCTTTCTATGTTGTATGGATGGAGGGTGGGCCTCGCCTCCATTTTTTCTAAAAGGTAAAATGCACACAGCTAGCGACTTGGAATCCAAAGATTGTGTTGCAAGTAGTGACTTACTATGAGAAGAACTTAATAAATAATCACAACTCTTGATCAAGGCCTCTGCCTCCCTCCTTCCTTTGTATTGTTTATAAAAGTTTTCTCTTGTTTTGTTTTGTTCCCTGTTAGAAGGTAATAGGTGCAGGAAGACTTGTGTGGACCCTTTAGCATGCGTTTTCTGTACTCTTAGGAAAATGTGAAACTTTGGTTCTGGAATTTTTATTTGTCACAGCCTTTATTGGGCTTTTTTTTTTTTTTTGCACACCATTTGGTCTGAAACACACCATGCCCATTTGGATTGACAGTAAAAACTGTTTTTTAAACATGATTTATGATGTATAAGGTTCGAGGTAAGTATGTGAAAGAATATTTGTGTCAGTTTCTGTGAACGTATATCTTTAACGCTAATTCAAACGAGCTCTCAGATGTTAATGCAAGCTGCAAGTGCTGGAATTAGAACCTGTGACATCCATCCATGCTTTTTAATTGTTTTGGATCGTGTAGTATTGCTGGTTAATTGTGTGGGGGAACCCTTTAAATTCTGTGGGTCGTGAGTGCATTAAATCGTGACCAGAATAACATTCACTAGATTGTACTCAAACGTTTAGGAAGTTCTTTTTTTTTTTTATAACAACGTTTAGGAAGTTCTGGTCCTACGAATGAGATACACTTGAAAGATGTCTGAAATTTTAACTAATTTTTTTTCATTTATACCCCTTAATTACATATTATATCGTGACATCATTTATCACTCATGTGCCTCCCTTTTTACTTTCTTCCTTTCATTCACAGACATGGACACGTTTTTTTTCATCGAGGAGATTTTTTTTAATAAAATATATTTTTACACATTTATTGAATTTAACCAATTTTAATTAATTTTTATCTGCACAATTTAGTTTTGGGAAAATTAATTTGGAGGTCCTTGTAGTTTTCATCGATTTTTGAATCAGGTCCCTAAGCTTTTTTTTTTTATTAGGTCCTTAAACTTTCAACAGTAAGGGCCGTTACTCCCTAAACCTTTAAAAATGTTAAATACTATTAACAACGTCAAAGATTGTTGTTAAAGGGCGTTGTCCCGTCTCTCTCTCCTCCTTCGCTTAATCCTCATCATCTTCCTTCCCATCATTCTCCCTCAACCGCAAAGTCACAGTGACAGTCTTCGAACAACACAAAGGTCATGTCTCCTTGGTAGTTCAAAGTCTCTTTTAATTCTTAAGCTCCCTATGTCTACTCCTTCTTTGGTCAATTAAAAAAAAAATGTTTGGTCTTCCATTTTCATTGGGTCGGTCTTCATTTTGGCTCATGAAAGACGCTTGGATCTTGGACTTCTAGACAATGTTTGAAGATGCTTATGAAAATTATGGCAATGATGTTCAAATTGCCAAAATCAGCCTGTAACAAAAAATACACTTCTAAATTGCTTAACTAGCAAAGGGAAATGAATCAAACACGTTATTTTTTTTCTTTTCTTTTCAATCTTTTCATGCTCTGTGGTGTTATTTAAGTTCTTGTTTCCACTCACAAGAAAAGAATAATAAGGCATTAAGAATTAAATTATGTATGGTACAAACAACATTTGAATAAGAAATGAGAAGTGCCTCAATATGGCTAGCCTTGTTTTTCAATTACTAAAACAGGGGATGCCCTTATGTTCTTATATTTTTTGTGTATGAATCTGTGTTGAGAACATTGTTTTATCGATCCTTCACTTTTTATTTT
Organism: Inga laurina; assembly: GCA_963855925.1. Lineage (NCBI taxonomy): Eukaryota > Viridiplantae > Streptophyta > Magnoliopsida > Fabales > Fabaceae > Inga > Inga laurina. The sequence goes on along the minus strand of OY979709.1, from coordinate 35,336,844 downwards.
TCTAATCATATGCATAAAAAGATGCTTCAATTTCTTCCTCAAGGTGACCATATTGAGCTTGGTGCTTATTGGTTTCATCATTCTCTAAAAGTATTCCTTACTCTAAGCTCTTCTAAGTTTCTAGACCATCCTTTTCTTTTCATGTTATTCCTGTCCTGATACCATAATTCTTTGAATGGTTCAAGCTCGACCAAACGAGATGTGACTATGGGGAAGGTTGAAGACAGTTGCAATGACTTTAGGATTGAGGAAAGGTGTTATAGAGAGGTGGGAAACAACAGTGAACCATTTACAGATTAGGGGAATGGTGGGGAAGGAGCTGTTGTAGAATGAACGAAGGAGGGAGGAGAGCTAGTACATGGGTAATGGCGGATTGAGGCCGAAGGAGGAGACATGGGATAGCACTTTCTAACACCAATCTTTAACTCTGTGAGTATTATTTAACAGCTTTGAAGGCTCAGGGAGTAATGGCTCTAACTGTAGAACGTTTAAAGACCCAATAAAAAAAAAAGTTTAGGGATTTGATTCAATATCGATCAAAACTATAAGAACCTTCATATTAATTTTCCCTTTAGTTTTTTATATTACCACAGAGAGTTTTATTTGGCCACATGATTATACACCAACCCCTAATGGAGAGATCTGTATAAAATTAGCTGTTATTTTGTTTTACTGTCGAATTAGCTAGTATATTGACTTGCTGGGTTTTGTTTTTTGTTTTTTGTTTTTTCCTTCTCATGGTTTTATTTATTTATTTATTGCCAACTTCTCATGGTTTTAATTAAAAACAACTTGATTGCCTCTGAATTCTGACTCCATTTAGGATTAAAGCCAATTTTTCCTTGGATACAATTTCACAAAATTTTATATATTTGAGCCTTGGGCTTCATTTTTCCTTTATGTTTATTTGATGGATACGTTATGATTCGAGTAAAAAATGTGGATTTATGCACGGAATAACCAGAAGGAATTGAGCAAAACTTTGTAAAAGACTTGCAAAAATTATTCTGAGTGAAACAAATCCATTCCCTCTAAGAAAATTACCTTTATCTTTACACGTGGGCTTGTTATATAATTTAAAATTTCTTAAAATGCAATTGCTATTTGTAAGCATCATGATTCCTTATTATCATCATGTTTAACCTCAAGTGGCTGAAGAAAGTGACAAAATTTTTGAAGTCAAATCATTTATCGATGGAGAGTAGACCTCACATGTTGTCTTAGGCATCTTTACGGTAAAGCTTTTGATGATTTTTTTTTTTTGGACAAATGCTTTTGATGATTATTAAATACTTAAAGAAAAACAATATTTACCAAGTCATGTGCACACTACTCTCCCTCTTCTATCCTAAATATAAGACTATAAGATTTAGACGACTAATTTATAGAAATTAATAAAATTAGTTAAATTATTTATTTATAAAAAAAATGTGTGTTGGTTTCTCTAAAAACACTCTCATCTAGTCATTTACTTCATAAACTACCCTTTTGACCTCTTAATATGCATAATCAATAAGGATAATTTAGGGGGAAATTATAAATTTGAAGACAACGTAGATTGATGTTTTACACTTAGGACAAAAGCAAACCTCCTAACTAGCTCATCCATTTAGGATCAGATGGAGTGTTATAAATTTGGGCTAAGGTCAAATTCTACCTTTGACAGTTATGATGACTTTGCTTCCTTTTTTACACACATGAAGCAATAGGTAATATTGATATTGAAAAGCTTCTTTTTTTTGTGAACAATATGAAAAAGCTTATGGATATCTATAGTTCTTGCAAAAACTTTGTGGGTAAAATAGAATCTTAACCCTTTCAAATTTCCATTTTTAAACTTTTACACGAATAGTGAGTGTGTATTTGCAACTATGTTAGAGTAGTTTCATAACTATGTTATGACAGAGGTAACAATATGTGCCAAAACACAGTTTTGACACTCCAATGCATAGCTCCAATCATGGGTGACAAAATATGAGAATTGTTGCATTAAAAAAAAAAACAGAGAATGGCAATAAATTTTCAAAGTAAAATACATGCATGATTAATAGCTCCACATGAATAAACTATATTGGTTCATACCAATTAGAGAGAGGCAAGTGGGATTCAAAGAAAGAGGTCTAATTGTTTGAAGTCCCATAAATGAATGTTTCTAAATAGATACAACAATCAAATACAATTATTTATACACAGCCATACCCTTTTGGTACGGCGCCATTAGCTCAAGTTTCCTCATGCTAATTCATTCAATGCATATTCACAATAGCCTAATATTCAGTTATTTTAATTTATAGGTGGAAGTGGAGGGCTATTTTATGATTTGATTTAAAAAAATGTATTTTTTTTTCTTTGAATGAGAAAAAGAGTGTGATGATCATAAGCCCAAAGGGAGAACCTATCCCAAAAGATTAGCCTATTGGGAGGGAGAGCCCCTTGAACTTATAAACCACACTACACTTGTGAGGCTTCCCGATGTGGGACTCATAACATAGTCACCCCCTTAAGAGCCGACGTCCCCGGCAGCTCCACACCACGGCACTTCACTCGGCCTCTTGCCGGTCAGAACCCTCCGTGGGTAGCCCTTTCCGTGAACATCGGGCTCTCAATGAAAGCACCAATGTGATGATCACAAGCCCAAAGGGAGAACCCATCCCAAAAGACTAGCCTATTGGGAGGGAGAGCCCCTTGAACTTATAAATCACACTACACTTGTGAGGCTTCCCGATGTGGGACTCATAACAAAGAGGAATTAAAAAGGAGATGTAGCATCATTGTGATGCAGTCAGTGCATTAAAATCCAACTAGGTTGCCGGGTCATTTCAGTGAATCGGTGAAGTGAACCAACCCATTAGTGGCCTGATAAAGAATTTTGGACGATGTTGGCCGAGTGGGATTGTTTTTTTTTTCCCCCATTAGTAAGCATGAAATGACATTATTTTGAGCATAAAAATTTGCAGTCTATCATATTTATATTTTAGTAACTCCATTTTATTAGATTATGTGTAGTTCATATATGAATGTTTTATTTTTTGAATGTTTTATTTACTTGTGAACTAATGTGTTTTTATTAAAATATTACTTTTTTAGGGTTATATATAAATATTTTCATATTTTAATTAAGTTATATTCTTTTGATCATGATTGAGTTCACCCTAGTTAAACCACGCTTAGGCCATTGACACTTGAACCGTAGATTTGACCAGTTCAATAAGTGATATGGTTTTTAGTACCGTGGATACAAATGATATTTGTGTTCTGTATAAATATATAGAAGGTTTATACGCCAAAGTAATTTGATCTATATACCAACAAGATGTTGGTTGAAATGGTCAGCAGTCTTATGGAAAGAATATAAGTTCGAATTCTTGGAAGAGCACTTGTTGGGAAGGCTTTAACCTTTAACGCTTCTAATCCAACAAAGATTAGACCCAAGTCTAAAGTAATTTGGGGATACTCTAGGTTTATACCAAAAGTAATTTGATCTCTATAAATATATAATTATACATATATTTTTGTCTCATAAAAATCAAAACGTAGATAAATGGTTATTAAACTTTTTAGAAATCTCAGGATAAGTTGGGGGTCGAGTCCTGTTCCAATCCAGAAGTAACTCTGGTCATGATCAATGTGGACTTATGGAGGGAAGAAGATTTTGTTTTTTTAATAAAGCATGAAGAGAATTTATATAAATATGGGCGAATTAATGTACTTTAAGTTTTAATTTCATTAATGTCGTCCCTTATAACTTAAAATTAAATTTCCTTAAATTAAGAAACTTTATTGAAATCTTGGCAAAAAAAAAAAAAAAAAACAGCATCTTTATTGAAATAAAATTCAAGTTTATTTTTTTTATAATTAAATTTATTCAACTTTTATTTTATCATTATCCATAATACTTCAAGACACGTCGTTTAGTAATCTCACATATTGATAAACAAACCAAAATTGTGTGTAAATATATATAATTGTCCCAACTAAAACTTTATTTTGCTAAACAAAAAACAAAATTCAAACACAGAGACTATAAAAGGAGATCCAATGATTCTAACATGTTTGATTTTTCTTTTGCCAACATAGATGCAATGGTTCCACTTCCACCTTTCACTTTCAGCTTTCCCCTGTACCCACCTGTCGTTGGTTACGCGCACACATTTAAGTGCCAACCTGTTGAAGATACACGTACAATCAAAATTTCATTTCATATATGTGCATGCTATACTTAAATGGGTCCCTTCTCTTTGAAACCAGTTTCATGTAATCAACATTGAAATATAAACCATGCATATCAAATTTGAATCACTAGTATAAAAAAGGTGTTTTAGACTGACACATTTAGACCGATTGTAGCGGATAAGATTTAAAAGAAATGACTGGTGGCATTTTCGTAATTATAAATAAATTGGGAGACCAGTTATTCTATTAACCAGTCTAAGAAATATTATTTAGACTGGTTCTACATTAACCGATCTAAAAATATTAAACCTGTTAGACCTGCTTGGATTTTAAACCAGTCTAAAAGGTTAAGCGAGAAAAAAAAAATTAAAAACTCATTACTTTTTTAGATCGATTATTGAAACAATCGATCTAAAAAATATTTATTTTAAACCAGTTAATATAATAATTGGTCTAAAAGAAAGCTTTTTAAGACCGGTTATTCTAACAATCGGTCTAAAAGATAGACTTTTAAGACCGGTTGTTAGCAAAATTGGTCTTAAAACTGTTTTAAGACCGGTTATTTTTATAATGGGTCTTAAAAGTCTTCCCCAAATTACTTTTGTGGCTTAAGCTCCCCGTCTTCTTACATTCTGAAATCCTTCTACGCTTAACAGCAAACACTCAAGAATGAACATATCCTCTAAAGCAGTCATTACAAGAGTGGAATTAGTGTGTCACCTTGGATTGGTATTGCACTTCCGCCATGAGAATGGGATCTTGGAGCTAGCATCCCCGTTGCGTAGTTTTAGGGCATACCGGTCCTCTCTATATTCATTGAGTGTTGAGGTGTGACGGTGCTTAACACAATCTCTTCTCATTTTTATGCATCGTCAATCTGCGAAATTTGGATAATAAACTTGTTGAAGCCCTAATTATCTTCCAAGTAGTTTTTTTCTTCGTCTATAGTTTATTTCTTTGAGAATTGAATTGTGTTGTCAAGTCATGGAACTATTTTTTTGTGTTATGTCTACTGACGCATAATTCTGTTAATTCTAAAAAATTTTTAGAACTTATTCGATTGAATACCTGCTGTGGTGCACTGAATCTCAAACACTTGAATTCATCTAAAACACTTGTTCTCTAGAAGTGTTTTGCATAATTGTATTTTGATCCTGAATTGTTATTGCTGAATATGCTCTCTTGATTTGAGATTTCTAAAACTACAAATATCCACTTAAATTAATTAAAAAAAAAACTAGATTCTTGACTTTTGTCATTGCATTGAATCATATATCTTTAGACTAACTCTAGAGTTCTTCCTCATATCCACTGAATTGATTTAAAAAACTAGATCCTAGAATTTGTTTCATGTATGTTTAGGATACAAAATATTATTTTAAAGTGAATTTACACTGCTTATATTAATCTCATGCTTTCTCAATAGATGGAACTACACCAGCAAGGGTTTTTTTGCTTATCTGTCATGAAAAGTTTAAAGCATTAAGGTCTGTCAACATGTTTTGAAATTAATTACCTAACAGAACATGAATATGGAAAGAACATATGAATGTTAAAAGGATTCCTCAATAGAGAGAGTAACAAATGTACCAAAACTCCAAGACGAGTTTACCATGACCACCCATTAAGGAAGTCATCATTAAATGATATTTATGGATTATGATTTTGTAATCACATTTATATGTAGGAACCTACTTTAGTCCAATACTTATATTTTGGCTATTTAATGTTGAAATGAACGAACTGCAGTTGAATTCTTCTGCTCATTATTTTATTAATTATTATGATTTTTTATTTTCTCTTTAGGAATCTTTGATAAAGACTAAAGTAGTATGGGAAGCTTATGTCCTATATGGGAATGATAGACCTAGGGAAAATAGATTTAAAGTGTGTTTGGTTTCACATTAAAACATACGAAATAGTTGGTGAGGTGTCCAAAAGGGAAAGGGCAATATTAATTACCTCACATGTGTCTTGAGATGCCATGAGGTGTGTGCCAAAGAGTGAAAAGATCTTTGGTTGGATATGTATATAGGGAAGAAAAGGTTCATAGGGGAATGAGGAAGTATTAAGCTTTATATGAGGAGGGAGCCTGAGCCTCTTGAATGCTTACCCTAAGAAGGGTGTTTTCAATCCTCTCCCACATTCCTTCTTGTTTTCTTTACTCTCAGACATCACATTTGTGCTATGTCCACCACATTTTACCTTGCCATCTTAGTCGATTACATTAGATGTGTCTTGTAAAACGTGTCGTGTCCGGCCTTCAACTCGGTCCTAAAATATTAAATATACAAGAAATAGGTCATAACCTATCCGACTATCATTTTAGACTCTTCCATAGTGTTTCTTGTGGTTATATTAGTCTATGATGAAAATTTACCAAAATGCCCCCGGGACCTCAGCCCGGTCCCACCGTACCTGGCCTAACTGTATGTTTTTCCAAAATTTTGACTAGGGCTATCTTGATGTATTTTCACCTGAGGAATCTATTTTTGACCTTGGTTTTCTCAAATTCTAGCCCCAATTATGAATTTACCCCTAGCAGCCCTTATATGAGGGTTTTAAGACTAGTTTTTTGTCATTTCACTTTCTAGGGCTTTTCTTACTTCGCACCAAACATGAACCCTACACAATTTTCCATTCTAAACACAATGAAATCATCAAAAACACCAAAATCTAGTCCCAACACAGCCCAAAACATATATGGACGAAATTCTTTAAAAAAATTGGAGAAATGGAGTTGTGTTTCAACCTCTAAGGCCTACTCCTTTCCACTTCTAATCCATTATTAAGCCTTTTAAACACCTACTAAACATGATTTAAAGAAATTTGGGCAGCATGACCCCTTAGGGTTAGGACTTTCCAATTTTACAAACTTCACCAATTCATGCCAACAATCCAATCACAACAACAACACAACCTTGAATTCAACAAAGAGAGTAATGTTTATGAGTCTACCTTTGATTTCTCTCTCTAGACTCCAATTTCGTCCTCCCTCTCTCCTCTTTCCCTTCATTTCATCTTCCTATATGCCTGTTTCAAGAAGGATTAGAGGATAGAAAGAGTTGCTCATGAATTTAGAGGCAAGAACATATGAATTTCACAACCCTAACCTTTGATTTTGCTTCTTCAAGCTCCCTTGTGCTCTCAAGCTTCTCAAGACTCCAAGACACTTTCTCTCTCCTCTTTCTCTTGCTCTTAGGAGTCCAAATGGGGTGGGAAGAGATGAAGCCACATATTTAATAATATCTCCCATTTCTCTTAATTAACTTTATCCAAAAATTGGGATTTTTATGACACACTTGTACTTGATCTTATCTACCACAAGTATGACTCTTCCTCTTTCTCCTCTCCTTATTGCCCAACATAAATGAGAAAGAGAAATGAGATGATAAGGCTTAATAATATGTCCCATTTTCCCTTATTTAATAAATGGTAGTTTAATGAGTTATGACATCACATTATACTTGACTTTATCCTCTTATAATTAGTGTCATAAACTCCACTTGAAATTGAACCAACTCCTCCTCTTCCTTTAGCCCATAAAATGACGTCCAAGAGTCCCTTCCCAAATCAATTTGGGCTTCATTCCATTAGTCCAATCCTTATGTACAAGAAATATTATTTTATACTTAATTAAGCATGTGCTCAACTCCAACCATTATAAATTAATCATTTGCCTTAAGATATTGATACTTGGCATGTTTATAAGCCAAATAATTATTTTCCCCTCTTATTTCCTTATTTCACAATTTAAACAATTGCCAACACATTTTATTTTCCAATTTTCAGAATAGTTGGCCTTCTTGGCAGGTTTTATGCCCTAACTTTGAAAAATCATAACTAAATTTGTAGACATCGTTTCGGAGCAATTGCAAAGGCTATAGAACCCTTATTGAGTCTAGTTTCAAGGAAAAATATGGACTTTAGCCAGCTGGAAGCATATCGTTCCCAGATTTCATTTCTTTGACCGCTGCTCCAGAGACATTCTAGGTTTTCTGGGCTAACCTCAAAAATTCATATCTTTTTGCATATAGCTTCAAATGATTCATATGACCCATCAAATTAAAGCTTAGGATGTCTACTTCCACCTTGTAAAATTTCATAATTTTTGCTTATCATTTGTTCTTCCAAAATCACATGACAAACTCACTGCTTCACAGGGGATTTCACTGAAAACGCTGTTCACCTTTCCATTTTCAATATTTAGTTCCTTTTGCCTCAAATATTCACCATTTCATTGAATATGTAAAATAATCACAATATGCTATTGGTAAATAAAATTTAGGGTGTTACAGTTCTCCCCCACCTAAATAAATTTCATCCCCAAAATTTGCTACACATTCATAACCATAAACTCCGGGATAACACTTTTGCGTATGTCGCACTGACATCATTACCGCTGATCAAGATCTACTGAACAGACTAAGATCCCTAAATTTCCCTGATTGACATTTTGTTCATAATTCATCATATTTGCCATTTACTCTATCTTACAGCTCATTGCGTCAATGACGACATTAGCCTACCCTGGACAACATTTTCATTCTAGGTCTTAATCTTTCAACAACTCTATCCACTTACATTACGTCATATTTCTGTTTTTTTATCATACACACATTTCAATCTTTGTGGTCACAATACAACTCCGCGATTACGCCATAAAGGCAATGTTTCCAGATTCAATATAAACATTATTATCATCAACTCAAGATTATGGATGGAATAGTTCAGTTCTCAAAGTTTCAGCTGACGAGATGCATGCGCCCTCACTCAACTCACATCAATTCTCATCTAAATCTATGCCTACTCGTATTTGGGACTCAATTCCCTTCCCAATCCATGCCATCTGGCATTAGTGAAGACAACAAAGGTCCACCATGGATTTGAGATTATCAATGTTGCTACTTTAATAAATTTTCATCATCAACTCTCTAAAACTCCTTTCATCGTTATCATCCCATGCATATGTTGAGTTCTGAGAAATTTTGATATAGACATCTCATACTAATCAACAAGACTCAGAACATTGCATATTGCCACCACAGTTTCTGGCCTTCTTAATTCAGTACTGCTTCCACTTTACCAAGGTCCACCAGAATCCCTTGCTATAAGACTACTTGGCCCAGACATATTACCTCTGAAAGCCATACTCACATTTACTTGACTTGGCATAGAGTTGTTTTTCCCTTTACCATATATAATTCTATTCATAGTTATTACTCACGTGTCATTTTACCCTGTGAGTTTATCAATTGGTCATCAACCAACCAGATTTCGCGGATTACCGCTAAGCCATACAGCATGAAATAGTAGACAATCAAGTCTACTAGTGATCAGGTCCCTCGGCATTCATTATGTGATTCATACATACATCGGCTGTGACAATTCTGAGACCCATAGGTGTAGGCACATTCTATTCGTATGGGAATCTATGTATACTTGCCAATTCTACTACCCTTTCTAAGGTAGCCCATTCACTCCGGAACAAATTCCAGAGAATTCGTCAGCTTACCCGGCTGTCAAAACACGATTCCCTACTATCATTTATGACATTCTAATACCTCGAACAATTTAGGCCATATCGAATGCCTAAGGAGTCAATTCAACTACTAAGTTTAATCCTCTGATATAGTTCTCTCAATCACAACTCAACCTCAATTTCATAGAGGTTCAAAATCATTTCACCTCAATTATGGCTATTGTCCACCCATATCATTCAGAAGGACCTAGGGATTTACTAATCACTGTCTTATCTTTTATTTTCTCTATTCTATTCGCATTAAGGACTAATTTCCCCAATTTAAACAAATATCAAACATTACTAGGAATTATATGTAATGAAAAGTAATTAAAACTCAAACCATGCATTGAGTTGTCATTAAAAGTAATCATACCTTGGATAAGTTCAAGGGATTTTCTAGCCTCCACCTAAATTATCGTATGGGCCACGCTTTGGGCTCCAAGTCTAGACTCCACTAGTTGTTGCTTCTATAGGCAATCCATAGCAAGATGTCCTGGTTCTAGACACAGATAACAGATTTGACTAGCTGGATCCTGTTCAGTTGAATTGTATCTTCCTGATGCCTCTCTACATGATTTACCAGGATGATATGGCTTGTGACACCACCAGCATTTTCTGGTCTTAGCGGAATTTTGACCTACGCAGCCTTTAGCCTATTTCAGCCTTTTATAGTTTCCTTCAGACAATTCACCCCGATTCTTGCATTTTTATGTGGAACTCCCACTACTAGACTCATTATTGTAATTGTCACTTCTGTCAGGGTGCAAGCTCAACAAGTCGTTCTTGGTAAGTCGACATTCTTCAACCGCCTTAGCAAACACTATAAAGTGTTTAGAAATCAATTTCTTTCTCAGTTCTAGCTTCAACCCTTGTATCAATATATTGGTGCTCCAATCCTCATCATCCCGATATCTTAAATATGAGGAATACCAAGACAATCAGACATAATGCGACAAGTACTCATCGAAGCTCTCTTCATTATCATGTCGTATATTAAGGAATTCCTTTTCTTATGCTAACTTGTTTGGTTGAGAGAAATATCTTTCATCAAATTTCCCCTGGAACATTTCTCATGTCACTAGAATATTCCATATTTGTAGAGTCAACTCTGTATTCCTCCACCATATATCCGCCTCTCCTTCTAGTATGTGAATGACTAGCAGAACTTTAATATCATCGGTGCACATCAGCCTTGTGAAAATTTGCTCCAGTATGGATAACCATTCATCTGCTTGTAGAGGGTCAAATCTTCCTCGGAAGGTAGAAGGTTGTTGTTTCTCAAATCGTTTCACCCATGTTTGAAAAACATTCATTTCATAAATGAATGCAGGTGGCATCTGTAATACCCCGAATTCTGAGACTTGAGGCTAGAGAATAAGCCTGAGATTAGTGGACTGCTAATACCTGGTTTAGCAGGATCTCAAATTGTGATTAAGGGCTAATGACTCCAAAAGTGGAAGTGGTTAGTGATAAATGAACCCTTTTGGAGATTATGGTGTGAGTTGGCACCCGATGTGATTCGTATGTTCTGTGAGCAGCGCCGAAACCCTGTATTTGAGTTTAATTATGGATTAACATCTAAATTGAATAAAAATAAGGGGAAGGATGCATTGTGAAAGAAAATGAATGAGAAAATGATTTTGATGGTGATTCCAAGTGGATTGTCATAATCAGGGGCAAAACGGTAAAGTTACCGACCAATTGATTGGTTACCAAAGAGGAAGCTCCTTGGTAACTCAAAGATCAATGGTTAGGATTGATTTGTGTATTAGATCAAGGGGCAGAATCATGTGTATGTGTGTGCATGTGAGCCCATGGAGGATGTTGTAAGATGTTGACATGTGGCATTTTGTGGACCCTTGGATTGGGTCAACATGTTCAACTCATTTTTCCTCTCTCCTCTCTTTATTTGGACGTTTTGGCTCCCAAAAAACTGATCCTCTCTTCATCTCTTCATCTTTATCTCTCATCTCTCTCTTCGTCCTCCATGGATGCCAAGCTCAAGGAAGAAAGAGAAAGGAAGAGTTCAATGTTTAGGTGAGATAATGTCCTCTAATTCTCAAATACCCTTCTTTAATGTTGTTCATAGTGATGAGAGCTTCATCTCTATGGTTTTAGATTCTTGATTGGAGGTGTTTGGTGGCTTGAGGAAATTTGGAAAGATGAAGAATCAAGGAATTGGTTTGGGAAAGAGGAAGAGGTGAGTATTTGAAGCCTTTTGATCTAAGTTTTGTGATTTGTGGAGGAGTATAGTGAATTTCGAATTTTGCCCTGATTTTCTTGTGATTTTGGATTGGATGAATTGGGTTGTGTTTTATGTTGAAAATGGTGCCATGTTGTGGTAATTGGTCATTGGAATTGATTTGGGAACTTAAATTGGAAGAGTTGTGATGTTGTGGTTTGAATTGTGATTTGTGTGACATGTTGTGGTAACATGTCAATATGATTTGAATTTGATTGATTTGGTGTTTCCAATGGATTCCTTGTGAAATTTTGTGTGAGAATGATGCTTGATGTGAATTTGGGAACCATTGGAATCATTGTGCAAAACTTGAAAAACTGTCAATTGGAAGTTCTGTCTGGGCAGTCTGTTTGTGTTGCCGTTTTGAATGGGCAAATGATGTTAGAAAATTCTGAAACTTTCCAGTCTTAAATTTCACCTCCCAAGGTTCAAAATGGACATATAATTTGTGCCATTTCGTTCTGGGAACTGGGAGTTATAGCTGTCCAAAGTTTGAGGTCGAAAATGGATTCTGTTTTGGGACAGTCTTGAATTTTTGGGAATTCTGTATTTATGTGGTGATTTACAGTATTGTCCAATATTTTTCCTGTGTAGAGGACTTGAATAACTTTAATTTGGATCTGGGATCACCTCATTTCAATTTTTGTGGAATTAGTTATGATTTTTGGAAGTTCAGCCAAGAAACTGGATTTTCTTGGCCGCGGCCAGCGGATTCTGGGCCGCGGCCCAAATGTTTCTGGGCAGTTTTGGGCCGCGGCCAGTGGATTTTTGGGCCGCGGCCCACCCCCAAAAATCAGCATTTTGGACTTTTAAAAGGTGATCTTTGGTCAAATGTTTCCCAAGCCTTTAGGCATATGTTTGGGCTTTGATCAGCCACCTAAAGGTCGTTAATAATAACCAACTTAAGTGTTTGAGAGTTAAGGAATTGGAAAAGGGATTAACCCTATGTCCTTGTTTGGTTATAGGGTTTGGTGTTCGCCCTGAACGTGGTTCGATATTCGTCTGGTCGTGAGTAAGTTGTGCTGGAGCTTACGTGGAAAGAGGGTAGGGAACATATCTCTTCTGCTTGTATTTGATATATATGTGTTAGTGTGTTGGTGCATGTCTTAGCTTTGCATAATTATGTGTAATTTGAAGCTATGTTTCAATTTATGCCATGGCCATAGGTATATTGTTAGAAGCATTGAGCTTGCAAATTGTCATTGTGTTATCATAAGTTGTGTGATGCAAGCATGTCATGCATTAAACATTTATCGTACATGCATATTAATATTGTTATCCTACTAAGATTCTCTTGAATCTCACCCTCCCCTACTAACCTTTCAGACAGGGTAGTAGATCAAGGATATAGCGAGTAGCTAAAGGCGATGAAGACTTCTTCGGGATTGAAGATGGTAGTTGGTTATCTTAGTTGGGATTTATATTTGGATAATTGTATTTGGTTATTTGGATGAATACATGTGGATGTAGATTTGATTATTTGTATTGAGTTTTGTTGTGTAATCCCCATATGAGGGCTTGTATGGGCTAATGTGCCCTATGAAGCTTGAGTTAATAAATGGAATCCGGGATTGCCGGGATTATTATATTGCGTACTCTGATATATTAAATGTGATTTATCTTCGCATAGTAATTGTATTCGGAATGTGAATGTGAGACCATGTTATAAATGATTTCGAAAGGTATTTGTGAAAACCCCGTCTGGTAGATGGGTTTGTAAATTGTAGTTTTGTTTCTTATTGGTCTCTATTTCACTTTAATCGCGTATTTCGGATATAATTACGGCAAGGGGGTTACAGCATCTCTTGATGAAGTTGCACAGATGAACTATATTCACCTACGTGCCTTTTAAGATGCTCTAATCTTCCCTGTCTCTGTCATATCTCATGCAGCTCATCTTTCAGATCATCTATCTCAAGTTGTTGTCGTACCATCTTGTTCCGTATTTGGTGGGTAGAGTCAGGGCTAACCTCCCAGTTTGGGTCATAATCTCCTTCCCTTGTACACATCATTTTGATACCTCGCTAAATAAAATAAGAAAAAAATAAATTTCCATATAAATGCACAGGTATTCTCGTCATTTCATAATAATTTGGGTAAATAAATTGTTAAATATTCATACATTAGATATTTACAGTAGTTATGGAAAACTAGAGACAATACGCAACTTACAAACTACTGTCATCACAATATCAATTCTGATACCATTATCAGAATTGTTACTACTGGCATTTTGATACCGTCTTTACATGTATCGATTCTTTTATCCAGCGCACTACTGTTCATGACATATTGTCTTTTACATATCCAAAATATCATTTCTTTGTACTCTCCCAAAATACTGACTCTAGCTAACTCTTTCTCTATCTGTCGACTCCACTTGTCTGCCCTTAACTCGTAATAAGTGCCAGTCAGCTCTGATCACTAAAATAGCTTGCGTAGGCCCCACATCACAACTCAGTGTACATGAAATCTCACACTAACCCTATGATGTGCTTCTAGAAAGTCTAGAAGTTCACCTTCAGGCCTCGCTTGACGATAAGGTTCTTTTGTCTATTCTAGAATGTTGCGTTCGGGAAGAATTACATCATGGAAAGAACCCAGCACTCGTCGGTCACCATAATCCCCAATGGTATCAACAATCGATACAATGTCTCTTCACCGTCAAGGAATGCATCATACCAGCCCCTCGGGTATCGTGCTCTTGTAATGCTCTATAGTACTTAGCCATGAAAAGGTAGGATAGCTCCATGTCTAGCTTCAGATTGTACACCACCTGTACCGGTTCTGCCTGAGATTCCTGGTCACTCATCTTGTCCAACAAAATTTCCTCTAGCGCCTCTTTAGTCTCGTCAACCTCTATCATTATCATCTCACTATCGATGCTAATCTCAATCACAGGCTCATTCTGACCATCCATGATGTCCTCTTGCCATGCAAACGAACTATATCAGTATACAATTCTAACAATGCCAGAATTGCTTGTTAGCTTTGATACCAAAAATATCAACACCGGTACCTATTTCGATAATCAGACAGTAATAAAGACGGAATTCATGGGCATACAAAAAAGTACAATTATACTATAAAATATTCATTTACAATCCCAACATAGTCCGTCAACGAAAAGCAAAAAATACAGTCGAAGTTCTAATATATACAGGATAACCCAAAATTATCTAAGGCATAAACTAATTATAACCATGATCTCGTCCTCACCTCGAGACATGAGCCAATTACTTCTCGGCATCTATGCCTTTGCCTTTCGATCTACTGGCACCCGCTGAGAGGTTTATTTAAAAATAGGGTGAGATTCATAAGAATCCCAATAGAGACATACTATTATCATACAAAATATGAAAAGTAAATATGATATGTCATGTATCCACCAATTAATGAATAATATAAAAACATCATCTGCATGTATACATGAGTAAGGCCCAACTCCACTTATTTGAACCGGTTGGGTTCTCACCAACTCTAGTGTAAGTGCCTCTGACACTACTGCCCTTCTATGGGCAAAACATGTTCATTAATAAAGTACATTTACAACAATGGCATCCACACAATCATATAACTATGGTATGATGTATGAAGGATAATGTGCCTACCTTAAAGCTTTATAAATCCCTTTTTAGATGCGTCTCGTAAAACATGTCATGTTCGGCCTTCAACTTGCTCTAAAATATTAAATGTACAAGAAATAGGTCATAAACTATCTGAATATCATTTTAGACTCTTCCATAGTGTTTCTTGTGGTTATATTAGTCTATGATGAAAATTTACCAAAATGCCCCCGGGACCTCAGCCCGGTCCCACCGTACCTGGCCTAACTGTATGTTTTTCCAAAATTTTGACTAGGGCTATCTTGATGTATTTTCACCTGAGAAATCCATTTTTGACCTTGGTTTTCTCAAATTCTAGCCCCAATTACGAATTTACCCCTGGCAGCCCTTATATGAGGGTTTTAAGACTATTTTTTTTGTCATTTCACTTTCTAGGGCTTTTCTTACTTCGCACCCAACATGAACCCTACACAATTTTCCATTCTAAACACAATGAAATCATCAAAAACACCAAAATCTAGTCCCAACACAGCCCAAAACATATATGGACGAAATTCTTTAAAAAAATTGGAGAAATGGAGTTTTGTGTTTTAACCTCTAAGGCCTACTCCTTTCCACTTCTAATCCATTATTAAGCCTTTTAAACACCTACTAACCATGATTTAAAGAAATTTGGGCAGCATGACCCCTTAGGGTTAGGACTTTCCAATTTTACAAACTTCACCAATTCATGCTAACAATCCAATCACAACAACAACACAACCTTGAATTCAACAAAGAGAGTAATGTTTATGAGTCTACCTTTGATTTCTCTCTCTAGACTCCAATTTCGTCCTCCCTCTCTCCTCTTTCCCTTCATTTCATCTTCCTATATGCCTGTTTCAAGAAGGATTAGAGGATAGAAAGAGTTGCTCATGAATTTAGAGGCAAGAACATATGAATTTCACAACCCTAACCTTTGATTTTGCTTCTTCAAGCTCCCTTGTGCTCTCAAGCTTCTCAAGACTCCAAGACACTTTCTCTCTCCTCTTTCTCTTGCTCTTAGGAGTCCAAATGGGGTGGGAAGAGATGAAGCCACATATTTAATAATATCTCCCATTTCTCTTAATTAACTTTATCCAAAAATTGGGATTTTTATGACACACTTGTACTTGATCTTATCTACCACAAGTATGACTCTTCCTCTTTCTCCTCTCCTTATTGCCCAACATAAATGAGAAAGAGAAATGAGATGATAAGGCTTAATAATATGTCCCATTTTCCCTTATTTAATAAATGGTAGTTTAATGAGTTATGACATCACATTATACTTGACTTTATCCTCTTATAATTAGTGTCATAAACTCCACTTGAAATTGAACCAACTCCTCCTCTTCCTTTAGCCCATAAAATGACGTCCAAGAGTCCCTTCCCAAATCAATTTGGGCTTCATTCCATTAGTCCAATCCTTATGTACAAGAAATATTATTTTATACTTAATTAAGCATGTGCTCAACTCCAACCATTATAAATTAATCATTTGCCTTAAGATATTGATACTTGGCATGTTTATAAGCCAAATAATTATTTTCCCCTCTTATTTCCTTATTTCACAATTTAAACAATTGCCAACACATTTTATTTTCCAATTTTCAGAATAGTTGGCCTTCTTGGCAGGTTTTATGCCCTAACTTTGAAAAATCATAACTAAATTTGTAGACATCGTTTCGGAGCAATTGCAAAGGCTATAGAACCCTTATTGAGTCTAGTTTCAAGGAAAAATATGGACTTTAGCCAGCTGGAAGCATATCGTTCCCAGATTTCATTTCTTTGACCGCTGCTCCAGAGACATTCTAGGTTTTCTGGGCTAACCTCAAAAATTCATATCTTTTTGCATATAGCTTCAAATGATTCATATGACCCATCAAATTAAAGCTTAGGATGTCTACTTCCACTTTGTAAAATTTCATAATTTTTGCTTATCATTTGTTCTTCCAAAATCACATGACAAACTCACTGCTTCACAGGGGATTTCACTGAAAACGCTGTTCACCTTTCCATTTTCAATATTTAGTTCCTTTTGCCTCAAATATTCACCATTTCATTGAATATGTAAAATAATCATAATATACTCTTGGTGAATAAAATGCCCCCACCACTGGAATCTCATTCAGCTATCAGTGGTGTAAAGCAAAATAATTTGAATTTTTTTAGTCGATTTATTTATTAGAAGGGTCTACATATAGATGAGGAAGGAGCCCTAGCATTTATGGCTCTTAACAATAATATCTAATCTAGTCTTGGTTGCTGTATATAAGTTTGAACCTTTGATTTGTTAACTTCTTAAGGTCACTTTGCCCAAAAGAAAATGAAAGTACAAGAATTCTTTTGTCATGATGCCAAGCTTTTGGTGCTGAGGGAAAGAAACAAAATAGTATATTAATAACTACTTTATCATGAATTTGGATGAAGTAGCTCTTTCACTATGATTGACATTTGTTTTTTATTTGTGCAGAGAAATCATTTGCCAAAGGCCAAGACGATGTGTCACAATCTTGGTACTTGACTCCACTTTCTAGGATATGAGTGATATAGGCATGAGATTTGAGGGACTGACTTCTATACTTTTTCTTCCCTTTGTATTCTGTAAAACTGAGGAATTTCTACTGTAGCTTGTATCAATCCTTGAATTTTATCGCTGTCATTGTCATTCAAAGTTTTTCATCCATTTCTGAGCAAATTCGTCTATTTGGACATTCCTTCATATTACACATTGAAATTGATTCATAAGCTATGTTTTAGTTTTAGATAGTTGTTGAGTGCATTTGGAGTTCCTGGAATCTGATTTAAGCTTGTTACTTGAATTGTCCACATTTTTTGGCAAAAAAAAAATTGTCCACATTTGATCTTGAACCTTGATATCTTGCAACATTTCACCAATTGTTAGCTAAATCATTTGATTTGTAGCTCAAAAGTAAGTGTTCTATAATTACCATTTGTTAGAAGTTGATTTAAAGTCATCTAGCTTACACCTTCATTTGTGCTTCTTGTTGATCTTACTGCTGTCATTGCTTCTGTGAAATCTATGTTACATTGCTTCTGTGGAATCTAGGATAGAAATGGCTTGCTTCGTAGGGTATATAAAAGGGACATTTTTTGTAAAAAAAAAAAACTTTTAAGACCTGTTGTAGCTACAACCGATCTTAAAGGTGTGACTTTTAAGACCTGTTGTAAGAATAATCGGTCTTAAAGTAAATTTTAAGACATGTTGTTCCTACAATCAATCTTAAAAGTCATACTTTTAAGACCGGTTGTCAAAATAACACACTTTTTAGACCTATTGTAACAAGACCTAATGCACAACCAGTCTAAAATGTCTTTTTTAACCAGTCTAAAAAGTCATTTTTCCAATAGTGAATAGGTCATATTTAGTTCTTTTTTTACTTTTTCTTTAAAAAATAAATTATTTTAATGAGTGTATAACCAAGTTCTCAGACCTAGACCAAAAACCGACCAACCAGCCGTAGACCTAGTACCCTGGTTGGTTCAGTGATCGGTCCAAGTTTAATTACGTTGGTATATAAACTAAAATTAAAATAATTTCTTTACTGTTAACTTTATATTGTGAACTTGTTTCATGCTCATTATTTTCTTTTATGTTGTTCTACATGAGAAAGCACTTGATTCTATTTATAAATCACTTTTAACATGTTTCATGGGATATATACGTACAATCTGGTTCACAATGTGTGCGTGCATCAAATCTGAAACGTGGAGGGGAGTATCATATTTTTCCAAGAGCACCTAGCTTTTTTTATGTCCATGAACTCCTTTGGTCGGCATACAATACCAAGTCCTGTTCTCCCAATTTAGCTTGATTAAAATATAAGTCGGGGTAATTTTTTTTATTTTGAAGGCAAATTTTTTTTATTTTACCCTTTTGTACTATTAAAGTTTATCAATAAATAATTAATTCATCGTAATTAATAAAATATTGAGTTTTGATAAGGGTGTATTTAAAAGATACTACGCATACATTTTTTTGCATCTTTAATGATATAACTCTCATTTAACAGCTCCATCGGCTCCATAATATAAATTATTTTTAGAAAACTTCTTTGACCCACCCATCTGTCATGGGTTCGACGGTCGAAGAGTTAGACTCATCTCTCATTGAGGGGAGTTTCAATTCATGAGAACCTTTTAGTGCTAGAGGAAGCATCGCCATACTCTAGTACATAGTAGCCTTTAAACCTCACGGGCCATCCTTTATAAATGAGGCTGGGGAGAAATTAGGCCAAGTCCGTAGGGCCAGTCTATCTAGGCCCGAGCTTGTCAAGAGATAAGCTTATGATTTAAAACCTTCAGAAGGAGACAGTCCTAAAAGGGTTGGTCCTTTTAGGACCGTTTAACTTTTTTAAAAAATAACTAAATAAGGGTAACTAGGTAGGGCAGTAGACATTAATTTTGGTTTAGACTATAGTCTTAGCATTTGATAGCTCATTTTGTGGATGAGAAGTGGACATTAAAGATTAAGATACTTGCTTTTTGTCACACCCCCCACTGTTGTTGGACCTCACTGCTGCTGGTGGCATCCGGCCACGGGGTCAAGGGTATGACTTAAAGGAATATTGTCCTCCCATGGGAATTCCTTTCACCTTCCCACACCTCAAACACTTGACCTGGGGCTTAAGTCGAGCGCTTGGCGAAGTGTGGTACCATTGAGCTACCATGGGGGGATATTCCTTTGAGTCATACCCTCGACCCCATGGCCGGATGCCACCAGCAGCAGTGGGGGGTGTGACAATAAAAAGGCGCGCCTTTTTATTGTCACACCCCCCACTGCTGCTGGTGACATCCGGCTATGGGGTCAAGGGTATTACTTAGGAATATTTCCCCCTCCCATGGGAATTCCTTTCGCCTTCCCACACCTCGAACACTTGACCTGGGGCTTAAGTTGTGCACTTGGCGAAGTGTGGTAGTAGCTCAATAGTACCACGCTTCGCCAAGCGCTCGACTTAAGCCCCAGGTCAAGTGTTCGAGGTATGGGAAGGCGAAAGGAATTCCCATGGGAGGGGGAAATATTCCTGAGTCATACCCTTAACCTATGGCTGAATGCCACCAGCAGCAATGGGGTCCAGCAGCAGTGGGGGGTGGAACACTTTTTGTAAGATGGTACCACCACATTCTGTATTTGAGTTGTCTAAGAAGGTGTATGATTGCGTAAAAGATCAGGGAATTCATGATAAAGTGTTGTGGTCTTATGGACTTGTGGTTGACTAATTGGTAGAGTGGTGGTTGTGTGTGGACATTAGTTTTAGTTTGGACTATGGTCTTAGTGTTTGTGTTTTATTAAACATGGATAATGTTTAATGTTTTAACTTAGTTTTAATAATATTTATGTTTTAGATTAGGTATTTTAGTCTTTAATTATGTAGGAAGCGAAAATGTGTTAAACGGGCTCAAAACCCCCAAGCCAACCTGCGAGCTTTCACTAAATAGGTCCGGCCGCTAAAATATGCTCATTTTTTGGACTCGGGCCTAAACAGGCCAGGTCTGGACTCGTGACATGCCGGTCTGTTTTCCTAGAACTAACTTAACCTAGGATAGGTGCCCTATTTGTGAATTGGGTTGATCCCAAACCCCTTCCAAAAATTGCATTACAAAAAATTCTTTGATTTATACTATAAATCATTTGGAAAATAATTAATGCTCATTTGTCAATTTTATTCCTATAATTAATACTTTAATATAACTTGCTATATTTTTCTCTCATTCAAAACCTCATTTAATATATGAGTAAAGTTGATTTTTTTTAATTTAAGACAAATTTAATGAATTAATTGTTATTTTCTTAATTCAAGTGAATTAGCTAAAGTGAGTTATTTCATCAAGAATTTGTTGTATGTGTGCCACGCGGACGATTAATTTTGAATTAAAAACACATTTTAGTATTTTACGCACAATATCAGAAGCAAACTGCTCTATTAGGTTGCTTGGTACTATTGAAATGTCTTAGCTTCATTAAGTTTGTGTCCCAGGTGCAATGGATCGTACATTAATTAATCTGCGACCTTTTACCTAATTAACTAATAATTAATCAAATGATTTGCACAAAACCCTAATCATATTTATGTTACGAATGGATAGGTATCCAATTGATCCGTTCGCCAAAAAGAGCGGAAGTTTCTTTAAGTTCCCTTAATTATTAAAACAAAGAAAATTTAATTTAATTAAATGTTGTAAAATAAAAAACAGACAAAACTTGTCATTTTTGTAAGGAACATTCTCTCTAATAACGGTGGTCCTTAATATAAGAAACAAATTCATTTTTTTCTAAAATTTTAAACTGATATTTTCATTTTTACCATCATTAAATATATGTCACATTGTCTCTACAATAAGTTTTTACTTATTATCTCTCATACACCATTTTATAAATAAGAACATAATTAGAAATAAAAGTATACATCTCACATATTTATTATTTTTAACTAATATTTCGAATATCATGATTTTGGTATCATTCCTTATAACAAGAACTAGAAATAGTTAGTCTTTGGTAGAGGCAGTAATTCGGGTTGGGCTGGCGGGAGGCCAAAATAATCGGGTTCAGGCCGCCATTTGATTTCGAGCTAAACGGGCTTAACCCATTTAGCCTGAGGGTTGATGCAGGCTGGCCCACTTTTTTTAATTTTTTTTTAATTTTTTTCTCAAATACCCTTAATCCCTTATCTCATTTCTTTTAATAATGTGTTTAATTAATTCCCCATACTTTTTATTTGACACTTATTTTCATATTATATTTATTTATTCTACTATTATTAAATTTAAAAGAGATGTGCTTATATATTTTTGTTATGTGTGTAGATGAAAAAAAGGAAAGTATGAATGAAATTGGCTTCTTAACACAAATATATATATATATATATATATAAAGTGCGATGTGGGTGGGTTAAAGAAAAAGGGAGCGAGAATTTAAAAAAAAAATGAGTGAAAAAATATTTTAAAAAAATAAAAAAATAAAAAAAAGGTGGGCTGGCAGGCTCATGCCAGCCCATAAAGGGTAGCCCGCCTTGTCGGACCTGCAACCGGACATGGGCCGGCCCACAACCTGCAGAGCTGTGATCCAAATTCTCAGCTCTAGTCTTTGGCCAATGTATAAGAGTTACATTAAAAAAAAATAGAAAAATAAAATTTTTTTTATTCTCTGCTAATTAATGCCTAATTGGAAACATCCTGCTTATGGAGTAAAAAATCCTGGACAATTACTATTCAAAACAAAACAAAACAAAAATTCATAGACAATCAATTAATCTAATTAAATTAGTTAAATGGGTTTTATATTAAATATGGGAATGAGTACATTATTAAACCATACCAACTAATATTTTTTTATAGAACCAATTAGTGGTATAAATTTTTTTTTCTAAATAATATGTTACATAACAGGGGCTTGTCAATAATTATTGTAAAACATGATAAGAACATTAAAAAAAATAAACAAAAATTAAACTGCAAGACTATAAACCAAGTTAATTAAACCCGGTTTGGTCACTGAACCGGTCGAGATACTAAGTCTAGGGTTAGTAGATCAAATCGAAGTTAAAACGGAGTTAACTCGAGACTAAACAGGTGAAAAATTGAAGATTTTAATATTATTAATATGAAATTTTAAAAAAAAAATTAAAAAATAATAATTTTTTTCGAAAATAAAAAACTTGACCCAGACCTAACTAATCTACCGTTTAATTGGCCTGATTTTGGTCCAGACCAACCAATTCGGTCCGGATCTGACAACCTGACTATAAACAAATCCATGACATGTTTGATTTTTCTTTTGTTAATGAGACTGGTTGGTTCCAGAATTCCTTCTGTGATTCTGTCATGCATTGTACCAACATGTCATTGGCAAACAAAAATAATTAAAAAAATTTTTAACAAAAATTTGTAGCCACTTGTCCCGGATACACGTACCCTGGACCATTCGAAATCTGATAGCTGATGTGATACATGCATTCATTATTATTATTATTATGGGTCCCTCTGTACATGTGATCAATTTGCAAAAGCCATTATAAATTATAAATAATTATAATTTCGTAGGCCTGCAATTAACCAACACTAAAAAATTGTCTCTTACAAAATTATAGCTAAAATAAATACATGTAAGACCAGTCAAAAGATGAAAATATTCGTCAAAGCGTCTCAATCAAATTACTTATTACCCCATCCTCCATCTTTAACGTAAGATATGGGGTTAAAAGGTAAAACCATCCTTAAACTTTTCTTAAAAGTATACCCACCAATATAAATTTTTTTTAATACAAAAATAATCATGAATTTTAAAAAATGATGTAAAAGTAATTATGAACTTTTAAAAATAGTGCAAAAGTAATCATGAATTTTTAAAAAATGAGTAAAAGTGACACTACCGTTAACGGCCGTTTATTCAAAAGTTTTTAAGGGGCAAAAATACCCATAAACTTTTCTCAAGAGTGCACTCACCACCAAAAACTTTTTTTTTTGTGCAAAAATAGATATAAACTTTCAAAAATGGGGCAAAAGTGATGATTATCTTACTAAGTTTAAATGTAATCTTTTGATTGTTCTAAGTCCAGGGAAAAAACACACAGACTTGTCCACCATGATTTTTTCAAGCCAAAAATTGAAAACCCCATCTTCAATGAAGATGACATCACTATCCTGCTCTCACCGACGTGCAGTAAATGAAATTGTTGAGATCCTTCCCCATCAACAATTTTGGCAACTGCATTTACGAAACCATTGATATCAACAATTCTATTTACGGCATGTCGGTGAGAGTAGGATGACGACATCATCTTCATTGAATATTAGTTTTTCAATATTTGGTTTGGAAAAATCATGATGAACGAGTCAAGGTGCTATTTTCCTGGACTTAGAACAATCAAAAGATGACATTTGAATACAGTAAGAAAACTATCACTTTTACTCCATTTTTGAAAGTTTATGGTTACTTTTGCACTTAAAAAAAAAGTTTATGGTGGTAAGTGCACTTTTGAGAAAAGTTTGAGTATTTTTGCCCCTTAAAAACTTTTGAGTAAAATGCCATTAACTGTAGTGTCACTTTTTCCCCTTTTTTAAAAGTTCATGGTTATTTTTACACAATTTTTAAAAGTTCATGGTTATTTTTACACTAAAAAAAAAAGTTTATGGTGGTGGGTGCACTTTTAAGAAAAGTTTAAGGTTAGCTTTGCCCCTTAACCCTAAGATACATAAATTTACCTAATTTAATTATATTCTTGACAAAAAAAAACCTAATTTAATTATATTGAAAATTTTAGTTAAATTAGTTATTATGATATTTTTTTCCTTAAAGCACCTTAGTTAATATGAAATTTTGTTAAACATCATAATCATCTTTCTTAATTCTTCAATCTTTTGTTTACTTATTTATTGTTGAGAGAACATCAATATGGGTAAATTAGTAAAAGATTGACAAATATACATTATATTTAAAACCAATATCAACTCACTAATTAAATTTTATATTAAGGGTTGGAGAAAGTACTTTCTCGTTGTCATCATTTGATAAATTAAAGGGGAAATCCCTTAAAAAACTTTAAAATGTCAAAAGAGAAAAAGATGTTCAAAATATTCATAATATCAAAGAGATGTTATGGTATGATTCGTCCTTTTAAAAATTAGAAGAAAATGACATAATTGTCCCTCTAAGTTTAAAATTAAGAACAGAGATGAAGATGTGATTTCACAAGTTATGATAAAGGTTTTCACAAATTTAGATAAAGTTTTCACAATTTTTCATAAGAATTTCATAAGTTGAAAATCAATATTCACATGTTGATAAGGGTTTCATAAGTTCGGATAAAGTTTTTATAAGTTCTCAAAAATAATTACATAAGTTTCTTAAAAAATTTCATAAGTTGCAAATTTGAATTCACAAGATGTGATAAAGGTTTCATAAGTTCGGATAAGGTTTTCACATGTTATCAACATAATTTCACAACTTCCTTAAATAATTTTATAAGTTGCAAATTTTGATTTACAATATCTTAGAAGGCTTTCACAAGTTCTGACAAAAGTTTCATAATTTCTGGCAAGATATCATAAGTTCCCAAAAGAATTTCAAAACTTCCCTAAAATGTTTCACAAGAAGTTGTAAATTTTGATTTAGAAGATCTGATAAAGGTTTAACAAGTTCATGCAAGGTTTTCACAAGTTCTCAAAAGAATTTCATAACTTTCTTAAAGAATTTCACAAGTTGCAATTCAAAATTCACAAAATCTAATAAGGGTTTCATAAGTTCTAATAAAAGTTTCAAAAGTTTAGATAATGTTTTCACAATTAATTTTTGTCAAAGTGAAAATTAAACTCTAAAGGACAATTATGCCATTTCCTTTTAATTTTGAAAAGACGAATCATGCCCATGAACACTTCATGCCCATTTTGGGAGGGGGTGAAATTGAACCAACTTTAATAGATTAGGGGCAAATTTGCACCCATTAACACTTTAAGGTGTTGATTACACCTAACAAAATAGTTTAGGGTGTTAAAAACACCTTTACACCTTTTTGTTTAGAAAAATTTCAATTAAAGACTACTGTAGAGAATTAATTTCAGCTGGCCCCCAATAGAATCTAAAACATCACTACAGTCCAAGGTGGCTAATAAAGTGAAATTAATTTGTGATGGTAAAAGATAAAAATGGCCCTTTCACTAGTTCCCCTCTCTCTCCACCGGTTCTAGCTTCTCTATCATGTGTTTCTCTTTCTCCCTTGGCTTGTTAGATCTCATATATTTTGATGATAACAAAGATTGGACTAATGATAAAAGAGAATATGATAACAAACAAATGAACAAAGTAAACAAATCATTACTTGAATTAAGCCTTGGAGTAATCAAGGAGGAGTAGTAGATTTTGTCATGGCTTACTCAAGTGACTACTCGAGTAAGGGAAGCTTTTACTCGAGTAACCACTCGAGTAATCATGCAAAATATCATACAGAGAAGCACTGCCAAAATGTGGAAGAAGTTACTCGAGGGGCTACTCGAGTAATCTGCAAAATTATATAGACCATTACTCGAGTAGCCACTCAAGTAGCAACATGAGCATAAGAGTTTACTCAAGTAGCCACTCGAGTAATCAGTTTAAATATCTTCCAGTAGCTCTCAGTCAAGAAATGCAACAATTTACTCGAGTAGCTACTCAAGTAACCAAGTGAGAAAAAGACATTACTCGAGGGAGCACTCGAGTAATCTACAGAGTTATTTAAAGTATTACTCGATGGGTCACTCAAGTAATCAGGTAAGCAAAGAACAGGTACTTTCGGCCAAGAATTTGATGCTATTACTCGAGGGAGTAATCGAGTAATCTGTAAACTTATTTAAAATTTACTCGAGGGCTCACTCGAGTAACTTGTGAAAAAACGACATGGCCACTCGAGTAATCAGGTATTTTCAAGGTTTGTGATGTATCTTACTCCATGTCTTACCCGAGTAATAATTTATGAAAAATATTGAATTACTCTCTGCCATGTTTTTGATAGCTTTACTCGAGGGACAACTCGAGTAATGAGCATGATCACTCGAGTAATGAAGTCCAAAAAACTTATCTTTAATCCAATGTTTATTGAATTATTTTCTATATGATTAACCATTCATTGTATTAGTATCCTAAGTATATTTACAGAGAAACAATGAAGAGATCATGCCAGAAGTGAAAAGTCAAATAAAAGGTCTGAACGCTCATCTACCGCTACCTACCGCAAACGGATAGTTTTCAAATTAGAAGAATAGTCAACCATTGTTGCGTGATTCTAACGGACATATTTGAAATGCTTCCAACGGACACTACAAATCATCTATATATATGGAGCATTCAAAGAGCAGAGTACAACAACTGAGAACAAGCAATCACACATCGATCAACATACTCTTTGTGCTTTGTTTTCTTATATTCATTCATTATACTTCAATGATTATATATTTGCTCTTTGAGAGAGTTTTTCATTACAAACTCAATATTTATTATTGAGACAACTTAATGTTGTGGAACCTTGAGTTGGGGATTTGATTACAACGTGTAAGGGGGAGTGAGTGTCCAAGTGAAGGAACTTGCTGTGTACTGAGGTGCCAAGAACCCACTGAATCTTGGAGAATATAGTGAAACTTTCGAGATGCTCTGAGGACTGGATGTAGGTCAAAGTGGTTGTGGCCAAACCAGTATAACTCCTGGTGTACACTTTAGTGATATTTCTCTTTGCTCTCAACTACTTTAAATATTCTGTTAATTTTCATATACTCAACGAAATTTCTGGTATCACCCAATTCACCCCCCTCTTGGGTGAAACGCTTGCACTAACATGGCTTACCTTTACCTTACTCATCCAGTCACAGCTTTGAAGCTCAGAGTTCGGCTCGTCGGTGGCAACTTCGTTGGTTGATCTCGTGACTGCTTGTTGCTCCGCCCTCTCTCTCAACCAATCGCTCTATGAGAAGATGAAGGTCCCAGTCATGACTCACCTCTGGTTCCTCAGCTCACAAGATTGACACTGGAGATGAAAATCCCTCATCTCATAATAATGAAGATGACGCCGAAGATGATTCCACAACCTTAGTGCTATTTTCTCTTAACTCATAGTTCTTGTATTTAAGAGAGGAGAGAAACATTAAAGCCCCTCAAAATGTAACCGATCTTTGATAGCCGTCTTGCCAGAGCGGCCTCTAGAAGATGGCAATCGAAGCTCCGATGCTATCCCTTGGAAATTAATTTGTACTGTTCATATACTTTTTCACTTGTCCATGAAGAGTTTCACACTGGCAAATGGGACTTGTTCAATTTGTGTTGTTCATATGTCTATTTCACTTATTCATAAGGAATTGGGCACTTGAATCAAACTTGTTGTCCAATTTATTTGTGTTATTTGTATGTTTATTCCACTTATTCATGAGGAGTTGAACACTTGCAAATGGGACTTATTCGTGAACCAACGTTTTCTTGTTAACAAATTAATTTATGTTGTACATATGTCTATTTCACTTGTTCATGAGGAATTGGACACTTGCAAATGAGAATTGTCCCATTTTTAAGTATGTAACTTGTCATGAACAACTGGAAAAAGCATTTGAACAACACAAAATAATTTTTAGGGGCAAACGTCGGAGCTTTGGTGGACATCTGCTAGAGGCCACTTTAGCTAGGCGGCTGCCGCTGACCAATCAGGTTTTGAGGGGCTTCAATGTTATCTCTCCTCTCCTAAATATGAGAACGAGGAGCTAATAGAAAATAGCATTGAGGCTGTGGAATAATCTTCAACGTCATCTTCATTATTGTGAGCTAAGGGACCTTAATCTCTAGCGTTGATCTTGTGAGCTGAGGAACCAGAGGTGAGATGCAATTGGGACCTTCATCTTCTCATGGAGCAACTGGTTGAGAGAGGGGGGGAGCAGCGAGCAGTCAAGAGATCGACCAATGAAGTCGACGTCAACAAGCTGAACTAGGAGGGAAATTGGGGAGCTCTGTTATAAGCTTCAGAGCTATGACTAGATGAGTGAGGTGGAGGTGAGCTAAGGGAGACAGAAAAAGGCACAATAGAGGAGCTGGAATTAGTGGAGATAAAGGGGAACCAATGAAAGGGCCAAATTAGCCCCGGGACGGTAGTAATGTTTTAGATTTCTTTGGAGGCCAACTGAAATTAATTGGCTACAATAGTCCTTAATTGAAATTTTCCCTTTTTAGATTTTCTAAGTGGGGTGAGGACTTATTTATTGGGTTAAAGAGTGTATAACCTTTTTTTCAAAATATTGTTCTTTTTCATGCTTGCACATTATTTTCATTTGCTATACCCCATGGAGACCTATGACATATTCTAAGGATATATAGTCGGGTAAAGGTGCACGCGTGCCTTGAAGTATTTTTTTTATGTCCACCCAGTGTTTTAAAGTTATTTGTGAGGCAATTTTGCCCAATGGAACAATTTCATCCAATATTAACAAATCTCTAACTGTGATTGGTGAATTGCTAACTAATCTGGCATTTGACCAAAACAAGCCTTGTTGGCATATGATAAAGATGACATGGCATTATTTTGGCCGTATTGTTTTAAGCACAGTGAAAATCTCACCCTTAAAATTAGGTTTTTGGGAGGGTATGAGAAACCAATCCGCCATTGAAGAGGTTGTTGCTCATACTCCTCCTTCCACTTTTCTTCTGCATCTTTAGCATCTGATCAAAATTCAGCATCCTCATCGTCAGTCCCTTGATGTTTGCAACTGTAGTGTAAATAGTCTCAGAGTCATTAGGTTAAACTTATTATTTATTAAACGAAGAGACCATGGAAGAGAATGATTAGCCTTACATCTTCCATTGTTGGGATGCAGATGAGAGCTAATGCAAGGGATCAAGTATTTTTCAAGGAAGAGATTATTTATCAATGGATGAGGAAATTTTAGGGATGATGATTTTAAAGGTTCCAATAGTTCAAAATAAAAGGAAGGCGATTTATCCTATGTAAATCCAGAAGATCCCTGCACTAATTTTTCTTTTTCACATTAACAGATTTATTGAATTATTATTCTAGGTCTATGGCAAAAAAAAAAAGAATTGTTATTCTATGTAATACCTTTCTCATTCATGAATCTGTGGCGATGAAATAATAGTTCATGGTGTAAGGGTTTTTGAATGAGATGAAATGGAAGGAAAGCAGAGCAACCGTGAAAACGGTGAGATGCTGGGGGTGAGATTATGAGTTTAACCTTGTTTAACAAAAAATACAACCAAAATAATGCTATGCCATCTCCTTGTCAATTGTCATATACCAAGGAAGCATCTTTTGGCCATACTCCAGTTTAGTCAGCAATTTAACGGGTAAAAGATAGGAATCTACTAATATTGGATGAAATTGCTCCATTTAAAAAACTCTAGAGGTAAAATTGCTTCATAAATAACTATAGGGTACTATGCGCACATGAGAAAATACTTCAAAATGCTAGATGAATATTTGCCCTATATAGTTTATTAAGAGCCAACTCTAGCACATTCTTGTTTTAAGGAAAATTATAACAAATTTTAATTAAGAAAAAGTAAAACCTTGTGTTTCCTATAGTTTTCTTCTTTAAACACTACTACAGAGCACATTTAAACCAGTTATATCGGATAAGGTCTTAAAAATATGACTAGTGGCATTTTTGTAATTATAATAAACTTTTAAGACCAGTTATTGTAATAAGGTCTAAAAAATACTTTTTAGATTGGTTCCAAAAACAACCAGATTTAAAATATAAATAATTAAAAAATATAAATATATGTAATATATTTTCTAGACCGGTTCTAAATATAACAGGTCTAATATATTATCTAAATTAAAGGCAATTAAAAAAATAATATGTTTATTATTTTTAAGACTAGTTGTAAAGAAAACCGGTCTCAAGTATTAAAACTTTAACACCGGTTGTTAATAAGAATTGGTCTTAAAAAGTTTCATTTTTTTAAGACCATTTATTTTGTAAAAACAGGTCTAAAATATTATTTTTAAGACTGGTTTTGTAGAACAATCGATCTTAAAACTAACCAAAATTTTAGCTCGCGCCTAATTTCTAACTCTGAAATCTGATACTCAAGCACATCTTGCAAACCCCTCCCTCGGTTGGCGGCAACTCCTCCTTTCCACTTCTCTCTTCTATCCTTAACCTTTTCCTCCGTCGACGCAGATGTACGGTTGAATACATTACCATAAGGCTTGGTGTTTGTTCCTTCTAATTAGTTTCTTTCTCAACTTCATTTTCTTGCCTCCCCTGGGTTTCTTCATTAAACTCCTCCTTCCCACATCTCTCCTCCGTTCTTTACCAACGCCATTGGTTGATGCAGGGGTACTGTGAGATGCATTTCCTTATTGCCGTTGCTTGCCTCCCCTGGTTTGTTCCTCAAGCTCAAACTCTAGGTATTTATGACTTAATCAGACAATATTTGTAATCAATTTAATTAATCAAGAGTTGCATTATTGTTGTTGGCTTGTTTCCTTCACATGCAATTGGGGGATTGAATTGCTGGTGGACTGAATTGTCATAATCTCTAATTTAACTTTAAGTTCCACTTGGTTTTTTTTTATTGCTAGTGGACTAAATTGCCATGATCTCTAATTGGGAGATTCTTATAGAGTTTTGTCTTTGCTAAAGTATACCGTTGGAAGTGTTGTATATTGATTATCAACTTGTGCATTACAATTAATTATTGACTTGTCTATGAATTGTCACTTTAATAGTAGTTTTTTATTGCTTAAGTACTATATGTTTGAAAAAGGAAGTGCTATTATTGATTATCAATTTGTGCATTACAATTAATTATTTGTTCATGTCTGCATAACTTGGGAATTTCTTTTGAACGATGCCTTTGTAGAGTGTACCTTGTTATGCTATTAAGTATTGTAAAGTCTTATTGGGATAGCATGAGGACCCCAATTATTTACTGTCCTTAAACCATCATAGCCTTTGCAAATTTTCCTTAAACCATCACAGCCTTTGCAAATTTTCCTTAAACCATCATTGTCCTTAAATAGTGTCCTTAAAGTGAGGATAATAAGGCGTCCTAGTGAGGGTACTCCGGATCTAACTAATCTTAATCAGAGTGAGCCTAGCAATGCTTTGAGTCAAGAATAAAGTGAGCCATATAACCAGCCCATACGAAGGGGTAGAAGAGGCACCCGATTGAGAGACAATCCCCTCAATCGGAATACCGGGGAAAAGATTCCGATTGAGTTTTATAGATATTGGAAACCAATCAGGCCTAATACAAGCCAGTATAGGAGTTTTGTAAGCCTCCTAACACGTAACAAGCCTGGCATCTTGATAGAGGAGTGGAGAAATATGGATAAACGTGTGAAGCAACATACTTTGGAAACTATCCAGCTCACTTACGACATTCATGAGAGTGGAATCTTGTATAAGAAGACAATAACGTATTGTGATGAATGCTGGAGGAAATTAAAGACAAGTCCAGCCAACAATTATGTGCATATCAAGGTGAAAGAAGGTCAGCCTTGTCCTAATACATGTGACAAGTATTCTTATATTAACGAACACACTTGGCAAGAATTTAGACGGCTTCGGACTACTCCAAAACTAATGTTGAGTTGACTTATTTTGCATTTGACTTACTTATGAATTGTGAATTGTTTTTATTGATTGTAATCTTAATTTTGATTTCTTATTTAGAGGAAAAAAGGAAAAAAGAGCAAGAGAGTGGTAGAAAGAATGATTGCCCCCATACAATGTCTCATGAGGGTTATGTGAAGGTCGAAAAAGACTTGTTGGCGGCCAAACGGAAGAGATTGGAAGAAGCAGCTCAATCTGATCCTTCTGTTCTTCTTTCTCCACTATCTCTGATATGTCACGAAGAGAATTGGTTGTTCGCTCAACAAAAGACGAGCGAGTCTTATACTAGCGAACAATCTCGTATAGTTGGTGAAAAAATTGTAAGTATTATTATTGTTATTAATTATTTAGTAAACAAATTTCATTACTAATGTTTGTCATCTGTGTCTTACAAGAGGAGCTTCAAAAAAACAAGCTGAGGGATTGTTTAGGTCGGATGGGATGGGAGGAATGACAACCAGATCGTAGCTACAGGAAAACATGAGCATCCCGGCAATGTCAAGGGGGTTAGAGGAAGGGTAGGCATAAGGGATAGGGAGGAGATGGAGCATATGTTGGCCACTGTGAGGGTGAAAGCAAGGGTCGAGGCAGAAGCATCATTTGATGCATGATTTGAAGAAAAGTTTAGCAAATGAAGGAGGAATGGATTATCATGGCGAGCAAAAGACAAAATACCAGTGCTCCCTGAGCACATTCCCTAAACCCTAAATAGAGCACTAAAGGGAGTTGTATTGGTCAGTCATCAGAAGGTCCTGGAAAAGAAATTAGTGAGCCTTTTGACTTGTTTGTGGAGGATCCTCTAAGATGACTAGTTGTATAGGGGAGCGTGCACAACTTGGGATCAATTGTCTACCACCAACAAAAAAAAGATGATCAAGTCAAAGTGACAGTTGAAGAGGTGATTGTTGTAGATACGCCTCTCCCTATCCCCGCTGATGACTTCAAAATTGTGAGCAATGCCTACAGCTCTTTCATCTTGTGACCAAATGACCTTGTTTCTGATCGAGCTGAGGAAGCCCTGATCACAACCTTGCCACCTACACCTCCCTCCACTCAAGAAGCTTCATAGCGTCCATTGAATGGCATGCAGCAAGTGATTCTAATAGCATATGATATGTCCTCTCACACAAGAGATTGGCCTACTAATTCAGCTGTTGGCAAGTCAGGGGTGCAATACTATCTTGAGAGGGATGATTTAATATCCCTGGTAGCTCCTCGATAATAGCTTATGGTTTTGATTGTCCGACTATTTGTAATGTAAGTATCTTCTTCAATTGGAAGTAAATATTTTACAAATTACACCATTACTTAAACTTTGATTTGTGTGCTTGCATTATTGTAGGTACATGAATGGTAGGTTGGTTTCCTTTGGCAAAAGCGATAAATTGGGATTCCTGTTTCCAGTTTAATTCCATAATAAAGGGACCACTGTATCTATCAGACATACATACTTATCGGAGAGGCTTAGTGAAACCCCAATTGAGTGTTTCTTAACTTTATATGTGCATAAGTAAGAAACAAATATATATTTCGTAATATATATAATGTTTTATATTTGCTTAATATATAGTCATCCATTTTTTTTTGGCATAATTAGCAATTGGTTCTTCTATGCAAGAAGAGTTATACAATCATTTTCTTGTGCTCCCTCCACCTCAAACCAAGGAATGAATTGAAGAAGACCATAAACTCGTTAGTTTTCTTGCATTTCCTATTGTTGGCAATTCATGGAATTTGTGTAAAATAAGTAACCTTTGTGATTTTGATGATGATAGGGCCATGAGGACATTTCTACACACTGGTCGTGGTAAGCATGTTCGTGACTTAAAAGACCCTACATGGATTATGCTAAAGGTTAGTACATAGTGGTTTGTTTTAAGAATGCATTCAATAAGACATGCTTTTATACTTGTTTTAATGATATCATGTTATTTTTTAAGCCGTAGGCAACCACTGGGGTCCAACTTATGTGGGTTGTATGTTTTGACACACATTTATAACATTATCACTCTAGGCATGACAGAATTTTCTCAAGAGGTAAATGTATATTTAAAAAATTTTGTATTACTTTTATTCTTTTTTTAAGTTAGCAAGTTAATGTTTTGTCTAGCTTTAGTGTTACAAATGTTTGATCTTGCTAAACCCTTTCCGAATGAAGATATTGATTTCATCTACAATTGTTGTGAAGAATTCATTTATGAGCTTTTACAACAATAGTGAGTTTTTGTAAAACTAAGGAATTTTCTGCATATACTGAGAATTTTTCTTCCCTCAGCTTTTCTGCAAAATTTGTTGGTTGCATGAATTGACATGTTTGTTGTTTTTTTGATTATGTGACATCATGCATTTTTCCATGAGAACTTAGTTGAGACATCCATTAGCCTATGTTATGTTACATTTTATGATTATGTGACATCATGTATTTATCCATGCGAACTTGGTTGAGACATCCATTAGCCTATGTTATGTTATAAGTTCCCAATGAGAAAGCTAAAGAAAAAGGAAATGACAAGTGGAAGGAAAATGAACACACCTTATGGCAACATTTATTTTATTACAAGTTAGTTGTTGATTGCATAACAAATTCCATATATATATGGTATGTATAAATTGAATATGGAGACTTGTTACTTAAATCTCAATTTTGCACTTAATAAGTATGGCCTTGGAAGCAGTTTCAGGATATGTGTTCTGGTATACAAACATAATCAAAGACAACAGAAAAAAAAAATCATAAAGTAAACTTTTAAGACCAGTTGTATAAATATCCGGTCTTAAATATATTTTTAAGACCGGTTTTTTATTCAACCGATCTTAAAAGTTTTATTTTAAGACCGGTTGTCAAAACAACCGGTCTTAAAACTGAAACTTTTAAGACCGGGTTTAAGGAAAACCGGTCTTAAAAGTGTTATCGTAGCTCTTAAAATGAGGTATTTTAAAATTGGTGGTTATGACAACCAATCTTAAAATAATGTATTTTTAAGACTGGTTTATATTACAACTAGTCTTAAAACATTTTCCTTAAGACAAGTTGCTTAATTGACCTAAAAAATATCAAATTTTTAAAATCGGCTGTATTAAAACCTCATCCTGAACTAATCTAAAAAATCATTTTGAACCAATCTTAAAAGTCATTTTTGTACCAGTGAAAATCATGGAGAATGAAAAACTCATTCTTTGATTACTACTAACACGTAAACAATTGTTTCTTTTTTCTTTTTGCGTTTTACATTAAATAAGTATGTTTAACTCCTTTTTTTTCTGTGAACATAAAAATGTAGCTTTAATTCCAAGCTTGATTATTTAATTAATCAATTAGGATTCACCTGATTAATTTGTAAATAACACGCAAATTAATGGGAAATACGAGAGTTTCCTTTAATTTTCCACACATTATCTAAAAGCCATAAATAAAAATTAAAATTACTATTGGTAATTAAATAACAAATGAAATTATACAAATCTTAATGGGAGATAAGAAATAAAAAAAAAAAACTTATTTCTCATTCTCTGCTAATAATCAATTCCTAGCAATAGCATTTATTTATTTTTGCAATTTATAGAGAAATATAATTGAGTAATTTCATTTTATAAATTTAATTATTAAAGAGCTTTAGTCTTTATTGAAATTTTTAAATGTTTGGTCCTAAATTCCTATAGTTAAATTGATGTATTGGTCCTATAGTGTTATTCCTCCTTATTATTTATAAATTTTCATTCGACTTAAAAATCAGATTAAGTTAAATAGAAACGTTAACTCTAGATATTTATGCAATATAGATTCTTAATTTGAATTCTAGAAATTATAAAGTACATATCAAACCATTCAGTCCAAAGAAAATATATAAAAAACAACCAAAAAGGAATTCTAGGAGATACTCGTAATTCATTTGAGGGCCTTGTGACACTATTACAAATTTAGGCATTTATAATGCTTAATAAATAACAGTTAGAGCTAATAAACATCAAATATGTCGTGGCGAAGGTTACGTAAGGATATATAACGTTTAAACGTAACAATTAAGTATGCGCACCATCATGTATTGTGAGACAGAATTCGTGAAAATACAAAAATAACAATTGTAGATAATAACTGTCATTTATTTAATGACAAAAATAACGGTTCTTAAGAAACAACTATCATGTAACACTTATAAATGATTCGTCTTCTAACACTTATATCAGTGAAGCAAAACATAATGATCTTCAGAAACTACCATCATCAAAATCTTTCATAACCCTTCGTAACATTTGGACCTTTAATGTCATAACTCATAGCCCTTCATAATCCCATTCGACCTTCACAAGTCCTAACTCATAACCTTTTGTAATCCGTTATTAAACCTTTATTTAAACTCAACTATTCTTTGACCTTTGCAATTCTTACAAAATATTTTTCATTGACCTCCTCCTTCTCTTCTTCATCATGTTAAGAACCCAATGAACTCTTCCACTGCCCCCTCCTCCCCAAGCCTTGTTGGTGGCAACAAATGGCTCAAGTACTGAGAATCTTAACCACGTTGCCCCTCTGAGATAGCCAGCGTGTCACGCCCTTATCTCAATTTCAACATTTTTTAGAGTATTTACAGAAAACGATATGCGATTCGGTAGGCAATACAGGAATAGCATAACTATACTGATAATATGTGCATGATTACATATATTCCCTATATAAATTCAAATAATGTCGCTGCACAAGGCTACTAGGGTATCTAAACTCATCCCAATAAAATGGAGACATCTTTCCTTCTTTGTTTCACCACTGCATTCCTCCCGTTTAGTTCTCTTCTCTGCTTTCAATACACCTCTTATTTTCACCTACCTAATTTAGTGGTAGGGGAGAGTGAGATTCGAGAGAATCTCAGTAGGAAATAGATACCATAATGCATATATGATAGATGCTATGTGTATGGCATGTTAGATTTAACTAGATGTATGACTCATAATGACATTTCTACATGCTCAATGTTTCATACAACAGGACTATGGCCACAGTGAAAACAGAAACAGAGCTTCATTTATTCAAATATGCTCTACACAATCAAGTAGAGCAATCACATACATCATTACACAAGCAAACATATCAAATACATGCAAGTAAGGTAAGTCCCCTACCTTAACCCTTTTCCGCCTCAAAACGGGTGCTTGATCTACGTGCAACCAGCTCAGGGCTCCATATTCGATCCAACAATGCCAAATGTACTATTTAGACATTTCCATATTGTTTCTGGGGGTTATATGAGTCTATCTTGAAAAATTACTAAAATTCCCCCGGGGACCTGGCCCGGCCCCGCTATACCCGATATGGCTGTACTTTTTCTGAAATTTTGACATGGGCTATTCTTACATATTTTCACCCAAGGAATCCATTTCCAACTCGAAATTATCAAATTCCATGTCAAATTATGAAAAAGCCCTTGGCAGCCCTACTTTTAAGGTTTTAGGGGCGTTTCCGTAATTATGCTTTCTCAGCCTTTTCCTAAAAAGTGCCTAACTGTAACCCCACCTAATTTTCCCTCATGAATCCAATGGAACCATCAAATCATTGAAAATCCAACTCTAAGGTGCTCAAACATCCCTAGCCGAAATTATGGTGTTTTCCGGGAAAAATCGGGGTTTTGCGATTTCGGCTCCGTAAACGCGTTCCTTTCTACTCATAACTACCTTATTGACTATTCCATTAGGTTACAACTATCATTTAGTACCAATTTGGGCAGCATAACCCTTAGGAAAACCCATTCTCCTTTTTTACAACCAAGGACAATCTGGCGAAATTTTACCGATTAAATTGCCCACAACAACCAGGATAGTCAATATACAAAGGTTTAGAAGTTACCTCAAGCTCCCTCTGGCTTTTCTCAAAGTAGCTGAACCCTAGACTGTATTCATAATGGAAATTGAGCTTCTCAACCTTTAAGAACACAAAAGAATAACTTAGGAGCGGAGTTATACGCGTTAGGAACCGATTTACTGAAGAAATCACCTACACTTGTAAGCTTTTTCCCCCTTTCTCTCTCTAGAGTTTCTCACGTTCTCTCTCTTGTTTCAGCTGAGAATGGCATTTGAAATGAGGGCTGAACAAGGAGGATGATGATATATTATTATATCATATTTTACTTTAATTTTCCAAATTTTCGGATTTTTACAATGTTTTTGGCAGATTTCTGCCCAAACTTTGAAAAATCATAACTAATTCTAGAAAAATTGAAATGAGGTGATTCCAAAGGCTATGGAACCCTTATTGAGTCTAGTTTCAAGGAAAAATATAGCCTTTTGCTTTCTAGAATCACAAAATTCCCAGAATTTTAATCTTTTCTTGCTGTTCTAGAAATTTCATAGTTTTTTTGTGTTGATTTCAAAAATTCATATCTTTTTGTATATAGCTCTAATTGAGTCATATACCTATCAAATTAAAGCTTATGATGTCTAATTTTATCTTGTAAAATTTCATAATTTTTGCTCATCATTTGATCATTCAAAATCATATGACAAGCTCACACTATCTCATAGGCGATTTCACCGAAAACATAATTACTTTTTCCAAAATTCACCATTTTACTTTTTTAATACTCCAAAGATATAAGAAACATTAGAGAATATATTTGGGACACCTGTTAAACCGGGGCTTAGTAGTCCGCTTAATTTAGGCTTATTCTCAAGCCTCCAATCTCAAGATTCAGGGTATTACATTTCTCCCCCCATTCAATAAATTTTGTCCTCGAAATTTAAACGTCTACAATTTAGGGATTAATCCTATCTCATTCTATTATTACATGCAGGCTCATAAGCCATGTAACATCATAGTCATATTCCCATTACTAATCTCATATAGTATTTAGCATTCATCATCCATTCTGTACACAGTATATAGAGTGCAATCAAACACAGGTTCCCACAGCGCTTGGTTCCATAGGCCTTAGAGCCTCTTCAGGATTCACCCGAATTCACACAATCACTTTTTTTGTTGTAACGGCCCAATCCTCACCCCCTTAATGAGGCCTATTGGAGTCCCTCACCCCCTTAACGAGGTATGTTGGGCTAGTGAGCCGGCCATGGTTCACTTCATTAGGTTCCTTCCATGATAGAATATCGTGCCTCATGTGAGACATGGTACCATTGGACACCAAAACGCTTGGTCACACTGGTCTTACTGCCTCCACTACAACCTGGTACAATTTGGATGTTCTGCCAACCTTAAAACATTACCTTAGACACATTGGTTCAACGTCATCGCACTAGGCATCAACCACAATGCTAGACACACAAGTCTTATAGCCTAGGGACACCGCCCTATGCAACCTTGAATGTCGGATCTTACCAGCTCGAGCCTTTGCTCTATACAATTCTCACATACATCATATTCTACCAGCCTAAGGACTTACTAGTCCATCAGGTTTTATGGTTTAAGCACATATAATTCATCATCTTTGCTGAATACATATCTAGACTAATAGCCTCAAACAAATCATTGGTGCCTAAAGATTAAGCATAAAGTTACTATGCTTCCGATGCCCACTCTAAGGTCCATCTCCTCATATGAGCTTTAATAATATCAAGATGATTTAATAGGAGTCCTACAAGAACCTCCCATGACACCTGACGGCACCTACAATCTATATTCCTCTGTGCCCACTCTTTACCTGTCTGAACTTGAATCATTCTGAGCCATATAAACTCTTATCTCAAGAAAACCTATTCAATGTGAGATTCACTACAATGCACCATCGTTGAAGGCCAACGTTTCCGTAGCTCTACTCTATGATTCAACTTCATGGCAGCTGTACTCTAGGGTTCATCATCACGGTGGCTGTACTCTAGGGTTTGTTGTCACGGTGGCTACACTCTAGGGTTCTGTACTCGGTGCTTCACACAGGCGCCCATACACCTGGTAAGCCCCCTTCCGGTCAGAACTTTCCTTAGGTAGCCCTCTCCGATCAGATTTCACCATAGGTAGCCCTTTCCGATCAGATTTCACCGTATGTAGTCCTCTCCGATCAAAACTTTCAATCTTTATGGTCGCAGTACAACTCCATAATTATGCCATAAAGGCAACGTTTCCAAACTCAAAGCAAACATTATTACCATATACTCAAGATTATGGATGAGATAGTTCAATTCCTGAAGCTTCAGCTGACATGATGCATACGCCCTCACTCGGCTTGCATCGATTCTCATCTCAATCTATGCCTGCTCGCATCTGGGGATTCAATTCCCTTCCTAATCCATGCCATCTGGCATTAGTGAAAACAACAATGACCTATTATGGAACTAAGATTATCAATATTGGTACTCTAATAAATTTTTCATTTCAGCTCTTTGAAGCTCCTCTCACAATCATCTTCACATGCATAATGCTGAGTTCTGGGAAATTTCGATATAAACATCTCATCCCTTTTTTCTATTATTGTCACACCTGTAGCCCTTCTTGACCTTATACCCAAGTCCCTTAGGACGTGGCTAGCAGTCTCGTCGGTTAGGGTGCCTTTTTATTCACACCACATGGCCCTCTATAGTAACCCACAATCATCCATAAAAAATGTCATAGATAAATATGTCACACACCATATAGTGTAAAATGAAAATCACATCAATCCGTGTGTGTACACAAAGTTCATGGCCAAACACCTAGTTAAAACAACAATATGTGTGTGTACAAAAATTTCAGGGCCAACCATCCAATTGAAACCCTTACGTGTACCTCAGCCGAGTCACCGACTACAGCTAAGTAAATCGTGTATCATAGCTGGGTCCTTACTAGGCCGAATGGTACATATACACTTCCCATCGGACGATACATGTACACTTCCCGCACCACAGCTAGATAATGTTCGTGTACCTCGGCTGGGCACCCAACCATAACCAGGTAATGTTTGTGTACCTCAGCTAAGTCCCAGACTATGCTAGGTAATGTGCCCTAGGCACAAGTTCATATCACAGAATACAGAACATACAACATATTAACTATCACATAGTGTATGAGAGATTATAGTTACTACATTGGCCTTTCTTAGATAATCTTCCTGATGATCATTGATCATTACATACTACTTGTTATCAATTAGAATCAGAATATCAATATACAGTTCGGTGTACCTGTAGGTACCATGCTAGGTCATACTCAGTGTACCCGTGGGCATTATGTTCGATGTACCCATAGGCACTATTCATTAGTTTCGGCTTTTTATTATCACAGTCACACCGGATCGCACCAGCATCGCACCCTTCTGGGGTAAGCTGGGTAACTGGGAACCTGGACTCAATCGAATATCCTCACTCATCTTTTTATTATCACATCCCTATTCTTTCTTATTGGACCCCAATCTGATGACTGGACGACCTAGTCGTTGGGGCCAGGGATGGACTCACAAAGATATCGGCATTCCCCCTTCTGATTCCTTTCTTTCGGCTTTCACAGGATTCGAACACTCACCCTAGGGATTAAGATGAGCGTCATGGCAAACCCTGCTACCATTGAGCTAGTATCATACCCCCAATCACTAACTAGACCCCACTTACTGATACCAAATCACCTGGCCTGGAGGCACCTGCCTCGGGGTCAAAGGTGGACTCATAAGGATATCCCCACTCCCCTGTCACACATTTTAAATCATTTAACATAAATAATCATTAGTCATGGAGAAACCTTAAGATAATAATTATGTCTCAAGTCTTCATGACCCTATCAACTCACTTTTCAGGGGGTCACCTATCCTAGGATTCCTTGGGTTAAGCATGCTTAACTTTTGTGTGCTCATGCCCAAACGTAGATACCAACTTCTACTGCTTCCATCCACGGGTACCCCATGACTACCCTCGTCTCAAGAGACATCCCAGCTATCTCTGATCACCAAAATATTGGGTGAGGACAGCATATTGGCCTTGGTCGTAACATTTCCTCGGGTTCCGCAATATCCTTAGACCATTCTCGTCTAGATTGCACCACTAGCTGCCCTTCGGTACTCGCTATTTCTCAGGAATGATTCACAAATCAAGAAGATACCCTCCTCTAGTACCTCCCGTCCGTGTATATTTCCTAACATCGTGTAATCAAAACCATATCAGTATACCATCCTGTTGCTGGAACCGCCACTCTGACAGAACCACTTTGGGCTCCTCCAAAACCGCTTTCGGCTCCACCAGAACTGCTTTCAACTCCACCAGAAATGCTTTCAGCTCTGATACCAAAATGTCACGCCCTTATCTCAATTTCAACCTTTTTCAGAGTATTTACGAAAAACGATATGCGGTTCGATAGGCAAAAAAGGAATAGCATAACTATACTGATAATATGTGCATGATTACATATATTCCCCATATAAATTCAAATAATATGGCCGCATAAGGCTACTAGGGCATCTAAACTCATCCCAATAAAACAGAGACATCTTCCCGTCTTCGTTTCACCACTGCATTCCTTTTGTGCAGTTCTCTTCTCTGCTTTCAATACACCTCTTATTTTCACCTGCCTAATTTAGTGGTAGGGGAGGGTGAGATTCGAGAGAATCTCAGTAGGAAACAGATACCATAATGCATGCATGATAGATGCTATGTGTATGGCATGTTAGCTTTAACTAGATGTATGACTCATAATGACATTTCTGCATGCTCAATGTTTTATACAACAGGACTATGGCCACAGCAAAAACAGAAACAGAGCTTCATTTATTCAAATATGCTCTACACAATCAAGTAGAGCAATCACATACATCATTACACAAGCAAAAATATCAAATACATGCCAGTAAGGTAAGTCCCCTACCTTAACCCTTTTCCGCCACAAAACGCGTGCTCGATCTATGTGCAACCAGCTCGGGGCTCCATATTCGATCCAACAATATCAAATGTACTATTTAGACACTTCCATAGTGTTTCTGGGGTTATATGAGTTTATCTTAAAAATTTACTAAAATACCCCCGGGGACCCGATCCGGCTGTACTTTTCCCGAAATTTTGACATGGGCTATTCTTATATATTTTCACCCAAGGAATCCATTTCTGGACTCAAAATTATCAAATTCAATGTTAAATTATGAAATTGCCCTTGGCAACCCTACTTTTAGGGTTTTAGAGGCGTTTCCGTAATTATTCTTTCTCGGCCTTTTCCGAAAAAGTGCCCAACTGTAACCCCACCTAATTTTCCCTCATGAATCCAATGGAACCATCAAATCATTGAAAATCCAACTCTAAGGCTCTCAAACATCCCTAGCCAAAATTATGGTGTTCTCCGGGAAAAATCGGGGTTTTGCGATTTCGACTCTGTAAACGCGTTCCTTTCTACTCCTAACCACCTTATTGACTA
The DNA here is from genome assembly GCA_963855925.1 of Inga laurina. Classification (NCBI taxonomy): domain Eukaryota; kingdom Viridiplantae; phylum Streptophyta; class Magnoliopsida; order Fabales; family Fabaceae; genus Inga; species Inga laurina. Next base: position 35,292,910 of record OY979709.1, on the reverse strand, counting down.
TTTCATTAGGTTACAACTATCATTTAGTACCAATTTGGGCAGCATAACCCCTAGGAAAACTTATTCTCCATTTTTACAACCAAGGATAATCCGGCAAAATTTCACCGATTAAATTGCCCACAACAACCAGTTTAGTCAATATACAAAGGTTTAGAAGTTACCTCAAGCTCCCTCTGGCTTTTCTCAAAGTGGCTGAACCTTAGACCATATTCACAATGGAAATTGTGCTTCTCAACCTTTAAGAACACAAAAGAATAACTTAGGAGCGGAGTTATACGCGTTAGGAACCGATTTACTGAAGAAATCACCTACACTTGTAAGCTTTTTCCTCCTTTCTCTCTCTAGCGTTTCTCAGTTCTCTCTCTTGTTTCAGCTGAGAATGGCATCTGAAATGTGGGCTGAACAAGGAGGATGATGATATATTATTATATCATATTTTACTCTAATTTTCCAAATTTTCGGATTTTTACAATGTTTTGGCAGATTTCTGCCCAAACTTTGAAAAATCATAACTAATTATAGAAAAATTGAAATGAGGTGATTGCAAAGGCTATGGAACCCTTATTGAGTCCAGGTTCAAGGAAAAATATAGCTTTTTACTTTCTGGAATCACAAAATTTCCAGAATTTTAATCTTTACTTGCTGTTCTAGAAATTTCATAGTTTTTCTGTGTTGACTTCAAAAATTCATATCTTTTAGTATATAGCTCTAATTGAGTCATATACCTATCGAATTAAAGCTTATGATGTCTACTTTCATCCTGTAAAATTTCATAATTTTTGCTCATCATTTGATCATTCAACATGACAAGCTCATTACCTAATAGGCGATTTCACCAAAAACATAATTACGTTTTCCAAAATTCACCATTTTGCTTTCTTAATACTCCAAAGATATAGGAAATATTAGATAATATATTTGGGACACCTGCTAAACCGGGGCTTAGCAGTCCACTTAATTTAGGCTTATTCTCAAGCCGCCAATCTCAAAATTCAGGGTATTACACAGCGCCTCCACCCCTTCTACCAATAATCCATCTAATGCACCGAATGATGAGATGACACAAGAGAAAGGAGGAAACTTACTGTGAGATGGAACAAGTAAGTAAAAAATATGAAATATAACAAGTTCACTAGCTACCTCGGCACGTTGCTTTTGGCCTTATTAGATGTCACAATTTGTCCTTTCGTGTTCCATCTCACTATAAGTTTCCTCCTCTTTCTCTTAATTTGCTTACCGGATCTCCTGTGAAGAGACACAATTATATATAGGTCACCAGTTACATTATCACTTATATATGTCAACAATTGCCATTGATTCTTCCCACAAAGCCTGGAATATCTTGATCCATGCTAAATTGCTTAGCCACTCGATATGGAAGGTATTGTTGTTCTATTATACACACACACACACACACACAGACATATGAGATTAACTCAGAAACTCTCACATAAAGAGTATTATATCCATACATCATGGTTCTTATATAAAACATGTCATGTATTATAAATGTTCACGGTTCTTATTTGTAAACCATTATTTATGTACTTAATACATAATGGTTGTCTACGTAAGGCCGTTATGTTTTTTTTAAATTAAAAGTCACTGTTCTTATATACAAACCATTATGTATGTTACTTTATAAATAACGGTTGTAAAATGAGACCGTTATGTATAATGCAAGCATTACCATATATTATTATGGCTGTTTATGTGTGCCTGTTAATTATTATCATAGCATAGGTAGTTCATGAGCTCACCAAACCTCAATGCATAACAAGTGTTATATTATAACCATTATAATAGGTCTAGACATAACAGTTTGGAACCATAATGTATCTACTCGAGCTTTTAGAGCGCCCATATATATGACAATTCGGAACCGTGATGTATGACCGTTAATAACCGTCATATATAGCAATTTTTTTAATAGTGTGAACGTCTATATATAATTTATTATTTATAACAAATTTGATATAATTAAAAACAAAACTATTTTATGGAACATTATATCTCTTGTAATATCACAAATAGCTCTCATCTTTCTTATAAAAAACTCTTGTTTTTAATAAATAATATAAAATAATACAATACGCAACAATTAAAGATCTCTTGTGCAGTATTATTATTAAAAAATAAAAATAATGAGCACATTCCAAATTTTAAAAAAATTTATTCTAATATGTTTGTTTGTTTTTGTTTCCGTTCCTTTTTTTTTAATGAAACTGTCTGGTTCCATCTTTCACTTTCAGGCATGCATGAAACCAACTTGTCTAAGTTATGAGTACCAACAATTTATAATCACGATGATCTGTCACATTCATGAAATAATATTTAGTATAATCAAATAAAAAATGGGAAAAAAATAAATATGATAGTGAAATGAGATTTAATTTGCAAAGTTCACGAAATATATTATGCATGCAGATTCATTCATAGTTCTGAATAGTTGACTTAATTCATCACATTTTTGAACCAAACAAAGCATAAGGCAAATCCTGTTAATCCTTATTCCCAAGTCCCAACCTGTAATTTTTCTTTTCTTTTCTTTTCTTTTTTTTAATTCCCATTCTCCCAAGAATGTACAAATAGTGCACATTTTATTCATTTAAATCAATCATAGCCTCTATGGCATAGAGGTTTTGTTAGAGAATGTTATTTGTATGTGTTAGTATGGACTTGTATTAGGTATTATTGGACTGATGTAATGTTGTGTGAGGTTTGGGCTTATAGGTTTGGCCCTGGCCCATTTGATTGTATGTATATGTTATTTTCTATAAATAAGAGTAAGATTAGTCAATTGTGGTTGGTTGGGAAATTTGTTCATCTTGTTTGGGTGTAGAGTGACTTAGTTTTCATGGTATCAGAGCACATATTATCTACCTTGAGAGCTCATGCCCATTGAAACCCAAGTGAATCCACAAATAACCCATTCCCTTAAGGCCTAAAATGCTAGCGTGTGGTTGAATCACAACCATCAGGTTGAGACGTCATCATTCTAGTTGGTATGCTTCTTTCACTTTTTTGGAAGATTATTCACGTTTTTGGAAGAATTACTTCTTGTGTCTATTTCAAAAAGCAACAAGATTATTTTTTTTGAACCCTAGATTTAGCCTTAAGACCCTTCTCTCTAAACGATCGATTTTGCTAGTTTGCTCGCCAAGAACCTAATCGCCGGTTTATAATTTTGGTGTATTGTCGTCCTTTGTTTCTTTCTCGAATGGTGTGGTGCTATTCTTGGTCTTGTCATTGAGTTGTCGTTGATCTGAGGTTTATCAGATTGTGCTGATTTTCTATGTTGTCATTGAGTTGCCACCGATCTAAGCTTTAAAGGACTATGCCATTCTTTATGTCATTACTCTGTTCACCAGATCCAATAAACTTGTCGGACTCTATTTCTTTCACAATGTCAATAGAATGGGTCTCGCTAATTCCTAGTTTGTTTGCCAATTCCAAGTTCACTGCTTTTGGTTTCTTTCAATAGCTAAGGTTCCCGATCCATGAGTCTTTCTCAATTCCTTCTTCCTTAGCACCGATTCTGGTTGTGGTTGTAGCCATTTAAGCTTTCTTCTTTGGTTATGTCTTGTTCAAAATATCAGCAAGAATTTTACTTAAGGGATCAAGCTTCTCTTATTCAAAGATTACTAATTGCCACTCATGGAAACACCCAAGAATCCAATTGAGGTTAATCATCCTCTATATTTACATCCTTCAGATACTCACGTAACCACCTTGGTGCCACAAGTTCTCACTAGCTCAAGCAATTATGTAGTTTGGAGTAGAGCCATACGCCTAGTACTTTGAGGCAAGCTCAAAATTGGTTTAATAGATTGGACATTCACATGTACACATGCTTATAACCATAAGGATTTATGGGAATGTTGTGATGCAGTCATATATCCTGGATAATTCAATCTGTTGTCAAGGATATTGCAAATAGGATTGTCTCTATAGACTTCTCTCACCATGCGTGGTAGGACATATGTCAATACCCGTCTCTATTTCGATATTCGAAGAGCAATAAAGACTAGATTTTGTAGGCATACATAAAAGTACATATATACTAATAAAAGTATTCGTTAACAATCCTAAAGTCGTTCGTAGAAAAAATACAGAATACAGCAGAAACTTCAATATTTACAGGATTTCCCAAAATATCTTAAGCATAAACTAATTATAACCACTGACTTTAACCTTACCTCGAGACACGAGCCAATCACTTCTCGGTGTCTACGCCTTTGCTTTTTGTCCCACTGGCACCCACTGAGATGTTTGTTTAGAAAAAGGGGTGAGATTCTAAGGAATCCTAGTAGAAACATGCTATCGTTCATATAAAATACGAAAATTAAATATGATATGCGCCATGTATGCACAAATTAATGGACAATATAAACACATCATCTGCATGTATACAAGAGTAAGGCCCAACCCTACTAATTTACACCAGTTGGATTCCCACCAACTCCAAGTGTAAGTGCCTCTGGCATTAATTACCCCTCTCTAGGAAAAACATGTTGATTAATAAAGTCTATTTACACACACAATCATATAACTATAGCATGATGTATGAAGGATAATGTCCCTACCTCAAAGTTCTTTCAACACCTTTTTAGTATGCCTCGTAAAACATGTCGCTTTCAGTTTCCGACTCGGTCCTAAAATATTAAATGTATAAGAAATAGGTCACAACCTATCCAAGTATCATTTTAGACTCTTCCATTGTGTTTCTTGTGTTTATATTAGTCTATGGTAAAATTTTACCAAAATGCCCATGGGACTCCGACCCGGCCCCATCATACCTAGCCTGACAATACATTTTCCCAAAGTTTTGACTAGGGCTATCCTGACATCTTTTCGCCTAAAGAAACCATTTTCAAGCTTAAAATTATCAAATTTAGTGTCAAATTATGAAATTGTCCTTGAGAGCCCCGTTTTAGGGTTCTAGGGGCGTTTTTGTAATTATGCTTTTTCAGCCTTTTCCAAAAAAGTGACCAACTGTAACCCTACCTATTTTTTGCCTCCTGAATCCAATGGAATCATCAAGTTACTAAAAAACCAACTCCTTCCCCCAGATCTGTGCTTGGCCAAAACTTTGGTCAAGAAAAAGGAAAAATTGGAGTTTTTGTGTTTTAGCTTCCAAAGCTTGTACCTTTTCACTTCTAATACCTTATTAAGTCATTTAAACACATACTACCCATGATCTAGAGAAATTTGGGCAGCATAACCCCTTAGGATTAGGACTTTTCAAATTTAGAACTTAACCAAAAATCATCAAACCTAAACACAAACCTCAACAACAACATCATACAAGAATATATCTAAGGTTTGCGAGGTTACCTCTTAAGTTCTTTATTTCTCTCTCTCTCTCTCTATCCTTGAGCTCAAGATGTGTCGTTTAAATCATGGATTCCATGAAGGAGAAAGGTTTAAAGAAGTTTTTGATGGAAGATTACAAAGAAAATGCTTAAGAGATCAATACTTACCGTAAGCCTCTTCTTCCTTCTCTCTAGAATTCCAAATTTCTTCAAGCTCTCTCTCTCTCTCTCTTCTTTCTCTTGTTGCTGGCCGAAAATATGAAGGGAAGAGGAAGGAAGAGTGTTTAATAATTTAACTCCAATCACTCTTTACCATATGATTTGATCAATGCCCCTTAATGTGACACTTGTCACAATCCTTATCTCCTTCACATTTATGTCATAATTGCTTCATTAGCATTGAACTAATTTCCTCTCCCTTTTAGTTAGCATAAAACCGTCCCCCTTTTGTCTTTCCTAACCAAATAAGTTTCCTCCAACTAATCCAACCTGCACTCAAGTAGTGTACCATTATCATCATTATTATGTCTAAGAAGCATTATTTTAAGGCAATTAGGCATGTGTTCATCTTCATAAATCATAAACTAATCCATTTACCATAGGATAATGACACTTGGCATGTTTATGAGCGAAATAATTATTTCCCTTCCTATTTTATTTATTCCACAATTTACATAATTGCTAACACATTTTATTTTCGATTTTCGAAATAATGCCAATTCTGGTAGATTTTCTGGCCTAATTTTAAAAAATCATAACTAAATTTGAAGACATCATTTCAGAGTGATTACAAAGGCTCTAGAACCATTATTGAGTTTAGTTTCAAGGAAAAATATGGAATTTAACCAGTTAGAAGCATATCATTCCCATATTTCATTTCTTTGACTGCTGCTCCAAAGACTTTCCAGATTTTCTGGGCTAACTTCAAAAATTCATATCTTTTTGCATATAACTTCAAATGATTCAAATACATATCAAATTAAAGCTTAGGATGTCTACTTTCACACTGTAAAATTTTATAATTTTTTCTCATCATTTGTTCTTCCAAAACCACATGACAAACTCACTGTCTCGCAGGCGATTTCATTGAAAACACTGTTCACCTTTCAATTTTTCAATTTTTAATTCTTTTAGCCTTAAATATTCACCATTTTATTGAATATATAAAATAATCATAATGTACTCTTGGTGAATAAAATTTAGGGTGTTACAACATACAAGAGCAATTTAACAAGGTAGATGGTGCAAGAATTTACTCATCACATTGTTCCATTGCATCCACTACTCAAAATAATCTATCGGTTGCTATATATTTTACCAAGTTAAAAAAGTTATTGGATGAGTACTTTGTGTTAGTTCTATTGTCATCCTGTCAATGCAATACATCTCAAGAGTTTGTCAAGATAAGTCAACAACAACAATTGTTTCAATTTCTTATGGGGCTAAATGAGGCATATCAATATGCTAGGTCTCAGATTTTGCTCATGTCCCCACTCCTGACGGTGAACTAAGCATACTCTATTATTGTTTAAGAAGAGGATCGGCGAAACCTTTCTATTCCTACTTCACCCAGTCTATTTGATGGAAGTGCTTTGACAACTAGAGGTGGTAGACAAGGTTGTGACATGGGTAGAGGATGTTCTTAGGATACATGTAGCTATTGCAACAAGAAAGGTCACAAGCGAGACACTTGTTATTAGCTTGTTGGGTACCCACCTAACTTCAACCGAAGAAATCAAGATAATCACATCATCCATCTATCCGTGAAGCAAATACATCAAAATCTACATCTTCTCCTCCTACTTTGACCCATGAGCTGTAACCCCCATCCTCATCAAGGCTGTAATTAGTGTTCAAATAGTGTAGTGAATAAATAAGAGATCATGAATAATTAAAAACCTTTTACAAAAACTGTATAATACGATCTCCATTCATTTAAAAATAAGACATTTGGCCTGTACGGTTTTGTCACATACACAATATCAGAGTGCTAGTAAAATTCTTGACATTCGCCTAGGATAAATTCATTGATCAAAGGATTTTACAGAGCATCATCACTCATCTCAGTTTCCAAAACTGGGGATTACACAACAATTTCCATTCCAGGGTCAACAAATATATACAATTGTCCAAAATGATAACCAAAAACCAAAAGCTAAGACTACCACAGGCGATCCTAGTCGTCCTTACTCACTTGCTTATCTGGAGGTCAACTATTTTCTCATTTCACACCTCAATCCTTTGATTAATCTATCAGAGCTCCACTCCTCATTATCCATACGTCGCAAGTACGAGGAGTAACGGCCAGTAGCGCCCTCACCACAATTGGGCATTCTAACACTTTAAAAATTTTCTCAAGTCGGACTAGCCAACCTTCATCTGCTTGGGGATCAAATATTCCCTTTAACTGTAGATCTTGATCCTTTCGGGTTGGCACCATATGTGACTCTTGATTCGGCTTAGAGTATGGTCCTGACTCTTAAGGTTGAATCATTCCTTATGTCATTTCTTCGTAATTCGTCTTGTCTTGTGTCTCTTGAACTCTATCTTCATTCCATTCTATTGTCACCTCTCAGAGCTCATCTCTCAATTTATAAATCATATCTTACTGCTCCAATAGCATACCCATCATCTATTGTGTGAGATCAGGTGGATTATGTCTTATTCTCTCCTACCTCTAGTTTTACCTGTCAAATCTCTAATCAAATCATTGTGTTCTTTCCTCTCTAACACAAACGATTCATAACACCAATATCACTGTAATATCCCGATTTGTGATTAGGGCTAATGATTATGAAAATCATTGTAATCAGTGTAATTAAGCACTATAATGATTAATGTAATATGAATTTTTAGAATAAATACATGTGGTATTTAAGATCAAGGGTTGAGATTCATTGATAATGGGTCGGAACCCTATGCTTTGTGTTTATGTGAGCTCATAAGAGAGTGATTAAGATGATGACATGTGGCATTGGGTGAGCCATTGGATGTGGCACTAGGAGACAAAAATCACTTTTTCTCTTCTCTCTCTCTCTCTTGTGCGGTTGTGTGTGTGTAGGGAGAAGGAGTTGACTTCTTCATCATCATCATCTCTCCTTACCTCTCACTTTCTCTCTCCTTCCTCCATTTCTGGCGCTGGTTTGAGCTTGGAAGAGAAGAAGAAAGCTTTGATTTTGGTGAGTTGTGATTCTCCTTTGCTCCAATCCCCTTCTCTGATATTGTTCATATCAATGAGAGCTTTGTGGTGGTGGTTGTAGAATCTTGAGAAGTGGTGATTTGGGTGTGGGTCGAAATTGGAAGGTTGAGGAATCAAGATTCTAGATTGAGCAAAGTGAAGAGGTAGGCATTTAGAGCATTTTGAAGTATAATGTATGATTTTTGGCTAAGTATAGTCAAATCTGGAATTTTGCCCTAGATATGCCTATTTTTGGAAATGTGAAGTTTGTTATGATTTATGATTGAAAATGATTTAGTTTGGAGATATATGATTATTTGATGTGATTTGGAATGATAAAACGGTGTTAAGGGAATTTGGACATTGTGTATCTTAGAGACCTTAGTGTTTGATTATGGTCAAAATGGGTTTTGGGGTGTTTTTGGTGTTGCCATTGTGTTCCCTAGTTAGTGCCTAGAGTGTATGAGCATTGGGAAGAGTTTGGGAACCATTTGGAAGTGATTTTTGACCATCTAGCGTTTTCTGGTTTTCTACACTTTTGGGGCTCTGATGCACATCACTCGAGCAGAGGAAGAACGTGCTCGAGTGATATGCAAGTTTTCCCTGTTGTGCTTCGAGTATTACCTGGGTTTTGTGAGCAATGCTCGAGCACATCGCTTTGTGCTCGAGTGAGCGAAGAACATGCTCGAGTGAGCATGGTTCTACTCGAGTGAAGGTGTAAGCCCAGAGTAGAGGGTTACTCTCGGGTGGATACTCGCGGGCAAGATGCACGAGTGTGTTTTCTCACTCGCGAGTATAGGGTGTGTGCTCGAGCACATATGGCTGTGCTCGAGTGAGCCTGTGTCTCAGGTGAGAGTGGTGCTCTCGGGTTGTCACTCGGGGGTGCTGTGCTCGCGGGTGCTCGAGTGAGGCTTTTGGCCTTGTGCTCGAGTGAGGTTAGCGTGCTCGAGTGAGCCAGCTCCTGAAAGTTCCTTTATGCTCTCGGGTGCTCACTCGCAGTCTCACTTTCTCTTGTGCTCGGGTGCTGTCCGTACCAATGCTCGAGTGAGAGCATCTGTGCTCGAGTGATGTCCGTACTTGTGCTCGAGTGAGAGCATTTGTGCTCGAGTGAGGCTGTCAAAAACCAGTGTTTTGCCTCCGAGTAAGGGGTCTTTTGGGTAGGTTCTTCCAACCCTTTAGGCATATGTTTAAGCCTATTTTAGTCACCAAATGAGTCCTAAATGATAACCAACTTAGAGAATTATTGAAATATACATTGGAAAAGAGATTGATCAATTGTCCCTAATTTGAATAGGATTTGACATCTGTCGTCCGCGTGAGCCTACTGTGCCAAAGATTGTCAGAAAAGCTTCAGGTAGCGACTCCTCTCTTATACTTTGTGTAAATGTATTGTATGTTTGCCTGTCATTCATTGTGTGGATGCTGCTGCTGCTGCTTTGTGATACCTTGTGCATTGAGATACTTTGTGGGGCATAGTGATACATCGTGCTTTGAGATGCTTTGTGGTGCTTTGTGCTTCGTGTTGCTGCTACATAGTGTTCACCGCGAAAGCGGGCGTTGTGCATAGTGGTTACAGCGAAAGCTGGCATAGTGTTCACCACGAAAGTGGGCGTAGTGCATTGTGAATACAGCCGTGAGTGCTGTTGTTTGTGGCGTGAGCCTGAGATCATTGTGATGCTGCTGATTATGATGAACATACATGCTTTATGTTTATATATTGTATGAGTGAGTTGTTGCTCTGGGATTCTCAAGAATCTCACTCTTTCCATATGACTAACCATTTCAGACAGGGCAAGTGGCTCGAAGGAGAAGCGACCATCCCGGAGCGGATAGGATCTCATAGGGACATTTAGTGTTTTGGGGATAGTTGGTTATCATCATTTTGGGATTTGGGATTGCCAAGTGTACATGAGAATGTAAATGATTATTTTGATTGTGTAATCCCCATTTTGGGAACCTTAAACCCATATGATATATATATTCAACCCGGGGTTTAGCCGGGATTTTAGCTTCCGCATTCTGATATTCTTTATGTAATTTATGTCTCAAGTAATTATATTCGTGGTGAATGTGAGACCAGGGTGAAATGTGCTTTGGAAATCAATTTTTGAATACCCCATCTCTTGGATGTGGGATTATAAATTGTTAAACCTTCTTATTGGTCTCCATTTCACTTAAATTTTCGTAATCCGGATGTAATTACGGTGAGGGGGTTACAATCACACTAGGTGTATACACATGTTCCTTAAAACTCATATACCAACTAATAGATATTCATGTGTATACTACAACAACCATCAGTTATCTTCAATTACTAAGCCAGAGAACTAAGGCTACTATCCTAGTAAAACTACCCTTGCCTGGAATCACTGTTCTAATACCACAAATGTAACCCCCATCATCATCAAGGCTGTAATTAGTGTTTAAACACGTGTAGTAAATAAGAGATCGTGAATAATTAAAATTTTTTCACAAATCCTATATAATACGATCTCCATTCATTTAAAAATAAAATATTTGGCCTGTACGGTTCTGTCACATACACAATATCAGAGTGTTAGTAAAATTCCCAACATTCACCCAGGATATATTTATTGATTAAAGGGTTTTATAGGGCATCATTGCCTATCTCAGTTTCCCAAACCAGGGATTACACAACAATTACCATTCTAGGGTCAACAAATATATGCAATTGTCCAAAATGATAACCAAAAACCAAAAGTTAAGACTACCACAGGCAATCCTAGTCATCCTTGCACACTTGCTTGTCTCTTGATCCTCTTGCCCTGGCTAAAATTTGTTAATTGGAAATAGTGAGATTCAAAAGAATCCCAGTAGTAACATTTCACATATATGATGCATAATTAAATAAAGCATGTAAATATATATCACAATTCAGCAACACAACAGCATTTAAAGCTGGGCTAACCGCTAGGGGTGTGCAACTTTTTCCCGTCCCGGTTTTCCTGTCCCAATCCCGAGCAAATCAGGACGAGAAAAGTTTAGAATCGGGATCGGGAATGGGACTTTTTCCCGATCCTGAAATATATATATATATATATATTATGTATAATGTTTTAGAATATTTAAGAAAGCAAGACTAAATGCAAAATAAAATATGAAAATCCCTAACACCCTCAAGGTAATATATATTTTTTTTAGTTAATTTAGTTAATTTCATTTACTATTTATTAAATAATTCTAATTTTTTGTTCTTGTTTTTGTGCTTTTTGTAGCTTAATCAACAACTTTAAGCATGTATTGGACTAATGATATATTTGTATTGGACTAATTTGGTACAATATGATATTAGACAAATTATATATTTATACTAGAATAAAGAAAATAAAACAAAAAAATTAATATAGGAATTTTTTTAAAAAAACAAGAAATCCTGGATCAGGAAATTCCTGATCCTAATCTTGAACATTTCCCGTCCTGTCTAGACAGGAAATTTTCGGGATCAGGATCGGGATTGGGAATGAAAATCATTCCCGAACCCTTTTAGGGATCAAGATCGGGAATGGCATTTCCCGATCCCGATCCCGAACACCCCTACTAACCACCATGACTCAATCATTCATTCAAGGCTGGGCTAACCGCCAGTCCCAATCAGCAACATTCAAGGACGGGCTAACTACCACATCCCAAACGTACATTCAAAGCTGGGGTAACTTTCACGACTCAATCAGCAATAGCAGCATTCAAGGTTGGGCTAACCGCCACAACCTAATCGTACATTCAAGGCTGGGCTAACTGTCACATCCCAATCATACATTCAAGGCCAGGCTACCCGCCACAACCCAATTAATCATTCAATGATAAATACAAACATACATTACATTAAATATGATATAGGAGAAAGTGTCACTATCTTGGTCTTTCCGTTCTTGTTTAGGCACAGGCCTTCTACATTCCAGGAAAATATCAAATCCTATAATCATAATTAAGGATGACAAGTTATCACTTATCCCAATACTCAAATGACTTCAAAACACTTGGATTTGGTTATCATTAAAGTCTCCAACAATAGCCTTAAAGGATTAGGAAGCACTAGGTTAGAAACCACTTTTTAAAATCACAAAGTGTTGAAAATAAGGGTTGGCCGTAGCTAAGAAATCTTTGGCTATGGCCAAAAATATCTCAGAGAGTTTTTGGCTGTAGCCAAGATCTTCTGGCTGTGGCCAAAGACAGTCCAAAATGTTTTGGGTTGCAGCCAAAGAATTTTCTGTTTCTTGGCTGAATTTCAAAAAATCATAACTAATTCTAGAAAAATCAAAATAAGGTGATTCCAAAGCCTATGGAAAGCTATTTAAGTACTCTTTATAGGAAAAATATGAATAAATGATGTATATAACCACAATAATACAGAATTCGACATTTCACCTTGCTGTTCTAGAATTGATCCTAGTTTTAACATCAAACTTTGGAAATTCATAACTTTTAGCTCACACATCAAAATGACACAAACTTTATGTCATTGAAAAGCTTGAAATATATACTCAAAATCTAAAGAATGTTAGAATTTTTTGACACCATTTGCTATTTCAAAACGTCCATGTAAACCAACTTCCCAATATAGAGTTTCACCTGACAGAATTTTCCAATTTTCAACATGTGTTTCCAATGGTTCCAAAATTCACATCTAACACTACTCCCACACAATTTTCCACAAAGAATTCAATGGAAACATCAAAACAACCAAATTCTCATTCCTTTACCATGTTCTATTTTTGGCACATATTCAACACAAAACCCCAAAATTGCCAAACTTTACATTTAAGCTTCAATTCAATTCAATCTATTCCAAACACATTACAAGACACTATTTCTGTGTCCACAACATGCCATACACTCAATGGCCCTAATTTTCAAAAATAAGGAAAAATTCTCAAAAATTATAAGCTCAATCAAATGCCACAAAACTTATGTAGAAAGGTTTCTCTTACTCACATTAACAACTTTCCCAAACTTCTTCCTTGCTTCTCCAACCTCTAGATTTCCTTGAGTGCTCAAAACACCACCAATAGAAAATATTAAACCATAGAATCAAAGCTCTCAACACAAGGAGTAAGATTAAAGAAGAGAGTTTTGGCATAAGAGTTCATTTGGAGGGTCAAAATGCTCACCTTAACTAAGAGCTTCTTCTTCTTTCCTCTTCAAACATGGCTGCTGAAATTTTGGAGAGAGAAGAGAGATAAATGAGAGAGATGAGAGTGAATAAGAAGGTGAAATGATCGCTCTTGAGCCCCCCAAATGCTTGCTTCAGCCGAAACCAAGGAAGAGAGAGGGAAAGAAAATGATTAAAATATTGTATTTTGATTTTCTCACGTACTCATTCATTATCTCCTCTTGCCACTTGTCAAACTCTCATTGGCCCTCATAAAGTAAGTAACTAATTAATTACTCTAACTACTCCATTCTCCATTTAGTCACATATCTTATTCCTTTTAGTTAGTAATTAATTTCTTCATTAATCACTGACTAATTGACTGGTAATTTTCCATTCTTCCAATTTTTCCCCTGATTATGATACATTCACTTGAATTGCCACATAACACATATTTTAATTCTTTTCTTCTTCTCCATATGTCATTCCCTCTAATTTTAGCCCAAGAATTACTTTGTCACATAATTATGCTAAAATACAGGGTGTTGGGCATTTCCAATAATTAATTCGGGTCTCAAATCAACTTTATTTCCCAAAAATGCTTTCTCACATTAATAACATTCTCAGTAAATGTCATTAGCCCTTAATCAAAATTTGGGGCATTACATGAGCAATACAACCAAATTCTTCAACTTCTCAAAAAGGATTCGGCTGAGGTAGATGTTGGGGCTACTGGCTATGATGAGGAAAGCATCCCAAGTTTGATTAATGTACTGCCTAAAAACTTAACTAAACTCATTGGATATTAGATTCAGGTGCAACATGTCATGTTGTTAGTAATATTGCCATTTTTTACACTGTTACACCTTATCTTGGTCCATGTAGAAAATTAAAATGCCTAATAGAGATAAAATCACTATAACACATGTAGGCACAATAAGATTATCTGATAATATTGTGTTGCGTGATGTATATTTTTCTGCACAATGCTATTTCACTTTGGTCTCCATTTCTAGGCTTACTAGGCAAATGCAATGCACTATATCATTTCACCCTGAATTCTGCACTTTGCAGGACAAGTTAAGTAGGAAATCCCACGTGATTGGTAAGGCTTATGATGGATTATACTTAGTTGAGAAGACTTTACAATCTCATGGAATCATGAACTTGCATTCTAATGATCAAACTAAAGACCATTCTATGTTTTGGCACCATATGATGGGTCATGCCCCTTTAGCTATTCTCAAACATTTAGATTCTCTAAATAAGGATGTTGCTCATTCATCTATGCAAAGTTGTGACATATGTTTTCAGGCTAAACAAACTCGTTTACCCTTTCCTTATAGCACTTCTATTACTCATACCATATTTGAGTTGATGCATATTGACACTTAGGGACCTTATAGGGTACCTTCATATTTTGGTCATAGATATTTTCTTGCTATTATTGATGACTTCTCTAAATGTACCTAGATATTTCTAATGAGGAATAAACATGAGAGTGCTTCTTGTCTCAAAACGTTTATTACATATGCTCATAATCAATTCTCTACAAGTGTTAAAAGGGTTTGTAGTGATAATGGCCTTGAGTTTGTGAATAGTGAGCTTAAAGATTTCTTTCATAGTAATGTAATTGTGCATGAAACCATATGTCCATACACACCTCAACAAAATGGTGTGGTGGAGAGAAAACATAAACACCTATTGAATGTTGCTCTTAGTCTTATTATATCTTCTCATGTGCCAATTCGATTTGGGGAGAAAGCATTAAAACAGCTGCTTTTTTGATTAATCACACTCCATCTAAATCATTGAATTATAAACCTCCCCATGAAATGTTATACAATAAACAGCCTGATCTTTCTCATCTTAAAGTGTTTGGTTGTTTGGCTATTATGACACTCCAAAATAATATTGATAAATTTCAACCATGTCTTGATACTTGCACTTTTATTGGATATCCACCTAATCAACAGGGTTATTTGCTGTAAAATTTTTTTAAATATGTTAGTACAAGTGTTTCACCCAAGAGGGGATGAATTAGGTGATAATGAAACCTTTAAAATGAAACTAACAATTAACAGAAATTAAATTAGAGTTAAGAGTTAGGGAGAATATCACTAAAATATACACCAGAGTTTATATTGGTTTGGTCACAATCTCTTTAACCTACGTCCAGTCTTCAGATCACCTCTAAGATTCACTATAGCTTCCAAGATTCAGTGGGTCCTTGGCACCTCAGTACACTATAAGCTCCTTTACTGGACACTCGCTCCCCTTTACACAACGTAAACCAATGCCCGACTTAAAGTCCCACAACCTTAAGTTATCTCAATAAATTGTTTTGAGTTTTTTATGAAATTCTCTTTCAAAGAGTAAATGTATAATCCTGAAGTACAAAGTACAAATGAATGGAAAATAGAGCACTAAAAGTATACTTGAATGATTTCACAGTTCGGTAGTTGCTCTGCTTTAAATGCTTTCGTATTTATAGTTAGAGTGAAATAAATTATCGTTGAGTATTTCATTTGTCCGTTAAAATCCCGTTGCTTCCTCTAAACATTCTTTTTGTGTGGTAAAGTAACCGTTGGAGCATAGAGAATGTCTCAGTTCAAATCCCGCTCGTATTTAATGCTTCTAACATAAAATGACTTTTTCTTCTCTTCACATGATCTTTTCATTTTTCACTTGAAAAAGCTTTATATACTAATGCAATGAAGTATTAGAGTGAAATAGAGTTAAAAACAATAAATTATATAATCATTTAGCGATTTTGAAAATTAGAAGAAAATGCTATGTTTTTCTGAAAATCATCACTCAAGTGATAACTCGAGTGTTCTTGACTTAGTAGTTTCTTATCATAACATTCGAGTATTATGCTATTAATCCATAAATATCATCACTCGAGTGACTTACAATGGATCACTTAATGTATCACTCGAGTGCTCTGCTAGTGATCTACAAGTGGCTTCACTTGGGTGATCGCTTGAGTGATATTCAATGGACCATTTGATACATCACTCGAGTGCTCTGCAAGTGATCTTCAACTTGATATATCACTCGAGTGTTCTGATAGTGATTTCAAAAATGGGATCACTCAATGTTCACTCGAGTGACTTATACTTAGAAAAATCTTAGATGTGATCACTTTTAGAATTGCTGCAGTGTTGTGTTAGTGATGCACTTTAACTCATCACTCGAGCAATTCAAAGTTATCACTTGAGTCCTTACTTGAGTGATTTTTTCAAAATCTTTTAGAATCGCATCACTAAAACAGATCACTTGAATGGCATGTTAATGATAAGTTTTAAACTATCACCAGAGTGATCTTGGAATATCACCCGAGTGATCACTCAAGTGATTTCCCTTAATAAACCATTTCCATTTTTCTCAAAATAGTTTTTCAATCACTTGCTAGGATTATTCTTTAAAGGAACTCTTATCAAAAGCTTTCACCATAGTAGTCTATCATAGACTTCAAACTTTGATCGCAAAACCATATCACTCGAGTGCTCACTTGAGTGATATAATCATTTGTCTCATAAAATCATCTTTTACTTATTGAACACTTTTGTTTATTATTACAACTTTTGTAATATTTTTTAAGCTTTATTATCATCAAAAATTGGGCTCTAACAAAATGGACTATTATAGTTAGTCGACATGTTACATTTGATGAAACTCGGTTCCCTTTTAAAGATAATGCACCTATGGTACAACAACATTCTTTTCCAACTAATTTAAATCCCTTTCTATATGATACTTATGATTTACAAGCTCGTCTCGGTTCAATTCTATTTATGAGGAATATGGGGACACACCCCATCCTCCTTATCATGATCCACCTGGGAATGAGTCACCTATTAATGTAGAACAGTTCTTAAATAGGGAGCCTAGATCAGTAAGGGATAAACAAGCTCCAGCATGGTTGAACAAATACATTTGCCTTAGAGAGGCCAAGAGTGGTGAAACACTTAAAACATGTTGTAAGTATCCTATTCATGAATATATCTCCTATGCAAATGTTACCAAGGATTATAAGGAATATTTATTGAGTGCTGATAAGCTTATTGAGCCTTTTACTTTTCAAGAGTCATATAAGGATCCCAAGTGGATGGTGGCCATATGTGAGTAAATGGCCGCCTTAGAAAATAATCGAACATGAGTAATGTGTCCCTTCCCAAAGGTAAGCATGCCATTAGTTGCAAATGTGTCTTTAAAATCAAATATGATTCTTCCGGTAACATTGAGAGGTATAAAGCAAGGTTGGTGGCTAAGCTACAATCAACACAAGGGGATTGGTTATTTTTGAGACATTCTCTTTAGTTGTTAAATTGGTAACAGTAAGGACCATCCTCACTCTTGCATCAATATATGGTTGGCATCTCTTTCAAATGGATGTCAACAATACATTCTTGCAATGGGATTTAAATAAGGAGGTTTACATGTGCATTCCACAAGGATTTGACACTTTTGGCAAACATAAAGTTTGTAAACTCCACAAATCCTTGTATAGGTTGAAGCAAGCCTCTAGGCAATGGAATGTGAAACTTACTGATGCATTCGTTTAAGGGGGTTTAGGTAAAGCAAGTATGACTATGCTTTGTTTATTAAATCGGATAATCATGAAATAATCCTTGAAGGGATAGAGGATGTTAAAGCTTACTTACACCATCAATTCAAAATTAAGGATCTAGGGCATTTAAGATATTTTTGTGGCTTGGAGTTAGCACAATCAGATAAGGAAATAATGCTTAGCCAGAGAAAATATACACTTGATCTTATAAGTGATATGGGGTTGAGTGAGGCAAAGCCACTATGTATTCCCATGGAAAAAACCACACGACTGAGTCTAGAAGGACATTTGAGACATGATACAAGCAAATGTGCTTATATGAAACAGAAACAACAAGGGAAATTTGATCTCTTATTGTCGGATCCAACAGTTTATCATCGTTTGATTAGTAGGTTGTGTTATCTTTCTAATACTAGACCTGATATTAGCTATGTTGTGTAGACTTTGAGTCAATATATGAGTGCTCTGAGGAAGTCACATATGGCAACTGTTGTTCGTGTTGTGAGATACCTCAAGAACTGCCCGGGACTTGGGCTTCTTCTTTCTGTAGCAAAGCGGTTCAACATGGAATGCTATGTAGATTTAGACTGGGCATCATGTCATGATACAAGGAGGTCAGTTACAGGATACCTCATTAAGTTCGTAAAGTCATTGGTGTGTTGGAAATTGAAGAAACAATGTACCGTCTCCAAGTTATCAGTTGAAGTCGAATATAGAGTACTTGGAATTGCTAAGAATAAAGGCCAGCCCATTATAGGCTTGAGCCTAAACAAGCCGGCCCGTTTAGGTGAAACTTCTGTAAAACCCCCAATTTACAAAGCCCTCAGCCCTACAGGGCTGGCCCTTCACGGGCTCGAGCTAAACTCATTTTAATTCAAATAAAGTTCACTTTTAAGTTTTGCAATTTAGTTATTATTTTTCTTTAAATTGATATGCATTATTTTTAAAACTCATAAATTTATAGTTAAAATCATTATCTAATGTCCAAATTAGTCTATTTTTTTTTAAAGTTTAAATGAATAAACTATTGTGGAAACCAAATAAATCAAACTATGTAATAAAATTTAATTTTTAAAAAAGATAATAAGAACTAAATATTTGTAACATCATTAATAATATAAAAATTCTATTATTATATGAACAATTTGTAAAAAAAATAAAAATAAAAGGGCCTAAATGGGCCGGCCGTTTTAGGCCCTCAGCTTATTAGGGCCAGCTCTTTTAGGCCTGGTTGCAATTTGAGGGGCAAATTTACAAGTCTGGCCTGCATGATAAAAGGGCCTAAACAGGCTAGCCCAATGGGCTCATCCATTTTCCAGGCTCTAACTTGGAATAGCGATGTCAGAAATACTTTGGGTTACTCAATTATTAAAGGATCTTGATGTAAAAGGATTGGAACCAGTTAAGGTTCATTGTGATAATAAGACAGCCATCTATATTGCTACAAACCCTAAAATTCACGAACGTATGAAGCACATCGAAATCAATTATCACTTCGTAAGTGAAAAACTACAATAGGGTATTATCGATTTACGACATGTAGCTTCTAAGAATCAGTTGGCAGATGTGTTGACAAAGCCACTTGGTAGAGAAAGCCATAATAATTGTGTTCGCAAGTTGGGTACTACAAATCTGTTTAGTCCCCCACTTGAAGGGGGCATTAGAGAGTGTTATTTGTATGTTTTAGTATGGACATGTATTAGGTATTATTGGATTGATGTATTGTTGTGTGTGGTTTGGGCTCATAGGTTTGGCCCTGACCCATTTGGTTGTATGTACATGTTATTTTCTATAAATAAGAGTAACATCAGTCAATTATGGTTAGCTAGGTAATTTGTTCATCTTGTTTGAGTGTAGAGTGACTTAGTTTTCAGGTTTTAAGCTCATTCTCTAGCTTTTTAAGTTGGCTTCTACTTGCCCCTTTGTGCTACAAAAAACCATTAATTAAAACTACTTGAAGTGGTTTTTCTATTTACTATTGTTCTACACATGATTAAAATTAAAATTTTATTGGCCAACTTTTTTTTTAGTTTTAACTATGGGTTAAGGTGAAAATTTTTCTTGAAAGTTTTTTCTGATCAATGTTACCCAAGAAGTTTTTTCAAGTTTAATGTCACACTATAAGTTTTAAAATATAGCAATTTTGCCCGATACCATTAAAAAACTAAAGTTGATAGTAAAAAAAATTGACGTTGATACCATTAACTTTTTAACGGTAAGAAGTAATATTGCTCCATTTTAACACTTTCAGGGCAACACTGAATCTAAAAAACTTTCAGGGCAACATTGATCCTCAACGAACATTTCTGAAGGCAAATTTGCACCTCAACCCTTCAATTATCAATTCTCCGTAATGAACTTTCATATCTATCTATTTAATCCATCTCATCCTTACAATAAGGATGTTTTTAATTAGGAGGTTTTTTCATGATCTTTGTTATAAGGTCTATTTTATAAATTGTTTGAGATACTAACTAAGTTTTTTTTTCAAAATGCCCTTTGTCTATGATTGTAACATCCTCATTTTGAATAGATGAATTAGGAATCAACAAGGGAGTATGATTAGTTTAACTGGTTGAGAAATGGGATTTAATTAGTATCGATTACACCAAATTTGATCCGTGAAAGAGGCCTGTAATTACGTTTTGATAGACATATCTAAAGTGTTGGTAGTCTAATTGATCATGTTAATGGTGAAGCCTTGCACGAAATATGTAATCGTGGATGGATTAGTGCTTTAGTTATCAATATCTGTATTAGGTACTTTATCATCATTGTTTATCACTGTTGTTATTATTTCTCATTTAATTTTTTGCTTTTCAATACACTGTTTGTTTTATACCTGGCATTTGTACCATGACATCTTAATGGATACAAACAGGGTCCAATTCGCATTTGTCAACCCTTATTTCTTTGACCAGCATAAGGGCAGAGTAGATATGCATGTACAATCTAGTGATATGAAAGATTACTTTAGAAAGAAAGTAACACCAACTACGCTATTTCTAGTGTCATACAATGCGGGGTAAGTTATTAGTGGTACAATTTTTGTATATGTTGTTTTTTTGTTTAACTTTTACCATAACATGATTGTTGAAACAAAATTTTTAAAATATTTTAATCAACATTGGATATTGATTGTTATTAATCCAGCGGAACCTTCAAGCCCTCACATTTACTCTGTGGATCCTCTAATTGGAGGTCTTCTAGAAGACTATCCTAATATGTTGCGATTGTTCAATAGGTAAGCATATGTGTAAATATTTGAATATATTATTGAATAACCAAAAGTAATCATTTTCTATTTGTTTGTTAGCTCATTGATTGCGTATCGGGCCTCTGTCTCGTTAAGCTATTCTAAAGCTACTGACACTCACCATAGCTATGCTTGGAAGAAGATACATACACTGATATATGAATTTACTCAAACTTTGTTACTAAACAATTTTTATTCAAAAACATAGTTAAATATTTCATTATATTTTTGCAGTGCCCTTTCCAACCCAATGACAATGATCGTGGGTATTATATCATGAAATTTATGAAGGATGTAATTATGCATGATTAGACATTTATTCCTCAAAAAGTAAGTCATTTAGTTGCAATTCATTGTATTTTAAATTTAATTAGTGACTGATAATTAAGTTTTAGTCATTTTAATTTATTTTAATTTGTGCATGATTGTATATATATGTAGTATTATGAATATCAACGTTGTGACAGTGTGACTGACCATCAAGTCAATGAAGCGATCGAGGAATGATGTGAATATGTGTTTAGGCAAACCTCTAGGTGGCTACTATTTAATTAACTAGCTAACCTTTATATTGCTTCTTGCCAATTGTTGTGTCGTTTATTTAAGTTGAATTTGTTGTATTTCATTCATAATATATTGTGTAAATATATTTAGTACTAATTTAGTTAATTAGTCATTTGTTTGTATCATTTTAAAGTTATTTCATTGTCGTTGTTTGTTTTTCTTCATTTTGTTGTGGATATAGAAAGTGTTTAAAGCAATCCACTATTACTATTATAGGGTTATGAATTAAAAATACGAAAGATATATTAAAAAAAAATACTTCCTATAGTGTTTTCTTGAAAAAGGGCCACAGGATGAATACAAAAAAAAAACCCAACCACCTTCCTACAGCCCTTCCTCAAGAAGGGGGCACCCCCTGTAGCACTTTTTGGAGGAAGGGCCACAGGAGGCCCCCCTCCTGTGGCCCTTCTTCTAAAAAGCGCCACATGAGGGGATTTTTTTAAAAAAAATATTATGCTATGGAGCTTGGAAGCTCCATAGTTTCTTTTAGTGATGTCCTGATATGAGGCACTTCTTAACCGCCACAACTAATTCAAGTATAAGTGCGACAACTTTTTTTTTTTTTTTGTAGTATTGAGTTGTAGAGGATGATGTTGAATTTTCGTGTTTGTGTGTGGGGTGGGGGGGAATTGACGTTGTCTTTCTATCAAAATACCTTAAGTCAATTGACAAAGCGTATCTCAATTTTATATTCCTTCAATACAATTTTCAACTAATCGATGTGAAACGCACTCAATCCATTTTAATCTACTCCCTTTTTATTTTCCTTGGTTTGTACTTTTTCAAGTCTCACACAACTCATGTCATATCTTCTTTTTTTTTAAAAACCCATGTAGGAGTGTTTTTCGGTGGTGGATATCTTGTATTTTATTTTAACATTCTAACATCTTATTAGTAAATAGTAAGTGATCTATCTCATTTTTCATCCTTTTTTGGTTATATTGTTACTCCATTATGTCCATATTATAAGACACCAACTAGAAATAAATTTCGATCCCTGATATAAAAGCCAAGAGTATTTCATAAACTCTTATATATAAAATATTCCGTCTAATCCTATATATAAGTACTCCCTCCGGTAACTTTAATTTTATAAATAACACCAAATCAAATCATGCAAATTAAAATTTTAGTTAAAATTGATTAAAAACCGCTATAAAAAAACACCCAATTTCCAACGGGATTTGCCACAAAATTTTTTCCACAGCAAAATTTTGACGGAATTTCCGACAGAATTTTTCATGACAAATTTAGCCAAGGAATTTTCTGTGGCAAATTTAGCCACGGAATTTCCAACAGAAATTTTTTCCGTGGCAAATTTATGACGAAAATTCTATCAGAAATTTTCCGACGCCAAATTCCGATGGAAATAACTTTCTGACGGAAGTTTGCCATGGAAATACTGTAGGAAAAAATTAAAATTTTTTTAATTTTTTAAAAAAATAATATTTATAAAATTAAAATATTAATTATTAAATAATTCTATTTAACCTTAATTATTAAAATTATATTATTATTTATTAATATTATATTTAAAATGTTCTAGTAAAATAATATTTATGATATTATTATTATATTAGTTATTAATTTATTTTATTTAAAAATAATATATATTTTATTAATATTATATTTATAATTTTATATTAAAAATAATATTTATAATATTAAATTATTATTTATTAAGTAATTTTAATTAAAAAAATTGTTTAATTAAATATATAAATATTTTTTTTACCTTTTTATTAAATTTTTACATTATTTTTAATAATATTTTATTTAATTAATAATTAATTATATGTATATAATTAATTAATTATATGTGTGGGTGTGTGTGTGTATGATAATATTATATATATAATAATATGTAATAATATAATACAAGTTCATTTCGGCGCAACAGGCAAAGACCTATCCTCGAAGGTGTAATAATAATATATTCTAGCCTGTTAGCATGCGGGTCTTTTTACCACAACTTGTCAGGTTGTCAACCCATGTCAAACTGACCCCCATTACTAGTTCTAATCGATTATATCTTGTATAGAGAATTCAAACGCACAATCTCACCTTTAAGAAGATCTTATTAAGAAGAAGAGGTGTAATTTGTGTCAACTGAGGGAACAAACACAGGACCCAAAGGAGTATCCACCTTTTACATGTGATTATGTGCATATCATAAATAAGCACCACTCACCTCGGGGATTAGGGGATGTCTTAGCCGCGAAAAGTTTGTGTACAAAGTGCAATGAATCAATCATACATTAAGTAATCAACTACCTTTTACCTAATTGATTAATAATTAATTAGGACAGATCACACTCAAAAAAAAAAAAAACAGAGAAAAAGAAATCCAGTTTTAATTTATGTGGTGAATGGGATGTATCCAGTTATCAATTTGCTCAAAAAGAACGAAAAAGTTTCATTTACCACAATTGTTTAAAAACATGATAATAATGTATCCAGTTCATTTAACTTGCTATGCAATTCAAAAAGAATAGTATTGTAAGCTAATGAAAAATTCGGGAAAAGCATTAATAAACAGATGCATTGATTCTAACATGCATCAACTTGTTCGATGGTAAAAATATTAGAAGGAAAATAAAATAAAAATGCCAACTTTTCCAAGATACACGTACCATCAACATTGCATATATATCCTCACACACACATGCATGCATTTTTAGTTATATGGGTCCCACTTGGCCTCAATTTGAATAAGCCTTTAGACAATTCTAATTTGTTAGCTATGTTTACTTTCCAGGTCAACCAACTAACCCCAGAAAAATTGTCTCTCTCATGAAGGAAAAATGATAATAATTCAAAGAAAAAAATAAATGATTATTCTAACACACAAACTTACACACATATATGGACAATTTAAATTCAATAACGTCATATTTTTTTATCTTTGTAATTATTTGTGTTTGAGTCTATTATATGAATACCAAAGAAAATGAGACATGATTGTTTTGTAAAATCATTAATTAATCTCATCTGAAGACCACAAATAAATTTTAGAAATTTCAAATAAAAACCACGGTCATTGATTGGAATAATGTTTGCTTTCGATAAAAATTCCATACTTGATTCTTTCTTTAGTAGTCATCTTTAAATTGTTTATTTAGTATTACGTTTTGAACTTTGATTCTTTATTATTTAATTTTTTTCAATTTTTTCGTACTCAATCTTGATTTTTAATACTCATATTTAATTTTTTAATTATTCATCTTTTTGACTTTTAGTATTTTACTGCGATTTTTTTACTGACTATCTAATATTCAATATTAGTGGATTACATTCCAGAATTTTTAAAATTTATTTTCAATTTTTCTGGTTCTCATCTTTTCCAAAATCACCTACAATTTTTTAAAAAAGTTATAAAAAAATAATAACATACATAAAACCGTAACTTTAGATAATTACGTTATATAAATTCTTTGAAGAATATAAAATATTAAAAGAAAAATGAATTCCTGAAGATCAAGATCATTCATTTGAGAGTTGTGAACATCAATACAGAAATATTTGATCGATATGTTCTCTTGTAATATCAAAAATAATTTTGTATTTAATAATAAATATAAAAAATATAATAGATAGTATATCACATCATCATAAGGAGATCTCTTGTTGTTTATTATTGTTGTTGTTGTTGTTAAGATGAGCACATACATGAAGATTTTTTTTTAAAAAAAAAAAAGCTTGATTAAGGATATAATCCTTTTTTAGTCTAAGAAAAAAAAGTTTTTGTCTCTTTCAACAAGTACGCTTTTGGGATTCGAATTTATGTTCCTCTCTTTATAGGGTAAGGCTACTTTCAACTTCAAGAAACAATTTGTTGAGGAAATTTATTTTTTAGTCAACACAACATTAAAACTATATATAATCGGATCCATTAATTCTAACATGTTTTATTTCTTTGTTTTTGTGAAGTTTGATTGGCTCAGCTTTCACTTTCAAGTTTCAACCATGCGTGGAACTTACTTGTATTATTCACTTTTAGAATTGTAAATACATGAATAAAAAATATCCAATCTGCAAAATTCAGGACAGGAATAACAACTGACTTCATTTAATCTCATTTTTTATTAAAATTTAATTTTGAAGAACCAGATTGTTTCGTCCTTATTTTTTTTAATTTTTATTAATATTATGATATTTTTGGAAAAAAAAAATCATTTTATGTTGAAAAAATATTGAAATAAAAAATTTAATAGCCTCAATTTTTTTGTCCAAAGTCTAAATAAATTTTCTTTTCTTTACAATATTTTTTTGAGGTTTTATATTGAAATTGAAATTCAAGTATCATATTATTTATAAAAATATTAAATTTTATACGATTATAATCTTATCCTATAAAGTAAAGACATATATAAATTAGGGAAAATCCCTATAAAATACCACCAAAATACAGAAATCCCAAATTAGTGCAACGAATTTAAAAATTCTGGTTCAGTGTTGTGTTAGTGCGAATGAATGGTGACGGGTATGCAAAAAGACGATTTTGCCCTTCAGCCGTCTCTCTCACCATTTCAGAATAACAATATGAGACTCTTAATTAACAACTCCGCTTTATTTTTTTCACATATTTGTATATAAAAAATATAGTGTTGTTAATATAAAATACGATGTTGTTAATAAAGAAAGGGGTGTTGTTATTGACCTTGAGACTTAAATTATGAAGTTGTGAAATAAGAAATATAAGTTGTTAATGTAGAATATGGTGTTATAAATAACAAGACCAGCATTGTCATTGTGAAAATAAAAAGAAGAAACTAGAGTTGTTAATTAAGAATCAGGAGTTGTTAATTAAGAGTCTCTAGTTGTTATTCTGAAGTAGCGAGAGGGAGGGCTAAAGGGCAAAATCGTCTTTTTGCATACCCATCACTGTTCATCCGTACTGACAAAGCACTGAATCGAAATTTTTAAATTCGCTGCACTTATTTAAGATTTTGGTATTTTGGTGGTATTTTATAGGGATTTTCCCTATAAATTAAGAGTGTAATACTAATTTACTAAATATTCATTTTATGAATTGAAATTGGCAGCTTTCTTAACTCATGCACGTGCCTTCTCTTTAGAATTACATTATATTAACTTTTTTTATCAATAGAATTACATGATAATAAAAGTTTGCTTCTTCCAACGTAGGATTATAAAAGTTTGATGATTGTACTCATGGATCCTTAATATGTAGAGTTAGTAATAAGAATTAGGACAAAGAAACGAAAAGTCCCCTAATTTAAAATTTGTAATTTAGTACCTACTTAATAACTCTAAAGCCTCTGTGAACTAATTTGAGATAGAATTTTATAGTGAATCTGCCTTAAATATCCTTAATTTAAAAAATAAAAAAATAAAATGATAACAATAATTTAACAAGTAACAACTTTAACTTATTAAATGTAACAATTAATGTAGTGATAATTAATTTTAGTAAAAAAATTTCTTAAATATGAATGACAACAATGGTTAAACAAGTAACAATTTCAATTTATTTAATGACAATAACAACTGATCCAGTAATAATTAATTTCACTACATATAATTATGTCATTTTATAACAAAAACTCAATTCGAAAATAGTCTCTAAGAATTTCATATGAATTAAGCTATTTTCAGCGACTATTTTTATATTCTCATATATTTTGGTATTCCTCATGTCTTTCTCTCCTAAAGAGTTACAGATGACATTAAAAAATAAAATGACATATAAATTTTTATAAATAAAATATTTATTAAAAAATAATGAAAATACCTGTAAAATTTAATATCATATAATTTAATTTGTATATGCAGAACGTTTTACACGTGTCAAAGTAGAACAAAATGATAAAAAATTCTGAAGAGATTTAAAAGTGGTAATCCGGCCCTAATCCCTTCCACAGTGTCAATTCTTCACGCGGCATTAGCCTAATCCACGTTAACATGCTCGGGCTCCCCCTTAACTATTTATCTTTTTAATAATTTTTATGATTAAATTTTTAATAATTTTAATCTTAATTAATTTCAAGACAACAAATTTTCATTATTTAAAAATTATGAGAATTATATATTTCAAAAAAATTTGGTTACTCAGTTAATTCTTTTGGAAAAATTCTACAGTTTTAGATTATTCTAAATAATTTTAGAATAATAATTAAATTAATTAAAACTTCTTAAATGGAATTTATATTTTTTATTTTAAGATTCCTCGGAAATACTTTTTAAATATCTGAACCACAATTATTCTTAAATTATTGCAGAATACTGTGCTTAACCTTTTATTATCTGTTGGTCAAGCGACTACATTCATTTAACCATATTCAAATGGATGCACTTGCATCTCTTTTGGTCGGTCTTTTATTTATTTATTTATTTTTTATGATTCCATTGCGGCTGTTTACATTACAATTATAATAATACTATAATGCTTACATTGTTATTTGATATAGCAATTAGAAATAAGATATATTAATTATTTTTTTTGCCAAAGGTTAATTATTTTTTCCCTTGGGGAGGAAGACATAATATAAGAACCACTAAAACATGAACATTTAAAACAGAATAGCATTTTTGAAATGCCTTTAATTTCTATGAAGTCCATAGAGTCTATTCTAAAATTTAATTGTTTGTGAAATGACTTGTTCTTGGTGAAATTAGCTATCAATTCCTTAATTGTTATTATCATCTAATAAATTAAAATTATTTCTTGTTAAATTATTGTTATTATTTCTAAACGGGCTGGCCCATTTAGGCCTGCTTCTTGTAAAACTCCCAATTTTTGAAACTCGTGGCCCTATAGGGCTGGCCCTTCACTGGCTCGAGCCTAAACTCATTTTAATTCAAATAAAATTTACTTTCAAATTTTATAATTTATTTATTATTTTGCTTTAAATTGATATACATTATTTTAAAAACTCATAAATTTCTAGTTAAAATAATTATCTAATGTCCCAATTAACCTTTTTTTTAAAGTTTAAATGAATAAACCATTGTAGAAAATCAAATAAATCAAACCATTCAATAAGTGTTAGTCTGTTACTAATACTCTATCAAGTACTTAGGTGTTTCTCAAATTGATAATTTGATATAATGATATTACATATATTAATTCATTTTAAAAAAAATATTAAACGGGCATAAAAGAACTGATCCTACAGAGCCAACCCTTTTAGGCCTGACTCCTTCTGGAGCCTTTAAATCATAAGCCCCGCCCTTGACGGGCTCGAGCCTAAACGGGCTTGGCCCGATTTCCTAGCTCTAATTATTTCGGTTTTTTCAGATTAAAGGTATTTATGTAATTTTATAAAAAACATTAATTACAAACCAGATCTAGAAACTAGTTACTCCACATAATTAGACTTGCAAAACCCGAATTTGGGATTTTCATACCTATTCCGTAATTAATATTTTCTTTTGCTTTTTTTTTTTTTTGCAATCTATGTATTTATGTATTAACTAATCTTAGCACTTTTGTTTTAATAGGTAAATTAATGAATCCTCCATGCATGTTCTAGATAGGGGTTGCACACACTACTACAGAGACATATATAAAGCTTAATAAATAACGATTATAATGAATAAACGTTATGTATGTCAAGATAGAGGTCGTGCAAAAATATATAACACTAAAATATAACAATTAGATATGTGCACCATCATGTATTGAGAGGCAGAATTTATGAAAACACAAAAATAACAATTATAGTTAATAACCATCCTTTTATTTAGTGATAAATATGACGGTTCTTATGAAACAACCGTCATGTAACACTTACAAATGATTCATCTTCGAACATTATATCAGTAAAAACAAATACATAACGGTTATGATAATTAATCGTAAAGTATGATAATAAATATGAGATACTGTTAGATATAATATATAATAATATCTCACATTTATAGTTTTAAGATAAATTCAATATGTTAATATATAATTATATAACTATATATAATAATATCTCATATTTATTCTTTTAAGATAAATATAATATGTTAAGATATTAATCTAATATATATTATCTATTAATATCTTAAGGAGGTGGGAAAAGCGGGATTCTGAAAATAAAAATTATTTGGTAATACTTGACAATTCTTCATAAAGAATCATTATATATTCTTTAAGAATACTTAACAGTTATCAATGAAAACCATCATATATAAGAAAACGGGATTCTAAAAGAAAATTATTTCACAATATTTGACAGTTCTTCACAAAAAATCGATATATATTCTTTAAGATTACTTAATGGTTAAAAATAATAATGATCATATATAATAAGTCAGCATTTTGAAAAATGTCAAATATAAGGAGCTGGGAATCTATAAAAAAGTTATTTGACAATACACTCCGATTTTTCATAAAAAAATTGTTAAGTATGATTTAATATAAAAAGATGGGATTTAGAAAAAAAATTATTTGACAATATATTATCGATCTTTATAAAGAACCGTTAACACTGCTACAGAAATTGTGATACATAATGGTTATTAACTGAGATACATAACAGTTCCTAACCATTATCTATGCGAGCGCTATACAAGCTCCACGTATATACATTACTGTTTTGAACTTTTATTTATTCTGAACATATTATAACAATTATCATATAACACCCGTTATGGTAATGTTTGTATAATACATAACAGTTCCAGTTTAATAACCGTTATATATCTACTAACATATATAATGGCTTTTTCCAAATAACAGTTATATACAGTTGACATAAATAACAGTTGTTAGGTAACAACAATGATTTATAGAAGCTAAAGTTTTTTTTAAAAGGAGAGTTTTGCTTTCAAGATCCCTTGCATATATAGTTACAAAATGATTCACAATATATATTTATATTTTCATTCATATACAAAATAATACAACAAATCAAAATATATTTACAGTCATTCATGTACATATATACACTATTAAAACCAAAATATTAAAACAAATTAAACAAATCATCAATATCTTTAAATGAATAGCCATACTATGTATTATTTACGCTCCAACTAATGTTGCACAGATGCCGCCAACTCTTTGGCCACTTCTTCCATTTGTGAGTTGGTAAATATTGTGCATGAGGCATTAAAAAACTATGCGAAAAGGAAACAATTGGTGGAAGTTAGATATTGTAATATATAACTGACTGAGTGTACATATGAACGAATTGAACATATAATATACCTTATTTGTATAAGAATTTTCAGGACCGTGCATGGTTATGCCTTTCGTGTACTGCATCACGTAGTACCCATAATCACTACTTATGTCCCGTTGCTTTGGGCACTATAAAGAAATGACAAGAAAAATTTGTCAATAAGTTAGATATATAAACTATATGTGTGCTTCAATTTAATACTATAGTACTTGGCCTGCTATTTCCCCTTGACGCTTCGTAGTACACTCCTTCATCAACTCTTATGTGTGAAACTGAATTTGTTCCTGCATTTTGTCACCCTGTTTCTGTAGCTTTTCAAACTTTTCGTCCTAGTTATTTCTTTAAGGTTGCGGGTGACCATAAAAGCTTTCAAACTTTTCGTACTAGTCAGTCAGAAAGGTAGCCCCCTTGTGTTGTGACTTCATAGGCATAGCTTGCTATGCATTTAATAATAATGTTAATACTGATAGTTAATTGAAGACATTACTTTCATGAATTGTGGACTAATATTAATACTTATAATTTTATCGACGACCTCATTCACCTGATCGTCATAAGAGCTATCTTTATTTGCCCTACCACTGACCAAAGTTCATGATGGGGGGGTCTACTATCATCCCTACTCTTAGCAACCAACTTTTCAGTAATCTGAGCATACCCTTTTTACTCTCCCTTATAGGGATATTTATTGTTCTTCAACCTTCTCCTATTCACCAGGCTTAATTCCTAAAAGAACACACATCACTCAAGTTAATATTAAACAGATACATACAAGTCTTATGAATTGCAAATAACAATTATGCGGAATGTTGGGTCACAATGTGAGATGACAAAATTTCTCCGATCATCCAGTTTGATGGTGAACCGAAGATCTATGGGAACTTTTGTCTCGTCAGACTCTTCAGGATTCTACAAATACACCTTTGTCAATGAATGACAAAATATGTACAGTGCATTGCCAGCATTCTTGATAACAAATTCCCTGATGTAATCTCTATCTACATGATATGCAGACTGCAAAACACACAATTCAAGTTAACATTTTTTACAAGTACATAGCAAGTAATTAGAAGGCATGTATACCTTGCCCTGATATTGTCCCCAATAACGGTGGCATAATCTCTCTGTACCCTATACCAGTTACTCGCAGTGATAGGAACGTTGATCCTTGTCGTTAAGCCGATATAGCTGTTGAAGTGTCAACTAAAAACGTTGATTGTCATTGTTCCATGTCACATAAAATTTTTGCCCCAAAGACTTTACTTCTTTCACAAAAGTCAAGCCATAATGGCCCCTCTTAACAATATACCGCACTAGTTTTAACGTCTCTTCTAGGGTCTCATTTTTGGGTTCCATAGGGACAAAATCGGTACCAATGGGAATACCAGTACTAGGACCCTCAAAACTAGAGGCACTACTAGAACTAGGGGTATTATCAGTGCCATAACTGACTATTTTAACCGGAAAACAAGACTTATTCAATCAACCATAGGGAACAGAGTAATGAGTTTTCCAGAAAAACACAATGCATGCTAAGGTCCAAACCTACTTAGGCAAGACAAAGTAAAAAATAAGAAGAATGTGTAATGCAAACTGGAGAATGCGAATGTAGAAGAGAAATCATAACTTAAAATAAGAAGAATAGAGCAAGCAAAGGAATGCAACTTAGCTAGGGCTCCAAAACAAAAAAGCTAGTTAGGGCAACCAAAGCGACATGTGCGGCTGTCAGACCGAAGTTCAAATAAAGTTAACTAGAGTTATGGGGTTCTGAGGATGATGCATTATGTTCAAGTAAAGACAAGCATGTTAAGTATAATAACTTAAGAAAGTGAAACGACACAAGATAGCGGGTACATGTTTTAAAAATACTTGACAAAACTTGCTAATGGTTCTAAGTTTAGAACCGTTATGATTGGCGGCCTTTTCTTATGATTCTTAATTAACAACTATAATGAACCTTTGAATGAAAGTTCATAGTTTGAATATCATAGTCGTTAGGTTTTGTAAACGATGAGTGTGATTTCTTAAGGGTTAAGGAGTAAATTTACCAATAAAGTTTTAAGGAATGAGCGCCTGGCACAATTATGTTTTA
Source organism: Inga laurina (assembly GCA_963855925.1). NCBI lineage: Eukaryota > Viridiplantae > Streptophyta > Magnoliopsida > Fabales > Fabaceae > Inga > Inga laurina. Next base: position 35,259,682 of record OY979709.1, on the reverse strand, counting down.
AAGGGGGCCAAAATACACATAAGAAATTAAAAGCGGAACATCCATAACAAAACCGTTAAATTTGATCAAACGTAATTAAGGGTTTTCTTCTCTTATAATTTAACACCGTTAGGTCAAATTTAACAGTTTTGTGCTAGATGCTCCGCTTTTAATTCCTTATGTGTATTTTTGCCCCCTTTAAAATATAATTGTGCCAGATGCTCATTCCTTAAAACTTTGTTGGTAAATTTGCTCCTTAACACATTTCTTAATAACCGTTAGGTATTTAACATGGTATTCAAAAAAGTGACGGGTTTTACATAATAACTGTTACTTATTTGACCTTTTTTTATATAATTTTTAAAGTTGATTATTTAACCTTATAGTACAAACAAACAATTAAAAAAAGAAAATGAGAGTTTGAATAAACTAATAAAAAATGCCTAAATTAGTAACGGTTATTTACTAATAACCATGAAGAGATAATTTTTTTAAAAAATATTTTTAGGCTACATTGCCCTAATGATTAATTTTTAATATTAAAAAAAAAACAATAGTGGTTTTCAGTTAATACCACTACTATTGTCCTTTGCTTCCTCCTGCCCCCTCCCCCTTACTCGGTATGTAACACCCCAAATTTTATTCACAAAAAATATATTGTAATTATTTGAATAATTCAATAAAATGGTGAATATTCATGAATTTGGATCTTGTGAATTTTGAAATATTCATATTCATAAGGAAATGGGCAAATTAATTCAAAAATTGAATTAAATTACAAAGGGGATAGCAAAATCATAATTTTGCCAATTTAGCCCAAGATTAATTATTTTCCAAGTAATTGGAGTTAATTTCAATTAATCAAGGAAAATAAAGAAAAATGTATAAATTGAATATTCTTAGTGGAATAAATTAAGATTTGTGGAATAAGGAAATAGGATGGGAAAATAATTATTTGGCTCATTAACATGCCAAGTGGCATCATCTTATGCCAAACAATTAAATAAGAATTACTAAGACATGAGCACATGTGTTATTAGTAATAAAATAATAATTAGTTACACAATTGACCAAGGCAATTACATGAAGCCAATTTGGTGTGAAAGGACCCTAAGTGGCGTTTTGCATGGGCCAAAGAAGGGAAAAGAGAATGGTTCAATCTCAATTAAATCATATGACATAAGTTGTGGAGAGATAAGGCCAAGTACACAAATGATGACAAGGGATGGTATAAAGTGGAGGGAGTATGGCATAAAGCAAGACATCATGGTGGGAGGTATGGTGTACATAAAAGGTGGAGAAATCCTAACCTTTAGATAGATCAAGGGCTAGGATGAAACATGAAGAGAAGAGGTGAGATAATTTATGAAGCCGCCTCCTTCATCTTTCTTGCCCATTTTCGTTCAAGCCAAAGAAAGGGGGGGGGGGAGAGAGTTTGAGAAAGCTTTATGCTCTAAGAGAGAAGGAAGAGGAGAAAGACTAAGGTAAGTTATGATTTCTTAAGGTTTCTTCTTCTAATCTTCCATAAATCTCTTCTCTAATCTCTTCCTTTCCATAAAATTTATGGTTTAGCAAGCAAATCTTGAGCCCAAAGAGAAAGAGAGAGGAGGACTTCTAGAGAAAGGAAACGAACTCAAGAAGGTAACTTCACAAATCCTAAGATTATGTTAGATGTGGTTGTTGTTGATGATTATGGTTGGATTTGGTTATTTTGTTAAGCTTGTAAATTTGGAAAGTCCTAATCCTAAGGGGTCATGCTGCCCAAATTTCTTTAAATCATGATTATGAAGTGTTTTAATGAGTTAACTAAGGATTAGAAGTGGTAAAGTACAAGTTTTGGAAGCTAAAACACAAAGCTCCATTTTTTCTATTTTTCTCTCAATATTTCGGCCAGACCAGATCTGGTAGTAGGAGTTGGATTTTCATGAAATAAATGGTTCCATTGGACTCAGTGGGCAAAAATAGGTGGGGTTAAAGTTGGGCACTTTTTCGGTAGAGGCCGAAAAAGCATAATTACGAAAACGCCACTGAAATCCCTAAATAGGGGCTGTCAAGGGTATTTTCATAATTTTACAGTGAATTTAGTGATTTCGAGCCCGGAAATGGATTCCTTGGGTGAAAATAAGTTAGAATAGACTTAGTCAAAATTTTGGAAAACCGTGCCATCGGGCCGGGTACGGTGGGACCGGGCCGGGCAGGGGTCCCGGGGGCATTTTTGTAAATTTTCACCATAGACTAATATAACCACAATAAACACTATGGAATAGTCTAAAATGATACTTGGATAGGTTATGACCTATTTCTGGTACATTTAATATTTTAGGACCGAGTCGGACGTCGGGACAACACGCTTTACGAGACACTATTAAATAGGGGATATTAAAGCTTTGAGGTAGGGACATTATCCTTCATACACTATGCCATAAGTTATGTGATTGTGTGGATGCCATTGTTTTATAAATGCACTTTATTAATCAACATGATTTGCCTAGAGAGGGGCAGTTAGTGCCATAGGTGCACTTACACTGGGAGTTGGCAGAAGTCCAACCGGTGTAGATTATGGGGCTGGGCCCTACTCATGTATACATGACGATGATGTGTTTATATTGTTCATTAATTTGTGCATACCTTGGCGCATGTCATATTTACTTTTCACATTTTCTATGAACGATATTATGTCTCTACGGGGATTTTTCGGAATCTCACCCTATTTTTAAATAAACACCTCAGCGGGTACCAGTGGGCCAAAGGGAAAAGATGTAGACGCTGGTAAGTGAGCGGCACGTGTCTCGAGGCGCAGACAAGATCGTGGTCATAATTAGTCTATTTTGTGATATTTTGGTGAAATTTGTAAATATTAAAACTTCCGCTGTGTTTTTCGTTTCCGTCGACGAACAATATCGGAATTGTAAACGAACGACGTTGGGATCTTAAATGAATATTTTTATCAGTATAATTGTACTTTTCTGTATACCCATTGAATTTTGTCTTTATTGCTCTTCGATTATCAAAATGGAAACGTGTGTTGACATGGTACATCATCAATGTCTGAGAAAGGAGATAAAGGGTCTGACTGGAAGTGATCATATAGAACCTGATTGTGATGAAGGATGAGGTCCAACTTCTTATTCATACTGTGGGCATGTCTAGTGAGATGCCTTATAGAGTAGCCAAGAATGCTCAACATCTATAGCAGAGCCTCCATTTGAGGAAGAGGAGGAGGAGGAGGAGGAGGAGGTGAGCATAGAGATGAGGAGGAGGGCGAATTGAAAGAGCTATCAAGCGTCTAACCATGATGAGGGAGAGAATGACAAGATTATGAAAATATGCTTTTTAGACAAGTACTATAACTAAAATGAATACTTCATTGTAAAGTATTTAACTTTAGGAGAACTGGTACTTGGTGTTGGACCGAACGAGGTTTTGAAAATGTGCTCTTTAGATTTGTACTTTATATGATGGTTGTCTATTATAAAATGTCATTTTTGTCCTTCATACTTTATGATCAATTGACATGACCATTATGTATGTGTTTTTGCTTATGTAAGGTTTGAAGACGAATCGTTTGTAAGTGTCATATGACGGTTGTTTCAAAAGAACCACCATCACTTTTGTCATTAAATAGATGACAGTTCTTAACTTTAACCATTATATTTGTGCTTTCACAAATTCTGCCTCTTAATGCATGACGGTGCATATAATTAACTGTTACTTTTAATCATTATGTATCCTTGTGTGACCTCCGTCTTGACATATATGATGTTTATTAGCTGTAATTGTTATGTATTAGGCGTTATAAATGCTCAAATCTGTAGTAGTGTAAGTATCTTGTAATATAAAAAAAATATTTGATAATACATTATTGTTCTTCATAAAGAATCATTATGTAATCTAACAATTTTTAATATATTCTTTATTGATATATTAATTAATATTATGGACAATATTCTTTCATCGGGTTCTGAAAATATTAAATATAAGGAGACGAGATTTTGAAAAAATGTTTATTTAACCCAACTCTTCCAATTCCTTCTTAAATGTTTTTTAGCTTCTCTCATGAGTCTCATATTTTTCTTTTCATGGGTTTTTGCTCTAACGTTGTGGGTTCCATCCTCCACCAATAATATGAATCTTCACTTTGCAGCTCCTTCCTTTCATGATTATTCCTCAGGTAAGCTTTCATATTATTTTTCAATTAACTTTTTAGTTTCATTTTATTTTTTTTATAATGAGAACTCACTAGTTAAGGCTTAAAGTCGTCAGATTATCAAGAAAGAAAAACCGTAGACAAAAAGTGATATCTAATTTCTGATGATGGTTATTGGTTTGAAGATAAAAATAGAAAAAAAAAAGTACCAATGAAAACTAGAGAGCAAGAAAAAACGATGAGTTAAAATGCTAAATTTTTTATTATTATTTTATTGCTCTGGAAATAATTTTGATTATACTAAATTATATAGACTAATATCAATATAATTTTTCTTCTAATTTTTAGCAGCTTATTGAATCACTGTCTATTTGAATGTTCATTCTCTCATGTTTCTAAACTTTAGCAGATCTGTTGAAATTAGGTTTGTTAAATCAGATTCAAGATTTGCTTAAGTTTTAATATTTTCCAATTTTACTATATATATATATATATTCTGATTTTCATATATAGATATATATATATATATATATATATTACCATTTTGCAATTACGATGATCGACAATCTACAATAAATGCATTAGAGAATATTGTAGAATTTTTTTTAATAGATTTTCTTTTATAATTCAAAAAATTATAAGATAGTGTTCGAGAGTGTTGAAAAGTGATTAATTCCGTTTAAATTGTATGACGTTTATCTATAATATATTAAATTTTGAATATTATAAATAAAATTTTTTATTTAATATTATTATCTTGTTATCATCAATGATTGTATTGTGTTTTATATAATAAATATTAACAATAAAATTAAATAAAACCAAATAATAAAAAATAACTATATATAATTAAAAAAATAAATCTAATACATTACGATTATTAAAAAATAACCGTTATATATGCTTTCAACATATAATACGGTCTGGAAGTGAACATATATAACTCCTGCATATATGACGGTTCGGAATTATAATTTATGGTCGATAATAACCGTCATATATCGACAATTCTATAATAGTGATAGTAATATACTCCCTCCGGTCCTAATTATAGGACATATTTACCTAACTTTGAAGAAATTAATAATAGTGGTTAAATTAGTTAATCATATTTATTTTCTTAAAATACCCTTATTTAAAATTTAAAATGGCATTCAATTACGTTAATTCTCTATTTTTTTCTTGTACATATCCTGCCTCACACACAACTTCTCTAAGTTCTCACACAATCCGGCGTCATCAATCTACCTCAACAACTTCCAATTTACTCTTATTAAATTATTATTGTGTTTAATTATTATTGAGAAAGTATCAATAGGGGGTATTTTGGGAAGAAATTGAAAAAAAATTAAAATTTTGTCATATAATTAGGATCAAGATCAACTTTCAAATATTATCTTATAATTAGGATCAGAGGGAGTATTTCCTAACAATAAAAGATGTCACATGCACTTGCAAACATAAAATAATAATCTTAACCCATGAATGATTTTAATTATCGTCAATGAAATTAGTTGTCATTGCCTTAATTATTATTATCATTTGATAAGTTAAAGTTGTTACTTGTTAAAGTTTTATTATTTTGGTTTTTTAAATTAATAATATTTATGAAATTTCATAAATAGTTAATTACAAACTAGTATCTAAAATTAAAAACTTCACATATTTTGGCCATTTTAAAACTCTCATGATATGAGATTCACATATTTTAGGAGTTTTTCTTTTTCTGTCTTCCTCCCTATTCTATAATTAATATTTTTTTTTTCACTCTGTGCATTAACTAATCTTAGAACTTTTTGTTTCGATAGGAAAATTAATGAATCATCCATGCATGTTATTATGCATAGGATTCATGAACCGCACAAAGTAAAAGAATATAGGGGAATAATAATAAAAGAAGTCACATTCATATGCGAACATAAAATAATCATCTTGACCCATTTTATTTATTTATTTTTTGAAGTAAAGTCAAATGTATTAATAAAAAGATTACATCAGACAATAACATGTCAAATAATTACATGTGAGCTTTAAAAGTGTAGCAACTTTTAAAGAAGCTAAAATTCATGCCATAAAGATTACAAGAAAAGTTAGCTTGCTGGGAAAAAAATTATAGAGGAGTTCCTTAATACCCTGATAAATCATATTATATGACACTGTTAAATTCACTGAAAAGGAGGAAAGCTCGATTAGGACATATGATATACAAGGTTTACCTCTGAGATTCTTGAAAAAGCAATGAACTTGTGATCAATAAGAATGCATGCTCTGAGACATAAAGAAGCAAATAATGGAAATTAGGAAACCTTCTCCAATTTGAATGAAATTAGAGGTTGACCTTGGAATCCAATCCATGAGTGACAGATTTTTTTTGTGTGATGTTTATATTTCTTCATGACAATAATTCATCCAATTGGCTAAATGCTTGTCTACATTTTGATGAACAATGATGGAAGGAAGAAGACACAGAGGCCAAAGAATTTGACTTAAATGCAAAACTTGCAAAGGCTACTGCATGCCTAATTTCTTTAATAGATGATAAGGGATCAGTAGTAGATGATCTAAATAGTACCCGTTTTATTTTTTATATAATTGAAATATATATATATATATTGTGTTAAAAATAAGTTGCATTCTATTTGTTTGATTTGGGGTAGATTTATTTTTAAAATTTAATGGGGAAAAGAGATTTCTATTATAATTGTTTTGATTTTTTATTAACAAATGTTTTTCTTGCTGTTCTGTTCATCTGAAATCAAAAAAGGGATTTTTTTTTAATTTTTGAATTTTAAAAACAATATATTATGAAATTAAAATAAATTCTTAATTTGAAAATAAATAAACGTTTAATTTTTAACTTCATCCTTATTATTCCAAACTTTGTAATTTTTTTTACCTGAATTCAAACTTTGTAATTGAATTCTTATAATTTGACATTTTAATTTTTCTTTTTTTATTAGACAAGATATTTTGATACACATATGAATTTATTTTATTATATTATTCTTATGTTCATATTTTCGTCAAATGAAACATACATAGTATTAAGCCACCTGAGAAATATTCAATACGTATTTATAACATTTAATAAAACATATAAAATTAATAAACTATATAACATTCATCAGTCAATTTCAAGTTTTCAATGACAAACATAAAATTAAAATCACAATGTTTTCAAGACAAGGACCAAATTAAATTATTCCCTCCTCAATAAAATATCAAGGTTTGGTGCATAATAAAATAATGAGTTTGGTAATTTAGTAATTGGGTTTATGGAATTGGGCAACAGGATGGCGAGTTGGTTGGACTGAGAAAGAGAGAGGGAAGGGTGGGGAACCCTCTGTCTCTGGAAGGATTCATTGCATCTGTATGAACCATTCTCACTTTCATGAATCTGTGGCCGACCCATTCATCTATTCATTTCTCACAATATAATACAACTTTTCCACGCCACATTGTTACATCATTTCTCAAACATTGCTTCTATCTTCTTCTCTCTTCTCTCTCTTATCTTTTTGCCCTGCTCTGTGGGGTTTCTGCTCTGTAATGTTCTTGGCTCTTCAAGCTTTCATCCGCGTCTGTGTTGTTGTTCTTGATCGTTGTTTCAGCTCTTTTTGCTCTTTCTGAGGGTTTTCAGCTGTTTGGTATTGGATTCTCGGTTGCTTTCTCTCTTTGGTCCTCATGCCTACCCTCGTCAATTACAGTGGTGAGTTTCTGGGTTTTTATGATTTTTCTTTTATTCTTGATGGGTTTGAATAGATTTAGACGTGTTTAGGTTCATGGGGTTTCATCGATCAGTCTTGGTCTGCGATGCTTGTTGCCTGAAATTTTATTCTTGATTAATTCCCGTTTTAGGTTTTCAAGTTTGTGACCTGGATTGGTGGGGAAACTTTTACATGATTTATGGAGGTTCTGTGGTGTTTGATATTTACTTAGAATATGATTTCCCCTTCTAATTATCACCGATTTGCCTTATCCCATGACATGTTAGCTTCAGAAAGACTGGCTACATATATATGAAAACTCAAGGGTTTTTTCTTCCGTTAAGAATCTGTAAAAGCGATCTACTGTTATCTTTTTAATGGATTAAAAGATGATATTGCGTTATTTTTGGGTGGAAAAGTATTTTTACAACTCATTTTTTTTTTTTGAATGCCTTGTCTGTAGGACAAATAGAGAGATTTCATTCCATGAAAATGTCTTTATGAACTGCAACAATTGTGTGGCTTATTTTTGGTTTTATGAATATTTTTTATCAGGTGATGACGAACTCCATCTTGGTGGTTCTTTGTGCACTGCTGGTTCCAACATTGATGTGTACTATCCTCCTAGCAAGAGAGCTCGCATCAATGCCCCATTTATATATGGAAATCTTCACTCTGAGCAAAATCAAATTCAGAAGCCAACTATTGAAGTTCTTCCTAATGAATGCCTCTTTGAAATATTCAGACGGCTCCCTAGTAGCAAAGAGAGGAGCTTCTGTGCTTGTGTATCGAAGCGTTGGCTTCATCTTATGAGCAGCATATGCAAAGCTGAAATCTGCAAATCTGAAAAGCCAACTTCCTCTGATGTTGAAATGACCTCTGCTGGTGAGGATCAAGATATTGAAGGTGATGGCTACCTTACCAGATGTTTGGAAGGGAAAAAAGCGACTGATGTAAGACTTGCTGCGATTGCAGTAGGGACTAGTGGCCGTGGAGGACTTGGAAAACTTTCCATCAGAGGCAGCAACTCTGTAAGAGGTGTCTCTAAAATCGGCCTTTCAGCTGTTGCTCATGGTTGTCCTTCTCTAAGATCGCTTTCTTTGTGGAACGTATCTTCAATTGGGGATGAGGGTCTGTCTGCGATAGCCAGAGGATGTCATATGTTGGAGAAGCTTGACCTGTGCCAGTCTTCCTCAATCAGCAACAAGAGCTTGATCGCAATAGCTGAGGGTTGCCCCAATTTGACAACCTTAAATATTGAATCGTGTACAAAGATTGGGAATGAAGGCTTGCAAGCTATTTCAAAGTCTTGCCCAAAGTTGCAGTGCATCTCTATCAAGGACTGCCCACTAGTTGGGGATCATGGAGTATCAAGTCTGTTATCATCAGCTTCAAATCTGTCAAGGGTAAAGCTTCAATCCTTGAACATAACAGATTTTTCTCTGGCTGTGATTGGCCACTATGGAAAGCAAGTTACCAATATGGTCCTCAGTGGTCTCCCAAATGTCAGTGAAAGGGGCTTTTGGGCCATGGGTATAGCTCAAGGTCTAGAGAAACTAGTCTCATTGACAGTTACTTCATGCCGTGGGGTAACTGATGCAAGCATCGGAGCCATTGGCAGAGGGTGCTGGAATCTAAAGCAGATGTGCCTTCGCAAGTGTTGCTTTGTATCTGATAGAGGACTGGTGGAATTCGCCAATGCTGCAGGATCTCTCGAGAGCTTGCAGTTGGAGGAGTGTAATAGAATCACCCAGTCTGGAATTGTTGGTGCTGTTTCAAACTTCGGAACAAAGTTGAAGTCTCTTTCACTTGTGAAGTGCATGGGAATTAAGGATATTGGTTGTGAAGTATCTATGCTTTCTCCCTGTGAATCTCTTCGTTCACTGTCAATAAAAAACTGCCCTGGCTTTGGCAGTGGTAGCTTGGCTATGATTGGGAAGTTGTGCCCCCAACTTCAAAATGTTGATCTTACTGGGCTTTATGGCATAACAGATGCTGGTTTCCTCCCTCTGTTGGAGAATTGCAAGGCCGGACTTGTGAGTGTGAATCTTACCGGATGCTGGAACTTGACTGACAACATCATTTCAGCTTTGGCTCAGTTACATGGCGAAACTCTCGAGGTTCTCAATATTGAGGGATGCAGGAAGATAACCAATGCAAGCTTGGCCGCCATTTCTCACTACTGCTTGTCATTGAGTGATCTTGACGTCTCCAAGTGTGCAATCACCGATGCCGGTTTAGCCATCCTATCTGGTGCCAGGCAGCTAAGTTTGCAAGTCCTTTCCTTGTCAGGCTGTACTAATGTGTCAAATCAGAGCGTTCCATTCCTTACGAAACTGGGCAAGACCTTATTAGGATTGAATCTTCAAAATTGCAGCTCAATCAGCAGCAGTTCAATTGAGTTGCTCATTGAAAACTTGTGGAGATGTGATATTCTGGCGTAAACAAGACTGAATCACACATACGCTTATCTCAACTCACAGGAAGTCAAATTCAGCAAACTTTTTTGGGCTCTAATAATATGACTATCAACAGTGGACATGGTATGGTGGTGGAAGTTTGGTGACTTGCTTGTTTTCCATGGAACTTTGGCCGATCCCTTTTTGCAAGCAGTCTAACATTTACAGGACTGCTTGTTTTAAAACTTTTTTTGGTATCCGATGCCATTTTTTTCGGCTACGGTTCCCTGAGAATACAGTCACCTAGGCAGAGTCATGGCTTGGGGTAGTGTCCACTTATGGCTAGTGCATATTGTTGGGGGTCTTATTCTGTATTGCTGGATGATCTTCTATCGAGTGTTCTAGCTTTTGTGTGTTGTAGTCTTTTGATGAGTATGGCTGTATAGGGCAATGCAAGTCGTGGGTGTCTCACATGCAAGGGCTTTGGTCTCTCTCTCACAACCTGCATTGGGTTGTTTTTTGTTTGTCTGTTTTTGTTTTTGTTTTTTTTTTTTGTTTTTGGGTTAAACCGAGCCCTTGTTTTTGTGAGGCTTTTCTGTCTCATGAATTGCACCCTTCAGACTCCTCTTTCACTTTATAATGAAAATAACTACTTGCCCCAGTTGTTCTAATAATTGGAATCCAGTGTTGGAAGCTGTACAGATTGCTATTTTATACTGTGTTTGTGATTTGTTATATTAGCTTGATCCTTAATATAAGAGCAAGTTAATATATTATCTCGATTCACTTTGTTTCCTAAATTTATAATTTTTTTTAAAGTATTTCTATTGATTACACACGTTAAGAAAATTCTAACAGTAGTCATGATGAAAGTTGGTATTCTAGGAAAAATAACCTATGTTTGCTATAAATAATTAACATAACTAATTTTCTTAATTTATCCATATTAGTCAATTGGTTTTTATATTGAAAGTCATAACTAGTACTACCTCCTGTCTTAAATATAAGACAAAGATGATTTTTTTTTTTCAGAGATTAAAGAAGTTAAATAAGTTACTTAATTATATCATATGTTATGTATCCTTAGATTATATATCAATTTATTAGTCAAACTAGTTAGTTTGAAGAAAAAAATAAAATAAAAATACTCTATAATAATTTAATTAACTTCTTTAATTTCTCTAAAAAAATCAACTTTATTTTATAATTAGGATTAGAAGGAATAGATTTTATATATGAAATCAGTTGTTGATATTAGTAACAAGCATGACAGGCAGAGTTGGCTATGGCCAATATTTGAAGTTGTTATGGAGCCTCTTCTGTTATTATCCACATATTGGTCTTCATCTTTCTAAAGTTATGCACCCCCTTAGTTTCTATTTCCCAGTACTTTTTATACCATGTTAACTAGTTTTGTGTCCTTATTGTAAGGCATTTCTATTTACTCCACCAGAATTAAAGAAGGGTGGTTGAGTCCCTATATTAAATTTGTTTGAAAATGATTTTTTTTTTTAATTTACCCAAATTGAAAACGATGAATTATATTTTGAGAAGTGAAAAAAAAATTACATCAAATTTCAAATAGTTGCAATTTTAAAAATAAGTAATTGATACATGATTTGTGAATTATAATAAGGATAACTCAATTTTTTAGAAAGTGTCTTATAATCAAGGTATTAAAACTCGGACCGGTCATTGAACCGGTCGGGGTATTGGGTTAAGGGTCAGTGGGTCAAACCGGGACCAAACTGGAGCTAAACCGGGACCAAACCGGTGAGAAATTGAAAATTTTAGACTTATAGTATGAAATTCTAAAGGAAAAATTTAAAAATTTTTTTTTTTTTAAAAAAACCCAACCCGGACCGGACCAGGAACCGGACCAGTTCACCGGCCGGTTCGCCGGTTCCCAGGCCGGACCGGCCGGTCCGATCCGAGTTTTAAAACCCTGCTTATAATAGAGATATGAACAATTCTTTGTTAAAATTAATAAAATTCGTTATAACTAGTGCCCAAAATGGGTTTTCCTTACTTTTTCCCCCTCCCGTCTTACCAACACAAGCCCTTAGGGGCTGTTCAAGGGCTTATTTGGTACAATGAGGGATTTGAAAAGGAGGGGAAGAGACAAAAATATTTGTAAGTTGGATTGTTTTTAGAGAATTGGGGTTAATTTTTCTTTTATTTCAATAAGGAGTTTCTTTCTTGAAGTTTAGAGCGTAAAAGGGTTTTGTTCCTTCTAATAAATATGTTTCTTAGAATTTGAACTTGTATTTTTCTTTTTATCAGTGAGAAATCCAACTCATTAAAACCCTTATACTCATAATTAGTAACTTTTGTTTATAAACCATTAAACATGGTTTACCATAATTATAACTAAGTGTGTGTTTGGATTAGCTCTTAAAAAATATTTTTTATAATTTATGAGATAAATATATAAGATAAATTTTGTTTAAAACCATGATTTTAGTGGTTTCCAAACATCCATTAGGATGAAATCCCCAACGTAAACTCAGTTTATATATTTGGTCCAACATAATGGCACTACTTTACGGACAATAAAGTCACTCTCCCTCTGTTTCGTTTCTGTTCGACTTTTTTCTTTCTGCACTTTTCAATTCCTCAAAAAAAGAAAAAAAAAAGGGGAACAAATCGGATCACTTATTTCGACCATTTTATTTGGGCAAGCCTGGCCTGTTTGACTTCGCAATTCAAGGAAGATATGTTTTTTTTTTTTTGGTGGTAAGAAAATATGTTTTAGTTATTGAAGTAGTTGTAATTTTCTTCACAAATGTGTTAACATTTGTTAACTTCAAAAAATTTTGATTTTGATTTTTACATTTCATATTTTTTGAAAAATTATTTTAATGTGTACAAAATATAAAATAAAGGCAATATAATCACAGTCATTTTTTCAAAAAAAAAAACATTTTAAAAAAATTTAAAACTATTGGTTTAAAGTTTTAAATCCAAACCGTTGAAATTGTATTTGGATGACTAAATTTTCCCCATAGTGATGAGCACATAAACCGAATGTGGACTTAATTGTTAGAAAAAGAAAAACTGTTTGGTGACATTGTCATTTGCAAGGAATACATCTTATTTTTCAGTTATTACTAATTATCAATTGAGACTCCTATTGATTAATGAATTAAAAATTTAAAACAGATCTTAAACTAACTAGTTTGACCAAATATAATTAAAGCCATTCATTTTACATTAACCGAGACTACTTCTCCGCTACATGCAACTAGGGGTGTTCAAATCCCGGGACAGGACCGAGATCACTCATTCCCGGTTCCCGTCCCGGGATTGGTCAGGACTGGGATGTCATTTTCGGTCCCGGTCCCGGTCCCGGGAAATTTCCCTGGACAACCGGGACAGAGAATTCCCGGGACCGGGATCGGGAATTTTCGGTCTTAATAATATAATTATATTAGTTAAATTTTTTATAATCTAGTGTTTAAAGTGATTATTTAACACCTAATAAGGTCATAAAAATCACACAAATTAAGCTAGAATTGAAAAATAACATATTATTATTAATATTATTATCACATTCATCATTTTTGTTATTGTCTTTATACATTATATAGTTAGTATTTGTATCACAATATATACGATTTAACTCTAACTAAATATGTGATATACATTTTATCAAATAATAACTTAATTTATGGGGTAAAAAATACAAAAATAAAATAAAAACCTATTTTTTAAGGAAAAAAGAAAGAAAAACCGGGACCGGGAATTCCCGGGATCACAAGGTGTGATCCCGGTCCTGGTCCCGGCCCCGGCCGGGACGGGAAATTCCCGGGATAAAATGTCCGGGACCGGGCCGGGACAACCAGGACCGGGATACTTTAAACACCCCTACATGCAACTAGCTAGGCTACGCAATAGCAAAGACCCTTTTTTTATGACCTTTTGGGTCACCCGGTGTCTAACATTTTTTATGGATTTTATTATCAGGTATCTAAGCAACCTACTAATTTTGATCGAAATTTTATGATCAAGATGGTTCTTCCAAGGGGTCTTTTTAAAGAAAGTGGAATTCAAACTCAATTCACTCACTTTTTAGTTTATTAATCCACCACTAGACCAAACACTCTTAGGTATAGAGAAGTCTCTTTTACTGAATTAAAAAAACAAGAACACGAGAAACGATGGAGGACATGAAGGTGTATATATATAAACTGGGATTTATTCGTCTCAGATAAATTTCTACAGTACACCAGCATTTACTTGCACTAATTTCTCATCACGCTTACTTAATTAACCATCATATGTTCTATGTAGGCATTACATATGCATATACATTATTTAAGATAAATGTAATTAGTAAGTATTGATTAATTAATTGATATTGGGTTAAATTCATGGTTGGAAGAACTTGTTACCACATTTGCATTTCCAAGCGAGATGATAGTAACCCTCATAATCTCTCTCACTTGTTCTTCTTCTGTGTGGAGAAATTATGACCAAAGCAGCCTTACATGGCTTGCAGGTGAAGCACTTGTTGAAGCAACCTGGAGGCTTTGACCCTATCACCATCTTCTTCTTCACTGACCCACCTGTTCACAAATAACTAAACATATTTGAAACCCAAACCCTAATTCATCAAATTACTTTACTGATTGAAACTACTAGCTAGCTGTATATATATAGTTTTACCTGAATTACATGGAAAGAATGTGAGAGAAATGATGAAAATGAGGGTGACTAAAGTTCTTAGCTCGAAGGAATATGCTTTTGGCGAAGCCATGAAATAGTCTACAATAGAAGAAGAAGCATATATGAAGTGAAAGCTGATGAGCCGAGAGAATTGAAGAGACGCCGATCGATGATATATATATAAATGCGAAAGGATGTGTCAGATATATATAATCAACAATAATAACAAAGCTTTATCCTACTAGGTGGGGTCAATTATATATAGATTGAATGATGTCACTGTGCTATATCAAAAGTCAGATATTTAAATAGACTATTAACCAAAAGATCTCACTCAGTAATCTCATTGAGTGTTTGTTTTAGTCTTCCTTTATTTCTTTAGAGGACTCCATACTTCTGGTTCGACTTCCTCACTGACGCACCCAATGGCCTTCTTTAAACGTATCCAAACCACCTCAAACGAATTTCTACCATTTTCTCCTTAACAGATACCACTCCAACTCATGCGCATATATGATCATTAGAAATCTTATCTTTTCATGAATGACCACACATACATCTCAACATCATTATTTCCTATCCCACTTTATGTTCTAGGAATTAAAGGGCTTGAGTTTTTGAAGTTTGTGAGATTAATGAAGAGTTTTTTCGATCATGTGAATGACAAAAAGTCACAGTTTCTTTTGCATCTTTTTTGCTGGTTGAAGTGACTATACCCTTTGCTCGCTATTGAAATAATTCAAGTACACCATTCCACACTACTTCTGATCTTTTTTGTCACCACGCAAAGAGTGGTTCAAAAGTTTTTGTTCACTTGCCTTTGTCTCTGCTTCACAATAGTCCTCATAAGTTTTCAAGACACCAGTTCCCTCACATTGTAGTTAACCCAATGAACGGGATGGCATGGTAATTATTGAAAGCAGATATAGTCTGGGCTCATTTATTATATGCATTATACACGCGTAGATTTACTCGTTAGCTGCTATTTTTAAGGTAGAAAGAGAGTATCTTCAAGTCGATCACTTTCGGTTCGAGACTAATAAAGTATTACCTCTGGTTCTTTTTATAAGAAGCATTCTCTCTCACAAGGTAATCCTTAATATAAGGAACTAATCTCTTTTGTCTGAAATTTTAACCTAATTCTTCCATTTTTGACTCCCATTAAATATATACCACTCATTATCTCTGCAATAAGTTTTCACTCATTATCTTTCATATATTCTTTTTATAAAAAAGGGTATATATCAAAAGAAAAGCACATATTTTACATATTTATTACTTTTAATTAATATTTTGAACCACGTGATTCTGGTAATTGTTCCTTATAAAAAGGACAAGAGGAAATATATATATATATATATATATATATAATGAGGGTAAAATTGAAATGTTAATTATTAAAATTTAAGATATAATTAATAAGTAATTTTTTTAATTAACCTTTGCGATTAGAGCAAGCCTAGTTGTTGAAAAAGACGTATTATTTGTGTCGAGTACTCTTTTTGACAAAAATTTGTGTTGAATATTGTAAGAAAAATTATCCCCTCCCACCCTTAATGTAAAACATATTTGAGAAGTTGATCTTGATTCTAAATATAGATATATTTTTTATATTTGTTAATATTTTCCAAATTTACCCTTATTGATGATGCTCCCTTTATAATAATCAACGAGGAAAAGGAAAGAGGGAATTAATGTAGATGACTAGGGAATTTTAGAAAATATATATAATATTAACTAACTTAAATAACTTTCTTAATTTAATAAAATTTGATAATTATGTCTTATATTAAGGATTGGAGGGATTAACATATCTTGTGGATGGACAGATGACAATTATCATGATTGGATCCCCGTTCAACTATGATTGAATTACTAACTCTTAAGTCATAGTTTCAATAAGCTTAATGATCTACCCAATTTTCAACTTTGAATATAATATAGGGTCAAGGTCCCAATTTTGTCATAGCTAAAGTTCTCACGTAGGATATGTGAATATTTCAAAAAAAAAAAAAGATCAATTTCACACTATAAGTATTCAAAAAGGACTACCATCCTGGCTGATAAAAATAATAATTATTAACATTAGTTTTTTAACTGCTAGATCAATTTTTCTCTTTTTTAACACCATCAAAGTAAAAGATGAAAAAAAAAACTTTTGAATACTCACAAGTCCTACATAAAAAAATTCTAAAGTAAAATTAGACCACAGCTCTATTATATATAAACATGGAGATCGAAGGAAAGATGAGGGGGTCAAAAGTGAAAAGTCAAAAGTTGCAGAGCAATAGGGTTGGTGGTGATGTGGTGACTCTAAAAGAGTGAAGACAGAGAGAGGTCACTCAGATGGAAAAGACCAATGAGGAGAAGCAGCACCTTATGTGTAATATGTTCGCCTTTTTTCGTTCAGACATATTTTCTCACATCACAAGAGTCCCAAATCGTGTCTTTTATTTAGATCAGATTACATTTACTCCTCACGTGAATCCATCGCTCTCTGTGTCGATTGCATTATTGCCTTAACTATTACTTCCCACGTGTTTCACATAAATTAAAAAAAAACTAAAATTTTATTAACTCTATTTTAAAATTCAATAATTTTTCAAATTTATCCTTACTTTATATGCATTATACCCCATGATCATAAAGTCATCACAACAATAAATAAAGGATAAAATTTTATATTAATATAGACAAAATTAATAACATGACTTATAGATAGGATCGAACATAGATAAGGCCAGAGGAATAAATCTCATCTTCTAGGTAATCTTTGGCCAAAAAAATAAATCTTCTAGCTAGTCAAGAGTAATATACCCATTTCTAAATCTATTTACAAGTCATTTCAACCATATTTCATCATAATCAAGAAAGACTTTAAACCTCGTAAACTTTGCTTCGAATTTTTATAAATTTTCAACTTTATCTCTATTTAATATACATTATATCACATGGGAACAAAGTCTGCACAATTATAAATGAACGGAAAAATTGTATATTCATATATAAAAAAATTAATGATGTAACTTATAAATAGGACAAATAAACTTCTCTTTCATTTTATAATTAGGATAAGGGGAGTAATTATTTGGAAGGATGACAATTAAGTCTTGACATTGATATTTAGATAGCAAAAAATCATCTAGCTTGTTGTGAAAATAAAAGATATATGGTATAAGAGACAGAGAAGAGCAATACGATAGATAGAGAAGAGAAAGATGATAGAGAGAAAATGAGGAGAGATACTACTAGAAAAATGAATTTTAAGATTGGATGAAAATTGCTATTTAGGCCGGGTTTAGGTTTGGTCTTGTATCAACCTACGTCAAATCTTAAAAGTTACCCTTTCAGATCGATTGGTTAGATGACTAGTGTTAAAAAGTTTCAATTTATAATAAAAAATGCCCACCTTTTAGACCAGGTAATTTTATACCTGGTCTAAAAACGTGGGCATTTTTTTAAATGTACGATTTATTTTGTTTCATAGAAGCCTTAATTGGATATTATTATTATATTTAAAAGCTATATTATGTAATATAAATTGTACAGACAGAGATAACCCTAAAAAAAACAATCGACATAAAAAATAAATACAACTAATAACCATGAATCTAAAGCCCTATATTATTAAATAATCAGTGAATCTTAATTCCGGCATTTGTTTTTTCAAGGTTTACCTTTTTTTTTCTTGCATTTTCCCCACCTCCAAAGGAGTTAGATGAGTTTTTAGTCTTAGATTTAGTGGATGCAATTTTAGGCCTAGCATCTACTTGCTGTTGACGCATGATTTATATTGTGAGCATCTTTACAGTTGAATGTGGCTACCTATGGCTTGGCTACTAGGTTACCATACTTATGCATTTTGATCATTCTGGACCTCAAATATGAAATGGCTCTGCCCTACCTCAGTCTCAGGTTATAAAGGAGAATATTCTTATTTAATAAACTTGAGTGCAACAGAGTTAATATACTAGTATAAGAACTGGATTTTATATATGTGAATATGATCTCGTGGGGAGGTTTTGACTGAGAAGGAAACCAAACTAAAGGCCAATAATAAGGAAGTAACTGACTAGGTGGAAATACTAGTGACGATGTGAGGATTAATAACTCTAAATTAGAGGATGAAAACATTGGTTAGATGAACATCGCTTGAAAGGATAAATTTATTGGATTAGGTGGTAATCCAATTCAATAACTTTTTCCTTTCAAGCATTGATTACTCAGCCTACATTTTTCATTGTCTAATTTAGACATCTTAATCATCAATGTAATATCTTGAATTTTGGGCCTAGAGACTTGAGGATAAGCCTATATTAGGCAGACTACTAAGCCTAGTTTAGGAAGAGTCCCAAGAATATCGAGAGATAGAAAGACTCTTGGGGACTGTATGATTTAGCTTTCTGGGAAGAGAATGGTTCTCTGGATGATATGAGGGCTTAGAGGTTGTAGTTAGTCGGAGAAATAGACCGACGCATGTACTAAGTACATATGGCACCCTTAGGGGGCAGAAGGCCACTTGGTGCCACTTTGAATGGAAAACACAAGTATTTGTGGGCCATGTAGGCCCCTAAACTATGTGATTTGACTCCTCATGGTAGAGAACAAGTCTTCGGATTATATGGGGGGCTCAGTGGGTGCAATTAGATGGATTAAATATGTCAGTAGAGTTGTGTACATGGCATTTTTAGGGCAGGTGCATATACCTTGCGTTTTTGAAAATGAAGAGATATAGGCCATGTGGGCACCACATGTAGACACATATACACACACACTCGCCAATCCCCTGAGATAGCACATATGGTGCATTCCAGAAGACACAGACCCATGTGGCACGGTTTGAGCCTAAAATAACTTTATTAAAGTAGCTTTAATAAAATAAGTAATAATGATTAATGATGTCACTTACTTTTATGTTGGACAAATAAGAAGATGACACATGTTCCTTCATCATAAGAATGCACTATTTAGCTTTTGTGTTGGCTTGACTAGAAGGTGCCATGTGTCCTTTATCATGACATTGGCTTTTTGACTTTTGTGTTAGTACTCTCATGAGGCGCCACCTAGCTCATTAGTTAAGGGAATCCACTAGTCTCCGGTCCAGTCATGTACTTGACTTTCCTGAATACTGAATATAGGAGTTAGGGGAATTCATCAAGTCTCCTTTTCCCTAACCATTTGGACGGCCAAGAAGAGAGAGAAGAAGGAAGGAAGACTTTAAAGGGACACATGTCACTCCAAGATTTAATCCTTGGACACATGGCATTATGAGATTTAGACACATGTAATAAGAGCAGCCAACACCCTTTCCTTATTAATTTTGTTCAACACCTAAAATAAGGGGGAAAATAGTGAAAATCATGAGAAATGAAAGAGGAGAGAAGGTGACGAAAACTTAAGTGTTCTTGAGCTCCCGAGCCTAGTTCACCTTCGAATCGGTGTTTCTAGCTCCCGGAGCCTTCTTTAATGTTGTTCCTCTTAGTGAGATAAATATTTCTATAATTTTGGATTCTTGATTAGAGGTGTTTGGAGCTATCAACAAGGTGGAGGTGCCAAAGGAATCAAGAACCGGCTGTAGTATCGCGTAGAGTTAAGCCCAAGCATCATTTTGAACCGAATAATTTGAGGATTTTTTGAGTTTTCATGGGATTCCTTGGCTGCCCTGTTTTTTGGTTTCCAATGGGTTCAGGACGAAAAACTGTGTGGGGGTAGAGGGGAGGAACCGATTTTGGGAACACCAGAATATAAAGCTGAATTTTGGCCCAAAAACCTTATAGGTTTGGCTAGACCTGGAATCATAAGAAGGAGAATGATTTTGGTGTTTTTGAGTCAGAAATAGATTCTACACACAAAATCTTATGGGAATAGGTGGTGAGCACAATGTTAGAAGGATTAGATTGAACACCCAAAAATTTAAGCTAAATGGATAGTACTGCCAGATTCGTTTTCTGGAGACAGACTGCTTATAGATTGATCATGATTGATCAAATGTTGTCCAATGGCCATTAAACTTCCCAGAATAATTGCAAACATTATAAGTTTTAATTTGATATATAATATGTGGCATTTGGGTTAGTACATTGGGAGATAGATTTGTTACAATTAGGTATTGAATATGTAATGATTTCTGTGTCTGTGAGGATTGATTGAGGTTTATGGAACTCTGTGTGCATAACTGGCAGTAAGAAATATTTTTCCTTTAAAGAGGAATTAAATAGCTTTATATAGAAACAAGAACCATCCCATTTGGAGTTCCCTAGAATAAGTTATGATTTTTCAAAGTTAGGTGACAAATCTGGCAGATTAGAGTTGACCCACGAATTTGTGGCACTTAAAGTAATTTGAGACAAGTATAGATCTAAAGATAAGAGATATGTCCTAGAGGCTAATGTAGCCACATTGGACATTCATTTGTCATCGCTCTAATGATGTGGTTATATATCTAGGGCCATGAGATGACAAAGAAGAAGCATGGAAGAATCTTCAAGCAACTTCAATGGTTAGAAGAAAAGGGGACAAAAAGAGGACCTAAGTCCAAATGGTAGTAAAACTTTCCTGACTTACATTTACTTGATAAGTATGTTTATGCATTGATGTGTTGAATTGCTTTGATGAATTGTATGAAGCATATGTGAATGATTGAAACTTTACTTTGCTTATGCTATGACCATTAGTGTAATGTGTTAAACATTGAGCATGCAAATAAGTCATTATGTTGGCATGAATTTATGTAAACAAGCATGTCATGCATTAAGCTTGTATCTTGTATGTATAGTTAGCAAAGTTTGCTATTGATATTCCCTCAAATCTCACTCTCCCTTACCCAACCATATAGGCACGAGAACACAGAAGAGCAATGTAGAACAATGTGCCAGAAGAAGAAGTTGCAATGAAGAGTTGAAGAGTTGTACGCGCTAATTCGTTATGTAAATATTAAATTTTGATGTAGTTAATTGTATAACCCTTATGATGAATGAATGTTCATCTAAGCATGATAAATGAACTAGAAATAGGTAATTGCATGGTATGAGCCCATTAGTTAAGAAACTTTCACACATAAGAATGAGCAAAATTGCTTTGATTGAATTAAAAGAAAAGATAAGAATAGATGAGTAACAACAAAGTTACACACCATTAAAGAAAGAGTTTTGAAAAATTCAGAACAACTCACTCAACTACAGGTTCAAATCCTATCTTGAGGCTAGGATTTGAAACTATCTTGTGAGGCTGGTTTGGACTCATTGTGTAAAAGCTCATCAGATCAATTACAGAAATGAGGTATTACAATCAACCTTTCACTAGCAACTCCATCTAAAATCAAGTACCTCATTATTAGCCTTCACTTTGATTTTCATCTCAATCAAGATCTCATCACATGACCATATTCAACCATACAAAACAGGATTCTCAAGTTTGTGTGTAACCCCCGCTGTCATCAAGGCCATGATTAGTGTTTAAAATATTTTTTACAATTGAATAAGAGATCCGAGATACTTAAAATTTTTTTGTAATACTTGTACAATATTATCTCCATTCATTTTTAAATAAAAACAATTGGCCTGTTCGGTTTGTCACATATACAATATCAGAGTATTAACAAAATTTCCGACATTCATGCGGAATAACATCATTAATCCATGAGTTTTATAGGGCATCATCGCCCATCTCAATTTCCCATACCGAGGATTACACAATAACTACAAACCTATGGTTAATCCAATATATACATACAGTTGTCCAAATGATAACCAAAAACCAAAAAGAAACTAAGACTACCACCGGCAATCCTAGTCATCCTTGTTCACTTGCTTGTCTCGAGATCCACTTGCCCTAGCTAAAAATGTTATTTGGAAAGAGTGATATTCAAAAGAATCCCAGTAGCAACAGTTTATGATGTATAATTAAACAAAGCAAGTAAGCACATATCACAATGTAGCATAACAATATTCAAGGCCAGGCTAACCACCACATCCCCTTAATCAATATTCAAGCCGGGCTCATGCCACGTCCCTTCAACAATATTCAAGGCCGGGCTCACGCCACGTCCCCTATTCAAGGCCAGACTTACTGCCACGTCCCCTCGCTCATTAAATGATAAATATATACAAGAAATACATTAAACATGATATAGGATAAAGTGTTACTATCTTGTTCTTTTCGTCCTTGATCAGGCGTAGGCCTTCTACGATTCGGGAAAATATCGAATCCTGTAGTCATAATTAAGGACAACATGTTATCACTTATTCCAATACTCAAATGATTTTAAAATATTTAGTTTTGGTTATCATTAAAGTCCCTTAAGTAGCTATGAAAGTCTCTAACAATCGCCAAAAAGGATTGGGAAGTACTATCTCAAAGATCACCCTTTTTAGTGTGCCTCATAAAAGGTGCCGCTTTCAGCTTCCGACTCGGTCCTAAAGTATTAAATGTATAAGAAATAGATCATAACCTATGCAAGTGTCATTTTAGACTCTTAAATAGTGTTTCTTGTGGTTATATTAGCCTATAGTGAAAATTTACCAAGATGCCCCCGGGACCTCGGCCCAGCCCCGCTTTACCCGGCCCGATGGCTCGTTTTCCTTAAATTTTGACCAAGTCTATTCTAATGTATTTTCACCCAAGGAATCCATTTCCGGGCTTGAAATCACCAAAATCATTGTCAAATTATGAAAATACCCTTGATAGCCCCTATTTAGGGATTTCAGTGGCGTTTTCATAATTATGCTTTTTCGGCCTCTACGGAAAAAGTGCCCAATTGTAACCCCACATATTTTTCCCACTAAATCTAGTGGAACCATCTATTTCATGTAAAACCAGCTCCTACCCCTCAGAACAGTGCTGGCCGAAAGTTTAGGCAAAAAATTGGAAAAATTAGACTTTTGTGTCTTAGCTTTCAAAAATTATAACTAATTCTAGAAAAATCAAAATGAGGTGATCCCAAAGCCCATTGAAAGATATTTAAGTCCTCTTTACTATAAAAATATGTACCAATACCAAAAATCACCACAAAAATACAAAATTTAAGAAATGTTCACACTGCTCCAGAAATGTTGCCATATTTAACATCAAACTTTGGACAGTCATAACTCCTGGCTTAAAAGTCGAAATTATATAAATTATTTGTCCATTTTGAATCTTGGAATATGAAATTTAAGACTGAAAAGTTTCATAATTTTCCAACAACATTTGCTATTTTAAAACGTCCATGTAAGACCACTGCCAACACAGAGTTTTTCACTGACCAAACTTGCAACTTTTCAATCCAAGTTTCCAATCAACTTCTATCTATCCAAGATACATCTCAAAACACCATATCCATGACAACAACAAATCAAACACCAAAAGACCCTAATTTTTGAAAATAGGGCTAAATTCCCAAAAATTCCAACTTAACCAAATGACCACAAAACTTATATCAAAATGCTCAACTCACTCACCTCTTTAACCTTCTCAAAGGAGTTCTTTGATTCTCCAAAATCTATATTTCCTTGAGAGCTCAAATCACCAACAATGGAAAATCTAAAATCATAGAATTGAAGCTCTCAACACAAGGAACAAGATTGAAGAAGGGAGTTTTTCCATTAGAGGTCATTAGAAGGGTCAAAATCTCACCTATTTCCCAAGCTCTTCTTCCTCTTCAAGCTCCGATGGCTGCACGAAATTCTTGGCGGGATAAGAGAGAGTTGAGTGTGATGAAATGATGGGGATGAAGGTAGAAATTCTGCCCATCCCTTGCCCCATACGCATAAGAGGGAGGGAGAGAGAGAAAATGAGAAAGGTTGAGATGGCAATAATTTTTATGGCCCAGGCATGCACCCACTCAACAGGCCTCGAGCGACCACCTTGCAAACTGTGAAGGCTTCTAAACTCTTGATGAAACCATGACCATACAATGTTTCTCATAACATATGAAAGAAAAAGTTACTACTTGGTCATTTCCCTTGAGCAATATCCAACTATTTCTTTGAGCTCGGGCAGGTCTTAGATCTCGGACAGCTACCAGGTCCTATAATCAGAATTTTACATATGGCATATCAATACTTAGTCCAATATGTTTGGTATAATGTAAGCTGAGTTATCCTTGATCTATTCTCATGTTTATCCTTTGCCACATTGTAACTATAGAAATATAGAATTCCACGAACTATCACATTGTTCTAGAGTTCAGTACAATTTCAAACCTCAAACTTTAAGAATTAATATCTACTAAAGTACTCACCCAAATTTAACATATTATATATCAAATTAAAGCTTAGCATGTCTACTTTTAGTTTAAAAAGTTTCATAATTTTTGAACATCATTTACCTATTTAAAAACTTCATGCAAACAATCTACCCTGCACAGAACACATACTGGCAGCATTTCAACTTTAGAGTATATATTTCCAAGGATCCAGAATTTACAACCAGGGCTATTCCCATATATTTTTGCATTTTAAACACAATGGTAATATCAACATCATCAAAATCATAAGGCTTCAGCCTCTATACCTACTGACTGAACAAACCCAATTTTGCCAAACTCACCAAAATAGAATTTTGTCCGACAACTAGGTCTAATATCATCATAAATAATCATTTAGCCATAAACACATGATTAAACCATTATTAAATCTTAAAAATACCCTTGGCAAAAAAAAATGAACATTACCCCACTTTCATGAAAACTCATCCAAACAACAAACCAATAAGTTCAAAATGAAGCTCACACTTACCTCTACGTGTTTCTACAACCGATTTGGAAATTCAGTAGTACTCTGGCCGGTGAGATGGCACCAAACCCCTCCAAATGACAATATGAAACTGTAGAAATGAAGCTTTTGATGAGTAGAAGAAGGTTTGTGAAGGGTATTTTGAGAGGAAACGCTGATTCGGTAATGTTTCAGTGCATTGAAGTTAAGAAAAGTGACTATTTATCCTGTATCTCTTCTAACAATTTCTTGAGATTGTTTTGGCACTTTTTCTGATTTAATGATGATGATGGATGAAATTATTGGGCCCTTAATGGTCTTAGAAAGTGTTTGCCATGTGTCGCATTCCTATGGTGCCATTTGTTTAGCGTCCAATCAATTGGTGGCATGTGTCACTTGCTTTAATAAAATGGATCCTGCCTCTTTTCTTTGGCCTTTAGGCATCCAATTTATCAAGGAAAGGGAGGGTCTGATGGTTTTCCCTGGCTCTTGGGTTCAGTGTTTGGGAAAGTTAATCGTGTGACCAGATTGGAGACCGGTGGATTTCCCTGGGTTCAAACGTTAGGTGGTGCCTACTGAGAGTGCCAACACAAGTATATTGTTAGATTCAGAGTTTTGATGATAACAAACCTAAGTCTAGTTTAGTTTGCCTCTGCATTTTTTTATTCACAAGATTTTTGCTAAAAGAGTATTCGAATAGTAATACTCAGTTTTCATCAGCTATTATTCTGATAACTCACATACTATCCGATAGTCAGACAATTATCATGATAATGCATAAGTTATTCGAATAGAGATACACTGATACATAGTTATATTATTCGAATAATCTTTGACTATTCGATTAGTATAAACTAATATAACAGCTGGAAGTTTTTCTAAACTAAAAGTATTCGAATAGCCTGTATATTATCTGAATAATACTTATATTTTTAAAGTGAATTTCAAAATGTTTATCTGAATATTAAAGAGACTATTCGAATAATAAAGTCACTATTCGAATAGTATAACTAATATCCAAATAGCTTTTCAAAACCAACATCAAGACTATTAGATTGATATGAGAAATTATTTGAATAGCAAGGAGACTATTTGAATAATATTGAAAGTTGGAAGGAAATTATTTTCTAGTTAAACTTGAAGCAAGTATTTGAATAGCAGCTAATGTATCAGGATAATCATCCTAAGATTAAAGAGATCACTATTCGAATAGGTGTCTCAATTATTCGAATAGTCACAATGTAAAATTGAAAATATTATCTGAATAGTGATGAAGGTATTCGAATAGTGTGTAACATAAAAAGATTCAAATTATCTTGACAGCTGTAAGAGTATTCGAATACTCACTTTTCAAGAAAAACAGAGCATCAAATAAAAATCTATTGTTTCATAAAAATATTGAGTATTTTCATTAATCTTGTTTATTATTATTTTTCCTTTATGATTAACATTCTCAAAGCAAGTTACAAGAGATTTACACTTCATATATTTGCATTCCAAGAAAAGCAGATATATTGTGTCAGAGCCATTAAATGCAAAACCGAGCTTCTACCAACACATTCTCTCCACCACAATGGCTATATCCAAATAACATAAAGAATGTTATGAGAAGTGCTTAGTGAGTAACGAGAAAAATAGAATGTCTCCAACGATCATTAAAATCACTCCAACTACAAATAGCAAAGGGATTCAAAGCGGGAGTTAAGACGCTGAACTACCAAACTGATGAATATTCATTTATGAGCTCTTATTGCCTTTTTGTATTAATACGCTTCAGTGATTATATTACCTACTCTGTGAGAGAGAACACTTATTGATTCAATATACTTGTTTAAGAGATATCTTAAGGTTGTGGGACCTTAATGTGGGCATTTATTTACGTTGTGTAAGGGGGAGCGAGTATTCAAAGTGAGGAATATATCGTTGTGTACCGAGGTGCCAATAACCTATTGAATCTTGGAAGGTAAAGTGAAGCTTAGATTCTATCTGAGGACTGGAGATAGGTCATTATGAATTAGACCAAACCAGTATAATTCCCGACGTACACTGGTAAAATCTTTCTAACTCTTTAACTTTCTTCTTATCAGTTTCCAATTTTAGTTATATCTTAAAATTTTTATTATCACCCAATTCACCCCCCTCTTAGGTGAAACACTTGAACCAATATTTGGTATCAGAGCTAGGGTTTCTTTGTCAGGTTTAACAGCCTAAGAAGGATCCTATGGCAAGCATGGGTGAAGAAATACTTCTAGACGAAGCCTCAATCACCAGACCTCCAGGCTTTAATGGAGAATACTTCTCATTCTAGAAGGCTAAATTCAGAGTGTTCGTCATGGCAACAGAATATGGACTCCGGGAGGTCATTGAGGATGGGAACTATATTCCCAAAAAGATAGTAGCAATGCAAGCTGTTTCAAAGGTACTAGCTAAATATGACGACAATGATAAAAAGCTCGTGACCCTCAATAGCAAGGCAATCCTCATGATTCAAAGTGCTTTGAGTCAGAAGGAGCACTTCAGAATTTGTACTCTTCTAACTGCCAAGGAGATGTGGCAAGCATTGGAAATAGCACATGAGGGAACTTCAAGCATCAAGGAGAATCGGATCAATACTCTTGTCACTGAGTATGACCTGCTTTGCATGAAGTCTGTAGAATCAATAGTTAAGTTCAAAATCAAATACACTCACCTTGTGAACCAACTTGGAGCACTTGGAAAGTACTATGATCAAAACACCCAAGTGAGAAAATACTAAACATTCTTTCTAAAGAATGGCACAGAAATAAAAGGCAAAAGGGAATCTATGCGATCAGTAGCTTCTCTATTTGGTAGCCTATCGGAATACAAAAGCAAACTGAAGTTCAAACAAGAACTATATGAAATTGATGAAAAAAAGAAGAAAGGAGTAGGGTTAAATGTCATCAATGAGGAAACACAACTGAAATCAGAAGAAGAGGTTGAATATGATGAGATGGTAATGATCATAAGGAGATTCAAAAAGTTTTATAAAAAGGTACAAGGATTTAAGAACTTCATCAAAGGAGGAAGTATCAGCAAGACTAAGGAATAAATCATTTGTTACAAATGTGGGAAACCTGGACACATCAAATCTGAATGCCCTGAATATCTAAAGAACAAAGAAAGGAAGAAGAACAAGTTTGTAAGGAAGAAAGCCTTTGTCTCAACCATCTGGGGATACAGTTCCTCTGATGAAGAAATGGCCAACCTTTGTCTTGTAGCTCAGAAGAAGAAGACGAGGTAACTGACATGATGAGTATAATGCCTTACATACAGAATTTATTAGAATTGTCAAAGATCTTGTAAGTCACAAGAAACGGGTGAAATTACTTTAGGAACAACTTAAGGAACCAAAACCAGTTTCTTGTAACACTTGCTAAAGCTTAGAAAAGAAAATGATGATCTTACCAAAACTCTTGAGAAGTTCACTAAAGGAAGTGAAATGCTCAAGATAATTTTAAAAAGCCAAAAATTTACCAATGACAAATCTGGAATTGGATATGATCCAAAGACAGATAAGTCAAAAGGAAAGAAAAAGATTGGGAACCAATCTTATTTGAATCACTGTCAAAAATCTGTGCATGTTTCTAATCCTTTTGCTTATTGAAATTTTTACAACAAAAAGGGACACTATACTTCGTCATGTTATCATAAAAAGGGAAGAACTATGGGAGCCTATAAATGGATACCTAAAGGCACATATTTGACTATGAAAGTTCAAACTAACCACAAAGGACCCAAGAAAGTATGGGTACCTAAAATCTAATTTTTTGTCTTTGTAGGCATGTTTCAAAGCATCCAAAGGAAGCAAGTGGTTCATAGATAGTGGATGCTCACGTCATATGACTTGTGACAGAGAAAGATTTACTTCTATAGTCCTAAAGGAAGGAGGCACAGTCAAGTTTAGTGGAAATCAATCAGGAAAGATTGTTGGTATAGGAGAAGTGGGAATTAAGAACAAAATTTAAATCAAAGATGTCTTCTATATAGAAGGGCTAATGCACAATCTTCTGAGTGTGAGTTAGAGAGCTGACAAGGACAACTGGATCATATTCGACTCTGAGGAATGTCTTATAGTTAGCAAGAAAGACTTATCTATCAAGAAAGATGAACTTAAGGTAAAAATAAAAGCAAAAAGAGAAGGTAACTGCTATACTATTGATATTGATAATCACACTTCTGAAAATTGTTTCCTTAGTAATGATGATGGATGCTGGCTTTGGCATAAAAGATTGGAACATGTAAATATGTGTCAGCTAGATAAACTCACCAAAAAGGATTTGGTGATAGGTTTACCTAAACTAAAATTTAAAAATGATTCAGTTTGCAATTCCTATCAACAAGGAAAACAAACTAAATCTTCTTTTAAAACCATAAACGAAATATCAACAAAAAGGCCTTTACAACTGCTCCACATAGATCTAGTTAGACTAACAAGGGTAAAAAGCCTTGGGGGAAATTTATATACCTTAGTCATTGTTGATGATTTCTCAAGATTTACATGGACTATCTTTTTATCCTCTAAAGATGAAACTTTAGTGAATTCATTATTTTTGCTAAGAAGGTTCAAAATGAGAAAGGTGTGTCAATTGCAGCAATTAGAATAGATCTTGGAGTTGAATTTGAAAACCAAGCTTTCGGAGATTACTATGACACAAATGGAATTGAGCACAACTTCTCAACACCAAGAACTCCACAGCAGAATGGCATTGTAGAGAGAAAGAATAGAGTTCTTACAGAGATGGCAAGAGCAATGCTTAATGAGAAGGAAATCTCACAAGTGTTTTGGGATGATGCAATGAGTATTGCCAGCTACATCTCTAACAGAGGTCATATCCGATTAAAGCTGGGAAGAACACCATATGAGCTTTATAAGGGAAGAAAGCCAAACCTCAGTCATCTACGCATATACGGAAGTAAGTGCTTTATTCACAATAATGGTAAGGATAGTCTAGGAAAGTTTGATTCCAGAGTTGATGAAGGTATTTTCTTAGGTTACTCTAATAGAAGTAAAGCTTATAGAATATTTAATAAATGAACTTGCGTTGTTGAAGAATCTATTCATGTTGTGTTTGATGAAATGGATTCTCCTACCAAATCTGTTGTTGATGAGTCAGAGTTGATTAGTTCTAAAATAAATCAAATGATTTCAAAACCATCAAATGAGTCCTTTAACTTTAAGGAAAAAGAGAGCCAGCCTTCCTCTTCTGATCAACCCAAAGCCTGAAAATTTAATAGAAATCATCCTATGGATCAGGTAATAGGTAATGTTGAAGAATGAATAAAAACGAGAAATAGTATTCTCAATGAAGTAAGTTTTTTCAGTATTTATTTCAGAACTGGAACCTTCAAGCATTGGCAAAGACCTAACAGATAATGATTGGGTTTTAGCAATACAGGAGGAACTTAATCAATTTAAAAGAAATCAAGTTTGGGACTTAGTACCTCGGCCTAAAGATCATCCTATCATAAGCACTAAATGGGTATTTAAGAACAAACTCGATGAATCCGCAAAAATTGTCAGAAACAAGACAAGGTTGGTAGCCAAAGGTTATAATCAAGAAGAAGGAATTGATTATGAGGAAACGTATGCTCCAGTGGCTAGATTAGAAGCCATACGTGTACTCTTAGCCTTTGAGTGTATCAAAGGATTCAAACTTTATCAAATGGATATAAACAGTGCTTTTCTTAATAGTTATATTACGGAAGAAGTTTATGTTGAACAACCCCCTGGTTTTGAAGGATTTTATAATCCAGAAAGTGTTTATAGACTAAGAAAAGCGCTTTATGGTCTTAAACAAGCTCCAAGAGCTTGGTATGAGAGACTAAGCAACTTTCTCATCGATCACAGATTTGATAGAGGAAGAGTAGACACAAATTTATTTATAAAACGAAAGAAAAATGATATGTTAGTTGTTCAAATATATGTAGATGACATTATCTTTGAAGCTACTAATGATTCTTTGTGCAAGGAATTCTTTGACACTATGAAAGGAGAATTTGAGATGTCAATGATGGGAGAATTAACATTCTTTCTAGGCTTACAAATCAAACAAAGAAAGAATGGAATATTCATATCTCAGACTAAATATCTCAAAGAACTCCTCAAGAAATATGGAATGGACCAAGCTAATGGAGTCGATACACCCATAAATTCAACAACCTTACTGGATGTAGACGAAAAATGACTTGAATTCAATATAAAAAAATACTGAGGAATGATAGGGTCATTACTCTATCTCACAGCCAGCAGACCAGATATTCAGTTCAGCGTGGGTATGTGTGCTAGATACCAATCATGCCCCAAGGAATCTCATGCTAAAATGGTGAAAAGAATTTTTAGATATCTTGCTGACACCGTAGATTTGGGAATATGGAATCCTAAGGGAGGAAGTGAATATTGTATAGCATACTCATATTCAGAGCATGGTGGCTATAAGACAGATAGAAAAAGCACAAGTGGACAATGCCAATTTTTGGGAGAAGCAGTGGTTTCTTGGGCTAACAAGAAACATAACATAGTATCATTATCCTCAAATAAAGCTGAAGATATAGGTGCCTCAAGCTGCTGTGCTTAAATACTATGGTTAAAATAGCAATTTCAAGATCTTAGTATCTATCTCGAAGAAATTCCCATACACTGTGACAATACGAGCACCATTAGCTTGGCCAAAAATCTAGTGCAGCATTCAAGAACTAAGCACATTGATGTAAGGCATCACTTCATCAGAGATCATGTCCAGAAAAAAAGATGTCAAAGTGGTATTTATTCCAACACATTTACAGTTAGCTGATGTATTCACCAAACTTCTAGCAAAGGATCAGTTTCTTTACATAAGAAGGGAATTGGGAATGGTAAATCTCAATGAACTATAAGTAAATCTATATATTATTCACTCATTCAATTAAGTTTTGATGATAAACATTACTGACTTAAGCATCGGAGTTTTTAGTTATGTGTTTTGCAAGACAATTCTAAAGGGAGAAATCTGAGTAAAAGAAGAATTATTCAAATAATGATTATGGTATCCGAATACTCAATCAAGTTTTAAAAGAATAGTATTTGAATACATACATCACTATTTGAATATCTCACAAAGATATTGTGAAGAAACTATTCTAATAATTTAGGACTATTCGAATACTACTCAGTCTTGCAAAAACTATTCGAATATAGTAAGGTTTATTTGAATAATAAAGCACATTTGTCAAAAAGAACTATTCGAATATAATAAATGATATTCGAATAACAATACAATTTTTTAGAATATATGACCTATTATTCGAATACTCTTACTGCTATCCGAATACAAAAGGTAAGAATTATAAAAAAACTATTCGCATAATCAATAGATTATCCGAATAGTGCCATTCTTTTTCAGAGCTTAAAAAGGAGAACTATCTGAATAACAGAACCACTATTCAAATACTTAGTCAAGATTCAAAATGGAAGTATTCGATTAGTGTATCTATTATTTGAATAGTAACAAATTGTATCCAAGATTTCAATTTAAAGATTATTTGAATACAACTCAAATTATTCAAATAGTGATAGTGATAATTTTTGACAAACTAATCGAAGACCCTGATTACTATTCGAATAGAATGTTTTTTTTCTGTGTATTCGATTAACCAAAGCTCTATTCGAATAAATTTGTTTCTAACTACAAAGTGATTATTTGAATAGTGACAACTTGTATTCGAATAGATTACACTTTCCATATTTCACAGTGTTACAGGACAACAGAGACTATTCAGATACTTGGACAACTATTTGAATAGTTGTAGACATTAGAGACATAGATATTCGAATACTACCAGAACTATCCGAATACAGGTATGCACATTTACTCTCTTATTATTCGAATAATTTCTTGAGTATTCGAATAGAAGCCCCATTATTCGAATACACATATAATTATTTGAATAATTTAAATCTAAATATAAGGAAACTAAACTCATTCTCTGATCATTATCCGAATACCATTTTTTTTCTCTCCATGTACAAACTTTTCCAACTATCTTCGACTTTCCCTTGCGATCAAAACCCTCTGAAAATCTCACCATTTCCTCATCCAAAACTCCAAAAATCTCTCAGTTTACCAGAAAACCTAATCCTTTGATATACCTCAAAAAACCCAGAATGAGAAGGTAGAGAGCTAATGTTGAGAAAGGAGAAGTTACTCCTCCAAAATCATCCTCAAAGAAGACTTATGCCCAGAAAACTCCAAAGAAATTCAGACCTAAGGTAGCAGATGCTTCATTTAAAGGGCCTTCTCATGTTAAAGGGGTTGTAATCAGAGAGCCAATGGAGACTAGGTCCATATCTAAAGCTACTGCAACCACTTCAAAATCTAAGGACAAAAACACTGCAAGTGCATCCTCTAATGATTCTACCGAGAGTGACAGCTTGGATCAAACTATGAGGAAAGTTGTCAAAGACATTATGCAGAATGTTGAAGCTAGGCTAGCAAGACTCCTCAAGTTCGGTCTCAAATGAGTATGCCTGAAGTATCTCGAAGTGTGATAGAGGAAGAAAAAGATAGACCTCCTGCAGATTTCAATACTGAACCTATTCTTTAAACTGATTAGAAAAAGAGGTAAGAGACAACCTTGGTTTGAATTTGCATGAGTACTTAGAACATTACCAGAGGTGGTTTCAAATTGATTTATCCTATAGTCCCTCTATAGTAAGGACCTTTTATTTTAATATGTACTCTGTCAAAATCAAAGGAAATAAAAAGGAATTAGTTGAGGAGAGACTGGAGTCCACAGTGAGAGGCCAGAAAATACAATTGTCTCCCTTTATCATCAATTCTTATCTTGGATATGATGAAGATGAATTTGATGAAGTTCTTGAGTATTCTAATGAACAGATTCATCAGATCATTAAGCCAATTCGACAAGAAAAGAAATTTTCCTCAATGTGTCTCAATAATAAACAAAAAATTCTGTGGTACATCTATATAAGAGCTATTGTTAACAAATTCTAGAACTTCAATTTCTTTTCATATAGAGACTTCCATTTTTTGGCTTGTCTAATATCTAAAGTAAAGATGAATGTTAGGGAATTCATATACTAAGAAATCGATAGGTACAGATTGGGATCCAACAAAACTACTCCTGCTCCCTTTCCTCAACTTATCTCCTTATTTCTCAAAATAAATAACATATTGTACTTAGAAGGAGAACAAGAGAGATTGGTCAGATTTGGCAAGACTTAGATTAGAAAAATGAAGATTCCTTTGCCACTGGATGTACCTGAGGAACCCTAATAAAAAAGATAGAGAGTGGAGGCTGAGACTACTAAGGCAGATGAGGCTCATTCCTCTAGGGCCCGTTTGGTACGTTGGAATTGATTTTGATGGATATGGATATGGATATAGATATGGAAATGGAAATGGAAATGGGGACTAAAAGTATGTTTGGTATGTCATGGAAATGAGATCTAATTTTTATATAAAAATATCAAAATGTCCTTCAATTTTTTATTTTTTATTTTTTTTGAAGATAGTGGAGGGTAATAGATGGAAATGATCACATGGAATTGTAAATCCTAGCTTTTGAGATGAAATTTATTTGATGGAATTGGGCTTAATTGAATTCCACATGGAATTCAATTCCAAGGATAATTCCATCATACCAAACATGTTATCAGTAGGAATTCATTTCCAATTCCAATTCCATCTCCTTAATTCCACTGTACCAAACAGGCCCCTAGAGCTGCCTCTCCCTCTCCCTGATTTTTTGGTACCTTCATTCAACTTCACATTCAGGAAGCCCTCAAACCTGTGGTAGAGCAACTCATGAGGTCCAATCAACTATTAAGGGAAGATCTTCAAAATCAAATTCAAGGCATAATCAGTACAGTCAATGAGAACTTCAAGTGTCTCTACAATCTTCAGGCCAATTATCTTCAACAGCTTTGTGAAATTAGGCACATACTTGACTGCTTAGAGACATGTATTACTAGTTCTCCTCTTACCAGGGCCCCTGCACTTGCCATCCCTCCATATCCTGATATGCCTTCTGCCCCTCCAACTCTGCCACCTCCAACTACCTCTCCTCCACCTCCTGAGCCTACCAATGTTCTCTATACCATTCAGGAAACCTCTTCCTCTACCCCTATTCATATCACTATGGAGCCAATGATCTAGCCTGCTACCTCTCCTCACCCCCCTCCGTAACCTCTTTCTAGCTCCTCTGGAGAGACTCAGGAAGTGTCTAATCCTGAAAACACTGCCCAACCTGAATCCTCCAAACAACCTTGCCCCATTTCCTCTCCATCCATTTCTGCAGCCACACCTACTGATATTCTTCCTATTTTACCCTCACTTACCATTGCTCCCTCCTCTTATCAATTCCATACTCCATGTGGACCCATTTTGCCCTCAACCTCCACTCCTCCTCCTGCTCCTACCAAAGATGTTCCTCCTCCTTCTGACTTTTCTCTACCTCTTCCTCCCAACCTTTCTGATAATGACTAAAAGGGGGAGAACAATTCTCATCCATTACCCTCTCCATAACTCTCCAGTCACCAGACAGCATGGTGAATCAACAACATAGTTAGACATGATAACCTTCTCAAACTTACTGTTCATACATCCAAAATTTATCAAAGCTTTTGAGATCTTTGGTTTCGTAAATATTTAAAATGCTTAGACTGTTTATTTTAACTTATGTTGTTTAGTGTATTAAACCAGAGACTTTTGCTTTAAATACATATATGTTTGTTCTTGCCAGTTAACTATATTCTATTTTACATCACTTGGTTTTGTCATCATCAAAAAGGGGGAAAATGTTAGATTCAATGATAGCAAACTTAAGTCTAGTTTAGTTTGCCTCTGCATTTTTTTTATTCACAAGATTTTTGCTAAGAGAGTATTCGAATAGTAATACTCAGTTTTCATCAGCTATTATTCTGATAACTCACAGACTATCCGATAGTCAGATAATTATCATGATAATGCATAAGTTATTCGAATAGAGATACACTGATACATAGTTATATTATTCGAATAATCTTTGACTATTCGATTAGTATAAACTAATATAACAGCTGGAAGTTTTTCTAAACTAAAAGTATTCGAATAGCCTGTACATTATCTGAATAGTACTTATATTTTTAAGGTGAATTTCAAAATGTTTATCTGAATATTAAAGAGACTATTTGAATAATAATGTCACTATTCAAATAGTATAACTAATATCCAAATAGCTTTTCAAAACCAACATCAAGACTATTAGATTGATATGAGAAATTATTCGAATAGCAAGGAGACTATTTGAATAATATTGAAAGTTGGAAGGAAATTATTTTCTAGTTAAACTCGAAGCAAGTATTTGAATAGCAGCTAATGTATCAGGATAATCATCTTAAGATTAAAGAGATCACTATTCAAATAGGTGTCTCAATTATTTGAATAGTCACAGTGTAAAATTGCAAATATTATCTGAATAGTGATGAAGGCATTCGAATAGTATGTAGCATAAAAAGATTCAAATTATCCTGATAACTGTAAGAGTATTCGAATACTAGCTCTTCAAGAAAAACAGAGCATCAAATGAAAATCTATGGTTTCTCAAAAATATTGAGTATTTTCATTAATCTTGTTTATTATTATTTATCCTTCATGATTAACATTCTCAAAGCAAGTTACAGGAGATTTACACTTCAGATATTTGAATTCCAAGAAAAGAAGATATACTGTGTCAGAGCCATTAAATGTAAAACCGAGCTTCTACCAACACATTCTCTTCACCACAACCGCTATATCCAAATAAGATAAAGAATGTTCTGAGAAGTGTTCAGTGAGTAACGGGAAAAATAGAATGTCTCCAATGGTCATGAAAATCACTCCAACTACAAATAGCAAAGGCATTCAAAGCGGGAGTTAAGACGCTAAACTACCAAACTAATGAATATTCATTTCTGAGCTCTTACTGCCTTTTTGTATTAATACGCTTCAGTGATTATATTACCTACTCTGTGAGAGAGAACATTTATTGATTCAATATACTTGTTTAAGAGATATCTTAAGGTTGTGGAACTTTAAGGTAGGCATCTATTTACGTTGTGTAAGGGGGAGTGAGTATTCAAAGTGAGGAATAGAGTGCTGTGTACCGAGGTGCAGTGAAGGCTCAGATTCTATTTGAGGATTGGACGTAGGTTATTGTGAATTAGACCGAACCAGTATAACTCCCGGCGTACACCTCTGTGAAATCTTCCTAACTCTTTAACTTTCTTCTTATCGGTTTCCAGTTTTAGTTCTATCTTATAATTTTTATTATCACCCAATTCACCCCTCTCTTGGGTGAAACGTTTGCACTAACATATATGTGTGTTGGCCCCACATGGTGCCATATACCGGTGTCTACTCCAAAAGCGCAGGGTACATATGTCTACCCTAAAAATGCCATGTGCAAACCTACACCAACCTGTTTTGCTCGACTAATCAGTTCCATACCTCATGATATAGCTAGATGGCATCTTTCTGCTAACCTAATACACATATGCACTGACATTTTGATCCTCCTTCCTATACATACTAGGCACTCTGCCCAGTAGGCCAAATCACACAGTCCCCTAAAGTCTTTATATATCTCCTCGTTCTTGGGACTCTTCCCAAACTGGGCTTAGTAGTTTGCCTAATATAGGAGTATCCTCTAGCTTGTAGTTCCAAAATTCAAGATATTACAGTATAGCCAAATCATATAGTCCCTAAGAGTCTTTCTATCTCCCATCATTCACTAGTACAAAATTTCCTTTTTAGACCGTCACATTTAGACTGGTTATGGCGGATAAGGTCTAAAAAATTTGACCGGTGGCAGTTTCATAATTATATAGAACTTCTAAGACCGGTTCTTCAAAAAACTGGTCTTAAAAAAATTATTTAGACTAGTTATAAATAAAACTGGTCTAAAAATATAAAAATAAATTAAAAATGTGAAACATTTAAGACCGGTTTTAATAAAAACCGGTCTTAAATGTGATACAATTAATATAATATAAGAATCCCAACCTTGAATTTGTTTTAAGACCACTGAGCTGTAAAATACTTATTATTAAATTCTTTTTTTATCCAGAAGGGCGGATGTTACCGGTCCATCATAATAACTGGGATTACATTCACAACTTCTTTACTAAATTATAAAATCATTGACTTTTTACACCTAAAAAAAAAAGTCATTGACTTAAAGAAAAGAAATTATAAGATCATATATTGACATTACTAAATTATAATCCCTCTGATTCTTAATATAAAATTTATTTAAGGAGTTATTCTTGAGTTTAAATATAAGACATATTTTTCATATTTATCAACATTTTCCTATTTTACTCCTATTGTTGCTCCCTCAACAATAATCAAGGAGGAGAGAGAATAAGAGAATTAAGGAAAATGACTAAGCATGTTTAGAAAAACATGTCATATTAACTAACTTAACTAATCTAATTAATAAATTATATAAATATATCTTACAAGAACTAGAGGGAGTATAATATATATATATATATCAAATTGATGAATACAGACATCAAGAAGTAACCTTTAGGGTCTGTTTGGTGTGAGGGATTTGGAGGGGAAGGGAGGGGAGGGGAAATTTTTATGAGTTGAATTTTAAAAAATTGAAGAAGTGGGGTAATAAAATTTTAATAAAGAGAATATATAAGATAAAAGACTAAGAAAAATTAATTAAAAATTTTTAACCCCACTTCTCTAATTTTTTTAAATTCAACTCAAAAAAATTTTCCCTCCACCCACTTTCCCTCCCCTCCCCTCAGACCAAACAAGCCCATAAGGATTTACCACATTATTATAAGGAATGAACAAGTACTCTTATGAAATTAGCGCCTCCTTCATTATAAAATACAATAATCAATAACTCATATGTATGGATTCACAACATTTTAAAGAGAATTACATACCTTTTTGAAATTAACAAGTGCTTGCTGTTAGGAGACAGTTATTAAAAATTTATCAATAGGGGTTTATAACATTGTTATAAGAAATTAACAAGTACTTATTTTTAATTAAAATTAACAACTCCTTGGGAAAACATTTCACTACTTTGATAAATGGTGCAATATTTTTTAAAAGATGAGCGAGCTGTTAATTTTCAAAGAGTACTTGCTAAGTTGTTACAACAAAGTTTTGAATCCTTATAGGTAATTTAATGCCTAGGGTTTTAACTGAAAGTAATGGTTAATTTTAAAAGGGACTATTGTGACTCTTTATAGTTATCTTACTAATGACTGCATTCACCACTATAATATTTCTTTTGGTTACATCATTCACCACTACACACACACACACACACAACAATTATAAAAAAAAGGGTATCCTACTAACAGTAAGTTGGTCTAGTAGTGTAAAACCTTGTTAGATCTCTCTAGATCTCGAGTTTGAGGCCTGATAGAGACACTTGTGTTAGAGGGACAATCACGAACTTTGAAACAAGAGTAGTCCAATAATGGCTTAATGGATAAAGTTTGGGGGGAAGCTTATTGTCTTAGTTCAAATTATACAAAATGAAATATTGTTCCGGGAAGAAAAATAAGATATAATTTAAATTAAAATGCACGGTTCAAATTTTCATATTGTTAAAAAAACTGTATCTTCTCATATTAAAAGATAAAGTTAAGATGGATGGATAAATAAATAAATAAATTATAAAAGAGTTTTGAATGAAAAGACCAAAGATATAGGAAATGGTGTGTGGAAGACGAGATAGAGGCAGTAATCATGATGGGCAATAAGATAAAATTATTAAATTATAAAATCCTATTTTAGGTCTTTTGACTAGATTTAGCATTTGTTAAATTCAATGACCAAATTTAGAAATTGAGTAATTTAGTGGCCTTTTAAAAGAATTTTCCTTTATTAAAATAATACACATTTATATTATAGGTATATAACGTGGTAATTTTAAGAGAAATATGAAAATAATAAAACTAAAAGACTTTAATGTGTTATTGAAAAGAAAATTGAAAATACTAAATTATTTAAATTTCAGGAAAAATTAGTAAAAAAGTTCTCTAGTGAGAAAGACCTAAATCAGAGTATTGATATTTTGTAAATATAAAATTGCAAGGTATCAATACCCAATGTGTATAAAAGTTTATCGCGACATTCTCGCCGATTAAATTTTGAATGGGAACTTTTCCCCAAATTTCCCTAAATTTTATCATTTAATGTTTTTCATTCTTTGGTTTTTTAGATTTTTTGGAGTAATTTTTCTTTTTCATAAAAGTAAGACTCACTTCAAGACTTTTCTCTTTCTTCTTGGTTATTTTTTTCTCTCTCCATGCTCAAAGAGTAAAAAGCACCTTTATTTTTGCTTATGCTTATAAGTGGCTTTTGCCTCAAAAGTCAAATTAGATTAAAAAAAAAACTAATCTAAATAAGAAAAAACAGTATCAGGGCATGTTTGGGCTCTTTATAGTAGTATTTGTGCAGTAACATAAGAAAAATACAACACTATACTATAAAAAATGTGATTTAGTAGCGGTTAAAAAAGTGTATTTGTAGCGGTTTTAATTGCTACAAACGACATTAGTAAATGTTGACAAAACTGCTGCAAAATCCACTATTGTAAACTTTTTATAGCGGTTATACTCAGGTAACAGAATTTCTACTACATTTGTAGCGGTTTCTTCCAACCGCAACAACATTCTAATGTTGATAACGCATCATCTGTCAACATTGTAGCGATTTTAAAACCACTACAAATGTTGGCGCCACAATTTTGTGTGGTGGGAAATGAAAAATAAAAATTTGGCTCCATTTTTATAGTGGTTACAACACTGCTACTAAATAGAAATAGTAATTTTTTAAAAAATGGCTCTAAAAGTTAGTGGCAGTTTGTGAACCGCTACTAATATCATGAAATTTCAAAAGTGGCGTTAGAAATTTAATCTCATTTTGTTTTTAATTTTGTAACGGTTGTAGTTCTTAAAACTGCTACAAATATTTTGTGAAATTTAAAAAAATATTATACAATTATCTGTTTCCATTTTTATAATATTGGATTGAATAGTTTATTATTTAAATAGTTTAGCTGATAGTAGTTATTATTTAAAAAGAATGATTAAATTAAGTTGGATAAGCATAAACTTTATATTGTTAATATTATTGAGGATGTGTAGATAATAAGAAATTATTATATTGTCTGCTATAATATGGTTATCATTATGTAAGGAAAAATAGGAAATGATGAGAAAATGTCCTTCAATTTCTACAAAAAAAGAAAAATAGTTAGAATAATTATTATGCGAGGGAAAAATTATTGAAATGAAATAATTAAAAAACTTTTTTTTCCATATTTGATCACTTTGTTCAGCTCCTCAGCTCTTCGAAAAAAATTGTAAATAAGAGAAAACGAAGGAGAGGAAGGGTTGAAAGAAATGGGGGAGTGTTTGGAATGAGGTGTGATGGGGTATTTATAGGGATCTACGTAGCACTTGTAGTAGTTAATGTGATAGGTGTTGTAGTGGTTTATTTTTGTAGCGGTTATTGTGACATTCTTTGTAGCGGTTTTTGTTGATTTGCCACAAATATTGTTCTGAATTTTTTTTAAAATATTCATTTACAAGAATAAAAGCATAATTTGTGTAATCATTCTTCATTGTCATCCTTACAAAAATTGTGTGAAGAAATTGTTAGTATTCTATTATGTTGTACAAAAAATAAATTTAAATGATGTGAACTTAAAAAAATGCACCGAACTATAGGTAAATTGTTATGCACCGAAATTGGCGGGCTGAAATGGCTCACTCTCATAGGCGATGTTAGTACCATCACCCATGTCATAAAGGTCTTAAGGGTTTAAATGAACTACCATGTGTTAATCCATATGCCTCTCTTGTAATACCCCAAATTTTGGGATTGGAGGCTTGCGAATAAGCATAAATTAAGTGGACTGCTAAGCCCCGGTTTAGTAGTTGTCTCAAATCTATTTTCTAATGTTCCTTATGTATTTGGGATATGAAAGAAAATAAATTGGTGAATTTTGAAGAAAGTGATTATACTTTCAGTGAAATTTCCTGCGAAGTAGTAAGCTTGTCATGAGGTTTTTGAAGACCAAATGATGAGAAACAATTATGAAATTTTATAGGGTGAAAGTAGACATCCTAAGCTTTAATTTGATTGGTACTATGAATCAATTAGAGCTATATACAAAAAAAGTTATAAATTTTTGAAGTTTGCCTAGCGAAATTGATTACTTTCTGGAGCAGCGGTCAAAGAAATTAAATATGGGAATGATGTGCCTCCAATTGGCTAAAATCCATATTTTTTCTTGAAACTAGACTCAATAACAGTTCTATAGCTTTTGGAATTACTCCAATTCGATTTTTCTAGAATTAGTTATGAATTTTCAAAGTTTGGACAGAAAAACTGCCAGAAAATCTGAAAATGGGAAATATGACATCATCATAATAAAATGACATAAGCAAGCAAATGATATAAGGAAAATCTGTATCTTCTTTGTTTTATTTCTGTGCAGCACCATGGAGAGAGAGAGAGATTTTAGAGAGAGAAGAGGAAGAAACTCGCAAGGTAGATCGATTTATTCGGTGAATTCGTACCTAATGCGTATAACCATATTCCTAAGCTTCTCTTTCATGTTCTTTAAGGTGTTGCAAGCTCAATTTTCATGGTTAATAAGGGTTAGGGTTCATCTATATTAGGGAAAAGAGAGAAGGAGCTTAAGGTAACTTCCAAACCTTTATATATTGACTATTCTTGTTGTTATGGACAATTTAATAGGTGAAATTTTGCCGGATTGTCTTTGTTTGTAAATTTTGGAAATGATGTGGCCTAGGGGTTATGCTAACAAAATTTGGTCTAAATGGTAGTTGTAACCTAGTTAAATAGTTAATAAAGTGGTTAGGAGTAGAAAGAAATACGTTTGTGGAGTTGGATTTGAAAAACCCCAATTTTCCCCAGAGTTTCTCAGATTTTGGCCAATACTAGAAAATGGGCTTAGAATTGGATTTTTAATGATTTGATGGTTCTATTGAGATCAGGAGGAAAAATTAGGGGGGGTTATAGTTGGTCACTTTTTCGAAAAAGCCCGAAAAAACATAATTACGGAAACACCCCTGAAATCCTTAAAGTGGGGCTGCCAAGGGCAATTTCATCTTTTGGAAGTGAATTTGTAATTCAGAATCAGGAAATGGATTCCTTGGACAAAAATATGTTAGGATAGCTCATGTTAGAATTTCGGGAAAAGTGTAGCCGGACTGGGTACGGGGGGCCGGGCCAGGTCCTTGAGGGCATTTTAGTAAATTTTCACCATAGGCTAATACAACATTATAAACACTATGGAAGTGCCTAAATTGGTACATGAATGGGTTTTAACCTAATTCTTGTACATTTGACGTTTTAGAATCAAGTTGAGAGTATGAGGAGTTGGCACGCAAATCAAGGAGCCTCTTTAAGGATCAAGCAAGGGCGATTAAGGTAGGGAACTTACCTTTCTTATGTGTATTTGATATTTGTGCTGGTTTATTGATGCATGTTTTTGCTTTGCTTGATTATGTGAAACATATATGAATGATTGAAGCTCTGATTCTATTTATGCTATGGCCATAAGTATGTTGTTTGAAACATTGAGCGTGCAAATTGTCATTGTGTATGCAGGAGTTATGTAATACAAGCCTGTCATGTATTAAGCACTTATCTTACATGCATATTGGTACTATTTTTTTTACTGAGATTCTCTTGAATCTCACCCTCCCTTACCAACAATTTAGACAGGAAAATATAGAAGGTATGCGGAAATTAGAGAAGAGAACTGCATGAGAGAGGGTTGCAGTGGTGGAGCAAAGACGGGAAGAAGTCTTCATTCTACTTGGATGGGTTTAGACACCCTAGTAGCCTTGTACAGCTACCTTAATTGTAAGTATCATACACCAACCCTTATGGGGATTTTCTATAATCATGCACATATTATCAGTATAATTATGCTA
This sequence comes from Inga laurina, assembly GCA_963855925.1. NCBI lineage: Eukaryota > Viridiplantae > Streptophyta > Magnoliopsida > Fabales > Fabaceae > Inga > Inga laurina. The sequence goes on along the minus strand of OY979709.1, from coordinate 35,215,100 downwards.
TTTCTGTGTTGCCTACCGAACCACATATCTTTTTGCGTGAATACTCTGGTAAAGGTGAAATTAAAATAAGGGTGTGACATCTCGTCCTTGACATAATAAACCTAGTGTGAGTTTGAGGCAAGAATATATGGATCATCATCTTTAGAATGACCAATGTGAATTGATCGGGAGAAATTTACCGATGTGATGCCTAAGTCGTCAGTTGTTAGTCCCCAGGAAGTAGTGGTATTTGCCCAAACACTTGAATAGCTTCACGATGAAACGGCTTTGGTAATTTAGTTCGACAACATTAAGAAGCTTTTCATAGTAAGGGATGCCTCCGAATTGCATGTTGGCTTCACTTCTGCTCGTATAACTCCTTGTCCTAAAGGTGCCATAAACACCCAAATTTATAGTTTGTAATCGTTGATCTCCTGAAATCATGCAAAACTTGAAACCATTGACATTGTATGATGTAAACCTTTTTGTATGGTCAAGAAGGTTGATTACGAGAGCTCTGAAATCTGGTGAGTATAGGTTGTTGTCATTTAGTATTCAGCGCGCAAACTAGCTTGGGAATTCTTTGTGAACTATTTTGTCAACATCAGATAATGTTTGTGTACGGATCCTAAGTTGACGCTTTACATGACTTCTGAGTTCCCATTAATTAATCATGGGAAGGAGATCATGTTATGTAAGTACAAAATGTTATGAAAGATATAGAATAACATATGTGTGTACAATTCTTACTGAAGGAAGCGTTCAACTTGAGTGCAATTAATCAAGACATGTCTATGTGCTTGCAACTTCTTAGTTGCCATTAGTTTGAAGTTCTCAGTTCCTTCAACTGGTTTACCAACACGAGGGATTAACAAGTCTCCTGATGCTAGCATAGGTTCAGGACAATCGTCTACATGAGGCAATCAATTGAAATATGTCTCAATGTCATCAAAGTACCTAGAATAGAAATACAGGACCTCATCCCCTATATAACCTTCAGATATAGAACCTTCTGGCCAAGTCTTATTCCTTACGTAAGATTTCAATTTCCCTAGAAACCTACGAAGTAAAATAGGAAAAATGATACTAAATGCTGAAAAGGGAGACTAGCAAACATAGGAACTAATAATAAGCACCTCTCAATAGGATACATCCATCGATATTGAACTGGGCCAGTGAGTTTTGTTTCATGAACAAGGTGAAGTGTAAGGTGAATCATCACAGTGAAAAAGGATGGAGGAAATATCATCTCCAAATAACAAAGCGTAAGAATGATTTTGGATGGTAGCTGATTGAGATCCTCAACAATCAAAATCTTGGAACACAACTTCCTAAAGAAAGAACAAAGCTCCACCAAAATGATAGACACATCAGGAGAAAGTGCATTCTTTATAGCCAGCGGAAGTAACTGTTGTATAAGGGCATGTGAGTCATGACTCTTTAGGCTAGCAACCTTTTGAGCCTGCATGTCAATACATAGTGAAATGTTGCTTGAATACCCATTAGGAACTTTTATTTTCTTCAATGTCCTGAGAAAGACTTCCTTGTTCGGTTTTGTGAGCGTGAACTTTGCCGGTTGAAATTTTTCATGCTCATTTGGCCAAGCGTCTTCACGAATTCCCATGGCACGTAAATCTTTTCTTGCTTAAGGATGATCTTTTGACTTGCTGGGTTTATTATGAAGTGTATATAGCACATTGTCGCATACATCTTCTTAATGTGCATGATATCAAGACTATAGTGAAGTATATTAGATTTCTAATATTGAAGAGTGAAGAAAATGCTTATCTTCCTCCATTATTGAGGCACAAAAGCATAAGTCCTACCTGTCTTTCACCCTGCTTTTGCTGCATCGTCACTTTTTTTGAACTTGAATTCAATATCCTTAAGCTAGTTTGAGATATCTGCACTAGATAAAGTCTGATGTGGTCCTCTTTTTTTTAGTTTCCCATTGAAGTGATTTTGTTGCAATCTAAACTTGTGTTTTCCATTGAGAAACCTTCGATGACCCATAAAGCACCACTTTTGGTTGTGGGGAAGGTGCACAGCATCATAGTCAAAATTGTAAGCTGGACACGCCGACCCAGTATGCACATTTCACTCAGATAATGTTCCTAAGCTAGGAAGTCACTAATCATCCACATCAAGGCTGCACACAAGTTGAACAATATTTTCCCATACGCGTCATTGTTTTGAATGCTGACATTCCATAGGTCAAAAAATTTCACAATAAGCAGTTAGAGATATACATCGATGTCATTACCTGTGCCTTTTTGCTTGGAATGATCATAGGCAAAATGAAAGAGCTTTGTTTCATACACATCCAGGGGTAAGTTGTAGGAAACTAAAACTATAGGCCAAATACTGTAACTTTGCTAAGATTCCCAAATGGATTGAAACTGTTGGTCACTAAAGTAAGCTGAACATTTTTTAGGTCAGCCATAAAAGATGGAAAGTCTTTGTCAAACATTTTCCAAGTGTTTACATCCCGAGGATGTCTTAATTTACCATCTTCATTCTTATCAACCTTATGCCACCTCATGTGCTCCACTGTTTTGGACGACATAAACAATCTTTGTAACAGTGGCTTCAAAGGAAAGTACCTGAGAATCTTTGCAAGTTTCTTTTTCTGCTTTTTCGCCTTCCAAATTGTCTTGTACCTTAATATGTGACATTGCTTACAAGTCTCCCTGCTGGCATCGTCTCCCTAATACAGCATACAATCGTTGGGGCATGCATCATTTTTTTGGTAGTTCAAGCCCAATTCATTAATAATCTTTTGGCCTCATAGAACATTATGGGAATCTATGTGTCAGGGAACGTATCTTGTAATAATTCCAACAACATCGACATTCCCTTATCTGTGATTTTACATAAGCACTTGGTATGATACAACTTAATCAAGAAAGATAATTTAGAGTATTTTCAACAACCTTGATATAAAGGATGATCTGCTTCATCCATTAAGCTGAAAAAGTCCCGAGCTGCTTCATTTCTCAAGAACACCAGCTCTAAACCCTGCACTTCTTCATTGAAGTTGTCATCTTGAAAACCAAACTCATCATGCACAACATCATTAATAGGATCATCTTTATTTACTTGAACTCCTACTTGTGAATTTTGAGGAAGAACATCATCATATCTCATATCGGCCTTCTCACCATGAACTCCCCAGAACGTATAATCTTTCAGGAAAGGCTTTACAAGCAAATGTTCCTTAACAATTTGTCATGCATGCCACTTCTTGAGCTGGCATGAGATTATGCGAAATCCAAAAAATTGTTTAATCCATATAAATATTTTGGAGAATTGCATGGCAACCTAATCTATGACTTATCCACGGCTAGTGAAAAAGTTTAGTAAAGAAGATGAGTGAATTGAGATTGATGGGTGACTATAAGCTTATATTCTAATTGTCTAATGTTTAGCATTTTATTGCGGTTTTATAACCGCTACCATAACTGCTACTAAGTTTCAATTTGTAGCGGTTATATTAGAAAAAACCACTACAAACTTTTACGATCGTTGGTGGGATATGAAATTCAAATTTCAAATGTTGACACTTTGTAGTGGTTATGATAGGAAAATTGCTACAAAATTTCATGACACTTTGTAGCGGTTTTGTATATAAACCGCTACAAATGAGCAAGACACTTTGCAGCGGTTGAACAAAAGAACTTATACAAATCTCCATAGGCAGGATTAAAAAAATTCAAAATTCAAATTGACTTTTTATAGTAGTTTTAGTTGTGACAACCACTACAAAGTGTTATGACCGTTGTTTGTATTTCAACTTTTTTTTTTTTGCAATTTGTAGTGGTTTTCATTGATGAAACCGCTACAAAGGTTCATTACAATTTGTTGCTATTATAACTTATAATCGCTACAAAGTTATACTAGTTTTAGCAGTTTAATATGCTTAACCGCTACAAAATTTATTCATTAAGTAGTTTGTAGCAGTTTTTATAATAAAACCGCTACAAATAAAATTTTTTCTTTTTTTTTTTTATAATATTTTTGGTCAGTTCTGTTAGTGCAAGCGTTTCACCCAAGAGGGGGGAGTGAATTAGGTGATACCAGAAATTTCTTTGCGTGTAAGTAAATTGACAGAATATTTAAAGCAGTTGAGAGCAAAGAGAAATATCACTGAAGTGTACACCGGGAGTTATACTGGTTTGGCTACAACCACTTTGACCTACGTCCAGTCCTCAGAGCGTTCTAAGAGTTTCACTATATTCTCCAAAATTCAGTGGGTTCTTGGCACCTCAGTACACAACAAGTTCCTTCACCTGGACACTCGCTCCCCCTTACACGTTGCATCAAATCCCCAACTCAAGGTTTCACAACCTTAAGTTGTCTCAATAACAAATATTGAGTTTGTAATGAGAAACTCTCTCACACAGCAAATATATAATCACTGAAGTACAATGAATGAGTATAAGAAAATAAAGCACAAAGAGTATGTTGATCGATGTGTGATTGCTTGTTCTCAGTTGTTGTCGTTATTCTTTGAATGCTCCATATATATAGATGATTTTTGATGTCTGTTGGAAGCAATTTAAACATGTCCGTTAGAGTCACACAACAACGGTTGACCATTCTTCAAATTTGAAAACTATCCGTTTGTGGTAAGTAGTGGTAGGTGAATGTTCGAACCTTTTATTTGACTTTTCACTTCTGACATGATCTCTTCATTATTTCTTTGCAAATGTACTTAGGATATTAGTGCAATGAAGAGTTAATCATACAGATAACAAATCAATAATCATTCGCTTAAAAACATGATTTCTGGACTGCCTTACTCGAGTGGCTTCTCGAGTGATCATTCTCATTACTCGAGTAGTCCCTCGAGTAATGCTATAAAAAATATGGCAGTGACTAATTCAACATTTTTATAAGATATTACTGGGTAAGACATGGAGTAAGATAACTCAGAAAACTTGAAAATACCAGATTACTCGAGTGGCTACTCGAGTGGCCATGTCTTTTCCTCGCAAGTTGCTTGGGTGCTCCCTTCAGTAAGCTGATTACTCGAGTGCTTACTCGAGTGGCCATGTCTTTTCTTCACAGGTTACTCGAGTGAGTCCTCGAGTAAATTTCAAATAAGTTTGCATATTACTCAATTACTCCCTCGAGTAATGTCATTTAAATCTTGGCCGAGAGTTTGCCTACCTGATTACTTGAGTGCTCCCTCGAGTAAAGCCTTTTTCTCATCTGGTTACTCAAGTGGCTACTCAAGTAAATTGTCGCAATTCTTGGTCGAGAGCTACTGGAAGATTTTTTACCTGGTTACTCGAGTAGCGGCCCGAGTAATGCCTTTTCTCATGTGTTACTCGAGTGGTTACTCGAGTAATATTTTATATAACTTTGTAGATTACTCGAGTGGCTACTCGAGTAACTTCTTCTAAATTTTGGCAGTGCTTTCAAAAACATTTTCTTTCAATCTTACTCGAGTGCCCACTCAAGTAACAGTGTTCCTTACTCGAGTAGTCACTCGAGTAAACATAAACAAAAACTACCAGTAATGTTCTTCCTTTGCTCTTTCTCTCAAATCTTCTTCATTACTCCAGTGCTTACTTCAATTAATGCTTTGTCTGCCATTTATTTACTTTATTCAAATTCATTTGTTATCATATCCTCTTATATCATTAGTCCAATCTTTATTATCATCAAAACATATAGGATCTAACAAGTTCTAAATGGAAGAAGAATTTAACAAAGCTCTAAAAATATAAATGTCCAAGCTTTTTTGCACATGTTTGAAGAAAAATATAACTGTACTAGACCTAATTAATTAAAAACATAAACTAACTATATGGAGGATGATGATCAAGTCCTCCCTCAGGAGCGGAAGGATCATGGTGTTGATTATCATGTCCTCCCTTAGAGGGAACTCCCTCAGGTGTGGCTGTATCAGGGTGCTGAGCAGAGTTAACAACACCATTATCATCGGCAGGAGGAGGCGGATGGATGAAAAACTGAGGATGGGGGGAACCTGTGGATGCTCCTCAACAGGGAACAGGCAACTCCACGACCGCTCTAGAATGTAGTTCATGATATCTCGACACTGCGTATACTGAGTGTAATAAAAATTGGCTTGTTGCTGCATAATGGACCATCACAGCATATGGCTTGGCAACCTCTAATCGGAGCTCCTCAACAGAGTCATCCCTCGAAAGTCTGACCCCGAAAATCCGTGCTTAAGGTTGGTAGCCTCAGAGGCACCACTCCTGCCATAAACCATGCTAGGTTTGGCACTTATCCCCATACCCCTCATGCATTCAGGGTGCTCAACTTGACCCACATAAGCTTTTAATGGTGCAGTGGGGTCCACAGACCCTTGTGACTCCTAGGTCTAGGTCCCTCACAACTCAGCCTGTGACTGCTGCATCCACTCCTACCATTTTATGAAACAATTAATTATTATTATTATTCAGAATAAAGTAGCTTTATAAACAGTATAACAATAAATTATTATTATAAAATAATGAATTAACTTACAATGGGCTTCTCTGCTTGCTGAGAGATCAAAGTCCCGTTATGGTGTCTATGAGTGATAGTGAATAACTCCCTATGGTCTGTTTGGCGGTTTTCCTGTTATGCCTTCCTCTCCTAAAAAAATTAAAAAATTAAATTAGTATTATGATAAAAAAAACTAAATTTATAATATGAAATTACTAGCTAAAAGTAATTGACCTTGTAAAAAATTACCAGCTCACTGTAAGTGACAACAAATGTCTTCGATCTTACTGTGTGGTGGATCCTCTGCAGCCCTCGGTACCTTGTATTCCTCTAAGAAAGAGCCTACATAAAAAACAATATTAAAATTAGTAAAACAATATAAAAAAAATTATAGTTATTAAAAACATAAAATTTATGAAATTTATATTAAAATTATAATTATAAATAAATTATCTGCCCTTCTGCCCTCCTCCTGAATTGGACATAACTCACCCAGTCGTTTGGAGGGATGCTGTCCGAGACGTTGTCGATCAGCTGATGTAGAGGAATTGTCCCATCCTTATTCATACTGTGGAAGAGACGATTCCTCCTGTTCCTCCAGCTATCGCCCATGTTTATTGGCATGTACCTCTTCCTATTGTCTTGGACGTAAACCTATCCTGTAATACAATAAAACAAAATAATTAAATACAATTATTTACAAATAAGTAAATTAATAAATAATAATTAAATATGATTAATTATAAATTAAATCATTTAATATAATTAAATACAATCAATTATCTTCACCGCCTCGTCCCACGCCAAATCCTTCGACCCTTTTGGAACCTTCTTCCACTTCCTGAAGTGAACAGGGAACTGCATCCAATTCGAGCCTAGCTCGTTCAGGTAGCGGTTGAATAGGTGACCCCCATTGTTAATGGGTTGGTCCGTGGTCTTGTTCCATGGAAGTACAACTCGTAGTGTTCAGTCTAGGTTGTTCAGACAGGTCATGTCTAGCCTCCTCTTGGAAATGTTTTATTGTACAACTCACCCAGTCGTTTGGAGGGACGCTGTCTGAGACGTTGTCGATCAGCTGCTGTAGAGGAATTGTCTCATCCTTATTCATACTGTGGAAGAGACGATTCCTCCTGTTCCTCCAGCTATCGCCCATGTTTATTGGCGTGTACCTCTTCCTGTTGTCTTGGACGTAAACCTATCCTGTAATACAATAAAACAAAATAATTAAATACAATTATTTACAAATAAGTAAATTAATAAATAATAATTAAATACGATTAATTATAAATTAAATCATTTAATATAATTAAATACAATCAATTATCTTCACCGCCTCGTCCCACGCCAAATCCTTCGACCCTTTTGGAACCTTCTTCTACTTCCTGAAGTGAACAGGGAACTGCATCCAATTCGAGCCCAGCTCATTCAGGTAGTGGTTGAATAGGTGACCCCCATTGTTAATGGGTTGGTCCGTGGTCTTGTTCCATGGAAGTACAACTCGTAGTGTTCAGTCTAGGTTGTTCAGACAGGTCATGTCTAGCCTCCTCTTGGAAATGTTCCCCTGCTCATCTACACAATTTACCGCATACGTTAGTTAAATTTAAATTCACATTTAGCAAGTTGAATTTAAATATTTAATTTATTAAATAAAAAATTACATTTACCTCGGACCTGCACCTCAAACCCGGTCGACAAGAAAGACAACCGTCGTGGGTTGTTCAGGTCTGCACCTCATCCTCATCCAGGAACCGCTCTATGTCACTGAGCGGAATGGGGATCTCGAACTCCTTATTCTTGTCTAAGTCGCTAAGACTCAGATCACCTCCCTCCCAGACCAACAGGAGGCACCTGTGGTACGATCACCTCCTGTGGGACCGTCTACTATGGCTGTGAGGGGGCCAACTCATGTGGCTATTGTGGGGCCATCTGCTGTGGCATTATTGCCCTCCTCCGCTCTGCTCCCTCCTCTGCTACTGCCACCCCATAGAAGTGGTCAAGGGGAAGCTCGGCCTCCTTCCCCTTCCCCTTGTCTATCCCTGAAGCCATATCAAGTTCAAAATATAAAAAAATATAAAAAAATTAGTCACATTTATATATAAAATATAATAATAATAATAAGTGGAAAGAAAATATGTAACTTTTGTAACCCCCTTCCCACCTTAGGCCGAGATTAAGTTCTTAAACTCATAATTAAGTTGTAATTAGAGACCATAATTCAAGTTGGGACTTATCAAAGAAATCTTTTGCCCAAAAATCGGATTTGCAAAAATTTTTTCAAACTTATTCACAATGGTCTTATATTCACAATACAAAACAATAATGGCCTGAGTAGGTGAATTCCATTTACAAATACCAGAGTGCAAATAAGTTCCCGACTCACTCGGGTTCCAATCATAAATAAAAGGGGTTTACACAAGGCACAAAGCCTACAATTCATACCCCTTTTCTTGGGGATTACACAAAATCTACTAAATACAATATCAAAATATACAATGATAACCATCCACTCCAAAATATACTCCTAAACAGGAGCTCTAACTACTCTTCGTCGCCCGCTTGCCTTTTGATCCTTCAGCCCTGTCTAAAAGGGTTAATTTTGGGAGAGTGAGATTCTAAAGAATCCCCGTAGTGTCAAATCAATCATATAATGTACAATAATAATGCATGTAAGCAAATCATTATCAACAACAAGCAACTACAACGACAGTTACAACGGCAATGGTTAGTATGACACATGTCATCCCTGACGATTGCTCACGTTGAATTGCTCACGTTGTATTGCATCACAACAATCAACACAGTATAATTCACCACAGCTGGGATCCATATAAAGCATATCATAATCGCAAGCCACATAGGCAAGATACACACACACAGCCCATGGCTGGTTTCATAAACGCCGCCCCACGGGTCGGATTCACAAAGATCCATGTCGATTACGATGGCAGTCCAACGACCGACCTAGAGATGACCGCTGTCACTCCCTATACGGCTCACGCTGACCTGCTCGCACCGTAATGGACTATGGCACACATTTCACAATTTCAGCGATAAGTTATGCATGCCAAAACATCATTCAAGATATGAGAGAAAAGTCACTACCTGAGTTCTTCCGGGCGTGTCCTAGCGCCGGTCTCTCCCGAGGAAGGCAAATATCAAATCCTATTTTCACAATTAGGGACGAAGAGTTATTCTCTATTTCAAGACTTAATTCACTTTATAATGCTTAATTGGTTATCATTATTGCTCTTTTGGAGTCATTAAATACCCCTAATAAAACTCCTAAAGGGTAGGAAGAACTATCCCAAAGATCCCCTTTTGGAAGCACAAAACTGAGATTTTACACTGTTTCACTCGAGCACAAATGACCATGCTCGAGTGCTGATGTACGGACACTCGAGTGAAAACGGCTTCACTCGAGTGATGGTACGGACATCACTCGGGCACAAGAGAGAGTGAGAACAGAAAGCACAAGCCCGAGAGCACAACACCTTTCAGGGAAACGGATCACTCGAGCACAAAATCCTCACTCGAGCACAGGTACGGAATTCACCTCAAGTACAAGGAAGTAAAGACAGAAAGCACATGCCCGAGAGCACCAGAACTTTCACAGGAACGGATCACTTAAGCACACAAGGATTACTCGAGCACGGTACCCATACCCGTGAGTGAGAAGGCATACTCGTGCACCTACTCGCGAGTGACAACCAGAGAAGCAAGTCCTTTGGTGTCAAATACACTTATCACTCGAGCATAAGGAGGCTCACTCGAGTGATATTCATCCCTCACTCGCGAGTGAGGCTATGCTTGCTATGACCCAGGAAGTGCAATAAGAACACAGAGAGCAAGAAACGAAATTTGCACTACCGCACTCGAGAGAGTTCATCCCTGCTCGGGTGACATTCATCCCTCACTCGAGCAGACCCATTTCTGCTTGGGTGATATTCATCCTTCACTCGAGCAGACCCATCCCTGCTCGAGTGAATCTACCAGATAGCAGAAACGTAGAAACAGAGGCACTCTCCTTACCCTTTGCCCAATTGATTTCTATGGATACAAAACTTAACCCAAAGCCATTCCCACACAAAAACACCCAATAAACTCAACGGAGTTAGCAAAATCCTCAAAATCTTACTCCATTATCATGATTTGGGTTTTGGGCAACAATTGCAATAATACACCAATCTTAACCAAACTTCACATTTCAATTACCAATCAATCTATCTATCCTAAACTCATTCCAAAACACCATTCTCATGCCAAAAACATACCAAATGAACAGTGGCATCCAATTTTTGGATTCAAGCCAAAATTTCTAGAATTTATAAACTACTTCAAATGGTATGAAACATAGATAGATAGATTGGTCTTACTCACCTTATCATCTCTTCCAAAGAGACTCTTTGATTCTCCCACAATCAGATTTTCGTGTAGCACAAATCAGCACCAAATGGCCACACTATTCACATCAAAATGAAGCCCATCACTCAAGGATCAACATTTATGAAAGGAACTTGAGCAATGGAGGGCATTTACTTACCCAAAAATCAAGCTTTCTTCCTTCCCTTGCCTTCAACTATGGCAGCACGAATTTGGAGAGAGAAGATGTGAGAGATGGAGTGAGGAAGAAGAAGGAAATGATTACACACTCCCTCCCCCATACCTCATCCGAACAAGAGAGAGGAGAGGAGAGAGAAATTAATCTTTTATCCCATTTGACTTTTACACACACATACTCTCTTTGCCACATGTCAAATTGCTATTGGTTCTCCCCAAATAAGTCACCAATTAACTTATCTAATCTCTCCATTAGCCATTTTAATCACACATCCCATTTTCTCTTAGTTAGTAATTAATTTCTCCCTTAATTTCTAACTCATGGCCAATAATTCCATTATTCCAATTTTTCAATAATTATAACATATTAATTAAAATAGCCATAAAACACATAGTGATTCCCAATTAATCCATAATTATCCACAATAATCATGATTATCCCTTAATCAAAAATTGGGATATTACAACTTTTGTACCTCAAGTGTGAAAAATGTAAAATGCTGTAGCAAAACTCTCAGAGAGACATTAGAAAGCTTAGATCTAAAGAAAAACTCTTAAAAGACCGACAGAAAACAAAATGGTGAAACGTGAAAACTGAAGGATCACTGGGTATTTATAGCACTAAATTTTGTAGCAGTTATTGATAAAACCGCTACAAAATCACCTCGGGCAACGGAACACTTTGTAGCGGTTACCACTAACCGCTACAAATATAAAAACCGTTAAAGTTTTGTAGCGGTTTGGACCAAAAGCAACTACAAATGCCTTTTACATTTGTAGCAATTTTACAGAACCGCTACAAGTAGGTGACCATTTGCATTTTGTAGCGGTTTGTGTCCACGTAACTGCTACAATTATAATGCTTGCTTCGCACCAGTTGGCGCCAAATTTGTAGCGGTTTGTTTTTGTGAACCGCTACAAATAACATTGGTTTACTAGCGCACCATTTGACGCAAAGCTTACCGCTACAAATTTATAGCGGTTCATGTAAAACCCACTACAAATAATTATTTTTGTAGCGGTTAAATGTAACCGCTACAAAAACACCGCTACGAAATGTCATATTTTTTGTAGTTCTATTTGGCTTAGAAAATGAGTAATTTAGTGGTGTTTCAAAAGAATTTTCCCTTTGTTAAAATAATACATATTTATATTATAGGTATATAATATGATAATTTTAAGAGAAATATGAAAATTATAAAAACAAAAACTTTAATGTGTTATTGGGAAAATTTAAAAATTCTAAATTATTTAAATTTTAAAAAAAATGGTAATAAAGTCTCCTAGTGAGAAGGATCTAAATTAGAATATTGATATTTTGTAGGTATAAAATTGCAAAGTACTATTACCCAATGTGTATAAGAATTTTGTCACGACATTCTCGCCAATTAAATTTTTAACGGGAACTTTTCCCCAATTTTTCTTAAATTATATCATGTAATATTTTTCATTTTTTTGATTTTTTTAGATTTTTCGGAGTAATTTTACTTTTTCATCAAAGTTAGGTAAGACTCACTTCATGACTTTTCTCTTTTTTCTTGGTCACTCTTTTCTCTCTCCACGCTCAAAGAGTGGAAAGCACCTTTATTGTTGCTTATGCTTATAAGTAGCTTTTGCCTCAAAAGTCAAATTAGAGATAAACTAATTCAAACAATAAACAACAGGATCACGGCATGTTTGGGCTCTTTATAGCAGGATTTGTGTAGTAACATTTGAAAAATACAAAAATATTTAGCTTAGAAATTGAGTAATTTAGTGGTCTTTTAAAAGAATTTTCCCTTTCTTAAAATAATATACATTTATATTATAGGTATATAATGTGATAATTTTAAGAGAAATATGAAATTTATAAAAAAAAAAAATTTAATAGTATGTTATTGGGAAAATTTGAAAATACTACATTATTTAAATTTTAGAAAAAATTAGTAAACAAAATTGTCTAGTGAGAAGGACCTCAATCAGAATATTGATATTTTGTAGGTATAAAAATGCAAAGTACTAATACCCAATGTGTATAAAAATTTATCACAACATTCTTGCCAATTAAATTTTTAAAGGGAACTTTTCCCCAATTTTTCCTAAATTTTATCATTTAATATTTTTCATTTTTTGAATTTTTTTTTTTGGATTTCTCATATTAATTTTACTTATTAAGGTAAGGTAAGACTCACTTCAAGATTTTTCTCTTTCTTCTTGGTCATTCTTTTCTCTCCACGCTCAAAGAGTGAAAAACACCTTTATTTTTGCTTGTGCTTGTAAGTAGCTTTTACCTAAAAAGTCAAATTAGATAAAAACTAATCCAAACAAGAAAAAAGAGTAACACGGCATTTTTGGGCTCTTTATAGCAAGATTTGTGTAGTAACATACACAACACTATTTGGCTTAGAAATTGAGTAATTTAGTGGTCTTTTAAAAGAATTTTCCCTTTGTTAAAATAATACACATTTATATTACAGGAATATAATGTGATAATTTTAAGAGAAATATGAAAATTATAAAAAAAAACTTTAATGTGTTATTGGGAAATTTGAAAATTCTAAATTATTTAAATTTTAGGAAAAATTGGTAAAAAGTCACCTAGTGAGAAGGAACTAAATTAGAGTATTGATATTTTGTAGTTATAAAATTGCAAAGTACTCTTACCCCGTGTGTATAAGAATTTATGATGCATTCTCACCAATTAAATTTTTAAAGGGAACTTTTCCCCAATTTTCCATAAATTTTATCATTTAATATTTTTCATTCTTTAAATAATTTTTTAAGAATTTTCGGAGTAATTTTACTTTTTCATCAAAGAAAGGTATAACTCACTTCAAGACTTTTCTTTCTCTTCTTTGTCATTCTTTTCTCTCTCCGCGCTTAAAGAGTGAAAAGAACATTTTTTTTTTGCTTGTGCTTATCAATAGTTTTGCCTCAAAAGTCAAATTAGATAAAAACTAATCCAAATAGGAAAAAATTGTATCACGACTCGTTTGGGCTCTTTATAGCGGAACTGATTAGGGTCCTCTGCTCTTACCATTCCCTTCTCATCCTCTTTCCATCTATTACTCATCTTAGCCTTTAGATTGAAATTGGAGCGGTTCATATTTAATGTTTCATAAAAATATTATTTTTAAATATTTTTTATTACATGTTTAAATTATCATAACTAAATTTTAGCATTTTTGAATTTATTTAATTATTTTGTAATAATTTGATATTTTTTAAAAGTATTTTTATAAACATTAAATCTAAACCGTTTAGATTTTAATTTAAAGAATGAGATGAGTAGTGGGGGGAAGAGGATGAGAAGAGAACGGTAAGAGTAGAGGACCGTAGCCAATCCTCTTTATAGCAAGATTTGTGTAGTAACATAAGAAAAATACAACACTATTTGACTTAGAAATTAATCTTAGTCCTTTAACTTTTGACTCATAATAACTTAGTCCCTGAACTATGACTTGATGTGACTCAGTCTTCAAACTTTTAACTCGCTTATAACTGAGTCCGTGAGTTCTTAACTAGACTCAGTGTCGTCTTTTTAAATTTTTTATATTGTCATTCTTGTCAAGTACAACTCAGTTTTAGGTCATCTTGTGTGACAAACAATTGATAAAACTATTTCCAACTCAGCTCCATGTTAGCACCTTTTCTAACTCGGCTCTATATGTTTTTTTTTACACTACTACAAGTTAGACTTTTTACTACCCTAAAGGACGTCCCTTTTTAAGTTAGGGACATCCAAAGTTCAATATATGGCGGGAAGCTTTGGCGCTGGATGAAATTTTTTTTAAAAAATAATTCACCACTTTAGACGTCCCCAGAAAAAATGGGGATGTCTAAAGTAGGATTTAGACGTCCCCATATCATCTAGGGACGTCTACAGTAGGCTTTAGATGTCCCCTATAAAAATGGGGATGTCTAAAGTGAGCTTTAGACGTCCCCATTTTTATTGGGGACGTCTAAAGCTACTTTAGACGTCCCCAATTTTTCTGGGGATGCGAAAGAGGCTTTTAGCTGTCCCATCATGGAGCAGCAGCAGCAACTTCACCTTTCTCTTCCCCTTGCATTGAGTCAACCTCCCGTGTTCCCTCTCTCGCGAGTTTTCCCTACAGTTTCCATTGATGCAAAGCTCATCATCTCACCTCCACAAGATTTCAAATCTAAAATTCTCATTAACTCTCTCATACTCTCTTCTTTCTTATTGCTTTCCATTGTTGCATTTGGATTCTCAGAATCAGGTGCGTGGTTGCTGGGTTTCTTGAATCAGGTGCGTCGTGTCTGGTTAAATCTCTTCTTCACTGAATCAGGTGCATGGTGTATGGGTTTCTTAACTCTCTTCTTCACTGAATCAGGTGCGTCGTTGCTTTCCGTTGCTACATTTGCATTCTTAGAATCAGATAGTGGTTGCTGGGCTTCTTAAATCAAGTGCGTTCTGGGTTTCTTAAGGCAGTTTCTTTTTTGCTGAATTAAATATGGCTCGGTGTATATTGTGCAATGTAACACCCTGCCTTTAATCACGTGATTATAATTTGATATTAGGTAATTAAATTAAATTAGAGACCGTCAAATAATTCAAAACCCATAAAATGTTCCCTTCAGTAGTAGGGACTTTACGAAATTTTCAAAACTTCATTCCTCTTCCGGTCTCAAGTTCAATTATCGAATATAATCACCTGTGCAGTTTATCTACATTTACGTATGACAGAGTTTATAACTTTAACCCCAGCAACCCCCGGGTTCATCTATATACACATAGAGTTCTATCTCCTGATTAGGGGATTACAAAACCAAGTATTCCAACTATTTACAACTCAAAACGTTATACAGTAATCTCTTGTCCAAAATGAACAGCCAACATAATCCATACTATGTCCCTAGGAGACTCTAACCACTCCGGGTCACGCGCTTCTCCTTGGAGCCACTCGCCCTGTCTGAAAGGTTAGTTCAAGGAAAGAATGAGATTCAAAAGAATCCCAGTAGTAACAAAACATTTATACCACATATATGCACACAACATGTAAGCAAATCATCAACAGCAGCAGCACATATCACACTCCACCCTCATCCCCTTTCTCCGCCGGGAAGGCACACAGTCCTAACCCGAACCGTTGCTAGCTACTCAGGGACTATTGGCGTGGCAGTGCCTAAACATAGCCTTATAGCTCATACAGCTATTTGGCTCTCGCAAATGGCCCGTCGGCCTCACAAATAGCCTTTCGGCTCACATATCACATATCTCACACTTCATCCTCATCCCCTTTCTCCGCCGGGGAGGCACACTGCCTAAACCCGAACCGTTGTTAGCTACTCAGGGACTATTGGAATGACAGTGCTAACACAAATCCACAAAGATCACAGCATACGAATCCATTCCCAATCAACGATATCACACACATGCAATGCATCATATATGGTACGAAAGAAAAGTCACTACCTGATCCTTTCCTGACGGTTGCTGGCACAGTAGGCTCACGAGGATAGCAGATGTCAAATCCTATAATCAAATAGGGACATTAAGTCAATCTCTTTTCCAAGTTCTTAATTCAATAACACTCTAAGTTGGTATTCATTTGAACTCTTTAGATGGCTATTATATGCCTAAACATATGCCTAAAGGGTTGGGACACCTATCCCCAAAGATCCCTTTTTGGAAAGCTAACACTGATTTTTGGGTCCCCTCACTCGAGCACAGAAGGCCGTGCTCGAGCATGAACCCCCATTCTCACTCGAGCACAAGCGAGTGAGACGCAGGAAGTGCTTGCCCGAGAGCAACTCCCGCGACAATTCTACACTCTCACTCGAGCACAAGAGGCTGTGCTCGAGCAGAGATCTCAGAAGCACTCGAGCACCACGGAAGTGAGGCCTGCGAGTGACAACCCGAGAGCATCTCTCCACATCTTCCTCTACCTTCACTCGAGCACAAACACCTGTGCTCGAGCACTGATCCTCAACGCTCTCGAGCACAAGGAAGTGAGGTCCCGCGAGTGTCCACCCGAGAGCAACCCAACTCCCAGGCAACAGATTCACTCGAGCACAAACTCCAGTACTCGAGTGATCTCCCAATGCTCGCGAGTGCCAGCGCACTCTTGGCAAACTGCCCACGAGTGATCACCCGAAACGCTCACCCCCAGTGATTTCATGCACCCTCACTCGAGAAATCCTGACAGATGCCCAAAACGCTGAACTGATATGGTTTTCGCAGAATTTACCAATTGATTACCAATGGTCCTAAAACTCATACCATAACTCATTCTCACTTATTTCAACACAAGGGACCCATTGGCAACCACAAACAACCCAAATCGAACCCATTCAACACATTCTCTCTCTAGATCATCAAACTACTCAAAACCTCATTCTAACAATCTCCCTTATTCCACTTCAAATCAACTTCTAATCACTCCCAAGTGTCAAAACTGACCAAATGAACAGTGACCCACTAATCAAAGCCTAACCTTTAATTAACATCATAATTAGGTCAAATTTCCAGAATTTTCATTGATTAGGCAAACATCTTGACATATATATCAAAATGCATTACAAGCCTACCTCTACAACTTGCTAAAATCAACACCTTAATTCCACCAACTTTCAGATTTGTCCCACAATCAAACACCACCAATGGAAATTCTGAAATCATAGAAACCAAGCTCTCAACCTCTTGGTCAACATTAATGAAAGGTAGCTAAGCATATTGGACCATTTACCTTGACAAAATTCAAGCCCTTAATTCCTCTTTCTTGCTTTGTTCGCTGGAAATGGAGAGCATAGAGAGAGAATGAGGATAATCAGCTTCTTTCCTTATTCCCATGCACTCATAACCGACTTGAGAGGGAGAGAGAAGAGTTTGAATATTTTGACTCATCCAATGGTTCTCATTTAGCCACTTGTCACCATCCCCCTCTTCCCTTACATGAGCTCACCTAGACTCACATGCACAAGATCACATCTCTTGTTCATTCAATCTCATCCATTGATCTTGATTACTAAAGAGTTTTCTCTCCAGTAACTGACCAATCGCTTGGTAAATTTACCGTTTTACCCCTGATTAATACATTACTCATTAAATCATTACTAATGATCTTGATTTCACATTACACAACATATACTTCAAATATGCTTAATTAACATTAATTACATCATTTGAAGATATTATCCCTTGATTACAATCCAGGATATTACATGCAATGCATTATGTATTACTACTATATTTGTGTTGCTTCAGAGTTTGGTAGGTTCGTTATTGAGCTCACCCATATTGTTGCTATGTGTTATATAATGATAATAATGATGACGATGATGGGAGAGTCTTGAGAGTTAGTTAGTCTAAGAATTAGTTACTTAGTTAGGATTATAGCCGTTTTAGTGTACATTTTTTAACCTTTTTTTTCAGTTCAGTTGAGGGTTTATAACAGAAATATGAAATATACATAGTAGGATATATACTTAGCAATCCTATGTTTCTCTTAATTGACCTCTCTCTAAAAGCTAAAGCACATAGTAATAGTAGCATAGACTTAGGAAAATGTTTGTGTTTCTATGTTAATTGGATTTAATGGCAAAGTTTGTGTACATCATTATTTTCTGCTCTCTCTGCTGCTGATTGGCATAGTCTCTTTTCTTCTGAAGCAAAAAAATTAAAACAAGATTACCAGACTTTTTTTCTTGAGCCCAAATAAATTATTGTTTACTGTATGGAAATTAAAACTTGTGAATGCATTCACCCATACATTATGTTAGGGGAATTTGATTTTTTGTTTTGTTTTTTGTTTTGCCATAACTCAGCACCTATTATATTTAATACTCCCTTAGATTCTATGTTGAAAATTAGTTTTATGCTAATATTGAAGATAATATTTATATCTTATATATTGTGAAGTCTAGTAGTGAAGTCTACATATTTATTTCAAGTATTTTATACATTAAGGCATGATCCTTCCATTTTGAGAAACTAATCAATTTCTAGCAATTGTAGTTTTTTCTTAACAATGTAATATACAAAATATCTCTGTAAATTAAAGTGTAGAGTTATTAACTATACATGCATGGCCAATGTAATTTTTTTCAATCACTTGATAAATTGAAGTTGTTATTTGTTTAATTATTATTGTTTCATTGTTTTTTTAGTTTCAAATGAAAAGCACGTATTTAATATGACATTGTCCTAAATATGAATTGCCTTAATTAGTTTAGTTTCATTTAAATTAAGCTGAGATGGTTTGTTATTTTTATTTTGGGATGTTTTACTTTTAAGGGGAAATGCTGCCAAAATTTTGAAAAACATGCGTGTAAAAGGTAATTCCCCGTGTTGACAATTATTCTAAACTTGAGTGTAAATGGGAATGGCATAGGTGGTAATAAAATGGATCATAGTTGGATGAATGCTTTGAGAACAAGTAAAGAATATGAGAATGGGGTTGAAAAGTTTATTGAATTTGCTAGAAGGAACGCTCCAATAAAAAATGGGATGTATTTTTGTCCTTGTGTCAATTTTTTAAATGAGAGAAAACGGGATGTTGAGGTTATAAGGGATCACCTACTTTGTGATGGAATAAATATTCGATATACAAGGTGGATATGGCATGGTGAGGAAGTAACTGATTGTCTGTCGCACAAGAAGGAAGCTGTGGATGTCATAGATGAAGATAGAATGGAGAGAATGATTCACGATGTTGAGGTAGAATCCTTTGCGCAGTCGCATGAATATGACAGCCTGTGAAGTGATGCAGAGACACCATTGTATCCTGGGAGTAAGTACACACGGTTGACAGGAACATTACATTTGGTTAACTTAAAAGCAACTTGTGGGTGGACCGATAGTAGTTTCATATTGTTGCTTGAATTGTTGTGTGATATGTTTCCAGACGATAATATACTTCCAAATCGTATATATGAGGCCAAGTAAATCCTATCTACAATGGGTATGGAGTATAAAAAGATACACTCTTGCCCTAATGACTGCGTACTGTACAGAAAGGAGTATGAAGGTCTGAGTGAGTGCCCCAAGTGTCAAATTGCATGATACAAAGTGAAGAAAGATGGTGGTTTGTGGTGATGGGACAACTAAAAGGCAACCTATAAAAGTTGTGGTATCTTCCAATAATACCGCGCTTTAAGCATTTGTTTGCCACTGCAAAAAAAGTGAAGAAGTTGAGATGGCATTCGGATGATAGAATACCTAACGGAAACTATCTTCGGCACCCAGCTGACTCTCCACAGTGGAAGAAAATAGATGAAATGTTCCCTGAATTTGGCAGGGAGCTGAGAAACCTCCGGCTTGGGCTTTGTACAGATGAAATCAATTCATATGGAACTCTTAAGTACTCCTTGTAATATACAACTTGCCTCCCTGGCTTTGTATGAAACGCAAGTATGTGATGCTTTCTATGATGATTTCTAGACCAAAACAACCAGGAAATGATATCAATGTCTACTTGGTGCCTTTGATTGAGGACTTGAAGAAGTTGTGGAAGGAAGGCGTAGATGTGTTTGATGCATATAAGAATGAGTCCTTCAAGCTACGTGTAATGATTTTCACCACGATAAATGATTTCCCTGCGTACGGAAACCTCTCAGGGTACAGTGTGAAGGGGCATAAAGCATGTCCGATCTGTGAAGCAGCCACTCACTTCCACCAACTTAAACATGGAAGAAAGATGGTCTACCTTGGTCACAGGAGGTTCCTTCCTAGGTTCCACCTGTATCGTAGGTTAAGAAAGCGTTTTAACGGATTGCCGGAGCTTGGACTGGCTCCAAAGGCATTAACCGGAGAGGAAGTTTATAGTTGGGTTGAACATATCAATGTCTTACTCAGTAAGAATCAGAAGACTGCGGGTGAGAAGAATATATGGAAGAAGAGATCAATTTTCTTTGATCTTCCATATTGGTGTAGGCTTGACGTGAGACACAGTATTGATGTGATGTACGTGGAGAAAAACATTTGTGATAGCCTTGTCAGTACGCTTTTGCACATTCCAGGGAAGACCAAGGATGGGATTAGTGCGAGACTAGACCTTGTTGATATAGGAATAAGAGAACGATTACATCCACAGCTAAGAGATTATGGTAGGAGGGCATACATGGAGCCAGCAGCATATACACTATCAAAAGCGGAGAAAAAACGTTTGTGTGGGTGTTTGAATGAAATTAAGGTACCACAAGGATATTCTTCAAATGTGAGAAGGTGTATGTCAATGGAGGATTTGAAGTTAGTGGGAATAAAGTCCCATGATTATCATGTGCTGATGCAACAACTATTACCAATAGCTATTAGAGGCATTATGAAAGATGAAGTTCGAAGCACTGTGACAAGATTGTGTGTTTTCTTTAATGCTATCTATAACAAAGTTATTGACATTGAAAAGCTGGATGAATTGGAAGCTGAGGGTTATATTATATTGTCCCAATTAGAGATGTACTTTCCTCCTTCATTTTTTGATATAATGGTGCATTTGATAGTTCATTTGGTAAGGGAGGTAAGGCTCTGCGGTCCAGTTGACCTGAGGTAAATGTACCCTTTTGAGCGATACATGAAGATCTTAAAAGGGTACTCTAAAAATCCTTATCGACCAGAAGCCTCAATAGTTGAAAGGTATGTAGTTGAAGAGGCTATAGACTTCTGCAGCGATTATCTATCAGGGAAAAAGGAATAATCTCGGCATGAAGAGGGGAGGAGCAATAAAACACGAGGACTGAAAATGAAGACTATGCCTCGTGAAGAGGTATTGTAAGCACACCTATATATCTTGAATAATATGGCAGAAGTTCAACCGTACACAGATGAACACAGAAAGATATTGAAGAACATGAATTTGAGGAAGAGTGACATGCAGGTTTGCTATTGAGCAAAACAAGACATTCATAGAGTGGTTTCAGGAAAAAGTTTTGCATGAGACTGATGTGTCTGAGATAATAGAGTGGCTAGCCTGGGGGCCTTCAATAAACGGGTATTCTTTCTACACAAAAGACCAAGATGACAAAAGTACCATGTAAAATAATGGGGTGATGGTAGAAGCTGAAGCCATGCACTTTTCTAGTTCGAAAGACAAAAACCCCATATTAGTATCCATGGCCTATTATGGAATGATAGAAGAAATATGGGAAATCACTTACAACAAGTTCAAAGTTGCTTTATTCAAATGTAAGTGGGTTAGCAATAATGCTATAATAATAGATCAACAATTTGGATTTGTCTCAGTTGATCTTGAAAGAGTATGTTATAGGGATAAGCCCTTCCTTCTAGCAAGTTAGGCGAAACAAGTGTTTTATGTCACAGATCCTACAAATAAAAAAATTTCCATTGTACTTCAAAGTAAAAAACAGAAGCATGGTGATCCGACCTTCAACATTGATGACACACCACCTTTCACAATTAATCCACCTACAACAAGTGAAGTAGAATTGGTAGATGATGAAGAATATGCTGTAAGAAATGATCATGGTGAAGGAATATGGGAAACAATCTAGAGTAAGAGCTTAACTTAGAAAATAGTAATGTGTGCTGTTTGTTTTATAACGTCTCAATTTACTCATTTACTTACAATTTATTCACCTATCTGACAATGTTTTTTGTGCTTATAGGAATATGGACAATTCTAGTGACTCACAAAGTGATAGGGACAATGAAATGAATAGGCCTGAACTCGTTGCGAGAAGAAGGGTTAGAGGCAGTACAAAAATACCTGCATTGGTAGCACGTCATCACCATCAAAAGGAGAGGTTGCATATTGACTTTGATGACGATATGAAACCAATTGGTCCGAAGGAAGACCATTTCATTAGCTACTTAGGTTTTTTAGGTCAAAGCAAGGTTCGCATTACCTATGCTAATTGGAAGTTGGTTCTACAAAAAATGAAAGACTTGATTTGGCAACAACTTTTGGTATATAAGTTTCGATACATCTGCAAATATATCTTTATTCCTATTGCTTCAAATATAATTAACTTATGTTTTTACCTTGTAGCAAACCTATGATGTCCCTGACACCGTGGTGATGTACAAGGAGTGGATGAGGGAGATTCATCTACGATGGAAAGATTTCAAGAACAGGCTTAGATGAGATTACATTCGAGGGGACCTGAGGGGTTAAGATCCATGTAAGGAGTATACGTTTTTGTCTCCAGAGGACTAGAGGTTGTTTATGGCATCACGAGAAGATCCAAACTTTTTGATAAGATTTCTATTATCATAGTGTTTTATTTGAATATAGTTGACATTATTGATTCGGTGTTCATTGTTTTCATTTCACAGGCATTAAGTGCAGCAAATGCGGAGAGGCAAGCAGCTAATAAGTATCAACATTGCATGTCTCGTGGTGGTTATCGCATGCTTGAGTGAAAGATGATGGTAGAAGAGTTGGATAAATTGAAGGAAGCAGCCACATCAGATCCTACCGTTATGATCCAAGCCCCACCATCTCCTCTATAACCCCCTCACGGTAATTATATCCGGATTACAAAATTTAAGTGAAATAGAGACCAATAAGACAAAACAACATTTAAAATCCCTTATCTTCAAGATAGGGTGTCCAAAAAAATAGTTTAGAAACACGATTTCATCTGGTCTCACATCACTTTCGAATACAATTACCCATGCAGATATATCACATTCACAAATTCAGAGTACGTAACTAAAATCCTGGCAACCCCAAGGTTCATATATATATGGGTTTAAGGTTTCCCAAATGGGGATTACATATCCAAAAGAATTCACTATATATATACAGTAATCCCAACCAAAACAGATAACTTACATAGACCAAAATAAATGTCCCTTCAAGCCCTAACTGCTCCTGGTTGGCCGCTTATCCTTGGAGCCACTCGCCCTGTCTGAAATGTTAGTCATTTGGAAAGAGTGAGATTCTAAAGAATCCCAGTAGTATCAAATCATTCATACCACACATAATTACATAGCATGTAGACAAATCACCACATAATCAGCAACAACACAAATCACACTCCACCCTTATCCCCTTTTACCGCCGGGAAGGCACACCGTGCTAACTCGCACCGTTGTTAGTGACTCAGGGATTGTTGGTATGGCAGTGCATACGAATAGCCTTTCGGCCCACAAATTCACAAATATCACACCCTAACCTCATCCCTTTTTACCGCCGGGAAGGCACACAGCCCTTACCTGAACCGTTGTTAGCGACTCAGAGACTATTGGTATAGCGGTGTATTCACAATTTCACAAATCTTGCAGCATACGAATCCATCACAAATCAATGACTTAGCACACATACAATGTATCATATAAGGTATAAAGGAGTCACTACCTTGTTCTTTCCTGACATCCTTTGGCACAGTGGCTCGCGGGTACGACAAATGTCAAAGCCTATAAATAAAAAAAATCAAGAATGGTGGATTAATTTCCTACCCACAATTCTTACTTCCAAACACTTAAAATAGGTTCCATATGAGTCCCTTAAATGGTTATAACAAGCTCAAAGAGAACCTAAAAGGATTGGTAAGTACTAGGTTGGAAATTACTTTGCAAAATCACAAAATGCTGAAAATGGGAGTTGGCTGCAGCCAAAACGCGCACAGAAGGGTTTTGGCTGCAGCCAATAATTTCTGTTGCAGCCAAGACAACTTTGAAAAATCATAATTAATTCTAGAAAAATAGAAATAAGGTGATCCTAAAGCCAAATGAAATCTATTGAAGTTCTCTTCCTAGGAAAAATATTGGCCATTACTGGAAATCACCACAAAAATACAGAATCAAACAAATCTAATCACTACCCAAAAACAGAGTCCATTTTCGACCTCAAAATTTGGACAGTCATATCTCCTAGTTCCCAAAATGAAGTGGCACAAATTATATGTCCATTTTGAAGCTTGAAATGTGAACTTTAAGACTGGAAAGTTTCATAATTTTCTGACATCATTTGCCCAGTCAAAACGTTCACACAACTTGACTGCCTAGAATAGACTTTCATTGGACAACATTTCAATTTTGCACCAATGCTTCCAATGGTTCCCAAATTCATATCAAATACCATTCCCACATAAATTTACACAAGGAATCCATTGAAATCATCAAAACAACCCAATTCAACCTCCATTGACATGTTCCACAATGACCACCACATGTCTTAGCAAGAACTCAATCAAACCACCATATTGCAAACCAATCCAAACCAACATTCCAAATCAATTTCAAATGATCAAAGGCACACTATGACACCAATTTCACACTAAACACTAACCAATTCACACATTTCAAAATTAAGCCAAAATCAGGGCAAAAATCCAAAATCCTCAAAGCTAAATCAATGACCACAATAAATATGTCAAAAGGTTCCAAATTCTTAACTCTTCCTCTTTCCAAGACTAGTTTCTTGATTCTCAACTTTTGATTTTGCTCCAACACACAAACCACCACCTTTCCAAATTCTGAAATCACCATAATGAAGCTCTCAATAAGATGCACAACATTAGAGAAAAGGATTTGAGCAAAGGAGGACCATTACTCACCTAAAATCAAAGCTTTCCCTTTCTCTTTCCAAGCTTGAGTTCAGCGAAAATGGGGAAGGAAGAGAGAGAAAATGAGAGATGGAAGGGATGAAGAAAGGATGATGATGATGTACCACTTTCCCCCCTTTCCCATGCTAAAAAAAGTATAGGAGAGAGAAGAGAGAGAAAAAAGGTGGTTTTTGTCTCTTATGCGTTATCGTATGGTCCATAACATTGCCACATGTCAACATCTCAACCCTTGATCTTAAACACCACACACATTTATACTAAATTCACATCTCATTTCTCCAAAAACATTTAATTACACAAATTACAATCAATACCATTATCATTAGCCCTTAATCACAAATTGGGATATTACAATTCTCCCCTCGAAAAATAAATTTCGCCCTCGAAATTGCTGCACCACTTGAGCCATAAACTCCGGATATTGCCTTAACATATCTTCTTCCGCTTCCTAAGTTGCTTCTCTCTGAGTCATTCCCTTCCATATCACTTTCACATAAGGGATGCTTCGGTGTCTGAGCCGTCGTTCTTCTCGGTCAATGATTTGCTCTGGCTCCACCGTATACATGAAGTTATCTTGCAACTCCACCTCCTCATACTCAACAATGTGAGATGGATCCGGTTGGTACTTCTTTCATTGGGAAACGTGAAACACATCATGGAGTCTGCTCAAGTTTGGGGGTAGGGCTATCCGATAAGCAACAGGCCTAATCCTTCCAAGGATCTCAAAAAGACCTATATACCTTAGGCTCAACTTCTTTCGCTTAATAGCTCACCCAATATCGGTGACAGGAGATATTCTCAGAAACACATGGTCACCAACTTCAAACTCTAGAGGCCTTCTCCTCTTGTCAGCATAGCTTTTCTGCCGACTCTGAGCTGCCAGAAGCCTCTTACGAATGATTCAAATTTGTCCTGAGGTTTGATCAACAAGATCCGGCCCGTAAAGTTTCCTCTCTGACAATTCATTCCAACACAATGGCGATTGGCATTTTCTTCCATACAATGCTTCATACGGCGCCATCTAAATGCTCGCATAATAGCTATTGTTGTAGGCAAACTTTGCATTTGGAAGAAAATGATCCCAACTCCCTTTAAAGTCGAGAACACATGCCCGTAACATATCCTCTAATGTCTGAATAGTCCTCTCTGACTGACTGTCTATTTGAGGATGATAGGCTGTACTGAATCTCAGCTGAGCACCTAGTGCCTCATGCAATGCCCTCCAAAATCTTGAAGTAAATCGGGGATCACGATCGGAAATGATATTCTTCGGTATGCTATGGAGCTTCACAATCTCACGAATATAAATCTCTACTAGTTTGTCTGGAGAGTAACTAGCATTGATCGGTAAGAAGTGCACCGACTTCATTAACTGGTCCACAATGACCCAAGAATTGTAAGTAGTTAGAGCATAAGTACAAAGTTTTTTTTTCATATTGGGAGTGCTTAATTTTCATTTACGATAACGTTTATGCTGCAGGATGAACTGGAAGATCATAGTAGCCAAGGTTCATTCACTCCAAGTAGACGGATGGACATCTTGTCAATGACAATTGGGAAGACAGATCACCCGAGTCATGTTCGAGGAGAGGCAAGGGGAGTTCATGTAGTGAAGTATTTTGGCCGAGCCTTGTAATATCCCAAAAAGTGATTAAGGGCTAATGAATTAAAAAGTAGATGTAATTATTGTTGAATAAACACTTTTGGAGAATGTGTGATGAGAATTTGGATATTTTAATTATTCCAATGGCTTCCTTGTGAAAATTCGTGTGGTGAGGGTGTTTATTGTGAAATTGGAACCATTGGGAACAATTGTGCAAAAGTTGAAAACTCTGTCCATTTATTCTCTGTACAGGGAAGCCGATTTGTGTGGACGTTTTAAATAGGCAAATGGTGTCTAAAAATTATGAAACTTTCCAGTCTTAAAGTTCACATCCCAAGCTTCAAAATGGACATATAATTTGTACCATTTCGTTTTGGGAACTTGGAGATATGTCTGTCCAAAGTTTGGGATCAAAACTGGACTCTGTTTTGGAGCAGTGTTGAGCTTTGTGTAATTCTGTATTTGTGTGGTGATTTCTAATAATGGTCCATATTTTTCCTATGAAGAGGACTTAAATACCTTTTATTTGGCTTTGGGATCACCTCATTTCTATTTTTCTAGAATTAGTTATGATTTTTCAAAGTTTGGGCAGAAAATCTGCATGAAAATCCGAAAATGGGAAAATAAGGAATTATGACATCAACTCATTAAAAGATGATGTCAGCATGGATTATTAATCAAATTGCTCATCTTCTTCAGCCATTTCACGCCATTTCCAGCTGAAGCAAGAGGAAAAAACGTGAGAGAGAGCTTGGAGAAAAATAGAGAGAAGGAAGGAGAAATCTCACAAGGTAGGTCGATTTCTTCAGTGAATTCGTACCTAATGTGTATAATCCTCCTCCTAAGCTATTCCTCTATGTGAATTAAGGTTTTGAAGCAAGGAATTTCATTGTTAAAATAGACTAGGGTTCAGCCATATTTGGGAAAAGCTTGTGGGAGCTTGAGGTAACTTCCAAACTTTCGTATATTGCTTATTCTGGCTGCTGTGGGCAATTTAATCGGTAAAATTTCGCCGGATTGCCATTGGTTTTAAAGTTTGGAAATGATGTGTCCTAGGGGTTATGCTGCCCAAATTGGGTCTTAATGTTAGTTGTAACCTAATGTAATGGTTAATAAAGTGGTTAGGAGTAGAAAGGAACACGTTTACGGAGCCGAAATCGTAAAACCCCGATTTTCCCCGGAGAACTCATAAATTTCGGCCAGCCCTAGAAATGGGTCTTAGAGTTGGATTTTCAATGATTTGATGGTTCCATTGAGTTCAGGGGCGAAAATTAGGTGGGGTTACAGTTGGTCACTTTTTCGGAAAAGGCCGAAAAAGCATAATTACGAAAACGCCTCTAAAACCCTTAAAGTGGGGCTGCCAAGGGTAAATTTGTAATTTTACATTGAATTTGATAATTCCGAGTCCGGAAATGGATTCCTTGTGCGGAAATATGTTAGGATAGCCTAGATTAGAATTTTGGGAAAAGTGCAACCGGACCGGGTATGGCGGGGCCAGGCCGGGTCCCCGGGGGCATTTTTGTAAATTTTCATTATAGACTCATATAACCTCAAGAAACACTATGGAAGTGTCTAAATGGTGCATTTGGAATTGTAGGATTCGATATTTGCCCTGTTCGTGAACGACCCGTGCCAGAGCACGTTCGGAAAGAACCAGGTAGTGACTCCTCTCTTATACTTTGTGTGAAACATTGTATGTATGTTTGTCTTGCATTGAGAATACATTGTGACATTGTGACATTGTGATGCTTTGTGATCACAGCGAAAGCTGACGCCTAGTGAATACTTTGTGAATACATGGAGATCGCAGCGAAAGCTGACGCTTAGAGTTTACAGCCATGAGTGCTGTTGTTTGTGGCGAAAGCCATGATACATTGTGATGCTGCTTAACATGATCATATATGCTATGTGTTTATACATTGTATGAGTGGTTTGTTACTACAGAGATTCTTTTGAATCTCATTCTTTCCATTGACTACATTTCAGACAGGGCAAGTGGCTCCAAGGAGAAGTGAACCACTAGGAGCGGCTAGGATCTTGTGGAGTGTGTTGTTAGGCTGTTGGTTAACTATTTTGGACTTGGGATTACTGTTTATTTTTGGAGATGTAAATATTACTGTTGATTTTGGTTATGTAATCCCCTAGTGGAGACTTTTAAACCCTCAGATTATATATGTATAGAACCCGGGAGTTGTCGGGCATTTGGTTATACACTCTGATGTGTGTGAATGTAAATTAACTGCATAGGTAATTATATTCGAATTTTGAAATTGAGACCAGGATAGAGAAGAGTTTTTGAAAGTTTTTGGTGAAAACCCTACTATAGTGTAGGAACTTGAAATGAGTTTAAGCTATCCGACGGTCTCTAAACCAATTTAACTATGTGATATTGAATTATAATTACGTGGTTAAAGGCAGCGGGTTACAAGCCTCACATCCTTATTCGTCACAAGCTGAACCCAGTAGGGAGCTTGTGGCCAAGATTCGCCAGGAAGTCTCACAAGAGCTTGAGGCCAACCTTCACGACAAGCTCCGACAAGAGCTGTTGCTAGAGCTACGTCTTGAGCTAGTGCCTGAGCTACGAGTTGAAATGCTAAAGATGTTTGAATCACAGATGGCAACTACCGAGTGTAGAACCCATTCATCCTCGACCTTCCATAGCACCAAAGGAAGTTACAACCCGATGGAGGAACCACTTGGCGACCCTTCTCCCACTCCAGTGCCGGGAGAACCTGCCATCCTTTTTTTGGATGCCCTAGTGCTATGTGTAGTTGCAGATGCTCTCATTTACACACAAGCTACCACCCACCATCATCAGCATATTCCATAGCATTTGAGTAGGATGACTGTGACATGTGTTCGAGAGGGGGAAGAAGGTATAACCATCCCTATTCCTGATGATGAGGTTGCCATGATAGCTCAGGCGAGAGGATCTTTCATCCTTTGGCCTGTACATCTTATTGGCTTATTACCAGCAACACCTCCAATGGTACGAAACTACCTCACTTTTACTTGAGATGTGTTGACATCCTACTAACAATATGTTTTTTATGTTCTAAAAGAACGAGCAAGAAGTAGGAAAATGGCCCTTCTTAGCACAACTGCAGCAGATCTATAAAGGCATTCGCCAGATTGATTTGCATATGCCTCCATGGATTGTGGGCCTGGAATTAGAGTATCCCTTCACAATTGATAAAAAAGATCTTAAACAGTTCATTAAGTTAGAGGAGCTAGATATTGGATGGGGCAAATTTGCAATCCTGTAAGTTTTTTATTTCCCATTTTTTCCTTCATTTAGTTAAGTTGATTTTAACTAGCTAATACATTTATCATTTTAATTCTATTATAGCTCCTTCCGTCGTATATGCATTGACATGCAAAGAGTTGATTTATATGAATTCTTGTCTCCTGCACATACGACAAGGAGTACGAATACATTGAAAAAAAGGACGCACTATTTGGGCATCACAGTGGGAGAGAATGACTATCGTTGTTATCTAGCACCGATTGTTCAAGGGTACGCATTTTAATTTTGTGTATTTGAGATTTTTAATAAATAATTGCCTTGCCATCTAACTTCTTTTTAATATGTTTATGTTGTGATAGTTACCACTGGAGTTTGTGTGTTCTCTATCCTCAGTCCCACGTTGTTTACTGGTTTAATTCCTTAAGTAAAAGACTAGACAAAGAAACTAAAAGCGTCTTCAACACGTAAGTTGTTTTTTTTTTTGTATTTCATTGCTTCTTGATTCTTAACTTAAATGAATTATTCTAATTTATGTTGATTTTCATTTTAATGATAAGGCATGCTTGACATATCGAGCTCTTGGCGGGCCATGCGATCGTAAAGGTGGCAAAGAGCCGAAATGGTTGTATCCAAAGGTACGTAGTTTCAAATCAAGTTCTTTTGATTGACGGTCCTTTTAGATATGCCTTTATTGATTTTAACCATTTGCTTTTGATTTATAGTGCCCTCGACAACCTGGCAGCTGGGAATGTGGATACTATGTCTTAGTTTATATGTTTAACATCATTAAGAGTGGCATTACGACAGATTTTGAACAAATAATCGCTTCTTCATTCTCAGAGGATAATATTCTTGGTGTTGTAATTCAATGACAATTCATTCACTTGATTCATTATTTCATCTAAGCTTATTTTATAATTTACAGATTTTTGACAATGAAGATGCCTACTCATATGAAGACATAAATATGATCAGAGACTTTTTGGCTGGACATCTTCTTCAACGTATACCAGAGTAAAGTCTTTAGTAGTTTGTATAGGATATACGTTTGTGGTAGTTCTATATATTGTACATATAATTAGTGTTGTTGTTGTTGGATATAGATTGGATTTAGTCTAGGTTATTGTACAAACTGGGGACTTGGATATAGACTTTTTAGTGCTATAACAAACTTGGATATAGATTGTTGTGTAATTTGTGAGGTTTGTTAGTTAATTAGTTTGCTACTCCTTAAAGTTATTGCATGTAGTAAAGCCTTGGGTTGATCATTGTGTTTCAAGTTATTGTTTCCATTCTGTTGAACTGCTGTTGTTTTATTTTGTTGTTTCCATCATATTTCTGCAGTTTACATTTTCCAGACAGTAAAATATATATATATATAAAGGCCATTTAAAAAAAAATTTCAACGTCCTTAAAATAAAAAGGGACGCTGTAGAGTAGGGGCGACACTTTAGATGTCCCCAATTCATACTGGGGACGTCTAAAGTGACATTTAGACGTCCCCAGTTAATGAAGTCCCCAATATGAACTGGGGACGTACGTCTAAAGTGAACCTTTAGACGTCCCCTGTATTAACTAGGGAAGTCTAAAGTCACACATTAGACGTCCCCAGTATAAACTGGGGATGTCTAAAGTCCTATTTAACGTCTCCTATTTTGCGGACGTTATTGATGTTTTTTTCCACGACCCTCAGATAGACGTCCCTTTGTTTTTAGACGTTAAAAGGCTAGAAAAAGGAACGTTAAAACCATTTTTTCTAGTAGTGTTAATAAAATCTAAACAAATTAAAAGAGGGAAGTACAGGAGAGGATGAACAAGGAGGGAGTGAAAGAAAGTTGCAGAAAGTAAAAGAAGAATTGATGAGCTCCTATATATGCCAAAAGAAGAATCTGAAATGTTGAGATGAAAAGAAGAGATGAATAGCAGGGTGAGTCAGATTGGGATCTTGATGTGTTCTACCTGAGCGTGGTCAGACAGCAAAACACTATGTTAGAATAGAATACTTCTCGTCAAATGTAAATATAAGAATGGGATTGAGTTCAGAAGCAGGGACCTAAACAAAGCAGTGAAGAGACTTAGAACTTTGTTGGAGATCAACTGCGTACACAAGGATTCAATCTCCCTCCTTGTTCATCCTCACCAGTACTTCCCTCTTTTAGTTTGTTTAGATTTTATTAGAAAGACATATTGATCGCTGAGTTGGAAACGGTGCTAACATGGAGCTTTGTTGGAAACAGTTTTATTAATTGTTTTTGTCACGTAAGATGACCTAAAATTGAGTTGTACTTGACAAGAATAATAATATAAAAAATTTTAAAAAGACAAGAGACTGAGTCATAAGCAAGTTAAGAGTTCAAGGACGGACTCATAAGCGAGTTAAAAGTTTGGGGATTGAGTCACGTTAAGTTATAATTTAGGGACTGAGTTATATGTGTGTTAAAAGTTGAGGACTATACTGGCAAAAGAAAAAAAAAACATGTTGAGGACTAAGAAATTATTTTTCCTTAAATATATATTGATCTATAAAAGGATATATGAAAAATTATTTATTTAATCCTTATAATTTCAGCAAATTTATAACCTAGTCGTTTTAATTTAACTCGTCCTGACTCACTTCTTATAGTTTCACAGGTCTATGACTTAGTCCCCAGCTTTTATAAAATAGCTTAGTCCCATGTAACTCATCTTATGTGGTGCTTATGGTGGTTGAAACTTGTTAAAATTTGCTTATAAGTGATACCAAACACATGCTTATGTGTTTGGTATCACTTATAGGGTGTGTTTGGGATAGCGGTAGGAAAAATGACTTATATAATTTGGGCTTATTAAAAAATGACTTAATAAATAAGTCAATATTTGTAACGTGATTTATGTTTGGATGAGCGGTTGAATAAGTGATTTGTCATAACTCAAAACGTGTTTGGATTAGCGATTTTTATAAGTGCGTTTTTAAAAGTAAAAACTTGAAGGGCATTTGTATATTCTTCAAATTTTAGATAGATCATATATGTGATATCCAATAGTAATATATCATCTGTATATTCTTCAAATTTTAGATAGATCATATATGCGATATCCAACAGTAACAATATGATATTAGACAAATTATATATTTGTATTGGACTAAAAGAAACTCAACAAAAAAATTAATATAGAGATTTTTTTTTAAAAAGAAAATTCGGAATCAGGAATTCCGAAAAATTTTTTGTCCTGTTCAAAAGGGAAATAAAACTCCTTCTCGAATCATATTCAAGCATTTAAATAAACCTAAACGTTTTACATAATTATTTATAGACATTTTTTTGATTGAAATATAGGAAAACAAAAAAGGGTAGGGGTTAACCAAAAATGAACAAAAGATACAATAGTGGTCCACTAGGAATGTCCATATGGTACAACTTGGTTTTTGACCAAAAAAAAAAAACAGCTGGTGGGATAAGTAGGTAGATGGGGCTTTTTAAATAAGGAGTTTTTTAAAAACGTGACCCAACTTAAAAAAGCTCCTCCAAACACTCAAAAAAGAAAACCCATTTTAGTTGGGCTTTTTCTCAACAAAAACGGGCTTATTTGGGAAAAAAAGTGGTACCAAACACACACATATTTGGATAATAAGTCATTATTACGCAAACCAAGATAAAACTCCTCTTACATACTTACCTCGTATACCGTAAATCATGATTTATAAGCACTTATTACCCAAAAATAAGCTATTCCAAACAAACACTTAAAGATTGACTTTGAAACGCAAGGTGAGAAGATTCCGAAGAATATAATGCCCATAAGAAAAGTTTGTGGGCCTCTGCAGAAAACCACATCAGCAATTGGCGAACAATTTATCCAGCTTTCTTCACTTTCCCATTCAACTTTATAGGGCCTATTCCTTCATTGGCCCCTTGATTAGCCCATGATAAATCTTAATTTATATATATTTTATTCCACCTTATTCATTTAATTTGAGGGTGATTTTAAGTTATTTTGGGTTTATTAGAAAATATTTGGATCATTGTCCAATTTTAGGAAATTATCTAAATCTGAATTAATTTTGATATTATTGGACTTAAATTATTAATATTTTAATTTCCTATTTTGTGGTGAATTAATGTTTTCAAATATAGATTATGATCTCATTCAATTATTGTAGGTCAAGGAAAAATATATTAAAAAAAAATAATATAAGGTACAAAATTAATCTAAGAATTTTGAAGATCTAATGGCTGAATTTTATTGGATCACTTAAATTGTTATAGGCCAAAATCCTGTACCTAGGCTCAGCTTGGATGGAGGAAAAAGTTGAGAGAAAAGAAAATAGAAAAAAAAAAAAGAAAATAAAGAGAAGATAAAACTGGAGAAATAATGTTATCCCTCATTGTGCTTGGATGGACAGAAGAAAATATAGAGGAAAGAAAATAAGCAAATGATATAATGACAATAACACCCTTATCTTACCTAAGGATATATTATGTTAGTGCTTCTATTAAAATAAACTGAAGGCAACAACCGCATTAAAATTAACACTATTAAAATATTTTACAATCAAATTATATCTCAAAAATATTTTTTTCATATTCTTTTATTTTAAAATAAAATAATTGATGAAAGTATATTTTTATATTTTTTATTTGAAAATCATAATGAATAATTTTTCTAAAATAAAATATAATAGCTTAAAATGAAAAATGGATGATGCGGACACAATAGCGGAAGACAGGCGAGGAGGACAGAGTGAATTGGCGAGACTGGAAGATTAATATACAGTAGATGGGGAGGCGTGATGATGATTGGTGAAGGTGGGGAAGGGTAGTACTTGGAATAAAGTTTTTTCTCCGAAAATCTCTCCAATGGAGAGAAGTTTTGGGGAGAAAATGGGGTGAGCCCCACACACTATTTTCTCTCCAATTTTTTATTGCCCCCAATTTTACTCCCTCATCTAGTGCTGGTAATGCGGGCTGGCCCGCGGGTTGCGTGCTGGGACGGGGCGGGTTGGTGTAGCCTGCCCCCTTCGTGGGCTAGCTGAGCCCATTTAGGCGGGCTGGCTTTTTACTCTTTTTCTCTTTACTCACTCATATCACATTTCTTTTCTTTTATGCATTTGTGTTATAAAGTCAATTTCATTCTTACTTTCCTTTTTTTCATATATTCACATCACAAAACTATATAAATACATCTCTTTTTAATTTAATAATAGTAGAATAAATAAATATAATATGAAAATAAATGTCAAATAAAAAGTATGGGGAATTAATTAAACACATCATCAAAGGAAAGGAGATAAGGGACCAAGGGTATTTAAGAAAAAAAACTAAAAAAAAAATTTAAGCGAGCCAGCCCACATCAGTCCATGGGCTAAACAAGCTAAGACCGTTTAGCCTGTTTTCAAAAGGGCACCCCCGATTATTTTTGGCGGGTTGACCCGCCAGCTCGGCCCGAATTACCGGCTCTACCCTCATCCAATCAGGGGAAAACCTATCTGCCCCCGTGTTGTCTTCCCTAATTTTCTTTCCTCTTTGATTTTCACTTATCAAACCCCTTAATATTTCGATATGCTCAGAGTAATAAGCACATAGTTCTGTAAGGCATACAGAAATAGCGGAAACATGCTGATATTAAGTACTTTTTTACAATACAGGAAATTCTCTATATGGTTTGAAATACACTTACAAATGTACATAGTGCTCAAAAGAAACTCAATTACAAGTCAAATAACCAACAATAGTCTCTACGTGCACTGAAACTCTATTGGCTGGTAGCCACAGTCTTGTCCTTTAAGTCGCTACCTTCAACTGGAATGTATTTAAATATTTGAAAAAGGGTGAGATTCAGATGAATCTCAGTAGTAGCATGTAATTAGTCATATAAAATGCAACAATTAAATATGTTATGCACCATGTAATGAATATAACACAAACAACTCAAAACAATGCGGCATGTGCACATCATAGCTGGGTCCTTTCTTAGTCGAATGGTACATATGCCCTTCCCATTGGGTACTACATATACTCTTCCCGCATCACATCTAGAATACAACATGTGCACATGAGTCGGGACTACTCCCCCACTATCTGTAAACCTTAGTTGGGTTCTTGCTCATAACCAGAAAAATGTGCCTCCTCGCACGATGCCTTACTCTACAAAACAATATTCATCATACATATTACAGAAAATGGCATACACAAGCATATAGAGAATTACATAGTATATGAAAGAGAGTACTGCTACCTTATGTTCAACTAAGTCCTTAATTCGATCTGACTTGGGCTCAATAGTATGGTCCTAAAATTCTAAGTTTATAATGAATTAGGTTAATACCTATTCATGTATCACTTTAGGCTCTTCCAAATTATTTTTGTTGGTTATATAAGTCTAATTCTGCAAAATTACTAAAATACTTCTAGGGACTCGGTCTAAGCCCCTTTTTATCCGGTCTGACTATACTTTTTCAAAAATTATATCCTGTGCTATTCCTATATAGTTTTGAGTGTAGAATCCATTTTTTTTTATCTCAGTTTTCTTAAAATCATTGTCAAATGATAGTTTTGCCCTTGACAGCCCCTACTTAGCGTTTTAAGGGTATTTTTGTCATTTCACTTTTTAAGGCTTTTTTCACAATATGATCAACAACAACCTCATACAATTTTCCCTCCTAAACACAATGAACCATCAAATTAATGAAATTCCAGCTCCTTCCCTTATTTCTAGACCTGACCGAAATTTAACCTAGAAAAGGGAAAAATGATTTTTCTTGATCTAACCCTTAAAGCTCTCTCATTTTCACTCCTAATCACTTATTGAACATCTTAAACACTTATTAAACATGATTTGAGGAAATTTGGGTATCATAACCCTTTAGGGTTTCAACATCCCAAATTTACAAAACAATCCACCAAACCACAAATATTGTCAATATCAACAACAACAACATACCAAAGGAAATGAGATTCTTGGAGTTACCTCTTGATTTTCACTCTTTCTATCTCTAAGCATCTTCCTCTCGCTCTGTCTTCCCTTGGAGTTTTGCTTGGCTACACATGATTTTCATGAAGGAAATGAGCTTAGAAGAGATACTACATAAGATAGGAAGCACAATCACTTAGATTAACAAGTGCTTACCTTGGATTTTTGCTTCTTGTGCTCTCTTTCTCTAAGACTCTCAAGCTCCCCTCTCTCTCTCTTTTTCTTGTGTGCTTGGCGTAAAAATGAAGAAGGAAAGAGATGAATATGACTTAAATTATCTCTTACACTTGCTTTTAAATATATTAGTTTATTAGGCTTATGACACATGTTTTCTACTTAAGCTCATCCTTTTTTAATTAGTTATAAACATTCCCATTTGATTTGGACCAATTTCCTTCCTTTTTGTTAGCCAAAAATGATGCCATAGAGGGTCCAATTAAACCAATTAGGCTTCCTCTAATTATCTCCACCAATTGCCCAAAATATATAATATTTTATTGAAATTCTAACATGTGCTCATATTTTCTATAAATCCATAATTATTTTCTTGGCTTAAGATGAGGACACTTGACATCATATTAATCCAAGCAATATTTTTTCCTCCTATTTTCTACATTTAGGTGAAAATATCAAGAGAAAAGGGGAATAATATTTATCTAATGCATTTTCCCAACATCTCTCTAATTAATTTATGTATTTGACTTTTCAAACTTTGATTTATTTGACAAAAAAAGCTTCAATTATATATTTACCCTTTATTTTTTTAATTAATTGAAATTAGCTTCAATTAATTGAGAAAATAATTAATCCTGTGCTTTATTGAAAAATTACCATTTTGTCCTTGCATTCTTGGATTTATTTTGACATTATTCCTTTTCTTCTTTTCTTTGGCTGAAACTATCCTTTATTATTGAATTAAATATTTTGCTCTTTTATTCTTCTATTTTGGGCTTTAATAATAGGCTTTTTGGAACACTTAAAAATTCAGTTCATGACTTGTTCTAGCCCAATTCTAATGAAAATAGAAATTTTCTCAGCTTTTTAAATTTCAAGCACATTAATATTCACATTCCCATTTCATTAAATGCCACAAATAATTACAAGGCATATTGATAAATAAAATTTAGGGTGTTACATCCCACAATCCAAGCAACGGGTAAGACTTTCCTTCTTCCCTTAAATTAACCTAACCGCCAACCATCATGTGCAGCTCCATGTATGGCTTAATTACGCCCATTCTCTCTGGAAGTTTCGGTTTTCTCCTGGGAACAATAATTTAGGCAGAGACCAAGGCTATTGCTCGGACCCAATATCATCACCGCCTCTCATTCCCATTTTTGTTTCTCACGGTCCCACCATTATTTCCCTTTACATCCACTACAAAAAAAAATTGAAAATTAGTGACGGAATTTAGCGATGGAATTTCATTCTGTCGCTAATCCGTCACTAATTCCTCATAAATTTCATCACTAAATTTTTTCATTTATCCGTCTCTAATTCTGTCATTAAAAATTAGCGAAGGAAATTAGTGACAAAATTTTTTCATCACTTAGTTACCGACAAAATCACATTCCATCGCTAAATTCTATCACTAATCCATCTCTAATTCCGTCATTAAAAATTAGCGATGGATATTAGTGACAGACAAATTCCGTCACTAATTTCTGTTTCTAATCCGTCACTAATAGTTAAATTTTTCAATAATTAGATTTTTTATAATTATAAATTTGTTAAATAATTTAAATTTTAAATTATTATAAATTTATAATTTAAATATTAAAATAAATAAATAAAATTATTAATTCATATTTATTTTTGAAATTGAAATTATAATATAATATATTTGAATTTTTAATAATATATTATATACAAATAAAAATACAAATTTTATAAATATAAAAAAAATATAATAAAATGAATAAAAAAGATATTAACAATAAAAATTTAGGTAGGATATTTACATAAAATAAAATAAGAAAACTAGGTTGAAATAGTTCATAATATATTAAATTTTGTATTTCCAATTTTGTTTGCAAAGCAAAAAAAAAAAAAGAAATATATATATATAGATATAATTTTGCATTTAAATTACACAAGTTCTTCTTAGCTCAACTTGGTAAGGCACTGGCACACGCGTGAGGTTTAGGCTTCGAATCCCAACTTGGTCACAAAATGCAACCAATTTGTGACTTGGACACGTGGCGTGCGATGGAGGGTGACATGTGGTGATTGACCAAGACACATGGAGGCTGGAGGCAAGGTGGCGGTGGTTGACGGGACACATGGATAGTGGTGGGTACATTGGTGGCTGCCGGCAAGGGACATGTGGAGGCTCATGGTGAGGACATATGGTAATTTAAATTATATAAAAAAAATATTTTGCAACGGATTAGAGATGGAAATTCCGTCCTTAATTAGGGACAGAAAATTTCTTCGCTAATTAGTGAATTCCATCTCTAATTAGAGACGAAATTTAGTGACGGAATTGTCTGTCTCAAATTAGCAACGGAATTTAAAATTTCGTCGCTAAACTGATTAGTGATGGATATTCTGTCACTAATTGGATTTTTTTTGTAGTGATCCAATTAATTCCATCTTCATCCATCGACCTACATGGTCGTGAGTTGCATAAGAGATGATATCATGGACGTTTAAGCTAGTTGGGACACAACTCGGGAGGAGTATAGAGAAAGTTAGAGCGTAGAGCTTACACTTAAAGACCATAATGGAGTGTCTTTCCATTTATTATTTTGATTCAAGGCTTGGAATTATTTAGTTTTAAATAATTTTGAGTTGCATTGCTTGAGGACAATCTAGTATTAGGTTGTAGACATATTTCTTGTAGATTGCATTGATATTTTGGATTGATTTGTGCTTGAGACAATTGCTAGAATTTTGTTTGCAAATCTTTAATTGTCAATTGAATTATTAATTGAGTTTTTATTATTAATTTAATTGTCAATTTGGTTTATCCTCTTGATTGTTTAATTGGGTTGATTAATTATCTAGTTGTTCAATTAGACAATTGTGAACAGGGGTATTCTCGAGACGGGATCAAGAAACCCATTCCCAGTCTCAATCCTGAAAAGGGCTCAGGACATGCTTTCTATCCCGATTCCGTTGCGGTTGGGATAGGAAGTTCCTAAAAATCTTTCCCATTTTTTATCTTTTTCCTTGTATTAATTTTTTGCCCAATTTTGACATGAATTGGACATAATTTTCTATGTTTCCTTAGTCCAATACAAATACATAATTAGTCCAATATCATATTGTATCAAATTAGTCCAATATAAATATATGACAGTCCAATACAAATATTCAAAGTGAATTATAGTTACAAATTTATCAATAATTCAATATTCCCAATCTTTCAATGTTTGGCTCCCTTTGACATAGACCATAGATGCAATAGGTCAATTTAGGGCTTCAGGAATTTAGGCCCTGTTTGGTTTGAAGGGAGGGGATAGAGGGGAAATAGAGAATTACCTTTGTTTTGTTTGATTGGAGGGGAAGGGATTTTAAGGATCATTTGTTTGGTTTAAAAGGAGAAAAGAGGGGAGATAATTACTAATTTACCATTTTATCTTTATATAGTAGGTTATATTTTTTTATTAATTTTTATGTTTTATAAATTAATAGACAACTTAATTTAAATTGCATAATTATGGAAATTCATCCTCATCCCAAAGTTTTAATGGGCATAAAAGCAATGATATAATGATATTTTCTTAAATCTCTAATTAATATGATAATATGTTTTTTAAAAAATCAAATTAATAAAAATTTAGCATTTTAATTTGGTGGTGTTCTTTCCTCTAGCTATCTGATTTTTTTTAACCTGGCCTCTAGCTATCTAGTTGAAACTTGTGACTTCACGGCAACCATCCAACAAATGATTCATAAATAAGAGCAAATGAATTATTTGAAACTAAAAAGAAGAATGTCTCCGAAGTTTGAATGACTTCACCTTACTTTAAAAAAAATGGGTTCACCCAATTTTGCAGATATACAAAACCATAAAATCATAGCTTAGTTTGAAGATTGGGGAAGATCTAGAATGCAAATGGAACATCTGAAACATGAAACATAGAATGGTGAGGGTACACACAGAGAACAAAAACACTTAGCAAGGAAGTTGTAATATCCCAAAATTAATGTAAGGGTTAAGAATCCCAATAGTCAATGTAAATGGTATTAGTGCAATTGCTTCGAGAATTTTGTATGAATTAATTCCTGACTAATTTAGGACTACGATTTATCCTTGAAAAGTGAAATGGTTATGAGGCTAAAAATTTATAAATAAAGGGAGAGCCACTCTCGGAACTCCCAGATACCCATTGTGTCATTCGCAAAAATCAACAAGTTAGGATTGTAAAATACGAGTGATAGCAGTTGAAGGAAAATTCGTTAGCAGCTGTAGGGCTTAGAGGTGCCATTTCTTTGAGATTGGAGGGATCCGGCTGTCACGTGGCGTGCCTCGATATGCATGCCACAGTCCCGAGTGGAATCTCAAGTATGCATCGATAAAGCAACTTTATTAAAGTAACTGTAATAAAGTAAGTTATGATGACTCATGATGACACACCTTTTGTGTTGGCCAAGTAAGAAAATGACAAGTGTCTCATAATCATTCACTACTACAAAATAAGGATTTAATGGCGCCCCTCCTATGACCATTTTTTAACGAAGTGCCATAGAATTCTTTTTTGGGTTAACCACCCTTAGCCGACGCTTGGTGGGATAAGCGCAGGAGGTGACGGCTGGGCTTGATCGATTCTTGGCACACCAAGCACCGGCCAAGGCCCATTATAGGTTTTTTTTGTGAAGCCCAAACGCTTGGTTATTTTATTTTATTTTATTTTTGTTTGCCTCCTTTGGCGCTTGGCCTAGAAAGCACCGAAGGATGCGCTTGGGCCTTGACCGACGCTTGGCACACCAAGCTCCAGCCAAGGCCCATTAGGGGTGTTTTTTATTTTTTTTGTAAAGCCCGGATGCTGGGTTTTCTTTTTTCAATTGCCTCCTTCGGCGCTTGGTGAAGGAGGCACCTGGCCTTGACTGGCGCTTGGCACACCAAGCACCGACCAAGGGACATTATGGGTGTTTTTTTTTGTTAAGCCCGGATGGTGGGTTTTTTTATTAAGTGCCGGAGCTTGCTGGCTACCCTTGGCCGACGCTTGCCCCCGACGCTTGGTGGGGCAAGCACCGGCCATTGCCCTTGCCGACACTCTTATTTTTTATATGCTTCTGATTGAAAGGCTACACAGCTTTGTCGCATTCACAAAAGTTGTCTTCTTTATTGATCTATATACTATCTAGACTAATGAGAGAGCCAGAGATCAGACACCACGCACATAAAGACTAAGGGTGAGAGTTAAGAGCTACTACTACCATAGCTGAGAGATCACAAAAGGAAATCGAGCTTGGATCATCACCTTCATTCCTCCTTCATATGCTAAGGACATATTAGCTAAGGCACCCCGTTAATTAAGGTAAGCTTCAACACCTTCTTTCCTTATTTAATTTATATGGTTTTGGTATTAATTATCTTATTATCCTTTACTTCTATTTAATTTGCCAATGCTTTAATTTCTCTTAGAATTATTTCAATAAGGGGGAATTTAGATTATATTTTTTGTATTTTAACTTATCTACTTTTTTTCGTTTAATTACAAGCTAAGAATTTGGTACATAGT
This sequence comes from Inga laurina, assembly GCA_963855925.1. NCBI lineage: Eukaryota > Viridiplantae > Streptophyta > Magnoliopsida > Fabales > Fabaceae > Inga > Inga laurina. The sequence continues at coordinate 35,172,139 of OY979709.1, read as the reverse complement.
TTCACTATCACCATTCATTTCTTTATCACTTAGCTTTCATGTGAATAATAGAGACAATAATATATAATGTACTTTCTAGTCTTACTTTTTATTTATCTAACTTAATAATAATAATAATGATGATGATGATGATGATGATAATCACTATTAATTTGTCTTGCTTTATATCAATTAAGGTTACGCTTGAAGGCTAATAATAATAAGGGTATAAGGTAGATTAAAACAAATATTTGGGAGGCAATGACTCTTTGACAACAAGCACCATAGCTCCCTTTACCATTTAAATTTATTTATTTTATATACTGAATAAATGCTATGGCGCTTGGTGTCAAAGCACCATAGCTCCCTTCACCATTTAAATTTATTTATTTATTTATTTTATATACTGAATGGATGATATGGCGCTTGGACACCAAGGGCCGTAGCTTTTATATACCTTCTATGCCGCTTAAGGTAAAAGTGCCATTCAAAGTGTACAAATTTGGTGCTCCTGCCATTAATTATCATAATCTTTCTGTCTTTCTCGCACATCCTCCTTCACTCTATTTTTCGCATTTAATTGGTCGCCACATCGTCTTTCTTATGCGTCCTCCCGCACTCTATTTTCCAGATCTAATTGGTCCCGACTATACCTTTCTTTAGTCATTGTCCCCACGCCCTCCTCTCTTTGAAGACTACTGTTGGAAGCTTCGTTGGTCCCACTTTTTGTTTTTTCTTGTCTTCGTGTGCTCATTTCTTCAAAAAAAATTTGGTCACGCACTTCCGTTATAGTACAAAGCTTGGTTACCCATATGATTTGCTTTGTCTTAGCCTCGTACAAGAAGTTCCCCAGCTCCTAAGTTTTCTTTAGGTACATTTTCTTCTTCTTCTTCTTGTTTTTTTTTGTAAAATCTGTCATGAATTTTGTATGTGTGGTCATTAATTTTTTTTTTCAGGTATTTATTTAAAGTTTCAACTGTCTTCTTAAAGCTTGGTCTCCTAGTTGTTTTTTTTCCTCTTTCTCAACCTCTTATAGAAGATTTTGTTACCTTGTAAGTCTTTAAGTATATATTTTGTACAGAACCTTAAGTCGTACATTTTCATGCACCTTTTTAAATTTTGGGTACCTGAAGATTTGTCATCAATTTAGAATAGTTGATTACTAGAGATTTCTTCTGTGTCCTACCAAACATTAAATTAAAGGAGCATTGAACTAGCTAGTCAGAGCATTTGAAATATTCTTTTGATTTATTTTTGTTGTGAGTTGTGCAAAATTAGGATGATACATGCTACGAGAATTAATTGGTTCATTATTTTTGACTTTAATAGTGTTTAATACTTGAAAAACTTCAAATTTGATGACGTTATGCAGCCGGTTTTTTTTTAAAATAAATGGCAGAAGATAAAAGTAATTAGTAACTGCAAGAGGCAAGCAACCACAAGTACAAAATTCCCTTTTTAGACTAGTTATAATGGATAAGGTAGAAAAAATTTGACCGGTGGCAGTTTTGTAATTATATAGAATTTATAAGATCGGTTCTCAAAAAAACCAGTTTTAAAAAAATTATTTAGACCGGTTATAAATAAAAACGGTCTAAAAATATCAAAATATTTAAAAAAAATTAAAAATTTTAAACTTTTAAGACCGGTTATTCATAATAACCTGTCTTAAATATGAAAAATTTAAAAATTATTCTCTTTTCACCCTTTTACAACATGTTTAATTTATAACTGGTCTAAAAAATCGACCCTAAATTTTTAATCTCCTCTTTGTTGCGCCTAATTTTAGCTCTCTGAATCTAAAACCTCTCTTCTTGGTGCAATTACTCTGTGAGCTCGGTCATCTTCGCTTGATCTCATTCTCATGTTTGTTGCTGTGGTGCTCTCACCCTTGCACTGAATGAGTTTGTCGCCACCACAACCTCGCTTGCTTTGATCTCCTTCGTCACGACTTTTCTCTGTCCCCGTGACATCCATCCTTCATCGCAACCTACCTTGGCAGCCTCACTTCTTTCCTGGAGGAGCCTCCATTTCGAGGTCAGGATCCTTTCTCTAGATTAATAATGATGGCGAGCCTTTTTTGGCTTCAAGGACTTGTAAGCTTTCTTTTCCTTTTCCTTCTCCTTCCTAGAATTTAGGGTACCTGGTAATTTCTTTTGGTATTTTTATCTGACGGTTTTGTGTTTGTGAATGATTAATTTAAGATTATTGCAAGTTTTGCATTTGAACTTTGAAGTGTTTGAATGATGCCTGAATTTGTTATGTAATACATTATGGGTCTCTGTGATTGCTAACAACATAGAGGGGTAGTATTGTATGGTAAGAGGTCACTTTGCTGTTCTTTTAGTGTTTACTAAACAGTGCATGAAGGTCAATTTTTCCCAGTTTGTAGTGACCAATTTTTGTTACCCTTTCCAGATGCTATTTTCTTCCATTCACCCTCAAACTATCATGCTGCATTTTGTTTCAAAAAAAAATTCCTTTTAGCGTTGATGGAATATATACATGATTGAATTGAACCAGATGCAAGTAAAGGGGATATGCTAACAACTAACGAAGAACTAGAACTTGAGGTGCCTCCCACAAGTAAAATTGCTCCTAGCAAAAATAGATACTGTATGAGCACTATCAAATTGTTTGGGGTGGATTTAACTCCGGATAATATTCCTCTCATGGCATTTGGTACCTATGTTGTTCTTACTAGCCTTTCCTTGGGTCTCGCTAGTAAGAGTCCTGTAGACTCTAAATAATGTTGTGTTTCCTAATACTGGGAAATTACCTAATGATGACAGATTAAATGTTTTCTTTCAAATTTTGTATCTCTTATCTCTTTGTATGTATATAATGTTTAAATGCATGCCTTACTGAGTAAGCATAGATATGATAAGAAATTTTTTGACTTCTCAGTTTCTTATGTTGCATATGATCAAAAGTTTTTCCTTGGTAAGCATTGTTATGCTTATGTATTTTGCTGAAATTATTTACATCCAATAGTCTTATTGTTTGCATGCTTTGCTACTTGGCATCAAAAGTGGTTAAATGACTACCAAGATATCGCTTACAGTCATAGTTAAAGACACTCTTGAATTGCTTCTAAGGACTGTAACCTGATTTAAGGCTATTTGATATTATCTTTATGCCATGCTGCAAATTTTATAAGCTTTATAAGATGTTGGTGAAATCTTGGGGAGAAGTAAGAATGTGCATTTAGTTACAGTTATTGTCAATTTTTTATCTTATGAATTGTTGTTTTTCATCATTTAGTTACAGTTGTCATAGTTTACTTAAAATTATATGTTAGTAAAAAAATATGGCACTTTTTTTTTGGATTGGGATGATTTTAAAATCCTTCCAATCTAAAAAAAACCTATTTATTTTTTTTTAAAAAAATGTCACTTTTTAGACCAGTTTTTAGAATAACCGGTCTTAAAAGTCTTGAAAAAAAAAGTTTTTAGATTGGTTTTTAAACAATCGGTCTAAAAAGTATGAACTTTTTAGACCTGGTCTTCAAGAAACATGTCTAAAAAAGTGATTTTTAAGACCGGTTGCTTGGTCTAAAAAGTAATAGACTTTTTAGACTAACTTTATCAATATCGGATCCAGAACTAATCAAAAATGTAATTTTTAACCGGTCTAAAATGTCATTTTTAACTGGTTTTAAAACTGATTTTTCTAGTAGTGAACTAACTACTTTTAAACATATGTTTAAAGGTAAAGATGAATCAAAAATGGATGTCATCTAATCGATGCTCAAGGGAATATATAGTTGGGGTGAAAGAGTTTATTAGATTTGCAAGCGAGCATACAAATGATCCTAATAAAATTTTCTGTCCTTGCTTATCTTGTTGTTATGGAAAGCGGATTAGTCCACTTGATTTGCTAGATCATTTAGTGTATCATGGAATTGATCAATCATATACACGATTGACAAGGCACGGTGAGACGAATGATGCACGTAGTGATCAGGTGAATACCACGAGCGGTCCTTCTAATGAGTTTGATCGAAGCATGTGTGATGATGAGGATGATGGTCTTCAATAAATGTTAAATGCGGTTGAAGGGGTGCTTCATGACTATTCTCAAGAATTTGAGGCGTTGAAAGGTGATGCAGAGAAATTGTTTTATGTCGGTAGTACTAAATATACAAGATTGCTATCAGTGTTAAAATTGTACAACTTTAAAACGCTATATGGATTGAGTGATTCAGGTTTCACTATACTGCTTGAACTTGTGCAAGATATACTCCCAAAAGAAAACGTACTTCCTAACAAGACATACGAGGCAAAGCGAATACTTTGCTCTACAACTAGCATTGGTTATAAGAAGATACATGCATGCCCTAATAGTTGCATATTATTTTGAAATCAATATGCTATGTTAGAGAAGAGCCCTAAATGCATTGCATCTTGATATGGGAAGAAGAAAGGAAAAAGTCCAAAAAAGGTCGTTTGGTATTTTCCCATTGTTTCGAGATTCAAGTGACTGTATAGTAATACAGAGATTGCTAAGCTATTAACATGGCATATAGATGAAAGGGTTAAAGACACGAACCTTAGGCACCTTGCAGATGCCCCTTAATGGAAAAAAGTTGATCATGACCACCTTGACTTCACGAATGAAGCAAGGAACCAATGCCTTTCACTTTCAACTAATGGAATCAATCCCTACGGGGTGCAAAGTAGTACACATAGTACGTGGCTGGTGATATTGATGATTTATAACCTTTCTCCATACTTGATCATGAAATGTAAGTATATGATCCTATCCATGTCAATTTCAGGGCCAAGGCAACTTGTGAATGATATAGATGTATACTTGCTCCTGTAGTTGATGACTTGAAGCTACTTTGGGAGGAAGGTGTCAGTGTGTATGATGCGTACATGGAAGAAAGTTTCACTTTGAAAGCTATGTTGTTTAGCATAATAAATGATTTCTCTGCTTATGGTAATTTTTCCTGATATAGCGTCAAAGGATATTATGCATGCCCTATATGTGAAGATGACACCCATTTAGTGCGACTAGATCATTGTAAGAAAAATGTCTACATGGGACATTAAAGATTGTTACCATCAAAACTTCATTGGAGGAAGTGGAAAAAGGCTTTTAATGGTGATTCAGAAGAAGGCAGCCCACCGAAGATGTTGACCTGTGCTCAAGTTTTCGAGAAGGTCAAACACTTGGATAATAATTTTGGCAAGCCATTTGCAAAACAAATAGGGACAAGCGACTGGAAGAAGAAGTCTATTTTCTTTGAGCTTCCATATTGGAAGTCCTTATATATGAGACATTTTCTTGATGTGATGCATGTAGAAAAAAATGCCTATGATAGTCTAATTGGCACGCTACTCAATATGCAAGGGAAAAGCAAGGATAGTGTAAATGCAAGGTTGGATTTGGTTAACCAGGGAATCAGAGAAAGATTGGCTCCGTTTGAGTAAGGGCACCGCACTTATCTTCCTCTAGCGGCTTACACTCTGTCAAGGAAAAAGAAGAAGTTATTTTGTGAGTTTCTCAAAGTAATCAAAGATCCTGAGGGCTATTCTTCAAATATAAAGAATCTTGTTTTAGTGAAAAAGTTGAAGCTAAAGAACCTTAAATCTCATGATTGTCATGTGCTTATGCAGAATTTTGTATTGGTTGGTATATGGTCAATCTTACCCAAAAAAGTATGGAATTCCATAACTAAATTGTGCTTGTTCTTCAAGTTGATTTGCAGTAAAGTGGTTGACTCAATAAAGTTACAAGATTTACAAAGGTTGATTGTTTGTACTCTGTGTGAACTTGAAATGTATTTTCCACCTACATTTTTTGACATTATAGTCCATCTAATCATACACTTAGTGAAAGAGGTTCAATTGTGTGGTTTAGTATACCTGAGATGGATGCACCTGAATGAGCGATTTATGAAAATTTTAAAAGAGTATGTGAAAAATAGATATCGACTAGAGGGGTGTATAGCTGAGCATTACATGGTTGAAGAAGCAAGTGACTTCTATGTTGATTTTTTATCAAATGTTGACCCTATAGGGATCCTAAAGTCTCGGCATGATGGGCGAAGATCAGAGAAAGGAATGAGTAGGAATGATATAAGCAGGATATTAGTGACTGAATAGGAGCAAGCTCACTTGCTTGTGCTATATAACACTGATGAGGTTGAACCGTATGTTGAAGAATATAAGGATGCTCTTCAATTAGTACATGGTGAGAGGAATGAAAATTTGATAACAAAAGAGCACAACCGATATTTTCCAACTTAGTTAAAAAGGCACAATAACGATGAGGTAGAGAGGAATCCTGATTTAATTTCTATAAAGGCACTTGCACCACGATCTGTTACTACACACGGAAAGGGCGCATAGATTCGTATTTGGCAATCCACACCTCCTTGCCTAGCATAGATTAGATATAGAAGCACTATATAATAATGTTAGGGACATCTTCAAGCAAAGAGCAACCCCTAATATGCTTTTCATCTTGCCATACAATCCAGGGTAAGTTATTTACGACAGTATTTTAATGTATGTTTTTTATATTCTTCCACTTTTATTATAACACAATGTCAAAGTTAAAACCTTTAAAATATTTTAGGGTACATTGGATTTTGATTGTTGTCCATCCAGCATCACCTGGAGTCCCTGGGATTTACTATTTGGATCCTATAAAGACCAGTTCTCTAGACAACCAGCCTGATTTGAAGATTATAACCAATAAATAACTGCATAGGTGTATGTGTAAATATTTGTCATTATTATATTGAATTACCAAAAGTAATCAGTCAGTGCTTGTTTTGTTAATGTATTGACCGCTTACCAAAGCAACGTTGGATCGGCCTATTCTACAAGTAAAAACCCGGCCAGTAGCTATCCCTAGAAGAATATTACAGTACTTATATATATATGAATTTAATTACTCCAAAGTTTTTATTCAAAAATGTTTCTTCAAATATTTACTTAACTATTTCATTGTATTGTCAGTGCCCATTCCAATCAAACAACAATGATTGCGGTTATTATATTATGAAATTTATGAAAGATGTAGTTACTCATCATAACATTTCTGTTCCAACACAAGTAAGTTCTTTTTACTTGCAGTTGTTGTGTTTTAAATTTAATTGATAAGTGTTTGAGTTAATTGATTTTTAGTAATTTTAATTTTTTTTGTTCATGCTTTTTATGTAGTATTATGAAGATAAATGTTGTGACCAATTGACTGAGCAACAAATAGATGAAATCATTGAAGAATGGAGTAAATATATGGTCAAGGTATTAGCTAATATTTAGGTACATATGTAGCTTGTTTCTTGCATATTCATCTTGGTTGTATGTGAATTAGTTGTACATTAAAATTATTTCTTGTGTACATTCTACATATATAGGTACTTACAATTAGTTGTTCTTATTTGTTACGTTGTAATCAAATTACATTTGTACTAGTTTTATGAATTAATTATTTTGATTCGAGCAATTAATCATTATGATTTTGTGTGATTCTAGATTGGGTTTTTACTTTTGTGGATTTGTAAAATATAAATTGTTGTGGATTGAATGAGGGTTGAAAAAAAAAAGTACCTTCAATGGCGCTTGCCCTAGGAAGTGTCGTTGGAGTAGTATACTTCCTCCGGCGCTTCTCTCAATAAGCGCCATAGCTTTTTATTAAAAAAAATAAAATACTCAAGCTATGGCGTTTCCGTATATTCAAGAAACATCGTAGCTTTGTTTAATGGCGCTGGAAGCTATGGCGCTTCCTAAACACCATAGTGTTCTCTGAATTAAGTGTTATAGCTCACATTTTTTTGTAGTAGTGATTGCAAAGTGCAAGGCTACTTTTGTGTTGGCCAAATGAAGAGGTGACAAGTGTCCCTTATCATTATACCCACTTTATGCCTTTTGTGTTTGCATCTCCAGAGAGTGCTGCATGTCATCTGAGTCAAGGCAATTCGCTAGTCTCCCGTCCGGTCACCCAACTAACTTTCTCAAATGCTGTGCTGGAATTCCGAGGAAATTGTCAGGCCTCTCCCTTCCTCTGGCCATTTATTCGCCACTTAAGAGAGAAAAATAGAAGACCAATGGCTATATGACACATAGCAATTTTAAGCCTTAATCTTGTGACACTTGGTAAGAGGAGATGAGATCATTTTGTGAGATTAAATCACACCATCCTGTAACACTCTAATTTTTATCACCAATATTCCCTTTATGTAATGAGATATTTAATGGGATAAAATGGTGACTAGTGATGTACATAAAATGATAAATACTCCAATTGGTGTGTACACACAACATGAGTATATTTAAAACACAAACTATAAACAATTGTATTTCTGCCAGTGAATTTCCCTGTGAAGTAGTCTTGTTGTGTGACATTTTTAATTAGGCAAATTATGTCTAATGTCTATGATAGTTTTCAATATAAAAGTAGACTTATCAAGCTTTACTTTGATAGGTTATATAGGTCATTTAGAGCTGTACACAGAATTATGTATTTTTGAAGTTTACCTAGTGAAACTGGCCCATTTCTGGGATAGCGTCTAAAGATTTAAATTTTGGAAATGTTGAGCTTTCAGTTGACTAAAGGCTATATTCTTCTCTTGAAACTAGACTCAATAAGGGTTAAGTAGCCTTTAGAATCACCTCAATTGAATGTCTACAAATAAATATATAAATTTTCAAAGTTGAGTGAAATTTGTGCCAGTTTTGGGCGAAATTCACAAAATGTATGAACAAACTGGTAATTTACCATATTACGACAAAGAAAATTATTTTCTTTAGCACACACTAATTTTCATCCAAATGGGTTAGAAATAAAGTGAAAGATATTTCTTTGATATTTATGATCATATTTTGGATAAAGGTTGAAAAGTCAAAAGTAAAATTTAGCAATAAAATACAATACTTTGTGCAATTGGTTGAAGTAATTAGATGAAGCCCAATTGATTTAATATGGACCATATATGGCATCATTTTTGGCTATCAAGGCAAGGAAGGAAATTGGTCCAAAAGTAATGAGCAGTTTATGACATGATTAAGAAGGGAGAAAGCCAAAGAAATAAACACATGTCATAACTTATTAAAATATTATATCAAAAGAAAAGATGAAGAAATATTTTAATCACCTTCATATCTTTCCTTACTTCTCATTTTCACACCATACACCGAGAGAGAGAGAGAGAGAGAGAGAAGAGCTTGGATGACTTATAGAACGAGAGCACAAGAAGCACGAACTCAAGGCAAGCACTTGATAATCCAAGTGATCATCTTGTGTAGTATCTCTTTTAAGCTCTTGTTCTTCATAAAAATCATGTGTAGCCAAGCAAAATTCCAAGGAACTAGAGAGAGAGAGAGAGGAAGATGTCCTAGAGAGAGAAAGGGTGATAATCAAGAGGCAAGAATCTCATTCCCTCTGGTATTATGTTGATTTTGTTGTTGATCTTGTCATGATTTGTGGTTTGATTGATGATTTTGTAAATTTGGGATGTTGAAACCCTAAGGAGTTATACTGCCCAAATTTCTTTAAATTATATCAAATATGTATTTAAGAAAAATAAGTGATTAGGAGTAAAAAGGAAGGAGTTTAAGGGGTTAAAACATGAAATCACTTTTTTCCTTTTTCTTTGGAATTTCATCCACACACTGATCATATATGGTTTGGACTATATTTTGGTTTTTTTGAGGTTTCAATTGTGTTTAGAAGGGAAAATTGTGTAGGGTTTATGTTGATCATGAAGTGTGAAAAGCATTAGAATGTGAAATGTCAAATATACCCCTAAAACCCTAAGTTAAAGGCTGTCAAGGGCATTTTCATCTTTTGGTAGTGAATTTGGTAATTCCAAGGTCAAAAATTGATTCCTTGGGTGAAATTATGTCGGAATAGCCCAGGTCATAATTTTTGAAAATGTATAGTTAGACCAGGTACAAAGGGGCTTAGACCGGGTCCCTAAGGGTATTATGGTCATTTCATAATTTTAAGATAAGATAACCAAAAAAATGTGTTTAGAATAATATTTGAATGAGTAATGATTCATTTATTATAAATTTAGAATTCTAGGACCGGACCGCCAGCCCAAGCCCGATTTGATATAAGGACTGTTTGTGTCTTAACAAGGGTTTAAGGTAATAACTCTATCCTTCATACACTATGTAAACTTATATGTGCTTTATGTATGCCATCTTCTGTAATATGAATATTGTTTTGCCGAGTAGGGAAATTGTGTATGGAGGCACACTTACCGGTTGTGAGCAAGAACCCAACTGAGATGTTTATGGGTAGTAAGGGACCAGCCCCAACTCATGTGCACATGCTGTATTCTAGTTGTGGTATGGGAAGTGTATATGTACTGCCCGATAGGAAGTGTATATGTACCATTCGGTCAAGTAGGGACCCCAGTTATTAATTGTTGTGTTATGTTACATTACATGGTGTAGGACATATTTAATTGTTGTATTTTATATGATCGATTGTCTGTTACTATTAAGATTCTTTTGAATCTCACCCTTTTTCAAATTAAAAATATTCCAGTATAGGACAGTGGCTCAAAAGGGTTAGAGCGTACTTACCGGCAATTGATGGTTTCGGTGTTGATCAAGCAAAATTTTTGGTTATCTGAGGACCATTTTTATTATTTCAAGGCTGTAATTGCTATTTATACTCCCTGTGGGGGATTCTTGTAAAATAATCATGTACATTTTCTCAGTATGTCTGTTTTATTCATGTGTACCCGCTAAATCACACATTGCTACTTTGATTAAAATCAATGATAAGTGGTATGTAAGACAGGGTCTTACATTTGGTATCAGAGCCCAAGTGGTTCTAGAAGAGCCCACGCGGTTCTAGCAGCAGAACAGAGCCAAAAGCAGTTCTAGCAAAGTGGCGGTTCTGGCAATAGGATAATATGCTGATAAGGTCTTAATTATATGGTTAAATAAAATATGGGCAGAATGGGGCACTAGAGAAGTGAATCACTCTATCTGTGAACTAGCCATAAGGAACAGCGGGATATTGAAGGGCAGCAAGTAATGTAATACTGAATTGAGGATGGTCCAAGGATATTGTGAAACCAGATGAAGTTGGTACGACCAAGGTTAGTTGCAGATCACACACAGTATTTAGTCAGCTAGGGGCTGCTGACATAATATTTGAGACAAACATAGTCTCAGGGTACTGGTGGTCAGGAGCAGATAGAGCCAGTATTCGGGTTTTGGCACAGGCACACAAAAGTTAAGCGTGTTCAATCCAGAGAAATCTTAAGATAGGTGACCCCCTGAGAAATTAAGTTGGCAAGGTCATGGAGACTTGAGGAGTAGTGATTATCTTAAAGTTTCTCCATAACTAATAATCATTTTAGTTAGATGATTTAAATGATGTTTAGAAGCATGGAGATGATGACGATGTAAGTATTAATCTTAATTCAAATAGTTTCTATTATAGAAATTACTATGAAGAAAAGTTAATTTTATAAGGTAATGGGAAACTTAAGGTGTAGTAAATATTTAAGGTTTCTCCTTGCTAAGTGATGATATTTAGTAAAATCGTGATGTTAAATGAATGTAGACATGATATATGGTGCTATATGATGAATGGTGATTATATTATATATTGATCCCAAAGGATATGATCTGATGATACTGAAGTTTAAGGATAGGCTTGAATTTGATCTAAGCTGAAATAATGCTTAGATCGGAATGTGAATTTGTTGCACTATGGTTCTGTTCCATGATGGAAGTTTAAACCTTATAAATAGTGTTGAACCTTCAGTAATGTTTTGAGGATAATACCTAAATACCTTGGAGGTTAGAATAGGCGCTATTGATTCTGAATCTTAGCGAATCTATTAGGTATACTAGAGGAAAATGATTTCCAATCTATGTGATGTTGAGGTTCTAGATTTCTTGATGAACCTAAAAGTTGGATTAGAGAACCTAGGCTGTAAGCTTCTACATGCCAGATATATTGTAATGGACTAGTGTGTCTAGAAGTCCTAAGACCTAGCGGACCAGTGTGTCCTTAGGCTGACAGATGTATTTAGAATTGTGTTGGGCTAGTAATGCTCTGTGGAATCGAGGAACAAGATTCTTATGGATATGAATCCTTATAGAAAGGAATTTTGAAAACTAGCTAGCTGTTAAGTCTAGCATAGGGAAAGACTATGATCATAAAATATTCTCTTAAAGGATTGATTGAGGTGATAGTTCTCTAATGAAATGAGGCACATAATTGATTTGCCTATTATTCCACTAACTTGAGGCTATACTAGGAGTCGATTGGTAGATGGCAAATGATGTGATGAAAGCTATGAGTAGAAGGGTTACCAAGTAAATCGTAACCCAGGAATCAACTATTAAGTTTTGTTTCCAAGAAAATTTGAAATGGCCCAGAATGATTTAAGTTGAAATGGGCTAGGAACTGGTACAAAGAAACACATATTTCTAGTGCAATCAAATGTTATAGGAGGTTCCTGTGGGATTCCTACTAAATCATCTTGACATTTTTAAAGCTCATATGAGGAGATAAACATCAGAGTGCACAGCAGAAGTCTACAACTCCATATTGATTAGAGGAAGTTGAATAAGGAAACTGTTGAGATCAAGCACCCACTTCTTGGAACAGATGATTTGCTCGATCAGTTGTCTGGTTCTTATGTGTTTTCCGAAGAAAAAAAAACTGAGTTGAGATTTGGTATCACCAACTTGAGGTAAAAGCAGAGGATGTACCAAAAAATGCTTTCAGGATCAGATATGGCCATTGTGAGTTGCTTGTAATGCCATTTGGGCTAACCAATGCACTTGTCATGTCATGGACTACATGAATCAAATTTTTCGTCCATACTTGGACTAATTTGTAGTAGTATTCATTGATGATATTTTGGTATACTAACGGAGTAGAGTAGAACACGAGCAACATTTGAAAATCATATGGAACATACTTAAATCTAAACAACTCCATGCAACTGAGCAAATGTGAATTTTGGCTTTTAGAAGTTAGACTTTTAGGCCATATAATCTCAAAGCAAGGAGTCTAGGTGGATTCTTGCAAGGTGGAAGTAGTACTAAACTAGAAGAGGTTAGAGACTGTCTCTAAAATACATAGTTCTCTGGGTCTTGCTGGATATTACAAAAGATTCATATCGAATTTCTCTAGAATAGCTTTGCCTTTAACAAAGTTAACCAAAAAAAACTCAACATTGTCTGTGAGACCATAATTGTGAGTGGAGCTTTATTGAGCTGAAACGTAAATTAACATCAGCACCGATATTGATAATCTCATATCCACAGTGGAACTTTATCGTATTTACTGATGCCAATTGGCATGGATTGGGAAGTGTATTAAATCCCAAATGAGAGTAGGCATGATTGGGAAGTGATTAATGCAGCATGGCCGGGTAGTGGCTTATGCATCTAAATAACTAAAGCCTCATAGAACAAAACTATCCCATATATAATCTTGAGTTAGCAACAATTGTATTGCAATGAAAATATGGAGACGCTACCTCTATGGAGCGACTGTAGAGTTGTACTACGACCACCATGGCTGAAATATTTATATGAAAATAAAAGAGAAGAACTGAATATGAGACAGTGTAGATGGATGGAGCTACTTAAAGATTACAACAATAAGGTAAAATATCACCCAGAAAAGGCTAATGTCGTTTTTGACGCATTGAGCCATAAAACAGTGCAAGTAGTAGTCAAGATGATTTGTAAGTAAAAACTAATCGAGGATTTCAGAGATCCTAGTTTGTTTAAAGAGATTTTGATCAGTGGTAATGATGTCAATAAGGCATGCAGAAGCATTACTCGGAATTTATGGCTATGTAGGTGTAGCAAATTGCGGGGACGAAATTTTTTTTAAGGTGAGGATAGCTGTAACACACCAATTTTTATCACCAATATTCCCTTTATATAATCAGATATTTAATGGGATAAAATGGTGAATGATGATGTACATAAAAGGATAAATACTCCAATTGGTGGGCACATACAACATGAGTATGTTTAAAACACAGAGTGTAAACAATTGAATTTGGAGCTAGTGAGTTTCCTTGTGTAGCAGTCTTGTTGTATGACATTTTTAATTAGGAAAATTATGTCTAATTCCTATGATATTTTCCTATATGAAATTACACTTATCAAGCTTTAATTTGATAAGTCACATATATAGATTATTTGGAGCTGTACACAAAGAGTTATGTATTTTTTAATTGTACCCAGTGAAACTGGCCAATTTCTGGGACAACATCCAAAGATTTAAATTTTAGGAATGTTGAGCTTTCAATTGGCTAAAGGAAGGCTATATTTTTCCTTCAACCTATACTCAATAAGGGTTAAGTAGCTTTTGAAAACACCTCAATTGAATGTCTTCAAATAAAGATATAAATTTTTAAAGTTGAGTGAAATTACTACCAGTTTTGGGCAAAAATCACAAAATGTATGGGCAAAATAGTAATTTTCCATATTACGCCAAAATAAATTATTTTCTTCAGCACACACACTCATTTTCATCCAAATGGGCTAGAAATGAAAGGAAAGATATTTATTTGATATTTATAATCATATTTTAGATAAAGGCTGAAAAGTCAAAAGTAAAATCTAGCAATAAAACACAATAATTGTGCAATTGGTTCAAGTAATTGGATAAAGCCCACTAGCAAAAACAAAAATTGGATGAAGCCCAATTGGTTTAATATGGACCCTATATGGCATCATTTTTGGCTATCAAGGAGGGAAGGAAATTGGTCTAAAAGTAATGAGAAGTTTATGACATAATTAGGAAGGGATAAAGACAAAGAAATAAACACATGTCATAACTTATTAAAATATTATATCATAAGAAAAGATGAAGAGATATTTTAATCACCTTCATCTCTTTCCTTCCTTCTCATTGTCACATCATACACCAAGAGAGAGAGAGAGAAGAGCTTGGATGACTTACAGAACGAGAGCACAAGAAGCACGAACTCAAGGGAAGCACTTGATAATCCAAGTAATCATGCTTCCTATCTTGTGTAATATATAAGCTCTTGTTCTTCATGAAAATCATGTGTACTCAAGCGAAATTCCAAGGAAAGATAGAGAGAGAGGAAGACGTCCTAGAGAGAGAAAGAGTGATAATTAAGAGGTAATTTCAAGAATCTCATTCCCTCTGGTATTATGTTGATGTTGTTGTTGATCTTGTCATGATTTGTGGTTTGATTGATGATTTTGTAAATTTGAGATGTTGAAACTCTAAGGGGTTATGCTGCTCAAATTTCTTCAAATTATATCAAATAAGTGTTAAGAAGTTAAACAAGTGATGAGCAGTGAAAAGGAAGGAGTTTAAGTGGTTAAAACATGAAATCACATTTTCCCCTTTTCTTTGGAATTTTGTCCTGAGATTGTTCACAGAAGGTTTGGACTAAGTTTTGATTTTTTTAATGATTCCATTGTGTTTAGAAGGGAAAATTTTGTAGGGTTTATGTTGATCATGAAGTGTTAAAAGCAATAGGATGTGAAATGTCAAATATACCCTTAAAACCCTAAGTTAGAGGCTACCAAGAGCATTTTTGTCTTTTGACAGTGAATTTGGTAATTCCAAGGCAAAAAATGGATTAATTGGGCAAAATTATGTAGGAATAGCCTGGGTCATAATTTTTGGAAAAGTACAATTGGACTTGGTAAAAAGGAGCTTAGACCGGGTCCCTAAGGGTATTCTGGTTATTTCACATTTTTAAGCTAAGATAACCAACAAAATGTGTTTAGAATAATATTTGAATGAGTAATGACTCATTTATTATAAATTTGGAATTCTAAGACCGGACTGCCAGCCCGAGCCCGATATGATATAAGGACTATTGGTGTTTCAAAAAGGGTTTACAATAGTAACTCTATCCTTCATACACTATACGAACTTATATGTGCTTTGTGTATGCCATTTTTTGTGATATAAACACTATTTTGTCAAGTAGGGCAATTGTGTGTGGAGGTATACTTACCCGATTGTGAGCAAGAACCCAACCAAGGTGTTTATGGGTAGTGGGGAACCAGCCCTGACTCATGTGCACATGCTGTATTCTAGTTGTGGTGCAGCAATTGCATATGTACCATTCGGCCAAGTAGGGACCCAACTATGAATTGTTGTGTTATGTTACATTACATGGTGTAGGATGTAACCCCTTCCGTAATCATATCCGAAATACACGATTAAAATGAAATAGAGACCAATAATAATCAAAATTCATTTACATTCCCATCCTTAAGATAGGGTTTTCACAAATTCCTTTAACAAACACTTTAATCTGGTTTCACATTCATATTTCGAATACAATTACCTCGTGAAGATAAATCACATTCATATAAATATCAAAGTGCACAATAATAATACCGGCAATCCCGGGTTCATACCTTCACTAAAGATACATAGGGCACAATTGGCCATTACAATTCCTCAACGGGGATTACACAAATCCATCTCTAATACATAACCAAATAACCTAATAGATATCTAAGCACATATACATCCAATATCCAATTATACATTCTAATCTATCATCTGAACGTATACAATTATCCCAGCATATAGCAATAACCAACTACCAAATCCAAATGCCCATAAGGAATTCTCGCAGCCCCTAGTCGTTTGCTCCTTCCTCGAGCCATTTGTCCTGCCTAAAATGTTGGTAGGGGAGGGTGAGATTCTAGAGAATCCCAGTAGGAAACAGATACCAATATACATGCAAGATAAGTGTTTAATGCATGACATGCTTGCATCACAATAACTCGTGCTCATATAATGATATATCCGCATACTTAATGTTTCAACAACATACTCATGGCCATAGCATAAATAGAAATAGAGCTTCAATCATTCATATATGTTTCACATAATCAAGCAAAGCAATAACATGCATCAATACACAAACGCAAATATCAATACATACAGGAGAGGTAAGTTCCCTACACTTTTTCTTTCTACGTATACTCTTGCATCGGCTACTCACGATCCGAGCGGGTATCAAACCATGATCAAGGCAAATACCCAACCCTATAACCAAATCAAGGACATAGGGTCATTCTCTTTTCCAAATTCTCATTTTCATAACACTTAAATTTGGTTATTATAATTGACCTTTAAGAGGCCACAAATGCCTCTAATAAAAGCCCTAAAAGTTTGGGAAACAATAGGTCAGAAAGCTCCTTTCAAAAACTCAAAGTGCTAGAACACAGGGGTTGGCCGCAGCCAGCCCTTCCTTGGGCCGTGGCCAAAATATGGTCAGAAGGTCACTGGCCGTGGCCAGAATCAGGTCAGAAAGGTTTGGGCCGCGGCCATGAAATTCCCTGATTCTTGGCTAAAATTCTAAAATTCATAACTAATTCTAGAAAAATAGAAATGAGGTGATTCCAAATACAAATAAAATGTATTTAAGTTCTATTTCTAGGAAAAATATGTACCATTACTGGAAATCACCAGAATTACACAAAACTCAACACTACTCTAAAACAGAGTTTTGTTTCCATCCCAAACTTTGGACAATCATATCTCCCAGAATACTAAATGAAATGACACAAAATATGTCCATTTTAAAGCTTGGGATGTAAAATTTAAGACTAGAAAGTTTTGGAATTTCCCAACACCATTTGGTCATTCAAAAAGTTCGTGCAAACTGACTACCCCGACAGAGTTCACACAAGACAAATTTTCCAACTTTTCTACCAAAGTGTTCAATGACTCCAAAATCAATAACCAAACCTATTCCCATACAATTTCTCACAAGGAACACAATGGTAACCTCAAAATGACCAAAATCAAAACTGATTTACATGCCCTGTTTTGCTCAATGCACAAAAACCAACACAAAATAGCCAAACTTCTCATTTAAGTTCAATACAATTCTATCACTTCAAAATACTAAACAAGACACCATTTCCATAACAATAACATACCTACTCCCGCATAACCCTAAATCACAAAAATTAAGGCACAATTTCTAGAAATTCAAGGCCTAATAAATGGCCACAAAACTTATATGAAAATGAAGCTTTCACTCACCTCAACAACTTTCCTAAAGAAGTTCCTTGATTCACCCAAGTCCATAATTTTGTGAGAGCTCAAAAACCACCAAATGACAAATCTAAAACCATGAAATTGAAGCTCTCAATACAAGGAACAACTTTATAGAAGGGAGTTTTGGCATTACAGGTCAAGATCATACCTTTTTCTCAAGCTTTCCTTCCTCCTTTTCATTCAACAATGGCGAAAATGAAGAGAGAAGAGAGAGATGAGAGTGATGATGATGAAGCACAGAAAATTCTGCCTCCTAGTCGATTCTATGCATATAAAAGAGAGGGAGAGGGAGAGAAAATAATAAAAAAATGGCCATTTGACTTTTCCAACAACTCCCATCATCATATAAGCTTGCCAAGTGTCTCAAATCTATTGGCTCTCATAAAGTAAGTAACCAAATTAGTTACTCTAATCCCTCCATTAGCCATTTTAATTTCACATCTCACACCCTCTTAATTAGTAATTAATTTCTTCCATTAATCACTAATTTAGAGCCATTCTTTCAATTTTCCCAACAATTATGGCATATTAATTAAAATTGCCATATAACACATAATTATTCCACTTTAACTCCATGATTATCCTCAATACTATCATTAACCTCTAATTAAAAATTTGGGGTGTTACATAGGACATATTTAATTGTTGCATTTTATATAATCGATTGTCTATTACTATTAAGATTCTTTTGAATCTCACCCTTTTTCAAATTAAAAATATTCCAGCATAGGACAACGGCTCAAAGGGGCGAGAGCATACTTACTGGCAATTGATGGTTCTGATGCTGATTAAACAAGATTATTGGTTATCTGAGGTCCATTTTTATTATTTCAACACCTGTAATTGCTATTCACACACCCTGTGGGAGATTCTTGTAAAATAATCATGCACATTTTATCAATATATCTATGTTATTCCTGTATACTGCTAAACCACGCATTGCTACTCTAATTAATATCATTGACAAGTAGTATGTAAGACGGGGTCTTGCACATCCAACCTCTTTTAAGGGGCCTAAATTCGGCCAAATAAGGAAAGAGAAAGAGAAAACCTGATTTTAACTTCACAAAATTGTTAGAGGAGAGAGGAGGAGTGAATAGTGTTATTTCCTGGACACCGGAGCCAATTCCAACTCCGAAATGCCGTTATCGTCTAGTAAGTTCTTTAGGAAATTTCCTCTACTCACTGTAAGGTTCAATTATATGGTCTCAAATTTCTCATCTGAGGTGTTTTGTGTCAGTTAGTCTGCTAGAGTGCTACTAGAATTTTGAACCAATTGTAGAAACGCGAAGAGATAAGCCTCGACTTTGTTTTGAACTGATTACTTCGTGTTTTCATTGAGTATTTCTTGACTCTTGTGCCCCCTTTGATTTTTGGCCAAGGGGAGTTTTTGAAGCAAGATAATGTTTTTAATCATGTTTAAGGTGATATATGATGCTTGTTGAAGTATTAGGCTTGTTGGTAATTAAAAACACAAAGTTGGATTTTTGTTGTTTTGAGAGGCATATTTTGGTCAAGGGCAAAACTAGGAGAAAGAATTTGATTTTGGTATTTTTTTGAGTTTTCTATTGGATTTTACACGAAAAATTGTGCAGGAATAGGATCTGATTATTATTTTGGAAGACTAGTTAAAAAGCTCAAATACTGGAAACTTAGTTCACTAAGATGCCAATATGCTGTTTTGTCTGGCAGTTTTGTTGTGATGAAAATCTCACTATCCAAACTTTATCTAATGATGATGAGATTTTCCAAACTTAAGGTACACTTAAAGACCTTTAATTTGATAGGCATTATGAAGGATTTGAATAAGTATACTAGGAGTTATAAGTGTTTGAAGTTAAACCATTAAAACTGGTCAGATTTTGGAATCACCTTAATTGGATTTTCCTAGCTCAAGTTATGAATTTTCAAATATTAATGAAAATTCTGCTAGCTTTTTTGGTAATATTGCAAAAATTTAAAGTAAAGTGTTTTTGTAATAGAATTGGATTTTTAAGGGTTAAGTTAAGCATTTGGGGTAGCTTGAACCCATTAGCTACACATTGCGCCTAATTAAGTGACCCTAATGATAACCAACATAAAAGAATGATTTATGAAAGAATTGGAATAAGTAATAACTCATCCTGTAAATTATAATTTATAGGATTTAACATTTGTCTAGGAACCTGAAGCAAGTCAATCGAGGTCAAGATTTGAAAAAATTGTCAAGTTGTAACTTATCCCTCACATACTATGTGATATGTTATATGATGTTTGTACCATTGTGAATTTAAAGCATCTAGATGAGAAGGTGTAACCCCCTACCTTGATAATCGTTAAAATGGTTTGAAAACAGTCATACAATAAACTTGAAACGAACAGACAATTCAAAACTTATTGAAAGTTCTAACTTCAAGATAGGGTTCAGTCCTATGATAAAGTGGGTTTTCAAAAATTTTTTCCAAGACCAGTTTAATACGGTCTCACATTCAACCTTCGAATATATTTGGCCTGTGCAATTTGTTTCCATTTATAAATATCAAAGTATATAGTAAAATTCCTGACGACTCTAGGATTCTTTTCACTGAAAGAACTATAGGGTATATTAACCCATTTCAATTCCCATATCGAGGATTACAAAACAATGCACAATTCTGTGGTGGGTACAACCACCTCTGCTACATTGAACTTAACTTATATCATTCACAGTATATACATTTATCCCAAAATTACGATAACCAACTAACAAAAACTTAAATCTCCTAGTCGGGAGCACTAGTCACCCTTATTCCCCTGGTTCTCCTTGGATCCGCTTGCCCTGGCTGTAAGTTAGTCATTGGAAAGAGTGAGATTCATACAAATCTGAATAGTAACATTTCATGTATATGATATTAAACAAAGCATGTAAGCAATTATCATAAAGTAACAACAATCATAGTGATGTGTGATGTAATATCCCAATTTAGGATTAAGGGCTAATGACTCTGATATTGATTGTAATTAGTGTAATTAAACACTTTTAGAGAAATATGATGTAAATTTGATATATGTGCATTTGGTGATTAGAGATCAATGGTTGAGATTTGTTGCATATGGGTCGGGATCCTGTGCATTAAGCTTGTGTGAGCTTATTGTGGAAGTGACAAGATGGTGACATGTGGCATAATGTGAACCATTGGATGTGGCACAAAAGGACAAAACATCACTTTTTCTCTCTTTTCTCTCTCCTATTCGGTTGTATGTTGGGAAAGGGAAAGGAATACTTCATCATCATCATCTTCCTCATCACCTCACCATCTCTCATATTCTCTCTCTTCTTTCTCCATTTTCAGAGACCTTGAGCAAGGGAAGAGAAAATGAAAGCTTTGATTTTGGGTGAGTAATGGTCCTTTTTTGTTAAAATCCTCTTCTCTAATGTTGTGCACCTCATTAAATAGTGTTGATTTGGGTGTTGGACGAAATTGAAAGTTAGAGAATCAAGATTTTGGATTTGGCAAAATGAAGAGGTAGGCACTTGATGCATTTTGATATATATGTTATGAGTTTTGGATAAGTTTGATGAATTCTGGAAATTTGCCCTAATTTATGGTTATTTTGGAATTTGAATTTCATAGTAATTAATGTTTGGATTAGTTCATTGTGAAGTTTTTTGGGTATTTGATATGGTTTTGATATTGGAAGTGATTTGTGTGAATTTGGGAATTTTGTGTGTCATAGAAACCAAAGGGTATAAATTGTGTTTAGAATGGTATTTGGGTGTTTTGGAAGTTGCCAATGTGTTCCTTAGGCATGAGTAAGTGTGTATGAGCTTTGTGAGAAGTTTAGAAACCATTGGGATTGATTTTGACCATTTGGAAAATTTCTATCATGTGCTGCGTTTCTAGTCTCTGATGCACAACACTCGAGTGAGGGAAGATCATGCTCGAGTGTTGTGTCTATTTTCCCTTTTCTACCTTGAGTTTTGCCTGGGTTCTATGAGTGGAGCTCGAGTGCATTTTTGTAACCACGAGTGAAGTGGGTGGTCACTCGAGTGAGAAAGGGATTGCTTGAGTGATGGTATGAGTCTAGAGTTATGTTTACTCTCGGGTTGTCACTCGCTGGCCAATGCTCAAGGGTGTGATCTGACACTCGCGAGTGCAGGCCTCTCACTCGAGTATTGGGGGGTATGCTCGAGTGAGCTTGTCCCTCTGATGTTTCTTGTGCTCTCGGGTTCTCACTTCTTGCCTTGCACTTTTGGTGACTCGAGTGACTTTGGAGTCATTACCCGAATGCAAAGCTATGTGCTCAAGTGCAGTGAGAACTTTCTGGCCATGATGGTTGCTCAATGTCAAACACGAGTGAGAGCCGTTCTCACTCGGGCACGAGTATATCATCACTCGAGTGAGGTCATCTTCACTTGAGTAAGCCAGTCTAAAATCACTATTTTAGCTTTCGAAAAAGGGGTTTTCAGGGTAGTTTTCCCAACCCTTTAGGCATATGTTAGGCCTCTAATAGTCATCTAAAGAGTCCTAAATGATAACCAACTCAGAGTAATATGGAATAAGTGTTTGGAAAAGAGATTGATGGTTGTTCCTAACTTGGTCTAGGATTTGATATCTACCAGATGCGTGAGCCCACTGTGCCAAAGAATGTCAGGAAAGATTCAGGTAGTAACTCCTCTCTTATACTTTTTGTAAATGTATTGTATGTTTGCCTATAATGCGTTGTGTGCTACCACTGCTTTGAGATGCATTGAGATATATGGTGGAGCATTGTGCCTTATGGAGCTTTGTGCATTATGGAGCATTGTGCCTTGTGATACGTTGTGCATTGAAATACCTTGTGCTTTGTGATGCTGCTGGCATAGTGATTACCGCGTGAGCGGGCATAGTGTTTGCAGCGAAAGCTGTCATAGGGATTACCGCGTGAGCGGGCATAGTGCATTATGATACAGCCGTGAGTGCTGTCATCTGTGGTGCGAGCCATGGATCATTGTGTTGTTGATGATACTGGTGAACATGATACATTACATGCCTTGTGTTTATATATTGTATGAGTGATTTGTTACTACTGGGATTCTTTTGAATCTCACTCTTTCCAAATAACTAACATTTCAGATAGGGCATGTGGCTCGAAAGGGAAGCGGCCAACCAGGAGTGGTTAGGGCTTTAGGGACATTTTGTATTTTAGATATTGGTTATCTAGTTGGCTTTTGGGATTACTGTATGTATATGAGATGCATATAGTAAATTTTGGATATGTAATCCCTATCTTGGGAAAACTTTAAACCCATTCTATATATAAGTAACCCGGAGTTGCCGGGATTTTGATTACACACTCTGATATTTATTATGTGATTTATTGGCACAGGTAATTGTATTTGAAAGTGAATGTAAGACCAGATGAATTCTGTTTTGAAAGTTTTGTTTGGACACCCCATCTCTTGGAGATGAGTGATCCTAAATGTGATTTTTGTATTATTGGTCACTTAAATTTCATAATCCAGATATAATTACCGTGAGAGGGTTACATGTGACTTGCATCACAAACAATAGCTCTCACAACTGTATCCACATGATGCGTGACTTTTGTCACAAACGACAGCTCTCATGGTTGTATGCACAATAACAACATCTCTCATGGCTGTGGTGTAGTAACGACAACAATCACTATTGTATGCACAATAACAACAACTCTCATGGGTGAGGTGCAATAACGATAGCTTACGCTATATACATAATCGGCATACACAATAGCAATTTGCATGCGTCACAATTCAATGATAAGCACATACATATAAAGCATTACACATGATATAGGAGAAAGAGTCACTACCCTGGTCTTTCCAGTCTTGTTCTTGCACAGATTTCTTAAGCTCAAGGTAGATATCGAATCCTACAATAAGAATTATGGATGACAGATTATTATTTAATCCAATTTTTCTTTAATTCAAACACTCAAGTTGGTTATGATTAGGGACATTTAATCAAATCAAATAAGGAGTTAAAGTGATCAATAACATAAAAGACCAATTTCTAACCTCAGAATTCAACAATATTACATTATTCCATTACATCTTCAATTTTCGCACAAGTGACCAAATCTACCAGAATTTTTCATCAACTTTGAAAAATCATATCTTTATGTACAAAAATTGAATTACAGTGATTCTAAAGGCTATGTTACCCTTATTTAGTTTATTTTCAAGAAAAAATATCACACACAGCCAATTTGATGCATAGCCTTCCTAGATTTGCCATTTATTTCACACTGCCAAAATTCAACCTAGTTTTCATAACCTAACTTCAGGAATCCATAACTCCCAGTGTACAAATCGAAATGATACAAATGGCCTATCAAATTAAATATTGATATGTATACTTTTATTCTGGAAAGTTTCACCTTCATTAAACATAATTTGGTTATCCAAAAACACCATAAAATCAGGGTACCTTGCTAGAATCCTGTTTGGCAGAAAATTCAGCTTTGCATTTTCAGTTTCAATGACCCAAAATTCACAACCCAGGGTTATTCCTACACCATTTTTCATGTAGAACACAATGGTAATATCAAAATGACCAAATTTCCACTCTTTTTACATGTCCTATTTTAACCAAAAAAATCAACAAAATTTTAGAAATTACCAAACTCCCAATTTGAGCATCAAACTCGTGTCATATGGTTTCTAATCATCATAAAACACCAAATACATAACCAAAACACCATGACTTCTCCAAACCCTAACTTGGACAAAATCATGGCAGAATTACACATGTCAAAATACTCATTCAACCTATACAACCCATAGCTTAAATTGAAGCTAATACTCACCTCCTGCTCCTCCTTGGCTCCTTTTTTTGATTCTACAAATTTTGTTCTTGGATGATGGCTCAAAACACCTCCTCTTGAAATTCTAAAACCATAGAAATGAAGCTCTCATCAAGAGGAACAATGTTTATGAAGGACACTTGAGCCAAAGATGAGGTTAAGAAGGAGAAAATCAAGATCAAAGAGCTCACATTCACCTCGCTTTGCCTCTTGAGCTTCTTGTTCTTGTCTCACTTTCGTAAATATCTTTCTCATTCTTGCTCTCTTGAGTTGGCTGAAAATATGGCCTTAGGAAGGGATAATACTCTCTCAAAATATTTTTCATCCACCTCCTCAAAATACTATATTTTATTATAAATCAACACATGCCATATTCACTTGATGTCATCATCTTTTATTTGGCCATAAAGGCTTGACCAAAAAGTGCCTCTTGAAGGCTGCATGTCCACT
This sequence comes from Inga laurina, assembly GCA_963855925.1. Lineage (NCBI taxonomy): Eukaryota > Viridiplantae > Streptophyta > Magnoliopsida > Fabales > Fabaceae > Inga > Inga laurina. Next base: position 35,146,891 of record OY979709.1, on the reverse strand, counting down.
AATTTCATCGTCTCTCTCCTTCTTCATGTCATATGTATTATGTCCTCTTGAAGAGGAAACAATGGCTTCTTACTTTAACATTTTTCCAGTTCCTTACATATTGCTTTTAGCATGAGATTTTTGACTTTTCTTCCTCTTGTAATACTTAGTCACAATTGAGTTCCCTCCTTCCTCTCTTCAAGTGACGTAAATGGTGCTCCCAAAGTGACCAAGCAAGCTTCTTCAATTATCTCTTGGAAGGTTACACATATTAGCCTATAATTATTGACTTTTCAAATGGAAAAGTGAAGAAGTTTATCATTTAAATTCTCTTTCCTTCTTCCTATGGTCTTGAACGTTTTTTATCAAGGAAAAAGGAAGGGAAATTAATTTCATTTTCTTCATCATTATCTTTACTTTTTAAGAGCAAATCTTAGCCCTTCATTTTGGTTTCCAACTTTAACCTCAATATCAAGTGGCAATTGTCTCTTTTGCCCTTGATTATGGCAATATTATTTAGATTGCCATTAACTCTTTATTTGTTTCCTTTCTTTCTCTTCCATATGTCATTTACCCCTTCTTCTCATGTTCAAATTAGGCCTTTGGTCATTTTTGACTTTAGGCTAAAAAACTAAGTAGTTATCTCAAGTTAATCGGAACTAAAGTCATAACAAAATTTATGAGGGTAATTTGTCATTAATCCCACTATCTATTATGTAAATTTAGTCGTTGAGTACATTTTGGGGTATTACAGAAGGGCTCAGGCCCAGTAGAGTTTCCCAGCCCTGTGGCAAGGGATAGTTGTCCTTGAATTGGTAACTTTATGCTTTTAGCAAATCATAAATTTATCTCTGAATGTTGAATATGTTGCTTGTATTGAAACTTTGGTTGACATGGCATGTTATATGTATGCATCTTATATGAGTGATATCTGTTACTACTGAGATTCTCTGAATCTCACCCTATTTTTTCAAAAACAAATTTTTAGCTCGAGCAGGTAGTTCTTTAGGCAAGAAGGTAACCATGGGTGAATGAAGTGAAGAACTTAGAATTTAATTTTCCGTTGGTTATCTATTTATTTTTGGAAAATTGTACTTAAATTGTATTTAAGTATAGTCAGTCCCGTACTGGCAAGCTTGTAGACATGTAAGTAGCACTTGTATATAATCGAACACATAGTGACATCCAAATCGGAAGTGGACAACTGTCCATCTAAGGCTGTTAATTAATCATAGTAGTTTGAGTTCCAATAGAGGACATATTGGTAAAAACTCTGTTATAAAGAAATGAACCTAAAACAAATGGCTTAAAATGAATCATAAAATAACATGAGACCAAATCTGAAACAATTTCTGAAAATATTTTTGAAAACTCAATCAAGTGCAGCTCCACACTCGGCTTGAAGTTGGGACTCCCGCTAGTTACAAAAGATTGACGATCTCCCTTTTTAAAGATATTATTGCACTTAAGCAGTCCATAAGCTTTAAAAACGAGGGTGTTAGATGAAGTTAGGACTAGGAAGATTGGGCATCCTTAAGGCGACAAGATCTGGCATCGAGGGCACACACAGAGATCATGGAAGTTGGGGTAGGAAGATCGGGAATGCAAGCACAGATCTGGCTATATGGGGTGAATGATTGAGGAGTAATATGATAAAGGGTAAATTAGTCAATAATTTTAGCTCCCCTCCAAAACCCCCTAATTTGGAAATGAGCCAAAATAGGAGTGTTGGAGGGGAGAGGATGGAAACTTTAGGGTCCCCTTTCCTCAAAAATTTTCAAACTAAATGAGGGCTCATTTTTCCTCCCTTTCCATCCCCTCCCCTCCAACCAAATAGGCCCTTAAGTACTTTTAGGGAATTTAAAAAACATATAAATACATGTATATTCAAGACGGGATGGGATTAGGAAGTCCCATTCCCAATCCTGATCTTGATCTCAATCTCGATTATATTTTTCCTGATTTTGAAATTTTCTAACACCAAAATTTTCGGGATGGGATTTGCCCAGGGTTAGAAAGGGGTAACTAGGTCGGGAAAATGTTGAACACCCTTAATTGTAAACATGATTTCTAGAATTAATTTTAAATTAATTGTGATTGGTTTTAATAAGTTAATTAGCCAATGCTTATGCCATATGAGTTCTTTAATGGATTAGGTGTTATTGAACTTGAAGATTTCCCATTACTACTATAGAAATCGTGACATGTGACAGTTATTATTGGCCATAAATCATAGTTCTAAATTGACATATTTATGGGTGTTATATGCTCAACACAGATACATTATGGTTTCAAACTGTTATTTATTCCTGACCTATTTAATGGTTCAATATAACACCCATTATAGATTGAGTCTTAGTAAGGCCATGATACTGACAGTGCTGTGATAATAATTAATGGGCACACGTGAACAACTGTCATAATATATGGTAATGCTTGCATGATACATAACGGTATCATATTGATAAAGGTTATTTACTTAGTAACATGTATAACGGTTCTTATGTAAGAGCCATTACTTTTAATAAAAATAAATAACGATATCACGTAGACAACCGTTTTGTATTTAGTACATAAATAACTATTTCTAAATATGAACCATGAACTTTTATATTAAATGACAGTTACTATATAATAATGTGATGTATAGATGTGAGACTCTTCAAGTGATAGTTTCTGAGCTAGTTGGACTTGTCTGTATATAATAGAACAGTACCTTTAACATTGAGTAGCTATGTAATTCATGATAGATCAAGACATTCCAGGCTTTATGGGGAGAATCAATGACAAATGTTGACATATATATGTGATAATATGATTTTTGACATATAAATTGTGTGTCTACATGGGAATTAACCCTAGAAGCTAAGGCTGAGGGGAAAATATACAAATATGCGTATAAGAAAGGACCCATTATTGCTTACCCCTTCTGGCCTTTCTTATGCGCATATTCGTGTTTTTTTCACCTAGCCGTTACTTTCTGGCTTAATTGCTAAAGAGACACAAGGTATAAGTGATGAACACTTACATTATGAGATATATAGGGTAAGAGTGCAATTGATTCCAGCCACAAAGCATAGAAAATCTTGATTCATCCCTAATTGTATAGCTACTCGATGTAGGAAGTACTACTCTATTAGATAGAGTCGAGACTAAGTAGCTTAAAAACTCTCACATTGAAGAGTCTAAGACTTATCACAATGTTGAATTTTAAGGCTTTTAACTTGGTACTAGCTGCTCGATATGAAAAATAGGAGTGGAATCTTCCATTAGAGCAATAATGGGTTTTCCAAAAAAAACATAACTTCACAAAAGCCATTTAATATGTCACCTTAAATGCTTTATCACATCATGACTTCACAAATGCTGTAGGTATTGGCTTGTTCATGTTTGACTCTCAATACAACTGAATTAGTTTATTCATCACATACCTATTGATCTTTTTGAAGTAACTTTTGGAGATATGTATACTCCAAAAAAGAATAGGCATTTTCTTAGGGATCCATATCTCTTGAAGTTACTTTAAAAAGGATCAACGAAGAAGGAACCTTCAGTTAAAGCAATGGGGTTGACAACTTCTTGTAATAGAAGAGGAACCTTCGATTAGAGCAATAATGAGTTTTCCAAATAAACATAACTTCACAAAAGAAATTTAATGTCACTATGAATGCTTTATCGCATCATGACTTCACAAAAGTTTTGAAGTATTCACTTGCTCATGTATGACTCTCAGTACAATTGAACTAGTTTATTTATCACATCCCTATTGATCTTTTTGAACTAACTTCTGGAGATATGGATAATTCCAAAAAAAGGAGAGGTATTTGCTTAGGGATCCCTATCTCCAAAAATTATTTCAAAAAGGTCAATAAAGTAGGAGTCTTCAATCAAAGCAATGGGCTGACAACTTCCTATAATAGGAGAGGAACATTCGATTAGAGAAATAATGGGTTTACTTAAAAATCATAACTTCACAAAAGCAATTTAACATCACCTAGAATGCTTTTTCGCATTGTGACTTCACAAAAGCAACCCAATTAGCCGGGTTGAACACTACCAACAATAGGAGAGAAACCATTAGAAGTGAATGCAGAAAATATAATGTGAAATAGATGAGGGAAATCATAACTAGACCTAGCTGGGGCTTGTGAACAAAAACAACTTACGCCACAATCCTTGAGATAAGGGTCAAGTGTATTCATTAGCACGGCTATCACTGAGGAGTCAAACAAAGGCTTTTTATGGTAGGATTCAACTGAAAACTACTCCGGACGACTTAAAATGACAATAGAAGTTGTAGGGTGAAGGTGTTGGTGGGTTTCATTCAAACAGACTAAGTATCAAGTGCATTCTGTTTCAGATGTTTAAATAAAAGAGGAATGATAGGTTTTTTGGGTTATCATGCCTAAGACTTTATATCACAGTTTGTTCGTAAGAACTGTTATTTATTTGTTTACATTTATCAAGTTCTTTATTAATAAATTTATTTCACTTTTTTTACATGATATTTGAATCAGTGATGGGTTTTACTTAATAACCATTATGCATTTTCCTTTTTTTTTTTTTAATTTTGGTGATTGATTATGCAACCACCATGTTACAAACAAAATAAAAAAGGGAAAAGTATAACAAACTAAAAATAAAAAGTTATGGAGATGTTTTAAGAATATGATGCATCATTATATTCTTTCTTCTATAGTAAATTGTCCACCTTCTCATTCAAAGAGCGAACGGGAGTAGTAAGTTCCTTCAAATACTGGTCCATGTGTCCTTGCTCTCTAAGTAAACCTGAACCAATGCTTGTTGGTAGAGGGAATTCATCTTTCATTTTATTCCTGGATAATGAAGCAGAAGTTCTCTTGCGTTTGTCCATAATTTTGGTGAAGAAGAACATAAGCTTGTAATTGGCTATGAGAAGTGGTATTTAGTTTTTGAATGTTTATATTGAAGGGTTTCATGGATTATCAAGCCATAGTATCCTTTAGATTTACATATTATTATATTTTATTTATTTTTGTATTCATTACAGTCGTTAATAAAGAATAGTATAAGAACTATTATTTATTTTATGTCTTCCACAAGGTGTTTCATCTTGGCAATTGAGCTAGAGAACAAAGAAGAGACTGGATGATGAAAAAAACATAGTAAAAACAATGAAAATGTGGGGTTTAATTAATAGACATCTAGAAGGGACTTGAAAAAACCATCATTGCATGTACTGGAAGTTGAATATGGTGTAATAAAATGGCACTTGGTTCTCTTGATGATCATCGAATAATGAGGAGGCACCCATAGTCTACATGGTGAATAGGGAAGATTTTGAAAGCTTTAATTAGGATTTGTTAAGTTAGAATCATTAAGTATATTTGCAAGAATACTTTACAGTTTTTAGTTAATAAACGTAAATTATTAAGTTTTTTTTGTTAACTTTATTATTAACTTAGAATCATTAAATTAGAATCGTTAAATACATTAGCAAGGATACTTTATGGTTCTTAATTAATAGCTGTGAATTATTAAGTTGTTTTTTTATTAACTTCATCTCTCTCCTCCAATGATGAGGATGAGGATGAGGAGGAGGAAGAGGAGGGAAAGCAAGAATACTTTACGTTTCTTAATTAATAACCATGAATTATTAAGTCGATGTTTTTGTTAACTTCATTTTTAATATTTAAAAAAACAATGATGATGTTCAATTATCACCACCACTCTCGTCCTCATCCTCATCCTCCTCTTCATTATCTTCCTCTTCCTCATCATCGGAAAAGGAAGATAAAGGGCCTAACAGCAAGTCACATTCAACGTCATTATGATGAAGTATGTGGTTCAACTTCCTGTTCATCTTGTTGGCATATGCCATGAGATGCCTTGTGTGTGGTCAAGGCTTGCCAACATTTGCATCAGAGCCTCCATTTTAGGAGGAGGAGGAGGAGGAGGAGGAGGAGGTGGTGGTGGTGGTAGTGGTAGAGAAGGGGGTGGCAGTGGCAAACGAGCTCCCTAGGAACTTAACATGATGAAGGAGGAGGAGGAGGCTGATAAAGAAAAGTAGTAAAAATCACAAGGAATAGGTGAGTTTAAATAGAGGTTTAACGGATTATGAAAGGTTAAGAGTTATGACTTATGAAGGACTAATGGATTGCGAAGGGTAATTATAAGTTGAGTTATGAAGGTCTAATTGGATTCTGAAGGGTTGTGTTATGACTTATGAAGGTCCGATGATGTTATGAAGGGTTATGAAAGTGCTAGATGACGGTTCTTTCTAAAGACCGTTATGTTTTGTATTCGCTAATATAAGGGTTGGTAGACAAATCGTTTGTAAGTTTTACATGATGGTTGTCTCATAAGAATCGTTATATGTGTCACTAATTAAATAACGGTTATTAACACTGTTATTTTTGTATTTTTACGAATTCCACCTCTCAATACATCACGTTACACATATTTAACCATTATGTTTTACCATTATATATTCTCGTGTGACCTCTTTCTTAACATACATGATGTTTATTCGTTGTAACCATTATTTATCAAGTGTTATATGCCTGAATCTGTAGTACTGCATGATTTATTTAGGTAATTAAACTTATTAATTCCACTATTTTATTCATCTCCTTTTGGTCTAATTAATTGATTTAGGCTAAGAAAGTCAACTCTATGTGAATCCTACATTATTCCTTTCACTACACTTGAAGTATACCTTCGTTGCTTTTCTTATTTGACTTTTTTTAACTGTTAGTTTATTTCCTTTGCTTAGTAATTTAATTCCCATTTACAAATAAAACACTCAAAAATTGCATTTAAATTCATTTATATTAGTTTCATTCTCATATAGGTTTTAGAGTCATTTGCATCTTGCATTTGGATAGTAGTGTGTTACATTCTAGTTTAAGTCCATTCCACTAAATTTTTTATCACTTAAATTCAATTCTAAAGAAAAACCCACAAATTGATCCTTTTGAAAATGACATTGGTTGCCACTATATTGTATTAGTGGGTCCTAGTTGAATTAATTGTTTTAGCGGCAAAAGCAATATCAGCCCATATCTTCTTTTTTGACAATTCATATTCTTTATTCTATGGTTTTGAAAAACTGGGGCTTTCACCATTTTTCCGTTTTTGAGCATTCTTCACCTATTTCCTTCATGGTAATTGTAATAGCCTTAAAAATAAAATAAGATAATTATTTGAATTCCTAGTTAAATAAGTTATTTAATTATATCATATATTATGCATAATTATATTATATATTAGTTTATAAGTCAGAAAACTTAGTTTGAAAAAAATGATAAATATAAATATTTTTAAGTAATTTAATTAACTTCTTTAATTTGTTTAAAAAAGTCAACTGGGTCTCATATTTAGGACCGGAGGTAGTAATTAAAACCATCGAAATATTATCTAACTGAGCGTAGATCCTCTCAAAGAAGAATATAAAATGTTGTGTAATTGACTTCATCATATATAGTGTACCAACAAGGACCGGATGCCAAATCCTCCTGTTCTGTCGTGTACAGATTATACCCTCTTGTCTCCACCACTGTAATACCCCGAATTTTAAGACTTGAGGCTAGAGAATAAGCCTGAGATTAGTGGATTGCTAAGCCCCGGTTTAGCAAGATCCCAAATTGTGATTAAGGGTTAATGACTCCAAAAGTAAATGCCATTAGTGATAAATGGACCCTTTTGGAGAGTATGATGTGAACTATGATTCGTATGCAATGTGAGCAGTGCCAAAACCCAATATTTAAGTTCAATCATGGATTAATATCTAAATTGACTTAAAATATAGGAAGGGCGCATATTGTGGCTAAATGGAAAAGATAAGATGAGTTTTGTGGTGATTCAAGAAGAATTGTCATAATCAAGGGCAAAACGGTAAGTTACCGATCAATTAATCAGTTACCGAAGAGGAAACTCATTGGTAACTTGAAGATCAATGGTTGAGATTGATTTGTGATAGATCAAAAAGGGTGGAATCATGTGTATGTGTATATATGTGAGCTCATGATAGGTGGAGCAAATGTGTGACAAGTGGCAAATTGTGAACCCTTGGATTTGGTCAACATTTTCAACTCACTCTCCCTCTCTCCTCTCTTTTTCTAGATGGCCAAATGAGCATTTGAGTGCCAAAATCAGATCATCATCCTTATATCATCCTTCTCTCTCTTGTTTCTCCATTTTTGTCCATAAAGAAGTGGAAAGAGAAATTGAAAGGTGAGGTATTGGCCTATTTGTGGTCCTCTTTAGCTCAAATACCCTTCTTTAATATTGTTCCGAGTGATGAGAGCTTCATTGCTATGGTTTTAGATTTGTGAAAGAAGGTGTTTGAGAGCTTGAGAAAATTGGAAAGATGAAGAATCAAGGAATTGGTTTGGAAAAGAGGAAGAGGTGAATATTTGAAGCCTTTTGATCTAAGTTTTGTGATTTGTGGAAGAGTTTTGTGAATTGTGAATTTTGCCCTGATTTTGTGGTAATTTTGAAATGCATGAATTGTCATGTGTTTTGAGGTGCAATTGGTGTTTTATTATGTTATATGTTCATTGGAATTGGTTTGAATTGGTTTGGAACTTTGGAAAATAAAGAATTGCAATGTGATTTTGAATTGTGACTTGTGTTGACATGTTGTGATTATTGGTGAAACATGTTAATGGTGTAACCCCCTCACGATAATTATATCTGAATTACAAAATTTAAGTGAAATAGAGACCAATAAAACAAAACAACATTGAAATCCCTTATCTTCAAGATAGGGTATTTCAAAAAACAGTTCAGAATATAATAATCTTGGTCTCACATTCACGTGCGGATATAATTACTTGAGAAATCAAATTACATAATAAATATCAGAGTGTAGAAACTAAAATCCCGACAACCCCGGGTTTATATATATAAAATGGGTTTAATGTTTTCCAAATGGGATTACATGTCCAAAAGAATTCACTATATACATACAGTAATCCCAACCAAAACAGATAACTAACATAGACCAAAATTAATGTCCCTATAAGCCCTAACTGCTCTTTGTTGGCCGCTTATCCTTGGAGCCACTTACCCTATCTGAAATGTTAGTCATTTGGAAAGAGTGAGATTCTAAAGAATTTCAGTAGTAACAAATTATTCATACCACACGTAATCACATAGCATGTAAACAAATCACCACATAATCAGCAACAACATCAATCACACTCCACCCTCATCCCTTTTACCATTGGGAAGGCACACCGTCCTAACCCGAACCGTTGTTAGCGACTCAGGGATTGTTGGTATGGAAGTGCATACGAATAGCCTTATGACTCACATATTGCCTTTCGGCCCACAAATAGCCTTTAGGCCCACAAATTCACAAATATCACACCCTAACCTCATCCCCTTTTACCGCCGGAAAGGCACACAGCCCTTATCCGAACCATTATTAGCGACTCAGGGACTATTGGTATAGCGGTGCATTCACAATTTCACAAATCTTGCAGCATACGAATCCATCACAAATCAATGATTTATCACACATACAATGTATTACATAAGGTATAAAGAAGGAGTCACTACCTTGTTCTTTCCTGACGTCCTTTGGCACAGTGGGCTCGCGGGTATGACAAATGTCAAAGCCTATAAACATAAAAATCAAGAATGGAGGATTAAATTCCTACCCCCAATTCTTACTTCCAAACTCTTAAAATAGGTCACATATGAGTCCCCTAAATGGTTATAATAAGCTCAAAGAGAACCTAAAAGGATTGGTAAGTATTAGGTTGGAAATTACTTGCAAAATCACAAAATGCTGAAAATAGGGGGGTTGGCTGCAGCCAAGAATCCTCTGGCTGCAGCCAAAACCCGCACAGAAGGCTTTTGGCTGCAGCCAAGAATTTTTGGCTGCGGCCAAAACGCGCACAGAAGGTTTTGAGCTGCAGCCCAGATTTTTCTGCTGCAGCCAAGACAACTTTGAAAAATCATAACTAATTCTAGAAAATTTGAAATGAGGTGATCCAAAAGCCAAATGAAATCTATTGAAGTTCTCTTCCTAGGAAAAATATTGGCCATTACTGGAAATCACCACAAAACTACATAATCACACAAATCTCATCACTACCCCAAAACAGAGTCCATTTTTTACCTCAAAATTTGGACAGTCATATCTCCCAGTTCCCAAAATGAAATGGCACAAATTATATGTCCTTTTGAAGCTTGGAATGTGAACTTTAAGACTGGAAAGTTTCATAATTTACTGACATAATTTGCCCAGTCCAAACGTTCACACAACCTGATTGCCCAGGATAGACTTTCATTGGACAACATTTCAATTTTGCACCAATGCTTCCAATGGTTTCCAAATTCATATCAAATACCATTCCCACATAAATTTGCACAAGGAATCCATTGAAATCATCAAAACAACCCAATTCAACCTCCATTGACATGTTACACAATGACCACCACATGTCTTAGCAAGAACTCAATCAAACCACCATATTGAAAACCAATCCAAACCAACATTCCAAATCAATTTCAAATGCTCAAAGACACACTATGACACCACTTTCACACTAAACACTAACCAATTCACACATTTCAAAATTAAGCCAAAATCAGGGCAAAAATCCAAAATCCTCATAGCTAAACCAATTACCACAATAAATATGTCAAAAGGTTCCAAATTCTTACCTCTTCCTCTTTCCAAGACTAGTTTCTTGATTCTCAACTTTTCATTTTGCTCCAACACACAAACCACCACCTTTCCAAATTTTGAAATCACCATATTGAAGCTCTCAATGAGATGCACAACATTAGAGAAAAGGATTTGAGCAAAGGAGGACCATTACTCACCCAAAATCAAAGCTTTCCCTTTCTCTTTCCAAGCTTGAGTTCATCGAAAATGGGGAAGGAAGAGAGAGAAAATGAGAGATGGAAGGGATGAAGAAAGGATTATGATGATGTACCACTTTTCCCCCTTGCCCATGCTCAAAAACGCATAGGAGAGAGAAGAGAGAGAAAAAAGGTGGTTTTTGTCTCTTATGCCTCATCCCATGGTCCATAACATTGCCATATGTCAACATCTCAACCCTTGATCTTAAACACCACACACATTTATACTAAATTCACATCTCATTTCTCCAAAAATATTTAATTACACAATTACAATCAATACCATTGTCATTAGACCTTAATCACAATTGGGATATTACAAATGGAGTGTGAATTTGGTTGATTTGGTATTTCCAATGAATTCCTTGTGAAATTTTGTGTGAGAATGATGATTGATATGAAAATTGGACCATTGGAAGCAAGTGTGCAAAATCTGGAATTCTGTCTTTCGAAACTCTGTTCTGGACAGTCTGCTTGTGTGGAGGTTTTGAATGGGCAAATGGTCTCTAAGAATTCTGAAACTTTCCAGTCTCAAATTTCACATTCTAAGCTTCAAAATGGGCATATATTTTGTGTCATTTTGTTTTGTGAATTGGGAGTTATGGTTTTCCAAAGTTTGATGTTAAAACTGGGTGCAAATTTGGAACAGCAAGGGAATCTCGTGTAATTCTGGAACTGTGTGGTGATTTCTGGTAATGGATCATATTTTTCCTATGAAGAGAACTTAAAGAGCTTTCAATGGTCTTTAGGATCACCTCATTTCAATTTTTCTGAAATTAGTTATGAATTCCCAAAGTTTCCTTGGCTGCAGCCAAAAGTTCTTGGTTGCAGCGTAAAAGTTTCTGTGAATGTTTTGGCCGCAGCCAAAAATTCTTGGTTGCAACCAAAAACCTTCTGTGCACGTTTTAGCTATAGCCAGAGAATTCTTGGCTGCAACCAGCCCCCATTTTCAGCACTTGGTAATTTTGAAAAGTGATTTCCAACCTAGTTCGTCTCAATGCTTTCAAGCTTTTGTTGAGCTTATTATTAGACACTTAAGGGACTCAAATGACAACCAACTTTAAGTGATATGAAAGTAAGGTTTTGGAATAGATAATAACCCTATGTCATTGCTTTGATTATAGGGTTAATATTCGCCCTGGTCATGGTTCGATATTTGTTCTAATCGTGAGTAAGCGAAGCTGGAGCATACGTGGAAAGATCAAGTGTAGGGAACTTACCTCTTTTACATGTATTTGATTATTGGTGTATTGATGCATGTATTGCCTTGCATGATTATTTGAAACATATATGAATGATTGTAGCTCTGTTTCTATTTATGCTATGGCCATGAGTATGTTGTTGAAACATTGAGCACGCAGATATGTCATTGTGTGAGCATGAGTTATGTATTGCAAGCATGTCATATATTAAATACTTATCTTGCATGCATACTAGTATTTGTTTCCTATTGAGATTCTCTAGAATCTCACCCTTCCTACCAACATTTTAGACAGGGTACGTGGAATCGAGGACGGAGCAAGCATTCAAGGTCAGTAAGGACTTCCTTTTGGGTTATTTGAGTTTGGTAGTTGGTTATTATTGCTAGTTGGGAGAATTGTATTTGATTTGGGTGTATTTAGAGTTGTATACGGTTGGACTCCTATTCGGATATGTACTTGGAATGAGAATTTGTGTAATCCTCTATTTGGAAAATTGTAAAGAGCGAATATGCCCTCTAAAGCTTAGATTAATGTAAGGAATCCGGGATTGCCGGAAATTTATATTGTGCACTCTGATTGTTACACATATGTGATTTATCTTCGCAAAGTAGTTATATTCAATATGTGAATATAAGACCAGGTCAATTTGCTTTTGAAAAGTATTTGTAAAAACCCTATCTCAAGGATGTGATTGTGAATGATTTTTGTTTATTATTGGTCTCTATTTCATTTTAATTGCATGTTTTGGATATAATTACGGAAGGGGTTACAACCACCACTTGTTTAATACCCCCAAAAGATGGCATACACAGAAACTCAAAATAAAAAAAATAGCATATATACTAAACAATCGCCTAGTATCATATCCATCGTCTTCATCATTGATCCTAGAAATTCGCGATGTTTGCCTCAGAGATTCTTTCATTTATAACAACACAGTAGTACATTTTTAGCGAAGCCTCAATAATTGGTGTTTGTTGAGGGCTTGACACGGGTATATGTATAATGACACAATAAACAAAGAATGGTTAATGTGAGGTGTGAGTTTCAAATACTCCTAAAACTGTACTACTGGTAATATATAACTAGATATATATGAGATGCAAGGTGTGTTTGGTTTATTCCAAAGAGTGATTGGATTGGTAGGTGGGTGTTAGGCACCCTGATGGGGGTCATCACATCTTTAAACGTACACCACCTTTTTCCCATTATATATATTTGTTCCCTGGTTTAGGTGTCACTCACTATATTAACATCAGCCCAGGCCCCTTTCCATATTCATTTTAATTAGAATCTCATAATGCTACGCCTTTAATTTGCCTCTGATGATCTCTGATTAAACTATTTTTGCCAATGTACCTAACTCGATCGGCCCTTAAGCTTTTCCACTAGCCCAGGACCCAGGTCATCACTTTTACAAGTTCCAGTACTGTTTTAGGATTTTAGTTCTCACTTCAAGTTAATATCTTAAACATACAACAGAAAGAGAAGAAAAGTTAATTTTGTACTGCCAAGCTCGTGACAAATTAATTAATATCCTTGCCCCTGAACTTCGAAATGGTAAATAACGTAATTTGTTCAACTCATCTCTGGATTTTTTGTTACCCTTTTGGAAGAAAACAAGTCCCAAAGAAACTGAGATACGTGGCAGAGAATGCAGTTAATCAGTTCAGTAAGCTTAATGATGGAGTTAAGGTGCAAGTTATTACACCTGTCCATAATTAATGAGAAAGAAATGTAAACAGGCTTTTGCTTCATAAAGGCTTAAAACCTGCACAACCTTTTTTAATTCCATTTCCTGGTGACACAGAGCGTGTTGGTAGGTGGGTGGGTGTCAAGAATAAGGACCAAGAGCCTTATAAAACAGGACGTACACGTACAAAGCAACAAATAATGCCTCTCTGCCAAAGGCCATTTGCGTTAATTAGTTTATATAAAGCTGTATCCGTGCAACTAAACTCTCATTAATGAATGAATCATCCCCTCGTGTGTCCAACTTCATCATCGACATCGAGGGTTTTGTAGGGTTTGAATCAAATTAAATTTTGTTTTTAAAAAAAAGGATACAATAATTAAGGTTGTATATTTTGTCCAGTCTCTCAGACGATGATGCCTCTTGTTACTTAGACATGCATTATGATATCATGTTAACCTGACAAAACTCTTATAATTAGGGCACCTGGAAAAAGGCCCCAATATTCCCAACCAACTGATTAATCCCTCATAATCCTCTTTTTCCTACATAATCAGTTAAATTAATTAGGGATTCCGTGTTATGCTGCTTTGATCAGTGCCCAGTACTGTATGTATATAATTCTTGATGAAGGTAAAGCAAACATTATTAGTTGGCCACGTTATAAATTAATATGACTATATCATTCAAAGAGGCGTTGATGAGGTGTCCACGATTTAGCCCAAGAGATTGGTCCATTCCATCGAACATATCCAACCAAATATACCGGAGAAATGCAGGCAGATTCTCTTTTTGTTTCGAAAGAAGGAGCATTCTGTTGCCGAGTAATATAAATGGTTTGGATTTTCCACAAACATATATATTCATTTCATTTGTTTTAATTTTTTAATAATTTTATTTATTGGAGACAAAAGGCAAATCAGATGAAGAGTATTTTTTACTGCTGCTTCTTCTTCTTCTTCTTCTGAATAAAAAAAATAATAAACGAATCAGAATAACCTTATGTATACCCACAGTAAATCCATTCAATCTTACCAACAGAGCCATGGACTCCCTTTGTTTCTTTGTTGTTTAGGGAATACTCTAATCATCATACTTGGGCTAGTGGAAGGTCTAGATGCGACGCCGTCGCATTGGATTTTTCGACTTCCATAGCCAAACTTGCTAAATCGCAGGTTAAAGACATACACCCACACCTACACTTATTCATATGACTAATTCTCCAATGATCCGACGTTGGGTCAGGAGTCAAAGGATTTAACCTTCGATCAAGATTAATTCTTTTATGCTTGGCTGCTTCTTGAGAAATATAGTTATCAACTATACATTGACTAATTGCCTTATAGGTATAATGTTTAAGTTGAACAAAGTCTCTTAAACTAAATAACCAGAAATTACTGATTATATACTTGTCTATATAATTAAAAGAATTTTCAAATTCTTCTATAAATTCAATTAAATCAGAACTAAGCTTGTTTTCTATAATAGTTTTATAGATTTTAGGATATTTTCAGCTTACTAGACATAACTCTTCAACGTACAAGTTGAGATTACTTATGCTTTCCTTGGCTAAGAACATAAGTTCTAAAATTAAATCTTTCATATTAAATCTAAGGGACTTATTCCTTTATCATGCTTCGAGTTTAATAATAACCAGGATTATAACATAATTAAGGGATTAGGATTTATCGGGTCCAATACGTCTTTCGCTATTCTTTTCATCTTCTTCACTTTTCTGCTCCAGCAACCTCTCGGTCAGCGATCTTGCCCCAAAACGGCCTCTTGCCTTCACAGGCTCTGCCTTTTCAACCGACAGACCTTTGAAGACTTGGATATTTTTCATAGAATATTTACTTTCCAGTTATCCGCATGATTTACTCCCTTAATCTCTCTCCTCTCGGATATTATTATAGAAGCATATTGATAAAGGGATAAGTATCCCTTAAGATTTTATTTGAAAGAAATAATATACATTGGGTCAGGGAAAAACAAAGTACATAGCTTGTTGTTGCTATTCGTGCTTTGTGGAAAAAACCCTGATTGCCTTATATAGACTCTCGGCTAACAAGTATCCATAGTTTTATAACTCAACTACAATTACTTTTACATAACCCTAGTTATCAACACTCTGATTACACCTTATCAGAATCTTGGGTCACTTTATTTTTGTCTTGTCCTTTTGCTAATAGGTGGCCGAAAATCAGTGATTGGTGGCCGACGAAGAGAACAACTGTGATTATTTTCTTTTTTGCACAAGATAATACAGAGATTTTCCTTGACTTTTTTGCCCGAGCATATCTGATTACTCCGGATCTTTCGGCTAAAAGCAGTGAGCTAACTCATCACCCCTTTTTTCATCTGATTCTTTTTCTGACAGTAGACTACTACCGCTTCAGTGATGTGGTAGGTCATGCTTCACCACCATCTTCAATGATTTCATCTATCTCGAGGAGATAAGGAATATATCCCGCTGCTCTTTAGAGATAAACATAATCTTCATTGAATTCAGCTTTCAAATCTGGTTGACTTTTCTTGATTTTCATATTTATCTGCTCGATTTTTCCAACCATCCCTACGTGACAGATGTATGGTCCTATAAAAGAGAACTCGGGTGGAACTATAGTAAACTTGGCAAATTTTATCTTGGATGGTCCAATTTTATCAAGCTCTTTAAGGGCTAGATAAATTGGTTTGGTAATTCTTCAACCTGGGTACAATTTTCAAAATAGGCTAAAGACAAATATCCATAATTAAACACAAGTTTAATTATTTCCTTGGGTGCTCCACACAATGCTAAGACTTTTGGATAAAAACTTCCATAATCTATAGCAAAGGTTTTAGTGGATTCTTGGTTATTTCCCATGTTCATAAGGGTAACTACTTGATTATATTCTAATAAAAATTGCTCTCAGTTTTTTGTGTTTTCTGGAAGTTCAAGAAACTGTTTCAAATGTGGGGGGTAACTGTTTTGCTTTTTCGGCAAAGGTAAACCCTAATTGAACAGTTTTCTTCTTCAGTGCCCGCACAAAATTTTGTCCAAGCAATTCTCGAGTTAGTTTTTTTCCAAATCATAATTAATTATTTCCTTGGCGTCACAAACTTTTGTCTCAATTAAAGTTTCAGTCTTGGATTCTGATTTGTTGAGTTCTAGGTTTTGTTGCCTTTGTTCTTTGGATGAGTCACTGGAACCCTGAAAGGAGGGCTTCTCTTCATCCCCTTTGATTGAGTCATTGGAACCTTTAATAGATTTAGATTCCTTGTCACTTTTCTTGGGTGTTGCAGAAGACAAAGCATCTGACTTTTTCGCTTCCAATATTTTACCAGGAAAACTTTTCTCACTTAAACCAGAAGAACTGGCTAAGTCATTTTTAACTTCGCTTAAAGGACTGGAATTCCTTATGAACTGTTTTAAATCAATTCTAAAACGAAGCAAAATACTTCTTTGAAGTTTTACTTGGCTTTGAAGCTTTGAAAGCTCCTCATATAACTTGTTTTGAGAGCCTAGAAGAGACTCCAACTTGGCTTCTTCTTCTTGGATCTTTTGGATTTGATCCAGAATACTAGTCATGGAATTGATTTCCATATCGACTAAGAAAATCTGCAAAAATATTATGAATTCCTTTAATAATAACAACTTTAAAAGAATACATACTAACCATGCAGATAATTTGGCTCTTCTCTGGCTAGCAATTGAATCTGGACATTTATTATTAATAAATGCTTTTACTTGGGTATTATCTGTTTCAACAGTAAACTCTTTACTGACAATCCAGATTTCAAACTTCTTGATTATGTATTTTACAGCAAGAGGTCTTTCTCATTTATATCATAATTTATCTCTGCTCCTTTAAAAGTACCTGAAGTATAAGATAAAATTGGATTTATGGGTTCTTCCCGCTTTCGCAGTACTGCTCCCCAATAATAATTAGAAGCATCAGTTTGTAAAAACAAGTCATCCTCATCTTTTGGCAAAGGTAGAGGTTTTACTTCTTTTTTAACAAACTCTTTAATTTTTCTAATCTCTTGGATTTCTTCTTCTACCCATATAAAGGGTTTATCTTTTCTAAGCATCTTTTGTAATTTTCCTCGAACTAAAGCCCCATAGGGAATAAAGTTTATGGCATAATTAAGATGTCCAAGAAATGACATAAGCTGTTTCTTATCTTGGATTTTATCCGGAAATATTAAAATAATGAGAATAATATTGGGTTGTAATTATACAACTCCTTTGGACTTAATAGTTAGGCCTAAATATTCTATTTGGGCTTTTCCTATATCTGCCTTTTTCTTGGATAACACTAGTCCATTTTCAAAAGCTTTACAAGCAAAAACAAACAAATGTTTCCTATGCTCTTCCGAGCTTTTTGAAAATATTAGTATACCGTCTATATGAACCAAAATAAAATATCTATAAGGATTAAAAATCTGGTCCATTCTTTCTTGAAAAATAGCAAGACTTGTTTTTAATCCCATTGGAAAGACATTCCATTCATAATGTCCATTAGGTACACTAAAAGCAATGCACTCTCTTGACTTTTCTTCGAGTTTGATTTGATAAAATCCTGATTTGCAATCAAATTTTAAAAATATTTTTGAATCTTTGATTTTATAAAAAAGAACATCTTTTCTTGGGAGAGGATATGTATTAGATTTCACCACCTTATTTAAAGGCTTATAATCTATTACAAATTTCGGTTCTCCTCTTTTTTGTTCTTTATAATTTCTTACTAAAAATCCTGGGCATTTCCATGGACTTTTAGAAGACCTTATTAAGTTTAAATTTAAAAGCTTTTCCATTACTTTAGGAAAATCTTCTAAATCTAACTTTAAATATCTTTTTGGTTTTTCATAAACCGAAACATCTGTTTTTAATTCTATTTTCACAATATAGTTTTTTCTATTTGCAATAGCTCTTGGATTTTCTTTAAAACATTTTTCTAATAATTTTTGAAGATTATCCGATAATTGAAACAGATCGGATTCTTTATTCACCATTAATTCACCACGTTGAGCTGTTAAACTTTGAGTGTAATGATGAATAACTGGAAATGTTAATAATGTAACTTTAAAACTCGTATTACAGTGAGTAATAAAGTATACATTACTAGCACCAAAACTTACAAGCTTAAATGCTTGTCTTAAAGCTCGGATTCCTAGAATAAAATCACATCCAATATTTGGATAATAATAGAATGTGTTTATTCTGAATTCGATATTTCCAATTTGTAAATAAAGGTGTTTATATCCTTTATTATATTGGTTTTCTTGGCTATGAATATCACTGGCTGTGATTGAGTTTAATTGTATCAAACTTGCTTGTTTAAATTGGTGTTTTACCAAATTAATGGTACAACCTTAATCTCAAAGACAATCATATCTCTTAGCTCTATGATAGACCTTAATATAAGGTGTTTTTCTACCTAGATTTTGGGATTTTGAATCCATTTATTTCTAGGAAACTTGGATGAATAATAACTTGATTATTGTCTATAAAATCTTTTCATAAAAGGATCTCGGATTGTGGATTAGTCATTAATTCAAATTTTTGAATTAAAACTAATTCTTGATTATTATCAGTTAAGAAGGTTATTCCTAACTCAACTTTTTTTTCAACTATCTCTAAGGGCCTGTTTGGTTTAAAGGGAGGGGATGGAATGGGAGGGGCTCATTTTCCATCCCCTCCAAAACCCCCCAATTTGGGGCGAACAAAAATGAGGGGATGGGAAGGATTGGGAGCCCCTCCTTTGGAGCCCCTCTCTCCAATTTTTCAAACCAAACAAGGGGAGGGGCTCATTTTTCATCCCCTCCCATCCCCTCCCCTCTAACCAAACAGACCCTAAGGCATTATAAGTTCTTGTCGTTTCTAGTCTTATAGGCACAGCATGGGATATTAAAGAATCTTTAATATGCAAATATTGAACTCCTATATTAGTTACACAATTTTGTATAATTCTTTCATTTTTAATATTTATTGGGACTTCATATTTACTATTTTCCCCAATTTCTATTCTTGGATTTAAATTGGATTGCCTCTTGGTTATAATTCCTAGATTTCTTATTATTATTGTTCCCTGATCGACTGATAATCTTGGAATATTTCTCGGATATGGTATCAGAGTTGTCTCTATTGAGAGGCTTCTAATACAATTTCTTGAGGTATCATCCTATCATTTGTAGGGATAGGTTCATTTCTCAAGAAAGAACTAAATATTGAAGGGATCATCACCCTTTCTTTAGACTTTTGACTAATTTTATGATATTCTGTAAATGCATACAGAATCTTGGATTCTATAGTCATGACGTCACTTCCTTCCATCATGTCTATACCAGAGAGCTTATAACAAAGTTTTAAAGCTCTATGTTTATTAGGTTCTTGTCTTGTTAAACTAAAATTTGGTTGGATTACAAATTTCAATTTCTGATAGATTAAATCTCCTAAAACAATACCTATCGTGGCATGTTTTATGTTGGATATAATCCTATCATCCATAAGATATACTTGAATTAGACTACTAATTCCAGATCTGAAACAAGCTTTCACTAGAATTTATATTGCTATTATATAAATATTTTGAATTCTTGGGTTCTTGATTTTTGCAAGTTCTTCTTCTACAATTTCATTAGTCAATAAGGGTATATCAGTGTACCCAGAGGTGGCATGATTTACACTTATTGGTTCCTAAATTTTTCTTATCACAAAATATTGCAATTTATGTTTCTTAAAAACATCTTTTATTTATGTTTCTTAAAAACATCTTTTAAGATCTTGGTTTTGAAGATATTTGATGGTTCTAAATCAAATTCTTCCTTTTGAATCTTGGATGCTAACTGACTATTGAAAATATGGGTTTCACTAGTAATTTAAATCAGATTCAAACTCGGATTCACGTTCACTTGTAATTTCATAAAATGAACATTCATTTTCAGAAATTAAATATTCTTCTTCTTCACAAGGGTAAAATCCTTGTTCTTCTAAAGTTTCAAAAACTTTAGTTTCTTTCTTTTTCTTGCTTTATTAGGGCATTCATTAGCATAATGTCTTTGTTCTTGACAAATATAACAAGAACATTTCTTCTTGGGTTTATATTTACTTGTCTTTTTTCTCTAATACCCGTATTTTGGATATTTCTTATTGGATATTTTATAAACCTTTTCACGTTTCCATTTTTTTCTTTTTTCTTTTTCTTTCATAGAATTGTGGTCTACAACCCCATCGCTTCTCGAGTATTTGATCACAACACAAACCTTTAGTTTGTCTCTATTTTTCTATCTTTTTATTCATTATATGTTTTAAACAAACATCTTTGAACCCTTCTTGGCTAAATTTTATCTTTTGTCCTAGGGTATCATTTTTTGTTGTATTATACTTATTATTATAATAAGCATAATAATCTTTTTCTATCTGAGAACCCCATGGCTCAGATATCTTCTGAAAAAATAATTTAGAATATATATCATATTCTTGTACTCCAAGATCTCCAAATCTTCCTTCATAAAAGATGTCCTAGAAATTACATATGTATTGCTCCAAATAACATGGAGAACACATTGCTAACTGATTAAGTATTCTAATAAACTCTTGAGTTTTTCTATTACTCCATTCTTGGATAGATTCTTGTCTCGGATCTCCTACCTATTCCCAAAGTATAAGATTCTCTTTGGTTGCTAATTCTTGGATACTAGATGATGATCTAAGATCATTTTTTACTTCAAGATTTACTAATTGAAAATATTTATCAGTTTGTCCTCTGGTAGTCATCATTAAGTAATCTAATGCTTGTGAAACACTAAATTGCTTAGTGATTGCTACTATAGTATTTTCTTTTATCCATGCATTTATTTTTGCTTCTAGATCTCTTTCACAGTCTAGGTTTAAAATAACTCCATTGGGTCTTACGAATTCCATTGGGTTTTCACTAGGCTCATATCTATAATATCTGTAATATCTTACATATGAATTATAATTACTTGGTTCTTGATTTCTTTCAACATTAAAATTTTGTTGTTGAAACCTTGGATTAGACGACTGTCCTTGTTCTATTGTTGATTCAATAGCTTTCATATCTAAAATTAATTGATTAGTTAATTCTTAACTTATCTCTTCTTCTTTATTTCAAACTGTAAGAAGACTCGGTTTCTGAATATTCTTCTATTGAAAGTTCTAAATTTTTTGTATCTATTAAAACTTTCTCTTCTTTATAACTTGAAATAGAGGATTCTGATTCATCTTCACTTTCTTCTTCTATTTTAGCTTTTAACTCTAATAGAAGTTTTCTTTTCTTTTCTTCAGCATCTTTTTCTTTTTGTCGAAGTTCTCGTCTCTTTTTCCTCTCAGCTTTTCTTTTCTCTTTTCCAGCTAAGATGGCTCTTAACTCTCTATTTCTTTATCAACAATAACACTTGGAATTGCTAGTGAAAAAGGAGGAGGAGTTTCTCTTGTCTTAAAGAATGTTTTAGTATTCTTACTACTAGATGTTTCTTCAATTTTTTCTCGGGTTAATTCAGATTCAATTTTAATCTGATCACTTATTAACTCAAATTCTTATCTTAAAATCATTAAATGATTTTTTATTGGCTCTAAATTAATCAGTAGTCCTTGATTAATTATCTCTAATTTTCTAGTCTTGGAAATTTCTTGTTCTATTTCCAATTTCTTATTTTTCAAACTAATGAAAAATAAGAATAATCGGATAACTTTTCTTTTCCTTTATCTTCTTTCCTAATTTTATAAGGTTTTTCTGAGCCACTATGTTGAGTAGTAGGCTTTGATACCACTTTGAGCTGCAACGCCGTCGCATTGGATTTTTCGACTTCCATAGCCAGACTTACTAAGTCACAGGTTAAAGACATACACCTGATATAATGGGCCCATTATATTGTTTTACCCAATATAATGAGCCAATTTACTAAACATATATCTGATTACAATGACATACATGGGTAAAACAAAACAATGTAGTGAAAACTTTAAAGAAAATGTAGAGATAATTGATGAGGAAAAAGATAAAAAAATGTTACTTGAATTGAACTTCAAAATTTTAAATTAGTGATTTTCTATTAAACTAAGATGTCAATTGCTATACTCTTATAGTCAATACCTATACTCTTATAGTCAATAAAACTGATTTGGGATTTTGAAGTTCAAGTAACACTTTTTTTTTATCTTTTTCCCTAACTGATACCTAAACTAAGGAGCATCAAAGCATGTCTAACTATTATTTTATCATCATTTAACATTTATTTTGATTTTTTCATTTCTTGGAAATTAAAAACAATGTGAAAAAAATATAGTGATGGATTGGATAGCTAGATTTATTGGATTGGTGCCCCACACAAATAAAATAAAATAAATAATTCAAAACGTAATAATTATGGGTCTCACATTCACGTGCGGATATAACTACTTGAGAAATCAAATCACATAAGAAATATCAGAGTGCGGAAACTAAAATCCTGGCAAACCCCCAGGTTACTCTATATATTGAATGGGTTTACTATTTACCAAATGGGGATTACAAATCAAAAATTCACTATGAACAATTTATATACAGTAATCCCAAATCTACAATAGATAACCAACGATCCCAAAATCCTGAATGTCCCTAAGAGATCCTAACCACTCCAGGTTGGTCGCTTCTCCTTCGAGCCACTTGCCCTGTCTGAAAAGGTTAGTCATATGGAAAGAGTGAGATTCTAAAGAATCCCAGTAGCAACAAGTCACTTATACAATATATAAACATAAAGCATGTATGTTCATCATGTTCAGCAGCTTCACAATGATCTCTGGCTCGCGCCACATACGACAGCACTCACGGCTGTAATCACAATGCATTATGCCAGCTTTCGTTGTAATCACTATGCACAACACCCGCTTTCACGGTGAACACTATGTAGCAGCAACACGAAGCACAAAGCACCACAAAGCATCTCAAAGCACAATGTATCACTAAACAGTAGCAGCAGCATCTACACAATGAATGACAGACAAACATACAATACATTTACACAAAGTATAAGAGAGGAGTCGCTACCTGAATCTTTCCTGACAATCTTTGGCACAGTGGGCTCACAGGTTTGGCAGATATCAAATCCTATACCAAATTAGGGACAATTGATCAATCTCTCTTCCAATTACTTATTTCCATAATACACTAAGTTGGTTATCATTTAGGACTCTTAAGAGGCCACAAATGCCTCTAATAAAAGCCCTAAAAGATTGGGAAACAATAGGTTGAAGGTCACTTTTCGAAAACACAAAGTGCTGGAACACAGGGGTTGGCCACGGCCAGCCCTTCCTTGGGCCGCGGCCAAAATATGGTCAGAAGGCCACTGGCCGCGGCCATTCACCCATGGGCCACGGCCAGAATCAGGGCAGAAAGGTTTGGGCCACGGCCAGCCACTCATGGGCCGCGGCCAAGCAATTTCCTGACTCTTGGCTGAACTTCGAAAAACCATAACTAATTGTAGAAAAATCGAAACGGAGTGATTCAAAAGCCAAATGAAAGGTATTTAAGCCTTCTTCCAAGGCAAAATATGGCTCATAACTGGAAATCACTACACAAATACAGAATTACCCAAAACTCAACACTACTCCAAAACAGAGTTCTGTTTCCATCCCAAACTTTGGACAATCATATCTCCTAGAATACTAAACGAAATGACACAAACTATATGTTCATTTTGAAACTTGGGATGTGAACTTTAAGACTGGAAAGTTCCATAATTTTCCGACATCATTTGGTCATTCAAAACTTTCGTGTAAACTGATTGCCCAAAACAGAGCTCACACAAGACATATTTCCAACTTTCTACCAAGGTGTTCAATGACTCTAAAATCAATAACCAAGCTTATTCCCATACAATTTTCCATAAGGAACACAATGGCAACCTCTAAAACATCCCAAAACCAATCTAACCACAATCAAACACTATTGTCTCTATGATTCACACAATGTCCAAATTCCAATCAACACAATTCCAAACTTCAAAACTATCTCCAATACTCAAATATCATCATAATGAACTATTTCCAACATCATACACAATGAAACTCATATATTAAAAAATGGACATAAGCTAGGGCAATTTTCTAGATTTTCATAAACTTATCCAAAAATCACAAATAATATATCAAAATGCTCAATATGCCTACCTCTTCACTTTGCCAAATTCAAAATCTTGATTCTCACACTTTCATATTTCTCCAACTCACAAATCAACACCTTTCAAAATTCTACAACCACCACAATGTAGCTCTCAATGAGATACACAACTTTAGAGAATAGGTTTTGAGCAAAGGAGGAGCATTACTTACTCAAAATCAAGGTTTTTTCTTCTCTATCCAAGCTTGCTTCAGCAAAAAAATGGAGGAAGAAAGAGAGAGAAAATGAGTGAGAGAGATGATGAGATGAAATGATGATGAAGAAGCTTTTCTTTCCTTGCCCATTCCTCTTGGCCAAATAGGAGAGAGAGTGTAATACCCCGAATTCTACGACTTGAGGCTAGAGAATAAGCCTGAGATTAGTGGACTGCTAAGCCTTGGTTTAGCAAGATCCTAAATTGTGATTAAGAGATATTGATGCCAAAAGTGGAAGTGATTAGTGATGAATAAACCCTTTTGGAGAATCCAATGTGATTTGAGTTTCGAATGTGATGCGTATGTGTTGTGAGCAACGCCAAAACCCTGTATTTAAGTTTAATTATGGATTAACCTCTAAATTGACTTAAAATAGAGGGGAGGGTGCATTGTGAAATAAAATGAATGAGAAAATGTATTTGGTGGTGATTCAAGAGGAATTGCCATAATCAGGGGCAAAACGGTAAAGTTACCGACCGATTGATCGATTACCGAAGAGGAAACTCATTGGTAACTTCAAGATCAATGGTTGAGATTGAATTGTGTAATAGATCAAGGGGTGGAATCCCATGTGGTGTACTCATGTGAGCTCATGGGAGGTGTGTTGAGATGTTGACACTTGGCAAGTTTTAGGCCCTTGGATTGGTCAAAGTGTCAAACTTTATTTTCCCTCTCTCCCTCTCACTTTTAGGTCGGTTTTGTCATCCCAAAAACTGATTCTCTCTTCATCATCTTCATCTTCATCTCTCTCCTTCATTCTCCATGGCGCCATGCTTAAGGGGAGGAAAGAGAAAATTGTAGGTGAGATTTTGGTTTGCTTGTGGTCCTCTAATGCTCTAATCACCTTCTATAAAGTTGTTCATAGTGATGAGAGCTTCATCTCTATGGTTTTAGATTTGTGAGAGGAGGT
The DNA here is from genome assembly GCA_963855925.1 of Inga laurina. Lineage (NCBI taxonomy): Eukaryota > Viridiplantae > Streptophyta > Magnoliopsida > Fabales > Fabaceae > Inga > Inga laurina. The sequence continues at coordinate 35,120,891 of OY979709.1, read as the reverse complement.
GTTTTGTTGCTTGAGCAAAAGTGGAAAGATGAAGAATCAAGAAATTGGTTTGGGAAAGAGGAAGAGGTGAGTATTTAAAGCCTTTTGATCTAAGTTTTGTGAATTATGGTTGAGTATTGTGAATTTCGAATTTTGCCCTGAATTTGTGTGATTTTTGAAATGCATGAATTGCCTTGTGTTTGAGTGGCAATTGGTGTCTTGATGTGTTATAGAGCCATTGGAATTTGTATGAGAACTTGGAATGAAAAGAGTGGCAATGTGTGTTTGTGTTAGGGTTGTGTGTTGACATGTTGTGAATCTTGTGGAAACATGTCAATATAATGTGAATTTGATTGATTTGGTGTTTCCAATGGATTCCTTGTGCAAATTTATGTGGAAATGGTATTTGGTGTGAATTTGGGAACCATTGGAATCATTGGTGCAAAATTGAGAAATCTGTCCCTTGAAGTTTTGTCTGGGCAGCCTTGTTGTGTGGACGTTTTGACTGGGCAAGTGATGTCAGAAAATTATGAAACTTTCCAGTCTTAAATTTCACATCCCAAGCTTTAAAATGGACACATAATTTGTGCCATTTCGTTTTGTCTTCTGTGAGTTATAGCTGTCCAAAGTTTGAGGTCGAAAATGGACACTATTTTGGGACAGTCTTGAGTTTTGAGGAATTCTGTATTTTTGTGGTGATTTCTAGTAAAGGCCAATATTTTTCCTGTATAGAGGACTGGAATAGCTTTCATTTGGCTTTGGGATCACCTCATTTAAATTTTTGTGGAATTAGTTATGATTTTTGGAAGTTCAGCCAAGAAACTGGATTTTCTTGGCCGCGGCCAGCGGATTCTGGGCCACGGCCCAAATGTTTCTGGGCAGTTTTTGGCTGTGGCCAGTGGATTTGTGGACCGTGGCCAACCCCCAAAAATCAGCATTTTGAAATTTTAAAAGGTGAACTTTGGTCAAGTGTTTCCCAAGCCTTTAGGCATATGTTTGGGCTTTGATTAGCCACCTAAAGGTCGTGAATGATAACCAACTTAAGTGTTTGAGAGTTAAGGAATTGGAAAAGGGATTAACCCTATGTCCTTGCTTTGGTTATAGGGTTGATGTTCGCCCTGGTGGTGGTTCGATGTTCGTTTTGTTCGTGAGCAGCTGTGCTGGAGCTTACGTTGATAGAGTGTAGGGAACATATCTCTTTTGCTTGTATTTGATATATGTGTTAGTGTGTTGGTGCATGTCTTAGCTTTGCATAATTGTGTGTAATTTGAAGCTATATTTCAATTTATGCTATAGCCATAGGTATATTGTTTGAAGCATTGAGCTTGCAAATTGTCATTGTGTTATCATGAGTTGTGTGATGCAAGCATGTCATGCATTAAACATGTATCGTACGTGCATATTGATCTTGTTATCCTACTGAGATTCTTTCGAATCTCACCCTCCCCTATCCACATTGTAGACAGGGAAGGAAGAGTGAGGATGGTACAGGCATTCAAGGACGATGAAGACTCCTTAGAGTATTTGAGTTTGGTAGTTGGTTATCATAGATGTTGGGATAATTATATATGATATGGATGTATAATTGAGTATGTATTCGGATATGTATTTGAGATGTATATTTGAGAAGACTTTGTGTAATCCCCATATGAGGGCTTGTATGGGCGAATGTGCCCTATAAAGCTTGAGTTCATATATGGAAATTGGGATTATTATATTGCGTTCTCTGATATATTTAAATGTGATTTATCTTTGTGTAGTAATTGTATTCGGAATGTGAATGTGAGACCAGGTTATTAATGATTTTGAAAGGTATTTATGAAAACCCCGTCTTGTATATGGGTTTGTAAAATGTAGTTTTGTTTGTTATTGGTCTCTATTTCACTTTAATTGCGTATTTTAGATATAATTACGGTAGGGGGTTACAGAGAGAATGAGGGAAAAAGAGAAATTTTGTCCTCTAGTGGCTCATCCAACAATCTCCATAATGCCACATGTCACCATCTCCTCCCTTCCACTATGAGTTCACATAGACACAATACATAGGATTCCGACCCATCAATAATGAATCTCAACCCTTGATCTCAAATGCCACACACATTAACACCAAATTCACATCATATTTCTCTCAAAATATTTAATTTCACAAATTATAATCAATCTCAATGCCATTAGCCCTTAATCACAAATTGGGATATTACACACACCCTATTTATAGTAGTTTAGAGTGGCCACTAATTAGGAAACGTGTGCACTCCTTTCTGCCCTCCAAGATAGTAATTAAATTAACTAATGGTGACTTGTTCCTCAATTAACAATCCTATAATTAATACTGACTTATTACCCAATCTACAATTAATGCTGATTTTATTCTTATTTGATTAAGCTACTTGTATCCTAGTCAAATAGTCCGGCCCATCAAGGGCGGACTTGGATCCAAAGTCCAACATCTCCCACTCACACTTGATGGGCCTCCCATCATGCATCCATTACTCTTTCCTATTTCACACTTGGCGACTGCCTTGACCGCGTGGGCAAAAGTGTCTTCAAGATTTGGTGCTTGTGATATTAGAAATCCCTCATATCAGATCAGTATCCACGAACACCCTTTATGTATATATATATATTTGTAAGCTATATATTCATCACCTCAAATGCTCCAGATTCTTTTATACATATTACTCATAGCATATCTAATCCATCTCGAGTTAATATGTTGATTAACTCATATTGCCTTCCATGCACATAGTATCCGCACTTACAAACTACACATAGAGCTAGTAAGGGGTCGACCACAAACACTAGCACATCTTATGTATCTAGGAGTAAATCTTCCTTTTTGACTAAATATCAGTTCATCTTAACTTGGTCGCTTTCCTAGTTTTCACTCATCTAACCAAATCGAGTGTGATCATAGAGCTTTAGCTAAAGTAGCTGTCACCAAACCAAGCTTTCATGATGCTGCCTAAGTCTTAAGGGCATCGTGGAAGGATTCTTCCTTCCTAGGACTCACATTGTAGTGAACTAGGGATCTTTCACCTACATCCCATATTGCAGTCTAACTCTCAAGCATTTGCAGTATGAATTGCATGCTATGGTGAACGGTTTGTGGCGTACGTCAATTTCTTTCTCTTTCACCGTACAGACATTAGTTCTAAAATGTACTCAACATTCAAACCTGAACTCTCTTTTTCATAATATCTCTTTTTACAATCTCATTTATGAAAAAAAAAGTTCTTTTCCTAGCTACAGGTCTGTATGCATGCTTCGATCCATTTTATGTGTATATATACACATAAATCTCATCTCAATTTAACTAAGGTGACTCAAACGCAATGATTCTTCTTAACCATCTCATGGTGATCATTTGCTTGTCTTACCCTCCCATGCCCCTATAAAACATGGGAAGATGATTGTTCGTGTGAGTGAACCAACCTCTTTGGACTTGTACGACATACAAAATTGCAAACCTTATATGTATTTACACATTACATACATACTATTTCTTTTATCTTCATATAAAAGAAGTTCACGACTTTATATTTTATTTGCACCCCAAGATTTTCACTAACTGAATAAATATCAAGCTACGGGCTCATATAAGGGGAACTGCCAATATTCTGTCAGCAGAAGGTCATTGAACTATCGCTTTCCCTCTTTGAAAGCATATCTCTCATAGAGATATATCAAATTTATGTTTCTCCTTGCTTGATACTTAGGATCCTCATCATAAGATGCTATCATTGGGATCCTTCTATCCACCATTCATTCCCAATCTCTTATAGAAACTACTTTAGTCATATGGCACTTTGAATGATGGTAGAACACACTCTGTGTTCTCTTTCCATGGATAACAGAAAAAAATACTTTGTATATTTCCTTACTCCATTATCATTTTCCTAGGTCTTGTATTGGAGTATACTTTCAAAGGATAATTGTTGCCTTGACAACTTAATCCATGGTTATTCTCATAATCTATTTCACAGCAGAACCAAAAATAGCTTCCAAGTCCGACAAAAAATATTTGGCCTTATGTACACCAATTTGTACATTCATATTACCAACCATAGTCTCATATGGGACTCTATCCACTTTTTCTATGTTGGATTCCTCATAGGACATGTAACCTCTTTAGGTTTGTGCCCTTGACTTCAGGGGTGTCCATGGGTTTGTAGTTTGGCATCCTAAGATGCCTAAGGATCACACTTGTACATGTCTTAGGTGGTTAAAACTGTATCTTCCTTCTGAAATCTCTATTTCCCTTGTCATTCAAGATATTATTTGTTCAACCCATGGTTTTTCAACTCTGAATTTAAGGATTCTCTAATCCTTTATTCCTTTGACACCCTTGACACTTGTTTCAGCCAAACATGTCATTTGACAAAGGATGACTTCACAAAGTCACTAGATCGTTTGGCACTCATGTAGTGTTCTTCGATTATCTCAAAGTTGGTGAAACTTTCACCTTGTGAAACCTCATATACTACTATCTGAGTGATTGTCTCTACGAAGCCCTTAAGTTGCTTCATGTAAAGTTCATCATCCAATTTCCAAAATTTTCAAATTGGAAAGCGGCCTTCACATAATCTTAATGTAATTTCAAGACTAAGTTTGTTGTTATAGTCAAAATTCAGAGTTAAAACGCACAGCGGACAACCTTCCATTGTAGTACCCCTTAGTCACTATGTGTTTTAGGTTTTATGTGCCCCCAACATATTTGAGAACCTACTTGTTAGGTGACAAATTGCCTAAAACATATACTTGGCTAGTTCCAAAAAGAATCCAAACCCTCCTACATGACACTTTGCAATTCTTCTTAGCAGGTCCTTCTAGTGTCTTTTAGACACTTATAGGTAGTTATCATCACCTTCTAAATGATGAAGAGAGAATTTAATCCATTAGGTAATATATCCCCTTATAGCCATTCGATGGATGACAATTTGCTCTGAGGTGGATTTCATAGGATTCTTTTCCTATGTATGAGTGAGGTAATTCTCCCGTAATTTATCTCTTACCTCTTTCATTGTGAAAATGGTCTCAACCCTCCCACTTGAATCAGTGAACTTAGGAACACTTGGTTATTCCTTGTTACTGTAAACTTCTTAAAGAGATTCAATATAATTAATGCTCGTTTCCTGCTAGGAAATCTGGCATTTATAAACGTTGCATCCCTCGGCTCTCTCTCAGTCACTGAGCCACTATCATTTTCACTAATGAAGACATTTCTTTTCAAATTCTTAGGTAATCTCACAAAGAGCTACCTTGTATACCTTGACCCCAATCTTCCTGACTTATAGGAAGAATTATGGATATAAAGTTGCTGACCCTTATGGTCTTAACGAGCTTGAGCCTGATCTAAGGCCTATCCACGATTCATAGGGTAAGGTCATGACTGACATAAAGGGCATTTGGTTAAGTGTGAAGATAATAGTTGTGAGTTTACATACCAACATATGGCTGATAGTTTCACTTATGCCATTATTTACTTAACCATGTTAAGGAAAGGTCTATCTCTGCATTTCAACAACTCTATTATGTTGAAAGGGTTCTAGGTATTGATAGTTTCCTAACAATCCCTTTCTTGTACACAAAGCAGCTTGAACTAATCACGTGGGTATCCTTAGCCCTTGTTAGTTTGAAAGGTCTTATCCTTTAAGTTTAATTTATTCCTAACTAGGTTAAGCCATTATCTAACAGCTTCACACTTGCCAAAAAATAAGTAAACATAATTGTATTTCAAGAAAATATCCATGATGTTAATGAAACACGAAGCTTTATGTTTTTCCCTTGTGTTCATTTGGTTCATAAATGTCATAGTTTACCAATTGCAGAAGATATCTTCTCAAAATGTTTCTTTGTCTTTCTTGCCAGGTAGACTAAGTTGCTCAACTTACTTACATGAGTCTTTAGCACACATTATTTAGCAAATTCTCTTTTGCTAGTCTGATCATTTCTTTTTATCAATGTGTGCATGTGGCAAGAAATGGATTTATTATCCCTAAAAAGAAACATCAAAATCCAACAAAGGATTTGAGAGTCACAGTCCCATCGATCCTTAACTAAAGAGATAGCAAAGATGTGATTTTATTGGTTGCAATTGCATGGAGTGAATCAGGGTGTTTATCTATACAGAGTTAACATGAAAGTCACAATCCCTTGATTCTTTCTCTTTCTTACTTTGCATCTGACATGAAGCCATATGCTTCTGTGAAACATCCACTACTCATGTGGATTTCTACTTCTACAGCCCTAAAGGATTATCAATGCAGCCTTTCATCTTTGTAGAAACCATTGACCTCGTCTAGATCAAGTTTACTTCATAGGTTTCTTTCCCTTAGGATTAGAGGATGAATCGTCCCACTCTTTATCTAAGTTCGTCTGACTAATGGATCTTAGATCTTTCAGTCTTTCACACTCAAGTTCAATGTGGTGAATCATATTGCTAAAGGTCACAATATGCATATCAGGAGCAATATTTGCTTTCGTATATACCCACTCACTGAAAGACGTGGCTTACTCCCACTCATTGGGAGACATAGCTTACTCCCACTCACTGGGAGACGTCTTATCACAACATTCACTTGTTGTTTGTTAGAAAGAACTTGGCATTGTATTTGTCTGAACTTCTTAGTTTGACATTTGCCTCAAGTGTTGCCTGAATGACATGTTAAGACTTAATACACTATGTTAAAACTTAACTTAGTTTTAACTTTATGGAAGAAGATCATCTATTGCACTATCTTCCAACACCATCATATAGCTTGGATAAAGTCACATTGCTCATACCATCATAAGCCTGAGCAATAGTGTTCTTTCTATTCTTGATAGCAATAAACTTATTGTATCCTTCGGATGCTTCAGCCTCTAAATGTTGAAGACTAGTTGGTAGGATGTCCCTGACATCTCATTCTTCCTGAATGAAAAGAGATTTAAGAGTTTCTAACTCCATAGATATCTCTATTGAGCTTGTCTTCATAAGTTCAGTCAAATAGACTTAGTCATAATTGGTCACACTAGTAAAGAAAAGGGTTTTTAGACCGGAACATTTAGACCGATTATATCGGATAAGGTCTTAAAAATATGATTGGTGACATTTTTATAATTATGATCAAATTTTAAGACCGGTTATAATAAAAACCGGTCTTAAAAATAATTTTAAGACCGGTTATAATAAAAACTAGTCTTAAAATATATACAATTAAAAAAATAAAAATATGTAATATATTTTCTAGACCTGTTCTATATATAACCGGTCTAGAAAATATTATCTGAATTAAAGACAATTAAAAAAATAAAATGTTTATTATTTTAAAGACCGGTTGTAAATAAAAACCGGTCTTAAATATTACTTTTAAGACCGGTTTTTAATTACAATCGGTCTTAAAACTGACCTAAATTTCAAATTACGCCTAATTTTAACTTTGAAATTCGATACTCAAGCACATCAGCAAAACCCCTCCGTCGGTTCGCAACATCTCCTCCTTTCCCCTTCTCTCCTCCGTCCTTAACCTTCGCTGCCATCAACACGAATCTACGGTTGAATTCATTGTCGTAAAGCTATCGTCATTTGTTCCCTCCGATTGGTTTCGTTCTCAACCTCATTTTTATTGTCAGGTTTATGTTTCAATCACCAGGCGTTCAATTAAATTATTGGTTCCATTTTTGGGTATTTCATTGAAATTGTGAGATGTCTTTGCCTCCATTTTCTTTGTTCGATTCTTGCAGCAAGTCATCAACCCACTTTTCAGAAGCATCCATTGCCTCCTAAGAGAGACCTTACTCGATTCGTAAAGTAGCCAAAGATTGTTCAAATCCAGAGGAAGAAGAGGATCCTCAAGCAAAGGTTGAAGGTACCATTAATTATTCTGAAGAGTTTTACTATATGCATGTGTCTGAGGTTAATATCCTTATGCTTCCGTGGACCTGGGTTTATTTTAGTTGTGCATAAGAAGGGTTCTAAGTCTGCCTCCTAGTGCATTTAGGACTATCTACATGTTCATGGTGCTTCATACTATATAAACTCTTGGAGGAACATTTTGATAAATGAAAACTTGCTTGTGTTCATATTGCCTAACTGGATGGCTTGGCTTCAATACTAATTCTGTATTTTTGGATGTATGTTCAATATAGTAAAACTCTGGATTCATAGTGCTGATATTGCTTGATATTGGTTATCAACTTGTGCATTACAATTAATTATTTGTTCATGTTTGCATAACTTGAGAATTGCTTTTGAACAATGCCTTTGTAAATAGTGCCATGTTATAGCAATAAGCACTGTGTAGCAAAATTTCCTTAAACCATTACTAGCTAGCCTTAAATAATGTCCTTAAAGTGAGGATAATGAGTCATCCTAGTAAGGATACTCCGGATCCAACTAATGTTAATCAAAGGGAGCCTAGCAATGCTCCGAGCCAGGAACACAGTGAGCCACATAACTGACCTAGATGAAGGGGTAGGAGAGCTACCCGATTGAGAGACATTCCTCCCGGTAAAGATACCGATTGAGTTTGATAGATATTGGAAACCAATCGGGCCTAATACCCAACAGTATAGGAGTTTTGTCAACCTCCTAGCACACAACAAGCCTAGCATCTTGATAGAGCAGTGGAGAAATGTGGATAAAAATGTGAAGCGACATATTTGAGAAACTATCCAGCTCACTTACGACATTCCTGAGAATGAAGCCCTATATAACAAGGCAATGACGTATTGTGATGAATGCTAGAGTAAGTTTAAGACAAGTCTAGCCAACAATTACGTGCATATCAAGGTGGAAGAAGGTCAGCCTCATCCTAATCCATGTGATAAGAATTCTTATATTGACAAACACACTTGGCAAGAATTTAGACGGCTTCAGACTACTCTAGAAGCATTGGTGAGTTGACTTATTTTGTATTTGATTTACTTATGAATTGTGAATTGTCTTTATTGATTGTACCTTAATTTTGATTTATTATTTGCAGGAAAAAAGATAAAAGGCCTAAGAGAATGGTAGAAAGAATGATTGCCCCTATACAATGTCTCATGGGGGTTATGCGAAGGCCAAAAAAGACTTGTTGGAGGCCAAACGAAAGAGATTGGAAGAAGCATCTCAATCCGATTCTTTTGTTCTTCTTTCTCCACCATCTCTTATACGTCACGAAGAGAAGTGGTTGTTCGCTTACCAAAAGAGGAGTGGGTCTTATACGAGTGAACAATCTCATATAGTTGGTAAGAAAATTGTAAGTATTGTTGTTGACATGTTGTTATTAATTATTTAGTAAACAAATTTCATTACTAACGTTTGTTATCTGTGTCTTATAGGAAGAGCTTCAAAAAAAAACAAGCTGAGGGATCGTTTAGGTCATATGGGAGGATTGACATCCTGACAATAGCTACAGGAAAACGTGAGCATCCCAACCGTGTCAGGGGGATTAGAGGAGGGGTAGGTATAAGGGATTACTTTGGAGCACCCTCACGCCATTCCTCAAAAGTATGGTGACTAGGGAGGAGATGGAGCATATATTGGCCACTGTGAGGGTGGAAGCTAGGGCTGAGACAGAAGCATCATTTGATGCACAATTTGAAGAAAGGTTTAGCAAGATGAAGGAGGAACATATGATCATGATGAGCACAAGACAAGCAGATACCAATGCTCCCCAAGTTCATTCCCTAAACCCTAAACAGAGCACTAAAGGGAGTTGTATTGGTCAGTCATCAGAAGATCCTAGAAAAGAAATTGGTGATCCTTGTGACTTGTTTGTAGAGGATCCTCTGAGACAATTAGTTGCATGGGGGAACATTCACAACTTGGGATCAACTGTCCACCACCAAGAAATAAAGGATTATCAAATCAGAGTGGCACTTGAAGAGGTGATCATTGTAGATGCACCTCTCCCTATCCCTAATGATGACTTCAAGGTTGTGGGTGATGCCCTCAACTTTTTCATCTTATGGCCAAAGAACCTTATTTTTGATCGAGCTGAAGAATCCCCGCCACCTCTATCTCCACCTCCACCTCACCTCCCTCCACTTAAGATGTTTCACGGCCTCCATTGAATGTCATGCAACAAGTGATTCTGATAGCATATGATACGTTCTTTCAAATAAGACATTAGCCTACTGAGTCAACTATTGGCAAGTCAGGGGCGCAATGCTATCTTGAGAGGGATGATTTAATGTCCTTGGTAGCTTCTCTAGGACAGCTTACGATTTTGATTGTCCAACTCTTTTTAATGTAAGTATCTTCTCAAATTGGAAGTTAATATTTTACAAATTACTCCGTTAAACTTTGATTTGTATTCTTGCATTATTGTAGGTACATGAATCGTAGGTTGGTTGACTCTGGCAAAACCAATAAATTTGGACTCCTATGCCTACTTCAACTCTATGAGAAAGGGACCACTGCTGCTATCAGGCACACATACTTATCGCACAGGCTTAGTGAAACCTCAATTGAGTGTTTCTTGGCTCCATATTTGCATGGGTAAGAAACAAATTTATATTTCATAATATACATAATGTTTTATATTTTCTTAAAAGTCTTCCCTTTTTTCAATGATAATTGGTAATTGGCTATTTTGTGTAAGAAGAGTTATTCTATCATCCTCTTATGCTCCCTCCACTTCAGCAAGCCAACTAGTGAATTGAAGAAGTCCTTGAACTCATAAGTTTTCTTGCATTATTAATTACCTTTCGTGTGCAAAATTTATGAAATTTGTGTAAAATAAGTAACCTTTGTGATTTTGATGATATAGGGCTATGCGGACATTCCTACACACTGTTTGTGGTAGGCATACTTATAAACTAAAAGACCCTACATGAATCTTGTCAAAGGTTAGTTACATATTGGCTTGTTTTAAGAATGTATTCAATAATAAGCCATGCTTTAATTTTATACTTGTTTTAATAATATCATATTATTTTTCAAACCCGTAAGCAACCACCAGGGTCTAACTTGCGTGGGTTGTATGTTTTGAGGCACATTTATAATATTATTACCCTAGGCCCTACAGAATTTACTCAAGAGGTAAATGCATATATATTTAAAAAAATTTATATTAATTTTATTTTTTTTAAGTGAAGTTAATGTTTTGCCTGGCTTTAGTGTTTCAGATATTTGATCTTGATGACCCCTTTCCAGAAGAAGATATTGATCACATTCGCAATTATTATACTGAATTCATTTATGAGCTTTTACAATAGTGAGTTATTGTAAAACTGACAAATTTTTTGTATATATTGATGATGAATTGATGACATGTTGGTTGGTTGCACAACTTGTTGGTTGCATGATTTGACATGTTTGTTGTTTTTGTGATTATGTGCAACCATGCATTTATACATGTGAATCTGTTTAAGCCATGTCATTGGCCTATGTGTGTTTTAAAAAATTATGCATATATATATATATATATATGGTTTTAAACAACACATTACATGAGGATATATGACATGTTATGTTACAAGTTCCCAATGAGAAGGTTAAAGAAAAAGGAAATGATAAGAGGAAGCAAAATGAACACCTTATGGCACTTAATAAGTATGGCATTGGAAGTAGCAATTCTAGGATATGTTCTGGCCAACTAACCTAATCACACACAATTAAAAAAAATTATAATACTTTTAAGACCGGTTTTGCATATAACAGGTTTTAAAATTGAATTTTTAAGACCGGTTATTAAAAACAACTGGTCTTAAAATTAAAATTTTTAAGACCAGTTATATATGAAACCAGTCTTAAGATAACTTTTACGACCGGTTATAATAATAACTGGTCTTAAAAATGTTCTATAATTCCCTTACAAAAGAGGTCTTTTACGACGAGTACTTATGACAACCGGTCTTAAAATTTTTTACTTTAAGACCGGTTATTAATACAACCGGTCCTAAAAGTGAGAATTTTAAGACCGATTACCAAACTGGTCTTAAAAGTGACATACTTTTAAAACCGGCTGTATCAAGACCGGATCCAAAACCAATCTAAAAAGTTAATTTTAAACGGTCTAAAAAGCCATTTTCCACTAGTGTCACTTAGACGATTATAGTATACAAATCATATTTGTTTAAATAAGACAAAGGATAATTAGATAATAAGTTCACTATTTTCATGTTCAGGAGACAACTATGTTCTTCCCATCCCACTCATGCTAGTTAGCTCATCACCCTCTTAACCATAGTCTTCATTGAACACATTCCCCTTTGGATTTCTAGACACATTCTAGAAATTCACACTCAATCAAAGAAAGTTATAATAATAAGATAATAACATAATATCATCTAATCAACATGAATGTTCATGAAAACAAGAAGAGAATAGCTTAATTCAATTCCAATAACAAATAATTTAATCATAAATTCAATGAAAAAGAACATTAAAAAATTTATAAAAACTTTGCCTCATATTGTTGTCTTTTAACTAGGTTCTCCCTCTCATAGGCCCTTCTGACCATATAAACTCATGTAGCATTTAGCTACAATGTCAAGCTCCTATTTGTCATGTTTACATCAACTTACTTGATGTGTTTGTAGCATACCTCCCACTTGATTAGATGATTCTCACATCTCTATCTGTCTTGTCCTTTGTCACAACATTTATGATAAAGGGTTGACTTTTAGAAGTCACTACTTCAATTCTAATTGAATCAACATGGTTAAAAGCATGGAAAGACTTGTTATTATTCAATAATTTCAAGTTGTTGCAATTTTCAGGTTTTATCTCTAAGAGTTTGAGTCAAGGTTGGATAGGATCTTATATTCAAAAACTCAATTAAATAATTTCTTACTTTAAAGAATCTTTTAGCATTAAACTTATGTTACAGCTAAAATACTCTTAATAAGTAAGCCAACCTATCTCAAAAACTATAGAATCAACATTGACTCAATTTTAATGTTTTTGGGAATCTCAAAGTGCACATAAACACCTTTTTAACTCAAATCAAATCCAAACTTGCTTCAAATGTATGCAAATAATATATCAAATTGAAGCTCTCGAATTTAGGGATTTTTAGGAACAAACCGCGTCTCAATCGTAGGTCCAATACGCCTACATGTGCCCCTAAAAGGTGCCTAGATCAAAAACAAATCCTAAAACATTGGAAAATTCCAACAATGGCCACTCTCAGAGGTGGCGCGTGAACTCCACGCACCACCTTACGGCCGTCTACTAGCCACACGCGCCGGCATCCATGACTCCATGCTCAATCCTCTCTTCGACGGTTCTTGCCACATATCAAACAGTGGCCCCACGTGCCATCTGTCCTTTTTGAGAAAACAAAATAGTCAACGTATTTGACTGTTGAGTTTGACCAGTCAACGGTTGACCGAGACCAGGCTGACATGTTAATGACGTGTCTCTGAACACTGACATGGCGCTCTCTCATTGGCGCCACGTGTCTTTAGTTGACCGATGACGTGGCAGTCGCCTTCAACCTCCAGTCGAGTCAACTTGACCCGATTGGAGCTCCGACAGGTCATCACAACTTGCCAACTTCGGAAGGCCATATCTCCCTTATTTTAGCTCTGTTTTTCATGTTTTTGGTATCGTTGGAATTGTAGTTTAGTGAACTACAAATCCATGGCTTTTATTTGATCTAAAAACATCTTTTTCATTGATAAAATCTTGGCTCAAATGGTGGTGGCGCCAACCGACCCACCAACTTCTTTCCTTCGTTTCACCCTCATCTGAACTCCGTTTGACGTGTTCTAAGCACCGTTGGAATCGTCTCTTTGATCTCCACATATCCATGGGCTTACTTTAGGCAAAAACGCTCATTTACGAACACCCCATTTTTCTCGACATCGATGGCGCTGCATAACGTGACCTGGATGTGTGTCCTCTATGTTATAAAAAATTTCCTAGCTTTTAAGGGTTGAAGTCTCTTGTTTTTGGTTCCACATAGGTTCTAAAAACACCCAACTAGAAAAAGATCGAAGAAGTGAGAAGAAGAAGAGAAACGAGGCTTTGACATGAAATTTATATATATATATATATACACATATGCGTATATATAATTAGAGGAGCAAACAATCAAGAACCCAGTAACATATGTGTGCATTTTAAGCTCAAGTTGAATAGCAAATATGGGAAGAGGAGTTTGATGCACATAGAGAACACAGACACGTATGTATCATTGTTCATATATTATATACCACATTTTGCATTTCAAGAAGAGGACGTGCATGGTATATTGAAAAATGGATCATACATTTATCATGTACATATACATAAATATTGCACAGGAGCATATGGATGCAGCCAATAAAGAAAAATATTTATGCTCAAATATAATCATATATTCATATGTGAAACAACATGCTAGAGACATAGCATATAAAAATTATCATCATATAATACTCATGTATATGATAGCACAGTGGAATAAAATTAAAAAAATGATTGAGATATAAACAAATTATATCATTTAATTATTTGCAAAGAATAAATCACAACCACAAGGATCAATTAGCTCTGATACAAATAAAGGAAAAAATAAGGAGAGAGAGAACAAGTGTGGCGAGACAAATCCATGTTCAGATCCGGGTCAAAACTCCAATGCTCCATAATAGTGCCCACACAATTATTAGACTACTAGAGCATAATTGTGATTTGCACAGCATATCACCAGAACAAGAAAGATGGTATGAGAGAAGAGATTGCTAGAAAACTCAATAGCAGGGGTGATTTGCAATTAAGGAGGCACACCCTATTTATAGTGGTTTAGAGTGGCCACTAATTAGGAAACGTGTGCACTCCTTCTTGCCCTCCAAGACAGTAATTAAATTAATTGATTCTTAATTAATTTCCCAATTATGGTGACTTGTTCCTCAATTATCAATCCCATAATTAATACTGACTTATTCCCCAATATGTAATTAATGATGATTTTATTCTTATTTGATTAGGCTACATGTATCCTAGTCAAATAGTCCAGCCCATCAAGGGCGGACTTGGACCTAAAGTCCAACATCTCTTATACCAAGCCTAATGAAGGGAGTGCTAACCATTACTATGTCAAAAGCTAAAGCCAATAGCAAAGTCACACATCAATTCACTTAACCCATATAAGACATGGGTTCACCAATCTCCTATAACTTTGTGGTCTATTGGGCCATCTCAACTCTCTTCTTTAAGCCTTTAGAAAACCTGTCATTCAGGCAGTATGATAGTATTAATCAATGTAGTCATGAAGTATCAATTATCATATATAAGTTCTATATACCTCGATTGCATATTCAGAGATAAATTATACTATACTATTCGTATAGCTAAATCATTATTGCATATTTTGAAATCTAAAGTTAAAAACAAGAAGCAATTCTACCATGCTGGCTAGGATACTAGGTACAATATAGTTTGACTCACCTCTACGTGAGTTTGCATCCAAACCGGCGAGAAGCTCCATTCTTTTCAATAAGAACAAAAAGTTCAAGTTTAACATTCATCTTGAGGTCAATAATATCATAACGCCAAAAGATAAATATTTGAAATAAAATTTAGAAGCCTATGACCATATATATGTCACATTAAATCACAACACGTTATACCTTATACCTTCTCTTCCGAGCTTACGATCAAATAGTGGGTGAAATTTGGTAATTTGCTTCTTTTTTTTTTGGATGAAGTAATCAAATGTTAAGGGCACGTTGATGTAATTAGTTTATATACGTATCAATTAGGTGAGAGATTTACCTTGAAATGCATGATACTTCTAGTATTTAAAAGGTAGAGGAAGAAGATATTTTGTCTAGTGTATGAGTCATATTATTAAAGTTTTTATATGAATGTATAATTTTTCCCTGTATTTATTATTGGGTAGATTTGTACTGGTAGAATAGAGTATATATATTAAATAGGGGTAAAAAATTTTTAAAAAAAATTATTAGTTTGTTTGTCTTAAGGAGCATAATGCTTTAATTCAATGTGTAAGAGTGCTCTATGTAATCATGGTATAGAATTTATAGTATGTCATTGACTACATAACATTATGGAAGAAGGGATGTTACGGAGATGTAACATCGTAGAGGCCACATAATAGGAATCAAAGTCAACCCTCCACTCAATAATATGCCAGATGCGAAAAAAAAGTATACATCATTAGAAAGACGGTTCAAATTCCCTAAACATGGACGGTAATAAACTCGAAAACGTATAATAATTCATATGTTGATTAATGTTGATGGGTTGTTATAGAGACTAAATTTTTTTTATGAAGCTTGTGTTCTATTTTCTTCGAATATTCAATTGTCAGCTAGGGCAATGTTCTTTGCATTCTATTTTATTAATAAAAATTCCTCGAGTCTGCTTATATTTTACACCAAGGTAACGCATATCAAGACAAAATATGCAGAATTTGGAATCGAAATATAACATATTCCCTCTTACCGAGAGATATACTTAAATACTGTAATACTTGGGATAAAAAATGCAGAATTTGGAATCGATATATAACATCTTTGCTCTTACTGAGAGATATACTTAAATACTGTAATACTTGGGATAAAAACTCCACTAAATAAATAATGTCAAACAACAAATTCTCATTGTTGTCTAATATTTATACGCACACATGATAATAAAAGTAATTCCACTAAAGGAGCTTGTTTAGTGGATAGTTATATAAATGTTTAAATTGTAGCTAGATAAGTTGGCCAACTAACCAAAAGATGCTGGCAACCTTTTTTTCTTTAAAAAAAAAAAAGTTTTTCATGTTGTGCATTTGAATTTATTCCCCAACACTGAGTGTACTGATTTTCTTAATATATAGTACGAAAAAGGTTTTGAGTAGATTACTGTTATTCTTTCTGTTTTGAATGTTAGGCACAGAACTTGTCTACTCCACTATTCTGATTTACTATCCTGTAAATATATTTCCTTTAATTTGTTTTTATAAAAATTTTTATTGAGGAGAAAATAGTAAAAAATTATTTGAGGTGGTTTGGACAGGTTTAAAGAAGGTCATTGAATGCACTAGTGAGGAAGATTGATCAAGTAGTATAGAGTCCTTTAAAAAAGGTCGAGAAAGACCAAAACGAATACTCAATGAGATTATAAAACGTGATCTTTTAGTTAATAACCTATTGAAAGATTTAATTTTTGATAGGGCATAGTGGCATCATACAATTCATATAACTAACTCCACCTAGTGGGATAAGGCTTTTTGCTACTGTTGTTTTAAAAAAAAAAAAAAAATTTTGTTTGCGTAATAAAATTTAATAGTTTTATCCTTAATAAGATAGCAATCAGTAAAAACGATGAAATAAAATTAATTTTATAAAAATTAAAATATGTAAAAATTAAACTTGTTGACAAAAATATAATAATCCAAAATGGGTATATTAGTTGGTAAAATAAAAAAAAAATATAAACCAGTCAAACCTTAAAAAATACCAATAACCGCGTATAATTAGCGTTAAGTTAAGGCAAGTTGGGAATGAAAAATATTGGATTTAATAAGTTGACTTTTTGCCATTCATTAATTTATGCAACGAAGAATCTTATTGTCCCCAAAATTTTCCGTATTTAAGCAACAAGAAGGTGTCGATAATTAATCAGCTTCGTGTGGGTGTATCTTATTCTGCATCCACGTTTCATTTCATGATGCCCATCAGAATCCTTCTTCTTCTTCTCGGACTCTCATATCTTCTTCTCTTTGCCTCTGGTATTCCTGCAACTAGTAACCATCTTATTAACTCATCACCAACCTGTCTTTAATTATTTTCTTCTCTTTCCCTTATGGCTGTACTAGATGGACTCGTTAATTTCTTTTGCTTTCCTGCTTATATACAGGACCCCAAAGTTTGAATCCGCAGTATAGCTCAGCTTTTCCTTTTTCAACTCAGGTTAGTTCTCTCTCACACAGTTACGCGCATATTGATGAGTATGTGTGTTTAATTGCCTAGCATAATTGTTGGATCTGTGGCATATATAAAATTGAACTGAATCTTAAGAATTAAGGCTGATAAATTGATAGATGTTAATTAACTGAAGAATGTCATATCACTCTTTGTATTCCTTCATTTTTTGCCTCTTGAAGTTTCTTTTTTTGTTTACTTACGCTAAAGAATCTGAATTGCAGCTTGAAAATGGTGAGACGAAAGAGCAGGTTGATATGGACGAATGGTTTATAGAGAGCAGCAGGAGGATGCTTCAAGACTATTATGGAGGGGCTGAAGCTGAAGCAAATACGGTTCATGACCCTAAAATCCCATCATAAAGGGCCCTTAACTCCAAAATCTATGTTTGTTCTTGTTGTTGTGAGCCTGGTGTGTTTGTTTCTGTGTTCTGGATTGTAATGCTGTTCTATTGAAATTAAGAATAAAATAAACGGGGTCATGTTTTGTAGTAACTTTATGGAATTTAATTGGTTACTATAAAAGAGAATATTGAGTTGTATTTAAAAAAACGTAATTTGACAATTAAGCAAGCATTTGACTAGTAATTGCCCCCGGTTCTACATGCTGCTTTTAATGTTGCTTGGTGATGTTCACACCATGTTATATATATATATCTGTGTGTGTGTGTGTTATGATCAATTATGGCTTCAAGTTCGCCACAGTTTGACTTAATTCACGTGCAGACTAGCCTTTCATTGTGTTTTTCTTCGAATTTCAAGAAATAAAGAAATAAAGAGACGAGTGAACACAGCTGATTTAATTTGTTCTTCATAGCGCTAGTGCAACAAAAATATTCATACATTTTGCTTACCAATGTGTTGTGAAGGGCCAAGGTTTCTCTATCCGTGTGTTTTATACATAACATGCACAGTAAACTCCATTAATTACGCGTGATTGCACAAATGAATGCAATAAAGCATGACCCGAGTATACAAGATTGATTATTAATTAATCATGATCCGATCATAGTGAAAGAGAAAAAACTTTTACTTTGAAAAAAATACAACTAGATTAGAATACAAGAAAAAACTTTTATATTATGGTGGGACTTTGATTTGGGAGTGATCTTCCTAATGCAATATTAACGTATAAGACAAACACCAAAGACCACTTTACCCATATCCATCACATCTAAGAATTCCAAACCATATCCTTTTAATATGTTTATGTTTGTCTAGTTTCCAGTTCCAAAGACATGACCCTATGCCCTACAGATATATTTATCAACAAATACTAGGCATGTGTATTTTAATCTGATTTTCGATCTTTGCTTTATTTTGTCTCGATTACTAAACCCGTGACGTCTGCAATATAAACTAATTAGTAGCAGAAACAAGTTCTGCAATAGGCTGGATTGAAAATGATGAGAATATGATCATAGATGAAGAAGAATATCCCAAGCGAATGTGAAACCAACTCCAGCTGAAATTAAATATTCATTATTATATTCCCCACCAGAGGCAGAAAAAGCTGAAAATTAAACTGTGGATTATGAGTTGACCACATATGCGTAGTGGGCATGCCATTTCCAAAGATTATTTACTAAAATGTAGCAACATTCATAAAAAGCTGTGTCTTTTAATTGCCAATCTCATAAGCTCACAGTATAATAGAATTCACATGAATCACTTTCCTGCTATGCCCGAGTAATTTTCTATTTCTTTCTTTCTTTCTTTCTCACTGCCTTTTTTTGGTGTTTTTTTTAGGTCATAAAATAGCTAGACACATTGCTTTAATTCATGGTGTAATAGAAAAAAGTAGTGGAAACCCAAAGGAGACATGTAATTCAGTGAAAAGTACAGAAAAGCTCATCTCATGTGCAAACTGCAAAGCACTAATATACTCTGCTCCCTCACGCCCAATTTCAGTTAAAAAAAAAAAAAGAAAAAAGATTGCACAATGCATAAGAATAACACCATACTTCTTGTAAGATTGGAAAATGTCCGTGCTTCTTTTTCTTTAGGTTTTGCTATTTTGTTTCTTCATATATTAATTGTTCTTGGCTTTTTTTCCCAAGTCCACATATCACACTTGTGTGACTTTGAGTCTTTGGGGTGCCCTAATTACTGTTGTAATTGGGCAATGTTCTTGCTTTTAAAAGTCAAAGTTTGTAATTAAGGGGCAAATGTATCTTTTACCCCCGGGTGACGACTATTGGCCCTCAATCAATACTATTCCAATCGCTTATAATGTACTAGTATAGTCTAATCATTTATAAACTACTATATACCCTAATATAATTTACACAAGTATTTTAAGGCAATCAAATCACATTTTATTATAATTAACTAATTTATTCCATTTTCTTAATCTATCCAAATTAGTGAAGTAACTCTTGTACTAACCATGATCAACGAAGGGGAGAGGTTATAGGAGCTCAAGGAAAGGAATTGACCAATAATAATATTGAAACTTTGTATATTTTTAGAAGAAAGGAAATAACTGAGGGGGGGAAATCAAAATTCCTTAAGCTACAATGATAGAGGAACGCCATGTCAAGGAAGCATAGCATCGCCAAAGATTTTGAGCCATGTTAAATCTGGATCCTAGCAATCCCCTAAAACTAAACCAGAAATAGCTTCTAGCAACATTTCAGTAACCACCATAGCCTTAATAATAATCATCTGCATAGTCATTGTCCGCCAATTTCTCATCATCCAAATTATTTTCCCCTTCTATATTATGTTATGAGTCTCACATCGGGAAGCCTTACAAGTATAATGTGATTTATAAATTCAAGAGATTCGCCCTTCTAATAAGCTAGCCTTTTGAGATGGGCTCTTCCTTTGGGCTTGTGATTATCACATGAATCACTTATAAAGCACAGTATACTTGTGAGGCTTCTCGATGTGGGACTCATAACATATAACCTCCATACTCAAATTCATCTACTGAACCCATATCATCATCTCCTTTGGCTTTGTCCTCTAATTCAGGCTCTAGTTTATCATCTTTATCAGAGTCCAGCTCGAGCAGAGCATCCTGGATATGATTTGTTTGAACAACATATAAATGCACAAGAAAATAGAAACGTGAGGATATTCCAGTGTCTTGATTTCTATCTAGGTTAATTCTTAAATTTTAAAAAAAAAAATCTAAAATAACATATTTTGGGTACTGTTATTTGTGTATTTCAAAGCGTGGGTTCACAACTAACAACTATGCAGAACCAGTTTCAAATGAGACATTCGGGCAGATGGAGCGAGCAAAAGTAAACTAAATCCGACTATGAAAAGCTGCTCTATCCTAAATCAACCTAGACTCCCCAAGCATAAAACTTTCTTAGTCAAAACAAATAAATATTTTGTACAAAAAAAGTCAATAATTCTCGTTCTTTTTTAAAAGACATTAAAATAATTGTTTCCGATACCGAAAGAAATAAAATAATGGATAATCATGATGATATGCTAACGGGAGAGAGATGGGAATAAGTAGTACATTATCTCAGCAGCGTCAACATCGAGTATAAGCATAGATGATTGGCAAAAAATGCAAATGGATAAGCATAGATGTACAATCCATAGTGAATAGTGTATACATGCCTCAAATACAAAACATTTCAAGCAGAGACTTACAATATCATCAAACAAATTGTCCAAGCGGTCGAGATTGACTTTGGAGCTGAGCCTCTGCATATGATGAATGTAAATAAGTATAATTAATATTATACAAACGTTTTCAGAAGATCCTATTCAGAGAAATTAACATAAATCATATTTATCGCTGGCTGAGTTGACTAACATAATAATGTGCACAGCTAAAAGAACATCAATCAAAGAGAATACTCAGAAATGCACCCACATCCGTCTAATTCATAAGAGGACAAACCTGTAGTCCTGAATGCTAAGGGGACTCTCACACATGAATCCAAAGTCAAATATCATTAAAGTACCATTTGTCAAATCCTTTTGCAAGCACACCCTTTCTTATTACCACACTACGGAGGAACTAAGACCTCACTTGTTTAAACTTTTAGAATGAAATAGCTCTAGGCAACAGCAAAGGAAGGTAGAGGCAATGCAAGGAGACAGATCAGACTAGAAAATAGGAAGAAAGTAAAAGACATGCCATTAATGCATATAAACTTTCTGACGTTTACTTCCTTAAACCAAACTGAACATCATAAACCAAACTGCCCTGAGGTTACCGTTATGTTCAAAACCTTTGCTCAATCATATTGACATGTAAATGTAACAAAGAGTTAAAAGTTGGTTGGAGTTATTGGGAGAATATAGCCGTTAGGTCAATGACAGCTGTTAAAGTCTGTTAGGGAATTAGAAGGATGGCTGTTGGTTTAGTTAGAAGGGGTGTATATAAGCCTATAAAGAGATGTCCACACCTATTGTGTTTCCACATAATGATTGAATGGAATAGCAGAAGTATTATTCAGTATTATTCAGATTTCCTTTGCCTCTGTCTCTCTCTCTCTCTCGGCTCTCTCTCTCTCTGCCTTTCTTCTCTCTTGAATTCCTCTGTTTCTTATTCTCTATTCTCTCTTCCCTCTTTCTATTTCAATACAGAATAATGATTCTGTAACACATATTGACTGGTTGAACAGCCACTCTCTAAGACACATCTAAACTGAACTCGCCCTGATACTCGTGTTTTCACCTCTCTTTAGGAAATCCAACTTATGGGCTGTAATTGCCATCAGCACATAAGAACTATCAGAAAAGCAACATATCTGTCATCTTGTGAGCACAGTTACTAGGTCTTGAAAGCCAAATGGAAAATTGTGATAAAATTCAAACCTAAAGGAAATACAGTAATAAAGAAATCCCTTTAATATATCCTTTCCTTAGGACCCAATAATTAAAAAATAAAAATAAATAAATAAATAGGACAAGAAATCATATCAATGGAAAGTAGAAAAAGATAACATCCATGATAAAAAAATTACAAAATACGACATCATCAAGAAGTAGTTTGTACAATACCGTGTTTATCAACTTTTTCCGAGTAGCCTCGGCAGCAGATTGAGCAGGACTGGAATTTTTTGCCTCTTGGGCACGTCTCTGCTTCTTTCCTACGTGGGCATTAAAAGACCAACAAATTATAGGATTCAGGTCTTGCTTAAAGAAAAGTTTAGTCAATCGCTTACGATATTTTAATTATATTGTATGTAAATAGGTTGGTGTACTGATGTTCCACAAATTAATTTCAAGGATCAAGAAGCAAATTGCTATAAAAGTTTTCGTTCAAGAACAATATTATCCCAGAAATTTTTTAGGTTCAAGATGTTCCTCGAAGTGATAAAAAGGAGTAATATTACCCCTTATAGTTAAAAATGTTAAGGGTCTACATCAATTTTTTAATGGTTAAAATTGCAACGGTTCAAAACTCCCAGGGCGAAATTAAATCTAAAAAAACTTTCGAAGCAACATTATCCCTAAACGAGAACTTTTAGGGTAAATTTGCACCTTAATTTCAATTTAATCATATTTTGACCATTATCTGTTTGAAGTGGGCCTCTTATCCAATGGTGGATTTCAAGAACAGCTTATCCAACGAGCACTTATTTAATGATGTAACTTTGACTGCTTACACCTGTGTCCATGCTCAAGCACTACTGCACAAAGAGAAAATGACTCAACAGTCACCTTTCTGGATTTGGCCACAGCTGGAGCAGCAGATTCAACAAGTTCTTTTGCTGCTAGCACAACCTCAGAACAGTTTTGAAAATTGGCCTCAAAAGCTTCCTTAGCAGCAGCAGTGGCTGCTTCCTCCTAAAAGAGTATTGACGTACTTAAATGAGATACAATACACAACAGGGCGTTAAAACCGCAAGTTAGAAAATAAAACATTTATTAATTTGTTATGCACCTCAAGATACTCCCTGTTCATTTCAGTCAATATAAGCGTCTTGTAACGCTTCTCATCCTCATTGTGAAGGTAGCCTTCAACCTATCCAGTAATATTAAACAAGTCAATGATTTGATATAGTCAACACAACATTCAAATAAGGTTTTAAAGCACCATCAAGACAGTCAATGATCTCATATAGAGAATACAACATTCAAATAAAGTTTTAAAGCAACATCAAGATCTAAAAGAAATAAGGGTCAATCACATCACTACCCTAAGTTTACTGCAAGACTATATTCTACTTCATTTATTCCAAAAAAAAAAATGGAACTATGCCCCAATGATCATATTTGACTAACAAAATCATTTGTGTTAACTTGCAGACTTCAAAGGACTTAAAAGTTCATTTCTTCATTTCGTTTTCTTTCAAAAGGCAACAGTCACAAAATTAGCTGCCTCACTTCAACTCTGAAGTCAATTCATCTGGTTGTTTTCTCTTGGAAGAAACATCTTTCATTATCTACACTTGTCGTTTTCAAGCCCAATAAAAAAAATAGAAGTAACCAAGAAGCTTTCCCAACGAACTATGCATGGAACATGAGCAAATCAAGGAAAATAGTCCCAAGAATTTCTGACCAGAATGTGATGATGAACATCAAATATTTCAGACTGAAACCTACAACTTGACCCACCATCTTTTCAACCCTCAAAATTGTTTATAGGTTAACCCCAAAAAACAAGACACAACGCATTTAATAGTCACATCATTCTTTTAAGGAAATATAAAAAAGCATTTCATCAGTCAAGGCATCATAGAAAAGATCTAACATCACAGCTAAGTGGCAGCCAAATTATAAAGAATGAAGCTTGGATATGCACCTCCAAATCATCGATATCAGAGAGACTTTCTGATTCACTGAGTTTTAGCACCCATATCTTCCCTATGAGATTCATCATTTCCACCATCTTTAGTAGCCATTTTCTCAACATCATCTCCTGAAAATATTTTATAAAAATTAGGAATAGGAATTAACAAATGAAATCAGAGATGTAGACAGGAAAAAAAATGAAACAGCACTGCCCACAAACACATTCTGGCCCAGGACCATGAAACTCTTCTTTCCTGCCAGCACACGCACCATTTGATGCTTTTTCCAACTAACCAAAAGAATATATCAAAATCAAAATATATCAATATATAATAAATTAATATATCTGTAAAGATACAAGAATAATACTTTAAATTTCTTGTTTATTCATATGCACAAGAGGGGTATTTAAACACAATAGGGGAGCCTTAGAGTTAATGGGCTTATTATGATAATTGATTTCTAATGATCACTAATCCTTGCTTCTTTGTAATAATAATTGATTCTAAATATTTACATTAATTATATTAATATTTCCTAACACTCCCCCTCAAGTTGGAGGGTGAATGTTAATGCACTGGCGCATGGTTTTCCGGTGAGGACAGAGGAGGCGCATGATGGTCACGTGCTGGTCCGACGGAGGCGATTTTCCAGAGAATGACGGATCGGACGGAGACGATCCCAATGGTCCGGCACATGTTCACAGAAACGACCAATGACTGAAGCCCTAAAATGTTGGAACTATTCTGATAGAGAGATACAACCGAGAACCAAACAATTTTTGATGGAAAAGAAAATTTTAGAGACCCTTAGGCTCTGATACCATGTAAAGATACAAGAAGAATACTCTAAATTGCTTTTTATTCATATGCACAAGAGGGGTATTTATACACTAGAGGGGAGTCTTAGAGTTAATGGGCTCATTATGATAATTGATTTCTAATAATTCCTAATCCCTGATTCTTTGTGATACTAATTGATTCTAAATATTTACATTAATTATATTAATATTTCCTAACAATATCAATATATAATACTCTGTAACGCCCCAAATTTTCAATTAAGGGCTAATGATAGTATTGAGGGCAATCATAGAGTTAAAGTGGAATAATTATGTGTGTATGACAATTTTAATTAATATGCCATAATTGTTGGGAAAATTGAAAGAATGGCTCTAAATTAGTGATTAATGGAAGAGATTAATTACTAATTAAGAGGGTATGAGATGTGAAATTAAAATGGCTAATGGAGAGATTAGAGTAACTAATTTGGTTACTTACTTATGAGAGCCAATAGATTTGAGACACTTGGCAAGCTTATATGATGATGGGAGTTGTTGGAAAAGTCAAATGGCCATTGTTTATTATTTTCTCTCCCTCTCCCTCTCTTTTGTACGCATAGAATGGGCTAGGGGTCAGAATTTTTTGTGCTTCGTCATCATCACTCTCATCTCTCTCTTCTCTCTTCATTTTCACCATTGTTGAAGGAAAAGGAGGAAGGAAAACTTGTGAAAAGGGTATTATCTTGACCTCTAATGCCAAAACTTCCTTCTATAAAGTTGTTCCTTAGAATGAGAGCTTCAATTTGATGGTTGTAGTTTCTCCATTGGTGGTGTTTTGTGGCCACAAGGAAATCTAGAAGTTGGAGAACCAAGGAACTTCTTTGGGAAAGTTGTTGAAGTGAGTGAAAGCTTCATTTTCATATAAGTTTTGTGGCCATTGGATAGGCCTTGAATTTCTGGAAATTTAGCCCTAATTTTTGTGATTTAGGGTCTTGGGGAGTATGGTATGTTGTTGTTATGGAATTGGTGCCTTGTTTAATGTTTTGAAGTGATAGAATTGCATTGAAGCTTAAATGTGAAGTTTGGTCACTTTGAGTTGGTTTTTGTGCATTGGGCAAAACAGGGCATGTAAATGGGTTGTGATTTTGGTCATTTTGAGGTTATCATTGTATTCCTTGTGGAAAATTTTATGGGAATAGGTTTAGTTAATGATTTTGGAGTCATTAGATACTTTGGTAGAAAAGTTGGAAAATCTGTCTTGTGTGAACTCTGTCTGGGCAGTCTGTTTGCACAAACGTTTTGAATAACCAAATGGTGTTGGGAAATTATGAAACTTTCCAGTCTTAAATTTCACATCCCAAGCTTCAAAATGGACACATAATTTGTGTCATTTTGTTTTGTGAACTGAGAGTTATGATTGTCCAAAGTTTGGGATGGAAACAGAACTTTGTTTTGGAGTAGTATTGAGTTTTGGGTGATTCTGTATTTGTGTAATGATTTGAAGTAATGATCCATATTTTTCCTAGAAATAGAACTTAAATACCTTTCATTTGGCTTTGGAATCACCTCATTTTGATTTTTCTACAATTAATTATGAATTTTTGAATTTTCCTTGGCTGTAGCAGAAAATCTTGGCTGCAACGCAAAAGTTTTTGTGCACGTTTTGGCCGCAGCCAAAAATTCTTGGCTGCAGTCAAAAACCTTCTGTGCACATTTTGGCTGCAACTAGAGGATTCTTGGCTGCAGCCAACCCCAATTTTCAGCATTTTGGGATTTTTAAAGGTGATTTCCAACCTAGTACTTCTCAATCCTTTAGGCTTTCATTGACTTTATTATAGCCACCTAAAGGTCATGAATGGTAACTAACTTTAATTGTTATGAAAATGAGAATTTGGAAAAGAGAATGATCCTATGTCCTTGATTTGGTTATAGGGTTGGGTATTCGCCTTGATCATGATTTGATATCCGCTCGGATCGTGAGTAGCCGATGCTGGAGCATACATGGAAAGAAAAAGAGTAGGGAACTTACTTCTCCTGCATGTATTGATATTTGTGTTTGTGTATTGATGCATGTTATTGCTTTGCTTGATTATGTGAAACATATATGAATTATTGAAGCTCTGTTTCTATGTTGGACTTTGGGTCCAAGTCTGCCCTTGATGGGCCGGACTATTTGATTAGGAAATAAGTAGCCTAATCAAATAAGAATAAAATTAACATAAAATACAGATTTGGGAATATTTCAGCAATAATTATGGATTTGTTACAAATCACCATAATTAAGGAATTAATTGAGAGACAATTAATTGTTGTCTTGGAGGGCAAGAAGGAGTGCACACGTTTCCTAATTAGTGGCCTCCATAAACCACTATAAATAGGGTGTGCCTCCTCAATTGCAATTCGCCCCCGCCATTGAGTTTTCTGGCAATTCCCTTCTCTCCTACCATCTTTCTGGTTCTGGTGATCTGCTGTTCAAATCACAATTAGGCTCTAGTAGTCTAATAATTGTGTGGGCATACAAGTATGGAGTATTGGAGCTTTGACCTGGATCCGAACATGGATTCGTCCAGGTACGCCTAATCTCCTTTTAGTTAATATTTTCCTACATTGGTATCAGAGCCTGATGATCCTGTGGCTGTGTGATTTATTCTTTGTGAATAATAATATGATATATTTTTGTTTATATCCCCATCGTGTTTATTTCCGCTGTGCTACTATGTGTATATATATATATATATATATATGAAAGTATATATTATTCATACATATATAATCTGTATATAGATTGTTCATCCATATTCTCTTTATTTTGTTGCGCTGAGCTACAATATCTGAACATGCTTGAATATGTTTTAATGCCTCATTTTTTGATAATATGCGTATGTATATGTGCATCTGTGTGCATTCAGATTCTTCCTTCTAGATTTGATATTCGACTATGAAGCTCAATATGCACACATATAAAATACTAGGTTCCTGCTTGTTTTCCTCCTTCAATTAT
Organism: Inga laurina; assembly: GCA_963855925.1. NCBI lineage: Eukaryota > Viridiplantae > Streptophyta > Magnoliopsida > Fabales > Fabaceae > Inga > Inga laurina. Next base: position 35,092,579 of record OY979709.1, on the reverse strand, counting down.
TATATATGTATCTACATTCATATATATATAACTCAGACACGATTTCCTTCATCTGTTCATCACTTCTTCGATTTCTTAAAGTTGAGTTTTTGAAACCTATGTGGATTCAAAAACGAAAAAAAGTTGACCCCTCAAAGGTTAGAAGAGCCTTTGAAACACAGAAACACACATCCGGTCGAATTACGTCACACCGACAACATCGAGAAAAATTGGGTGTTTGAAACTCGGTGTTTTTGCCCAAAGTAAGGACATGGATGTGTAGATCTCAAAGAGAAGATTCCAACGATGCTAAGAACGCGTCAAACGGAGTCCGGATGAGGGAGAAACAAAGGAAAGAAGTTAGCGGGTCGTTAGTCGCCGCCACAACTTCACTCATGATTTGATCAATGAAACAGAGGTTTTAAGATTAAATAAATGTCATGGATTTGTAGTTCGCTGAACTATGATTCCAACGACACCAAGAATGCGAAAAACGGAGCTAAAACGAGGGAGATATGGCCTCCCAAAGTTGGCAGGTCGCGATGACCCGTTGGAGCTCCAACCGGGTTGGGTTGACCCGGCTGGAGAGTGAAGATGATGACGTGGCAGCCAACGCCACATCATCGTTCAACCAATGCCATGTGGCGCCAATGAGCAGGTGCCACGTCAGCATCGGTCAACGAGGCCACGTCATCCGTTGACTAGCCACGTTGGTCGAGACACGTCAGCGGTGACGGTCACGGTTGACCAGTCAACGTTGACTAACGGTCAACTTTGACCGGTCAACGATCAACAGTCATTCGTTGACTGTTGACCCAAAAAAAAAACAGGACACATGGCGTGTGGGGCCCACTAGGGTCTCCATTTGACACGTCGTAAGTACCGTTGGAGAGAGGACGGCGCATGGATTCTTGGGAGACGGCGCGTGTTGCCACTGGACGGCCGAAAGGCGGCGCGTGTATGTCACGCGCCACCACTGAGAGTGGCCAACGCTGGAATTTTCCAATTTTTCAGAAATTTTCCATCCATACACCTTCTAGGGGCGTATGAGAGCACGTGGGACCTCCGATCGAGACGTGGTTGGTTCCTAAAAATCCCTAAATTCGAGAGCTTCAATTTGATATATAATATGCATATATTTGAAGCACGTTTGGAACCGCTGAAAGTGGCCAACGCTGGAATTTTCCAATTTTTTAGAAATTTTCCATCCAGACACCTTCTAGGGGCGCATGAGAGCACGTGGGACCTCCGATCGAGATGTGGTTGGTTCCTAAAAATCCCTAAATTCGAGAGCTTCAATTTGATATATAATATGCATATATTTGAAGCACGTTTGGATATGATTTGACTAAGAAAAGGTACTTATGTGTACTTAGAGGGTCCCAAAAGCGTTGGAATTGAATCAATGTTGGTTCTATTATATTTTGGGATAGGTTGTCTTATTTTTTAAGAGTTTTTTCAGTTGCAACATAAGGTTAAATGCTGAAAGATTCTTTAAAAGTAAGGGATTATTTAAATGAGTTTTTTAATATAAAATCCTACCCAACCTTGACTCAAACTCTTAGAAATAAAACCTGGAAAATTGCAGCAACTTAAAATTATTCAATAATTGTTGAATAATAATAAGTCTTCCCATGCTTCTAACCACATTGATCCACTTGGATTAAAGCAATGACTTCTAAAAGTTAACCATTTATCACATATATTGTGACAAAGGACAAGACAGATAGAGATGTGATAATCATCTCATCAAGTGGGAGGTATGCTGCAAATGCATCCAAATGAGTAGATGTAGACATGGCAAAGAGGAGATGAACATTGTACCTAGACGCTACATAAGTTAATATGGTCAGAAGGGCCTATGAGAAGGAGAATCTGTTAAGAGACAACAATATGAGGCTTAAATTTTTGAATGTTCTTGCTTTTCCATTGAATTTAAGATTAAATTCTCTGTTTGCTTTTAGAATTGAATTCAGCATATTCTCTTCTTGTTTCCTTGAACATTCATGTTAGATAGATGATATTGTGTTATTATCTTGTTAATATAACTGCTCTTTGATTGAGTAGGAGTTTTCTAGAATACGTCTAGAAATCCAAAGGGGAAAGTGTTCAAATGAAGATTGTGGTTAAAAGGGTGATGAGCTAGCTAGTATGATTGGGATGGGAGTCAACATAGTTGTCTCCTAAACATGAAACTAGTGAACTTATTATCTAATTATCCTTTGTCTTATTTGAACAAATAAGATTTGTATACCATAATCGTCTAAGTGACCAATTATAACCAAGTCTACTTGACTGAGCTTATGAAGACAAGCTCAATAGAGATATCTGTGGAGTTAAAAACTCTCAAATCTCTTTCATTCAAGAAGAATAAGATGTCAGGGACATCCTACCAACTAGTCTTCAGCATTTAACGGTTGAAGCAACCGAAGCATACAAAAGGTTTATGCTATCAAGCATAGAAAGAACAACATTGCTCAAACTTATGATGGTATGAGCAATGTAACCTTATCCAAGCCGTGTGGATAGTGTTGGAAGATAATGAAATAAGTGATCTTCTTCCATAAAGTTAAAACTAAGTTAAGTTTTAACATAGTGTACTAAGTCCTAACATGTTGTTTAGGCAACACTTGAGGTAGATGTCAAACTAAAAAGTTAAGACAAACTAAATGACAAGTTCTTTCTAACAAACAACAAGTGAATGTTGTGACAAGTGTCTCCCAGTGAGTGGGAGTAAGCTGTGTATCCCAGTGAGTGGGAGTAAGGCACGTCTTCCAATGAGTGGGCATATACAAAAGTACAAATTGCCCCTGATATGCATATTGTAACCTTCAGCAATGTGATTCATCACATTGAACTTAAGTGTGAGAGATTGAAGGATCCAAGATCCATCAGTCAGACGAACTTAGCTAAAGAGTGGGAGGATTCATCCTCTAAGCCCAAGGGCAAGAAACCTATGAGGAAAACTTGATCTAGAAGAGGTCAATGGTTTCTGCAAAAGATGAAATGCTACATTGATAAACCTTTAAGGGTTGTAAAAGTAGCAATCCACATGAGTTATGGATATTTCAGAGAAGCATATGGAGTCATGTCAAATGCAAAGCAACAAAGATATAGAATCAAGGGATTGGAACTTGCACATTAACTCTACACTGATAAACCACCCTAAATTCACTCCATGAAATTGCAACTGACAAATCACATCTTTGTTATCTCTTTAGTTAAGGATCAATGGGAGTATGATTCTCAAATCCTTCGTTGGATTTTTGATGTTTCTATCTAGGGATAAAAGATTCCTTTTCTTGCCACATGTACACCTTGATTAAAGGGAATGATCAAACTAGCAAAAGAGTATTTGCTAAATAACGTGTGCTAAAGGGTTAATACCCTTATGAATAAGTTGAAAACTTATTCTACCTAGCAAGAAAGACAAAGAAACATTTTTTGAGAATATCCACTGCAATTGGCAAATTATGACATTAGTGAACCAATAAACTTGAGGGCAAAATACAAACAACTTGGTGTTTCGTTGACGTTGTAGACGTTTACTCGAAATACAGTAATATTTACTTGATTTTTGGCAAGTGTGAAGCTGTTAGATAATGGCTGATCTAGTCAAGAATCAGTGAAACTGAAAGGATAAGACCTTTTGAACTAACAAGGGTTAAAGACACCCATGTGCTTAGTTCAAGCTGTTTTGTGTACAAGAAATGCATTGTTAGGCAACTATCAGTACCTAGAACCCTTCAACATAATAGCGTTGTTGACATGGAGAGATAGACCTCTCCTTGATTTGGTTATGAACATAATGGCATCAATGAGGCTATCAGCCATATGTTGGTAGGTGGACTCATAGCTATTATATTCACACTTAACCAAATGTCGTCTATGTCAGTCACGACCTTACCCTATGAATCGTGGATGGGCCTTAGACTAGGACCAAGCTCGTTAAGACCATAAGGGTCATCAACTTTATATTCATAATTCTTCCTATGAGTAAGGAAGATTGGGGTCAAGGTATACAAGGTATCTCTTTGTGAGATGACATGAGAACTTGACATGACACATCTTCATTAGTGAAAATGATGACGGTTCAGTGACTGATAGAAAATCGTGGGACACAACGTTCATAAAACCCAGATTTCCTAGCAGGAAATGAGCATTAATCACAATAAATCTCTTTAAGAGGTTCACAAGTGACAAGGAATAACCAAGTGTTCCTAAGTTCACTGATCCGAGTGGGAGGATTGAGACCATTTTCACAATGAAAGAGGTAAGAGGTAAGAGGTAAGTTACGAGAGAATTACCTCACTCATACATAGGAAAAGAATCCTATGAAATCCATCTCGGAGCAAATTGTCATCTAGTGAATGACTATAAGGGATAGATTCCCTAATGGATTGAATGCTCTCTTTATCATTTAGGAGGTGATGATAAGTACCTATAAGTGTCTGAAAGACACTAGAAGGACCTGCTAAGATGAATTGCAAAGTGTCATTCAGGAGGATTTGGATTCCTTTTAAGCCAAATACGTGTTTGGGTAATTTGTCACCTAGCCAAGAGGCGATTGGGAACAAGTAGGTTCTCAAAATCACCTTGGGGGCATGTAAAACCTAAAACACTTAATGGCTAGGGGTAATACAATGGAAGGTTGTCCATTGTGCGTTTTAACTCTGAACTTTGGCTATGACAACAAGCTTAATCTTGAAAATTGCATCAAGATGATGTAAAGACCACTTTCCAATTTGGAATATTGGAAATTGGATGATAAACTCTACATGAAGCAGCTTAAGGGCTTCGTAGAAAAAATCACCCAAATAGTAGTATATGAGATTTTTTTCACAAAGTGAAAGCCTCACCAACTTCGAAATAATCGAAGAACACTACATAAGTCCCAAACGGTCTAGTGATGATTCTTTGTGAAGTCATCCTTTGTCAAATGACATATGAAACAAGTGTCAAGGGAGTCAAAGGAATAAAGGATCAGAGAATCCTTAAATTTTGAGTTGAGAAAGTCATGGGTTGAACAAATATCTTGAATGACAAGATAAACAGAGATTGCACAAGAAAGATACAGTCTTTTCCACCTAAGACATGTATAAGTGTAATCCTTAGACATCTTAGGATGTCAAAGTGCAAACCCATGGACACCCTTGAAGTCAAGGGCATAAACCTAAAGAGGTTAGATGGCTTATGAGGAATTCAACATAAGAAAGGTGGATAGAGTCCCATGTGAGACTATAGTTGGTAATGTGAATGTACATATTGGTGTACATAAGACCAAATGCTTTTTGGTAAGACTTGGAAGTTGCTTTTTTGGTCCTGCTGTGAAATGGGTTATGAGAATAACCATGGATTAAGTTGTCAAGACAACAACTTTCCTTTTTGAAAGGATACTCCAATACAAGACCTAGGCAAATGGTAATGGAGTAAGGAAATATACATAGTATTTTTCCTATTATCCATGGAAATAGAACGTAGGGCGTGTTTTGCCATCATTCAAAGTGCCATATGGCTAAAGTAATTCCTATGAGATATTGGGAATGAATGGTGGATAGAAGGATCCAAACGATAACATCTTATGTTGAGGATCCTAAGTATCACAGCAAGGCGAAACATACTTTTTGATACATCTCTATGAGAGATATGCTTTCAAAGAGGGAAAGCGATAGTTCAATGACCTTCTACTGACAGAATGTTAGTAGATCCCCTTATTGAGCCCATAGCTTGATTTTCATTGAGTTAGTGAAAATCTAGGGGCGCAAATAAAATATAAGGTCGTGAACTTCTTTTATGTGAAGATAAAAGAAATGGTATGTATGTTATGAGTAAATATATAAAGGTATACAGTTTTGTATGTCGTACAGGTCAAAAGAGGTTGGTTCACTCACACGAATAACCATCTTACCATGTTTTTGCAGGGGCATGGGAAGGTAAGACAAGCAAATGATCACCATGAGATGGTTGAGAAGAATCTTTGCATTTGAGTCACCTTAGTTAGACTGAGATGAGATCCACATGTGTGCATATACACAGAAAATGGATCGAAGCATGAACATAGACCTGTAGCTAGGCACAGAACTCTTTTTCACAAAAGATATTGTAAAAGAGACATTGTGAAAAAGAAAGTTCTGGTTCGAATGTTGAGTACATTTTGGAACTAATGTCTGTATGGTGAAAGAAAAGAAATCGACGTACATCTCAAACCATTCACCGTAGCATGCAATTCATACTGCATGTGCTTGAGAGTTAAACTACAACATGGGATGTGGGTGAAAGATCCCTAGTTCACCACAGTGTGAGTCCCAGGGAGGAAGAATACTTCCACGATGCCCTTAAGACTTAGGCGGCATCATGAAAGCTTGGTTTGGTGACAGCTACTTTAACTGAAGCTCCATGATCACACTCGATTCGGTCAGACGAGTGAAAACTAGGAAAGTGACCAAGTCAAGATGGACTGATGTTTAGTCAAAAAGGAAGATTTACTCCTAGATACATAAGATGTACTAGTATCTGTGGTCGACCCCTTACTAGCTCTATGTGTAGCTAGTAAGTGCGGATACTATGTGCGTGGAAGGCAATCTGAGTTAATCAACATATTAACTCGAGAGGGATTATATATGCCATGAGTAATATGTATGGGAGAATCTGGGGCATATAAAGCAATGAACATATAGCTTACGGTTATATATAAAGGGTGTCCTTGGATGCTGGTCCGATATAAAGGATTTCTAGTATCACAAGCACCAAATCTGAAAGACATTTTTGCCCACGCAGTCACGACAGACGCCAAGTATGAAACAAGAAAGAGTAACGCACGCACGATGGGAGGCCTATCAAGTGCGAGTGGGAGATGCTGGACTTTGGGTCCAAGTCCGCCCTTGATGGGCCGGACTATTTGATTAGGAAATAAGTAGCCTAATCAAATAATAATAAAATCAGCATAAAATGCAGATTTGGGAATATTTCAGCAATAATTATGGATTTGTTACAAATCACCATAATTAAGGAATCAATTGAGAACAATTAATTGCTGTCTTGGAGGGCAAGAAGGAGTGCACACGTTTCCTAATTAGTAGCCTCCATAAACCACTATAAATAGGGTGTGCCTCCTCAATTGCAATTAGCCCCGCCATTGAGTTTTCTGGCAATTCCCTTCTCTCCTACCATCTTTATGGTTCTGGTGATCTGCTGTGCAAATCACAATTAGGCTCTAGTAGTCTAATAATTGTGTGGGCACAAGTATGGAGTATTGGAGCTTTGACCCGGATCCTAACATGGATTCGTCCAGGTACGCCTAATCTCCTTTTAGTTAAAATTTTTCCTACATTCTATTTATGCTATGGCCATGAGTATGTTGTTGAAACATTGAGCATGCAGATATATCATTATGTGAGCATGAGTTATTATGATGCAAGCATGTCGTACATTAAACACTTATCTTGCATGGATATTGGTATGTGTTTCCTGCTGGGATTTTCTAGAATCTCGCCCTCCCCTACCAACATTTTAGACAGGACAAGTGGCTCGAGGAAGGAGCAAGTGACTAAGGGTGGTGAGAATCCCTTATGGGCATTTGGATTTGGTAGTTGGTTATCTTTGCTATTTGGGATAATGGTAGTTGATTTGGATGTATTTAGAGTTGTATATGTTAGGATGAATATATGGTTGTCTATGTTTTGGAGGTGTATTTGGATATGTATTTGGATTGAAATTTGTGTAATCCCCATTTGAGAAATTGTAAAAGGCGTATGTGCCTACGTATCTTTAGTGAAGATATGAACCCAAGATTGCCGGTATTATTATTGTGCATTCTGATATTTATATGAATGTAGTTTATCTTCACGAAGTAATTGTATTCAAAATATGAATGTGAGACCAGGTTAAAGTGTTTGTTAAAGAAATTTGTGAAAATCCTATCTTAAAGATGGGAATGTAAATGAATTTTGATTATTATTGATCTCTATTTCATTTTAATTGTGTATTTCGGATATAATTACGGAGGGGTTTATAATATCAATATATAATATAAAATCTTTAGAAAGCAGCGCTTTTCATAAGCCAATGCATAATGCGGGTCACCCTAAACTCCATGCAATGCATGAGCCTTACAATCGAGTTACACAAAATTTCAAATTATGACTCTCCTATAAATCTTGACAGTCATCTAGGGTAAGATACGAGATATATAGTGAACCACGATAAGCATCAGATTGCTTATATATGGCTTAAGAAAAGATTGTTTTACTTAAGGACTAATCAAAATCACAAGTTACTGTAACATCAGCATCAGCATGGTATTCCTACAGCGTGTGGAGATGTTTTCTCATCATTTCCAAGATAATAAGAATAATCCCTGGTGGAATAAAAAGCAGATCATTGAGGGACTTTCTATTGATTGTTGAGCTACCTATGGTGGCAGTTATGTTACAATGTCAAAGCAAAAATCACATTGCTTGATATGCAAAACGAACCCAAATAAGAAAAAAATGCATACTCCTAAAAGAACCATTCATTATGTACTCACATCAATTGATTGGTTTACGCTTTCCTCACAAAGTGATTTCGGCATTTTGTTCCTCTCAGCACGCTGGAATGCAGGAGGATCCAGACCACCATCAAGTCCTCTAGAGAGTTCAACAAACTGCACCAATCAATGTAACTGTAAATGGCAATAATCATTATGGATCAAAAAAGTTTAGCCAAGACAAGGAAGAAGCAACTCACATCCATATAGCAGGCTTCACATAGTCCATGGTCATAATGTGGGACACCCTTATTCTTGTGTTCACACAGTAGATCCTTTGAGACATGTTCATCTGATCCACAATTTGGTTTTTCTATAGGAATTTTTCCACGCTCTTTTGCCATCATATTCAACTCCTCAACCTGTCACCAACAATAGTCTGATGACAAACTTCCACATTTAATAAATTAATGAACCAAACATGTCAGTGATACTTTGCCATGAACAAAAGATCATTATGAAAATGTACCAGAGTCTTCTATCTTCAGTTCAAGGAAGCATAAAGCAGTTATATCTAAGAGAAATAACAGCAAAAAACGTCATTGCAGGCATCACATAATATAAGCATCTAGAGATGATATAGACATGGCACAAACAGCACAAAAACAAGTGAAAACTCTTACGTAAAAGATGAAACAATTTCAGCTTATGACTATCAAGAAAGTACAAGGCATAAATTTAACGAAAATGTGATAATAAAATTTTCTTTCAACGGATCATGTCCAACACAACAAGGGAAGTGCACAAACACATAGTTTAGACCCACATTTGAGCAGCAAAGACAATTAATCATTGGAACATGAGTTCTCATTTTTGGAGATGCATCAGAAACTATAAAAAACTGTTATGGTATTTACAGAAGAAAGGAAAGAGAAAGGGGAAAAGGGAGAGAGAAACAGAGAAACATAGAGGGATTCGAGAGAGAAGAGAGGCAGAGCGGGAAAGAGACAGAGGAAACTGAATATACTTATGGTATTCACAAAGCAATAGTCTGAGTACAATAGAAAATCAAGGTAGAATTACACTTAGGTCTCAAGGAAAAAGAGAAATGAAGAAATGGTCCCTTAAAATTGCAAAATGAAAAAATGGTCCCATGAAGTTGTCAATGCAGGCTCTTGGAGTTGTCAATGACCTACTCCTAGAGTTGTTAATTGGAACATTTTTTCATTTTGCAATTTCAAGGGACCATTTCTCCATTTATTTTCTTTATTGGGACCTGAGTGTAATTCTCCCTAGAATTAATGAGTATTTTATTTATAGGCTAAGATATCTACCTACCCCAACGGCTAATAAGCCACTAACAAACTGACAGAATAACGGATTTATATTCCTATTGTTATTCCATATCAGAGACAGAAACGAGGTGATGACATGCTGAGTAAATTTACTCTATTGAACATGACACAGAATTGATAACCATGAGTTGATTTGAAAACGAACGCTTCATTCATTACATAAACATAGTGAAATGAAGTTCTAAAATTTCTATGCATCTAAACCCTTCAATTTTTCCATTTTCAGGGGGAATAAACTATGATATAGTGCATCATGTTCTCATGAGCAGAGTGAAATACATAGCAGTATGTCTGATAATTTAATTTAGAGAGCACAACTCAAGAACCTCTATAAAAAACCATGGCAATTCTTCAAGCGTCACCAAATTAAGCTTCAAGACCCCCAGACAGAGAATCACTAGAAAAGGAAATTCATCATGTAAGCCACGTCACATTAAATTTCATTGGCTCAAAACACACACATAAACCATTCAACTAAACATCATAGTGCGTGCAACAAATGTCATGATGCTAATTATAAACTACAGTAAGTGTAAACACAGTAAATTACAATGTCATGCCAAATAGTAAGGAACATACTGTCAAGCTTGCAGAGGTTGTATTCTCAAACTCGACCAAACGCTTGGTCAATGTTGCTTCACACACATGGACAATTCTTAGCTGCATAGCAAATAAAAGAATACATTAGACAAGATTTTTATAAAAAAAACAAAAAGGCACATTACACAAGGCTCAAAGGAAACAGTTGATGTCCTATAAATTCAAATTGACTAACAAGTATAACTAGTCTACACAAATTGTTGCCATACATAACTGCTGATATAAGCCATCTTAAATACTTTTTTTTTTGTGAAAAAAATTGCTTTAGTGGCAACTTATACGCTTGCAGACATATAAAATATTTTAAGTGGTAATTGATGCCATGGGATACATATACCAGTAAGCCAGCTGTGAACCCAAAAGGATTTTCCATTCTTGATTGAAGTTATGAAAAATTAAGCATTACGCATAGTATTCTCAAAATCCAACAGTGAAGCCTCAGATTGAGCAAAAGCCAAGAATAGATTGAAAAGAGGGAGTAATCACAATAATGGAGCTAAAATCAGAAAGGAAAGAATCTAGGGATAGATCATCATTAGCAATGAAGAAAATTCCAATAAACTAGACAGAAAGCATCAAGGAATGCCTGATCTCCAAGAAATAAGAACATTGTGAGTAAGTGCTATATTAGTCTATAAAAATTAATCACAATAAGGCAGAAAAGTTAATTATTACTTACAATATCCGACTTTGAGTATTTATACCCATGTGCAAGGGCAGCAATGTACAATTCTGCTCCACATAAACCACTAGGCTTCCTCCCAGTCTGTTTTTAAAAAATTAGAATTTCAGAAATGCAATATCTTCATGATTAGAAGGATTAAAATCTCAGAAAGATGCCAGATAAAACCAAGGTACCTGCATCCAATCACGTTTCATGCTTGCAACAATGCTCAGTGCAGTATCAGTGACAACCTGTTTTTTTATACCAGTATCAATGACAACCTTACTCCTCTGCTGTAATAAATCTACATGAAAACCAACACCATAGTGATTCCTAATGATACAATAGGTATATAAATAAAGAAAAAAATCGAACAAAGTTAATTATTAATTACATAACTAATTTAGAAACAGATAACAGTTTTCAGATCATGCATTCACGTCACACATTTTGCCATTCTAGCAACATCTACAAGTCAAACATAAGGGAAAACTTTCTGGACCTCAAGTGTCTTTCACCATAAGGGCGTCAAATGGGTTAGATTATATATCTTCTGTCTTCCCATTCTTCCCAATACACAATTAAATAGTTCTTCAATTGAAAATTGGAAATCGCAAGCCTAATATCTCCCCCTTAAATAACTTGGTATCACCACTCTATCTATGAATAGCTGTAGTAACAGTAATAAGAACAATCTTAAGAGGCATATTCAATATCTTTCAGGAGATCAAAAGTGCACTGGAGGAGATTAAAAAAAATCCCATATCTTGCGTACACAAACACATCTGTTGATTTGATATATAAATGTCCACACTTTTCTTTTAGCATGCAAGTTATGAGAGGCAAAAGACTCACAGCTGCAGACCAGACCACATACCAAAACTGTATAGAACCACTCAAAAGTAAGTAAGTAAATAGATAAATAAATAAGCTACAAACAGATACTTACTGTTTGTATATTTAATAATAAAAAGACTGGGATCAACAGGTTTTTGGACAATTGGATGCTCTTGAAGCCTTGATACTTTACTAAGCTGTAAAAATACTGCACCTAGAACATAGCTGCACAACACAAATGACAACAACAGACAACTGTCAGAAACACAAAAACAAGATAAATCAATAAAGTAGTAACCCAAAATAAGTGGTGAAATATGCAATCATCAGAAGAAGCTTACTTCAGATAAAAAAAAACAAGAAGAAGAAGCTTACACGCTTGTCCTTAAATAATTTGAAAAATCAATGAGAAGGTATGGCTTATTATTTTGCCTGCAAACAAATATATATAAGCTCATCATAAAGAAAAAATTGCATAAGATTTAAGTCACTTAGTCAAAAAGAGATTAGGCTAATCAATGAAGAATATACAACAAAGGAAGAAAACATATCATCAAGCTCATGCCGCACTTCCACTAAAGTTACATGATGGGCCCGTAGCTAATGGACCTACAATTAATGGGCCAAGCCTAAGTGAGTAGTGTGTGAGGTTTGCGTGTGTGGTGTGTGCATGTGCGCATGAGAGAGAGGGGGGGCTATGCAATGTACTAAGGTATATATGTGGGCAAAGGGATTTGGTAGGATTTAAGCAGACTTTTGAGCATTGTGAGGAGAGGGGGTCTAGTCTCTCGAATACCAGACGGAGGGGTGGACGAAGTTTATCTTGCTTCATCATTTTATCATATTATTTAGTGTTTTGAGTGCTTTCAGTAGCTTATTTCCAATGAGTGTTGGCTAATTTCTACTGTAACGTGCCTATTTCTGATACTTATATAAAGTCAGTGCTACATTGTCATCATTTTGGCTTGGGCTCTATCAATTTCGTATCAGAGCAGTCAAGATCCAAAATGGTAGAGAAAGATGAAAGGTGGTACAGAACACCACCCAAGTTTGATGGAGAAGATCCCTTTGGGTGGCTCTTTCGTGTGGAAAAGTATTTTCTTGACAATTTCATAGTAGAGAAAGAGAAGTTAGAGGTTGTCGTGGCATGTCTGGTGGGAAAAGCTATGAACTGGTGCATTTGGTTTGAAGCTAAGGCAACCATAGAAACTTGGAGTGAGTTCAAATGGGAAGTCATAAAACGATTTCACCACATGTTCTCTGTCGAACAAGAGTTAATGCAAGAAAAGGAAGAGAATAAGTCTATGGAAGCATTAGAAGCAAGAATGCAAGAGAAGGATGAAGAGGAAGACGTCATAACAGATGGGCAAGAGGAAGACGAAGATGAAATTGAAACTGGAGTTAAGGAAGCTAATAATGCAAATGAGGAAATGGAGGAAGAGTTGCCATTTGAGGAGAAAAACAAAGAAGCAAGTATCGCAGGTGTTACCAGATTCAAGGTTGTAATGGACAGCAAACAAGAATCAGAAGGCATATATGTCTTATCTGAGGCTGCAAAGATCAGAACCGTAGAATCAAAGGCTAGGTGGAATTACAGTGAGGCATTTAGACCAGTTCAATGGAATCATCGCCGAATTTACAGGCCAACAACGGTAGAGGCAGTCAAAGAAAAGGGGGAAGAGAAGGCTCATAAGTGGGTCTTGAAACAGGTCAAAAAGATCCAATGGGGCAGAAGCCCCAAATGCCGTTAGGGGGTAAAACGAATTGGGCCTTATTTAATAGTACATGACAATAGAAGTAATTGGGCCCAAAAACTAATTCACCCTAGTTATTTTATTTTTAACTCTACCCAGTGTGTGGAGCCCCAGAGTCACATAGAAAAGCAGCGTTCATTAACGGAGTTGTCTTCGATCTTCTTAGCAACACTGTGTAAGAGAGAAAGACACGATGCTGATTATTTTTGGGTCAAACTACTCCACCAAGCCCCACAAAGCGGTCCGATTTCTGCAAAGAGAGTGGGTTGCTATTCATATGCAACATTGCATCACCCAGGAAACTTTTTTTTTTGTTACGGAAGGAGCCTCTGCGTGTCTGGTTTCTTTGTTCATGTGTTTGAAAATTGTTGAAGCAGGGATGTTCGCTGCATTCCAGTGCTTGGGTCCAGTTGAAACGATTTTCCGGGACGAGTTAAGCAAGATAGGTGTGTTTCCTTCCTCATATGATTCTGGCACACAAATGAAAGAGCAAAGGAATGTAGGTGAGAAGCACATGATTTTTCTGCTTAAAATTTCTGTAGCACCTGACTCTATTTTTGAACTGGGTATCAGCCTAAACGAGGTCAGAGTTGCTTCCTACAATGTTTGGGTGCTTGGAAGACTGTTTCAATTAATCTTATTAGCCAAAGAAGACAATGGGTTTGAAGGAAAAAGGGTTCAATATATGTTGTGGGATCTCTTCTGGATTGGCCTTGGTGTTGAATTGGATTGGGTATTTCCCCATTTGTTTAATGCCAAGGCAATTAAAAGATTTGAGAATTTTGAAAGTTCATTCCCTCGTTATTCCATTGTTCAAAGTTTCGCTCATGAGAGTGCAAGTGACTACCACTTGATTGTTGAGTCGACTTTGTCTTAACTTTCTTGTGATTTTAAGCCAAACCATATGAAGGCAAGGAAAATACCTCCATATGAAGGATTTAGGCATCTTGTATTTTTTTCAGCTTATACATAATCTTGTTTGTGGGCAAGTTTATGAGAGCGAGTACCAAAAAGGTTTGTTCTGCTTTGAGCACAACATTTATCTCAAGGATTTGATGAACTTTGATTATTATGTTGCAAATCTTGTAGTTTACTGGTGGGGACAATTTGGCAATTCTTTTTGTACTACCTCCCTCAATAATCACTATGCTAGTCTAATTTGTTTGGGTTATTCTGTTGACGCTTCCTTAAAAGTTATCGCTGCAACTAACAAGCCTCATATGAAAGCTCGACAAAGAAAAAGTAAAATTTATGCCTATGGCAGGTTAGGGTTTATTAATGCTTGCAAAGGTTGAAGACCTCAAGCTATTGAGGCTAATAGTTGGTATGGGGTGTTTAACATTTACTTGCTTACTGGCTTAGACTTCATCATTATGGGAACATTTGCAATCCTGATTTCAAAGTGTTGTTGGAATAGGAAGAAAACACTTGCTGAGGTTTTTCTCCTTTTTGTTATAATGAGATCAGCTCACTTTGGATCTTGCCCGAGCCTAGAAAGAGAATACATTAAAGAGAAACCACCAGTTTCTATTTTCAGTCCTCACCTTGAGGACAAGGTGAAGCTTGAAGGGCAAGGTAATGATGGGCCCGTAGCTAATAGACCTACAATAAATGGGCCAAGCCTAAGTGAGGAGTGTGTGAAGTCTGTGTGTGTGGTGTGTGCATGTGCGCATAAGAGAGAGAGGGGGGGCTGTGCAATGTACTGAGGTATATATGTGAGCAAAGGGATTTGGTAGGGTTTAAGCAGACTTCTGAGCATTGTGAGGAGATGGGATCTAATCTCTCGAACACCAGACGGAGGAGTGGAGGAAGTTTATCTTGGTTCATCATTTTACCATACTCCCTCCGGTCCTAATTATAAGACAAAGTTGACTTTTTTGGAGAAATTAAGGAAGCCGATTAAATTACTTTAGAGTATTTATATTTTTATTTTTTTCTTCAAACTAATTAATTTGACTAATAAACTAATATATAATATAAGGATACTAAAAATATAAACATTCTAAAGTAATTTAATCGGCTTCCTTAATTTCTCCAAAAAAATCAACTTTGTCTTATAATTAGGACCGGAGGCAGTATTATTTAGTGTTTTGAGTGCTTCCAGTAGCTTATTTCCAGTGAGAGTTGGCTAAATGCATATTTGGGAACACTTATTTTTTGAATATAAGTGCTTATTACGCAAACCGAGATAAAACTCCTCTCACATACTTACCTCTTATACTGTGAATCACGATTTATAAACACTTATTACCCAAAAATAAGCTATTCCAAATGAGCACTTAATTCCTACTGTAACAGTGCCTATTTCTAATATTTATACAAGTCAAGGTTACATTTTCATCATTTTGGCATGGGCTCTATCATTACACAATGCTATTGCATCATAGTTTACTACTGACAAACCTATCACAAGCAACCATCCTTTGCTAGGTCCTAGCTCTAATCATTTTCATTTTGGGATTACAAAAGTCACAGTGTAGCCATCACTGCGTTGCAAGCTCAAGCAACACCATGCTCATAGTACACCTGATGTAAAAATTCACAACATTGAATTGGGAACAAGAGAGGGCTTGTGTGGATGCCGATGCTCCCATCCTTTTCTCTCAAACTGCACCATTTTAGTGTAAAATACACAAGTTCTTCACTTCTTTTTTTTTTTTTAAAACAGTATTCATCATCCTGAAATATTTTTAAAGTACCAGTCAATTCCCTAAAATATTTTTTCACGATCCTAAAATAATTTTTCAGTATTATCCAGTATCCTGAAGTATTTTTCTAGTGCCAGGCAGTACTCTAAAATATTTTTTGTGCAATATTTTAGGATGTTGGATGCACTAAAAATTAGTTCAGCATATTGGATAATACTGGAATATTGCATCAAAAATATTTCAAAGTGCTGACTGGCATTAAAAAATACTTCAGAATACTGGATAATATTAAAAAATTATTTCAGAATACTGCATCATCATCTTTCTTTTTCTCTCTCATTTAACCTCCATTTTCGTTGAGCTTGAGCAAGAAAGAGAAAGAGAAAAGCTTGAGTTGAGGTAAGTAAACATCACCGTATGCTCAAATGTTCTCTATTAATGTTATGCAAGAGGTTGAGAGCTTTAAACCTATGGTTTCAGAATTTTCATTGGTAGTGGTTGAGAGATTGTGAACTTTGGAAAGTTGAAGAATCAAGAAGTTGGCTTTGGAAGACATAAGAGGTGAGTAGTTAATGCATTTTGGTATGGTTGCTTTGGTCATTGGTTGAGTTTTGAGGACTTTGGAATTTGCCCTGATTTTTGGTAAATTTCGAAAAGCATGGCTTGGTTAGTGTTTAGTGTGGAAATTAGTGTCATAGAGTGTCTTTGTGCACTTGGAATTGGCTTGGAATTATGGGTTGGATTGGATTGCAATGTGTGTGTTGATTGGAGATGTTAAGGTGACATGTGGTGATTGTGGTAGAACATGCCTATGGATAAAGAATATGGTCATTTTGATGGCTCCAATGTGTTCCTTGAGCCAAATTGTGTGAAAATAGTATGTGATTTGAAATTAAGGACCATTGAGAGCCAATTGGCAAAATCTGGGAAATTTGGTTAAGTCTGGAAATTTGTTAAGTTCAGAATGTTGTGCAGGGACCTGACTTCGCATGACATTTTGACCTAGCAAATGATGTCTAAATATTATGAAACTTTCCAGGATTGTGGTTCATGTTGCAAGCTTTCCATCCATATAAAATTTAAGTCCTTTTGAGTTCTGTGCACAAAGTTATGAGTGTTTGAAATCAGCCAGGAGTCAGTGTCACAGTTTGGCCGCGGCCCATAGGGCTGGCCGCGACCCAAAACCTTCTGGCCATATGTTGGCCGCGGCCCGTTGGGGGCTAACCACGGCCCAAGACTTTCTGACCTAATTCTGGCTGCTGCCCGAGGTTGCTGGCCACGGCCTAAATCCTTTTGTGCATTCGTTGGCCGCGGCCAACTAGTGAAAATCTACATTCTGAACCTCTGGAAAGGTCTTTTGGGCAAACTTTCCCCAACCTTTTAGGCATATGTTTAGACCTATAATAGTGACCCAAAGAGTTCAAATGATAACCAACTTAAAGTATTATAGAAATAAAACTTGGGAAAGAGATTGACGGGTTGTCCCTAACTTGATTACAAGATTTGATATTTGCTATCCTCATGAGCCCGCAGTGCCGAAGAGCGTCAGGAAAGGATCAGGTTGTGACTCTCTCCCTTATACTTTGTGTAATGCTCTGTATGTGTGTGTTATCACTGTTATGTGATGATTCTTTGATGCTGCTACGATTACAGCTGGTGATAGCCATCGTTTACAGCACAAGCTGTCGTTTACAGCGCAAGCTGTCGTTATTGTGATTACAGCGTAAGCTGTCGTGATTATGATTACAGCGAGAGCTGTCGTATTGTGCATACAACTGTGAGTGATGTCATTTGTAACCCCCTGCCGTAATTATATCCGAAATACACAATTAAGATGAAATAGAGACCAATAAGAAACAAAACTTATTTAAAATCCCATAGTCACGATAGGGTTTTCACAAATAACTTTCAAAATATAATTTACCTAGTCTCATATTCAATTTCGAATACAATTACATTACGCGGAATATCACATTTATACAAATATCAGAGTGTACAACAATAACTTCCCGGCAACTCCCGGGTTCCATTTATTAACTCAAAGCCTTACAAGGCATATTCGCCCCTACAAGCCCTCATATGGGGATTACACAAACTCTTCTCAAATACACATCTCATATACATATCCGAATACATACTCAAATATACATCCATATCATATATAATTATCCCAACATCTATAATAACCAACTACCAAACTCAAGTCTTCACCGTCCTTGAATGCCTGCACCATCCTCGCTCTTCCTTCCCTGTCTACAATGTTGATAGGGGAGGGTGAGATTCGAGAGAATCTCAGTAGGAAACAAATACCAAAATAATTGTATGATAAGTGTATAATGCATGACATGTTTGCAATACATATCACATGTCCATACCATGACACATCTGCATGCTCAATGTTTCAACAACACACTCATGGCCATAGCATAAATAGAAACAGAGCTTCAAACATCATATATGTTCCACATAATCAAGCAAAGCAATAACATGCATCAACACATTAACACAATATCATATACAGGAAACAGAGGTAAGTTCCCTACACTCTTTCCACGTATGCTCTAGCTTCACTTACTCGCGATCAAAATGAATACCGAACCACGATCAGGGCGAATATCAACCCTATAACCAAAGCAAGGACATAGGGTTAATCCCTTTCTCAATTCCTCAACATACAAACACTTAATGTTGGTGATCATTTAACACCTTTGGTAGCTAATCAAAGCCTAAACATATGCCTAAAGGCTTGGGAAACACTTGGCCAAAGATCACCTTTTAAAAGTCCAAAATGCTGATTTTTGGATGTTGGCCGCGGCCTACAAATCCACTGGCTGCGGACAAAAACTGCCCAGAAACATTTGGGCCGCGGCCAAGAAAATCCAGTTTCTTCGCTGAACTTCCAACAATCATAACTAATTCCACAAAAATCGAAATGAGGTGATCCTAAAGCCAAATGAAATCTATTCAAGTCCTCTACACAGGAAAAATATTGGCCAACACTGGAAATCACCACATAAGTACAGAATTCCCCAAAACTCAAGACTGTCCCAAAACAGTGTTCATTTTCGACCTCAAACTTTGGACAGCTATAACTCACAGAAGACAAAACGAAAAGGCACAAATTATGTGTCTATTTTGAAGCTTGGGATGTGAAATTTAAGATTGGAAATTTTCATAATATTCAAACACCATTTGCCTAGTCAAAACGTCCACAACACTAGACTGCCCAGAACAGAACTTCAAGGGACAGATTTTCCAGTTTTGCACAATTGGCTTCCAATGGTCCTATTTTAACATCAAACACCATTCCCACACAAATTTGCACAAGGAGTCCATTGAAAACACCAAATCAATCAAATTCACATTACATTGACATGTTATCACAACATGTCACACAAATCACAATTCAAACCACAACATTACAACTCTTCCAATTCAAGTTCCCAAATCAATTCCAATGACCAAATACCACAACATGGAACCAATTTAACCACAATTCACCATTCAAATCATCCAATTCGAAAATCACATAAAATCAGGGCAAATATCACAATTCTCAAAACTCCACCAAAAACCACAATCAATAGATCAAAAGGAAGCAAACACTCACCTCTTCCTCTTTCCCAAACAAATTCCTTGATTCTTCATCTTTCCCAATTTCCACAAGCTCTAAAACACCTCCTTTCAAAAAATAAAACCATAGAGATGAAGCTCTCATCAACATGATCAAGATTAGTGAAGAGGATTTAAGCATAAGAGGCCATTACACAAGCCAAAGCTCACCTTGTTTCTTTCTCTTTCCTTCTCTATTTAGACAAACATGGAGGTTTTGGAGAGAGAGGATGAGATGAAGATGATGAAGTGAATGCAGATTTTGGCCCCCAAAAACGTCCAAATAGAGAGGAGAGGAGAGAGGGAAGAGTTTGACATCTTGACCCAATCCAAAGGTCCAAAACTTGCCAAGTGTCAACATCTCAACACACCTTCCATGAGCTCACATGAGTACACCACATGGGATTCCACCCTTTGATCTATTACACAATCAATCTCAACCATTGATCTTGAAGTTTTGCCCCTGATTATGGCAATTCCTCTTGAATCACCATCAAATACATTTTCTCATTCATTTTCTTTCACAATGCGCCCTCCCCTCTATTTTAAGTTAATTTAGAGATTAATCCATAATTGAACTTAAATACAGGGTTTAGGCGCTGCTCACAACATATACGAATCACATTCGAAACTCAAATCACATTGGATTCTCCAAAAGGGTTCATTTATCACTAACCACTTCCACTTTTGGAGTCATTATCTCTTAATCACAATTTAGGACCTTGCTAAACCAATGCTTAGCAGTCCACTAATCTCAGGCTTATTCTCTAGCCTCAAGTCTCAAAATTTGGGGTATTACATCGTTTGTGG
Organism: Inga laurina; assembly: GCA_963855925.1. NCBI lineage: Eukaryota > Viridiplantae > Streptophyta > Magnoliopsida > Fabales > Fabaceae > Inga > Inga laurina. The sequence goes on along the minus strand of OY979709.1, from coordinate 35,071,853 downwards.
TGAAAACCATGTATCTTTGAGATTGCTGCTGCTGTTGCTGGTTGTGATTTATATACATGCTTTATATTTATGCATTGTGTGAGTGGTTTGTTACTACTGAGATTCTCTCAAATCTCATTCTTTCCTATGACTAACATTTCAGACAGGGCGTATGGCTCGAAAAAGAAGCGGTCAACCCGGAGCAATTAGGACCCTTAGGGGTGTATAGTTGAATTGGAAACTTTGATTATCCATTTTGAACTCAGGATTATTGTATATTTTGAAATAGGAATGTTGCATTCGATTTTGTTTGTGTAATCCCCTAGTGGATATATATTAACCTTCAGGTTATATATGTATAGAACCTGGGAGTTGCCGGGAATTTGGGTTATACACTCTGATATGATTGAATGTATATTAACTGCACAGGTAATTATATTCAAATATTGAAATTGAGACCAGGATGGGAAAAAGATTGTTGAAACTTTTGTGAAAATTTTACTGTAAGACAGAAAGTTTAAAACGAGGTTAAACCATCCAATGGTCTCTAATCCGATTTAAATATGTGTTATCGAATTATAATTACATGTTAAAATTCAGGGGGTTACACTGCTCTCGACGCTAGGCTCTCGAATATCGACCGTTGACGGTGGATCGGGAAGATCTTCAAACCTCAGCCTCCCTTTGACCTAACCCTCAAGCTGAAGAACGTCACCGTAGTGCCTCACCGTCTGTGGAAGCATCACCCTGAGTCAAGAGCCTCTTGTTGCCCTAACCCTCAATGGCGTTGCCTCTACATCCGTGGAAGAGTCACCGTCAGTCGAGCAACCACCCGGCCTCCCATTGCCAGAGGAACGACTTCACCTTACCGTCCGTCCGAGCACGTGTCGGTGTCAGTCGAGCATCTTGCCCTGGTCATCCCTTGGACTTCAACCCTCAAGCTTCAATTTCTGGTAAGCTTTTCGTCTTACTTTCTTTCTGTAAGCTTGCAATGACGGAAGTGTGTTACTTTTTTTGAATAAAAAAAGGTACCTTTTGGTGAAGATGATACCTTTTTGTTTTCGTTTCTGTGAATTCTGTCTAGACTCTGGAGTAATGAATTTTTTTTTTTACTTTTTTTGAATAAAAAAGGTACCTTTGGGGGAAAATTTGTTTGTCCTCCTTTAATCCTTTCTATGTTCACTCCACCAATCCACTGCACATATTGTTTTTGTCTGCATTTTATAGATTTGTGTAGTGTGTTATGTGAAGACAATTGGATCGTGTGCGTATGATCGTGTGGTATGGTTCATATTATGTTTATGAAATATGAATATTTGTGCCCTATTAATTTTCTTTTCCCATTTCGCCTATATTTTCTTTTTCAATTTACCGTTTTTTTCTTAGTTTAGTAAAATGATGGACGATGTTTAAGTGAAGGGAACTGGTTGGATATTTTCTTTTTCATATGGAATGGAAGTATGAAACATTGGAACTAGATCCAAAAATCTGGTGGAGTGAAGAGATATTGTGATATTCATTTTATAATTAACTAACTCTACTTTTTTTTTTTGCCAAATTACACTCTACTATCTTTTAAAAAAAATATTAATTATTTATCAAGTTCCTAAATTTATTACTGAAGTACGAGTAGTTGGTTAATTATTGTATATAAATAACCCTTATGCTAGTAGCTTTTGATGTCTAGTTAACATAACTAGCAAAACTTATCTTCGTTTTGTCATGTTGTGGAGAATTAAACTTGTGAAACCAAATCCAAATTGAATGGAACCTATCTACCAGAATTGAACAAAATTGGAAGAGAATAAGGTCCTATTTGGTTAATAAATTATGAAAACTTGTTAAATCGATTTTTAGTTTGATTTGGATTGGTTCACCAAGAAAAATCAAAGTACACTTTCAAGAGTGATCTTGTTTCATACTATTTTTGAAGAGAATGAATCAGCTTGGTTATTGTTTATCATGGGAGGAAGAGTTCTAGATTCATTTAGGAGCTCTTTGACTCCTAAAGTTGTGCAATTTCTAATTGGTGCTTAAGATTGGCTTAGGAAATCATTGGAATATCTTGTTAAAGAAGGAGATGATGATATACAAAAGATAGAGCTTGGTAATGTTTTTTATATTTCATGAAATACAACTTTATAGTGTTAATACTATATTTATTCTGATATATGAAGTTTGATTGGTTTTTTAATTTTGCTAGATTTGCAAAAAATTACATTGGAGATAAATGTTGATATCTTCTAGCGGCAATATGGGGACTTAAGATTTTGTAAGCAAATTTTCATTGTCATACTTGTAACATAATCATTGTAGTATTTAATTTTTCTTTTGATTTTGTTTAATTTGTGTCCTTCCTTCAATTGTAGGTGCTGCATTCAGGAGCAAGGCAAAATATGATATATAGCAACTTTTTTTATGTTTGATATGCTAGTTGTATTTTGATATGAAGATAATTAGCCAATGTTATAAGTGATTCTACTTGTATTTTGAAGTTAGCCAATATAAGGTAGTAGGTACTAGGCATTTAGGCAAACCTCCACTAATCTCCAGACCTCAAGTTTCAAAATTCTTTTCATGTATAAAGGCCAAAGGTGTGACCTCCAGTAATTGCTCCAGACCTCTAGTCTTGATGTATGTTGGCAGACCTCCAGTGGAGGTCTTCTACTAAATCACTAATTCCAGACCTCCATTCAATTGAAAACTGATTGTAAATTGATTGTAAATTATGTTACATCATTTGCTATTTTCGAATGATATTGAAATGCTTTGATAAATAGTTTGATTAGGTGATTAAGTGTTTGTAATTGGAATTTGAAAATCTTTGGTTTTCTTGCTTAATTTTTTATTTTTGGGTTACAATTCTTGCTTAAATTCGGTTTGTACAAATTATTCTGTGTTAGAATTGTTGCTTGAGTTTGTAGACTTGAACTTTGGTTGCATGGATAGGCTTGTAGGGAAAAAAAGCCCAAAGGCCCAATAACCGAAGAACACCGAAAACAGAACTGAAATTAATTGGTCATTTCGGTTTCGGCTATTTTACCATTTCGGTTTCGATTCAATTACTAAAATGCCTTTATTTCGGTTGTTCGGTTTTTTCGGTTTTCTCTTAAAACCGAACTGAACATCGATTGCTCACCCCTACTCTGGGCATGATAAGCCATGTCGGTTGCCACCTAGATGAAGCACTTAACCCTGTGAGCCCACAGACCACAGTTAGCCTACTAAAATTTCTACAAAATAATTATAAAAAAAAAAAAGAAAAAGAGGAGCTGCGCAATCGTGAACAGAGGTCCGCCGATAGTGCAATCGGTTAAGAGGATTGGCGGCCAAATATATATGACATCAACAGGAAGCGTTTTATTCATTGGCTTTGCTTAAGGGCTAACAGAACGCTATTTAAAAAAAAGCTAACAGAACCATAGACTGTATATTAAAATGAAAGAAATAGTACCCAGCCATTTAATCGTGAGAAACATTGAGAAAATGAATCCTATTATGAACATGAAAACTGTATCGGGATGGCCCTTTTGACCATAAAAATAAACACGGAAGACACCAAGGCCAGTAGTTTGATCAAGAAAACGCCCAATTTTGGAAACAATTAACTTGACCATTTTGACACAAAACTCACATTCTTTTTTTGATGATTCTGTGAAATTTTTGTTCCCCGTGTTAAATCGTAGCAAAGAACTCGTGTAATCTTTCCTGGCCCCTGGCCACCAAGCTCTTGGCCAATTGCGTTGCCGCCATCCTCTCGTCACAATCTTAGTACTACAGGTGTGTTTGGTTTGAGGGGAGGGGATGGCAGGGAGGGAAAGAGAGGAGGGCTAAATTACTTTTTCGGGTTAAAGATATTTAAATTTTGGGCGGGAACCCAAAATTTAAAAGTAATGAGAGGGAAAATTTTAGGCGGGAATCAAAATTTTAAAAAAAAATGAGAGGGTAATTTTAGGTTTCAATTAGACAAAATTGTAATTTCTCTTCCCTCCCCTCCCCTCAAACCAAACACACCCTAGGTTTGAGGGGGGAGAGGGGGGGAATTACTTTTTTGGGTTGAAGGTATTTAAATTTTGAGCAAGAACCCAAAATTTAAAAGGAATGAGAGTGTAAATTTTGAATTTCTCCATCCAAAATTGTAATTTGTCACCCTCCCTCCTCCCTTCCCCCTCCGCCCCTCCCCTCAAACCAAGTATGTGTTTGGTTTGAGGGGAGGGTAGGGAGGGGAAGATAAGAGAGGGGGTTAAATTACCTTTTTTGGGTTGAAGGTATTTAAATTTTGGGCTAAAATCCCAAATTTAAAAGGAATGAGAGAGTATATTTTAGACAGGAATCCAAAATTTAAAAGAATAAGAAAGTAAATTTTGAGGTTCTTAAACTCAAAATTATAATTTCCACTCCTCCCCTCCTTCCCTCCTTCCACTCCCCTTAAACCAAACACACCAATGCAGACCAACTCGGGGGGGGGGGGGGGGTAAGTGCCTATGTGTGTAAATAATACATGTGACAGCATATGATTGGCTCACTGAATGGATCAAAGTTTTCTCCTAAAAAATCGGTTCAATTTATTAATTATAAAATAGGCAAAATAACATAGAGGGAAAATTCTTTAAAAATACCGTTGAAATAGGAAAATTCCGATTCAGTACTGTGAAATTCCAAAATCCTAATTCAATACTGTGTCAGTACGGATGAACAGTGTGTATGTGTGAAAAGACGATTTTGCCCTTCAACTCTCCATCTCTCCACTTCAGAATAACAACACGAGACTCTTAATTAACAACTATGGTATCTTGATTAACAACTCTGCTTTATTCTTTCACATATTTGTATCTCAAAAATATAGTGTAGTTAATGTAAAATACGGTATTGTTAATAAAAAAAGAGGTGTTGTTATTGGCCCTGAAATTTAAATTATGAAGTTGTGAAACAAGAAATGGGAGTTGTTAATGTAAAATATGGTATTGTTAATAACAAGACTGGTATTGTTATTATGAAAGTAAATAGAAGAAACTTGAGTTGTTAATCAAGAAACCGGAGTTGTTAATTAAGAGTCTTGTGTTGTTATTTTGTAGTAGTGAGATGGAGAGCTAAAGGGTAAAATCGCCTTTTCGCACTCACGCACTATTCATCCGTATTGACGCAACACTGAATCGGGATTTTAGAATTTCACAGCACTGAATTGGAATTTCCCTATTTCGACGGTATTTTTAAGGGATTTTCCCTAACATAAAAGTACCATTTGAATTACAAAAACTCTAAAATATCTACTAAATTAGCAAAATAACAAATAGGTGATATGGCATGAATCTAAGATTTTGAAGTTTGGGTGTTGAAAGCTTGAATATAGACAATGATAATTTAAGAGTAACAATTAGGAACTTGGCTATACCTAATAACAACTTGGGGAGTTGAAGTTGTCAATCTTTATATCCAAGTTGTTAATTCTTATATTTAAGTTGTCAACACCGAAATTTTAAAATCTCATATTCCTACTATATCAACTATTTGTCTTGTTGCTAATTTGGTAGACATTTTGAGCTTTTTGTTATTTCAATGGTTTCTGTCATTTTTTATAAAATATTATTTGGATTATTTTTTGTTGTGTGTAGGCATCATGCATGCTACTTAAGTTTTGGGAAACAAATTGAATAGGGTTATAAACATTAATAATGCAGATATTCATTGATTCATATCCTAGTTAGTATTCATAAATATGTTGGTGATCAACTAAAAAGCCATTTAATAATGCGAAGTGTCATATAGTATTAATTGTACCATTTATTATATATTAACTATGATTCTTGGTAGTAACTCTTCCAAACTATAAATAAAGGTCTTGTGCATAATGTCATAATCATAAGAAATACAAGTGAATAAGAATTGCTCATCCTCATTTTTCTCAAGAATTTTTTCTTTTTTCTTGCAATTCTTTCTCATCCCAGATTTCTTTTATTTTTATAACACGTTACTGACACGAAAGCTCTAACGAAGTTATGTTTCTCTCATTGTTTCTTCAACGATTTCATCTATTTTCTTTTATGGTATCTTTAGTTGATTTATCATGGATAATACGGGCTAGTATATGGTATTAAAGAGATTCTTTTACCGATTATTATAAATATCGGGTTCTATATCTAAGATTGGAGATTGTTATTATTTTTATATCTTATTTAAACCCTTTTTATGAATTCTTCTATATTATTGATATGTTACTTTTAGTATGATCATATCCCATACACCTCTGATTTCATATCCACAAATTACATGGCCATAAGTCATATTGCTTTGATTTCCTCTGCAGATATGACCAGAAGCTATATTCCTTCTGTAAGAAAAATATAACTAAAGGGAGATTTAGCGTACCTGGACGAATCCATGTTCGGATTCGGGTCAAGGCTCCAATGCTCCATAATTGTGCCCACACAATTATTAGACTACTATAGCCTAATTGTGATTTGCACAGCAGATCACCAGAACCAGAAAGATGGTAGGAGAGAAAAGAATTGCCAAAAAACTCAATGGCGCGGTGAATTGCAATTGAGGAGGCACACCCTATTTATAGTGGTTTATGGAGTCCACTAATTAAGAAAGGTGTGCACTTCTTCTTGCCCTCCAAGACAGCAATTAATTGATTCTCAATTAATTCCCTAATTATGGCGATTTGTTCCTTAATTAACAAACCCATAATTATTACTGAATTATTCCCTAATCTACATTTTATGCTGATTTTATTCTTATTTGATTAGGCTACTTATTTCCTAATCAAATAGTCCGGCCCATCAAGGGCGGACTTGGACCCAAAGTCCAACATCTCCCACTCGCACTTGATGGGCCTCCCATCGTGTGTGAGTTACTCTTTCTTGTTTCATACTTGGCGTCTGTCGTGACTGCGTGGGCAAAAACGTCTTTAAGATTTGGTGCTTGTGATAATAGAAATCCCTCATATTGGATCAGCATCCAAGGACACCCTTTATATATAACCGTAAGCGATATGTTCATTGCCTCGTATGCCCCAGATTCTCCCATACATATTACTCATAGCATATCTAATCCCTCTCGAGTTAATATGATGATTTACTAGCTACACATAGAGTTAGTAAGGGGTCGACCACAGATACTAGCACATCTTATGTATCTAGGAGTAAATCTTCCTTTTTGACTAAACATCAGTCCATTTTGACTTGGTCGCTTTCTTAGTTTTCACTCGTCTGACCCAATCAAGTGTGATCATGGAGCTTCAGCTAAAGTAGCTGTCACCAAACCAAGCTTCCATGATGTCGTCTAAGTCTTAAGGGCATCGCGAAAGGATTTTTCCTTCCTGGGACTCACACTGTAATGAACTAGGGATCTTTCACCTACATCCCACATTGTAGTTTAACTCTTAAGCATATGCAGTATGAATTGCATGCTTCGGTGAGGTGTACGTCAATTTCTTTATATTTCACCGTACAGACATTAGTTCCAAAATGTACTCAACATTCGAACCTAGAACTTTCTTTTTCACAATATCTCTTTTACAATCTCATTTGTGACAAAGAGTTCTTTTCCTGGCTACAGGTCTATATTCATGCTTCGATCCATTTTCTGTGTATATGCACACATGTAGATCTCATCTTAGTCTAATTGAGGTGACTCAAATGCAAAGATTCTTCTTAACCATCTCATAGTGATCATTTGCTCAATTTACCCTCCCATGCCCCCGCAAAACATGGGAAGGTGGTTGTTTGTGTGAATGAACCAACCTTTTCTGACATGTACGACATACAAACTTGTATACCTTATATGTATTTACTCATAACATACATATTATTTCTTTTATCTTCATATAAAAGAAGTTCACGACCTTACATTTTATTTGTGCCCCTAGATTTTTACTAACTCAATAAAAATCAAGCTATGGGCTCAATAAGGGGATCTACCAACATTCTGTCAGTAGAAGGTCATTGAACTATCACTTTCCTTCTTTGAAAGCATATCTCTCAGAGATATATCAAAAAGTATGTTTCGCCTTGCTGTGATACTTAGGATCCTCATCATAAGATGTTATCGCTTGGATCCTTCTATCCACCATTCATTTCCAATCTCTCATAGCACTTTGAATGATGGAAGAACATGCCCTATGTTCTATTTCCATGGATACCAGGAAAAAATACTTTGTATATTTCCTTACTCCATCACCATTTACCTAGGTCTTGTATTGGAGTATCCTTTCAAAAAGGAAAGTTGTTGTATTGACAACTTAATCCATGGTTACTCTCATTACCCATTTCACAGCGGGACCAAAAAGCAACTTCCAAATCTGACCAAAAACATTTGGTCTTATGTACACCGATATGTACATTCATATTACCAACTATAGTCTCACATGAGACTCTATCCACCTTTCTTATGTTGGATTCCTCATAGGACATGTAACCTCTTTAGGTTTATTCCCTTGACTTCAGGGGTGTCTATGGGTTTGCAGTTTGACATCCTAAGATGTCTAAGGATTACACTTGTACATTCTTAGGTGGAAAAGACTGTATCTTTCTTGTGCAACTCTGTTTATCTTGTCATTCAAGATATTTGTTCAACCCATGTCTTTCTCAACTCAGAATTTAAGGATTCTCTGATCCTTTATTCCTTTGACTGCTTGACAGTTGTTTCATATGTCATTTGACAAAAAAGGATGACTTCACAAAGAATCGTCATTAGACTGTTTAGGACTTATGTAGTGTTCTTCGATTATTTCGAAGTTGGTGAGGCTTTTACCATGTGAAAAACCTCAAATACTACTATTTGGGTGATTGTTTCTACGAAGCCTTTAAGCTGCTTCATGTAGAGTTCATCATCCAATTTCCAAAATCCCAAATTGGAAGGTAGTCTTTACATCATCTTGATGTTTATTGTCATAGCCAAAGTTCAGAGTTAAAAGCGCACAACGGACAACCTTCCATTGTGGTACCCCTTAGCCCTAAATGTTTTAGGTTTTATATGCCCTCAACAGATTTGAGAATCTACTTTCCCAACTGCCTCTTGACTAGGTGACAAATTACCCAAACACATATTTGGCTTAAAAGGAATCCAAATCCTCCTCCATGACACTTTGCAATTCATCTTAGCAGTTCCTTCTAGTGTCTTTCAGACACTTATAGGTACTTATCATCACCTTCTAAATAATAAAGGGAGCATTCAATCCATTAAGGAATCTATCACTTATAGTCATTCACTAGATGACAATTTGCTCTGAGGTGGATTTCATAGGATTCTTTTCCTATGTATGAGTGAGGTAATTTCTCGTAACTTAACTCTTACCTCTTTCATTGTGAAAATGGTCTCAATTCTCCCACTCGGATCAGTGAACTTAGGAACACTTGGTTATTCCTTGTCACTTATGAACCTCTTAAAGAGATTTATTGTGATTAATGCTCATTTCCTGCTAGGAAATCTGGGTTTTATGAACATTGTGTCCCACGATTTTCTCTCAGTCACTGAACCGCCATCATTTTCACTAATGAAGACATGTCATGTCAAATTCTCATGTCATCTCACAAAGAGATACTTTGTATACCTTGACCTTTATCTTCCTTACTCATAAGAAGAATTTTGAATATAAAGTTGATGACCCTTATGGTCTTAACGTGCTTGGTCTTGGTCTAAGGCCCATCAACGATTCATAGGGTAAGGTCGTGACTGACATAGAGGGCATTTGGTTAAGTGTGAGTATAATAGTAACGAGTCCACCTACCAACATATGGCTGATAGCCTCATTAATGCCATTATGTTCATAACCAAATCAAGGAGAGGTCTATCTCTCCATTTCAACAACTCTATTATGTTGAAGGGTTCTAGGTATTGATAGTTGCCTAACAATGCCTTTCTTGTACACAAAATGTTTGAACTAATCACATAGGTGTCGTAAACCCTTGTTAGTTCGAAAGGTCTTATTCTTTCAGTTTACTGATTCCTGACTAGTTTAGCCATCATCTAACAGCTTCACACATACCAAAAATCAAGCAAACATTACTGTATTTCGAGTAAACGTCCACAACGTTAATGAAACACCAAGCTTTATGTCTTGCCCTCACGTTCATTGGTTCACTAACGTCATAATTTGCCAATTGTAGTGGATATTCTCAAAAAATGTTTCTTTATCTTTCTTGCCAGGTAGAATAAGTTTTCAACTTATTCATAAAGGTATTAACCCTTTAGCACACGTTGTTTAGCAAATACTCTTTTTTTAGTTTGATCATTCCCTTTGATCAAGGTGTACATGTGGCAAGAAATGAAATCTTTTATCCCTAGAAAAGAAACATCAAAATCCAACAAAGTATTTGAGAATCATAGTCTCATCGATCCTTAACTAAAGAGATAGCAAAGATGTGATTCTTCAGTTGCAATTGCATGGAGTGAATCAGGGAGATTTATCTATGCAGAGTTAATGTGCAAGTTCCAATCCCTTGATTCTATCTCTTTGTTGCTTTGCATTTGACATGAAGCCATATGCTTCTTTGAAATATCCACAACTTATGTGGATCGCTACTTTTATAACCCTTAAGGATTATGAATGTAGCTTTTCATCTTTGTAGAAATCATTTGACCTCTTCTAGATCAATTTTACCTCATAGGTTTCTTGCCCTTAGGCATGGAGGATGAATCCTCCCACTCTTTAGCTAAGTTCATCTGACTGATGGATCTTGAATCCTTCAGTGCTGAATCACATTGCTGAAGGTTACAATATGCATATCAGAGGCAATCTTTACTTTCGTATACGCCCACTCACTGGAAGACATGGCTCACTCCCACTCATTGAGAGACGTCTTATCACAACATACACTTGTTTGTTAGAAAGAACTTGGCATTTAGTTTGTCTCAACTTCTTAGTTTGACATATGCTTCAAGTGTTACCTAAACAACATGTTAGGACTTAGTACACTATGTTAAAACTTAACTTAGTTTTAACTTTATGGAAGAACATCACCTATTTCACTATCTTCCAACACTATCCACACGGCTTGGATAAGGTTACATTGCTCATACCAACATAAATTTAAGCAATGTTGTTCTTTCTATACTTGATAGCATAAATCTTTTGTATCCTTCGGTTGCTTCAACCTTTAAATGCTGAAGACTAGTTGGTAGGATGTCCCTGACATCTCATTCTTCTTGAATGAAAGAGATTTGAGAGTTTTTAACTCCATAGATTTCTCTATTGAGCTTGTCTTCATAAGCTTAGTCAAATAGACTTGGTCATAATTGGTCACTCAGACGATTAAGGTATACAAATCTTATTTGTTCAAATAAGACAAAGGATAATTAGATAATAAGTTTACTAGTTTCATGTTTAGGAGACAACTATGTTGACTCCCATCCCAATCATACTAGTTAGCTCATCACCCTTTTAACCACAGTCTTCATTTGAACACTTTCCCCTTTGGATTTCTAGACACATTGCAGAAAAACTCCCACTCAATCAAAGAGCAGTTATATTAACAAGATAATAACACAATATCATCTAACTAGCATGAATGTTCAAGAAAACAAGAAGAGAATATACTAAATTCAATTCTAAAAACAAACAGAGAATTTAATCTTAAATTCAATGGAAAAACAAGAACATTCAAAAGTTTAAGCCTCATATCATTGTCTCTTAACTAGGTTCTCCTTCTCATTGGCCTTTCTGACCATATTAACTCATGTAGAATCTAGCTACAATGTTCAGCTCCTCTTTGCCATGTTTACATCCACTTACTTGGATATATTTGCAGCATACCTCCCACTTGATGAGATGATTCTCACATCTCTATCTGTCTTGTCCTTTGTCACAACATATGTGATAAAAGGTTAACTTTTAGAAGTCACTGATTCAATCCCAATTGAATCAATGTGGCTAAAAACATAGGAAGACTTGTTATTATTCAATAATTATTGAACAATTTCAGGTTGCTGCAATTTTCATGTTTTATCTCTAAGAGTTTGAGTCAAGGTTGGATAAGATTTTATATTCAAAAACGTATTAGAATAATCCCTTACTTTCAAAGAATCTTTCAGCATTTAACCTTATGTTGCAATTGAAAAAAAAAACTCTTAAAAAAATAAGCCAACCTATCTCAAAAAATAATAGAACCAACATTGATTCAATTCCAACATTTTTGGGAATCTCTAGGTGCATACAAGCACCTTTTTGACTCAAAACAGATCCAAACGTGCTTCAAATATATGCAAATTATATATCAAATTGAACTTCTCGAATTTAGGGATTTTTAGGAATCAACCATGTCTCAATCGGACACCCCACGCGCCCCTAGAAGGTCTCTGGATCAAAAAATCCTAAAAAATTGGAAAATTCCAACATTGGCCACTCTCGGTGATGGCGCATGACGTACACGCACCGCCTTGTGGCCACCTGCCGGTGACACGTGCCAGATCCCAAGACTCCATGCACCGTCCTCTCTCCGATGGTGCTTGCCACGTGTCAAACGGAGGCCCCAATGGGCCCCACGCGTCATTTGTCTTTTCTTTTCTTTTTTTGGGGTCAATAGTCAACGAATGACTGTTGACTTTTACCAGTGTTGACCGTTGACCAGTCAACCTTGACCCGTCACTGCTGACGTGTGGATGACGTGTCTCGGTCGATGTGGTTGGTCAATTGATGACGTGGTCTCATTGACCGATGTTGACGTGGCATTGACTACCACGTCATCACCTTCAACCTCTAATCGGGTCAACCCGACCCGGTGGGAGCTCCAGTGGGTCATCGCGACCCGCCATCTTCGGAAGGCCATATCTCCCTCTGTTTCGCGTTCTTGGTGTCATTAGCTCCGTTTTTCGCGTTCTTAGTGTCGTTGGAATCGTAGTTTAGCGAACTACAAATCTATGGCATTTATTTGATCTTAAAACCTCTGTTTCATTGATCAAATCACGAGTGAAGTTGCGGCGGCCACTAATGACCTGCGAACTTCTTTCCTTTGTTTCTCCCTCATCCAGACTCTGTTTAATGCGTTCTAAGCATCATTGGAATAGTCTCTTCGAGATCTACACATCTATGGCTTCTTTTGGGGCAAAAACACTCAGTTTTGAAACACCCCATTTTTCTCGACATTGATAGCGCTGCGTAATTCGTCCTAGATGTGTGTCCTCTGCGTTTTAAAAAGCTTTCCTAGGCTTTGAGGGTTAAAGGCTCTTGTTTTTGGTTCCACATAGGTCCCAAAGACTCAACAACTTTAACATGAACGAAGAGATGAGGAGAAGATGAAAGGAATTGTGCCATGAGATATATATATATACACACTCATTGTATATATATATATAAAACAACCAGAGGAGCAGAGCGTTCAAATGTAAAGCCGAAAGCATATACGTATACATTCATATTTTCGAAAAAACAAAAACAGGAACATTATTTTGGGCATTCAAAATGACTTTTGAAAATAGCACTGGGAGTCACAATGAAAAGAGAGATGCTTCATGCGTTCAAAGCTTGCATGTTCATGTATGAACATAATTATGTATGCAGTAGAATATTCGCATGGGCATCTAGCATTCAGAAAACACACATATGCGCACATATTAACACATATATAATAGCACAATGGAATTAGAATTTTATGGAGATATAAACAAATTATATAATACTGTTATTCACATAGAATAAATCACAGCCTCAAGATCAAATGGCTCTGATGCCAATGTAAGAAAATATAACTAAAGGGAGATTTAGCGTACCTGGACGAATCCATGTTCGGATCCGGGTCAAGGCTTCAATGCTCCATAATTGTGCCCACACAATTATTAGACTACTATAGCCTAATTGTGATTTGCACAGCAGATGACCAGAACCAAAAAGATGATAGGAGAGAAGAGAATTGCCAGAAAACTCAATGGCGGGGTAAATTGCAATTGAGGAGGCACACCCTATTTATAGTGGTTTATGGAGGCCACTAATTAGGAAACGTGTGCACTCCTTCTTGCCCTCCAAGACAGCAATTAATTGATTCTCAATTAATTTCCTAATTATGGCGATTTGTTCCTTAATTAACAAATCCATAATTATTACTGAATTATTCCCCAATCTACATTTTATGCTGATTTTATTCTTATTTGATTAGACTACTTATTTCCTCATCAAATAGTCCGGCCCATCAAGGGCGGACTTGGACCCAAAGTCCAACACCTTCACTTCCTATTTTGAGATTATATGGCCAAAAGTTATATAATTTTTCATCTTCTATATTATTATATGGAAGCCATATACAACTTTTGTTTATCCTGAAATTAAGCGACCAAAAGTAATATAGATTTAATTTCTCATCTTAAGATTAATTGAATAAAAGCCATGAGACTAATTGACTTGAAGCTAAGAGAATTAAATAGCCCGAAGTCATAAATTTTTAATTTTGTTATCTTACTCTAAGTTATTTCTTCACTTTATGAATTCTCTATATTATATGATTTGATCATTTGATTTTATATTATCATACTACATTTGTATATTCCATATTTTGAGAATTCTCTTTACTTTGTTTTAATTATAGTACATGCTGGTAAATATCTTTTTTAATATTGCTAATGTATTGGGTTTCTCTCTCCCTTTTTCCTTACTTGATGTCATACTTATATTTTTTTTTATTTTATCATTTAAAGTTTAAGTTTTACTCGTACATATGTTTATATTAAGTAATTGGATAACTATTGATATTTTAATTTTATTGAATACTCAGTAGCCATAATACTCTTAATTTTGTGTTTTAATGATCAGAAGTCTTATCACTTTTATAATGGTTCTTTTATTAAAGAACACTATCCATTCTGGTTAATGGTATGACAAGAAAAATTTTGTTGTACTAGATTGTTATAAATATTAAAGCCCTGAAGGCTTATGGGGTCCAAACATCAAATGATACAAAAAAGTTTTGTAGCTTTGAAAAGGTATTTTTACTATATATATCATCCTAAAGACAAATAACTAGCAAAGAATTATGCCACTCAAGCGTAATAATTCTAAAGGCTAATAATCCTAAGGAATAATTAGCATACTTTGCCTAAATTGAGAATTAGAGGCAACAATGTTTGATAATGTTAAAATAATAATATTTGGATGTAAATTCATGAGCACCGGTTATCATATGGCCAAAAGTCATAAACAAATATGTATCAATATAATGTATTAAAAAATGAAAATAAAGGCCAAATTATGAAAGAGAAGAAACATGAAATGTTCTGGAAAAATATCAAAAGAGGCAATGACTTATGAAGAAAGATGCCCAAATTTATTGTGAAATCAAGAGAAATAATAGTACGCCTAAAAGGCTATATGATGTTTAATTTTTGTTGTTATTGAACTTTATTATGGTTTAAATTTGTGTTATTGACTCATGCGAGAGAAATTATGATAAAGATTTAATATTGTGCTATTGATAACTGTTATCATAAGTGATATATGAAATAAACCAAAAGGTAATTATTAGTCAAAGTTTTGAAAACTGGACTGGACGGTCAGACCGTCACCCACTCCCTTTATCGACTTGGTCCTCAAATTTAGACCGTTTGAAGAAATAAGCTGTCTTAAGCAGCCTGAAAGTTGCGGTTGAACCGAAACCCAGATTTGAGCCAGAAATCGGAGTGGCTTAGAGAGAACTAGATGGCTCTAAAGGCCAAGAAATCTCCAAAGAAAATAAAAAGTTTGTTTTCTGCTCCCATCATCAAGGAAAGAACAAAAATGAAGAGAGAGAAAATGAGAGGGAGATTTCTACAAAAATCGAGGAGGAAAATAAATAAGAATAACAAATAAGCCCTAACAACCATACTTTTTGCTTCTTTTCTCCGTAGTTACAAGTTACTCCAATTTTCATCTATGGTGTTTGAGACTTGAAAGGATGAAGATTTTTGCCATTAAAAACGAAATTCCTCACAGTGAGCGAAAATATAGAGTGTTTGGTTGGACGTTTGGTGCTTTTATAAGTTTGATTATGCAGGCTTAAGCTCGATTGGCACTGATATGTTTTTTTTTCATATGTTTAGTTGGGCGTTTCTTCAATTGGCTTATGGATTAAATAAGTAGTTTTTTCAAAAAAACCCAAAGGTCCAGCTTTCAGCTTACCACTTAAGCGATTTTTTCCTCATGTTCGTTCTTCGGTGGAATAAAGAGAGAAAGTGAAGGAAATGATGAGAGATAAGAAGAGATGAGTAAATGCCTTTGGCCTGCGGGGTCCACTTAATTTTGCGCATGTTCAGATGTTGGAAATTGAGAAAGGTGAGTGGGTATGCCTTTGGTCTGTGGGGTCCACTTAATTTTATTAAAAAAAATTCTCAAAATAATGTAGATAATAATATAGAGGATGAGCTTTTCTCAACTAATTATGTTAGGACATTTTCAACCCATATAAATCGTATTCATGTAGAGGTGTTTATCAATTTCTCATCCTAATTCCAAGTAAATCGGGACCAGAAAATCCCGTCCTGAAAATGGGACTTCCCGATCCTGACTTTTTCCCGATCCCGAAAATATATATATACACATGTATATTTTTTAAAAATATTTAAGAAAATAAGACCAAATGTAAAATAAAATGTGAAAATCCCTAACACCCTTAATGTAATATCTATTCTTTTAGTTTATTTAGTTAATTTCATTTATTATTTATTAAATAATTCTAATTTTTTGTTCTTGTCTTTGTTCTTTTTACAGCTGAATCGATAACTTTAAGCATGTATTGGACTAATTATATATTTATATTAGACTTATTTGGTACAATATGATATTAGACAAATTATATATTTATACTAGACTAAAGGAAACATAACAAAAAATTCAATATAGAGATTTTTTTAAAAAAACAAATCTAGGATTGAGAAATTCCAGATCCCGAAATTTCCTTATTTTCGGGATCGGGATCGGGAATGGCATATCCCGATTCCGTTCTGATCCCGAACACCTTTATATTCATGACATGATTAGAGACTAACTTGTACGAGACATGTGATTCAATTAGCTATGTAATATTTTTTTTATCAAATTATATATTTCGACACCATATTTTCTAAAAGGCCACTTATGCAAAAGTCAATCCTCTCTTATCATTATTTTTTGATCAAATAATTTTTAATTTAATTTCTCTCTTAACATTATCACAAAAGCTACTTATACAAAAGCCAATGCAAACAAGTTATACTTTTACAAAAATCACTTATGCAACCGCTAATTCAAACATAAATCATATTACACAATCTAATTTTTACCTAAAAGTAAGATTGCAAAAAATCATATTAAAAAAAGTCACTTTTACAATTACTTTTCCAAACACATACTAAAAGTTGAGGAAAGAGAAGTATTGCAAGTCTAATATCTTATCCCAAACGCTCAATTGGGCCCCCAAACGGCAATTGACAATTGAGAAAAAAAATTGAGTGTTTGAGAGTTATTTTGTTTAATTGAGCTTATCATATCATAATAGTTTTTACCCATAAGCTCAAAAACCCGGCTTATTCTAATTGAGCGTTTGGGATGAGATTGAATAATTAAAATATTTTTTCAATTGTGTTCGGTGTGCTATTAGACTAATTGCAATTTTACCTTTAATATACTTTTTCAGCTACAAAAATTAATTTAAACTATTTTTTGGTGCTTTTAACCCTTAAAATTTTTTTTCAAATGTACCCAGTATGGTATCAAACTGATTACAATTTTACCCTTAACGTATTTTTTCAACTCCAAAAATTACTTTAAAATATTTTTTGGTGATTTTAGCCCTTTAAAATATTTTTTCAATTGTACCTAGTCTTAAGAGACTGACTACAATTTTACCTCTAATGTATTTTTTTAGTAGTAAAGATCACCTAAAACTTAGAATACTGATTTATTGATTTCCACCTACTCTAAAATATATTTCCAATAGCACATAATATTTTAAAGTAATTTTTAAATATTTACTTGATTTTTTAAATATTTTTCCACCCACTCTCTCTTACTATTATCATAAAAATCACTTATGCTTAAGTCAATCCAAACAAATTTTACTTTTGAAAAAGTCATTTATACAATCGTCAATCCAAACATAAATCACATTACACAATCAAACTTTTACCAAAAATAAGATTACCAAAAGTTAAATTGAAAAACTTCATTTTTCCAATCGCTATTTCAAATACACACTTAATTCCCCTTCTAATAATACATCAAGGCCAAGACTCCCTTACAATGTGTTGAATAATTTGCTTTTAATTTTTAATTTTTAATATTTTTATTAACATTAAACAATAAACATTTGTTTTAAAATTGTCAAAGGAGAAAAGTTTTGGTACTTGCTACCATCATAGGCCATCTTTTTATTTAATGCATAGGCCTTCTTTTTATTTTGGGTTAAGGTGTAAAAATACACATGTGATTGTCCTTGAAGTGTACCCAACACTAAATGTTTTTTTTAGGTGCAACAGTAACTATGTGGTTACAAAATAAGTGCAAAAATACCCTTTGACTGTTAGTTTGACTGTTTGACTGTTAGTTTGACTTTTTTATCCTGAAAGTGATTACGTGTATGATGACATGGACGCTGGAGTGACATTCTGAAGAAAAAAACTTGCTGAAAATCAACTTTTCCTAATCAATCATATAATTTAATAAAAATTAGTAATATAATATATGTATTATAATGATTTTAATTTAATAATATTGGGAATCTAGGATTGGGAAAAAAATTGAACAATCAGTATATTTTTCAGGGCAACAGCTCTGCTGAGTGAGTTAAGCACTCTGCACTTGTAACACCCTGCCTTTAATCACGTAATTATAATTCGATAATGCACATTTAATTCGGATTAGAGACCATCGGATAACTTAAACTCATTTCAATCTCCTACTTTGTAGTAGGGTTTTCACAAAACATTCAAAATCTCTTCCTGTTCCTGGTCTCCATTTCAAAATTCGAATATAATTACCTGTGCAGTTTATCTACATTCATGTATAACAGAGTGTATAACCAAATCCCCGGCAACTCCCGGGTCCTATACATATATAATCTAGAGGTTACAAGTATCTACTTGGGGATTACACAACCAAAATCGAATGTAGTGTTCCTGATTCAGGATATACAGTAATCCCGAGTTTAAAGTAGATAACCAACATCTCAAAAATCCTTAGTATCACTAAAGATCCTAAGTGCTTCGGGTTGGCCGCTTCTCCTTTGAGCCACATGCCCTGTCTGAAATGTTAGTCATAGGAAAGAATGAGATACGAGCGAATCCCAGTAGTAACAAATCACTCACACAATGCATAACACAAAGCATGTATATAAATCCCAACCAGCAACAGCAGCAGCAATCTCAAAGATACATGGTTTTCACCACAAACGACAGCACTCACGGCTGTATGCATAATACGACAGCTCTCGCTGTAATAATAATCACGACAGCTTACGCTGTAATCACAATAACGACAGCTTACGCTGTAAACGATAGCTTGCGCTGTAAACGACAGCTTGCGCTGTAAACGACAGCTATCACCAGCTGTAATCGCAGCAGCATCAAAGAATCATCACATAACACTGATAACACACACATACAGAGCATTATACATAGTATAAGAGAGAGAGTCACTACCTGATCCTTTCCCGACGTTTCTTGGCACTGCGGGCTCCCGAGGGCGGCAAATATCGAATCCTACAATTCCAAATGCACCATTTAGACACTTCCATAGTGTTACTTGGGGTTATATTAGTCTATAATGAAAATTTACAAAACTACCCCCGGGGACCCGGCCCAGGCCCGCCGTACCCGGTCCGGCTGCACTTTTCCCGAAATTCTAATATGGGCTATCCTAACATATTTCCCCCCAAGGAATCTATTTCCGGACTCGGAATTATCAAATTCAATGTAAAATTACAAATTTACCCTTGGCAGCCCTACTTCAAGGGTTTCAGGGGCGTTTTCGTAATTATGCTTTTTTGGCCTTTTCCGAAAAAGTGGCCAACTGTAACCCCACCTAATTTTCGCTCCTGAACTCAATGGAACCATCAAATCATTGAAAATCCAACTCTAAGACCCATTTCTAGAGCTGGCCGAAATTTATGAGTTCTCCGGGGAAAATCGGGGTTTTACGATTTCGGCTCCGTAAACGCGTTCCTTTCTACTGCTAACCACTTTATTAACCATTACATTAGGTTAAAACTAACATTAAGACCCAATTTGGGCAGCATAACCCCTAGGCCATATCATTTCCAAACTTTAAAACTAATGGCAATCCGGCGAAATTTCACCGATTAAATTGCCCACAGCAGCCAGAATAAGCAATATATGAAAGTTTGAAAGTTACCTCAAGCTCCCACTAGCTTTTCCCAAATTTGGCTGAACCCTAGACTCTTTGAAACACCAAATTTTGAGCTTCACAACCTTAAAGAATAAGGAGGAGTAGCTTAGAGTCGGAGTTATACGCGTTAGGAGCTAAATCGCCGGAGAAATCGGCTTACCTTGCGAGATTTCTTCCTCTTTTTCTCTCTTTTCTCCAAGCCCTCTTCACGTTTTTTTTTTCCTCTGGAATGCGTCGGGAATGGCTGATGAAGATGATGGAATTGCTTTTAATTCCATGTTGATGTCACCTTACCACATAATGATGTCATAATTTCTAATTTCACATTTTCGGATTTTCTGGCAGATTTTCTGCCCAACTTTGAAAAATCATAACTAATTCTAGAAAAATCGAAATGAGGTGATTCCAAAGCCAAATGAAAGATATTTAAGTCCTATTCATAGGAAAAATATTGGCCATTACTGAAAATCACCACAAAATTCCCAGAATTTCAATATTTGCATACTGTTCCAGAAAATAATTAATTTCGCTGGGCAAACTTCAAAAATCCAAAACTCTTAGGTCACAAATCAAAATGATACAAATTATATGTTCATTTTGAAGCTTGACATGTGAACTTTAATACTGTAAAATTTCAGAATTTTTAGACACCATTGGCCTATTTAAAACGTCCATACAAATTGGCTGCCCTGTACAGAGTTTCAATGGACAGAGTTTTCAACTTTTGCATAATTGTTCCCAATGGTTCCAACTTCACAATAAACACTCTCCCCACATGAATTTTCACAAGGAAGCCATTGGAATCATTAAAATATCCAAATTCCCATCACACATTCTCCAAAAGTGTTTATTCAACAATAATTACATCCACTTTTGAAGTCATTAGCCCTTAATCACTTTTTGGGATATTACATTTTGGGATATTACAGCACTCAGATTTGAATCTACTTCAGCGAAGGTGGTACTAAAATAGTGAAATGTGGGTAATATTAATTGCAAAGCTTTACCAGTCAGCAAGTTTTTTTCCCAAAATGTCACTCTAGCATCCATGTCATCGTACACGTCATCACTTTCAAGGTCAAAAAGTCAAACTAATGGTCAAAGGGTATTTTTGCACCTATTTTGTAACCACATAGTCACTGTTGCACCTAAAAAAAGCATTTGGTGTTGGGTGCACTTTGAGGACAATTACATGTGTATTTTTGCACCTTAACCCTTTTATTTTTATCTTTTATTGAAGAAGGCCATCTTTTTAAATTTTGATATCTTCATCTAATTTTATTAACTCCCTAATTTTTCTTAAATTTTTTTTGCATATTTTTATGAGAGATTTTCTTCAAAATATAAAATGATTAAAAAGCTAAATGTGTGCCTATAAGTATTTTGACTATTTAATACTTATCTTAATTTTTTAATAATTTGATATTTCATTTCTTACAGTTATATTATTATATAATTATATAATATTATTTTGAATTTAATTATTATGTCACCTGTCCAACCAAACGGCCTAACCGATCTAACCGTTTGAACCATGACCTGCTGATCTTTCAGGCTCAATGTTCGGTCTGACTTTTAAAATATTGTTATTAGTCATTTTGACATTTTAAAATATGATGCCTATTTATTCACAAAATTAAATATTATGGTGTGTGAATGTTCATAATTTTATGGTTTCCTAGGATTCCATCTTATAGTTAATGCTATTATACCATATACCTCCCAAATTGAAAGATTTATTAATATAACCTCCAATTGTACAATTAAATTCTTTAATTTTCTTTTTTATCTATAAATATATGATGTGTGTGAAAATTATTTACGCATTAATTATGATATGAGATAAGTAAAATATTTGCATATTTATTTTTTCTTACATGATAATTTTGTGGATGATATTTGAGCTTAATTTAATGAATTTGGGTGTAATTGATAAATAAATAAAGATTTTGGCATAAAATGGAAGTTATCAAAAAATACTAAATTTTAACCTTGTTTCAGTTTTCAGGAAATATCTGGAGCTCTAGATGTTGGATTGAGACATTCTTTATATGGATAAAAAGTTAAGAAAAAGCCCTACAACTTTTATGTTTAGGCCAAAACCCAGTTTTGTCTTCAAGAGTTTCAAATTTTGCTTAGATGTTGAGAATGTGAATTCGTCCAAGTCTGACCTTTGCCCACAAATTTGACCATAACTTGAGCTGTAAATGTTGAAATGAGGAGCTCTCATATGTGTTTTCAAGCTAAAATCCAAATCTACAACTTTCATGTAGACAAAAATATGAGATTCCACTATTTTGACTATCAAAATTTGACTGCAATAAAAAAGCATGGTTGTCATAAGGTCAACATTGGTGGCTAAAAGTCAAGATTCATGCCTAACAAGTCGAATTTTTTGCCCCTCATTTATCTATAAATAGAGGAGTGGAAGACACAAGGAGACACACCATCTTAGAGTTTAATTTCATATATTGTATTATTTTTTACATACCTCCTAGGTTGCCTCATACATGAAAGGTTTTAGCTCCTATATGAAAGGCTAGATTTTTCCATTTTTATGCATCTTGTAGTTGTATCTTTATATTTTAGAATTTAATAATTAAGTTTTATACAATGTTTACGAAGTTTCTAATTTATTTTTATTTTGCTTTTAATTATATCATGAGCTAAATTTTCATTTTTCTAGGGTGATGATGTAGCTTACTAATAACAGATTGAATCTTAACTTATTAAATCTAGTTTTAATTTTTCCTTCATGATTGAGTTTTGATTATTGTTCTTAATACTTTCAATTGCTTGGCCATATTTTAAATGATTTCAATATGTATGTTGAGACCGAAAAGAGATGCATATATGTAGATCCTATAATTAAAACCATAACTTGTATATGAAATAAGAATATGTTCATATGAGTTATGTAGTCTTATTGAGTTCTATAAATCTTAATGCAAGATTAATTGTTTCAATTCATCTAGGGATATATTGGATTAGCAATTAATTATAGAATTGTTTGACTTTGGAAGAGGTTAGTAATTAAATTAGAAAAGCTCAGCTATCAATCATGAGGAATAAATTGGACTAGAATAGATAGGTGATTCAATTTGAAATTTGCTAGATGAAATCTGATTCCTATGGCTTTTTCTCATAGTTGTTTTCATTTCAATTGCATTCATATTTAATCATTTTTATTTTATATTCTTAATCACCAACTAATCGATCGACTAAATAGAATTAAGATTACCAATTTTGATACTTAGTGATCAATCATCATGGAAACGATACTCTACTGACCTCTATATTACTTATTTACAACAGTGTACACTTGCACTTTTTAATAAACCATTTACACTTATAACAATATGATATAATATGACCTACATATATTAAAATTTTACAAGCTTTCTAATCTTGTAATTGATGGAGATTATTATGTCAAGCCCCAAATCTAATTCTTTTTTTCTTCACATATTTTTCACAAATACTCAACTCATATGCTCCAACACAAAAGGTACTTTATTTCATTACTGGCCCTTACTTTTCAATTTAGTTTTGACTTTCATCTCTCCCCCCCCCCTTTTTTGTATAAATTCAAATATATGAGATGTGAGTATTCTCTGTATATAGTTTTCAAATATTACTCATGATATGATACACATATATTGTAAGTAGATTAGTTTTATGTGACATTTAAGAGAAAAAGAAAAATAATATATTTATGTGACATTTTAAATTGCGAATTTATTTAATATCATGAGAAAATTCATTATGAATTGGTGATGTGAAGAATTTGATTTGTTGGACAAAATCAATGCTTCCAGAATTATTCAAAAATTATTTTTGTTAGCTTATGTTGTCTAATAAACTTTCCACATGATGTAATTTCCCATGAGATGATTTTATGAATAATGTTTCCTCATGATTTAATATTGTTGAGAAATTCTTATATGTGTAATTCATTGAGAAAAAAATGTGTTGGCTTATGTAGTCCAATAAACATTTGTTTTGTGAGAATGCTATTAATTAAAGAATGTGTGGTTGTACCACAGTTTGTATATCTGCAAAATTTTTGACAAGTAACAATGGTTTTTCATAAAAACTTCTTATGGATTTGTTACTCATGAGACTTTTCTGTTAGATAATTTTCTTGTAATTTAAATTTATTTTGATCATGAGCCTCTTCATATTTCTATATATGGTGGAAGATATACTTTGCATATGTATCAAAATAAGCAAATTTGAAGTATATTATTAATAAGTAATGATATTATCAGTGATGTAATACTATATGGGAATTTCTGAAGAACTATAGGGGAAAAATTTGATATAGATTTTGAAGAATAAATATAGATTTTTTATGGGCTGGACAACAATTGATCATAAAAATTTATGACCCATATATTTATTAAAGGGTTTGAAAGTGATAGCCCATTTGGATTGAATCCATGATTGTATATGACCTATAAAGTATTTTGCCTTCCAAGTGCAAGCTAGGTCATTGACTTACTATATACTGATCATCGTTTTTGAAATACAAAAATAAAGGAAGTATATTTATATGACTTACACTTGAGAGGAAGATTGTTAGACTACAAGTATGAACTAATTTTTGAAAAGTTATACTCATGTATTTTTCACACAAAGACTAATAGATCTCCCAGAATGGATGTCAGATTATGATTTTAAAATCAATATGTTATGAAAATTGAAAAGTTTACGGTTGATTGAGACATATGTTATAGTAAACCAGAGTTTACTTATTCGAACAAATTTATTGCTAGCATGACTTGTTTGATCATTCGAGTCATGAATATGATGCAATAAATTGTATAAAATTATGTAGTGACATCCATTGATTAGAACAAAATTTAGATCCATTTATTTAAATTTATTACAGTCAACTTTACAATAAAATCATCTTAACACTTAGATTTTATCATAAATATAATTATATCCCATTAAAATCAAGTAAATGATACATAGAGAAAAACTCAAGTAATGAGATTCAATTAAAAAGGGAAAAAGATAGATAAAAACTATTGAAAATGGTAAAGGACGGAGAGGTGCTTCCAATTTCAAGAACCCTATAGCATGCTAGTGCTTTCTTTGTATTTTGTGAAATTAAAAAGAAAAGACACAAATGCTCCTCACACAATTTTTTTTAAAAGTAAGCCTTACCCTGTCGAAGCTCCTTGGTGCTCTGTTTGTCTTCTTCTTCTTTGATTATGGCTTGATCTTCTTAACTCTCTGGTGCTAATTTGGCATCTTGAAAATGCTCTCCAAGTGAGGTTCAACTCCATGGAAGAAGAGTCTTTGCAGAAGTAAATGCATGCTAAACAATCAATAGTTGTTAGTAGAGGATGTGCTCATACGAAATCTTAGTGTCTTCTTCTTCTTCTTAGCTTGTCCTTTTGTGTTCCTCGCACGAGGCAGCTATGGGAAAGGCAAGACGTCGTTGTCATCATCAAAGATAGTAGAAACAGAGGAGTGTAGATTGTGCAGCAAGGTATGGGATTGTTGTTGGAGGCGCAGACCTTGGCGACAATGTGCCATTTGTCTTGTTGTTCCCAATGGAAGTATTGGTGGGATTTTTGGTGGCCATCAGCGTCAAAGAGAGTTGGTCTTAAGCTAAAGCCATAACCAATAGACAACATGTGGCGGCGGGAAGGAGGGGCGGTGGGGTTTGGGGGGTGTGAGTTGGAGGAAGCAAGGGACAAGGTTAGAGCGTAGTGTGGAGGGTAGTTGTCAATTCGATATTTAGAGTTATTATTTTCATATCTGAACTTGGTAATCTATACATGCCTCCTCATTTTCACAAATAGTCATTTTTAAATGGATAGTTATCATTTCTATGTTCGAAGTTGTTATTTTCAAATCCAAACTTAGTAAATCATATAATTAATTTATGCTTGCCTTCTCATTTTCAAAAGTGATCATTTTTAGATGTATAATTTTTATTTCCATATTGGGAGTTGTTATTTTCAAATTCACTACCAGAGCTTTGGTGACTTGACCATTTGTGAAAATAATAACTCTAGATTTGGAAATGACAATTATCTATTTAAAAACGATCACTTGCGAAAATGAGAAGACATATGTTGATTAATTCCTAGATACCAAGTTTGGATTTGAAAATAACAACTTCAGATATGAAAATGATAATTGTCCATTTAAAAATATCAATTATTCTCGCCAGAGCTCCAACGCCTGCATCCAATCACTAGAGCTCAGGCACCATGGGGTACGCTGTAGGCCACAAGCAAGGGGGTTAATGTTTTTTTAAATATATATCTATGAAAGGGAAATCTTGTCATTTCTTTTTAATTTCAAAAAAGACAAATTGGGAATTCACATGTTATAGGGGATATTGAAATTGGACGCACCGATCTGTCTTTTGCTATTTGTATTAGTCTTTATACATCCTTTTTCTTTTAAAAATTAGTTATAATGGATATAAAAAAGGGAAAATCCCATTTAAATACCATTTGAAATGTCAAAACACACAAAAGTCTTCTATAACTTGAAAAAGACAGATAAGGCATATGGTGGAATCAGGGATATTGAAGTTTAATGCTAAAGATTCAAATGCCCCTTTTAACTTTTAATCAAACACATCAATTTTGGATTTCTCAGCAATGAAATCTCGGTTTGTCTGTTTCCTATAAGGGTTATCGTCTTCGGCGGCATTGCAGGGGAAAAAGTGGGCCAATGGTAGCGACATCCTCGAAGCATCAATCATGAGTGAAAGCAGTTGCATAGTCATATGCCAGTTCCCGCCGGCCAAAGAACATCTTGAACATCATTAGTGGTTAGTAATAGATCTATAGTTTTTTGTGTTGGCTATTTTTTTTCTTCTTCTAACATCTAAAGTATAGTCTCTGTGATTTTGCTGACCTATAGAGTAGTTCTTGTTGAAATTTGTAGTCGAAACCGTGTTATATCTTGCATTTGTACTTTTAGTTGTCATTTGTGTTGCATTCGATATATTGTAGCTTGTTTGTTCAAGTCTTTGTAGTAAGGAGTAAAATCATTCAGTTTTGTGTTGTAAGAGTAGTGCTTCCTCGTTACTTGTTGTCATGAAGAATATGGTGTTTTGTAACGTCCATTACTGCACTTGTCATTCCCATTACTACTCTTGTTAATGGTGACAACTTATTGTAATTAAATTATACATGAAGGAACACCTTCTTTTGGGTTTATGACTGTATGCATTGGATGTACTTGGAATAAGTAATGTCAAGTTGCTATTTAATACATTATGAATTGTTGTTGTCAACATGACTCTGGTATTTTGTCAATTCCATTACAGACTTTGTCAACACCATTACTATTTTTATGAATCCCAAAACGGATTCTGTCAAGAGCAGCAGTAATGAAATTCATATGCCTTAAATTTTCAGTGAAATAGAAGGGCTTTTTGGCTTTTTAATTATCATAAGAGAGTATAAAGAATAAGTAGTTGTCCATTGAATAATCTTGTTCATAATTTATTGTTTTTAATCAATGAAGTAATTTATCATGGCTGGCTTGGGAATTTTATTTTTTATTGCACACTCTACTTTCTTTACATGCTTGGTCCTATTGGGAAATAATTTGGTAGCAATCAAGGTTATCTAAACTCTTAAAATTTTTAGTCCTATTGTTAGATTTCGTAAAAAATAATGATTGTGTATGTCCATGAAATCCTCATATTTATAAATACTGTCGAAGTCTCTGGCAATTGACTCAGTTGAATTTGAATCTGCATAGATAATATAGGTGAGCTTTAAGTTTTCTTTAGTTTTATTACCTATGTTCTTAAAAGGGGAGTCATTGATTTGCTTCATGCAAAACAGTACCCTAGTGAAGGATTTTCAATGTTTTGCCTTTGAAACATGATTACCACTAAATTGAATGCCATATTATAGTCACATGCATTCTAATCTCTTGCTGTATGTGACTCGGAGTAAGATTTGAAATGTTCCACGAGTTTCACTGAATTGTTATGATCCACCCTAGTGGAATTTATTTGTACAAATGAGATTCCTTTAGTTATATATTGTACAGAACAATATGTATTATCTTCTATGAGTGGTTTCTCTAAAAGGGCTACTGTCCACAATAATATGTATTTGGTTTGTTAAATTCAGAGTTTGGCCCCTTAAATGAAATAGCCTGAGTTGTAAGAATTCCTTCATTTCAATTGAATTAAACTATGATGTTATTTTGCAACTGCAAGTTATTATGGTGGGTGGATGGTTAACCATGAAATGAATAGCAAGTGGGAGGATGCATTGAGACTGATGACTTCATAAATGACCTAGACCAAAAGGATATGACTGACATAATTCTGTTCTTAATGTAACTTTTTGGTCTTCCTCAAACAATTATTTTTTTAGAATTCACCACTGTTGTAAAGAGATTAACATATGTTGTCTAACTTAGTAACCAAGCACTGCATTTTGGGGTGACATCGTAAAGTTGTTATTTTGGTCACTGATCTTGTATATTGATTCATAGCAGTGGCCTTTTGTGATGTACTATTATTGTGTATGTAAATTTACTAAAACTATAGTCTCTTTTTTCCAACAGTATGCTATTATGCACTTTTGTTGTGCAAGAAGCACATACACCTTTCTTTAACTTTCTAGGCTGAACCACATACATGTATTTATAAAAGTTTGTATCATTACAGTTAATACTTCCAACTTGAGAATGATCATTTAAGTATTGTTCTTAAATCTGGAAAATTTCCAGATTAAAAAGGCTTGCTGTCTAAGGGAGTTTTGTTTGATTTGGATATGAAAATCTGGCTAGAGATGTTTGAATGTTAAAATATATTGGTTATATGAATGTTATTTAGTGTATGGTGATAAAACTGAATTAAATTTTAATGTGAGAATTCAAAATGAATGTACAATTTAATGCTTCTAAATATTAGCTAAGCATTTGAGATTGTTGAAGCATATTTAAACATTCCAATAAGATGGCTTTCGAAATTGTAAAAAAATCCAATTTTCATATTGAAGATGTAGAAGCACAACAAAGGAAGAGGATGTTAAACACAAACACCCATTTGTTTGATTGTGAAACCGGCGCATGCTGGGAAGAAGTCGATCGGTGACTTTATTTGAGCACAACAAAGGAAGAGGATGCTGACAAGTTTAAAAATGAAAATGACAAGTCTTTTAATGGTTTTGACGAGAATGGTAATGAGAATGACAGATTAGTCTAACCAACTTTATCACTGAAAGTGTTTCCCCAAAAGGGGAGGACGCTGACAAGTTCAATAATGGGAATGACAAGTCTTTTAATGGTTTTGATGAGAATAGTAATGAGATTGACAAATTAGTCTAACCAACTTTGTCAATGAAAGTGTTTCCCCAAAAAGGGAGGACGCTGACAAGTTCAATAATGGAAATGACAAGTCTTTTTTAATGGTTTTGACGAGAATGGTAATGGGATTGACAAGTTAGCTTAACCAACTTTGTCATTGGGTGGAAGTATTGGTCCAAAAAAGGAGGATGCTAACAAGTTCAATAATAGAAATGACAAAGTTAGTAATGGTTTTGACAAGAATGGTAATTGGCTAAATTGTTAATCTCATTACCATTCTCGTCAAAACTATTAAAAGACTTGTCATTTCCATTATTGAACATGTCAGCGTCCTCCCTTTTGGGCCAACACTTCCACCCAATGACAAAGTTGGTTAGGCTAACTTGTCAATCCCATTACCATTCTCGTCAAAATCATTATTAACTTTGTCATTTCCA
Organism: Inga laurina; assembly: GCA_963855925.1. NCBI lineage: Eukaryota > Viridiplantae > Streptophyta > Magnoliopsida > Fabales > Fabaceae > Inga > Inga laurina. Next base: position 35,041,844 of record OY979709.1, on the reverse strand, counting down.
TTATTGAACTTGTCAGCGTTCTCCTCTTTTGGGCCAACACTTTCACTCACAAAGTTGGTTAGGGTTAGTTGTCAATCCCATTACCATTCTTGTCAAAACCATTACTAACGTTGTCATTCTCGTTATTGAACTTGTTAGCATCCTTCCATTTTGGGGAATACTTCCACACTTAATGTTTGGAGATATTAAGTTTTCATTCCCATTACCCTTGTTGTCAAACCCTTTAAAAAATTTGTTAATCACATTACTGAATTTGTCAGCGTCCCCCCTTTTGGGCAAACACTTCCACACTTAATGTTTGGAAATATTAAAGTGTCATTTCCATTACCCTTGTCGTCAAACCCATTAAAAACTTTATTAATCACATTACTTAATTTGTCAGCGTCTGATTTGACCGTATCTTTGCGTCTTGGGGTCAAATACAAGATTTTTAATCCAAGAATTGCAGTATAATGCAATACTCGGGTCGTCTCTCTTTTCTCAAGGAGCCTTTAATTGAATCCTAGGTAATACTAAATGTCATGTAAAAACAAATTCAATAAAACAAGGGAAAATTGATTTTTGGGTTTTTCTTGTTAAAAAAATAATAAAAAAAATAAAAGAAAATACAATCTAATTAAATATATAAATAAACACACCACTCAAATTAATTTAAATCATAGGTAAAGTATATATATAAATCCCACAACACAAATTTAATCACACATTATTCCAACAATAATCAAACAAAATATTTGAATAAGAAAAATAAAAACAAAACTCCCCTGATTCAGTTTCCACGTGCATGCATGAACAAAGATATGCCATTGATGATGTCAGCATGCATATTGGTGATGTCAGCATACATATTGATATATGAAGCACAGTTTCGCGTTTCTGCTTCGCGTTCTCAGTTCTCTTTCTCGGTTGCAATTAAGTTGATGATGCTTGACAAGATAGAATAATGGCAGCAATGAGAAACAAGGGGTACAGACTGCCAGAGGTGAGGTTTGCCGGAAGTGGGGGTCGGAAAACTAGAATAGTTCGCCGGAAGTGGGGGCCGGAAATTGCAGAACTTCGCCGGAAAATTGGAAACCACACAGGAGTCACAGAAAAACCGATGGAAAATGATGATGCGGTATTTGCATGATGAAAGGACGATGGTAGGAAGAAAATAAGACACAACGGAGGAGAAAATGGTTCACAAGAAATCAAGCTTCGCCGGAAGTGGGGGCTGGAAAACTGGAATAGTTCGCCGGAAAATGTAAAACTTGCTGAACTGTCACAGAGAGGAGATGAGGGTGCTGCACTTGTAGTTTTTGATGGCTTTTGGTGGAGAAGACCGAAGGTGATGGTAGTTGGGATGAAGGAGCTACTGGAGTGTGAACAAGATGATGGTGTGGTGATGAAAATGAAGAACGTGGTGGTAAGGAAGGTGCAGAGGCTAGTAAGGGTGAATGGTGGTGATGAAGGGAAGAGGTCGGTGGTGTAAGTGGTGACCTCGTTCTTACTTCAACTCCCCGTTCTGTAGTACCTCGGCAAATGAAAGAAGAAAATTGAAGAAGGAAGAGTTGCAATCGGTATGCCTTCATGGTGGTGAAGATGGGGTATATATAGTGAGATTGACGTTGTCCATTTCCCTTCACCAACCATGTTAGGTGCAGTCTGAAAGCAAGCTGCAACACAAATCTTTCCGTGATATGCGCGCATGGGATTTCTTCATATTCCAGAAGCTCAATGAAAAAACCCCCCAGATTTTGCTTTTCTGTCGGTTTGAATGTTGAATTTGTGGCTTGGGTATTGTTCTGTAATTTTCTCCAATAAATTTTCCTCATGAAAAAGCTGATGGGTACTTTTCTGTAATTTGCTCTGGCCCTTTTCTATAATTTTCCTTGTCTTCAAAATATTAATTCAGACTCCAAAAATCACCAATTGTGTCCCAAAACATCTGCAATGCAAAATTAAGCATAAGGTAGTATTAAAAGTTCAAGAGATCATATGTATAAATATTTAATAATTATGGTCATTTTACCCTTTTATTACAATTAATTCAATACAAATGCCTCTAATTAAAATGAGTGCTTAATCATGCGATAATGTCCTGGAAAATACATTAAGAGTCCCTATTTAATTAATTAAAAATATATAAAATTATGGTTAAATCAATTCCCCCACACTTAGACCTTTGTACTCCTGAACAAAGGAAATTGAGTACAAGACTTCAAATCCAAATTATTGACACATTAAAAGGTGAGCAATTTCATAATTAGAAAGCAATAGATCAATTAATCACATTCTTCAAGTCAACATTAGTTATTGTTAATTGATGCAAAGAAATTAGTCAACTACACAAAATATTAGATGAAGCACAAGAGACTCTCAGGGTATTATTGTTTCACTCATCTCACCTCATTGGGATAATTTCACTCTAGTTCACTCAATGAACAACTTACCATAGGCTTGTAATAACTCTAACATCTCCACTACTAATAGCAATTAATGTAATGAATCAAGACGACTTCAAAGGGTTGTAATAATGGATGAAGGATGAATGGAATGAAGAAAATAAAATAGTTGATATGCAAGTCAAAATTATTGAACAAGTTCATAGCAACTAATTAACTTTAATAACTATTGCCAATTCTTTTCTTAATTCACGAACAAATGCCTTTTATTCACCTTCTTCTCTCTCTCTCTCTCTCTTTTTAACTATTTTTTTTACTACTTTTTTTTTTTTGCATTTCAAATTGCTCAATTGTCTATTGGCAATTTACTTTGATTTCAGAATACCATGAACACTATGAATAAATGACTTGCACACAACATAGGAATGGCTCAAAATGGGTAACAAAAAGGTGATAAATAAGGGTTTGTGTTTTGGTGAATGGGTTTAAAATGAATGCCTCTTTCATTTTCATCACACTAATGCAAATGCCGTTTTGAAGAAGAGTTAAAACAAGTTCTAGAAGATGAAAAATAAGTGAACATACACACATGGAAAGAATTTAAGGTCCAAATAATCTTCCAACAAGGTTTTTGTCTAATGCTTCTTCTAACATAATTAATTGCATAGGAAACTAACCACAAAACATCCACTTAACTTCTAGTGCTAACCTTACAAACACAATTAATCAAAACATTGCAATCAATTATAATCATGCTCAAATATTAAACACACTAATGATAGAAAAACTTTTTTTTTTACTATAAATTTTTTTTTTTCAAAACAAGGAGTAAACAAGAATCCAATTGTGGGTTCGTTTCTTTTCCCATTCACTTGAAAACAAAATGTGATTTTAAAAAAACAAAAAAAAAATTGCCAAAAACTAGATCTCATGGAAGCTCAAAAAAATTCTTGCAAATTACATGTCCAAAATGGCAAATGCGACCCTTTACCATTTATGTCATGCTTCAAAGCAAGTCATTCTTGAAAAAGTCTTGAAAATTTTTCTAGTTTAAGGCATTTTCACATTTAAAATCAACCATTGGGATTCAAAATGTATTTCCCTCCCCCACACTTAATCAACACATTGTCCTCAATGTGTAAAGCAGGTTGAAATTCAAGGAACAATGGTAATTAAGTGCACACACAAAGGAAGAACAAAAGAAAAAAAAACACACAAAAGTTTTTTTTTAAAAACTACACTACTTCTACTGGAATGCCCTCCCCCCACACTTATCTCAAGCAATCAATAAAGCATACATAATAACTGATGAAAGATCATTGAAAGCAAAAGATAGTGAAAGGAGAAGAAGCAACCTGGCCTCAAGTAGGCTTTAATGGTGAATCACAGTAGAGCTTGAGCAGGTGTCCATTGACTTGGAACTCTTTTCCAGTAGTCTCATCAAGTAGCTCTACCATGCCAAATGAATGCACTTTGGTGACGGTGAAAGGCCCATACCATTTATCTTTAAGCTTCCCACTTAACAACTTGAATTGGGCCTTGTACAACAGCACACGGTCACCTACTTTGAAATCCTTTCTCAAGATCTTCTTATCATGCAGCAACTTGGTCTTCTCTTTGTAAATGCGAGAGCTCTCATAAGCATCTAGTCGCATTTCTTCAAGTTCTTGTAGTTGCAATTTCCTTTCCCAGCCTGTCTCTTCTATATCCATGTTGCACATTTTCACAGCCCAATAGGTTTTGTGCTCCAATTCCACCAGAATATGACAAGCCTTTCCATGGATAAGTCGGTAAGGAGACATTCCTATTGGTGTCTTAAAAGCAGTTCTATAGGCCCATAGTGCTTCCCCCAACCTTAAGCTCCAATCCTTCCTTGAAGGCTTGACTATCTTTTCTAGAATCTGTTTGATCTCTCGGTTGGATACTTCTGCTTGCCCATTTGTTTGTGGATGGTAAGGGGTAGAAGTTTTGTGAGTCACCCCAAGCTTAGCAAGTAAGTTATCAATAACCTTATTGCAAAAATGGGTTCCTCTATCACTTACTATAGCCCGCGGTACTCCAAATCTGCAAAAGATATAAGACTTGAGAAACTTGGAAACCGTTTGGGCATCATCCTTCCTAGTAGGAATAGCTTCTACCCATCTAGAGAGGTAATCCACAGCTAACAAGATCTAGCTATAGCCTGATGAGGGTGGAAAAGGGCCCATAAAGTCTATACCCCATACATCAAATATCTCACAAAAAAGCATAGGTTGTTGTGGCATCTCGTGCCATTTTCCTAGCCCCCCAAATCTTTGGCATTTATCACATGCCTTACAATATGAGTATGAATCCTTGAAAAGGGTGGGCCAGTAAAACCCAACATCTAATACTTTCCTAGATGTCTTCTTGGCACTAAAGTGTCCACCACAAATCATAGAGTGGCAAGCGGACAGTATGTCCTTAGTTTCAGTCTCTGGAACACACTCCTAATAACTTGATCATTGCATAGTCTCCACAAATAGGGCTCATCCCAAATGTAGTGTTCAGATTCTCGTCTAAGTTTCTGAGCTTGAAAGGAAGACATATGCTCAGGGATGAGACCGGTCACAATATAGTTGACAAGACTAGCAAACCAAGGAACATAAACAGATATAGACATTAGGGATGCATCAGGAAAGTTATCACAAACAAGATCAGAGTCAAGTACTCCCTTTGTGCCATCCGGTAGTTTACTCAAGTGATCCGCTACAAGGTTTGCAGTTCCAAGCCTATCCTTAATGCTAATGTCGAACTCTTGTAGAAGTAACATCCATCTAATAAGCCTTGGCTTGGACTGAGGCTTGGTGAAGAGAAACTTCACAGCTGCATGATCTGTATACACAACCACTTTGGAATTGATTAAATATTGTCTGAACTTATCTAATGCAAATATCACAGCAAACAGTTCTTTTTCAGTGGTAGTATAATTCCTTTGTGCACTATCCAGGGTTTTGGATGCGTAAGCAATCACATGGAACAACTTGTTATGCTTTTGCCCTAGCATGACCCCTACAGCAGAATTGGAGGCATCGCATGCTAGTTCAAAAGGTAAGGTCCAATCTGGTACACTCAAAATAGGGGGCGAAATCAAGTGTGATTTTAATTCATCAAATGCTTGTTTACATAAATCATCAAAGATGAAATCAACATTCTTTTGCAATAATTTGGATAATGGTAGAGCTATCTTGCTGAAATCTTTTATGAATCATCGGTAAAAACCCACATGCCCTAAGAAAGAACGAAGCGTTTTAACATTAGTGGGGTAGGGCAAGGAGGAAATTACCTCAATTTTAGCTCTATCAACTTCAATGCCCTTGCTAGATATCAAGTGACCAAGTACTATTCCATGATCAACCATGAAATGGCACTTCTCATAATTCAAAATTAAATTTTTCTCAATGCATCTAGCAAGAACCTTGTCTAAACTATTTAAACAAGTATCAAATGAATTTCCATACACTGTAAAATCGTCCATAAAAACTTCCATATAATTTTCTAGGAAATCACTGAACAGTGACATCATACAACGTTGGAAAGTGCCAGGTGCATTGTACAATCCGAACGGCATTCTCCTATACGCATAGGTTCCAAATGGACAAGTAAAGGTGGTCTTTTCTTGATCTTCCGGAGCCACTGGGATTTGAAAATATCCTGAATAACCATCTAAAAAACAATAGTGACTCTTAGCTGCCAACCTTTCCAGCATCTGATCAATGAAAGGCAAGGGAAAATGATCTTTCCTAGAGGCTTCATTCAATTTTCTGTAATCTATGCATACTCGCCAAGCATTTTGCACCCTGGTAGGTATCAATTCATTATTTTCATTTTTTATCACAGTGATCCCACTCTTCTTAGGTATAACCTGTACTGGACTAACCCATTCACTATCAGAAATTGGGTAGATGATACTCGCACTCAATAATTTTGGCACTTCTTTCTTGACCACATCTAGAATCAGGGGGTTGAGTCGCCGTTGAGGCTGCCTAAGAGGTTTGGATTCCTCATACAAGAGGATCCGATGGGTACAAATAGCAGGATTGATTCCAGGAATGTCAGCTAAAGTCCAACCTAAAGCTTTTCGATTTTTACTCAAAACATCAAGCAATCTCTCCTCCTCACTCATAGACAAAGAATTTGAAATAATCACAGGCAATTTCCCATTAGCAGCAAGGAAAGCATATTTCAAATTAGGGGGGAGAGGTTTAAGCTCTAATTCAGGAGGTTGAACAATAGAGGGAATTAGTGTAGGAAGATTAAGGGTAGTGAAAATACTCCCTTTTTCAGACTTATGAGATGCATGACTTGTGCTAAGCTCCGTAGATTCTACCAATTGAGCATTGGCCTTCCCAAGTGTTGAACCAACATTCAGTTGGTCTACAGCAGCAATAGGCTTGGGGAAAGCAGCTTCCTTCATACCTACTTCACAAGAAGTGATTAGTTCATTCAAAAATCGTAGGGTATGAGGAGTAATCTTTGTTCGAGGCTTAGATGATGAGTTAAGAAGTGGCCCTTTAACCATATTGCGTTTAGCATCAAAATGAATCACACAAGAGGAGGTCTTGATTGGCATAAGGGCTATCTCATGCAAAGTGTCCATGTCTTGATTACCAACCTCACATTCAGACTCTTCAGCTGGTTTATGACCTAAAACATTGGCAAGAATACCTTCCTCACAAGCATCATCACTAAAGCATGAATTATCAAATGAGTTACGTTCCCATGAATCAAGAGAAGTAAGAGAAAAATCACTTAGGGAAGATAACCAACAATCAACCATTGATGAGTTAAGGTTAGAAATATCACTCCCCTGTGAATCAAAATTATCAACAGAAGAAGGAGGAGAGATTTTATCATCACATGAATCCAATGCAATGCCACAATTAAGATCACAATTATCAGTGTGCAAGTTGAGCTCACATTCATTAACCATATCATCAAATGCTAAGTCAATTGAATTCACACCTAATAAAGAGCAATCTTCAAAAGGGTGTTTCATGGCTTCATACATATTGAAACTTAGCTTATGGTCACCCACTTCCATGGTAATTGAACCATGTTTCATGTCTATCAAGGTACTGGCTGTCATCATAAAGGGTCTCCCTAAGATAAGGGTAGATTCACTAGGTTCTTGAGACATGTCTAACACATAGAAATCAGCCGGAAAAACTAAATCCTTGACTTTGACAAGTAAATCTTCAATGATACCTTGCGGTTGCCTAATGCTTTTATCAGCTAGTTGGAGAACCACAATAGTTCTCTTAAGTTCCTTGACCCCAAGAGACTTAAAAATGGAACTAGGCATGACATTAATGGTTGCACCTAAGTCTAACAAGGCTTGGGCCACATTTACATTACCTATGGTACAAGGTATAGTGAATGAGCCAGGATCCTTGCATTTATCAGGGATTTGAGGTTTGAATAGGGCAGACACATTAGAGCTAACTTGAACTCTCTCATTAGGCTTGAATTTCCTCTTATTTGTACAAAGGTCTTTAAGGAATTTGCAATAACTGGGCATAGACTTGACCAATTGGAAGAAAGGAACATTGATATGTAGCTTACTAAACAAGTCATACATTTCTTTCTCAGTTTGTTCATTATGCATTTTCTTGCCTTGAAAGTAAGCTTTAGGGAAATGGAGTTGAGAAATTTTTACCTGTTTACCATTAGCGTTGGATAAGGTGCCATGCTCGCTTGTCTTACCTTCCTCAGAAGTGCTTCTTTCCTTGGAGCCAACCTCTCTCAGAAGTGGTTGTTGTTCCACTTGAGGTTGTTCAACTGTTTTGTCCTTCTTCCTTTCAAGAATAGCCTTCTCTTTGGAGCTTTCAGGATTTGGAAACTTCATTGGGCTCAAAGGTGGACTTTCAACTTCTATCTCCTCATCTACTTCATTGTCGATCTCTTCAGGAAAGTGTACCTTTTTACCACTTCTCAGTTCAATAGCATTTAAGGACTTAGGATTGATGACGGTGTTTGAAGGAATAGACCCACCAGTCTTAGCATGCACATCACTCAAGGAATTGGAGAATTGGGTTAAATGAGATTGAACTGTGTTGTTTTTCAACTCCAACTCTTCAAACTTCTTGTACATATGAGCCATTTGAGTACTATCACTTGCCCTGCCATTGTGTAGCTTTTGTAGAGATACGTTGATAGAGGAGAATTGACCCTGATTCAAAGCTTTTTCTTCCATCATCCGGTTATCAATGCTAGCAATTCGAGCAGCCAAGTTCTTCAATAATTGATTGGTTTCATCGCCTTTGGACTCTTGAATAGGCACCATTTGTCCACGATTTGACCCATATGGTTGGACTTGATAAGATGAACCTTCTTGATTCCTCCAACCAAAATTAGGATTAGGTCTTTTGTTTTCATTGTAGGTGGTGGTGTTAGAGTCCCATCTTTGTTGATTAGGCCTTCCTTGATACATAGCATTGACTTCCTCATGAGGATTAGGGCATAGACTTGTAATGTGCATCACTGAACTACAATTATCGCAACTGGGTGCAACAAGAGCTTGTGAAGTAGGAAAATGAGTTGCTTGTTGGGTACTCAGATGTTGAAGTTCAGTGGTGACGAGAGAAAGCTACGAAGTGAGTGTATCCATTTTAGACTCAAGTGCGATCATCCTTTGGTTAGGTCCGATATCACAGACACTTCTGATCTCTCTTACATTGTATTGTTGAGTGTTTTGAGCTCTCATTTTAATTTGAGCCCATGCTTCCTCTGCAGTGCAATCTTCTAAGGAACCCCCAGCTGAAGCATCTAGAATACCCTTTTCATTAGGTAAAAGACCATCATGAAAGTATTGGATTAATTGCTCATTGCTGATTTGATGGTGTGGGCACTTAGCTAAAAGCTCCTGAAAGCGGCTCCAATACTCATAAAAAGACTCTGAGGGATCTTGTTTGATAGAGTAAATCTCCTTTTTAAGCTCAGCAATCCTTGCAGCGAGAAAGTACTTTTCCAAGAAGGCTTTTTTCAGATTTCCCTATTAATGAATAGCATCATTAACATGCCTTGGTAGCATCATATACCACTCTTTTGCCTTCCCTTCCAATGTGAAGTAAAACACCTTCAGTTGTACATCTTCTAGGCGAGCACCAACAGGCTTCATATTTGAACAAGCCACGTGTAATGCATTGAGGTGGTTGTAAGGATTTTCCTTCTCAAGTCCATGAAAGCGAGGTAGTGAAGCAAGCAAAGGTCCCTTAAGCTCGAAATTGACGTTAAGGTTAGGGCATGCGGCACTAAAAGGATCAATAGTGACGTCTGATCTTGTCACATCCCTAATAGTTCTTCTCCTTGGTTGTCCTTCACCGTTATTGGCCATAGTGGTACCTTGAGAAGCACAATCACTTAAGTCAATGAACAATTCAAGATTAGAAGAATGATCTAATGTCTTTTCAGATTGATCAGACATACAAAAAAAAATATTAAGAAAATAATGGATTAATGAAATACCAAAACTATTTTGCACACAAATTTTAAGGGGGAAAAACTACAAAGAAAAAAAATGCAAGTTTATGTAAATATTTAAATGCAAAAGTCATATCACTAATGAACAAGAATTACAATAAAACAAGTTATTCACAATGAAGCCACTAAAAGGAAATGAAAGTTTTTTTTTTAATTAACTACTAATTAAATTCAAACCACTCAACACAGCTAAATGCAAGACACAGAATGAACTTAACGAAATAGAGTGAAAATGCAATGATGAGTATGCATGTAGTGGTAAGGATCTAAATGCACCTATATGTGGAAAAAAAAATAAAACAGACAGAATTTTTTTTAATGAAAAATATGGAAATGGTATGAAACTATAGTAAAAATCAAGAAGCTCACACAGGTAACCCCAAATCAATTTCTCAATTGACACTTAGTTAACCATGGAGTCAAAAATGACTCCCCGGCAACGGCGCCATTGATTTGACCGTATCTTTGCGTCTTGGGGTCAAATACAAGATTTTTAATCCAAGAATTGCAGTATAATGCAATACTCGGGTCGTCTCTCTTTTCTCAAGGAGCCTTTAATTGAATCCTAGGTAATACTAAATGTCATGTAAAAACAAATTCAATAAACAAGGGAAAATTGATTTTTGGGTTTTTCTTGTTAAAACAATAATGAAAAAAATAAAAGAAAATACAATTTAATTAAATATATAAATAAACACACCACTCAAATTAATTTAAATCATAGGTATAGAATATATATAAATCCCACAACACAAATTTAATCACACATTATTCCAACAATAATCAAACAAAATATTTGAATAAGAAAAATAAAAACAAAACTCCCCTGATTCAGTTTCCACGTGCATGCATGAACAAAGATATGCCATTGATGATGTCAGCATGCATATTGGTGATGTCAGCGTACATATTGATATATGAAGCACAGTTTCGCGTTTCTGCTTCGCGTTCTCAGTTCTCTTTCTCGGTTGCAATTAAGTTGATGATGCTTGACAAGATAGAATAATGGCAGCAATGAGAAACAAGGGGTACAGACTGCCAGAGGTGAGGTTTGCCGGAAGTGGGGGTCGGAAAACTAGAATAGTTCGCCGGAAGTGGGGGCCGGAAATTGCAGAACTTCGCCGGAAAATTGGAAACCACACAGGAGTCACAGAAAAACCGATGGAAAATGATGATGCGGTATTTGCATGATGAAAGGACGATGGTAGGAAGAAAATAAGACACAACGGAGGAGAAAATGGTTCACAAGAAATCAAGCTTCGCCGAAAGTGGGGGCCGGAAAACTGGAATAGTTCGCCGGAAAATGTAAAACTTGCTGAACTGTCACAGAGAGGAGATGAGGGTGCTGCACTTGTAGTTTTTGATGGCTTTTGGTGGAGAAGACCGAAGGTGATGGTAGTTGGGATGAAGGAGCTACTGGAGTATGAACAAGATGATGGTGTGGTGATGAAAATGAAGAACGTGGTGGTAAGGAAGGTGCAGAGGCTAGTAAGGGTGAATGGTGGTGATGAAGGGAAGAGGTCGGTGGTGTAAGTGGTGACCTCGTTCTTACTTCAACTCCCCGTTCTGTAGTACCTCGGCAAATGAAAGAAGAAAATTGAAGAAGGAAGAGTTGCAATCGGTATGCCTTCATGGTGGTGAAGATGGGGTATATATAGTGAGATTGACGTTGTCCATTTCCCTTCACCAACCATGTTAGGTGCAGTCTGAAAGCAAGCTGCAACACAAATCTTTCCGTGATATGCGCGCATGTGATTTCTTCATATTCCAGAAGCTCAATGAAAAAACCCCCCAGATTTTACTTTTCTGTCGGTTTGAATGTTGAATTTGTGGCTTGGGTATTGTTTTGTAATTTTCTCCAATAAATTTTCCTCATGAAAAAGCTGATGGGTACTTTTCTGTAATTTGCTTTGGCCCTTTTCTGTAATTTTCCTTGTCTTCAAAATATTAATTCAGACTCCAAAAATCACCAATTGTGTCCCAAAACATCTGCAATGCAAAATTAAGCATTAGGTAGTATTAAAAGTTCAAGAGATCATATGTATAAATATTTAATAATTATGGTCATTTTACCCTTTTATTACAATTAATTCAATACAAATGCCTCTAATTAAAATGAGTGCTTAATCATGCGATAATGTCCTGAAAAATACATTAACAGTCCCTATTTAATTAATTAAAAATATATAAAATTATGGTTAAATCAGCGTCCCCCCTTTTGGGCAAACACTTCCACACAATGTTTGGAAATATTAAGTTGTCATTCTCTTTACCATTATCGCTAAAATCATTAAAACCTTGTCATTCCTATTCCCATGACAGCAACTTATAGACAAAGTATCAAATGGCAAACTGACATAACTCATTCCACGTACATCCAATCCATACAAGTCATAAACCTAAAATAAGGTGTTTCTTCATGTATGCTTTAATTACAATAAACTGTTACCATTAACAACAATTGTAATGGGAATAACAAGTGCATTAATGGAATTCACAAAACACTAGAACCTTCATGACAACAACTACAATATACATTAGAAAATGTCAAGTTAACATTACGATTTCACATGTTGAAATTCAAGCATGCTATTCCAGAGGGAACCACATTGTACTGATCTCTCTCTCTCTCTCTCTCAGCGTTAAGTTTCAGTTCATCTTCTTCTCCACGTCTGGGCAAGATAGGAAGACAGATCCAAGACTGCGAAGCACCTATGCCGCCGATAGAGGGAAGACAGTTTAGAGAAGGAGACCAGAGCAGAGAGCGATAGAGATTTGTGGACCAGAGAGAGACAGATCGGGATCCCAAACATCCATCACTCATCACATCGACATCGGCGGTAAGAAAAGAGAACGTCAACCACTCTGATTAAGGAAGAAGATCAAACATTTATCGATTTAGGGACGACTTCCACCCATACTTGCTGATTTGCGGACGATGATGATGGTCAGGGGTTCGGTTTTTGCCTGTGAGGAATCTGTGTGTGTGAGTAAATGAGTGTGGAGGGTATTTTGGTCTTTAGCCTTAAACTTCAGTAGCCCTGTAACATCCCAGGTCACTTTTCTGTCTTTTACATGTTATAAAAGACTTTTATGGGTTTTGCTATTTCAAATGGTATTTAAATGGGATTTTCCCTATAAAGAAATACTTCTCTCCTTTTAAATTGGAAAAATCCCTAAAAATGAACTTCAAAAATGTTAAAGGACAAAAGGGTATTCTGAATATTCATAATACGGGAGAGATGTGAGGGCATGATTTGTTCTTTTTAAAGTTAAAAGAAAATGACAAAAATATCTGAGTTTAAGAGTTTCATTATTTCATATTAGGTTTTAACAAGTTATGATAATATTTTGACAAATTCCAATTTAAAAAATCACCACTTGTTATAATGACAATATTAATTTTGATAAGGATTTCACAAGTTTAGATATGGCTTTAACAAGTTCTGATAAGATTTTTACAATTTTCAATTCAAAATTCACCACTTGCTATAATGGCAAGGTATTGATTCATACTTCTGATATGGTTTCACAAGTTCATATGAGGTTTAACAAGTTATGATAAGATTTTATCATGAGTATGAATCACTACCTTACCATTGTAGCAAGTGGTAATTTTCGAATTGGAATCTAGGAAAATCTTGTTATAACTTGTTAAAACCTTATAAAAAATGGGAGCATGTTTTTTAAACTAAGAGGGATATTTCTGTCATTTCAATTTAATTTTGAAAGTTCTAATAATATTTTTAAAGATTCCAATTAAAAGATCACCACTTGCTACAATGGCAAGGCATTAATCTCGATAAGGATTTCACAAGTTCAGATAAGGTTTTATCAAGTTCTGATAAAAGTTTTAAAAAATTAGGAATAGGAATGAACAAATGAAAGAAGAGATGTAGCCAGGGAAAAAGGAAATTGTATGGCCCCTGTTACCATTATATAGTTTTTGACAAAATTGCATAAGGGAATTAGGTAGAAGAAGAAGAGGGTTAGAGAGAGAAGAGTAGAGAGGGTTTAAGGGAGAAGAGAAATCGAGAGGGAGAGAAGAGAGAAAGAGATATAAGGGATTCAATGTGAATCATACATTCATTCATTCATTAGCCAACAACATGATTTATGAGTGAGGGATATATCTTTATTTATAGGCTTATAGTGCCTCTAACTAATGCCAACGAAACTCTAACTAATTCTAATCTCTAATGGCTATTTTACTGTAACTAACTCTAACTAACTTTTAACTCTTTGTTGCAATTACATATCACCTACCAACACTTTCTAGCTAAGGAGCATGCAATTCTTCTTTCTTGCCTGCACACTCACCATTTAATGCTTTTGCCAACTAACCAAAAGAATATATTAAAATCAAAATATGACTAAATACAACATAAAGTCTTTAGAAAGAAAAGGCTTTCATAAGCTAATGCATGATGCTAGTCACCCCATACTCCATGGAAGCATAAGCCTTACAATCTAGTTACTCTAAATCTCAAATTATGGCTCTCCTATAATTATTGACAACCGTCTAGTTGTAAGGTAGGAAAGATATAGTAAGTGAGGTTTTGGGTAACTCTGAAACCATGGTTTCAAAAGTCCTTTTCCGCAAGTCGAGACAAAACCCCTTTCACATACTTACCTCATAAATCGTAAAAGCTATTCTCCAAAGACTAATTCAAACACACGATAAGCCACAATTGGGATAAGATTACTTGTTTATGGCTTAAGAAAAGATTGCTTTTAGTCAAGGACTAATCAAAATCACAAGTTTATGCTTGCTCACACTATAGTAAGAACATATCCTTTCTGGAGTACTCCAGGAACAAATGGCTAGAGCTTGTGTAGTATAGGAATTATGAGACAATATTGACAAGAGTACAAGCATGATAGTTCATTTGTTATAACCTCATATAACTCCCATTTACTAGGTGTATTAGGTTACAACTCCAATGCTTATATGCCTGATGGGAGGTTAAAAAATATAAGCATGGGCATGATATTTCTTGTTTAAACATCAATATCAGCATGTTATTTCTATAGCATGTGGAGAGGTTTTCTCATCATTTCCAAGATAATAAAAATCATTTCTGGTTGAATAAACAGCAGATCCTTGAGGAACTTTCTATTGATTGTGTAACTACATGTGTAATACCCCAAATTTTGAGGCTTGAGGCTAGAGAATAAGCTTGAGATCAGTGAATTGCTAAGCCCTGGTTTAGCAAGATTCCAAATTTTGATTAAGGGTTAATGCCTCCAAAAGTGGATGTGGTTAGTGATAAATAACCCTTTTGGAGAATCCGATGTGATTTGAGATTCGAATATGATTCGTATGTGTTGTGATTCGTACCCAAACCCTGTATTTGAGTTCAATTAGGGGTTAACATCTAAATTGAATGAAAATAAGGGGAGGGCGCATATATGGTGTAAATGAATGAGAAAATGAATTTGGTGGTGATTCAGGAGGAACTGCCATATTCAGGGGCAAAATGGTAAAGTTACCAACCAATTGGTCAGTTACCGAAGAGGAAGCTCATTGGTAACTTCACAATCAATGGTTGAGATTGATTTGTGTAGAGATCAAGGGACGGAATCAAGTGTATGTGTGTGTATGTGAGCTCATAGAAGATGGAATAAGATGTTGACACTTAGTAAGTTTTGGACCCTTGGATCATGGTCAATTTTTTCAAACTCTTCCCTCTCTCCTCTCTCCCTTATTTGGTCATCCAAGAGTGTTTTTTTTGGGGCCAAAATCTGATCATCTCCTTCATTATCTTCATCTCTCTCATTAGCTTCCATGGATGCCCAAAGTGGAGGGGGAAAGAGAAAGAATCAAGGTGAGATTTAGCCTTGTATATGTCCTCTAATGCTCTAACACTCTTCTTTAATATTATTCCTAGTGATGAGAGCTTCATTGCTATGGTTTTAGATTCTTAAAAGGAGGTGTTGGAGAGCTTGAGAAAAAGTGGAAAGATGAAGAATCAAGAAATTGGTTTGGGAAAGAGGAAGAGGTAAGTATTTGCTATCTTTTAACCTAAGTTTTGTGGTTTTTGGTTGAGTTTTGAGAATTGTGGTTTTTGCCATGATTTTGTGATGATTTTGAAATGGTGGAATTTAGTGTTGTTTTATGTTGAAAATTGTGTTTTGTTGTGTAATTGACCTATTGGAATTGGTTTGGAACATTAAATGGAAAGTTTGAAAATTCTGTCCAGCGTGAATTCTGTCTGGGCAGTTTGTTTGTGTTGCTATTTTGAATGAGAAAATGATGTCATACAATTATGAAACTTTCCAGTCTTAAAGTCAAGTTGTTCGGGAAAAATCATCAACAAAAGTAACAAAATAATGATAACTAGTCTAGGAAAGAACTGAACAAGGACCCCATACATCAGAATGTATCAACTCAAAGGGGGACGCAGCCCGTTTATTCACGCGAGGTGCCAAATGAACATGATGGTGTTTGGCAAACTGACATGACTCACAATCTAAAGTAGACACAGAAGAAAACTGAGGATACAATTTTCGGAGAGACGATAGCGACATATGACCTAGACGACAATGAATGTCAAAGAGAGACGACCCACCAGAACAAGCAACAGAACGTGGCACCTGATCATCAAGTATGTAATGTCCACCAGATTCATAGCATTTACCAATAATTTGCTTCGTCGATAGATCCTGAATTAAACAATGGTCAGGGAAGAATGAGATAAAGCAGTTTAGATGACGAGTGAGTTTACTTGGAGATAAAAGATTGAAAGTGAGATCAGGAATGTTAAGAACAGAGGATAATGCAAGGGATGCAGTTGGGTTAACAGTGCCTGAGCCAGTAACACGGACTGGAGAACCATTAGCGACAAATATGGATGATGGGTTGGCATAGGGGGTATATGAAGAGAATAAGTGATGATTACCTGTCATGTGGTCGGTGGCACCAGAATCAATGACCCACTTAGTAAAACAGTAGTAAGTCCAGAGGAAGGAATACCTGTAGCTAAGACCCCTGCAGAAGAAGATCCAGATCCTGAATCAAGAGGACCAGAGGTCTGGGCAATATGAGCAAGTCCGCGCTGTTGATCACGCTACTGTTTATTTTGTAATTTTCGACAATATTTCTTAATGTGTCCAGGTTCCTTGCAATAATTGCAGATAATACTGCCAGAATTGTTATTTTGTTTGTTCCCATAATTCCTGTTCTCAAAGGGACCACGTCCAGCTAGAGCACTTGCAGTTGGATCAACAGAAGAGTGAATCAAGCTATCAGCACGAAGAACCCGTGAGAAAACATCTTCAAGAGAAGGAAGCTCTTGACTAGACAGAATTTGAGAACGAATAGTCTCATAGGATGGGTTGAGAGCCTCAAGAAAACTCATGATAGCCTGAAGTTCCAAGTTCTTAATTCGAGTTGAGAGATCTGCTTGCGGAGACATAAGTACTTTCATTTCCTCATACATTCTTTTGAAGTCCAGAAAGAAATCTTTCAATGAATGATCTTGCTGTTGAGAATGATAAAAACCTTTACAGATTTCATGAACCCGAGTAATATTTCCTTTTCCAGAAAACATAAATTCAAGATAATTCATGATTTCTTTGACAGAGTTACAATGACTAACAGAAGACAGAATTCTTGGTTCAATGGAATTTCGAATTTGAAACAAAAGACGAGCATCTGCTCTTTTCCAAGTCAAAAATTTTGTTTCTTCACTAGAGGGAGGATCCTCAATTAAATGGTTGTCCATCTCAATTCCCAGAATATAAACTCTAACAGTTTTGTTCCAATCACTATAGTTGGTCCAGTTCAATTGCGAAGCAGTAATCTTAGCAGACATAGACAACATATCAAAGTGCTTAAATTCAGCCATGTAGACGATAGTCACAAATTATTGTCACAGGAATAAAATGTCCAAGACAAATGGAACAGAACAAATCTTAAACTAATATAAAGTTTAAGAATTATAAGAACAACCAATCAAGACCAAGCCACAAGAAGACAAAATGAATCACACCACCGTAGATAGAAGACAAAATAATTGTCACAGATCTACTCAACCAAAGTAGCTCAAAGTGTAATAAACAAGGAGCTCAAAGTATATCACAAACAAAGCAAATAGTGAGAGGTACTCGACACACCAAGTGTAGAACTAAAGGATACCGCCACCGGGAATGGAACGGGCTCGAAAAATCGATCGGAAAGCACCCAAAGATCGTCGGAAAAGCTCGCCGGAAACTACCCCATGCACCAGCGCGTGGTTCAGGCAGCGGAGCTTGTGGAGGCGCGTGTGGCCACACGCGCCGTCGTCTTGGGACGCCGTTTCAGGATTAGGCCGATCGGTGGTCAAGGAACAGGGTGGAGTGGCGCGTGTTTCAAGAAAATACACCGAAGAAGGGAGATCTGAAGGTTGAAATAAGCTTCTCACCGGAAAAAATGGAGGTCACCGGAAAACCAAATGAAGTCAGAAGGAATATCTTAACAAGGCTCTAGTACCATGTTATTTAAGCAAACTTCATTTTCATTTATGAAATGCAAAACTACATATTTATATACAATCAACGTAATCTAAAACCTATTTCTAATACTGTACATTTTCATCAATTCGTGTGTGGATTCGTGTGTGGCGGTGGACGTCATTCTTGACTAACAATTTCCAAGAATAATGGCCCACACTATAACTTTTTTTATGTATATCTTTAAGTGAAAGTTTAAAAAAACCCATGAATTTTTTATCAAAATTACGTCTAGCACCATATACATTTTGGAAATAGAAAATTACTCATAAATATTTAAAATAAGAGCATAAATTCCAGCACCCTTAAATTTGACCTAACATTGTTATTTTTTATAGTGAGATCCATACTCTTTTTGTACATGTATATATAATGGTGTTAATTCAAATTTAATAGTGCTAGCATTTTTGCTCTCATTTAGAATGTTCATGGGTGTTTTTGCACCTCCAAAATATATATGGTGTTAAATGCACTTTTAGTAAAATTTTATGAGCATTTTTTCTCATTAACCCTATATCTTTTATTATTTATTGAACTGTAAAAAGAAATTTCCTCAAACAGCATAAATATATCAACTCATTAAAAAATTTATAATCATGTATTAATTTTATTTTATTATTTAATCTGCGAACCCTTTTAAATTTAAATGTTTAAGAGAAATTTCCTCAAACAGCATAAATATATCAACTAATTAACAAATTTAAAATCATGTATTAATTTTATTTTATTATTTAATCTGTGAACCCTTTTAAATTTAAATTTTTATTAGTAATTTTAATTTGAATATAAAATAGTAAGAAATACTTATTATCAGTGATAGACACTTATAAGAAAGTAGTAAGCCAAACTACCCCACTTAAATTTAAAATTTATCACAAATATCTTTCTAGACATTAACAATTGTTTTAAAATTAATTATCTATAAAAATAATTAAATATATATTCATCTGTAAAAGGATACACACACACACACACACATATACATATACATATACATATACATATACATATACATATACATATACATATATATTTGTTTTTACCTTGATTTTGTGTGCGTTCTTTTGACACCTAGTTACTTTAATGACATATCTTGAATATGGATGAAGTGGATGGATATTTTTTATCTTTTAATCTGTTTAAATACAAAATAATCAAATTCATATGTAAACATATTAAAAGATAACTAATATATTAAATATCAACCAATATCTTCCATCTAATTGTTTTGCCTTTTTTTAAATATATATAACCGAATTTATACTGTAGCGAAATTAAATTCACAATGATTGAATTAAATTATTCAATTTAATTATAAAAATTATCTATGTAATCTATTTTTTCAACCCCCGAAACAGCTCAGCTTCAAATAAACCTCTATGTTATACACATTACACTGATTGTGAGCTAAATTTTTCCTGATTGAGCTCGCACTCCAGTAACGTTGCATTACTTTCCTTCTATATATTTCAAAGTCTTCTTTGCAAATCATTATTCCGTTCGTCCACTAGCTAGCTGTGAATTTTCCCCCTCTTTGTGTTGGCTCATATGGATTTTGATGAGAAAGAACTGGAGGTGGCTCGGATTCTGCTTCAGCTTCCTCGTTTGATTTTCGATTTCAAAATGCGAAGCAAGTTTTCTCCCTCTTGGGGCTCCAAGAAACAGCGAACGATGCCCAGCTGGGAAAACCCTGTTTCGCCGATCACCAACCTAAAGAGAAAAAGATCACAGATTCATCGCTCGTGTTCGGGTGATGTGGAGAATGAAGAATCATCCAAGAGGAAGAAGGTCTCACGGCCTTCGATCGATCTGAATCGTCTTCCATCGATCGAAGAAGAAGAAGAAGAAGAAGAAGAAGAAAACTGTGGTCGTGAGCCTGAAGAGCATAACCCCACGCGCTGATGATGATGAGGACGGGAGAAAATGTTGCTGTATATACGTAAATAACATATCATTAACTTCTTTAACCTTGATTAATTAATTAATTGTACAAAGATTTGTTTTGTTCTATAGTGACTGAGTTACATGACTATCCTTCTCTCTTTTCATTCTTTGAATATTTTTTTGGGGGGATTTTTGGAGTATTTTTTTTTTTCAATAGCATCCACTTTAAGTCTTTTTCTTTATTGATGGTCATGTTTTTTCTCTCTTCATTTTCTTTTTTTTTTTTGCCAGTTCTCTCTCTTCATGTTAAAGAAGTGAAGAGCACCACCATTTTGGCTTCTCATATTTTGAGTTTGCTCTAAAAGTCAAATTATAATAAAAACTTATCCAAACACGGTAACCAGGCGTCAGGATCGACATGGGATGTTCACGGTCAAATCCGCATATCATATCATAGAGAAGAGTCAGGATGATGATGACGGTTTATGGAACTGGGTATGGAAGATAAATACAATGTAGAGATGCAGAAGCTTTGTGGTTAGCTCTGCAAAATCGTAACTGTGCACCAAATAGACGTGAGCGATGGGACCGTATGGGCTCGAAGGGGGATAGGGTAACTGCCGAGTTATGGCCAATCTTTTATGAGTTGAATCCGATGCAGTACAGTGGAGCCATGATTGATCCAGTTGGTAAAGGAGTTGACTCATAACTATAAAATTGTGAGTTCAGATCCCACTGATGTAAGAACTTTGTTGGTGAACAATCTATAAGTACTTCTATAAGGGTTTTGAGTTCGGAGGCATATGTTGACTTTAGTGAGCCGAGGACCCAACTTGGAAGTAACAAGAGTGATTCAGGGAGAGGAGGTTCCTGCGCATACAAGGGCTGAAGAGTCTGATGTCTCGTGATTGGGGAGTAGAATTAAAACATATCATAAGGGGCGCAAATAAGGTAGCGGACTTCCTTGCTAAAGAGGCGTTAGGTGTGGCACCTGGTTTTCACGAGGTGATACAACCGTCCACAGAGCTTAATGTTTTGCTCTTGCAAGACAGTCAAACTAGTGATCTGGGTAGTTTACTTTGAGGGTATCCTCTTGTTTTGTTAAAAAAAAAAAAAAGGGCAGATCTAAGCATTTAAAATAAAAAAACAAAATGTATCACCGCGTTTTTGGACTCTCTTTGGATTAATCTTTTTTCATTCTTTGAATTTTTTTTTATCTTTTAGAGTAATTTTATCTTTTCCTCTAGGATCCACTTTAAGACTTTTCTCTTTCTTTATGGTCATTTTCCCCTCTCCCCATATTAAAAGGTTGAGATCAGCAATCATGCCCAATGTATGAGCAATCCTTAAAATTAAGCCAAAAATTCTCAAATTTTATGTGTTTCTTCTTGATAATCTGACATTTAGTAGAAAAGAAGAGTGGACTATAATCCGATGTAGCTGGAGGAAGGGTGTTGACGAAAGAAGATGGAAAGGCTTGCATCTAGGGGTGTTCTCAGAATGGGACGGGATTGAAAAACCCCATTCCCGGTTCCGTCGCAAAGAAGGGCTCAGGAAGGGAAATCAGTCCCACTCCCAAAAATTTTCTATCCTGATCAGGATCAGGATTTACCAAGACGAAATCAGGATTTCCCAATTTTTAATACACGTTTCGTCCAAAGTAGGTAAACGTTATTCGTTTCATTCTGTATATTGCTGAAAACTTCATTGTCTGTGTCCCTTTGTAAAGCAAGTAGCCTCTGTAATCCATATCGTTTAGCTCCCTATGTTTGTCTTTAAAAGAAGCAGTTGGGTTTCCAGCTATGGACCTTAATTTTTTAAGCACGTCAGCAATAGGGGCCACCAGAGTTTCAGCCACGGAAACAATTATCTCAGCCATTAAGAAACCTCAAAGCCTGCGGAGAATCATGAAATGCTACCGCAGAATATTATTAATGACATGATCATTAGTAAGACAATATAATAATCACACGTATTTCTCTCTTTTTTTTTTGGTTTTTTCCCAAGCAAGTTGCATGCTTGAATTCACATTGAATTGCTATCGCAGTTAATTTTTAGCAATTCCCAGACCGGTGTTTGGAAGATATTAAGTTTCAATGGTTTTTGGTTCAGTTGACAGACAATCCCATTTAGAATTTTAGGTATATTTTTAAATATATATATATATATGTTCCAAACGGGACGGGATCGGAAAGTTCCAATCCCGATCCCGATTTTTCCCATCCCAAAAATTTTTTGGAACTGGAATTTCTCATTCCAATTGCTCAAGATCGGGACAGGAAGACCAAAAGAAAAAACTTTGAACCCCCCTACACCCCTACTTGCATCTATTCCAAGTTACAAAATGCCATATCTATTTTCCCATAATGTTTGCAAAACCACTTCGACTATTGGTCCAAGTGAAAGCTGGATCATGCTTAGTAATTTGAACAAGATTGGCCTCATCTAAACACCGCAAGAAGTTAGAAATACTAGACGAAGAACCCATTTTACCGGATTTATTATCTTCCCAATATAGGATTTGATTAAAGTCGCCGATTATTAGTAAACATGGCAAGTCAATCATACCACTGATATACTTAATCCAATCCCATAGCACATATTTGAGATTAGATTTGAGTGGGCCATAAATAAAAGAGATGTAGTAGGAAGCAGAGCTTTCATTGCTAGAAACAAAACAATGCCAAAGCAATGAAGATTGGTCAAGAACTTCAACATTGAAAGCACATCCTTCCATTCTATAAGAGTGCCACCCCCACAATTTACAGCATCATCAGTACCCATAAAACAATTAAATCCTAAATGAAGAAGAGGAATACAAGCAGCTTCAACTTTTAGAAGTTTACCAACCAGCTGCTTGCCTCTTTGAAATGTCGTAACCTTACAAAAGCCACTACAATTCTAATTTAGGATCCTCATGGCAACTCGGGAAGCTTTATTCGGGCCGCTTCCCTAGCCACTTTGACAAAAGTGTGAGCCAAAAAAGAAAATTGATCTTGAATTGAAAAATTAGGAATTTTCATATGATTTACCTTTATCTTCTTGTATGGAGAAAATAGAATAGCAAATATTCCACAAGGCTAGAGACCTTATTAAAAACAACTGAAAGCATAAGGACCCCATAAAAAAGAAAAAAAAAAATTATAGGCACTTAATTAAAAATTATTTGAAACGATAAGAACTTGCAAATTAATTATTCCAGTACAAGGCTAAAATGTATTATACCTCCAAAATATTGTTGATACATGCTAATTACAAATAAATAAGGCTATGAAAAAAATTAAGGCCTTCTTTTGATAAGCACGTCTTACTTTTGAACAATCAAAAATTTAAGTAATGAATTTTATAATTTTTACCAATCAATCTTACCTCACAATGCAATCAATCTCTGCCATAACACTATTAGAAAAAAAAATTAATGTCAGCCAACAATCATGATAAAAGGAAAGCTTAAAGCTACTAGTAACAAATTACTTCTCTATCTACAAAGTTAGGACATTTATTATTGCATTCACATTTAGCTTTGAAGGCATTGTCACATATACACATTTCTTCATGTAGCTTTGTATAACATCCCAAATTTCAGTCACTAAATTTCCGTTACCCCTTTGGGGCATTAAAGGAAATAAAATAATGAATATTGGCACACTTGAAATGGCCGAACAGTGTAATTAGTTATTACATGAATTTTGGGCCACAATAAGACACAAAACTTGATTTGTGTCTTCATAAAAACCCATTTATGGAAGCCCAAAACATATAAATTGGAAGAGCACAATTTTTGGACCCAATTAATAGTGAATTTTGGCTCAATACAAAGAAAAGGAAGAAAGCCCAATTTAATTATAAAAATGTAAGGGCAAAATGGTTATTTGACCAATAAAGCAAAACGCA
The DNA here is from genome assembly GCA_963855925.1 of Inga laurina. Lineage (NCBI taxonomy): Eukaryota > Viridiplantae > Streptophyta > Magnoliopsida > Fabales > Fabaceae > Inga > Inga laurina. The sequence goes on along the minus strand of OY979709.1, from coordinate 35,017,689 downwards.
CTTATTTTTCCCTTTTCTTGGGATATATATTTTGGCCAAAAATATTAAAAGGAGGGGAAATAAATATTTGGCCACAAATAATGCTACAAGGAAGTATTTTTGGCCATATGAAAAGAGACGCCACACATGTGAATATTGGCAATTGTATATTATTATTTAAGGAGGTGCAAGATAATATTTTTGAGATCTTCATTCCTCTCCAAGAAGGCCAACATTTCATCCAACAAGAAGAGGGAGAGAAATTAAATACTTGGCTCAAAATTAATCAAGAAGGAGCATTTCTATTTAAGTAAAATGCGTTGAAAAGTCAAAAGTAAATACATGCAAAAATTAGTAATTAAATAATATATTATTAAGGAGGTGGAGATGATATTTTTCAAGCCTTCTTATCCTCTCCCAAAGGCCCATATTTTCGTTCAAGAAGAGGATTTAAAAACTTGGTGCATATTAAATTTAAATTATGGAGGAATTGTGGTCAAGTAAAAAGATGTTGAAAAGTAAAAAATTGCAGGCAAGTATTGTAATGTTTGAGGAGGCGAAATTATGATAAATCAAAATGCTATTTGACTCTTCCAATGGCTCACAATTTCGTCCAAGCTAGATGGAGAGAGGAAAAGGAATTATTCATGGCAAAAGCAAAAAGATGAAGGTGGAAAAGTCAAAGGAAAACATGTGGTAAATTACACATGAAATAGTATAATTGTAAGGAGGTGGAAGAGATTTTTTTCAAGAGCTCTGATCACCTTTTCAAGACTTCATTTTCATCCAAACACAAGCACCAAAAGAGAGAGAGTGTGTCTTGAAACATAGAGAGCAAGAGAGAAGAACCTAGGGTTCAAGAAGGTAAATCCAAGGTAAGTTGGTTGAAATTCAAATGCTATTACTTTCTAGTTCATGTAAGACCTCTCCTAATCTCTATTCCTTCATGAATCCCATATGTAGCAAGCAAAATCAAGGAGGAAGAAGGAGAGAGAGAGGACAAAATTTGGAGCAAGAGAAAGAGACAAGAGGTGAGCTATGAAACCTTGTCTTTCATGTTGATTTGTAGTTGTTGTTGATTGTTTGGATTGTATTGGTTCATTTTTATGATTTGGGATGATGAAAACCTAATGGTTTAGGCTGCCCAATTTTCTATTAATCATATGGGAAGTGTAATTAAGTAGTTAAACAAGTAATTAGAGGTCAAAAGAATGTGGTTAATGGAATGGAATCAAGAAACTCCAATTACCCCAATTTATTGTCATTTTCGTCTAGACCTATTTTGGGGGAGTTTGGGCTAGAATTTCATAGATTTGATGATTCCATTGTGTTTAAAATGGAAAACTGTGTGGGAATAGCCCCTGGTTGTAATTTTTGGACCACTAGAAATAAATATTGAAAACTGGAAATTCTGCCAATGTGAACTCTATGCGTGGCAGTCTGATTATGTGGCGTTTTTGGATAAGTAAATCATGTCCAAAAATCATGAAACTTTCTAGAAAATAGTAGACATCCTAAGATTTAAAATGATGGGTAGAATGCGTGATTTGGATGTCTATAAAGCAAGTTATGAATTCTCGAAGTTGAGGCATAAAAACTAGGACGAATTCTAGACCAGTAAAGTTGGTCAATGATTTTGGGAATTTAACCCCTATAATTGGAAGTGGTTAATATTTTTTCCTTAAGTAGACTTAAAGAACTTTACCTAGGACTTTGAACCATGTCATTTGGAGTCACAGACAATAAGTTATGATTTTTTAAAGTTGAGGGTCAAAACTAGTAGATTTGGTTTGACCTACAAAATTGCGACATTTAAAGGGAAATGTAGGAATTGTTAGATCTCATGTTTTGATGATAACAAAAGAATGGTTTGAAAAGGAAATGTTTAATAATCAAGCTTGAACTAAGTAATGACAGGAATAAGCTTTACTTGAGGTAAGCATGGAAGTAATGAAGAGAGGCCAAGAGATAAAGCTGAGAAACTTGATCAGAAGCAAGTTTTCTAAGGCATTACTCGAGGCGGTACTCGAGTAATGAGACAAAACTTGAAGTAATCAAAGACAACTTCCAGTAACCAGGCAACGTTACTCGAGGAGCTACTCGAGTAACAGTGTAAAAGTTTTCAGGATGCCATTGATACTCGAGGAGCTACTCGAGTTACCCTGTTTCTAAAAATGTGCAGCTCTCGGCATTTAGTACTACTGCAACATTACTCGAGGAGCGACTCGAGTAACCATGTGAAAAACTTCCAGTTGCCTTCAGGTTGCCAACAATACTCGAGGAGCTACTCGAGTAACTCTGTTTCTGAAAAGATGGAGCTCTCGGCACTTTGTACCACTGCAACATTACTCGAGTAGGTACTCGAGTAACGCACTAAGGTAAGCAAAAACTTGAAGGTGGTACCCGATTAACTTGATCTCTCTTTATTTCATGTTCCTCGAGTCCTTACTCCAGTATGCATATATTTAAGTAGATTCCTCGAGTAAGTACCCGAGTATGCAGAATATTTTCAAAGACAACTTCAAGTCTTCACCCGGGTAAGTCATTGACAAAAAGCACAGTTGCTCGAGGTGGTACCCGAGTAACCTATGGAACAATGAGTGCATTACTCGAGTACGTACTCGAGTAATAAGGTAAGTGCTCTCGGCATTGAAATCCTGCAACATTACCCGAGTAGAGCATCGAGTAACCAAAAGTTTATTTCAAGTTTTACTCGAGTTGGTACCCGAGTAACTCATAAAGTTGTGAGTGCATTACTCGAGTAGGTACCCGAGTAAACATGTATTTCCAAAGGTTTGAAAATTGGTTATTCCAGGTACTACCCGAGTAATCTTATGTTTATTTATTAACCTGCAATTGATCAAAGATTTCCCGAGGTTACTCGAGTAGGTACTCGAGTAACATTCAAGCAATACTCGAGGAGATACTCGAGTAAGCTTACCCAGAAATTTTGAAATCATTCAAACGTTCATAGATTTGTTTCCTATATGATTAATCTTTCATTGTATTAGTATTCTTAGTCTATTTACAGATAAACAATGAAGAAAACACTTTAAGAGATTGAAGTCAAAAGAAACGTTCAAATGCCAACCACCGCCAACGGATATTTTTCAAAAACTTGAAAAGTCAACAGTGGCTGCGCACTCTCCAACGGACAAAAGAAAATGTTCCAACGGTTATCACCAACATATCTATATATATGGGAACATCCAAACAGAGAAATAACAACAAGCACACACACAAACGTATTATCAAGTTTATTGCTCTGTTTTCACGTTGAAATTATATTTCTATGCTTCAGTGATTCTTATTCACTCTGTAAGAGAGATATTTCATTCAAACTCAATATTTGTTATTGAGGTAACTTAAGGTTGTGGAACCTTGAGTTGGGATTGAATTACAACTTGTAAGGGGGAGCGAGTGTCCAGGTATAGGAACTTGCTTGTACTGAGGTGCCAAGAACCCACTGAATCTTGGAAGTTATAGTAAAACTCTCAGAGAAGATCTGAGGACTGGACGTAGGTCAAAGTGGTTGTGACCGAACCAGTATAACTCCCGGTGCACACTTCGGTGATATTTCTCCTTACTCATTACTGTTTTAATTCCTCTGATAAAGTTTTATATTTCCGACGAAATTTTAGTATCACCCAATTCACCCCCCCTCTTGGGTGAAACGCTTGTTCTAACAGGAATTGAAGACAATGCTCACTTTCATGACTCTAACAAGTCATATGGTTTATGTCTAGGGTCATGAGGTGACAAGAAAGAAGCATCTTCAATGGTTGGAGTAAAGGTACAAGAGGGGGACTCAAGATAAGAGGCAGTGAACTAACCCTACTTGAATGTAATTGATAGTTATGCTTGTATAGTGATGCATGTGATTGCTTTACTTGATTGTATAGAGCATATTTGAATAATGAAGCTCTGCTTCTGTTTATACCATGGCCATGAGTATGTTACATGAAACATTGAGCACGCAGAAATGTAATTATGTTGTATGCATCTAGCTAAAGCTAACATGTCATGCACTTAGCATATATTATGCATGCATTATGGTAATTATTTACTACTGAGATTCTCTCAAATCTCACCCTCCCCTAACCAACCATTTAGATAGGCGGGCATAGGAGGTGTGGTGAAAGCAGAGAAGAGGACTGCACGAGGAAAATACAGAAGGTTCCAATTCAATCCAGGAGAAGTGGTTGGTTATCTACAGGCCTTCATTATTTTTTTTCAAGTCTGTGAGCATTATGTATAATCCCAATGAGGAATTCCTATATTATAATCATGTACATATTAGCAGTGTATTTATGTTATTCCAATGTGTCCACCGAACTACGTGCTAACACTCTGAAAAATGTGAAAATATCATAAGGGTCTGACACTTAGCGATGTAGGATGAATTAGACTTTTATACCAATTGATGTAGGACAAATCAAGCTCTGATACCAATTGATGTTAATGTATGATGAATTAGGCCTTGATATAACTTGGTGATGTAGGATGAACAAGGTTTGATACCAATTAATGTAAGACGAACCAAGGTCTGATACCAATTAATGTAGGACGAATCAAGCTTTGATACCAAGTGATGTATGGAAATCAGGCTCCCACATATACCCATATTCTCATTTACCTCGATCATTTAGGACAAATCAAGCTCCAATACCAATTAATGTATGATGAACCAGGCTCTGATACCAATTGATATAAGATGCATTAGACTTTAATGTCAAGCAATAAATCATCAAATATTGCTCCAGGAAGTCAATCTCTTAATACGGCTTATTAATGGCTCTTCACTCATTTTTCTATTTATGAGCTGCATTAAATAAGGCTCAGGCTTATTTCAAGCCAGCGATAACCATTTTCCTACAATGGGCTCTATGAAAAGTTGGTGTTCTCATTGTAGATAACACCAAATTAAAGAAAACATTCTCTATCTCATCTCTCTTTCAGCCTTCTTTTTCCTTTTCCCTGGGGCCTTTTTAGTCCTTTGTCTTCTCTTTCTCTTCTTCCTCGATTTCTCCCCGGTGTCTCATCTCTAAAGCTTTTGGCACTTTTGTTTCTACAACTTATTCTTTTCAAAATGTTAAAAAGGCTTGTCTAATATATACTCTATATATAGTTTTATATTTCTCTAAGGCCATTAATTTCTTTTTACCCAATATTATTGTTATGTCTCAATTTCTTCTTTTTGGCCTTAATTCCTTTATATAAATGAAGTGAGCTTAAAAAATCTTGGCTAACAGTGCAATCAATCTCTGCCATCATAAATTATAAAAAATAAAATTAATGTCATCCAAAAATCATGATACAAGAAAAACTTAAAGCTATTAATAACAAATTACTTCACTATCTATAAAGTTTGGACATTTATTAATGAATTTACATATAGTTTTGAAGACATTGTCACATATACCCATTTCTTCATTTAGCTTAGTGTTGTAGGACGAATCAAATTTTGATATCAATTGATATAGGATGAACCAAGCTCTAATACTAATCGATGTTAATGTATGACAAAGTAGGCCCTGATATAACTCGATGATATAGGACAAATCATATTCTGACATCCATTGATGTAGGACGAACCAAGGTCTTATGCCTATTGATGTAGGACAAATCAATGTCTAATAACAATTGATCTAGGATGAATCAAACTTTGATACCAATTGATGTATGAAGAATCAAGCTCTTACATATATCCATTTTCTCATTTAGCTCAGTCATGTAGGACAATTAAGATCCAATACCAACTAATGTCTAATGAACCCGGCTCTGATACCAATTGATGTAAGATGAATCTAACTTTGATACCAATCAACAAATCATTGAATACTATTCTAGGAAGTCAATTTCTTAATACGGGTTATCAATGGCTCTTCACTCATTTTGCTATTCATGAGCTACATCAAACAAGTCTCGGGCTTAATTCAAGCTAGTGGTAGCTATTATCCTACATTGGGCTCTATGACAGGTTGGTGTTATCATAGTAGATAACACCAAATTAAAGAAAACCTTCTCTATCTCCTCTGTCTCTCTCAGTCTTCTTTTTCATTTTTCCTAGGACATTTTCACTTCTTTGTCCTCTATTTCTCCCTAATGTCTCATCTCTAAAGCTTTTGGCACTTTAATTTTTACATCACATTCTTTTCAAAATGCTAAAAAGGTTTGTCCAATATGTACTCTATGTATAGTTCTCCTCAGTATCTTATCTCTAAAGCTTTTGGCACTTTTGTTTTTACAATACATTCTTTTCAAAATGCTAAAAAGGTTTGTCCAATATGTACTCTATGTATAGTTCTCCTCAGTATCTTATCTCTAAAGCTTTTGGCACATTCGTTTTTACAACACATTCTTTTCAAAATGTTAAAAAGGTTTGTCCAATATGTACTCTATGTATAGTTTTATATTTCTCTAAGACCATTAATTTCTTTGTACCCAATATTATTGTCATGTCCCATCTTCTTCTTTTTGGCCTTAATGCGTTTATGTATTAATAATTTTAATTTAATATAATGTCACTATTTATTTATTGTTTTAAATTTATTTCTTCATCAATATCTATAAAGATTATTCTATGGTTAGTAAGTGTCTTTCCCTTTGGATTGGGTTTATCGACCTCCGTCAAAGATGCTAGCCTTGTTGGCCTTTGGAATTCAAGAAATCTCATTTTATCTTGTCTTTGGTTCTTATTGTATCATAGTGTTTGTGTTTTCTATATTGGTTTCTACTTTTATGAAGTTTAGTTAGTTAGTTAGTTTGTTTAGTTGTCTTTATTTCTACCTATGCCACATTGTAACTTTATTTGATTGCAATATAATCTATATCTTTGTGGGCAAAAATTGCTACATATGTAATTGTTATTGGGTATTTGATGCTCAGTAAAAGTATTAATTATCTCCAATGCATAACACTCTCTTTTAAACTTTAGTCTGTATATATGACTTTTTTACTTTAATTGTTTTGTTACATAATGTATTTTCTTGATTCTTATTATTAATGAATTGATCGTATTTTACAAAATTTACACATAATATTTAGTCTTTGATTACTATTAACACTACAAAAAAAAAAATTTATCGACAGAATTACCGATGAAATTTCAGTTTTCTGACAGAATTATTAACTATCATTCATTGTAATTTTAATCAAATTTACATCTTGCAACAGAGCCTGCTATCATATACTTTTATTCGTATTGGTGATGGTTGGTTTGCAATCTCAAATAATGTATGCAATAAGGATCAAGTGGACGCAGTGGATCCTATGGTTGATGGTGATATTGGTGATGGTGATTTGAAATATGCATGTTCCATGAAATTTTGATTTATCAAGCATGGAAAAACATATAAGGATATATTGTTGTTATGATGTGCTGATTTCATGATCTTTTATTATGAGATATTTTTGGTACGGAAGCTGAGATTTATTTTTTATTTGAATTATAATGAAATGACTCCATGTTTTTAATTTGATGAAGGGGTTTTTCTTTTGAGGTTTAGAACGTAAAAACTTTTTTATCTCTTCTAACAAGTGCGTTTCATAAGATTTAAATGTGTGCTCTACTTCTTACATGGATAAGGCCGTTTACCACCTTAACCAACAATTGGTTGGTAAAGCAATTCCATATTTATAAGTGCATGGAAGAACAAAAATATTGTTTTACAATATATACAAAAAAATATTTATAAATTTTGATCCATCATTCTATTGAGTTGTACCAATTTAAAAATTTTATAAAGAGGAATTTATCGTTGCTAATGACATTGTAGCTGTAGTTATTATGGTTCAAACAGTGTTCTATTATATCTTTTTGATGAAATAGTATGATTGTCAAAGTATGAAATAAAAAACAAATTGGCCAAAAAAAAAAAAACGAAATACATGGGGAACACAATCTCGTTTTGGAAATAAGAAACAGAGAACAATACCATATTTGTTATCACTTCAAGCAATAGAGGGATGGATGAAGGTCACGTCGACCAGCATGCATCAAAGCAGGAAATGGAGTCATTTTTTATCTTCAAAACAATGACGTGTATTATCTTCAAGCTAGACCTGCTTCAAGCGGTGATGATGAAGAAGTTGATTCCCTCCACCTCTAGTCAACATGGTTTGGTGAGGGTCGTAGCTCGGGGAAATCGTTTCCTCATGGAGGTAATGGACACACCACCTCACGCAGCCTTCCGCCACTGCCCCTGGACTTCGGCCGCGCATACTATAAGTAAGGAACAGTTTAATATGATTCAGTAGTAAATAAATCTTAGTTTAGAGTGAATCGAGCTTCTTTTTTTTCATTTTATAATTATCTAGTGATTGGATTGTTTGGGTGATTCGAGCTTCACTTTTCATTTACAACTTGTGATAGTAGCCTGAGCAATTTTCTCAAATGAGATTAAACATGCTTCCACACATCTTTTTCATTTCTTTTTTCAGCATTTTTGTAGATGAAAGAGTACCTCAAGAATTTTTTTATAGTCTATAAGTACCACAAGAATGGTTTTCCTCAAAATATATTCTCAACAAATTTTTATATAAAAATTTGTAATGTTATAATCATATATATTTTTATCTAATATGATTCTTTTGAAAAAAAAAAAAAAAAAACAACAAAACATGCAATCCCCAAACACCGGTCCTAACTCCTAAACAAAAATTATTTGCATCTAAATTTCTTATTTGTTTTTTAAATTGGTCTTTTTGAACTCTCTCATGAAGTTTTGTATAAATACCTTATTTTTCTTTCTAAGGTGGGATCAAAAAAATTTTAGTAGAAATTGAACCAAAAAAATTGTTTTGATGGTTGAGCTTAAGTTGAATCGGGGTGGAACCACGACGGAACTCGGAATTGGACTAGAAATCATAATAGTTTTTATGAAACAAGATTTTTTTTGGGCCTAATGATTAAGTCCTGGGACAACCCTTTCCGAGGCTCAAAACACGCAGGCAAAGGGTTGTTGGTACTATTTGTTTTTTTTTTTTTTTGTTAATATAACAAGCAACTTGTACTAAAATTAAACCTCAGTAAAAGGTGCATAGTTAATTGGGCCCTCTACGTAGGGGTAATACATGACAGAACCGTAGGGCAAAAAAAAATTACATGACAGAACCGTAGGGCCCAACAGACTGCATATAAAAACATGTCACAAAAAAACATAAATTAAGGACCAAATAAGGTAAAAATGGGTTGTCTTATGAACCCAAACAAAAGTCAGCTTTGCAAAATAGAACCCACAACAAATGTCCATCGTACCCCAACAGACTAACTCGAATAATTTGCTGATCCAGACAATTTAAATTAATATTAATATTCACAATTAACCAATATTTTAAAAGCTGGACTGGATGTCGAGCAGGAAATATTAGCGGGTTGTGGTTTAAATGGTTGGAACGATCGAGCCATTCGGTCAGACCGTTGATGTAATAATTAAATTTAAAACTATTATATATATATATATATTACAATTAGTCTTTAGTTTAATTTCATAGGAAGTTAATAAAGTCACAAAATACCATTTAAGGAAGAACATTAAGTTAATTATTAACCTAACAAAATGCACTAACAATAATGATTTCATGACTTGTCAAACATTGGTGGCTCTTGATTGATCCAAGAATGAGTTCCTTGAAAGGCATTTGGACCATATCACTCTGATCCTATTTATAAATCTTTTTTTACCAAAAAAATTTGGTCTTATTTATAAATCCAGTTTCAATGTAATAAATGAGATTAAGACAATTTTACCCCTATTTATTGTATAAATGAAGAAATAATTTAAAGATAGATAGAGAAGAAAGAGTTGGAAAGTATTTATTCATAAATGAGGGCATAGTTGTAAATTTACCCCATAATCATTGAGTCAACTACATCTCCTTGGTATGTGAGATTTAGTTAAAAGGAACTTATAAATAGGACCAAAGTGGTAATGTTATCATCTTCTTAAGGAAATGACCCAAAATTAAGACCTTCAACTTCAATCCAGTGTTTCCAATTTTATCCTTAGCTTGAGGATGAACCTTATTGCATTTTTCTTCAAAAGCATCTTTATAAAGTAGTTTGCAACAAACCAAATTATTAAAATTAGTAACATATAATAAAAATAAAATAAAGTAACATGTCTAAAATTTATAAGCCATTTAAAATTTTTTTTTTTTGCATCAAATTTTAAAAAAAAAATTCCCGCATTTTTATTGGGCTGGATGGTTTTTGAGAAACTAGTCCGGTTTCCGGCCTAATAACAATTGACGGCCTAAAAATAGATAAATGACGAATCAAAATGACTCCTTCAGAAAAACAATCCAACGCATATATTCGGCCAGGCTCAATGACTGGCCAACAATCTAACCATCCGATTCTCTAAACAGTGCAATTAACTATTAATTAATTTAATTTTAAAATAAAATGGCAGCTTTCCATCGCATTTATTACTAACCAGAAGGCTAGTTAGTTGAGTCTTTTGAATTAAAAAAAACTAAGGTTGTGTTGGGCAACATCTTAAGGCTAGGCCAAAGATTTTACAAAGAGAAGGTACGTTGTTCAATTCTTTTATGGCTACATGTGCAGGGAGTCTAAGTAGATGTAAACAAGCTTTCAATTCAGAAAAGCGGATTGATGTTTCGAATGCTCTTCTTCTTATCTTGGAATCAAAGCTTTTATATGTAGGCGCGCGCGCGCGCACACATATGTACATGGATCTGTTAAATACTTACTCTCTCTAGGCCAGAACAAGAAGATTAGCACTAAGAGACTTGAGAGATCAAGTGGTGTGGTATCATAGATAAGAGGGTCTTAAATTTTGCTGGAGAAGAGAGGCTTAAAGTTAGAACTATAATGTGGCTGTGTATATAGGTTTGATTACTAGAGATTCTGATGATAGACAGGTATATAATGATCTTACTAAAGAACCTAGGATATTGGTGAGTAGAATAAGGCAACTGTCTCTATTTTTTGTACATTTAATCAACCTCCACCTTCCATGAAGATAATGGGTAACAATAGGGGATCTATTGTAAGAGATAACTAATTGTATCTTTGCAAAAGAATTCTCAAGGATGGGAAAGCATTGAGATGAGAGGGATTTTTTTTGGGCAATAAGTACTTATAAATCGTGATTCACAGTATACGAGGTAAGTATATGAGAGGAGTTTTGTCTCGACTTACGTAATAAGCACTTATATTCAAAAAATAAATGTTACCAAACATACACTAGTCATCTTTATTCCCTCATTGCATACACGTATGTCTTGTAATCCTAAGAGTTTAATAATTGAAATTTACATGAGAACTAATTCTAATGTGCAACAAGAAGTCATATTCCCCTAGATTTCTTTGAACATTTGGAAGTACTTGATTTTTTTCTCTTATTCATATCTACCCTGATTCATTCCAAAATAACCAAAGTATAACTTCTTTTATCTTCTAATAAAAAAAATTTTCAAACAAATATTTGCCAATATGCTAAAAATAATTAATTATTATAAATAATATAAATCTAACTATCTAAGCATTTTAATATATTAATAAATCTTTTTAGTCCATATTTGAATCATGCTATTGATGATTTTTTATAATTACATCCTATGAAAATATGGGACATATTTGAAATGAGACACATTGAGATCACCATGTCTTAGCCATTGTCTTGAACCCAAACATACAGTTCGAGTACTACAAATCAGATCATCCTTAAAACTGAGCTTCCAATTAATTCGACTCATTCAATCTTTGAAAACACTCCAATAACTAAAACTGGAAGCTTCATGTCATTAGTTTCTAAGAGGATACAACTAGTTAACAAAAGTTAGGATCTCAACTGCAAAAGATTCCCTGCATATCAAAAGAGAGTATTACTCTTCCGGTCCTAAATGTGAGACCTATTTTGTAGTGCAAATCGCAATACAAACCAGGTCCTACAACATTAATGGTCGGAGGTTATATCACAATAGTAGCAGCTCTTCATACTACATACAAGCTACTTGAAGGCATACTCCCAAGTCCCAAGCTGGGCAATCTACAAGAAAACTGCAAGTTGACAATGAGGCGAATCCAAGCGTAATCTGACAACATATACACAATTTACATTGCATTGTGACGGATTAATTATGCAGCTTTTAGTGCCCTTGTGTGAATAATTTAATCAACACCAACAAAGCTGAATTAGCAAGTCATTTGCCTAAGCAAACCAGAATTTGGCATGGACTCTGCTGCTCTCCAAATAACGTCTGCCAGTTTTTCACAAAGGTTCTTGTAAAACTGCAATAATACAAGCAAATGTTACTGTCACATACAAACAAATAAATATGGATGCGTTCCTTAAGCCAGATCCCTAGGTCTAGGCATTGACGCCCTGCTTAGTGGTTCTTGAGGGTGCCTCCTGTAGCTACCATTTTCTAATACCGAGAAAAACAAAATATGGATTTACAGATAACACAAACGCACACATTCGGAATTCTGAATGTTGGAGACAATGTTTACACATTATTGCAACAGCTTGCTTTTGGATGAGATAATCTAATCTGATTTAAAGCCAACACATGCCAACCTTACACAAGCTTTTACATTTGTCTCTACCCTTTTTCTAATAAAAGTAATTTCCAACTATGATTTTCTCCTATATCATTTTCCAACATCACATCAGAAATAATATTTTATATCCAGTAATCTTGCTGGATTAGCTCAGGCTTGAAAGTGTAGGGTTCAGCTCAATAGATCCATAGGCGCATTCCTCATTCATGGCTTTTGCTGGTGTCAAAACTCGAGCACTTTAAGACCAGAATCTCAAGTTGTGAGTGAAAACCTAGAATGATTTATTTGATTTTTATTAATATCAATAATATCCCCCAAACATGAAAACCATTTATGCTTGAAGTTTGGACAGCCATAGGCCCATTATATCGTCTGTTCAAACTTAGGAGATGGGAGATATAAAGATTCAATTTCTGATTACATGGTCATGAAGGATCTGATACAATGCCGAATGTCTAATTCATCCCAAAGATTTAAGCCATTAAACCAAGCTACGCTGTAACTATTACAGAAGATTGATAACAAACACAAAGACAATAAGTGCAAGATCCATTTCCGTTCTGAAAAATTTCATTACACTGGACTGATTCTCATGGCAGAGCTGGAAAAACCTTTGGGCTATCGAAATGCAAATATATGAAGATGTAGAAGCTAACCTTGTGATATTCAAGAGTATCCCCAGCAGCCTTCCGAACGTCTACCATGAAAAGTGATGGTGCAACTTCAAATACCTTTCCCACAAAACAGAGATTATTTACAATATGACTTTTGCAGAAATCAAATCTTCATAGAGAAGATGATAAGACTACAAGACCATCAAATTTAGAAATCAGGTTACCTCCAAAACCACTGCAAATTGTCCAGCATTATTCACAGATGTTCCTTCAAGTCTCATCTGCGAGAAAAATGTTATTAGGGAATTTAAAGAAAATCATTCAACAGAGCGACCACAAAGAATGAGAAGAGATTAAGAAAGATATTATTCATAAGTTACACATTAAAATATTAATATGACAAAGTGTAGTGGGCCTAGGCCCCAGCCCATAAGTTTTCTATCATTCAGTTTGAGTGATACACTGAACTATATACACCTGTACTTAAGATTTTAGATGAACTAAGATGAAATAATATTCATTAATCATTGTTACACTCCAGAAACTACTCATTCCTATACTGGAACTCTCCCTTGTGTACGTGAGAGAGAGAGAGAGAGAGAGGACTGTTTGACGTGTATATTTGTGTTGAGGGGTTTAGTGTAAGGGGCAGGCAGATAGTGAGTTTTGTGAGGGAGAGCCCTAGTCTCTCGGACACTAGGTTGGGGGTGGAGGAAGTCATCTTCCCTCATCATTTTAAAGTGTAATCTGTTAAGCTTTGTTAGAGTGTTTGTTTAGTTTTTATCATTTCCATCAAGCTTATTTTCTGATAGTGTAGGCCTTATTTCTGCTGTAAATCGCTTCTACCGACCATTCGGAATATTTAATATACATTCTGTGTTAAATTCTTATCATTTGGCTTGGGCTCCATCATCTGTATATTTATTTTTCGCTCCACCCAGAATGGTGAGATGGGTTTTTTTAACGGAACTGGTGGCTGAAATTGCAGTATTAGTGAGACAAGTGTGATGGCTAGGTTAAATCAAGTATGTGAAGGATTAGTGAGTTTGGGCTTGTATTGCTTGAACTACCATGTGTGTGTGGGGTGTGAAAAACAACCTTCTGTACTTAATCCTAATCTACAACTTCAAACATAAATAAAGTTCCTCGCTAAGTAAGTCAGTCACTCCCATTGAGTTTTATCAGTTTCTCCATATGATATTAGAAGCTCAACAGTAATGCCCTGTTTGGTACCATAGAAGTAAAGGCATGGAAGTGAAATTGATGTGTAAGTCTAATTTCGTCATGTTTGGTACCAATGAATCCACTTCCATGTGGAAGTAAGTTCCATCGTTTTCCAACCCATAACCCATGGAAGTCTCAACACTTCCATGCAACTCAAGATTTGGGCCTTCTTGCCCCTAGCAACTGGTGGTGGCAAGGGTGGCAGAGGGCGCGGCGACGATGGCGCATCAACTGCCACGACGACCGTGATGGTGACGGCATTCGGAGGCAATCATGACTGCAACTTCTTCACCGGAATCACGATGGCGACTTCTCTCACTCTTTGTGCGACTTTGTTCCCTCTTTGACTTCTTCTCCCCATCAATCTGCAACTCCTCTATCGACGACGACCCTCAACCGTCGACGGCGACAGCCCTTTGTCTACTTCAACAACTATTGTCACCACCTTCCTCTTCAATTTGTCTTCTTCATCTTTCTTAAATTTCTTCAGTGGCTGTCTTCTTCTTCAACCTCTGTCGCCACCAAATCGAGTTCGAACCTCCATCTATCCAGATCTACAATGACCATCGCGTTTTGCTGTTCTGTTTCTCATACAATGTTGATGGATGATATTTGAGTTTGGATTTGATTTGTATATTGTTTAGATTGATAATTAGCATGGACGAATTGTTTTCTGGTTGATGATTTATTGCTGGCAATGGTCAATTTCCGGTGATACGTGGGTCGATCGTGACAATGGTCTTTGGGGTGGAAGAGTTTTTTTTTTTTTTTTTGTTGGAGGGTATTTGGGTATTTTCATATTACAAATATATGTTTCCATTAAAAATTATATCCCACTTCCACCATCATACTAAACACCTTTTAAACCACACTTCCACTTCCAATTCTCTAAAAACTCTTCCATTATACCAAACGGGCCATAATGCTTCTATTGTTTCCACATTCATGGTCATAAGTCCAACTACTTCTCCTAGGAGCTCTACCCTGACCCCCCCTCCCTCCTTCTCTTCTCTATTTACCTTTCCTTTGGCATAGCCTAAGTATCAAGTTCCCTCCAAATTTCTACTTTGGACCTATTTTCAATTACTGGAAAACTTTCTTGAGAACCCTTATTGGAACCCCAGCAATACAACAACAATAACAACGACAAAGAAGGCTTATCCAGACTATATGGATTATACGACTCCATTTAGCTCGACCAAAAACCAAAGCTCTGGATAAATTGTTAAGAGGTCTCGCCCAATAACCTTATTGAGCATTCTCTTTTCGGTCTTCCTCTTCCCCTTTATACTGGGCTCCAAACAACTAGATCTACTCTCCTCACTTGCGCATCCAATGGCCTTCTCTGTACGTGTCCAAACTACCTCAAATGATTTTCCACCATTTTTCTTTAATAGGTGCCACTCCAACCCTTCCTCGTTTGAGTTCATTAAGAATCTTATCTTTCCTTGTATGACCGCACGTCCATCTCAACATCCTTATCTCAGCTACCCCTACTTTGTGCTCATGTAGGCCCTTCAAAGCACAACATTCACTACCATAAAGCATTATTGGTTGAATTGTAGTACGATAAATAATTTTAATTTGATTTTGCTAGGAACAAATGGAATTTGAACAAATTTCAGCATGGGGCGAAGTAGTTAACGCACTTAATATGATGGCTGGCTTAAATTGTGTTAAGTATTAGTGATTTTGGGTTGCACTACAAGTACTATCCCTTGTATTTAACCTGAATTACCATTATAAATAGACCCCAAGATTGTCTTGATAAGTAAACTGGGACCCTATTGAGTTTTCTTTGTTTCACTACAGCTTCCCATCAGCCTTAATCTCCTGAAGTACTTGCATCATCCATCTACATCTAACACAAAGGCAGACATCCAGAGAGGTACCTTGTAACTACGACGGTGGACCTTAAGGCCCATTGATTCTGCAACAGCTTCAACAGATGCAATTATAACTTTTGCAGGCTTACGAGATACAAAACGGGTTTGCCTCTTTATGTAATCCTGTTAGGAGAGCAAAAGAATATCTTTTGCATTAGTGCAACAAAAAACCTTGAAAAATACTGAATATGGAAACTATTAATACAGTGCTTAACCTGACGCCTATCAAATAGGGCTGATAGATTCAATCCTTGTGATAAAGTTATCATCTCAAATGCATTCATTGTCAAGGGACCGCCCTCAGTATTTTCTGACCGTTCAGCTACATACTTGTCCTGTCAAAAATTGAATAAACAGAAAGAGCCAAGCAATCTAAGGCCATGGTATATAAAGTCTAAAACTAATTATATCACTCACACAGCATTTTTGTTGCTCGGCATTACAATTGAAAGTTCAGAAAGATCCATCTATACATATGTCCTAAATCAATACATTTTTTTATTCAACTTGACGTGCATATTTATTCGTTAATTCAGCAATTTCCACCTTATTTCTTTTATCTTTTGAGTAACGTTTTCCCCCTTTTATGTTGAAAACGAGAAACCATTCCTTGAGCCTTAACTACAACTGTGTACATGTAACATCAAATTAGTGATTCAAATGCACATTGTCAATATCATATCCATCTACGGACAACCAACATATTACACATTTGACTATATGTAGCCATCTTTTTACGTCTTGCAGTAGAGTTCTTCATCTAGATGCGGTACATTCATGATAAAATAATTATATTTTAGAAACGTATTATAACTACTTATTTACACAAATCAACATCCAAAGAGAAAGAGCAAACCTCAATGCTATCAAAAACAGCCCGAACGTCATCCAAATTCACTTCCTCATCTTTTCTGAGTTTAACAGGAACATAACTTTTAATGAACCACGGATCTTTTCTTATTTCTTCAATCTGAATGCGCTGCAATTTATACCAAAAACAGCTTAGGACAAAACAAAGAAAGAAATATTCAATTGCTAAGCATGCAGCAACTGACAGGAGTATATAAGTGTAACGAATTGATAATTACCACTGGAAATTAAAGTTAATTTAATTTTGATTAGACCAAGAATCAATAAATACAAGCAGGGGAAAAATCTTCATTATGGAAAACAAAGTAATTATTCCACTCCAAAGTTCATATTTTTATAATTACACAACCAGTATGGGCAAAGTACTGTTAAGTAACAACATCCTTTGCTCAAGAAGAGAAGAAACTCTCCTGCTTATTTGACTGTTTGCAACATTTTTTACCCCCCCCCCCCCCCAAAAAAACAAAAGGAAAAAAAAAAACAGAAAATCATCTGCAATCATTAGGTTTTAATTATGAACAACACAGGCAGCAACAACCGACATAAACATTTAAATAAAATCAATGATTTAAAACAACGCCTTTCCCTTAACAGCTTAACTGTTGGGATATTTTGTTCCGTACAATCCCAACCCTTGGGTTTCTACTAACAGCATCATCTACACATACGCACACCACAGAAGGCATCCTATCTTCAATCTTGATACATGGTCACTATTACCCAGAAAATTAGTATTCAACTCATCTAATCATAGGAACAAAGAGAAAGCAATTGATTAATCACTTGTTTGCAGCATAATACATAACCTATACTCCCTCCAGCCCTATATTATATATACAAGGTGTTTCAAACATTTGCACTCATAAAAAAGGACGGCCAGGCTCCCACCAGGTAATTTACACATATTAAGAAAAATTCATTATAATGCTACCCCCGGTTCTAAATATAAGACCTATTTGACTTTTTTTTTTTGGAGAGATTAAGGTAGCTAAATAAGTTACTTAGTCACACTATATGTTATGTATGATGATATTATATATCAGCTTATAAGTCAAACAAATTAGTTTGAAGAAAAAATGATAAATATAAGTATTTTAAAGTAATTTAATTAGCTTTCTTAATCTCTTCCAAAAAATTCAATTAAGTCTTATATTTAGGAATAGAGGTAGTATTACATTTGTCAAAAAGCAACCAAAATTTCATTTTTACTCTGATCAAAACCTTCATTCACAATTTATGAGACCAATAATTAAAAGTATCAAGGGCTAAAAAACGAAAGCCATTACATAATATTAAGAAACACATTATACCATGGACCAAGCGTGTATTCTAGAAGACACCTTACAAATAGGACAAGAGGGAGAACGAATTGGCAGAAAAAGTAACATGTCTTATTCCACTAATTTGGTTGGCAACACGTAGAGACAAGAAATTAAGCTCAAACTAACAGGCCGGCCTGAATAAGCCCAATAAATTTTCCTCAATTCTAAGGGTGAAAGAAGTGGGGTGGGGCAACCCTCCTCCCTTTCAATTAAAATAAAAAATTGCATGTCTCTACTTGGATGTGCTCAATTAGAACATCTAAAACCAAGTTAAACAAGTAAGGGCTGATGATTTCTAACGTAAACTAATCATTATAGGGAAGTCTTTTTTTCTCACCCCCAAACTTTCTTACACTAGCTGTTTATACATTTCTTGTAGAGCCCTAATATACATAACATGATGTGGTTCTGTAATTTCTGAACAGAATCGTGTAGAAAGATAGGAAAGTTAGGTAGAAAGAGAAGGGAAGAAGAGAGATGAGAGGAGAGAATCTAGACAGAAGGAAGAGAAGGGAACTGAGAGAGAGAAATAGAAGAGAGACACAAGAGTTCTGAATATTCTCTGATTTTGGATTAATCACAAACACAACTAAATTACAATGAGTATCCTCTAGGCTTTATATAGGTAGCCTATAACACCTCAAATTTTGATTAAGGGCTAATGTTGATTATTGAGAATGTAATTGTGAATTAGAGTGAATTATTATGTGTTTTGTGACAATATTAATTAATATTTCATAATTGGAGGAAAAATTGAAAGAATGGAATTTTTGGCTCTAAGTTGGTGATTAATGGGAAATTAATTACTAACTAAGAGAAAAGTGAGAAGTGTGATTAAATGGCTAATGGAGGGATTCAAGTGTCTAATTGGGTTATCATTATATGAGCCAATAGGAAGAGGACATGTGGCAAGTTGGTGTAGTGTGAGGAGTTGAGGAAAAGTCAACGAGTATTATTTTATTTTGTTCTCTCTCCTCTCTTCCCTCATTTTCCGCTGCAGAGGTATGGAGGGAGTATCATCATCATCATTCTTCACCCCTTCACTCTCATCTCTCTCTCGTCCTCTCTCTCTTCTCTCTCTCCATCCGGCGCCATTGTTGAAGGAAAGGGGAGGAAGAAAAGCTTCAAAAAGGTAAGGGAAATTGTCTCAAATGCTCAAACTTCCTTCTCTAAAGTTGTTCCTTGAGTAAAGAGCTTCATTTTGGTGGTTATAGTTCCTCCATTGGTGTTGGTTTGGACCCTAAAGAATTGTGGAAGTTGGAAAATCAAGAAGTCCTTTTGGAAAAGTTGAAGAGGTAAGTGAAACTAATCTATCTAAGTTTTGTGCCAAATGGATTAGTTTTGAATTTCTAGGAATTTATTGCATTATTTTCGAAAACAAGGGTCATTGGGCCTTTGGCATGTTATTGGTATGGAAATGGTATGTGTGGAATGTATATAGATAGACAGAATTGATTGCGGATTGAATGATTGAGTTTGGTGATTTTGGAAATTTAGTGTTTATTGTTGCCCAAAACCAAAGCATGATAATGGAGTAGGAATTTGGTTGTTTTAATGGTTTTATTGGATTCCTCGAGTGATTTTGTGTGGGGATAGCTTTGGTTGAGGTTTTGGGTCCACTGGAAACTCTTGGAAAAATTCTGGTGAATGCTGTCATTGTTTCTGCGTTTTCTGGTTTCTGATGCATATCACTCGAGTGAGGGGAGTATCACTCGAGTGAGTTAGTGAAATTCTTCGTTTTCCCTTCAGTTTCTGCAGTGCACTTTTGTGAAATGGGCAAGGGTGTTGCCTCACTTGCGAGTGCGGTGGGTTCTCACTCGAGTGAGCCTCCTCTCACTCGAGTGCTGGTATATTTGACACCAAGAACTTGCCTCTCAGGTTGTCACTCGCGGTTGAATGCTAGAGTGTGTCTCAATACTCGCGAGAATTCAGTCTCCACCTGAGTGAGAAGTCTCATACTCGAGTGCTTCTTCCCTCTGAAAACTCCCATTGCTCTCGGGTTCTCACTTCCTGGACTTTACTCTCTAGTGCTAGAGTGAAGCATTTAGCTGTCACTCAAGTGAGGTCTTGTGTGCTCAAATTTACCTGTCTCTAAAAAAGTTCTTGTGCTCTCAGGTGTTCACTCGCTATCCTTCACTCTCTAATACCTGAGTGCAGACCGTACCATCACTCGAGTGAGGCCATCTTCACTCGAGTGAAACAATGAAAAATATCAGTGTTTGTGCTTCCAAAAGAGGATCACTGGGGTAGTTCTTCCAACCCTTTAGAGCTTTTATTAAAGGCATATATGAGTACTTAAGAGACAGTAATGATAACCAATTTAAACATTGTGAAGATATTGAGTATTGGACTAAGTGGTAATGCATCCTCCTTAATTATGACTTTAGGATTTGATATTTGCCCGAAACGTAGAAGGCCTGTGCCTGCTCAAGAACGGAAAGACTAAGATAGTGACAATTTATCCTATATCATGTATATTGCATTGCTTGTTTGCATTATTCATTGAATACAAATACAATTGAGGGGACGGGGCGGAAGCCCGGCCTTGTATATAGTGCGGGGACGTGGTGGTTTGCCCGGCCTTAAATATTGTTATGCCGCATTGTGATATGCTTACTTGCTTTGTTTATTATACATCATATTCGTAACCTATTGCTACTGAGATTCTTTTGAATCTCACTCTTTCCAAATAACAATTTTAGACAGGGCAAGTGACTCAAGAAGCAAGCAAGTGGACAAGGGCGGTTAGGACTGCTGGTGGTAGTTTTAGCTAATTTCTTTTTTTTGGTTTTAGAACTAGTTATCATTTTGGACAAATGTATATATTGAATAGATCATAGTATTATAGTTTTATGTAATCCATGGTATGGATACTGAGATGGGCAATGCTGCCCTGTATTAACTTTTGGATTAATGCTATTATCCCGGGTGAACATCAGGAATTGTACATATACTCTGATATTATATATGTGACAAACTAAATAGGCCTATTGATTTTATGAATGAATGAATGGAGATCTATTTGTGCAAGTGTTTTAAAAAGTTTGAAATTGTTCCGGATCTCTTATTCGATTATAAAATGTGTTTAAACACTAATCTCGGCCTTAATATATTGGCGGGGGTTACACAGCCCATAACCCATGCCAATGCCGCCTTATTCCTTAATGAGGCGCATATAAGGCGCATGAGCCTATTGCCTTATTCATTAATGGAAATTATGTAATTAACTCCTAATTACAATTAAATTCCTAGCTAAACTAAATCCCTAACTATATAATTGGGGATTAGGGATTTACATTACATATTCATATCAATACCCCCTTCCAAAAACATCCTTGCCCTCAAAGATGACTGACAACAAAAACACAAATCTGAAACCAAAAATTGAGCCCTGGAATTCTGAAAAACTTCTTGTGAAACAGTGTAGGAACCGTTGTCTTCAATGCTGCTACATATAAGTACAATTCACTTGTTGGATGCTGAACCAAATGGAAATAATGGGTCTAAATACAGAACCTTGCACTAAACCAGAGCCTTGCAGCATTTTCACTAATTTTCCCTTGAACCAACTGGTAACAAAGCTTCTTGTAGGAGAATATTGAAGGAGAAAAGCCCACTTGTGATACAAAATCGTAGGTCCATCTGGCAAACAATATTGTAGAAATACCTTTGGGCCTAATTCTTGAAAGATAAAGCCCATATGCCCATGATCTTCAAAAATTTTCTGCCCTCCCAAGACTATGCAAGCCAGCTGTAACCCCTTATTTTCAGCAGGTGGAACAGTGCTGAAAACAGAGTAAATGGGAACCAGCTGTTCTATTGACTTTTTAAAAGGAGAAACATATAGCCACCACGTACATTCCATACTCAGTTCAACAGTTCCTAAAGCATGCATTTCATCCCTTTTCGCTGGTGAAGAGCTCATATACGAAGAAACAGTCGGTGACAGCGCCAAATATGAAACTGTCTTGTGCGACTCACCCAAAAAACTTAGTCGCTGGGTTCGGGCTTCACCTTCATTCTCGGTTTCTTGTGTAGAAACAGAGGATTTAATACTTTTGTCTTCTTCTGTCACCAACGTCTTGGCAGGTTTCTCGTTTTTGTCTTCGAGAACATCTTGAGAACTCTTCTTGATATTACCATCACACTCCATGGGTTCTTGAGGTTCGATGGACTTTTCTTGAACTGCCAAGATGTTCCTCTCTTGCTCTGCTTTCTGGGCTCGCATCTGCACAATTATTTCATATAATCTTGCCAAGCTATGAGCTTCAAGCATGGTACGGGGGCTGAGCAGCTTGACAGGCTCGGCAATTTCCTCCTTCAAGCCATAAACATAGGCATCGACCAGGTAATCTTCTGGCACATCAAGGTTGGCTGAAAAAGAATCGAAGACAAAATTAAAATCAGCCACCGACCCTTGCTGCTGAAGGTGCGACAGCTGCAGGCGATTCTTTGTTTGCCGAAGTCATTCTTGGAAGCGATCTTGGTGTCTTTCTTGGTGCCGATCAGGATTCCTAGCACCATTCTGGCCACTTGCACGTATTTTTTGAATTTCTTGCCTCAAAGTTCCGATTCCAATGTTCAATCCAGTCAGTAACCCCTGGAGAGTAGTGTCTAATATCTGCATTCTTTGTTCAATCGCTTGGAATCTTTCTTCTGCCATTCTTGCTTTTTTCTTGGAATCTTGTTTCAACTATGCAGAAGCTAGAAGATCATGTGGCAGAGGATCAAGTCTCTAATACCACTGATGTGGTTCTGTAATTTCTGAATAGAACCGTGTAGAAAGATAGGAAAGATAGGCAGAAAGAGAAGGGAAGAAGAGAGATGAGAGGAGAGAATCTAGACAGAAGGGAGAGAGGGGAACTGAGAGAGAGAGATAGAAGAGAGACACAAGAGTTCTGAATATTCTCTGATTTTGGATTAATCACAAACACAACTAAATTACAATGAATATCCTCTAGGCTTTATATAGGCAGCCCATAGATAGCCCATGCCAATGCCGCCTTATTCCTTAATGAGGCGCATGAGCCTATTGCCTTATTCATTAATGGCAATTCTGTAATTAACCCCTAATTCTAATTAAATTCCTAGCTAAACTAAATCCCTAACTATATAATTGGGGATTAGGGATTTACATTACATATTCATATCATAGCATGCACACCTTTCTTTTCTAGGGCTTTCCATTAGCACTTCTCTAGGTACAAGGTCATAAGCTTTTTTCAAGTAAACTCTACCTACGTTTCATAGCCAACCCCAAGTTTTTATATAGGAAGACGGTTATGTTTAGCCTTTCATGGCCAACATAAAACTTTATCAAGTCTCACATGGAAATGAATCAAAGGAAAAGCAAAGACAAAATAATAAAAATATAATATTTCAAGATTCATTCTGAGTCATCAGGATTTCCAAAATATTGCAATGCATGCATATTTGAGTGTTAAGTATTCATACACCTGTCCAACATGAGGCAAGTTGATGTACTTACTGTTTTAGGATTTGGATCCAGTATTTTATGTAAGAATGTCTTTGCCCCAGCGGAAAACCAGAATGGGCAAGTAAATTCTGCAGCATTAATCTGCACAGTTAAAGGAAAATAAAAACAAAAACAGTAGATAATGAATTACAAATCTGCAGCAGCAAATACTTTTCACTATAAATAAACGTTAGGCCTACACAAAAAAGAATCATCATGGTCTCTAAGCATGACAACAAGATAATCCATATCATCAGAAGATAAGCCTGAACTTAAGAACCATGAATCTTAACCTAAAACGATATATAAATGACAAGTAACAACTGACATGGTCAAAATGATTACCATTTTTTTAAGTTTACTTCATCAGTTTGGGCAATATTTCTATTACTGTATGAACTTTATGTTGGCTAATTTATTTTGCCATTCAAATTTTCTGTTATTTACCTTTTAAATTATTAGTGGGTGACCCTTGTAACAACGGTAAGGTTGCTGCCATGTGATCTAGAGGTCACGGGTTCAAATCCTAGAAACAATATCTCCACTAATGGGAGTAAGGCTATGTACATCTATCCCTCTCCAGACCCCACCATGTGCGAGCCTTATACATTAGCTGCCCTTTACCTTTTAAATTATTAGGTAACTTTTTACTATTTTTATAGAATGCTTTTCCCAGTATGCATCACAATTTCGATAAGCAACAAGTTAGAAGTGATTTGGAGGTTAAAATGGGAGATTAAATCATTCCACAAATGACGAAGTTTAGATATTTGGGCTCAATTATAAAAAAGGATGGTGAAATTGATGGAGATGTTAATCATAGAATTCAAACTAGATAGTTTGAACAGAGAAAGGCTACCAGAGTTATTTGTATTGAAAGGTACCTAATAAGGTAAAAGGAAAATTTTATCGTAATGCTATAAGATCGACAATACCATATCGTAGTGAATGATGGGCCATAAAGGGATAATAAGAGCATAAAGTAGGGGTGGCTGAACTGAGGATGCTGAGATGGATATGTGGCCATACAAGAAAAGATGACATTCATAATGAACACATGTGAGTAAGAGTTAGGGTGGCATCTATTGAAGAGAAAACAACAGAAAATTGTTTGAGGTGGTCCCGACACTTACAAAGAAGGGCATTGGACGCGGCAGTA
This sequence comes from Inga laurina, assembly GCA_963855925.1. Classification (NCBI taxonomy): domain Eukaryota; kingdom Viridiplantae; phylum Streptophyta; class Magnoliopsida; order Fabales; family Fabaceae; genus Inga; species Inga laurina. Next base: position 34,992,627 of record OY979709.1, on the reverse strand, counting down.
AGAAAAGTAGATCAAGCAGTATGAAGTCCTTTAAAAAAGGTAGAGAAAGAGTGAAGTGAATGCTAAATGAGATTATTGAGATGAACCTCTTGGTTAAAAATTTAACAAAAGATTTGGTTGTTGATAGATCACAATGGCGTTGTGTGATCCATGTAGCCGGGTCCACCATGTGGGATAAGGCTTCTTGTTGTTGTTGTTGATGATGGTTTTCCGCGTATTACTATAATATTATAATATGATTCAGTTCAGAATGGAAAAATAATAAACCACATAAAAGTTAAATTTAATTATTCATAGTTTGATACCTAGAATAGACAAATTAATTGCAATATAGAGTATTCTTCCACTCTCTTACCCTATCTTCTTTCTATCCCTCTCATCTCCCTACTTCTGCATTTGAAGCAGTAAAAGTAAAATACCCTTTTGAACAAAGTTGGTAGATTTGGCTCCTCAAAAGGAAGATATCCAGCCATAAGGACGAAGAGGATGACTCCACATGACCAAACGTCAGCCGCTGCACCATCATAACCTAGATTGCTAAGAACCTGCAGGACAACATTTTGGTAAGATGCTCAGTCACACAAGATAGGCTTATATGATTATGATTCTGATTGACAATATATCAAACTTATGCAGAGTCATGGGCAATTACTTCCAAACAACACACACACAACCTGTCTTATTTTTTTTTAACCAACACACACACACAACTGGTCACACTGACAAAAGTGCTACCAGTTTGACCAGTTACTGTGCTGCTCGTAAATATATAAATGCCATCACACCATAAGCACACGAATTACTATTTGAAAACCAAGATGAAGAAACATGCTCAACTTCCTCAGAAGCTTTGCTTTGAAACTTTCCCACCAGTTTATCCAACTCCCATCATGACTCTTCTCTTTGGATAAAGGTTCAACAAGGAATATATCAGGGTTTTCCCTTCATTCATATCTTGATCTATATGATAAACCTCCATTCCATGAAATAACATGAATTTTAACATCATAAGTGCTGCCAGCTTTGGAAAACCAAAGTTGACAATGAGATTTATTAATCAAATCCAGCAATTGTTTCAACCACTAAACAGGGAAAATATCAATGCAGCAATAATTAAAATATTAAGATTCAGAATTGTGCGATCACTTTTACCTCTGGGGCAACATAATTTGGAGTTCCACATGTAGTGTGGAGGAGGCCGTTGCCCTGCAAGACAACACAAAGGGGAGAAAGGGCGATATTAGAGAGTACAAGCTAACAGGATATATTACTGAAATGAAGTTCAGGATAGATAACAGGATAACAAGAAAGGGCCAGCTATCTTGATGCAAGAAAGCAAAATTTTCTCATAAAGTCAGTAAAATACAAACATTTTATTTGTCTTCTCTTTTATATAAATAGGTAGTATGTTCTTACCTGCTTAGTCAAGGCACTCAGTCCAAAATCAGAAACCTTCAGATTCCCAGAGGCATCAAGAAGCAGATTTTCGGGCTACAACAGGATAGATTACAGAATGAATCAGGATGCAAACACAGTATGCAGAACAAAAACCGAATGGAAAAGAAAATTAATAACATATATTTTCTTTTACCTTTAAGTCTCTATGGTACACACCCTTACTGTGACAATGAGCAACAGCATCTATGAGTTGTTGAAAGTAGCACCTAGATTCATTTTCTGAAAGCTTCCCCCGCTGATCCTAAACATACAGAAAAGGTACAGAAACATGAAAGGTATAAGAACATCCGCATGAACCATGAATAAATCTAATCTCATCATAATCAGAAAGTCATCATTTCAATGTTACTTAAATGGTTAGACTTGAGTATAATCAAAGAAGAATCAACCTAGAATAATCTATGGCATAAGCAGTAAAGAAACAAATAGTCTTACAATTTTATCATATAGTTCTCCTCCCATGACAAACTCAAGAATTATGAATATCTTAGTGTGGCTAGCTAAAACCTGAAATTCAAAAACAATGTTTGTAAATGAAGAAAATTAATTTCATCCAGAAAAAGAATAAAATGAAGGGGAAAAAATGAAAATGGCGAAAAGGAAATATCTTATGTATATTTCATGATGTGCCAACACATACCTCATGCAACCTGACTATATTGGGATGCCTGACAATTTTCATAATAGATATTTCCCTTTTAATCTGTAACAGCATTCAAATTATAATTATAAGTTAATATGAAGAGTAAACTCAACTTCAACTCTGAAATGCATCAATGCTCTGTGCCACATGTGTTGTTAAGCACATACAACAAGCCTTTGATTGCAGATACCTAATGAAATCCATTAAAGCAACGTCATCATATGGAAAGAATCTTTCTGAGCTGACTGGAGGGGTGTAGGCATAATTATAGTAGAACAGACAAATGCCAGAAAGGGAGATTAGAATCACAATGCATATAAAACCACCTTTAGTTACAGGTCATTAGAGTTCTCCATATACAATGCAACATGGAATTATACACATGCATCCATACCTTTGTTAACTTATAACTACATGTTTGTAATACTGCTCTACAATTAAATACACTCAAGAATCAAGTTTTTGTAAGACAAACAACTTGATTCAGTAAAAATGAACCCCCGTAGCTTTTTCAGTTTCCCCTACTTAAGGTGAGAAATGTTTCTGTTTTAGATGAGGCCTCACATTAAACCTAATGGGCATTCTATCACCATCACTCAGCTTAACCAATATACCTTATAATGTTTCAAAAACAAACTATCAATTCGTTTCTTCATTTTTCACCTTGTTGGCCAAAAACTAATGTTATGAATCAAATTCAGCAAGTTTATGAAAGATTTGACCTCATGCACATGTCTTAGGCATCTATTCAACAGATAACAGTAACAAAACCTATAAATAAGCAAAAACAACATCACAGGCCACGCTTATGTGAAGGCTGAATATATCAATTCAAAGAAAGTTTCAAGAGTTCTGTTCATAAGCATATGATTCATAAAAAGGAAAAAGAATATTAGAGAACAAAATGCATATTAAAGGTTTTCAAAGCTCTTTTATGAAGAGAACTACAGATTCAAAAACACAACTTATCCAGGATATGCCTTGGAAGCTGAAACATGAAATTCTGTCCGAGAACAGAAGAAAAAGAAAAAGAAAGTAACACCTGTTCAACCATTCTGTGCTCAAGAATGGTGCTTTTAGACATTATTTTAATGGCCACACTCTCCCCTGTCTCTGTGTTTTTTGCAAATTTAACTTTAGCAAAGGTACCTTCGCCGATGGTACGGCCCACTTCATACTTGCCAACCTTTCTCCTAACCTTCTTCATAGTCTTCAAGAGCTCATTTATCAGGTAAAACCAGACTTCTCGTCAAAATTCTAATTCAGAGATGACCTGAAAGCATCAATTAAGTCGTTAAATATCCCATGCGTATAAACTGAACTCTATAACCCATAAACAGAAAATGAATTCGGTTTAATTCCTGATAAATGCAGAAAATGAAGAGCAGTCATTTCCGATTAATGAAGATCGTATGAACAGCATTATCCTCCGGAAAAGCAGTCGATCATGAATCATATTAAAAATCCAGAGACAAATTCCTCGGAATCAAAAAACACGAGACCCTAACCACTGATCAAACGAATGGCCAAGCGACGAAACGAAAGAAGAAAACAAGAATTAAGTACCTTGTGACAAAGTTGACCGATACCTCGCGTTGTCAAACTCCGAGCTAACAAATGGACGGTGAGTCCAGATAATACAAGATGGCGAAATGGGAATATGAAGACAATAAAAGGCGGGGCAGAAGCAAAAAGAGAATATTCCAGAAACAATCAAAACCGACAGTAATGGGGGACAACTAGAAAACGGAAGTATCAAGTTTTCAGGAGCTCCGGCGAGAGGAATTGAGTAAAATGAGTAGGGTCGTCCCGACGAGACGGTGATCGGAGAGAGAGAAAGACGAAGAAAAGGAAATTTTTTGTTGTTTTGTGCTCTGTGGCTGCTTGTTCGTAGTGTTAGCAAATGGTGATTTCAGAAGCACTTTTCTAATACAGAAAAAGCTAAAAAAAAAAAAAAAGCTAATCCTAACATGCAATAGACGTAGTTTTGAATAATGAAGATTTTTACAGCAGAAAGAACCCAGGCAAATGAACTCCGGACGGGACCGGATTGTCCGGTACGGTCCGAAAATCGGTAAATTCACTAAATTGATCAGTAAACTGGTCTAATACAAAAATCAACCTGGTTCAGTTTTTTTTAAGAAAATCAATTTTTTTTATTTTCTTTATAATTCTATATTAATAACCCCAACACCTTCACTTTTCTTATTAGTTTGGTTTTGGGTTAGCTCTGATTTGACCCCGATATGACCCATTAACTCTTGATACAGTATTCCAACTAATTCATTGATCAGTCCGAATTTAATTATCTTAGAAAGAACACCGTGGGGCACTCTGCATTAAAATTGTCGTAGCACAGTGACACTGAAATTTTAATGCAGAGTGACACCGTGGGGCACTCTGCATTAAAATCATCGGTCATTTAATATTTTTAATTTTATAGCTTAAATGTAACCTTTCAAGTACCTGATCGATCTTTAATATAAGATATATTTATTTAGTTTAATTAAATTAAGGAAGTTGGTTTAGTAAGTTAATATGATATGTATTTTTTAAAACACCCTAGTTATCTTCTTTAATTCCCTAATTCGCTCTCATTATTGATTATTATTGAGAGAGTAATAATAGTGGTAAATTAGGAAAATATTGATAAATATAAAAAATATATCTTATATTTGGAACCAAAATCAACCCTTAAATATATCTTATATTCAGAACAGAAGGAAGTAACATTTTATAAATTGTTGTTCTAAAATATTAAATTTATATTAACAAGTTATTAATTAGGGTGATAAATGACACCACCCACAGCACAAAGTAGGGAAAACAATTCAAAACCCATAAAACGTCCTTATTATTTGAGGTGGTTTATAAATATACATGCACATTTTTACATTAAATATAGGAGAGTTACAGATAGTTTATGGGGAAGTGATCATTGAGCTCAAAGATAAAAAGAAACTAAGAGAAAATTTCAGTTAGCCACCACGAGACTAATTTTATTTCAATGAACCCAAAAAATTCTGAAATTTTATTACACCTTCTTGACCAAAATGAAATTAAATTTTGTATATAAAAAAACAATAATGTCCTTACTTTCTTTTTTAATAAGAAACCTTCACAAGATAAATAAGGGATATTTACAATACAAACAAAATGATTTAAAAGAAGTATTGAGTTAGCAAAAATATTTTGGCCATTCAAAAGATAAATAAAAGAATTTATAAGAAAAATAAAGATATTCACAAGATAAATAAAGGTATTTACAAAATAAAGAAATAGATTCAAAAAAATACAGAGAGTTAAAAACATTTTGGTTATTCACAAAACAAATAAGATGATTAAAAAACTAAAGTAAATGCATTATTATCTTCTCACCCATAAAATTTAATTTTATTTTGATCAATAAGTATAGTAAAATTTCAGAATTATTGGTTAATTGAAATAAAATTGCTTGTATTTGGAGGGGTCACTACTACAAAACATACCTACAACTACCCTAAAGGACGTCCCCTTTTAAAAAAGGGACATCCAAAATATGGTCAGGTTCAAATTATAAAGGTTGGCGAGTCTGAATAATTAAAATTCGCGCCTAGAAGCTGTCAGGAAGTGTTTTAGACATCCCCAGTAAAAATGGGGACGTCTAAAGACATTTAAATGTCATAAAAAAAAAAAGAAAAATAAAACCTTAAGAAGTCCCCAGAATAGCTGGGGACGTCTAAAAACTAACCTTTAGACGTCCCCAGCTCAGATGGGGACGTCTAAAGTAAGTTTAGACGTCCCCAAAAACTGCTGGGACGTTGAAACTCACTCACATGCACCATAATTGACATGACTGGTGCATGTGAGCTTTGTCAGACTCCTTCCTACTCCCCTGTTGCATCTATCTCCCCTCCCACTTTACTCAATTACTCCCCTGCTGCATCTCCATCTCCGTCTTCATTCGATCTCATCCTCTCCTTTTTTTTCCTTCTTTCTCCGTCCCTATTCACTCCCCTGATGCATCTCTCCTCCCAACTTCATCACTCCGTCCCCATTCGATCTCCTCTCCCTTTCTTAGTTTTTTCTTTCTCCAAAGCTTCACTTCCGTCACCACCTTCTTTGCTCTGGGTTTGCAGAGTTTTTTCCCCATTCGATCTCCTCTCCACCGTCGGCCTCCTCTAAAGTTTCAGGTTAGCATTTTCTCTCTGATTATTCTTTGCTTTTTCGCTGATATTTCTTTCATCTACACCTTTTGCTTTTCTGCATTCTCTTATACTGTTATTTGACAGAATTGGTTCATTTTCGCACTTGTTTTGGTTATACAATTGTGGATTCTCTGTAACAGTGAGCTAATCCTTTGAAAATGATACAAAGATAGATTGCATTTTAGTACATTTACATATGGTTCATAAGTGATTATCTCACAAACTGTCTGAATCAACGTGACGGAAAGGAAAAGAAAAGAATTTGGCATATGATAATGCTTTTTAATTAGTAGAGAAAGGAAAAGAAAGGAGAAAAGAATAAAGAATAAAGAGAAACTAAAAAAATAAAAAATAATAATCTTGTAGACACACACATTAATTTTTTTTTTTTTTTTTTTTGCCATAAGACACACACATTAATATATATATTTAGTGCTAGAATTAGGCAATCTTGTTGTAACTTAGTGTACGTAGACATTAATATAAATAATCTTAGTGTAACTTAGTGCTAGAATTTGGTAGAAATTAATCTAGACATTAATATATATACTTAGTGTAGACACACACATAAATAATCATGTTGTAACTTAGTGCTAGAATTTGCTTGCTATCATTGACTCCTGGAGTGTGAATTAATTGTTCGAGTTCCACTTTAATTTGTTGTCATGAACCTATTCCATTTGTGACTTAGGATTTTTGGAACTTCATTGCTGTGATCAATCTTGGAACACTTTTGAATCAAAAAATTGTCGTGTGGAAGAAAAATATAATATTGCTGTTGAGATTTGCCATTCGCTAATTGAACTTGGGAAGAATTTTTTGATGTCACATATCTCACTCATGGTACATATCTGATTTAATAATTTGGTTGCTAAAATATAAGTGTATTATGTTTGTGCTTGGTGCTAGAAGCTAAAGTTTTGTTTCATTTAAATTAAGCTGAGATGGTTTGTTATTTTGATTTTGGGATGTCTCACTTTTAAGGGGAAATGCTGTCAAAATTTTGAAAAACAAAATAGTAAATGGCATTCCTAGTGTTGACAATTATTCTTAACTTGAGTGTAAATGGGAATGACATAGGTGGTAATAAAATGGATCATAGTTGGATGAATGCTTTGAGAACAAGTGAAGAATATGAGAATGGGGTTGAAGAGTTTATTGAATATGCTAGAAGGAATGCTCCAACCAGAAATGACATGTATTTTTGTCCTTGTGTCAATTGTTTAAATGAGAGAAGATGGGATGTTGAAGTTATAAGGGATCACCTACTTTGTAATGGAATAAATCTTCGATATATAAGGTGGATATGGCATGGTGAGGAAGTAACTGATTGTCCGTCGCACAAGAAGGAAGCTGTGGATGTTATAGATTAAGATACAATGGAGAGAATGATTCATGATGTTGAGGTAGAATCCTTTGCGCAGTCGCATGAATATGACAGCCTGCGGAGTGATGCAGAGACACCGTTGTACCCAGGGAGTAAATACACACGGCTGACAGGAACATTACATTTGGTGAACTTAAAAGCAACTTGTGGGTGGACCGATAGTAGTTTCATATTGCACTTGAACTGTTGTGTGATATGTTTCCAGACGATAATGTGCTTCCAAATCGTATGTATGAGGCAAAAAAAATCCTATCTACGATGGGTATGGAGTATAAAAAGCTTCATGCTTGCCCTAATGACTGTGTACTGTACAATAATGAGTATGAAGGTCTGAGTGAGTGCCCTAAGTGTCAAACGGCACAATACAAAATGAGGAAAAATGGTGGTTGTGGCGATGCGACAACTAAAAGGCAACTTGTAAAGGTTCTGTGGTATCTTCCAATAATATCGCGCTTTAAGCGTTTGTTTGGGACTGCAAAAAAAGCGAAGAAGTTGAGATGACATTCGGATGATAGAATATCCGACGAAAAATATCTTCGGCACCTGGATGACTCTTCACAGTGGAAGAAAATAGATGAAATGTTCCCTAAATTTGGCAGCGGTCGAGAAACCTTCGGCTTGGGCTTTGTACAGATGGCATCAATCCGTATGGAACTCTTAATAGCACACATAGTACATGGCCAGTACTCCTTGTAATATACAACTTGCCTCCCTAGTTTTATATGAAACGCAAGTATGTGATGCTTTCTATGATGATTTCTGGACCAAAACAGTCAGGAAACGATATCGATGTCTACTTGACGCCTTTGATTGAGGACTTGAAGAAGTTGTGGGTAGAAGGCGTAGATGTGTTTGATGCATATAAGAATGAGTCTTTCAAGCTATGTGCAATGATTTTCACCACGATAAATGACTTCCATGTGTACGGAAACCTCTCAGGGTACAGTGTGAAGGGGCATAAAGCATGTCCGATCTATGAAGCAGACACTCACTTCCACCAACTTAAACATGGAAGAAAAACGGTCTACCTTGGTCACAGGAGGTTCCTTCTTAGGTTCCACCCGTATCGTAGGTTAAGAAAGCGTTTTAACGGCTTGCCGGAGCATGGAATGGCTCCAAAGGCATTAACCGGAGAGGAAGTTTACAGTCGGGTTGAACGTATCAATGTCTTACTCGGTAAGAATCAGAAGACTTCGGGTGAGAAGAACATATGGAAGAAGAGATCAATTTTCTTTGATCTTCCATATTAGCGTAGTCTTGACGTGAGACACAGTATTGATGTAATGCACATGGAGAAAAACGTTTGTGATAGCCTTGTCACTACGCTTTTGCACATTCCAGGGAAGACCAAGGATGTGATTAATGCGAGACTAGACCTTGTTGATATGGGAATAAGAGAACGGTTACATCCACAGCTAAGAGATGATGGTATGAGGGCATACATGGAGCTAGCAACGCATACACTATCAAAAGCGGAGAAAAGAAGTTTGTGTGGGTGTTTGCATGAAATCAAGGTACCACAAGGATATTCTTCGAATGTGAGAAGGTGTGTGTCAATAGACGATTTGAAGTTAGTGGGAATGAAGTCCCATGATTATTATGTGTTGATGCAACAACTGTTACCAGTAACAACTGTTACCAGTAGCTGTTAGAGGCATTATGAAAGATGAAGTTCGAAGCACCGTGACAAGATTGTGTGTTTTCTTTAATGCTATCTGTAACAAAGTCATTGACACTGAAAAGCTGGATGAACTAGAAGCTGATATATCATATTGTCCCAATTAGATATGCACTTTCCTCCTTCATTTTTTGATATAATGGTGCATTTGATAGTCATTTGGTAAGGGAGGTAAGGCTCTGCGGTCTATTTTACCTAAGATGGATGTACCTTTTCGAGCAGAAGCCTCAATAGTTGAAAGGTATGTTGTTGAAGAGGCTATGGACTTCTGCAGTGATTATCTATCAGGGAAGAAGAAACAATCTCGGCATGAAGAGGGGAGGAGAAAGGAAACACGAGGACTGAAAGTGAAGACTATGCCTCGTGAAAAGGTGTTGCAAGCACACCTTTATATCCTGAATAACATGGCAGAAGTTCAACCGTACATAGACGAACATAGAAAGAGATTGAAGAACATGAATCCGAGGAAGAATGACATGCAGATTACTATTGAGCAAAACAAGACATTCATTCAGTGGTTTGAAGAAAAGGTTTTGCATGAGACCGCTGTGTCTGAGACAATAGAGTGGATAGCCTGGGGGCCTTCGTTTTAGATCATTACTTGGAGCGGTTATGATATAAACGGGTATTCTTTCTACACAAAAGACCAAGATGACAGAAGTACCATGCAAAATAGTGGGGTGATGGTAGAAGCTGAAGCCATGCACTTTTCCAGTTCGAAAGACAAAAACCCTATATTAGCATCCATGGCCTTTTATGGAGTGATAGAAGAAATATGGGAAATCACTTACAACAAGTTCAAAGTTGCTTTATTCAAATGTAAGTGGGTTAGCAATAATGTTGTGGTAATAGATCAACAATTTGGATTTGTCTTAATTGATCTTGAAAGAGTAGGTTATAGGGATGAGCCCTTCATTCTAGCAAGCCAGGCGAAAAGAGTGTTTTATGTCACAGATCCCGCAAATAAAAAAATTTCCATTGTACTTCAAAGTAAAAAATAGAAGCATGGCGATCTGACCTTCAACCTTGACGACACACCACCTTTCACAATTAATCTACCTACAACAAGTGAAGTAGAATTGGTAGATGATGAAGAATATGCTGTGAGAAATGATCATGGTGAAGGAATATGGGAAACAATCTAGAGTAAGAGCTTAACTTAAAAAATAGTAATGTGTGCTGTTTGTTTTATAACTAGTTAGTTTATTCATTTACTTACAATTTATTCACCTATCTGACAATGATTTTTGTGCTTACAGGAATATGGACAATTCTGGTGACTCACAAAGTGATAGAGACAATGAAATGAATAGGCCTGAACCTGATGCGAGACCTGAACCGGTTGCGAGAAAAAGGGTTAGAGGCAGTACAAAAATGCCTGCATTGGTAGCACGTCATCACCATCAACAGGAGAGGTTGCATATTGACTTTGATGAAAATATGAAACCAATTGGTCCGGAGGAAGACCATTTCATTAGCTACGTAGGTTTTTTGGCTTGAAGCAAAATTCACATTACCTATGATAATTGGAAGTTGGTTCCACCAAAAACCAAAGACTTGATTTGGCAACAACTTTTGGTATATAAGTTTCAATACATCTGCATATATATCTTTATTCCTATTTCTTCAAATATAATTAACTTATGTTTTTACCTTGCAGCAAACCTATGATGTCCCTGACACCGCGGAGATGTACAAGGAGTGGATGACGGAGGTTCGTCTACGATGGAAAGATTTCAAGAACAGGCTCACACGAGATTACATTCGAGGGGACCTGAGGGGTCAGGATCCATGTCATAAGTATACGTTTTTGTCTCCAGAGGACTGGAGGTTGTTTATGGCATCACGAGAATATCCAAACTTTTTGGTAAGATTTCTGTCATCATAGTGTTTTATTTGAATATAGTTGACATTATTGATTCGGTGTTCATTGTTTTCCTTTCAAAGGCATTAAGTGCAGCAAATGCAGAGAGGCAAGCAACTAATAACTAGCAACATCGCATGTCTCGTGGTGGTTATCGGAAGCTTGAGCGAAAGATGATGGCAGAAGAGTTGGAGAAATTGAAGGAAGTAGCCACATCAGATCCTACCGTTATGGTCCAGCCCCTGCCACCTCCTCCACATCACAAAAAATGGAAAGCAGGGAGGCTTAAGGGTGGGAAGTACGTAAATCTGACTGTTGTCGAGGTTGCCACAAGAATTGTAAGTAGTTAGAGCATAAGTACAAACTTATTTTTTTCATATTGGGAGTGCTTAATTTTCATTTACGATAACTTTTATGCTGCAGGATGAACTGGAAGATCATAGTAGCCAAGGTTCGTTCACTCCAAGTGGACGGATGGACATCTTGTCAACGGCTATTGGGAAGGCAGATCACCCTGGTCATGTTCGAGGGGAGGCAGTGGGAGTTCGTGTCGCGAAGTATTTTGGCCGAGCCTCACATCCTTATTCGTCACAAGCTGAACCCAGTAGGGAGCTTGTGGCCAAGATTCGTCAGGAAGTCTCACAAGAGCTCGAGGCCAACCTTCGCGACAAGCTCCGACAAGAGCTGTTGCCAGAGCTACGTCTTGAGCTAATGCTTGAGCTACGAGCTGAAATGATGCAGATGTTTAAATCGCAGATGGCAACTACCGAGTGTAGAATCCATTCATCCCCGGCCTTCCACAGCACCAAAGGAAGTTACAACCCAGCGAAGGAACCACTTGGCGACCCTTCTCCCACTCCAGCGCAGGGAGAACCTGCTATCCTCTCTTTAGATGCCCCAGTGTTGCGTGTAGTTGCAGATGCTCTCGTTCACACAGAAGCTACTACCCACCATAATCAGCAAATTCCACAGCATTTGCGTAGGGTGACTTGACGTGTGTTCGAGAGGGGGAAGAAGGTACAGACATCCCTATTCCTGATGACGAGGTTGCCACGATAGCTCAGACGAGAGGATCTTTCATCCTTTGGCCTGTACATCTTATTGGCTTGTGTATTTGAGATTTTTAATAAATAATTGCCTTGCCATCTAACTTCTTTTTAATCTGTATATGTTGTGATAGTTATCACTGGAGTTTGTGTGTTCTCTATCCTCGGTCCCACGTTGTTTACTGATTTGATTCCTTACGTAACTAGATAAAGAAACTAAAAGCGTCTTCAACACGTAAGTTATTTTTTTTGTATTTCATTGCTTCTTGATTCTTGACTTAATGAATTATTCTAATTTATGTTGATTTTCATTTTAATGATAGGGCATGCACGACGTATCGAGCGCTTAGCGGGCCACGCAACAGTAAAGGTGGCAAAGATCCGAGATGGTTGTTTCCAAAGGTACGTAGTTTCAAATCAAGTTCTTTTGATTGACGGTCGTTTTAGATATGCCTTTATTGATTTTAACCATTTGCTTTTGATTTATAGTGCCCTCGACAACCTGGCGGCTGGGAATGTGGATACTATGTCTTACTTTATATGTTTAACATCATTCAGAGTGGCATTACGACAGATTTTGAACAAGTAATCGCTTCTTCATTCTTAGAGGATAATATTCTTGGTGTTGTAATTCAATGGCAATTCATTCACTTGATTCATTATTTCATCTAAGCTTATTTTCTAATTTACAGATTTTTGACAATGAAGATGCCTACTCATATGAAGACCTAAATATGATCAGAGACTTTTTGCTGGACATATTCTTCAACGTATACCAGAGTAAAGTCTTTAGTATTTTGTGTAGGACATACTTTTGTGGTAGTTCTATATATTGTATATATAATTAGCGTTATTGTTGTTGGATATAGGTTGGATTTAGTCTTGGTTATTGTATAAACTGGGGACTTGGATATAGATTGTTGTGTAGTTCGTGTGGTTTGTTAATTAATTAGTTTGCTACTCCTTAAAATTATTGCATGTAGTAGAGCCTTGGGTTGATCACTATGTTTCAAGTTGTTGTTTCCATTCTGCTGAACTGCTGTTGTTTTATTCTACTGTTGGAATCCTATTTCTATAGTTTATATTTTCCAGATAGTGCAATATATAAAAGGTCATTTAAAAAAAAACTTTTAACGTCCTTAAAAAAAAGGGACGTGGTAGAGTGGGAGGCGACACTTTAGACGTCCCCAGTTAAAACTGGGGACGACTAAAGGTCCCCTTAGACGTCCCCAGTTGGAACTGGGGACGACTAAAGGCCACCTTAGACATCCCCAGTTCCAGCTGGGGATGTCTAAAGTCCCACTTTAGATGTCCCCAGGTGAAACTGGGGACGTCTAATGTGGACTTTAGATGTCCCCAGTATAACTGGGGACGTCTAAAGTCTGCCTTTAGACGTCCCCCATTTACGGACGTTATTGACGTTTTTTTCCACGACCCTCAGATAGACGTCCCTCATTTTTCAGACATTAAAAGGAAAAGAAAGGACGTTAAAACCATTTTTTCTAGTAGTGGGTGACTGAAATGTTACCTAAAATTAAATTGCAACTCCTTGGTGCTTTTAGGGTGAAAAGGCAAAGTGGGGAATATAAAGTCACTATTACGATGTGCTTGTTTGGGATGGTAGAAACAGGCATTTAAAAAAAAAAAAAGTTATCGTGCCTACTTTTGATTTTTTGAAAATTGGGGTGTTTGAGTTGATATTTTAGTAATTAGTTTTTTTTCTTCAAAAACAGTTTTGAGAAGAAGTTCAAAAATCTGGATTTTTCAAGAAAAGTCACCACTGTTAATACAAACACAAATCATATTTATAATAAAACTTTTATCCTATCTAACTTTTATAAAAGTCAAATTAAAAAAAAAAAATCACTTCCACCACCACTAATCTAAACAACCCGAAAAAAGTGATATGAGCTTTCTTTTTTTCGTATCTTTTTCGGGTGAGATGTACTTTGCTTTTTCTTTCCATTCATGCTTCATTATTTCTTTGTTACTTTCTAAAATGCTGCCAAATCTTAGATGTGACTCTTTTGAGTTGTCTTTTATATTAATCTTCTGTAAGATTAATGAATTCCAGTATTTTATTCAAAAAAAACGCTGCCAAATCCTACTAGGCATCTCTCATAAACAATTAAAAAAGTCATTTTTGCATTTTACTGAATGAAATTATTCTTACATACTTTCAGTCACATGATACCCATGGCCCCTACAAGTAGGCAAAGGGTAACTAGGTCTTTTCACTTCCCAACTATGTGTTTGGATTAGTTTTTTTAATAGCTTTTATGACTTATAAGGTAAGTGTGTATGAGGAGTTTTGTCTCGGGTTGCGCAAATCATGGTTTAAAACCATGTTTGGAATAGCTTATTTTTAGGAAATAAGCATTTATTACGTAAGTCGAAATAAAACTCCTTTCATATACTTACCTCATATACCGTAAATCACGAATTATAAGCACTTATAAGTAAAAAATAAGCTATCTCAAACGCTACTACTAACTATAATGAAATTCTCCCCAAAAAAATATAAAAGAGAATATGTGTATAGAAAATCAAAGCGTATAAAATTGAACTAAATTTCACCTAAAAATATGGATTGAATTTGAGTTTCACGAAAAAACCTAGTGATTTAGCATGAAAGACTCAAAAAAATTGGAGACTTAGAAGGTCCAATGAGACCCGTCAAAAACATATTTAAAACCAGTGAACCAGAGTAAGTTCCATTTTTAAAAAAAACGTTACCTTTTATGGGGGCGGTGGGCTTAAGTAACTCTATCTTGATTGAAGATAAGAGGACCACCACAGACGTCACACCTCCACCAGAGTTTTGGACTTCCATCACGAGGAAGATAATGAAAATTTGCAAAGACGTTGATGGAGATAATCTTCCAAGAGAGAAAATTATTTTTAAATAACGAAATTTGATCCGACGGTGTTGCATCAATGGATTCTCATGGATGCAAATAGAAGCAAACATGGTGAGAAATTGGGTACTAGGGCTTCAATAAAGAGGTAATGTCCTTTTGATCATGTAAATTACATACAAATGAGATTTTGTATTAAAAATCAGAAATAATACTATTCATTGATTTTGTGATTTTTTTACCAGACATTGATTTTATATTTTGAAGGAGATGATTTAACACTGGATAATATTTTGTTGTTGTCGTTTTTTTTTTTATCTTGTTGGTTGTTCTCCAGACCTTTCTTGCAAGTTTTTCTTTCAAAATGAAAGCATTCCCTCTTCTGGGGGAAAAACAGAAGAGAATATTTGCGTAATTTTTGTTGCTAAAAATTGAACTTTTTTTTTATATAAACAAACTTGAATTTAAAGGTAAAAATCATTTACTATTGCAAATAATTGAATCCTATCTTGCAATCCAAATGTCTTTCATCCATGCGTCTATGGTGTTTCTTTGTAACATTTTTTGGTTCATTGTTTTTTTAACCTTTAAGGTTCATTATTATTTAACATCACCAATATATAATTATGATTAATATTAATAACGCGCGTAAAACCTAAATTTTTTATACTGTTACTTGCATTCTTTTTCAAAAGCATGTCACAAAAAATTTAAATAATTATCATTCTTTGATCTATTATTTCCTTTCATTCATGGTAAAAATCGATAGGTTGATTGGTTTCACTTGTTTAGTGCTCCCTGGGTCCCTCCGTTTAAATCATACTTCCTCCATTTTTTAATATATGATATATTTGGAGAGTTGATTTTGATCCTAAATATAGGACTTATTTAGAATATTGGTAAATCTTTTCCTAATTTACCTCTATTAATGTTCACTCAACAATAATTATGGAAGAGACAGAATGGAAAAATTAAGAAAGATGATCAGGGTGTTTGAGAAAAATATATATCATATTAAATAATACTCCTATAATTTAAATAACTTCCTTAATATAATCAAATTAAATAAATATATTCTATATTAAGGACTGGATGGAGCATAACACTTTCAAGTATGGGTACTATGTTTAAAAATACAAGGTATTTTGAGTTTTCAATATGTAATTAATAAGATATTTTTAGATAACTCCTATAATAAATATTAAAAAAAAATTAAAAACAAGCATATTTCTCATGTGAAATATCATATTAAATGAGGAGTTAACATGGATGGAAAAAAACCAATGAGAATAAACATTATGTGTATTTTTTTAACCGATTTCTTGATAATTAGTTAAAAATGCTTGAACAAAAGGATTACTTTTTTAGCAATTCAATTGAGAAAAAAAAAATGATGGAAGAGGAAAGGGGAAAGGAAAACAGGGTATGAAAGAAAATGAAGACCAAAGAATAAAGATAAAGAGGATTGACCGCAAATAATTTATCAATAATTCATCATGTGCTATTTCTAGTCCTTAATATAAAAGTAAATTAACTTTTTTATGAGAGATTAAGAAAGCAAAATAAAGTACTTAATTATAATATAAATTATGTATTATTATATTATATATCAGTTTATAAGGCAAACAAATTAGTTTGAAGAAAAACAATAAATATGAATACTTTAATCTAACTTATTTTACTTTTTTAATCTCTCCAATAAAAGTCAACTAACTCTTATATTAAGAATCGGATGGAGTATAATTTTTTATTAGAAAAATGAGTGTAATCTTTGTAAAATTTTAAATTAGTGTAAGGTCTAATTTTGCCCCAAAAATTGTTGGAATTGTGTGTCTGGGAAGTTTTTGTGGAACTAATATCCACCCAGAAGTGTAAAAGAAAGGAGCAGATTTGTCTTAATCATTAAAAAATTAATATTGATAAATAATATTTTTAACAGTTATGGGCAAGATTGCTTTTTTTTTTTTTATAAGCTTTTAGGCCATAATACTGATTCAACAAAAAACCTGTTGATACTCATGCTCGAAAAACTTATACTCCCTCCGTTCCTAATTATAGGACAACATTTGAGAGTTGATCTTGGTCCTAATTATATGATAAAGTTCTAATTTTTGTCAATTTCTTTCCAAAATACCCTCTATTGATATTTTCTCAATAAAAATTAAACACAATAATAATTTAATAAGAGTAGATCGGAAGTTGTTGAGGGAGATTGACAACGCCGGATTGTGTGAGAGCTTGGAGAAGTCGTGTGTGAGGCAAGAGAAGTATAAGAAAAAATAGAAAATTAACGTAATTGGATGCCATTTTAAAATTTAAATAAGGGTATTTTAGGAAAATAAATATGATTAACTAATTTAACCACTATCCTTAATTTCCCCAAAGTTAGGTAAATATGTCCTATAATTAGGACTGGAGGGAGTAGATCAAAATCAGACCTTAGCCGTTTAAATCATTATTTCCCCCATGGATCGGACAAAAAGTTATAAAAATAATAGTTTTATGTATGCTCTTTAAATAGCATTTTGGACTTTCTTCTTTTATCTTTCATTTGATAAACATCCATCAGTTTTTACTTTTTAATATCAATTTAATTTGTCCGCCACTACCCTTTCATGTGGACAAGACTAAGGGCCCATTTGGTTCGATATCATTACACCCTGAATGCAATACAATGTGATGCAATGGTAATGCAATACACTATTAATTATAGGGCTAGTGTTTGGATTGGTTTTTAATCATGTGCAATGAGTAATTTTTTAATAATTATTTAAAATTAACATATGTGCTTTAACAATGTCAAGTTGATTGAATAGAAGTCCCATAGGAATCTCCCACTACAACTAACAGCATTCACAATCTGTGTTCATCTGTGCCCGACCTTAGCCCGATTCAACTTGAATCATTCAGAGCTATATGACCCCTTATCTCAAGAAAACCCATTCACTGTGGGATTCATTACAATTTGCCATTATTAAGGGCCAACGTTTCGGTAGTGCTATTCTACGATTCAACATCATGGTGGCTGCACTCTACAGTTCGTCGTCAAGGCGACTGCACTCTAGGGTTTGTCATCTCGGCGGCTCCATGCTAGGGTTCATCGTCACGGTGGCTCCACACTATGGTACCATACTCTCTGTAGGTAGCCCTTTTCGATTAGATTTCCCCCATAGGTAGCCTCTCTGATCAAAACTCTCCATAGGTAGCCCTCTCCTATCAGAACCCTCCGCAGGTAGCCCTTTCCAATCTAAATCCTTTGTAGATAGCTCTTCCCAGTTAGTTGTCTCTAACTGAAGGTTCCATTGTAACAAGAACTCAGAAGCCATTCATACATTCCATTCTCTGTCTCAACCTTGAGACTATACCCCTTGACTATTCATGGTTCCATCATGAACCATTCTCAGGTTAGTGTCATATTCCAATATCATAACGTTAGGGCAATATTCTGCCACCAACGATCAGCACCCCTCTAGCTTGCACACAGTTAGTCATGCTTCAACCTTGGTTCTACTCTTCTGATTCTCAGGCGAACCATACTATTCACCACATCCACATCATAGATAATGTATACAAACAGCCCTTAACATTCACATATCCACAAATAGCATGGACCTTAATGTGTATACCACAACTAATCACAAATCATTGCCTATTTCTAACTATTTCTAGGCAATCACAACTTATCACCTATTCCCTAGTTTGGCCTAAGGGAATTATCCTAGCAAAATCCATCTTTGCCAGGACTACAGCTCTGATACAAAAAATGTAACCCCCTTTCGTAATTATATTCGCAATACATGATTAAAGCAAAATAGAGACCAATAATTATCAAATAACATTTTCAAACCCATCAATAAGATAGAGTTTTCACAAATATCATTCAAAATCTATTCACCTGGTCTCATATTCACATTTCGAATACAATTACTACACGAAGATAAATCACATTTAAATCTATACATCAGAGTGCACAACAATAATCTCTGCAATCCCCGAGTTCCATAGCTTAACTAAAAAGTTCACAGGGCACATTTGCCCATATACAAGTTCTCATACGGGGATTACGCAAAATCTCATTTCAAATATACATCCAAATAACCAAATATACATCTAAACCATATACAATCATCCCAATCCATATTGATAACCAACTACCAAAACTATATCTCGAAGAAGTCCTCACCACCCTTGGTTGCTTGCTCCTTCTACAAGCCACTTGCCCTGTCTAAATTGTTGGTAGGGGAGGGTGAGATTCGAGAGAATCTCAGTAGGAAAACAATACCAATATGCAGGCAAGATAAGTGTTTAATGCATGACATGCTTGCAATACATAACTTCAACACTTAAAGTTGGTTGTTATTTGAGTCCCTTAAGTGTCTAATACTAAGCTTAACAAAAGCTTGAAAGGATTGGGAAGTACTAGGTTGGAAATCACTTTTCAAAATCACCAAGTGCTGAAAATAGGGCTTGGCTACAGCCAAGAATTTTCTGGCTATGGCCAAAAACAGCACAGAAGGTTTTTGGCTGCAGCCAAGAAAACTTGCACAGAAAGTTTTGCACTACAGCCAAGGAAATTTCAAAAAATAATAATTAATTCTAGAAAAATCGAAATGAGGTGATCCTAAAGCCAAATGAAAGCTATTTAAGTAATCTTCATAGGAAAAATATGAACCATTATCAGAAATCACCACACAATTACAGAATCACACAAAATCCCACACTGCTCTAGAATTAAGTCCAGTTTCGACATCAAACTTTGGGCAACCATAACTCCCAGCTCACAAAACGAAATGACACAAATTATGTGTCCATTTTGAAGCTTGGAATGTGAACTTTAGACTAAAAAGTTTCAGAATTTTTAGATATCATTTGCCTATTCAAAATGTCAATACAAACAGACTACCCAGAATAGAATTTCAATGGACAGATTTTTAGTGTTGGCTCAATTGCTTCCAATGGTCCAATTTTCACATTAAACATCATTCTCACACAAAATTTCACAAGGAATCCATTGAAAACACCAAAACAACCAAATTCATATCACATTGATATGTTTTCACAATAACCACATCATGTCACATAATGTCACATTCTAAACTCCACATTGCAAATTCTTTCCATTCAAAGTTCTAACCCAATTCCAATGAACATATAACATATCAAGACACCAATTGCCACACAAAACACAAGTCAATCCATCCATTTCAAAAATACCACAAAATCAGGGCAAATTCCAAAATTCTCAAAACTCAACAACAAGTCACAAAACTTAGATCAAAATGCATCAAATACTCACCTCTTTCTCTTTCCCAAACCAATTTTTTGATTCATTCTCTTTCCACTTTTTCTCAAGCTATCAAACACCTCCTTTCACAAATCTAAAACCATAGAGATGAAGTTCTCATCATTATGAACAAGATTAATGAAGAGGATTTAAGCATTAGAGGCCATTTACCAAACCAAAACTCACCTTGTTTCTTTCTCTTTCCTCCTTGGCCAAGACGAAAATGGAGTTAGAGAGAGAGAATGAAGATGAAGAAGATAAAGGTAGTTTTTTCCCTTTGCTTCATGTGTTGGCTAACCTAAAAAAAGGAGAGCGAAGAGAAAAAGCACTTTGAACATTTGACCAAGATCTAAGGCTCACAAGTTGCCACTTGTCATGATCTTGTTCCATCTCCCATGAGCTCACATAAGCACACCCACATGGGATTCCACCCTTTTTGATCTCTGACATAATCAATCTCAACCATTGATCTTTAAGTTACCAGTGAGTTTCCTCTTCGATAACTAATCAATCATAGTGATGAGAGCTTCATCTCTATGGTTTTAGATTTTTGAAAGGAGGTGTTTGAATGCTTGAGGAAAAATTGGAAGATGAGGAATCAAGGAATTAGCATGGGAAAGAGGAAGAGGTGAGTATTTGTAACACTTTGACCTAAGTATTGTGATTTGTGGATGAGTTTTGTGATTTATGGAATTTTATCTTGATCTTGTGTAATTTTGAAATGGTGGATTTGGATGGTGTAATGTGGTGCAATTGATGTCATGTCATGTTATTTGGTCATTGGAATTGGTTTTGAATTTGAAATGGAAAGAGATTGCAATGTAGAGTTTGGTATTGTAACATTGTGTGACATGTTGTGGTTGTGGTGTAACATGTCAATGTGATGTGAATTTGGTTGATTTTGGGTTTCCAATGGATTCCTTATGAAATTTTGTGTGGAAATGATCTTTGATGTGAAAATTGGACCATTGGAAGCAATTGAGTCAAAACTGAAATTCTGTCCAATGTGGATTCTGTTCTAGGTAGTCTTTTTGTATTGACATTTTGAATGACCAAATGGTGTCTAAAAATTTTGAAAATTTCCAGTCTTAAATTTCACATTCCAAGCCTTAAAATGGACATATTATTCATGTCATTTCATTTTGAGAGCTGGGAGTTATGGTTGTCTAAAGTTTGGGATTAAAACTGGAATATGTTTTGGAGTAGTATTAGATTTTGTGCAATTCTGTATTATTATGGTGATTTTTGGTAATGGTCCATATTTTTTCAGTAAAGAGGACTTAAATATCTTTCATTTGGCTTTGGAATCACCTTATTTCGATTTTTCTGGAATTAGTTATGATTTTTGGAATTTTAGCCAAGAAACATGATTTTCTTGGTCACATCCCAAATGTTTCTGACTTATTTTTGGCTGCGACCAACCTCCAAAATCAATATTTTGCACTTTTGAGAGGTGGTTTTTGGTATAGTCTTCCTGAACCCTTTAGGCATGTGTTTAGGCTTTCAGTAGCCACCTAAAAGTCAGGGATGATAATCAACTTGAAGTGTTATGGAAGTAAAGATTTGGAATAGAGAATAACCCTATGTCCTTGCTTTGGTTATAGGGTTTGTTGTCTCTTTGATCGTGCGTAGCTGGTGCTGGAGCACACATGAAAAGAACAAGTTTAGGGAACTTACCTCTCTTACATGTATTTGATATTTATGTTGATGTATTGATGCATGTTATTGCTTTGCTTGATTATATGAAACATATATGATTGATTGAAGCTCTATTTCTATTTATGCTATGGCCATAAGTATGTTGTTTGAAACATTGAGCACATAGATATGTCATTATGTGAGCATGAGTTTTGTAATACAAGCATGTCATGCATTAAATACTTATCTTGCATATATATTGGTACTGTTTTCCTACTGAGTTTCTCTCGAATCTCACCCTCCCCTACCAACATTTTAGATAGGGTAGGTGGAACGAGGATAGAGCGAACAACCCAGGGCGGCGAGGTCTCCTTCGGGATGAGATGTTGGTAATTGGTTATCATTGTAGTTGGGATAGCTGTATATGTATTTGGAATGTGAATTATGTAAACCCCTATTTGGGAATTTGTAAATGGGCGAATGTGCCCTATATACCCAAAAGCGAAGATGTGAACCTGGGATTGTCGGGAAATATTATTGTGCACTCTGATTTTTATAATGAATGTGATTTATCTTCGCAAAGTAATTGTATTCAAAATGTGAATATGAGACAAGGTGTATTAGATTTTGAAAGATATTTGTGAAAACCCTATCGTAATGATGGGATATTAAATGAGTTTTGTTTATCCATTGGTCTCTATTTCATTTAATCGCATATTTCAGATATAATTACGGAGGGGGATTACAGCAGTAGGGGTGGCGATGACAACGGTGGAGGAGGAGGAGGTAGTGGCGACGGCAACAATGGTAGGGTGACAATCACAGAGGAAGAGGATGAGGTAGTTTGTGGCAATGGTAGTAATGATGGAGATGGTTGCATCAGTGGTGGAGGAGGAGGTGTAGCAATGGCGACAATGGTAGGTTTCGGCGGTGGCGAAGGAGGAGGAGGTAGTGATGGCGGCCACAATGGTGGAGGTGATGGTGGTGGCAGTGGCGGTAGTGACATGGGGTGGCGACAATGGCAGTGGAGGAAAAGGAGGTAGGGCTGGCGGCGGCGGTTGTGGCATGATATAAAAGGTGAAATGTGACAAGTGAAACAAGACAAATGAAACTAAATGGTAAATTAGACTTTTTCAACCATGCAATAGGGTGGTGATGTGCATTCATAGGGGGAGAGGTATGAATGAGGATTACCAATTTTTTTTGGTAATAATCATTACTATGGTAAACCCTATTTCTATGCTGAAGAGCAACTAAACACTCTTATCTTGGTAATGCAATCATGATTACTATTGTAGGCATACAATGTTATTGAACCAAACAAGCTCTAAATCTATTTAAATAGACACAACATAAACAAGCAATTAGGCCATCAAATAAATCCACATCCAAGATGTTCTATCTATGCGTGACAAATATAGTCATAATCTTTGGATAATGATTGAATTATTAAAATGAGGGTAAATTATATAAAGTTTTCCTGAATTTAAAACTATGTACAAATGAACTTTCAAATTTATGCCCATAACTCCAAATTATACTACGTTCATTATCATATTTCCCTAAGCTTTCAAATTTATTTTTGGTAAACTTTTAAATGCGATTTTTGGTAATCATCATTACAATTACTATGGTAATCATCATTACCATGGTAAACCCTATTACCATGCTAAAAAGCAACTAAACACTCTTATTTTGGTAATGCAATCATGATTAACATGGTAATCATCATTACCATGATAAACCCTATTACTATGCTAAAGAACAACTAAATACTCTTATCTTGGTAATGCAATCATGATTATCATTATAGGCATACAATGTTATTGAACCAAACATACTCTAAGTCTATTTAAACAAACACGACACAAACAAGCAATTGGGCCATTAAATAAATCCACATCCAAGATGTTCTATCTATGCATGACAAATATAGTCATAATCTTTAGATAATGATTGAATTATAAAAATGAGGCTAAATTATATAAAAGTTTCCTAAATTTAAAACTACATACAAATAAACTTTCAAATTTATGCTCATAACTCCAAATTATACTATGTTCATTATTATATTTCCCTAAGCTTTCAATTTTTTTGGTAAACTTTCAAATGCGATTTTTGGTAATCATAATTACCATGGTAAACCCTATTATCATGCTAAAGAGCAACTAAACACTCTCATCTTGATAATGCAATCATGATTACCATGGTAATCATCATTACCATGGTAAATCCTTTTACTATGCTAAAGAGCAACTAAACACTCTTATTTTGGTAGTGCAATCATGATTACCATTGTAGGCATACAATGTGATTAAACCAAATAGGCTCTAAGTCTATTTAAACAAACATGACATAAACAAGCAATTAGGCCATTAAATAAATCCACATCCAAGATGTTCTATCTATGCGTGACAAATATAGTCATAATCTTTGGATAATGATTGAATTATAAAAATGAGGGTAATTATATAAATTTTTGCTGAATTTAAAACTATGTACAAATAAACTTTCAAATTTATGCCCTTAACTCCAAATTATACTATGTTCATTATTTATATTTCCCTAAGCTTCCAAATTTATGCTTATAACTCTAAACTATCCTAAATTTATGCTTATAACTCTAAACTATTAGTTTTATACCATTTTAAACTTTATTTCTATGTGCACATAATTCCTTCAAACTTTTAGTTATACATAGATAAACCTAAAACTTTAAACCGTTTACATATAAGTAATGACAACCAATATTATGGGACTTACTTTGCATACACAAAATTTAAGCATTTATAACACCTAATACATAATGGTTACAACTAATCAACATCATGCATATCAAGGCAGAGGTTGGATAAGGATATATAACGCTTAAATGTAATAGTGAATTATGTTCACTGTCATGTATTGCGAGGCGAAAATCAACAAAAACATAAAAGTAACAGTTGTAGCTAATAATCATCATTTATTTAGTGACAAAAATTATGGTTCTTAATAAACAACCATCATGTAACACTTACAAATGATTCATCTTCTAAACACTTATATTAGCAAAGACAAAACATAACGGTCTTCAGAAATAACCATCATTTAACTCTTTAATAACCCTTAATAACATTCTTACATTCAATGTCATAACTCATCATAACTCTTCGTAATCCTGTTAGACCTTCATAAGTCATAAGTCATAACCCTTCGCAATCTATTAGACCTCTATTTAAACTCAACTATTCCTTGTGATTCTTACTACTTTTCTTTATTGACCTCCTCCTTATCTCCCTCATTATGTTAAGATCCTAGAGAACTCCTCCACCGCCCCACCTCTTCCTTTACCACCTCCTCTTCCTCAAGGCTTGTTGGTGGCAATAAGTGGCTCAAGTGCTAAGAATCCTAACAACGTTGCCCCTTCCGCTATAATTATTGCCTCCACCCCTTCCGCCAATCTATCTATTACATTGAATGACAAGATGACACAAGAGAAAATAGCACTGGGAAAGGTCTTGTTGTCATGAAGGAGGTCCAGAACGAAAATTAAGAGAGAGGGGAGGACACTTACTGTAGGTGGAACAAATTTGGCATATTTCACAATTTGTCCTTTCTTATTTCACCTCACAATAAGTTTCCTCCCATCTCTCATAATTTACTTTGGACCTTCTTCATGACAATAAGACCCTTCTCTAGTGCTCTTTTCTCTTGTGTCATCTCGTCATTCAGTGCAACAGATGGCTTAGCAGAGGGGGTTATGTGGTTAGGATCCTCAATACTTGAGATACATAACGGTTATTAAGTAAAACCCATTACTTAAAAGAAAGTCCAAGTGATGCGTGCTTCTGTCGCTAAAGCAATCAATTAATAACTAGGACAACCTATTAATGTAATATAGTGGCAACCTAGGTCATTCTCCCAAGGAGCAATATGAGTTTTCTCTAGAATTGAATTTAGGTGATGAAAAATGCAATGGAATGAACCTAAAATAAAGTGCAAGACTCTACTACCTAAATGCAAAATGCAAAAGACTCTAAAACCTGTATGAGAATAAAACTAACCTAAATAATGAACATGCAATTTTGGGGGGGGTTTTCTTATGAGAGGGAAATTAAAATCCTAAGGAAAAGAAATAAACTAATATCTAAGAAAATCAACAAAGGTTTAGTTCAGTTATGATAGTGAAGGGGACAATTAAGGATTCACATGGATTTAGCTTTCTTAGCCATTCAATTTATTAGACCAAAGAGAGGTTAATGAAAAATTGGAATTAATAAACTTAATCACCTAATTGAAACATCGGAAACCCTTAAGCTCAATAACACCTATTCCACTAGAAAACTCATAATGAAATAAGTGGTGGCTAATTAAATTCATTAAAAACCAATCACATTAGTTTAAGATAGTTTTGGAAATTATGTTCACAATTGCCTAATTAAACAATTTGACAATTAATCACCTTAATTAAACAATCAAGAGATTAACCCCAATTTGACAATTAAATTAATAAAGAAAAATCAATTAATAATCTAATTGACAATCAAGGGTTTGCAAACAAAAATCCCAACAATCATTTAAGAACAAATTAAATCCAAATCAATAATAAGTTTACAATCTAAAACTAGATTGTTCTCAATTAATCTAACCCAAAATCATTTAAAACTAAACAATCTCAAGTCTTGAATCATAAAGATAAAAAGAAAGACACTCCCTTATAGTCTTCAAGTGTAAGCTCTTAGGCTCTAGCTTCTTCCATGCTCCTCCCAAATTGCCTCCCTAACAAGCTTAAGCTGCCATGATATTATTTCTCCCTCCAAGCTTCCAACACGTCACAACTATGAGAATAGGAGAATGGATTGGTTGATTAGATGTGGGACCCATGTGGAAAAATAATAGTAATTGAATGAATAAGAGCTCTCCTGGTGTGTGTCTGTGCGAATGCGGGAGGAATAATTGAAATTGGTGAATGGAGAAAGACATAATAGCAATTCGAGCAGCAGCCTCATTCTCATCCGTGCGTCTCCATCTCTCTCTCTAGCATCAGTCCATCCCTCTGTGTACATCCCTCTATGTTGTGACGGCTAGGGTAATTAAAAAGGAGGAGAAGAGAGTCTTTTTGGGTACCAACTTGAGCCCATTAAAATTTAAGAAGCCCAAATAAAATTTAACCATTGGATATTCTTTTAGCTTTCAAGAAAATTTCTACACCGTAGGATCTTCTAATATGCTTTTTCTTACTCTGCAAGAATCAAATAAAATCGTGATTTATCATATAATTGGAAATATATTCCAATCACAAGATATCAATCAAAATATTAATAATTTAAGCTCAACAATATCATAATCAATTCAGATTTATATTATTTCCTAAAATTGGCTAATTATCCAAATATTATCTAATAAATCCAATTTAGCCAAAAATAATCCCCAAAATAAATGAATAAGGTGGGATAAAATATATTAAATTTGGGATTTATCACCAAGAAAATAAATAACGGAGGTAATTAGTAACCGTCATATTTTGTCTCAAAAGAATGACGGTTGTTAAGCAAAAACTATCATGAAACAACAAACGTTGTGATGATTTGAAACCTTTCCCCTTCCCCACACTAATGATAATACTCTGACCCGGCCTTCATGTCCCTCATCCGATGATGAGAGTGTGGATGAGGATGAGGACGAGTAAGAGGAGAATGAGTAGGACGATGAGGACGACAGTATCCTCCTCATCCTCATACTCATTGTCCTATTCATTCTCCTCTTACTTGTCTTCATCCTCATCCTCATCATCAGAGGAGGAAGATGAAGTTAAAAATTAATAGTTCACAGTTATTAATTAAGAATTGTAAAGTATTTTTCCCAGCATACTTAATGATTTTAAGTTAATATTGTGGTTGATTATGCAATTAATAGTAGACACCAATTAATTAAAAAAATATCAAATACATAATGATTATTAACAATTAACCATCATTGTTTATAAAATATAATAATCTTTAATACTAAAAGATGTGATAGCTCGATAATCTATGAAACCCTCTCTATATAAACATATGAAAATTGAACTCCACTTCTTTACTTCCATTTCAACTTCTCAAAGCCAACTTCTGATTCAAAAAAGTATCATGGAAAAAAGTAAGAGAACTTTTGATTCATCATCTTGCAAAAAACTGAAAGATGAACTCTCTCCACCAACAAGTATTGAAGGTCTTGTCCACACAACTTGCGAGCTGATAATATGGTCCATGTTTACTAGTGAAAGTAAGGACTCATGGACCAATCTTGAAGGAACTAACCTCTCTCATTCGCTCTTTGAACAAGAAGGTGGATAAGTTACTAGAGAATGAAGAATATGATGCATTAGATTCTTAAAACATCGTCGTAACTTTTTATTTTTAGTTTGTTTATTTATTTTATCTTTTTTTGTTGTTGAAAATTAATGGTGGTTGCATGATCAACCACTAAATTTTTGTAAAAAAAGTATATACATTACAGATATAAAGTAACAACCATCACTTATTAGAATACCATGCAAATACATAGCGGTTGTACTTTGTACCTGTCATATATTGTCTCATAAGAATAATAGTTCTTATGATAAAATCATCATGAAATATTAGATGAACAAACAAATGATTTGTCTTCCAATTTTATATAAGAAAACAACATAATGGTTTCTCTTAAATAACCATCAACTAAACAGTTCAAACCTCTTCCCTTCCTCCTGCTCATGATGAGAATACTCTGTGTGTAATCCCTTCACCGTAATTACATCCGGATTACGAAATTTAAGTGAAATAGAGACCAATAAAACAAAATAACAATTTATAATCCCACATCCAAGAGATGGGGTATTTCAAAAATCAGTTCTAAAACATACTTAATCCTGGTCTCACATTCACGTGCGGATATAACTACTTGAGAAATCAAATCACATAAGAAATATCAGAGTGCGGAAACTAAAATCCCGGCAAAACCCCGGGATACTTCATAAATATAATGGGTTTACAGATTCCCAGAATGGGGATTACATATCCAAAATATTCATTTACATTCTCATGTACACTTGGTAATCCCAAAACCAAAATAAGGATAACCAACTACACTAAGTCTCAGAGTAATCCTAACTACTCCTGGTTGTCCGCTTTCCTTTCGAGCCACTCGCCGTGTCTGAAAAGGTTAGTCACATGGAAAGGGTGAGATTCTAAAGAATCCCAGTAGTAACAACTTTTTCATACCACACGCAATCACATAATATGTAAACAAATCATCTCATATCAGCAACACAAATCACACTCCACCCTCATCCCCTTTTACCGCCGGGAAGGCACACCGTCCTAACCCGAACCGTTGTTAGCGACTCAGGGACTATTGGCGTGGCAGTGCATACGAATAGCCTTACAGCTCACATATAGCCTTTCGGCTTTCACAAATGGCCCGTCGGCCTTCACAAATAGCCTTTCGGCTCACAATTAGCCTTTCAGCCCACATAATCACATATACACACCCTAACCTCATCCCCTTTTACCGCCGGGAGGCACACAGCCCTTGCCCGAACCGTTGTTAGCGACTCAGGGACTATTGGTATAGCGATGCTTCCATAATTTTCACAAACATGCAGTATACGAAATCCATTTCATCTCAATGACATTGAACACATACAATGTATCACATAGGATATAAAGAAAGAGTCACTACCTGTATCTTTCCTGACTGGCTCCGGCACCGTGGCCACACGAGGACGACAAATGTCAAATCCTATATCAATTAGGGACAACCAATCAATCTCTTTTCCAAATGTATATCTCAATAATACTCTAAGTTGGTTATCATTTAGGACTCTTTAGGTGACTATTAGAGGCCTAAACATATGCCTAAAGGGTTGGAAGAACCTACCCAAAAGACCCCTTTTTCGAAGACAAAGCACAGATTTTTGGCAGTTTCACTCGAGCACAAGTACGGACATCACTCGAGCACAAGAGAGTGAGAGACAGCGAGTGAGCACCCGAGAGCACGCAAAGCTCTCCCAGGTTAGGATCACTCGAGCACAACCATATGCACTCGAGCACACACCCCATACCCGCGAGTGAGAAGGCACACTCGTGCACCTTACCCGCGAGTGACAACCCGAGAGCACCACCCACACCAGAGGCACAAGCTCACTCGAGCATGACCCCCAGTGCTCGAGTGAGACGGCTATGCTTGCGAGTGTCAGAGCACACTCTTGGCATCAACCAGCGAGTGAAGACCCGAAAGAAACCCTTCACTCTGGACTCGCAACATCACTCGAGCATGTTCTTCCCTCACTCGAGCATAAAGCGATGCACTCGAGCATTATTCATAAAACCCAGACGAAACTTGAAGCACAAAGAGAAAAACTCACACATCAGTCGAGCACGTTCTTCCTCTGCTCGAGTGATGTGTATCAGAGACCGAGAAAACGCAAAAAAACCAGAAAACGCCATATGGTCAAAATCATGCCCAATGGTTCCCAAATTCCTCTCAAAACTCATACATTTCAAGCACTAACTAGGGAACACAATGGCAACTCCAAAAACGCCCCAAAAACCACTTTGACCACAATCAAACACTAAGGTCTCTATGATACACAATATCCAAATTTCATTCCACTTAATTCCAACATTCCAAATCATATTCAATACTCAAATAACTCCACAATAACTCATTTCTAACCTCAAACACAATGAAACTCCTAAAATCCACATTTGGTGCAAATTAGGGCAAATTTCCCAGATTTTACCAAACTTAGCCAAAAATCACAAACAATATACCAAAATTCTCTAAATGCCTACCTCTTCACTTTGCTCAATCTGGAAATCTTGCTTCTCCAACTTTCAAATTCGCCCAAATCACAAATCACAACCAATGGACAAGCTACACCCACCAAAATGAAGCTTATCACTAAAAGATCAACATTTATGAATGGTGTTTGAGCAAAGGAAGGCATTTTCTTACCCAAATCAAAGCTTTATCCTTCCCTTTCCAAGCTTGCTCAGCGAAAATGAAGGAGAGAGAGATGAGAGATGGAATGATGATGATGGTGCACACTTCCTCCTCTTTCCTTGCCTATGCTAGCCGAATAGGAGAGAGAAAATGAGAGAAAAGTGAGGTTTTGTCCTTTAGTGCCACATCCTATGGCTCACATAATGCCACATGTCATCATCCACTCACTCCCTCAAAGAGCTCACCAAAATCACAACACATAGGATTCCGACCCATATTCAAAGAATCACAACCCTTGATCTTAAATACCACACGTATGTACACCAAATTCATATTACATAAATTTCCCAAAAGTGTTTAATTACACCAATTACAATGATTCTCATAATCATTAGCCCTAATCACAAATTGAGATATTACACTGTGCTACTTTGTTCTTCGATGATTAGCACGAGAACCAAATACCATTTCATTACCCACTATTGCATATGACTTCGTTCCTCTTTTGTAACACCTTCATTTTCAAAGCGTTTGGATGGGTTAAATGCAATAATACCTTTGAAAATAGAGACCGGTAATCTTTTGTAAACAGCATGGGTCCCAACTTCAAAGCAGAGTGCGGACCGGCACTTAAGTAGGTTTTCAAAAATATTTTCAAAAACATTATCAAGTTGGTCTCATTAATTTACGATTCATTTATAAGCCATCCATTTTAGTTTCATTTCTTTATATCAGAGTTGTACTGATAAGTTCTCTACTAGAACTCAAATTACTATGGTTAATTAACGGCCCTAGATGGACTGCCGTCCACTACTTATTCGTATGTCACTAGTCGTTGCCTATATATAAGCACTTTGCTTATATGCCTACAGAGTTTCCAGTACAATACTGACTCTACTTAGGTATAGATTAAATATAATTTCCAAAAATAGATAACTAATGGAAAATTAAATTCTAAGTACTTAGTTTCACTCGCTCGTGATTACCTTCTTGCCTGAGGAATTGCCTGACCAAGCTGAAAATTGGTTTTTAGAAAAATAGGGTGAGATTCAAAAGTATCTTGTAGTAACAGTTATCACTCATATAAAATGCATACATGTAACATGCCATGTCAACCAAAGTTTCAATACAAGCAGCATATTCAACATTCAGAGATAAATTCACGATATGCGAAAAGCATAAAGTTACCAATTCATGATATGCAGCAAGCATAAAGTTTAGGTAATTCAAGGAAAACTGTCCCTTGCCACAGCGCTGGGAAATTCTATGAGGACTGAGCCCTTCTTATCTAAATGCTTTAAATTCATGATAGTACAAGCATGCATATAACATATCACATAGTATGTTAGGGATAAGTTGCTACTTGACAATTTTTCCAAACCTTGACTTCGATTATCGTTCCTCGGTTGTCCCGGGTAAATGTCGAATCCTATAGATTATAATTTACGGATGGGTTATTACTTATCCAAATTCTTTGATTACTTAAGACACTTAGTTGGTTATCATTTGGGTTAGTGCTTAGGCCCAATTAGGTAGTTAATGTGGTTACACTAGGCCTAAGTACTAATCTTCACCCTTAAAATTCACACTTACTACTTTTGGCCTAAACCCATTAAATTCGCATGGACTAAAAGCTGGTAGAATTTTTCACTTAAATTTTAAAAATCATCACTAATTCTACAAAACTCCAATTGGGTTGGTTCAAAGCTCAATGTGATCCTTATTAAGTCTACTTTAATGGAAAAATAGTTAGCACTGCCAGTTACATGCACACATTTCCAGAATTCTTAATTATTCACTTCTGTCACAAAATTCTGCCCAAAATTAGTGCTCAACTTCCAATTAAGCATAACTTTTTGTGTACTTATCCAATTAGTACAAATTGCCCATCAAATTAAAGCTTATTGGGTATACTTTATTTTTGGAATATTTCATGGATATTGGAATTCATTTGGCAAAAAAAAAACACGATACCATCAGTCTGCCATAGAACAACTTCCAGGTTCATTGCCCAGTTTTCAAAAATCATAATTAATTCTAAAAAACTCCAAATTAACTGATTCCAAGTACATTGTAAACATATTTAAGTTTAATTGCAAAGAAAAAAAAATATCATTTTCTAGAAAATGAAGCCACAAAATTTTCAAAAATTCGTCAAACCTTAACTATTCCTGAATTTGTTCCACAAACAGAGTCCAACTTTGAAAAATCATAACTTTAAATCCACTAGACCAAAAATTACATTCTACCTATCAAAATGAAGCTCAAGATGTCTACTTTCATTTTATAAAGTTTTATAAAATTTGGACCAAGTTTGATCAATCAAAAACCTTATTTAAACTGGTCCAAAAATTAAATGATTGTTGCCTCCCAGAAAATGAAATCTGGCAGTTAAACTCCAAATTTGTGATTTCTCATTTCTAAACCTTATTTAACACCATTTATAAGACCAACCATTATGAACCCTAAGAATAACCATATAACTAAAAATTAGGGCGAAAATACTCACTTCACAAAACTCAA
Organism: Inga laurina; assembly: GCA_963855925.1. Taxonomy (NCBI): domain Eukaryota; kingdom Viridiplantae; phylum Streptophyta; class Magnoliopsida; order Fabales; family Fabaceae; genus Inga; species Inga laurina. The sequence goes on along the minus strand of OY979709.1, from coordinate 34,959,115 downwards.
CCAAGCCATATAATATATGTTTTAAAAGAAAGCACTTACTCACCTCTTGCTTCTTCTAAGCTTTGTTTCATGATTCCAAAACTTTGGACCTTGATAAATGCCTCAAAACATGTCTTCTTGAAAAACTAACACCATAGGAATAAAGCTTAGACCAAGAGAAACAATGTTCATGAAGACACTTTTGGCTAGAAAGGTGAGTAGGAGGGTGAAAATCTAGAGAGAAGTTCTTACCTCCTCTTGCAACTTCAAGATCCACTTTCTCTATCTAACTTCTTGTCTTGGATGACCAAATGGGTAGAAATGGGGGCGAATGAAGTGTTTTGAATTCACTTATTGGTCTTTTAATGGTATTGGTCGAATGGGAGAGAGGAAAGAGAAAAACAATTGATGATGTCTCTTTTCCTTTAGTTACTCCATCCAATTTGGTTTGGTTAAACCAACTAGATGTGCTTTGGTTGGATAAAAGAGATTATTTCCTTGTCTTCAACCAAAATTAGAGGGAAGAAATGAGGCAAATACTTTACCCAATGGTTTATGGCTTCTTGTACACTAGGTAGTTAATTGACCATTGGTTTATTGGATAACTCATCCTGACTCCCTTACCTTTATCCAATGGTTTTCTTAGAGAATTCTCTTGTCTTCTATTTTCTTTCCTCATAATTACTCTTACTTTTTCAAGAACAAATCTTGGCCCTTCATTTTTGTTTCTAATTCTAACCTGAAGATCAAATGACAATTGTCTCTTTTGCCCTTGATCATGGCAACATTTATTTAAGGTGCCATTAGCTTTTCTTTCATTCTAATTCCTTCTCATTTTCTTCTTCTTTTTGGATCCAAGTTAGGCTTTATATCATTTTTACCTTTAGATAAAGGAATTGGGTGCTATTTGGAACCAAATCCCATACTTTATTTTCCCCAAATTGGTCCCTAAAAGACATTCTGTCTCTTGGACATTCTTGGGACTTTTGCAAACTAGGGCTTAGTAGTCAGCTTGAGTTAGGCTTAATCTCAAGCTTCTGGTCCCAAAATTTGGGATATTACATCTTCAACTTCTAAGGTATGCAGTGATGGTTTAAACCCAATACTTCCAATCTCTATAAACTCTTAATTACGTTATGTTTATCATCCTTCTCTCTTCTTTCAATTGCCAAGATGAAATGCCATTCTAAAGACTTTCTAGAAAATCCACGGTGTTATCCTCCTCCTATACAACCCCCACCACCTCTTTCTTCCCCTTCTCCTCCTTCACAACCTTCGCCTCTACCTTAGCCTCAAGTGGAGGCAATGATGCAGGATGCATTGACCATACTGTGAGGAGGCTAGATGAATATTTGTCAAGTATGAATAGGAAGGCCAATCTCATTATTGATAAGTATGGGATTGGCCACCATGATGCTGACATACTCTCAAATTATTTAGGCCACTCTTCTAGTGATGAGTAGCTTGATGATGTGTGGTTCTCTTAAAATTTACGAAACTTTGATTCATTCAAATTGAAGGAAACAAAAATTCCTAAATTTGCAGCAAACCTCAAATCATTTATCAGGCAACCAATTACTAAAGGGTGAGATTCTTTTGTTTTATTTTTATAAAATACAAAAATGTAATTATCTGGGCACTAACTGCCCAAAAAAATTTTAAAAAACTAATAACATAACTCACGGTTATTAGTTAATAATCGTGATATATGAATATGCTAAAATAATAATAACTCATGGTTATTAACAAAGAACCACAATAAATATAAACAAATAAGTAACAGTTTTGTTGATACAACTGTTATGTAAAGTCTTCTCACGACAACCCAAAAAATCCTACCCTTCCTCTTCTATTTAAGTATATGAAACAGAACACATTTGACACTCAGTATGTTCGAATGAAACCCTTCAACATCGTAACTCTAGTACTCCAGGTGTCTTTTTTGGCCATCAAGAGTTGTTTTCAATCAAGCCCCACCATAAAAAGCTTTCATCTTGCTTCTCAGCGACAGGTGCGCTAGTCAATACCTTCACACATATCTCAACGACTGCCGAATGAGTTTCTTTCACTTGCCCTAACTCACATTTTTGTCGTTCGTGAGCCCTAGCTAGGTCAAATTCCTTTAGTGCTCTATTTTCCTTATTTGATTGAGGTGCCATTATGAAGTTACAACGCAATAAAGCATTCAAGATGACATTAACTTGCTTTTGACAAGTTATGTTTTTTTTGGAAAACCTATTATTGCTCTGATCATAAGTTCTATAAAATCATTTCCTTAAAACTCAATTATCCATGTACTAAATCAAATCTTCAAATAATAAACAATCCTAGGGTATGAAAGAGAAAACTTAAACCCGAAGGTTTACTATAGTAGAAAAGATTACAACTCATCTTTCAAAAGTTAACCATGATAGAAAAGAGTTCAACTAACCATTTGAAAACACTACCATGGTTATACAAAGACTTAAATCACTGCAAATATCTATTCATGATGGAAAAGAATAAACTAGTCACTTAAAATTTATCATGGATAATAAAACCCTTTCTAAGTATTGTACTCTCACCCATTTCAAATCAAGACATTTATAAAGCAATTCTAATTAACAGTTAGGCCTTGAGCTTCAACTCAGAATTTATTATTCAACCATAAGCCCAGGGATAAACTCATTTTTGAACAATGTTCTTTCACAAACATTTATGAAATGTCATAAGTCATTTATCCAATAGTCAAACATTTAAAATCTTGTCATGGAAAATATAGCTCTTCTCATTGTTTCACAAACTAAACCATAATTAATCAATACATTTACGCCTTGGACTTCTCGAAGTCGAGAATATAATCATTCGACTACAAGTCCCATATCAAACTCAAATCAAAATATTTAAACCATAAATTTTCTCAAATATCCACTTGAGTTACTTATCCATGATAGAAAATAGTATAACCCAATATGTAATATCGCATCAAAGTATGCAATATGAGCCTTACAGTGGCAATATACAACAATTCATTACATAAATAAAAAAGGAGGAGGCTTTACAAAGATTATCATAATAACAAAGCCTTTAGAGCCTTCCTCAATTGACTAGCAGAAGAACTTTTACCTGAAAAATGTTAAATCAATGGGGTGAGACAAAAGCTCAGTGGCCAGCGATCCAACTCATTACACATGCTAATGTGTTCGTGAGGTGCTAAGTGGAACAATTTATGTAACAAAGTATTAGAAATATAATTCACAACTTCCAAATCACAAATTCCATATCACAATTGCATATCGCAAATCTGTACCATAATTTATATATCACAAATTCCATATCAGGAATTCTGTATCACAAATTTTGTATCATAATTTCCATATCACAATTTTGTATCACAAATTTGTGTCGCAATTCCGTATCACAATTCCTAAGTTGCCTCCTATCAATCCAACCGAACTGCCTTATTTCTGCCGACTAGACCCATAGGCTAAGTTACTATTCATGCTATTAGCCACTTAACAGCTCCTTAGTTATGTGATAAGGACCGGCCAAAATCTACAGAGCACATGCCAGACCATAGGTCTTTTCCCCTCATTGAACCATTGGGGTGTTGCAGCCCCTTGATAAACCAATGGGGCAGTCCCTCATTGAACCAATGAGATAGGCCCTCATTGAACTAGTGGGATTGTAGAAAGCCAACCATCATGCACAATGAAGGCTATACCACAAGATAGAACAAACTACTCCATCTCATCCCAATCCAAACATCACAATAATTATCAATAAATAGCTCAATGGAAATTTCTCATGATTTCACATTCATACAATGCTATTCAAATAATCTTTATATACATGCCATAATATCTCAATTCTTAGCTCATATATATATATATATTTCACAACTCAAATCATGAGGTTCCATAAAGCAATTTTTATCAAAATACTCATCAATATTATGATAACTTTCTCAATCTCAATAAACATTTCAAAGTGCTTATTGAAATATCGAATCAATATCAATATACTATTTTCATTCTCACAATCATTTCATAAAATACTCACAAATAACATACCAACACACATAACAAGTGGAAAGTGGTTACCTCTTGACAAAGCTAAATTTACCACAAGATTCCAAGCTTCAAGCTCAGCCACAATTCACAAGTCAATCTATAATAATCAAATGGAAGTACAATTTAGTATTTAAACTAATTAAGTGGTTAAAAAAATATTTAGGGACTTAAAATCTCTCTAGAAGGTCCAACTTTCATCTTTGACCATTCCCAATCAACTCGACATCCACATTGGTGTCATAATAGCTCCAACAACTCAACTAACCCCATTTACCAAACCTTTTTTTTTTTTTTCAATAATCACATTATCAATATCAACTCAAAATCTAACTCAAAAATCAAACTCTATTTCAAATCTTTATATAACCTCTATATTATTCACTTTAATATAAAACTCCAAAATTCTCAATTTACTACCACACCTAAATTTCTCAATCCTATTATATTTCTATCATCCAACAACTCTATTTCACTTATCAAAATTATTGACCATAATAATTTCTTTCATTCATCCTTGAATTCCCAAAATTCAATCACTTTAACTTTTACGAAGAATATCCATAAATAACTATTTCTCAAAAATCATCATTCTAATCTCATTTCTTCTTTCCATTAATTCATTCTTACCTTTTAGAATCATTAAACTATAACTACATCCTCAATTTCTTCAAAAACACCCAATTTTCAACACTTAAAGTTTCACTTATCATCCCCAATATTCACTTTTCTACATAAACCTCAAAACCAAAATATTCAATCATCAATATAACCTCCCATAAGTTAGAATATATCATTAAATTTGGATTTAACATGCCCAATATTATAAATCATAATTTCTTAATTATACCCTAACCTTAGCTACCTCAAATAAACTATTCAAATAAAAATTTAAACCATACAACTCTTATTCTAACACAATTATTGCCATTAAAAGCTAAATAATAAATTAGAACATCAAAAGATTTGTAATCTTTCAAACCCTAGATTTTCCACCGTCAATAATCGATGAAGCTAAAAGGAAAAGATGAAGCTAAATTACATACCTTAGAGGACCCAAAAAAAAATCTCCATCTTTCCCCCCTCTCCCACTCTCTTCCATTCTCACTCTTGCTCTCGGAGGCAAAGCGAAGAACTGGAGGAGCACCTCTGTTGTTTTGAATTGGGGGAAGGGTTGGTTATTATCTATTATACCCACAACCCCTAATTCATTTAATGGTAAGGGCAGCCACATGCCCTTAACTTTAAACGAAATATATATATATATATATATATGAGGCCTTATGTAAATATTTATTATTTGTTTTTAAAACTTGTTTTTATATACATAATATATTTTTAAAAACTTTTTTTATTCACTATTCTAAAATTCAAATAATTAGGCCTTGTATATGTATTTGGCCCAAATAAAATATATGCAATACTTAACTAATCATAGTATATTATTTTGCAATAAAATGATTTAACTACTCCCATTTAATCCTACTTAACTTATAAATTTTCACTTTAGAAATTTCACTCTTATTTTGAGTAATTAGTTGATAACTTTTAGTTACCATGATTTAATTTCATCCACATACTACTTAGATTCTAGAAATAAAAATTGGGATGTTACAAGTTCATTTCCTGTTACAGGAAGTTGTCAACCCATTGCCTTGACTAAAGGTTCCTACTTTATTGATCTTTTTTTAACTAACTTCTGGAGATATGATCCTTAAGCAACTACATCTCTTTTTTTTTTTTTGAAAGTATCCATTTCTCCAAAAGTTGTTTCAAAAAGTTCAATAGATGTTATGAATAAACTAGTTCAAGTGTACCGATAAGAGTCATACATGAACAAGCTCTGTGAATAAACTAGTTCAGATGTACTGAGAGTTATACATGAACAAACTCTGTGAATAAATTAGTTCAAGTAACATATTCAATTTGTTGTTGTGAATTTATATTTTTTGGGCATCCCATTATTACTCTAACTGAATGTTCGTCTCTTATCTTTCTATTGAGCAGGTGGAACCAAATTAAATACTATGAAATTCAATATTGTGATCAGTCCTAGACTTTTCAATGTGAGAGTTTCTGAGCTACTTGGTCTCGTCTCTATATATATAGTAGAGAAGTACTTCCCATATTGAGTAGTGATGCAATTTGGATGGTCAAGGTTTTCTGGGCTTTCTAGCTAGAATCAATCACACTTTTGATCTATATATATTATAATGTAAGTGTTCACCTATATTTACCTTGTATCTCTTGAGCAATTAAGCCTAGAAATAGGCCAGGCCAGACTCTGGCTAAACAGGCCTGAGCTTGTAATGTGAATTTGAAGCCTGAGCCTACATGCAGGCTTTTTTTTTGGGCTCAGGCCTGGGCTTACATAAGGCCTAGTCAAGCCTGAAGCCTCTTTACAGGCCTACTTACAATGTAGGCCTTTAAAAAGGCTTCATATTGCATGCCTTGAAGACTATACGTAGGCTTTTAGTAGGTTTCAAAGCCAACATATTTACAAATTATAGGCTTTAAATAGGCTTAAAGCCTATTTAAATCCTACATACAATTAAAATAATCCTAATTATTAGTAATAGAAAAATATATCCATTATAATTCAATACTAAATGTGCTCATACCAATATAGTGATAAACATAAAAATTCAACATCCATGATGCAATATATAAAAATATCATAAAAAGATAATATCACCATAATGAAAATTGTGTATAAAAAATAGAATTAAACAACACAATAACATCAACATCAAGGCTTTAGTATAATCTCATCTCATTTAGATGGCTCCTACACAATAAAAAAATTGATTTAAAATAAATAACTAGTCCCAATACAAGTCCAACCAACATGCAACACTACCAAAAATAAACAAATGTATAATATAATATTTATACATTCAATTTTCTCTTCAATCCATATTTGTGACGAAGCCAATCCCCACCACATAAAAAAACTTCAACAAATTCTTCATTTAATATAGCACGATATTCATCAATCACCCTTCCCCCCGTACTAAATATGGATTCTGATGCCACAATTGAGATAGGAACAGCTAATACATCAGATGCCATCCTCGATAAAACTTTAAACTTTGCACTATTGTTCTTCTACCACTCTAAAGCACAAAAAGATGAAGATTTTGAAGAAGGAATATAAGGATCATCTGTAAAATAAGTTTCCAACTTTGATTTTATAGGTGGAATTGAATGCCTTTGACAAATCATGTTCAACATTTGTTGCATTCCTTTATCTTTTTGTTGTGCACTAGTATCTGTTAAGGCAATGTTATCAATATTGACTTCATCATATGCAAAAGATGAGGAATGCAACTCCACATAATCAAGATATAATTCCTCCAATGCATTTTTCACCTTTTCCACATTTCGTATAGCCTCATCTTCTAATTTGTATATTGAAGGGAAGCTTATCTCAATGGCCAAGAATTTGATCCTTGGATCCAAAACACTTGCAATAGCCATCAACAAATTGCATTCCCCCCAATATTTATCAAAATTTTCTTTCATAGGCTTTGCCATCTCATACATGAACAAGTCAAGAGACAACGTTGCATCATCAATCACTTATTTCACCTGAAGAACTTCAGCAAGATATAAATTTATAAGTAGAAAATGAGTGACATCATTAAAAACTTCTAAGAGATGACAAATCTTCTCAATATTTTCCCAATGCTTAAGATTGGGTGCATAAGTATAATGGGGCTCTTTTTCATTATAAGTAGAAAATGCATTCTTGGATTTTATTGTAGTAATCAACATAAAGAATGTAGAGTTCCATCTTGTAGGACAATCAAGAATAAGCTTCCTTTTTTTTTAAATCCTTTAACTCCACAACTTCACAAAAAGATTTTAGCCTTGCATCTGAAGCAAAAACTTGACACTTTTATGAATTTTGTGAATGACATCTTTAATAGTGCTAAGGCCATCTTGCACCAACAGATTTAGGATATATGCGCAACATCTAACATGAAATAGTTGCCCACCAAGTACCAACCTATTGTTCAATGATAAATTCTCTTTCAAAGTTCTTAAGCAAGTGTTATTGTAGCTAGCATTATCAACAGAAACTGAAAATATTTTGTTCCTAATACCCAATGATCTCAAACACTTGAAAAATGCATTTGCTATATCTACTCCTCGTCTTGAAGCAGGCACTTTAACAAAACTCAAAACTCTCTTTTGAAGATTCCACATATCATCAACAAAATGGCTAGTAACAACCATATATTCAGCTACTTGATGACTTGACTTCCACATGTTTGTTGTAATGCTCACCTTGTTCACATTTTCAACATTTTTTTAAAGTATTCTTTTCATCTTCATACAATTTGAGGCAATCACTTCTAACCATCTTACAGTGACTTTTCTCAAATTGGGATTTGCATATTCAAAGGCCCACATCAAAACATCATCTTCCACCATGCTAAAAGGATGCTCATATACCATAATAACAGTAGCTATGATTTCTCTCATCTTTTCATAGAGTACTTAGTGCCAGGATCAATAAAAGGATTAATTCCTAATTCACTTAGTGAAAATTGTACGGTGGTTTGCTTATTTTGTCGAGAGACAAACAACCTACGTTTAAAGCAACCCTCCAAATGCCTCTTAAGATGGCTAGTGCTAGCTCCCCTTCCACTAGTAGCTAGCTTTTCTTTACAATACAAACACATTGCTTTCTTGACACCATACCACTGAAGTTTTTTGTCACTTTTTTGTGATAATAGAATCTTCTTCACTCCCCATTTACTACAGGCTGAGAGACATTATTGTTAATGTTCATTGCATCATTTAAAGGAGTTGCCACATGCCTACTAATTTGTTGTTCGGTTTGAGGTCCTTGAGGTTGAGGAGGAGCATATTCACTTATGTTGTTGTTGTGGCCATCCATTGCAAGGACTTTTCTATATAAAAAAATAGTAATAAACCAAAATAATTATTGACTATATAAAGTAGGAGTCATTTTTATTTGCATGACTATAAGCCTACCTTTTGATTAAGAGTGACAAGCTATTGTACAAAAACTCATGTGCTTAACTGTAATGAAAGAAATATATATTTTTTGAATAGAAAGAAAGAAATATTTTTCACAACTTCCCTTTAGTTTGTAAAATGAATAAAAACAAACAAACGAAAACAAAAGAAAAAAACAGTGTTCTAATGGGTTTGTCTTCATTTAAATAAAATCTTTGAAACAAAAATAAAATAAACCAAAAAAAGGAAAAACCATATACCATTATAATAAAACCTGGAAAAGATTTCGAGCAAAAAAAAACTTGGAAAATACAACTCCTAAAGCGTTTGCCTTCATTCAAATAAAATAAACCATGTCCGATAAAAAAATTAAACCATGAGATGAATCTGATGAAGATGTTTTGATAAAAAAAAAATGAGGAAGACGCCATACACATGTCCACCACTTTTGACATTTCTATTATGCTTTATCATGGATTGAAAAGAAATTTTATTAATAAAATATTGGCAGAGTAGTCATCAGTTTCAAAAACTTAACTCTAAACAATAGAAGTAGTGATGAAGGAGAGATATGTGAGTGGAAAATAAATACTGACAGTGAGATATTTGTATTGTTGCTGGTGCTGCACGAAGGAGAGCGAGAGGATATGAGTTACGACATAAAGAGTAAGAGGGAACCAGAATATTAGAAAAGATGATGAGATGACGGCTAGGTCTGACTGTCTGAGTCTTTGAGTAGAAAAGGTTTAATAGAAAATAATTAAAAATTAATAACATTGGGTAATACAGTAATTACCTATTATAACTTTACATTAGAAATTACAATACAATAATGGGTGGCAAGTAAAATTAAAATATAAGAATGAAAAAAATATAAATTAAATATTATGTGTATATACATATATGATATAAATAAAATTACATTTTTTTTTTGTGTAAACAAGCCAGGCTTAAAGGCGTGGCTTTAACAGAATATGCATAGCCTATTTACACATTTAGGCCTTTAAATATGCCTTGGCCTGTCTTTTTTAATAAATAGGCCAGGCCCTAAGTAGGCCAGGCCGTAGGCCACTTAATAGGGGCCTGGCCTATTTCCATCCCTACCTGGAAAGCAAAGGAAGATAGGGTAAAAAAAGAATACCCCTATCAGAAGGGCACAGACGTTATGCAAACCCTTGAGTTTAAGTGTTTGCATATTCCCTTCTTCGCCCTTTTTGAAAGGGTATATGCTTTTTCCCTAAAGTCCTTTGCTTTTCAGGGTTAATTCTTATGAAGAGACACAATTATATATAGGTCAACAGTTACATTATCACTTATATATATCAATAGTTACCATTGATTCTCCCTATACAGCCTGAAATGCCTTAATCCAACCCTATTAGATTCAAGGTTTTGATGATAACAATCTAAGTCTATTCTAATTCGTCATTGCACTTCTATGCACAAGACTTTTTACTAAAGATTATTCGAATAGTATGTTTACTATTCGAATAGTAATACTCGCTTTCAACCAACAATCATCCTGATAGCTCTCAGATTATTTGAATAGACAAAAGATTATCATGATAGTGCATAAGCTATTCGAATAGAGATACTCGGATACATGTCTATATTATTCGAATAGTCCTTGACTATTCAATTAGTATGACTATTAGAATTTTTTTAAAAAAAAAGTATTCAAATAGCCTGAGCATTATCCGAATAGATATTGTGTTCTCAAAGTAAATTTCTAAACTCATTATTCAGATAATAGGATAACTATTCGAATAGTAAGGTCACTATTCAAATAGTGTAACTAATATCCAAATAGCTTTTCAAAACCAACATCAAGACTATTAGAATAGTATGTGAAATTATTCAAATAGCAAGAAGACTATTCGAATAGTATTGATAGCTTGAAGATGAGTCTTTTCTAATCAAACTCCAAGCAAGTATTCGAATAGCCAACTACTGTATCAGGATAATCTCATTCCTTTTAAAGAAAGCACTATTCGAATAGGGGTTCAACTATTCAAATAGTCTTAGTATGAAATTTTATATACTATCCGAATAGTAAAGAAAGTATTCGAATAGTATGTAACACAAAAAGATTAAATTATCCTGATAATCATAAGAGTATTCGAATACTAGCTATTTCAAGAAAACAGAGCATTAAATCAAAGTCTATGAATTCAAAGAATTATTTTCTATTATCAATAAACTTATTTATTATTACTTTCTTTCTTGACTAACATCTGCTCAAGCAAGTTTCAGGAAATTTACTCTTCAGATATTTGAATTCCAAGAAAAGCAGATACTGTGTCAGACTCAATAAATGATAAACCAAACCTCTACCAACGCTTTCTCTCGCTACAACGAGTATATCCAAATAACATAAAGAATGTCCAGAGAAGCGTTCAGTGAGCAACAGAAAAATAAAATGTCACCAACGGTCATTAAATTCACTCCAACTACAAATATCAAGTGTATTCAAAGCTTAGGGTTAAGACACTGAACTACCAAACTGACGAATATTCATTTTTGAGCTCTAGCCTTCTTTCTATATTAATTCACTTCAGTGATCATATTAATTACTCTGTGAGAGAGAGTCTTTATTAACTCAATACATCTGATTGGAAGATAACTTAAGGTTGTAGGACCTTGAGTGGGTATCTTTTTACGTTGTGTAAGGGGGAGCAAGTATCTGGAGTTAGGAAAAACTCGCTGTGTACTGAAGTACCAAGAACCCATTGAATCTTGGAAGATATTGTGAAAGCTAAGATTCTATCTGAAGATTAGACGTAGGTCATCGTGAATTAGACCAAACTAGTATAATTCCTGGTGCACACTTCAGTGAAATTTTTCTAACTTCTGAAATTCCTTTTTCATTAGTTTTAGTTTCAATATTATTTTTCAAAAATTTATAATCACCCAATTCACCCCCCTCTTGGGTGAAATGCTTGCACGAACATTTGGTACCAGAGCTTGGTCTTCTTTATCAGGTCTAACAACCTAAGAAGGATCCTATGGAGAGCATGGGTGAAGGAATACTTCCCAATGGAGCTTCAATCACTAGACCTCCAGGCTTTACTGGAGAACACTTATATTTATGGAAAGCTAAGTTCAAAACGTTCATCATGGCAACAGAGTATGGTCCTTGGGAGGTCATTCAAGATGGGAACTACAATCCCAAAAAGACAGTAGAAGGGTGAGCTATTCTAAAAGTACCAAGTGAATATGACAACAATGATAAAAAACTCGTGACCCCTAATAGTAAGGCAATCCTCATGATTCAAAGTGCTCTAAGTCAGAAGGAGTACTTCAGAATTTGCACACTTTCAACTGCTAAGGAAATGTAGCAAGCATTAGAAATAGCACATAAGGGAACCTCAGGCATCAAGGAAAATCAGATCAATACTCTTGTCACTGAGTATGATCTGCTTTGTATGAAGTTTGAAGAATCTATAGCTGAGTTCAAACTCAGATACACTCACCTTGTAAACCAGCTTGGAGTTCTTGGAAAACTTTATGATCAAAACACCCAAGTAAGAAAAATACTAAACATTCTTTCTAAAGAATAGGAGGCCAAAGTCACAGTAATAGAATAAGCCAAAGGGGAATCTATACGATTAGTAGCTTCCCTATTTGGCAGCTTATCAGAATACGAAATCAAGCTGAAGTTCAAACATGAGCTAGATGAAATCGAGGACAAAAGGAAGAAAGAAGTTGCATTAAATATCATTAAGGAGGAAACACATATGAAATTAGTGTTGGAAATTGTGCCCAAAGGGCCAATCATTGTGCTTTGAACATTATTAATTTAATAAAATTTCTCTATTCTGTTATCATATTATTTGCATGTTAACTGTGATAATTGTATCCTTGGATAAATCATAAAGATTATCCTAAAATGTCCCTAGTCAGTCATCTATGCGGGAGAAGAGATGAAACAAGACCAGTATGACTTTGATAAGATATGGAGACACAAATCAAAGTCTTAGGCACTTGTAAGAGTATAAGGAGCTAGACCGACCCACTATGAGAAAGCTACATAGATCAAGTCATAAGCTTTTCTCATGTATAAACACGTCACAATGGCCTTTGACCTGAGGTCATCATGGATTCCTATATGAGAGTTTATAAGCTTTAAACTAGTCAAAAGTCACTTTTGACCGGGTGATGATAAAGGCTACGATTGGGCTTGGTAGTCTTTCATGCAGAGGAATATGAATGATCAAGATGGAATTTTTCCCTCACATTAGTAAAGAGATATTACTAGGCCCCTCGATGAGTGAGTCTAAGAAACGTATAGCCATACTACGATGGAAAGGAGTTTCCATGTCTATTATCAGACTACTTAGGAATCGAGAAAGTAATGGTCAAGAATAAGAGGATGACATTATCTATGCCTCATCCTTGACCGATATATCATGTGACAAAAGGGACGTGACATGGTTGTATGACAGGTTGCATCGTGTTAATGATCCTCATATGAATTGGGTAGTCGTAATGTCTTGCTAGAGGCCGCTTGTGACTTGTGGGTTAGTATAGTTATTGGCCTACTGCCAACTTTGTATGGGCCTACAGGGTCGCACACAAGAATAGCCCAATACGAGATAATGTTTAATTTAGAGTGGATGAATTTTATATTTATATTTATATATATTATAAAAATTCGTTAATAATATTATATATATATATATATATGTATGTATTTTCGAAATGCTTATTATATGTATATATATTATGATATTATTATATTGTGTTAGTTTTAAATTTAATTTTATTATGATAAATTAGATTTAATGACTAACATGATAGAGATATAGTATCTCAGATTTAATTTTTGAAGATACATTAAATCAAATGGATCTTTATTTGGATTAAATAAATTGGTTAAATTAAAACTATTAGACATATTTAATTTAAACTGAATGTATTTAATTAGCTTATCAAGATAATGAATTATTAATTAATTTTGAAATTAATAAAGATTAATTTTGAAATTTAAATATAGCCCTCAGAGGTTATAAACTTGATAGAGCAGATAGACTAATACACGCATGAGAATTCAGAGCCGCAAGGGAAACCCTAGGAGACATTGGAGGCATTATCATGCAGTCTCTGTTGGAGAGCATTCGTGTGGATACCGGTAGAGGGAGTGGACCTGATGTGTCGGCTCCTAGAGATCGAAAACCCTGAATTAAAAAAGGTACGAATATTTCTATCTCGGTTTAAACGCCGTTGATAGATCCTCAATTAGGATCGGCAAAATTTTTTTAATAAAATTCTTTCGTTGTGCCTCCCGATCCTAACATTGGTATCAGAGCCAGGTCAATTGTGCGTTTAAATTGAGTTTATGTTCTTATACATGTGATATATATGGGATATATATGTGTGTTTATAAGAAAACGTCTGAATATGTTAATTCGAAAAGGAATATGTTCAACGTCATTGTGCATTTTCGGATAGAGCTGTATGTTTATGCGATCTGGTGAAATTGTTTCGATTATATGCAATATGTTTACGTTTCAATTCCGCCATTGGCATTGCGATTTCTATTCTGGATTTGATACGAAGTAGAATTCATTGTTTAGGTTTTGGATTGGTTGAAGATCACGGCGTACAGACACGTTAGGGTCTCTAATCGAATTTAGGGATCCAAAATCTTGGAGAAGAATTGGGTCTAAGTTCTGATCACAATTTGGGTTGTAGGGATCCAAAACTTTAGGGAAGACAATTCAGATCATAAGCATTCTGGGCTCTTTTTGGAAACTAGGCTGAAATCTTATGAATTAGACTGAAACAAATATTTTAAAAATTAGGCCAGAAATTTTAAATTTTTCAAATTTTTAAATATTTTCTAACCTGCTAGTGGGACCGCCGTGACTACATGTTCGTAGTGCGATATAACCTAATCACGTCATTTATTGCTTTTCATATTGTATGAATTCTTGTTGTGGTTTATTCTTCATACTTGTTTAGGTATGGTAACAATATGGCTTTAGATTTTTTACAAAGGGTTATAATATTTAAATATAGCCTGCATGTTGTGCCTTCCTCTAAATACTCTCAATGTACATTCTCTTCTCATCTCATTCCCCTCGAATGTTTAAACGAGGTTTCTCTTAATGTATTTTTTTCTTATTTAGAGAAGTCTTCTAATTGGCTTAGGAGGATTTTAGGTTAGATAAGCCATGTTGTGTCACGTTTAAATTATACTTTTGATTGGATCATTGCATGAATATTTTTGCGTTTATATGTATTTATATGTATGAGATACGACCACGATTGCATTCATATAAACAAAACTAATTAATTGAGCCATCTAAATGAAATCTCAAGTCATAATGTCGTCAATCAATGAATACTTGTCTAAACCTAGATTTTTCAATTGTGAAAACCACCAAAGTAGATGCACTTGAGTTATCTTGATGAGACAAGCATGATTAATGGTGCTGCTCATAATATTTATTATTGTTTTGACTTAATTGAGATTAACAAAATGGTTTTGAATCTCAAGGCGTTAGAAGGGATTAAGCACGCCAGATCATATGATGATCGAATCCCATAAAGATCTAAAAGTTACATGTGATGTAATTGGTAAATAGGTTACTTACCTAAATAACTTGAATTTAAGTGTCTCGCCAAAGCGAACTTAAGTTTAAGCCAAATATGGATCTTAGCCCACTAATTATTATATAAGGATTGTTAATTTAGTGGGAGATTACTAACTAACTTTGCATATTTTAATTGTAGGATCATATCAACCAGTAATACTGCTACATTATCATTGCAATCGGTCCTTGAGAACGACAAACTCAATGGGACAAACTTTCTTGACTGGTTCAGGAACTTGAGAATTGTTCTCAAGTAAGAAAGAAAGGCTTATGTCCTAAATCAACCCATTCCTGAGGAGCCTGCAGCCAATGCTCCAAGAGTTCAGAGAGATGCTTACACGAAGCATAAGAATGACTCTATGGATGTAGGTTGCTTGATGCTTGCCACTATGGTTCTAGAGCTCCAAAGAGATCTAGAATTTATGGAGGCTCATGAGATGATTGTCCATCTCAAGGAAATGTTCCAGCAACAGGCAAGGCAAGAAAGGTATGAGACCACAAAGGCCTTACATTCCTGCAAGATGGTTGAAGGTGCATCAGTTAGTACTCATATGTTAAAGATGATATATTGATCACCTTGAGAGGTTTGGATTTCCCATGTGTAATACCCCAAATTTTGAGACTTGGGGCTGGTGAATAAGCCTGAGAATAGTGGATTGCTAAGCCCCGGTTTAGCAAAATCCCAAATTGTGATTAAGGGTTAATGACTCCAAAAGTGGATGTCATTAGTGATAAATGAACCCTTTTGGAGATTATGGTGTGTTTTGGCACCCGATGTGATTCGTATGTGTTGTGAGCAGCGCCCAAACCCTGTATTTGAGTTCAATTATGGATTAACATCTAAATTGAATGAAAATAAGGGGGAGGGCGTATATATGGTGTAAATGAATGAGAAAATTATTTTGATGGTGATTCCAAGTGGATTGCCATAATCAGGGGCAAAACGGTAAAGTTACCAACCGATTGGTCAGTTACCGAAGAGGAAACTCATTGGTAACTTCAAGATCAATGGTTAGGATTGATTTGTGTGATAGATCAAAGGGTGGAATCCTATGTGCTTGTGTGCATGTGAGCTCATAGGAGATGTGGTGAGATGTTGACATGTGGAACTTTGTGGACCCTTGGATTTTGGTCAAATATTCAACTCATTTTCTCTCCTCTCTATTTGGACGTTTTAGAGGCCCTAAAAACTGATCCTCTTCTTCATCTTCACTCCCTCTCTCTCTCAACTCCATGGTCGTCCATCAAGAAGGAAGAAAGAGAAAAGAATAAGGTGAGATTTGGCTTGTTTCTTGTCCTCTTTAGCTCTAATCACCTTCTATAAATTTGTTCATAGTAATGAGAGCTTCATCTATATGGTTTTAGATTCTTGATTGGAGGTGTTTGAGAGCTTGAGCAAAAGTGGAAAGATGAAGAATCAACAAATTGATTTGGGAAAGAGGAAGAGGTGAGTATTTGAAGCATTTTGACCTAAGTTTTGTGATCATTGGTTAAGCTTTGTAAATTTCGAATTTTGCCCTGATTTTCATGTGATTTTTGATTGGATGAATTTGATTGTGTTTTATGATGAAAATGGTGTCATATTATGTTTTGGCATCATTGAAATTGGTTTTGAATTTGAAATGGAAAGAGATTGTAATGTAGAGTTGGTAATGTGATTTGTGTGACATGTTGTGGAAACATGTCAAAGTGATATGAATTTGGTTGATTTAGTATTTCTAATGGATTCCTTGTGAAATTTTGTGTGAGAATGATGTTTGATATGAAAATTGGACCATTGGAAGCCAATTGTACAAATTTGGAAATCTGTCCATTGAATTTCTGTTCTGGGCAGTCTGTTTGTGTTGCCGTTTTGAATGGGCAAATCATGTTAGAAAATTCTGAAACTTTCCAGTCTTTAATTTCACATCCCAAGCTTCAAATTGGACATATAAACTGTGTCATTTCGTTTTGTGAACTGAGATTTATGTTTGCCTAAAGTTTGAGGTCGAAACTGGATTCTGTTTTGGAGCAATGTTGGATTTTGTGTAAATTTGGATTTTTGTGGTGATTTCCAGTAATGATCCACATTTTTCCTATGAAGAGGACTTGAATAGCTTTCATTTGGATTTGGAATCACCTCATTTCTATTTTTGTGGAATTAGTTATAAATTTCCTAAGTTTCCTTGGCTGCAGCGCAAAAGTTTATGTGCACGTTTTGGCCGCAGCCAGAAATTCTTGGCTGCAGCCAAAAACCTTCTGTTCGTGTTCTGGCTATAGCCAAAGGATTCTTAGCTGCAGCCAACCCCCATTTTCAGCATTTTGAGATTTTGAAAGGTGATTTCCAACCTAGTACGTCCCAATCCTTTAAGTTTTCATTGAGCTTATTTTAGCCACCTAAAGGGTGTGAATGGTAACCAACTTTTAGTGATATGAAAGTAAGAGTTTGGAATAAAGAATAACTCTATGTCCTTGCTTTGGTTATAGGGTTGATGTTCGCCCTGGTTGTGGTTCGATGTTCGTTTTGTTCGTGAGCAGCTGTGTTGGAGCTTACGTGGAAAGAGTGTAGGGAACATATCTCTTCTGCATGTATTTGATATTTGTGTTAGTGTGTTTGTGCATTTCTTCGCTTTGCATGATTATGTGTTATTTGAAGCTATATTTCAATTAATGCTATGGCCATTAGTATGTTGTTTGAAGCATTGAGCTTACAAATTGTCATTGTGATAGCATGAGCTACGTGATGCAAGCATGTCATGCATTAAATTAGAGAAGACTCACAATAAGTTGCTGAGCCTCCTCAAGTAACACAAGGTCCACGAAGATCTGATAGGACACGACATTAGCCTCAGAGATATAGATTTCTGATTACTAAAGGCTGTGATGTATTGCTCATTGAGCAAAATGAGCCAACCACTTATCGAGAAGCTATAGTGGGACCAAACTCTGAGAAATGGCTAAATGCCATGAAGTCTAAAATGCAATCCATGTACGACAATAAGATATAAGCCTTAGTTAATCCACCTGAAGGTGTAAAAACCATCGGGTGCAAATGGGTTTTTAAGGAGAAAACTGACATGGATGGCAATGTAAATGTCTTTAAGGCATGACTAGTTGCAAAAGGATTTACTCAAACTCATGGTGTAGACTATGATGAAACCTTTTCCCAGTTACAATGGCCAATTTAATCTGAATCCTTCTTGCCATTGCAGCATATTATGACTATGAAATATGGCAGATGGACGTCAAAACAACCTTCCTTAATGGAAAGCTACTTGAGGATGTGTACATGACACAACCTGAAGGTTTTATGCGTCCAGGGGACTCTGGTAAAGTTTGCAAGCTTCAAAGATCTATTTATGGATTGAAGAAAGTATCTCGGAGCTGGAATCATCATTTTGATGAAGTAGTCAAAGAGTTTGGATTCATTCAAAACATTAATGAACGTTGTGTTTACAAGAAGGTTAGTGGGAGCATAGTTGTATTTCTAGTTATATAGATGACATCCTACTCATTGGGAACGACATTCCTACCTTGCAGAGTGTCAAGTCTTGATTAGGAAAGTCCTTTTCAATGAAAGACTTAGGTAAACCTACCTACATCCTAGGGATTAGGATCTATAGAGATAGATCCAAAAGACTAATAGGTCTAAGTTAGAGCACATACATAAACAAGATACTGCATAGGTTCAGTATGCAGGATTCAAAAAGGGGTTACATGCCCATGTCTCATGGCATCTATCTTAGCAAGGATCTGTGTCCTAGTACACCTGATCAACGAGATCGTATGAGTAAGGTTCCATATGACTCGGCCATTAGATCCATCATGTATGCCATGTTATGTACTCGACCAAATGTCTCATTTGCCTTAAGTATGACCAGTAGATATCAACAAGATCCTGGTGAGGGTCATTGGACTACCGTTAAGAATATCCTAAAGTATTTAGGAAGGACTAAGGAATTATTTTTGGTATATGGTAGATTGGATGATGAGCTCTGTGTAACTGGTTACACAGATATAAGTTTCCAGACTGACCAAGATGACCTTAAATAGCAATCTGATACGTATTCCTCCTGAATGGTGGAGTAGTAAGATGGAAGAGCTCCAAGTAGAGCACTGTAGCAGATTCTGCAACAGAAGCTGAGTATATAGCAGCATCAGATACAGCTAAAGAAGGCGTTTGGATCAGAAAGTTCATTACTGAACTAGGGATGTGCCTACTATCTTAAATCCAATAGATTTGTTTTGTGACAATAGCGGTGCTATTGCACAGGCCAAGGAGCCTAGGTCACATCAAAAGACCAAGCATATACTCAGGCGATTTCATCTTATTAGAGAAATCAATGATAGAGGTGATATAAAGATATGTAAAGTAGCAGAAGTAGAAAATATTGTTGATCCTCTTACTAAGCCGCTTGTACAGGCAAAACATGAATGCCATGTTAGGACAATGAGAATTATGAAAATTAATGATTGTACCTAGGGCAAGTGGGAGGATGTTAGAAATTGTGCCCATATGGCCAATCATTATGCTTTGAACATTATTAATTTAATGAAATTTCTCTATTCTGATATCTTATTATTTGCATGTTAATTGTGATAATTGTATCCTTGGATAATTCATAAAGATTGTTCTAAAATGTCCCTGGTTGGTCATCTATACGGGAGCAGAGATGAAACAAGACCTGTATGACTTTGATAAGATATGAAGATACAAATCAAAGTCTTAAGCACTTGTAAAAGTATAAGGTGCTGGACCGACCCCCTATTAGAAAGCTACATGGATCAAGTCATAAGCTTTTCTCATGTATAACCACGTCACAATGGCCTTTAACCTGAGGTCATCATGGATTCCTACATGAGAGTTGATAAGCTTTGAACTAGTTAAAAGTCACTTTTGAATGGGTAATGATAAAGGCTACGATTGGGCTTGGTAGTCTTTCATGCAGAGGAATATGAATGATCAAGATGGAATTTATCCCTCACATTAGTAGAAAGAAATTATTGGGCCCCTCAATGAGTGAGTCTAAGAAATGTATGGCCATACTACGATGGAAAGGAGTTTCCATGTCTATTATTAGACTACTTAGGAATCGAGAAAGTAATAGTCAAGAATAAGAGGATGACATTATCCATGCCTCATCCTTGACTAATATATCGTGTGACAAAAGGGACATGACATGGTGTATGACAGGTTGCATCATGTTAAAGATCCTCATATGAATTGGGTAGTCGTAATGTCTTACTAGAGGCCGCTTGCGACTTGTGGGTTAGTACAGTTATTGGCCCACTGCCAACTTTGTATGGGCCTACAGGGTCGCACACAAGAATGACTTAATACGAGATAATGTTTAATCTAGGGTAGATAAATTATATATATATATTATAAAAATTTGTTAATACTATTATATATATATATATATATATATATGTATTTTCAAAATGCATATTATATGTATATATATTATGATATTATGATATTGTGTTAGTTTTAAATTTAATTTTTTTAAGATAAATTGGATTTAATAACTAACATGATAGAGATATAGTATCTCAGATTTAATTTATGAAGATAAATTAAATCAAATACCTCTTGATTTGGATTAAATAAATTGATTAAATTAAAAATGTTAGAAAGATTTAATTTAAACTGAATTTATTTAATTAGCTCATCAAGATAATTAATTATTAATTAATTTCAAAATTAATAAAGATTAATTTTGAAATTTAAATATAGCCCTCATAGGTTATAAACTTGATAGAGCAAATAAACCCATACATGCATGAGAATTTAGAGCCCCAAAAGAAACCCTAGGAGACATTGAAGGTGCTAGCACGCTGTCTCTATTGGAGAGCATTCGTGTAGATACCGGTAGAGGGAGTGGACTTGGCGTGTTGGCTCCTAGAGATCGAAAACCCTGAATTCAAAAAGGTACGAATCTTTCTAACTCGATTTAAACGTCGTTGATAGATCCTCAATTAGGATCGGTGAAATTTTTTTTATAAAATTCTTCCATTGTGCCTCCTGATCCTAACAATCAGAAGAAGAGATTGAAGACAATGAAATGGGAATGATCGTAAGGAGATTCAAAAAGTTTTACAAAAAGGGACAAGGATTTAAGAATTTTAACAAAGGAGGAAGTAGCAGTAAAACTAAAGAACATGTTATCTGCTACGAATGTGGGAAGCCTGAACACATCAAATGCGAATGCTCTGAATATCTAAAGAATAAAGAAAGAAAGAAAGAAAGAAAGAAGAACAAATTTGCAAGAAAAAAAGCTTTTGTCTCAGCCATCTGGGGAGATAGCTCTTCTGATGAAGAAGAAATTGCCAACATCTGCCTCGTAGCTCAAGAACAATCAGAAGAAGACGAGGTAACTAAAAATCCTACTTATGATGAATTACATGATGAGTATAATGCCTTACATACAGAATTTATCTGAATTGTTAAAGAACTTGTGAGTTACAAGAAACGAGTGAGAATACTTAAGAATTATTCAAGGAACCAAAACCAGTTTCCTGTAACACTTGTCAGTTTTTAGAAAAGAAGAATGATAATCTTACCAAAACTCTTGATAAGTTCACAAAAGGAAGTGAAATGCTCAAGATAATTTTGAAAAGTAAAAAATTTACCAATGACAAATATGGAGTAGGATATGATCCAAAGACAGATAAGTTAAAAGGAAAGAAAAAGATTGGGAACCAATTTTACTTGAATTATTTTCAAAAATCTGTACATGTCTCTAATCCTTTTGCTTATTGCAATTTTTGAAATAAAAGGGGCATTATACTTTATCATGTTATCATAAAAATGAAGGAACTATGGGGGCCTACAAATGGATACCCAAAGGCACATATTTGACCATGAAAGTTCAAACTCACCAGAAAGGACCAAAGAAAGTATGGATACCTAAAACCTAATTATTTGTCTTTGTAGGTGTGTTTCAAGGCATCCAAAGGAAGCAAGTGGTTCATAGACAGTGGATGCTCACGTCATATGATTGGTGATAGAGAGAGATTTACTTCCATAGTTCCAAAGGAAGGAGGCATAGTCAAGTTTGGTGGAAATCAATCAGGAAAGATTGCCGGTATAGGAGAAGTTAGAATTAAGAACAAAATTCATATCAAATATGTCTTCTATGTATAAGGGCTAATGCACAATCTTTTAAGTGTAAGTCAGAGTGCTGATAAGGAAAATTGGGTCAAATTCGATTCGAAGGAATGTCTTATAGTTAGCAAGAACGACTTACCTATAAAGTAAGATGAACTTAAAGTAAAAATCAAAGCCAAAAGAGAAGGTAATTGTTATACCATTGATATCAATAATCATACTTCTAAAAATTGTTTTCTTAGTAATGACAATGAATGCTGGTTGTGGCATAAAAGATTAGCACACGTAAATATGCATCAATTAGATAAACTTATCAAAAAGGATTTGGTGATAGTTCACCTAAACTGAAGTTTAAAGATGATTCAATTTGCAATTTTTGTCAAAAGAGAAAACAAACTAAATTCTCTTTCAAAATAATAAAGGAAATATCAACAAAAAGACCTTTACAACTGCTCCACATGCGTCTAGTTGGATCAGCAAGGGTAAAAAGCCTTAGGGGAAATTTATATACATTGGTCATTATTGATGATTTCTCAAGATTTACATGGACTATCTTTTTATCTTTAAAAGATGAAACTTTTAGTGAATTCATTATCTTTGCCAAGAAGGTACAAAATGAGAAAGATATGTCAATTATAGCAATTAGAACATATCATGGAGGTGAGTTTGAAAACCAAGCATTTGGAGATTACTGTGATATAAACGATATTGAGCACAACTTCTCAGCACCAAGAACTCCACAACAGAATGGTGTTATAGAGAGGAAGAATAGAGTTCTTATAGAGATGGCAAGAGCAATGCTTAATGAAAAGGAAGTCTCACAAGTATTCTAGGCTGATGCAATGAGTACCGCCAACTACATCTCCAACAGAGGCTATATCCGATCAAAGCTGGGAAAAACACCATATGAGCTCTATATGGAAAAAAATCCAAACCTCAATCATCTGCATATATTTGGATGTAAGTACTTTATTCACAATAATGGTAAGGAAAATTTGGGAAAGTTTGATTCCAAAGCTGATGAAGGTATTTTCTTAGGATACTCTAATAGAAGTAAAGCTTATAGAATCTTTAATAAACGAACTTGTGTTATTGAAGAATCTATTCATGTTGTGTTTGCTGAAGTTGATTCCCCTATCAAATCTATCGTTGATGAGTCAAAGTTGATTAGTTTTGAAATAAATCAAATGATTTCAAAACCCCTAAATAAGTCTTTTGATCTTGAAGAAAAAGAGAGTCAGCAATCCTCTTTTGATCAACCCAAAGCCTAGAAATTTAATAGAATTCATTCTATGGACCAGGTCATAGGTAATGTTGAAGAAAGAGTAAAAACTAGAAATAGTATTCTCAATGAAGTAAGTTTCTCAACATTTATTTTAGAATTGGAACCCTCAAGCATTGATGAAGCCCTAACAGATAATGATTGGATTATAGCAATGTAGGAGGAACTTAATCAATTCAAGAGAAATCAAGTTTGGGACTTAGCACCTTGGCTTAAGGACCATTCGGTCATCGGCACTAAATGGGTATTTAAGAACTAACTTGATGAATCTACAATTATTGTCAGGAACAAGGCAAGGTTGGTAGCCAAAGGCTATAATCAGGAAGAAGAAATTAATTATGAGAAAACGTATGCTCCAGTGGCTAGATTGGAAGCTATACGTGTACTCTTGGCCTTTGTATGTATCAAAGGATTTAAACTCTATCAAATGGATGTAAAAAAGTGCTTTTCTTAATGGCTATATTATAGAAGAAGTTTATGTTAAACAACCTCCTGGTTTTGAAAATTTTTCTAATCTAGAAGGTGTTTATAGACTAAGAAAAGCGCTTTATGGTCTTAAACAAGCCCTAAGAGCTTGGTATGAAACACTAAGCAATTTTCTCATTGATCACGAATTTGACAGAGGAAGAGTAGACACAACTTTATTTATAGAATGAAAGAAAAATTATATGTGAGTTGTTCAAATATATGTAGATGATATTATCTTTGGAGCTACTAATGACTCTTTGTGCAAGGAATTTTCTGACACGGTGAAAGGAGAATTTGAGATGTCGATGATGGGAGAATTAACATTCTTTCTGGGTCTGCAAATCAAACAAAGAAATAATGAAATATTCATATCTCAAACTAAATATCTCAAAGAACTCGTTAAGAAATATGGGATGGATCAAGCTAATGGAGTCGACACACCCATGAGTTCAACAACCTTACTAGATACATATGTAAAAAGACCTGAATTCAACATAACAAAATATCGAGGAATGATTGGGTCATTACTTTTTCTCACAGCCACTAGGCTAGATATTTGGTTCAGTGTCGGTGTGTGTGCTAGATACCAATCATGTCCTAATTAATTTCATGCTGAAACGGTGTAAAGAATGTTTAGATATCTTGTTGACACGGTAGACTTGGGAATATGGTATCCTAAGGGAGGAAATGAATATCTTATAGCATATTCAGACTCAGCTCTTGGTGGTTATAAGACATATAGAAAAAGCACAAGTGGGTAATGCCAATTTCTGGGAAGAGCAGTTGTCTCTTGGTTTAGCAAGAAACAGAACATAGTATCATTATCCTCAACAGAACATAGTATAAAGCAACTTCAAGTTGTTGTGCTCAAGTACTATGGTTAAAACAGCAATTACAAGATCTTGTTATTTATCTCAAGGAAATTCCTATATGCTGTGACAATAAGAGCACCATTAGCTTAGCCAAAAATCCAGTACAACATTCGAGAACTAAGCACATTGATGTGAGGCATCATTTCATCAGAAATCACGTCCAGAAGAAAGATGTCAAAGTAGTATTTATCCTAACACATATGCAATTAGCTAATATATTCACCAAGCCTCTAGCAAAGGATCAGTTTCTTTACATAAGAAGGGAATTGAGAATGGTAAATCCCAATGAATTGTTAGTAAATCTACATACTCTTTACTCATTTCATTAAGTTTTGATGATAAAAGTTACTGACTTAACCATCAGAGTCTTTAGTTATGTTTTTGCAGGATTAATTTTAAAAAGGGAACTCTGAGAAAAGAAGTGCTATTCGAATAATGAATATTGTATCTAAATACTCATTCAAGTGTTTAAAAGAATAGTATTCGAATACATGAACCACCATTCGGATATTACACAAAGATATTGTGAAGAAACTATTCGAATAATGCTGGACTATTTGAATATTACTTAACCTTGAAAAATCTATTGGAATATGTAAGGGCTATTCAAATACTGAAGCACATTTGTCAAATGGAACTATTCAAATAATGGAAATAATATTCGAATAGTGATACAGTTTACAAAGTATATGACACATTATTTGAATACTCTTAATGCTATCCGAATAAAAAAAAATGAGAATTATAAATGGACTATTCGAATAATCAATAGAGTAACCGAATAGTACTATTTTCCTTTAGAGCTTGAAAAGAAACTATCCGAATAACAGAATCACTATTCGAATACCAAGGCAAGATTCACAATAAAAGTATTCAAATAGTGTATTTATTATTCGAATAGCAACAAATTATATATAGATATCAATTCAAAAGACCATTCAAATACTACTCAAACTATTTGAATAGTGGCAGTGATTATTTTTGACAAATTAATCGATTACTCTGAATACTATTCTAATAGAATAATTTTTTTTTCTGATATTTGATTAACCAAAGCTCTATTCAGATAATTTTAATTCTAACTACAAAATGATTATTCGAATAGTGGCAATTTCTGTTTAAATAGAGTAAACTCTTGATATTCCACAAGAATGAAGTGTATCCGAATACCAAAGTCATTATTCGAATACAACAAAGAGCAAGGGACAGAGGACTATCCGAATAACTGGTGTACTGTTCGAATAAAACACATGGGTATACTGACCAAGGAAAAGTATCCGAATACAACACTTTCTATTCGAATAATTAGTGCTAAAGATCAACAGAAACTATTCGAATACTTGGACAACTATTCAAATAGTTGTAGTCATCAGAGACAGGGGTATTCGAATACTACCAGGACTATCAGAATACAAGTATGGACATTCATTCTCTTATTATTTGAATAATTTCATGAGTATCCAAATAACTCCCACACTATTCAAATACACATTCAACTATCTGAATACCCCTAAATCTAAATATAAAAAATTAAATTCATTCTCTGCTCATTATTCGAATACCACTCCTTTTTCTCTACGTATACAAATTCTCCTCACTATCTTCGACTCTCCTTTGCACTCAAAACCTCACCATTTCTTCATCTAAATCCACAAAAATCTCTCAGATTCTCAGAAAACCTAACCCTTCAATACTCATCAAAAAATCCAGAATGAGAACGAAGAGAGCCAATATTGAGAAAAGAGAAGTTACTCCACCTCCCAAGTCATCCTCAAAGAAGTATGCCTCTTAGAAAACTCCAAAGAAATTCAGACCTAAGGTAGTAGATGCTCCTTTTAAAGGACCCTCTCGAGCTAAAGGCATTGTAACCAAAAAGCCTATGGAGACTAGGTCTATATCCAAAGCTACTGTAACCATGTCAAAATCCAAAGATAAAGATACTACAAGTGAATCCTCAATTGGTTCTTCTACCGAGAATGACAGTTTGGATCAAACAGTGAGAAATGTAGTTAAAGGCATTGTGCAGAATGTTGAAGTTGGGCCTAGCAAGACTCCTCAAGCTCCATCTAAAATGAGTATGCATGAAGTAGCTCAAAGCTTGATAGAAGAAGAGATAGCTGGATCTCTTGCAGATTTCAATACTAGGCCTCTTCTTCAGCCAGATGAGAAAAAGAGGTACAAGGATTTCTTTTCGTCTCGGCCTATGTGTCCTATAGTATATGTAGATTTGGCCTACTTAAGAGACAATCTTGGTTTCAATCTGTATGGGTTCCTACAACACTACCAGAGGTGGCTTCAAATTGATCTATCATATAGTTCCTCTGTAGTAAGAACTTTCTATTCCAATATGTACTCTGTCAAAATCAAAGGCAATAAGAACGAATTGGTTGAAGAAAGATTGGAAACAAATGTGAGAAGGCAGAAAGTTCAATTGTCACTCTCTATCCTCAACTCCTATCTTGGATATGATAAAGATGAATTTGATAGAGCCCCTAAGTATACTGACAATCAAATTCAACAAATCATTAAACCAATAAGACAAGCAAAGAAGTTTTCCACTATGTGCCTTAATGATGAACAAAGAATCTTGTGGTGTATCTATACAAGATCCTTTGTCAACAAATTCCAAAACTTCAACTTCTTTTCAACCAGAGAATTCTACTTTTTAGCTTGTCTAGTTTTTAAAGTAAAGCTGAATGTTGGTGAGTTCATATACTAAGAAATTGATAGATACAGATTGGGATCCAACAAAACCACTCCTGCTCCCTTCCCTCAACTTATCTCCCTGTTTCTCAAAATGAATAGCAATTGGTATTTAGAGGGAGAACAAGAAAGACTGGTGAAATTTGGTAAGACACATATAAGAAAAATGAAAATTTCTTTGCCACTGGATATGCCCGAGGAGCCTCAATCAAAAAGACAGAGTGGAGGTTGAGATATCTAAAGTGGATGAGGCTTATTCTTCTAGAGCTGCCTCTCCTTCTCCCTCATTTTTGGAACCTTTATTCAACTCCACATTCAGGAAGCTCTTAAACCTGTGGTAAAGCAAATCATGAAGTCCAATCAACTCTTACTAGAAGATATCCAGAGTCAAGTTCGAGCAGTAGTTGGCAGGGGGTCAATGAGAATTTCAAGTCTCTATACAATCTTCAAGCCAATTATCTCTAACAAATCCGTGAAATCAGGTACAGACTTGACTGTTTAGAAACATGTATTACTGGTTCTCCTCTCACTAGGGCCCCTACACTTGTAATTCCTTAGTATACTGACCTGCCTACTGTCCCTCCAACTCAACCATAACCAACCACTTCTTCTGCACCCCCTGAACCTCAAATGTCCTTTTTAACATCCAAGAAACTACCTCCTCTATTCCTATTCAAATCACCATGGAGCAAGTGATCTAGCCTGCCACTTCTCCTCAAACAACTCCACAGTCTCCCTCTAGCTCTTCTAGGCAAACTCAAGAAGTGCCTAATCTTAAAAATATTACTCCACCTGAATCCTTAATGCAACCTAGCCTCCTCACCCCTCAACCTATTTCTGAAGTTACTCCTACAGATACCCTTCCTTCCTCTCCTTTGCTTACCATTGCTCCTCCTTCTAATCAATTCCATACTCCCTGTGATCCCCCTCTGGCCTCCACTTCAACTCCTCCTCCTCCTCCTATCCAAGAAGCTCCTCCTCCTTTCGATTTCTCTCTTCCTCTTCCTCCTGCTCCTATTCGAATACTAGCTATTTCAAGAAAACAGAGCATTAAATCAAAGTCTATGAATTCAAAGAATTCTTTTCTATTATCAATAAACTTATTTATTATTACTCACTTTCTTGACTAACATCTTCTCAAGCAAGTTTTAGGAAATTTACTCTTCAGATATTTAAATTCCAAGAAAAGCAGATATTATGTCAGACTCAATAAATGATAAACCACACCTCTACCAACGCTTTCTCTCACTACAACTAGTATATCCAAATAACATAAAGAATGTCCAGAGAAGCGTTCAGTGAGTAACGGAAAAACAGAATATCACCAACGGTCATTAAATTCACTCCAACTACAAATATCAAGTGCATTCAAAGCTAAGGGTTAAGATGCTGAACTACCAAACTGACGAATATTCATTTTTGAGCTCTAGCCTTCTTTCTGTATTAATACACTTCAGTGATCATATTAATTATTCTATGAGAGAGAGTCTTTATTAACTCAATACATCTAATTGAGAGATAACTTAAGGTTGTGGGACCTTAAGTGGGTATCTTTTTACGTTGTGTAAGGGGGAGCAAGTATCTAGAGTTAGGAAAAACTCACTGTGTACTGAGGTGCCAAGAACCCATTGAATCTTAGAAGATATAGTAAAAGCTCAGATTCTATCTGAGGACTGGATGTAGGTCATCGTGAATTAGACCGAACTAGTATAATTCCTGGTGTACACTTCAGTGAAATTTTTCTAACTCCTGAACTTCCTTTTTTATCAGGTTTAGTTTCAATATTATTTTTCAAAAATTTGTTATCACCCAATTCACCCCCTTTAGAAAACAGTTATAAATCCCAGCTTCAACTCAGGGTTCAAACCCGTAATTGAATGGGTTTTTTTGATGAATTTATAACTCTCTAAAATGGTTTCATAAAGTTTCGTAATTCCATCATAACTCATCAGTTCTTAATTCTTTTATCATAACAGTGTACATACTAGTTTACCATGTGATTATAAGGCTATTTCTGCTACTGCTACTATTAATACTATAGTTATATTCTCAAGTCATAAACAACATACACAAAATACAAAAAAAGATAACCAACAGGACTTTCAATCTTGACCAGAATCCTATACTCATCTATGACTATCTTCTTGTCCCTCAAGCTGCTTGCCCTTGTTGTGGATTTGTTATTGGAAACGGTTAGATTCAAAAGAATCTCAATAGTAACAGGCATTCAATCATATATATGTCAACTCTTATCTTATTTTCACCTATTTCAGAGTATTTGTGGAAAATGATACGCAGTTCGATGGGTAACACAGGAATAGTATAAATATACTGATATTACGTGCATGATTACGAAAATTCCCCATAGGAGTTCGTACTTGATAATTATAATTAATATAGCCTTGCAGCGCTACGTGGGTGTCTAAACTTGTCCTAGGGAAAATGGAGACATCTTCCAGTCTTTGTTATACCATAGCATTCCCCTCATACGGTTCTTTTCGCTACTCTTAGCATAGCTTCTGTTTTCACCTGTCTAAATTGTTGGTAGGGGAGGGTGAGATTTGAGAGAATCTTAATAGGAAAACAATACCAATATGCATGCAAGATAAGTTCTTAATGCATGACATGCTTGCATTACATAACTCATGTTCACATAATGACATATCTGCATGCTCAATGTTTCAAACAACATACATATGGCCATAGCATAAACAGAAATAGAGCTTCAATTATTCATATACATTTTACATAATCAACATAAGTAATAACATGTATCAATACACCAGCACAAATATCAAACACATGCAGGAGAGGTAAGTTCCCTACCTTAATCGCCCTTCCCTAATCCTTGAATAACGTGCCTCAATTTGCTTACCAATTATAATGCCCCAAATTTTGATTAAGGGCTAATGATGATTATTAAGAATAATTTATGTATTTAAAGTTGAATTATTATGTGTTTTGTGGCAATTTCGGTAAATGTGCTATAATCAGGGGAACATTTGAGAGAATGGAAAATTGTTGGTTAATTAGTTAGTGATTAATGAAGAAATTAATTACTAACTAAGAAGAAATAAGTTGTGTGACCAAATGGCTAATGGAGTGGTTAGAGTAACTAATTAGTTACTTACTTTATGAGAGCTAATGAAATTCTGACAAGTGGCAAGTTGATTGGATGAGAGAGGGTGTAAGAAAGTCAATTGCAATAAAATAATTAGTTTCTCTCTCTCTCTCTCTCTCTCTCTCTCTCTCCCTCCTATTTGACTGACAAGCATGGGCTAAGAGGGAGTGTGATCATTTTATCTTTAACATCCCTTCTCTCTCTCATTTTCGTGCCACCAATGCTGAAAGAAAGAAATTCTTAGTAAAAGGTAAGTCATTTAACCCTCTTAACGACCTCTAATGGAAAAACTCCCTTCTACAATCTTGTTCCTTGTATTGAGAGCTTCAATTTCATGGTTTTCAATTTTCAATTTGGTGTTGTTTGAGCTCTCAAGGAATTTTGGAGTTTGGAGAACTAAGGAACTCCTTTGAAAAAGTTGTAGAGGTGAGTAAGGCAAACCTTTCTATATAGGTTTTGTAGCCATTAATTGAGTTTGGAATTTCTCGAAATATTGGCATTAATTTCAAAATTTGGGTCATTGGTAGTTTGGCATGTTGTGGTCATGGAAATGGTGCTTGTTGATGTGTTTTGGATAGATAGAATTGGTTTGAGGTTAAAATGTTAAGTTTGGCATATTTTGAAATTTTGGGTTGATTGTATCCTAAAACCAAAGCATGATAATGAAATAGAAATTTGGTAGTTTTAATGGTTCCATTGGATTCCTTGTGCAATTTTATATGCGAGTAGCTTTGGTTTAGTAATTGGGATCATTGGAATCACTTAGGCAATATGTGATAAGTGATGTGAAACTCTACTGCGTTTTTAGCTTTGATAAGCTTCACTCAAGTGCTCCAGGGTGTCTCTCGAGTGTAGCCTTGTATCTTCATTTTTCCTTAAGCTTTTCACCTGCACTTCTATGTTAAAAAGGTAAAAGTGTTGCCTCATTTACAAGTGTTGTGGGTTCTCACTCAAGTGAACCTCGTCTTACTTGAGTGAAGGTGTATTTGACACTATGAGCTCGCGTCTCGGGTTGTTACTCGTCGCCAAGTTTCAAGAGTGTGACTTAATACTCACGGGTGTTAAGCCATCACTCGAGTGCAAAGAGCCCTACTCAAGCAATGTTCCCTCTAAAAGTTGCTTATGTTCTCAGGTGAGCACTTCCTAACCCTCACTTTGTGGAACTCGGGTAAGCATTAGGCTACCACTCGAGTGATTTGGTTTATGCTTGAATGCAACAAGGAATTCTGGTTTTTGTCATTTCTTTCTCCTTTCGGTTGAGCACTTTTTGCACCACACTTCCTAAAACTAGAGTGAGCATTTGGCTATCACTCAAGTGTTGCTTCCAGGACTCAAGTGCAAATCCATCATTACTCGAGTAAGGTCTTCTTCACTCAAGTGCAATAGTGGAAAACCAGTTCTTGTGCTTTTAAAAGGGGATCTTTGGGATACCTCTTCCAACCCTTTAGGGCTCTTGTTAGAGGTATTTGTAGCTTCCTAAAGAATATAAATGATAACCAATTTAAGTGATATGAAGTCATTTGAGTATTGGAATAAGAGTATAACACTTCATCCCTAATTATGAATTATAAGATTTGACATTTGCTCTATTTGGGAGAGACTAGTGTGAAAACACACACGGAAGGACCAAGGTAGTGACTTTTCTCTCATGTTGTGTATGAGGCTTGGTATGCATGACTTATCATTATTGTGTTGTGAAAAATCTTTGGCATGAGGCCATTGCGAACTCGTGAATGTGTTATCGGCTATAGGGCATTACAGCGTGAGCAGTTCAGCATGAGCAGTTGTAGGGGTGATAGTTATCACACCTACCCCTACTGTTGCATCTGCCGTTGTAATTGCCGAGGCTGCATTGTTGAATTGTGAATTCCTGTTTAATTATCAGGCCAGTGTAGCTGTGTGTATATGAAATATTTTATATAGATCCTAGCTGTGGTGATATATGTGATATGAACATGTGGTTGTGCAATACAGCGTGAGCAAATGTAAGGGTGACGCACGTTAGACCTGCCCTTGCCGCTGTAACTATCGTTGTAGTTGCTGTGTAGGTGTGTGATGATTTGCTTTCATGCTTTGTGTTTGTGCATACTATGAGTGATTTGATACTACAGCGATTCCTTAGAATCTCACTCTCACAAAACAAATTTTAGATAGGGCTGGAGGTTCAAAAGAGAAGCAGGTGATGAAAGGCAGATAGAGCTCCGGGATAGGAGCTTTATTTTGGATATTAGTTATCATAGTTTTATGTATTTTGGATATCTGATGGGAAGCAATTGTATATTTTGAAATTGTGGTCTAGTTTTGTATAATTCCCTAGTTAAGGAAATTAGATTATGGGCATGTATGCCTTGTAAAACCTTTATTCATTAATGGGACCCGAGTGTGTCAGGAATTTGCATTGTACTCTGATATTTATGAATGAAATCGTATTGTACAGGCCATTTGTGTAATTAAAATATTAATGAGACCATTGTTGAACAGGTTTAGAAATTTTTGTTAAAACCCTGATTTTGGGAAATTTACTTTTATTAAGTCTCAAATCATCTTACGGTCTCTAATTCCACATAATCACATATTTACGAACTTAATCTCGGCCTTGGATGAGAAGGGGGTTACACCAATCCCTCGGGTTCTCTACTTGGTCTTAAAATATCAAATGTATAGTTTAGACACTTCCATAGTGTTTCTGGGGGTTATATGAGTTTATATTGAAAAATGACCAAAATGCCCTCCGGAACCCAACCTGGCCCCACCGTACCCAGTCCGACCATACTTTTCCCGAAATTTTGACTAGGGCTATCCTGACATATTTTCACCCAAGGAATCCATTTTTTATCTCCGTTTTCTCAAATTCCAGCCCCAATTATGAATTTTCCCCTGGCAGCCCCTATGTGAGGAATTTAAGGCTATTTTTGTCTTTTCACTTTCTAGGGCTTTTCTCACTTTGTACCCAACATGAACCCTACACAATTTTCTAAACATAATGAAATCATCAAAAATACCAAAATCCAGTCCAAACACAACCCAAAAAAGATCTGGACGAAATTCTATAAAAATTGGAGAAAATGAAGTTTTATGATCTAAATCCATAAAACACATTCTTATCACATTTAATCACTTGTTTAACTACTTAATCACATTCTAAACATGATTAGACTAAATTTGGACAGCACTTCCCCTTAGGGTTGGTCATTCCCAAAATTACAAAATCATGAAAACAAGCCAAACAATCTAACCAAACACCAACAAGTTATATTCATCAAGAGATGACAAATTCTCAAGCTTACCTTGATTTCTCTTAACTTTCTCTCTCTAGAACTATCCCACTTCCTCTTTCTTCCTCTTGACTTTGAGCTTGCTAAACATGTATTTCAAGAAGGCATAGAGGTTAGGGAGGGTTTGCCATGAAATTGGAAGCATAAAATCTTGAATTTCCTACCCAAATTACCTTAATTTTTGCTCTTGATCCCTTTTGCTTCTCTCTTGCTCTCTAGGTTCTTAAAGCTCTCTCTCTCTCTCTCTCTCTTTTTCTTTTGAGTCATGCATGAAAATGAAATGGGGAAAGAGATGATGAAGACTTTTAATTAAATATTCCATTTCTCTCTCTTTATTTGGTGGAGAATGACGAGAAAGGGGAAGGGAAATGATGAAGCATGGCTTCATAAAAATATCCCACCTTTTCCTCTTAATTAATAAATGTGCATATTGGATTTATGACAGCACTTGTACTTTGGCTCTATCTCCTTCTAATTATGACATAATTCTTCCTTTACATTCCAACTAAATTTCCTTCCCTCTTTCCTTGGCCCAAAAACGTCCAAAGGTCCTTCATAATCCCATTTGAGCTTCATCCAATTTGTCTAACCGAATGCACAAGTTTATATTATTTTAATCTTAATTAAACATGTGTCAACCCTTTCACTCAAGCTTGTACATCCTTACACTCAAGCCAATCCAACCTTACACTCAAGGTAGTTACCATTTCATCATTATTGGTCTACGAAGCAATATTCAATTGCAATTAGACATGTGCTCATCTAAATCAATTATAATTTAATCCCTTCATCATAGGATAATGACACTTGGCATCCTTGATTCCATTAATCAATTTCTAACACATTTTATTTTCAATTTTTGGAATAATGCCAATTCTGACAGATTTTCTGCCCTAACTTTGAAAAATCATAACTAAATTTGTAGACATCGTTTTGGAATGATTCTAAAGGCTATGGAACCCTTATTGAGTTTATTTTCAAGGAAAAATATGGACTTTAGCCAGTTGGAAGTATATCATTCCCAAACTTCATTTCTTTGATGGCTGCTCCAAAGACTTTCCAGATTTTCTGGGCTAACTTCAAAAATTCATAACTCTCAATCCACTAGTCAAAATGGCTTCCAATACCTATCAAATTAAAGCCCTGGATGTCTACTTTTACTGTGTAAAATATCATAATTTTTGGACATCATTTAGTCATCCAAAATCCCAAGACAATCTCACTGCCTTGCAGGAAATTTCAATAGAAGCATAATCACATTCTCCAAAATTCACTACTTCACTTTCTTTAATACCCCAAAGATATAAGAAATATTAGGGAATAAATTTGAGGCTTTTGCTAAACCGGGGCTTGGCAGTCCACTTATTTCAGACTTATTCACTAGCTTCCAATCCCAAATTTGGGGTATTACATTTCACATATATACAAGAACACAGAGCATACCCCATAGTCATCATATAACATGGAAATAGCAATCAGCATTCAAAACACATCATGAGGCATATCACATTACCATAGCGCTAGGTATATAAATCACTTAGCCCTAAGTGTTCACTCGCACAACAAGTCATATGATTCCACTTGAGCATAACAGTAACTTTCATGGCCTAGGCATCCACCAGTTTTACAGCCCTCAGGTGACCACCTCATAAACTGTGAATGCTTCCAAAACTCATGATGATACCACAAACATGCAACGTATCTCATAACATATGAAAGAAAGAGTTACTACCTGGTCACTTTCCCTGAAGACTTTCCAACTGTTTCTCTAAGCTTGGTCAGGTCTTAGATCCTGGATAGCTATCAGGTCCTATAACCAGAATTTACGGATGACATGTTATTACTTAGTTCAAATCTGTCATAAATTATTCTCTTGTGTTGGTTATTATTAGGGTCATCATGGTCATTTACCAAGCAAACCAATGAGTTAAAGTGATCAAATTATCCTAAGGGACTAATTCCTATCCTTAGAGTTCATACAAATTACAATGTGTCATTACATTTTGCAATTTACACACATTGACCAAAATTGGCAGAATTTGTCAACTAACCCTAAAGATTCACATCTCTTTGCACAATTGTCCAATTGTAGTGGTTCAAAACCCTTATCAAGTCTAGTTTCAGGAAAAAATATTGCCCTTAGCTAATTAGATGCACAAAAATCCAGAATTGCCTTTTATTGGATACTATCTAGAAACATGCCAGTTTTCATATGATCAACTTCAAAAATTCATAACTCCTAGTGTATAGCTCCAAATGACCTATATGATCTATCAAATTAAAGCTTATTAAGTATACTTTCATTCTAAAAAACATCATAGGCATTGGATAACATTTGTTCATTGAAAACCTCACTATAACCAAGCTGCCTCCTAGAAAATGAAATATGGCAGCACTACGTTCAATTCCAATTTTTAGATTTCAAATCCATTCTTTCTAAAATTATGCCAACAACCTATTCCTACACAATTTTTCCCAAGGAATGCATTGGAGATATCAAAAATAAAAAAATCATGCTCCTTCTTCATGCCCTATTCAGACCATAAAATTAGAGTTCTACTCAACAATTCAACAATTCACAGTTTAACCACTAAACTAGTCTCATATGCTTCCCAAACATCATATGACCACATGTATATGAACAAAGCATGATGAAACCCTAAAAACCATTAAACAACTGAAATTAGTGCAGCTAAAACAACCCACTAAAATTTAACCAACCAAGATGACATATATATCAAAATGTTGCTCTTACTCACCTCTAGCTTCTTCTTGAGCTCTTTTCACGATTCTCAAACTTTGTCTCATGCTAGAAGACTCAAAACACCTCCCCTTGAAATTCTAAAACCATAGAAATGAAGTTCTCATCAAGGGAAACAATGTTTATGAAGAGTATTTGAGCCATAGAAGAGATTAGGAAGAAGAAAATCAAGCTAGAAGATCTTACCTCTTCTTTGTTCTTCCATTTTCTCTTTTCTCTTTCCTTTTTCTTTTTCCTTGCTTTTTCTCTTCTTATTTTTGAAGCTTGGATGACTTTTATGAATGTGAGAGAGAGAGAGAGAGTATTAGTTTTAATATCCATTTCCTTGCTTCTTGAATTCTTGGTCGAAATTGCATCCAAGAAAGTAAGAGAAAGTGATGTGTCAAAAGGTGGTGGTGTCTTGAAAAAGCAATTGAGTTAATTAACCAAAGATAGTTTGGTTGAATTGAATTTCACTCCTTCACTCTTTCTTCCTTTTTGACCGTCTAAAATCTGCCAAAAGTGAGGAAGTATATTGGTTAAGCTCTCTCTTCTTTTTTTTATGCCTGGCCACAATTATTGACCAAAAGGTGAGGTTATGTTGACCAATCTCTTCTTTCTTTCCTCATGCTTTTTGGTCAACTTTTCTTGATAAAAAGGCAAGGAATGGTTTGGATTCAATTCTCTCTCTTTCTTTTCTTGATTTTGGACATCCTTGCTTGTTCTAAAAGGTGAAGAAATCAATTGATTAAATGTTCACTTTCTCTCTTGACTTCTTGACCAATTTCCTAAGCATGGAAGGTGAGATTTTGTTGACTTTCTCCTCTTCCTCTTCTTTCTTTGCCTTGGACGAATTTAACCATGTATGAGGGAGAGTTAATTTGCTTTTTCAACCTCATGATTATTCTTCCTTTTAAATATCAAATCTTGACCCTTCATTTTGTCTTCCAATTTTAACCTCAAGATCAAGTGGCAATTGTTTGTTTTGCTCTTGATTATGGCAATATTATTTCTTATGCCAATGTTTTCTTTATTTCTCTTTCTTACCTCTTTCTAGACACCATTTCCCTTTTCCTTTGGATCCAAATTAGGTTCTATGTCATTCTGACACATCCTAAAGGAATCGGGTATTTTCTTTTGACTAATTCACACTGAAGTTCTTATTCTATTCCGAGTGCGATTTCAATAAGCCATTCTGCTTCTTATGTTTTCCTATGACACTTGCTAAATCGAAATTTAGTAGTCCACTTGATTCAGGCTAACTGTCAAGTCTCTAATCCTAAAATTTGGGATATTAAAAATATTCTATTATATATATAGAGGAGGTCAATTAGCTCAAAAACTCTCACTTGAATAGTCTTATATCCATTCATCACGTTATTAAATTAAAACTGTCATTTATCATAAAAGTTCACGGTTCTTACATACAAACCGTTATGTATGTTACTGAATAAATAACAATTGTAAAATGAGACTTTTATGTATCATGCAAGTATTACCATATATTATGACGGTTGTTTATGTGTGCCCATTAATTATTATCATAGCAATGGGCAGATCATGGCCTTAACAAACCTCAATACATGACGGGTGTTATATTATAACCATTATAATATGTATGGAATAAATAACAGTTTGGAATGGTAATGTATCTGCATCGAGCTTGTATAGCGCCCACATATATGATGGATCGAAATCGTTGTGTATCACAGTTAATATCATGTATCGCGATTTCTTTAGTAGTAATAAGTGTAAAATTTCAGGGAAGCTTATTGTAAAGTTTCAAAGTTACATAGGTTATTTACACATATAGCATAGAGTTCATGGGTGATTGTATAATTTAGCCTAAAAATTAATTAAATAATTCTTAAATTCTCAAATTACTTCTACCTAACTTTCTCTCATCTATGTACATTTGGCTTCGCTCCCAGAATTGTAAAGATTATAAAGAGTAGGTTATACGTTACAAATAATTAATTTGATTTTTTATAAACATTATATATTATAAATAATTTTTATTGAATTTGTGGTTATATTTTAGGGTTAAGTTGCAAAAATACCCATCAACATTCATCAAAAGTGCGAACAAGACTATAAACTTGGAAGCAAAAGTGTTCACAAGCATTCAAAATCAGAGCAAAAATGATATGTCAATTAAAAGAACTAACTCCAATACTTTTTGTTGTGGGGCCCGTGTTATTTTTCTAAAGTTCCAAAATGCCCCCAACTCAAAATGATCAGGGTAAAAAAATATGTATAAACTTTTACCCATATTCTTTTCAAGGATGAAAAAATAACCACGAACATTCAAAATAAACAGAGAAGTACCAAAATACCCCTAACTTATAAAATAA
This sequence comes from Inga laurina, assembly GCA_963855925.1. NCBI lineage: Eukaryota > Viridiplantae > Streptophyta > Magnoliopsida > Fabales > Fabaceae > Inga > Inga laurina. The sequence goes on along the minus strand of OY979709.1, from coordinate 34,919,591 downwards.
AAATTTATCTATTTGACTATTCAAATTTTATGCTATGGTTATCGACATTGCAACCCCCGTCCTCATTAAGGCCGTGATTAGTGTTTAAAATACTTTTTAAAATTGAATAAGAGATCTGGAATAATTAAAAATTTTTTTTAAAAACATCTTTACAAATAGATCTCCATTCATTCATTCATTCATAAAATCAATAGGCCTGTTCAGTTTGTCACATGTATAATATCAAAGTAAGCACAATTCCCGGCGTTCACCCGGGATAATAACATTAATCCAAAATATTATACAATGCATCATTGCCTATCTCAGTATCCATACCGAGTATTACACAAAACTATAATTCTATGATCTATTCAATATGTACATTTATCCAAAATGATAACTAGTTCAGTGTAAAACCGAAATATCTAACTAAGACTACCGCCAGCAGTCCTAATCGTCCTTGCTCACTTGCTTGTTCTCGATCCACTTGCCCTATCTAAAAATGTTATTTAGAAAGAATGAGATTCTAAAGAATCCCAGTAGCAACAGTTTACAAATATGATGCATATAAATAAAGCAAGTAAACATATATCACAATGCAGTAATCAATATTCGAGGCCAGGCACACTGCCACGTCCCCTTTACTGTATACAAGGTCGGGCTTTCGTCATGTCCCCTCACTGTATCTGTAATCAAGGCCGGGCTTTCGCCACATCCTATCAACTATATCTATATTCGAGATCGGGCTTACACCACGTTCCCTTTAATGTATCTGTATTCAAGGTCAGGCTTTCGCCACGTCCCCTCACTGTATTCAATGACTAATGCATACAAGCAATGCAATATACATGATATAAGATAAAGTGTCACTACCTTGGTCTTTTCGTTCTTGAGCAGGCACAGACCTTCTACGCTCCGGGCAAATATCAAATCCTAAAGTCATAATTAAGGACGATACCTCACTACTTATTCCAATACTCAATAACTTTACAATACTTAAATTGGTTATCATTACTGTCTCTTAAATACCCATAAAAACCTCTAACCAAAGCCCTAAAGGGTTGGAAGAACTACCCCAAGGATCCCCTTTTGGAAGCACTAATACTGATGCTTTTTACTATTTCACTCGAGTGAAGACAACCTCACTCGAGTGATGGTACGATCTGCACTCAGGCATTAAAGAGTGAAGGTTAGCGAGTGAGCACTGATGAACCCATGTCGTGTGAGTTCACAAAATAAAACTAGGTTTGAAAATGTAGCGTAGTAGCTCAACCTAGGTCGTTCTTATGAGGAGATTAATTTCCAAGTTCCTAAGTAGTAAAGTGATAAAAAAAACCTTAAAGTTGTGAGAAATCATTTTTGAGAAATTGCATTTGTAAACTAATGAAGTAAACTAAGCTAAAGCAATATTTTTGTATTTTTCGGTTTTCAAAACAAAGAAGCAAAAGGAATTGAAATTAACACTAACAACAAGATAAATTCAATTAACTAATATAATGACAAAATGAGATTCCCTTGAGTTGAGGTTTTAGTCTTCTTTGCTTGCTAATGATTTGAATTCCATAATGAGCCAAAAGGATGGAACTAAGCTACCACTAGCTCCATACTTGCAATAATCATTTAATTCATTCAACCGAAGCAATTAAATGAATACCACCTAATAATTCAGACTCAAGGAGATGAATAATCAACTTCCAATTCTAAATTGTAATTACCATTACAACAATTCAAAATATTCAGTTTAATCATTTAAATCCACTTAACCAAGTTGGAATAAACAATTCAACTTACTCCTAATATGAATCATACAAAGCTTAATTAAACAACTCCTAGCTCAACCACCAAGTTTATTCACTTGGCATAGAACAATCTAGATCACAATTACATACTTAACCAAGCTACATAATCATGAACTAAAAAGAGAGCTTAAAGGAATTCCATTAAAGTTTAGAAGCTCAAACCATTACCCAACTCAAGGAAATCACCAAAGCTTAGCTACTCATGGAAGAGGAAGAAGAGGAAGCTTGATAAATGAAGAGGAGAATAACCATTGAATTGCTGCAATTTGCTCGTTCTCAATGGCCACCAAAAAGCTTCTCATATGCTCCCATAAAATAGTTCAGCTCCTTCTTTAATCAATTCCATTTGGTCAAAAATTTCGGCTGCCTCCTTACTCAATCTCGTGCTGCCCTTTTCACACTTGGTCTTCGTTCCCCTCACACGCACAGCCGCTACATCTTTTATTTCCTTTCCATTTCGATCTGCTCCCTCTCACGTGGTCCCCTCCTTTTCTTTCACACACGGTCTTTTGTCTCCTTCTTCACTTAACCCTTTCGGTCCCCTTTCACACTCCAGCCCAATCGGTCTAACAATCCACCAACACATCAACCTCTTTCTTTTTGTATTAATCTCATTCGGTCCAACACTTTTGGTCAATTCCTCTCTTTATTCTTCAATTCCCATTTTCGTTCCAAAGGCTTCAAGTTAGTCAATAATTTCAGATGGCTCTCTTTTGTTAGCCCAATTCATTTCAATTCGGTCCAGCCATCATCTTCTTTTCCAATTGATCAATTTCGGTACGAAATTCTCAATACTTGTGGTCCAATTACTCTTTCATTTCAGCAGCCACTTGCCTTCTCATTGCATGTGATTCCCCCTCCTTCTAATTTCTTCAATTGTCTTTAGGTTAAAATGAGTTGTGCCTTGTTATCACCTACAAAATTAGATTCATAAAGGTAATATGTTTTGCTCACAATTAAAGAATAATGGGAATAACAAATATTAATTAAAAATATAACAATTTAAATAATATATTTCCCAAATTATCCTTTCATTAAAATCTCACCTTAACACTTGATTATGCCCAAAATATTCAATTAAGTCCCACAAAAGCCTAAGATTACTTAATAAAAATATATAAATATTGAGCTCTATCAAGCAGCCGAGAGCACAAGAACTTTTTCAAAGATAGGGACACTCGAGTGCATAAGACCTCACTCGAGTGATAGCCAAATGCTTTACTCAAGCACTAGAGAGTGAAGTCTACGAAGTGAGAACCCGAGAGCAAATGGAAATTTCAAAGAAGAGAAGCACTCGAGTACTGTCCTTTGCACTCGAGTGATACTGAATGCTTGCGAGTGTTAAGACATACTCTTGCACTTTACTCACGAATGACAACCCGAAAGGCAGATTTAAGGTGTAAAATACACCCTCACTCGAGTGAGAAAATGCTCACTCGAGTGATGATTAACTTCACTCACAAGTGAGGCAACACTCTTGCTCTTTTTACCGAAGTGCAATACAGAAACTGAAGGGAAAACGAAGAATTTCACTGACTCACTCGAGTGGAACCCAACCTCACCCGAGTGATAATCATCCTCCACTCGAGTAAGCCCCAGATCACTCGAGTGACCATATCAAAACCCAGAAAACGTAGAAACAATGACAGTTTTCCAGAATTTTTACCAAAACTACCAATGGACCCAAAACTCCAACCAAAGATACTCCTACATAAAAACACCCAAGGAATCCAATGGAAGTGTCAAAACTATCAAAATCCTACTCCATTATCATGCTTTGGTCTTGGGTAAGATTCAACACTAAATTTCCAAAATCACTAAACTAAATCATTCAATCTCCAATCAATCCTATCTATTCATATACATTCCAAATATGCCATTTCCATACCAATAACATACCAAATGCCCAATATCATCATTTTTCAAAAATGGCTAAAAATTCCCAAAAATTCAAAGTTAATCAATTTAGTATAAAACTTAAATAGATAGGTTTCTTTAACTCACCTCAACAATTTTCTCAAAGGGAATTTTTGATTCTCCAATTTCACAATCTCTTGGAATCACAAACCAATATCAATGGACACACTACAACCATCAAAATGAAGCTCTCAACTTAAGGAATAACTTTAATCAATGGAATTTGAGCAATATAGATCATTTTCCCTTACCTTTTCAAACTTTTCTTCCTTCCCTTTTGGTCTTCAATGGCTTACGAGAGAGAAGAGATAAAACTAGAGAGATGAGAGGGAAGAGTGAGGAAGAAGATGAGCAATGATCACACTCCTCTCCCCCATAACCATTTAGCGCACAAAGAGGGGAGAGAGGAGAGAGAAATGCTTAAAAAATATCTTTGACTTTTCTATGCCCTCTCTCATTCTATGAGCTTGCCAAGTGTCCTTCTCTTATTGGTCCTCACACACTAAGCCACCAATTAGCTTATCTAATCCCTCCATTAGCCATTTAATCACACTTCTCATTTTTCTCTTAGTTAGTAATTAATTTCCCCATTAGCTACTAACTTATGGCCAATATCTCCATTCTATCAATTTTCTATCAATTATGATATATTAATTAATATTTTCACAAAACATATAATAATCCACTCTAATTCATAATTACATTCTCAATAATCACATTAGCCCATAATCAAAATTTGGGGTATTACAATTCTCCCCCCGTTTAATAAATTTCACCCTTGAAATTGATTACACATCATTAGGCATAAACTTAGGAAATCTCTTCCTCATATCAGCTTCTGCTTCCTAAGTCATTTCTCTTGGTGACATTCCCTTCCAGACCACCTTCACAAATGGTAAGCTTTGATGTCTGAGACGTCACTCTTCTCGATCGATGATTTTCTCTGGCTCAACCGCATAAGTGAAGTTATCTTGTAATTCAATCTCTTCATACTCAATGATATTCTCAGGGTCTGGTTGGTACTTCTTAAGCTGCGAGACATGAAGCATATCATGCAATCTACTCAAATTCAGGGGCAGGGCTATCCGGCATGCTAGAAGTCCAATTTGTGCCAGAATCTCAAATGGCCAATGTACCTCAGGCTTAATTTCCTTTGCTTGATCACCCTTTTGATGCCTGTGATCGGAGATACTCTGAGGAATACATGATCCCCCACTTCAAACTCTAAAGGCCTTCACCTTTTATCAGCATAGCTCTTCTGTCGACTCTATGCTGTAAGGAGCCTCTTTCTGATAATTCTAATCTTTTATGAAGTTTGATCAATGAGGTCTGGGCCATACAACTTCCTCTCAGACAATTCTATCCAGCACAATGGTGATTGACACTTCCTTCCATACAATGCCTCATACGGAGCCATCTGAATACTCATAAGATAACTGTTGTTATAAGAAAACTCGGCTAGTGGAAGGTCATAATCCTATTTTTCTTTAAAGTCCAGGACACACGCTCTCAACATATCTTCTAGTGTTTGGATGGTCCTTTCTGACTGTCAGTCTATCTGAGAATGGTAGGTCGTACTAAACCTCAACTGTGTACCCATAGCTTCATGTAGAGCTCTCCAAAATCTCGAAGTAAAACGAGGATCTCTATCAGAGATAATATTCTTCAATGTACCATGGAGTCTCACTATCTCTTTGATGTAGATTTTCGCCAGCTTATCCAGAGAATAGCTTGCATTAAGTACGAAGTGCGCTGACTTCGTGAGTCAATCAACAATCACCCAGATCGCATTATAGTTGTTGATCCAGGGCAGACCCACCACTAGATCCATAGTCTCACTCTCCCACTTCCATTCGGGAATTTCTGGACTCTGAAGCAATCTTGGCTGTCTCTAATGTTCAATCATCACCTTTTGACAGGCAAGACACTGCGCCACATACTTTGTCACATCACTCTTCAAACCTGGCCACCAATACATAGCTTTCAAGTTGTGGTACATCTTGGTCATACCGAGGTGAAGGGTATACTGACTCTTATGAGCCTCATCAAGAATTCTCTATCTCAAGTCAGCCTTCAATGGAACATAGATCCTTTTCTGATAACAAACCAATCCACTAGGCGACAAATCATAATCCTGAGTCCCTCCTTGCTCAATCATAGCTAGGATGAACTGGGCTCTCTCATTATGCTTTTGAGCCTTTTCAATTTCCATCCTCAGGTCATTTTCCCCTTAGACAACTCCATAACTGGAACACAGGATATTATTCGAGATATTGAAATCCCGAAAAACCTCTATCAAATTTCTTTCCTAGATCATCATTGTTGCTACTAGCACTGTCTTCCGACTCAGAGCATCTGCGACGACATTAGCTTTACTCGGATGATATTTAATCTCTAGGTTATAGTCTTTTAGCAACTCCATCTACTACCGCTATCTCATATTCAGTTCCTTCTGATCATACAGACATTGAAGACTCTTGTGGTCGCAGTATGATTCCACTATCATGCCATACAAATAATGAAGCCAAATCTTTAATGTAAACACTATCGCCACAAACTCCAGATCATGGGTGAGATAATTCATTTCATGCGGTTTGATCTATCGAGAGGCATAGGCCACCACATGTCCTGACTACATTAGGATATACCCTAAACCCTGCTTACTTGCATCATTGTACACGACGTAATTCTCACAAGGATAAGGTATAATCAATATTGGTGCCGTAGTCAATCTCTCCTTCAGCTCCGTGAAACTCTGTTCACATTTGTCATCCCGCAACAACGGCTGATCTTTTCTCATGAGCTTGGTCATTGGCAATGCAATACGTGAGAAGTTTGGAATGAACCTCCGATAATAACCAACAAGAAATAGAAAACTGCGGATCTCAGAAATAGTTTCTGGCCTCTTCCAGTCAAGTACTGCTTCCACCTTTTTGGGATCCACTAAGACCCCTTAACGTGAGATAACATGGCCAAGGAATTTCACCTCTGTAAGCCAGAACTCACATTTACTCAGCTTGGCATAGAGTTGCTTTTCTCTCAATATTCTTAATACAATCTTTAAATGCCGTTCAAGCTCTTTATTGCTCTTGGAGTAAATCAGTATGTCGTCAATGAACACTACCACAAACTGATCAAGATACGGTTGGAAGATACGATTCATATAATCCATGAATACTGCCGGTGCATTCGTTAAACCAAAGGGCATTACAAGTAATTCATAGTGCCCATATCTCGTTCTGAAAGCAGTCTTCGGAATATTTGCTACCTTCACACTCAATTGATGATACCCCGACCTTAGATCAATCTTGGAAAACACACATGAACCAGACAATTGATCTAATAGGTCATCTATTCTTGGGAGAAGGTGTTTATTCTTAACAGTTACCTTGTTAAGTTCTCTGTAATCAATACACAACTGCAAACTCCCATCCTTCTTTTTCACAAACAATACCAGAGTTCTCCATGGCGACACACTGGGTCAGATAAACCCTTTCTCAAGTAAGTTTTTAATTTGTTTCTTCAATTTCGCCATTTCATTAAGGGCCATCCTATATGGGGCTTTAAATATAGGCCTAGCTCTAGGCACTATTTCAATTGGAAATTTTACTTCCCTTTTCGAAGGTAATCCGTTAAGATCATCTAGAAACACCTGAGGGAATTCTCTCACAACGGGTATACTCTCTAGAGTTTCCTCTAACTCTCCCTGAATATAAAAGAATACCATATACCCTTGGCATCCCTTTTTTAGATATTCCTCAGCCTTAGCCATCGAGAGGAAATTCAGTCTACTGTTTACATTATCATTCCTCTGCGGAGCAGGATAAACTATTTTCCTATTCCCACAATCCAACATGACATTATTTGTTGTCAACCAATCCATACCCAAAATCACCTCTAGTTGATGAAGTGGTAGACAAATCAAGTCAATGGTAGACTCAAACCCTTCGACAGTTATAACACTATTCAGACAAACTTCCGCAGCCACAGTCTTAGTACCCATAGGTATTCACACAACAATATCAAATGGCAATCTATGAACATGTAATCCTAGGCACTTTACACAGTCATAGGCTATGAATGAATGACTAGCACCTGAATCAAACAAAGTTTGCAATATACTACCATTTAAAAGGATATTACCTTGGATCAGTTTGGGAGATTTCATTGCCTCTTCATGGGTTATAGCGAACACCTCCCTTGACTCTTGGGCCTTGACTCTGCCGGTCACCCTTTGCAATCTTTAGCAAGATGTCTGAGCTACTTGCAGATAAAGCATACCCATTGCCCCTCACTATTTCTACTAGCATGTGCTTTGTTACACTAGGGGCATACCCACTGTTGTAACTGTCCCTGATTCCTATGATCTCTAGCTTGGTACAGTTTCTTACCACCGCCCTTGGATGAGAACCCTTGGTTCTTACGTTTCTAGGATGAGCTCCCCTTACTAGTTTCACCACGACCACGACCCTTACTCGGGTTAATATCCCTCAAGTTGTTCTCAGTGATGCGACACTCTTCCACCACTTTGTTGAACTTATCAAACTGTCGGTTGGCCAACCTCTTCTTTAACTCTCATCTCAAGCCCTGGATTAACATGTCGGAACTCCATTCCTCGTCATCCATTCGCCTGAGGAAAGAGGAATACCGAGATAGACTAATGAACCGGGACAGGTAGTCATCAAATATCTCATTGTCCCCTTGCTTGATTGCCAGAAATTCTGACTCTTTCTCAATTCTCATGGACTTAGGGAATAACTTGTCATTAAATTCCCTTTAGAATACTTCCCAAGTCACTGGTACATTCCAGGCCTACATAGTCATGGCAATATTTCCCTACCATCTGTCTGCATCTCCTTCTAGCTTGTAGATAACTAGTTTTGCTTTCACCTCTGATGGGCACTCAAGCACCTCGAAGATCTTCTCTAATCTCATAATCCAATCCTCAGCCCCTTGAAGGTCGAACCTTTCTCGGAACACTGGAGGCATGTGCTTACAGAATTTAGAAACCCAAGAATGAAGGTCTCCATCCTTTCGAGCTGGCACCCCGTATGACCCTTGGTTATGCTCAGTATAGGGTGGAGACTCATGGGATCGGTTTGACCCCTCAGCCGTCTCTTCTGGTGGGGTCTCTTTTCGGGTCTCCTCATGAGTAGATTGGGCCCTTTCCTCATTCCTCATGGCCTTTTCTTCTATAAGCTCTTCTCTAAGCTCAGTAATCATATCTCTTTGTTCCCTTACTAGATTTATCAGCTCCCATATTGGGTCAGGTGCATTTTCATTGACCTCTTCTATTTCTGGGTCAGGTCTTCAAACTCTAGTGGGAACCATTGTTTCTCTTCAGTCTATAAATGGTTTACCCAGTCAGTAATCAATAAATGTATACACATATTCCTTAAACTCTTATATACTAATCAATAATAGGAATATTCAAGTGTATATGATCAACCAATATCAATCATCTAACACTCAAGCAATAAACTAGGGCAACTATCCTAGCAATTCCTATAAATTCCAGGAAAACTGCTCTGATACCACAAATATATACAAGCAATGCAATATACATGATATAGGATAAAGTGTCACTACCTTGGTCTTTCCGTTCTTGAGCAGGCACAGACCTTCTACGCTCCGGGAAAATATCAAATCCTAAAGTCATAATTAAGGACGATACCTCACCACTTATTCCAATACTCAATAACTTTACAATACTTAAATTGGTTATCATTACTGTCTCTTAAATACCCATAAAAACCTCTAACAAAAGCCTTAAAGGGTTGGAAGAACTACCCCAAGGATCCCCTTTTGGAAGCACTAACACTGATGCTTTTCACTGTTTCACTCGAGTGATGGGACACTGACACTCGAGTGAAGACGGCCTCACTCGAGTGATGGTACGGTCTGCACTCTAGCATTAGAGAGTGAAGGTTAGCGAGTAAGCACCCGAGAGCACAAGAACTTTTTCAAAGACAGGGACACTCGAGCACACAAGACCTTACTCAAGTGATAGCCAAATGCTTCACTCGAGTACTAGAGAGTGAAGTCTAGGAAGTGAGAACCCGAGAGCAAAAGGAAATTTCAAAGAAGAGAAGCTCTCAAGTACTGTCCTTTACACTCGAGTGATACTGTATGCTTGTGAGTGTTAAGACACACTGTTGCACTTTACTCACAAGTGACAACCCGAGAGGCAGGTTTAGGGTATCAAATACACCCTCACTAGAGTGAGAAAATGCTCACTCGAGTGATGATTAACTTCACTCACAAGTGAGGCAACACTCTTGCTCTTTTTACCGAAGTGCAATATAGAAACTGAAGGGAAAACGAAGAATTTCACTGACTCACTCGAGTGGAACCCAACCTCACCCGAGTGATATTCATCCTCCACTCGAGTGAGCCCCAGATCACTCGAGTGACCATATCAAAACCCAGAAAACGTAGAAACAACGACAGTTTTCCAGAATTTTTACCAAAACTACCAATGGACCCAAAACTCCAACCAAAGATACTCCTACATAAAAACACCCAAGGAATCCAATGGAAGTGTCAAAACTATCAAAATCCTACTCCATTATCATGCTTTGGTCTTGGGTAAGATTCAACACTAAATTTCCAAAATCACTAAACTAAATCATTCAATCTCCAATCAATCCTATCTATTCATATACATTCCAAATATGCCATTTCCATACCAATAACATACCAAATGCCCAATAATCATCATTTTTCAATAATAGCTAAAAATTCCCAAAAATTCAAAGTTAATCCATTTGGCATAAAACTTAAATAGATAGGTTTCTTTAACCCACCTCAACAATTTTCTCAAAGGGAATTTTTGATTCTCCAATTTCATAATCTCTTGGAATCACAAACCAATATCAATGGACATACTACAACCATCAAAATGAAGCTCTCAACTCAAGGGATAACTTTAATGAATGGAATTTGAGCAATATAGATAATTTTCCCTTACCTTTTCAAACTTTTCTTCCTTCCCTTTTGGTCTTCAATGGCTTACGAGAGAGAAGAGATAAAACTAGAGAGATGAGAGGGAAGAGTGAGGAAGAAGATGAGCAATGATCACACTTCTCTCCCCCATAACCATTTAGCGCACAAAGAGGGGAGAGAGGAGAGAGAAATGCTTAAAAAATATCTTTGACTTTTCTATGCCCTCTCTCATTCTATGAGCTTGCCAAGTGTCCTTCTCTTATTGGTCCTCACACACTAAGCCACCAATTAGCTTATCTAATCCCTCCATTAGCCATTTAATCACACTTCTCATTTTTCTCTTAGTTAGTAATTAATTTCCCTATTAACTACTAACTTATGGCCAATATTTCCATTCTATCAATTTTCTATCAATTATGATATATTAATTAATATTTTCACAAAACACATAATAATCCACTCTAATTCACAATTACATTCTCAATAATCACATTGGCCCTTAATCAAAATTTGGGGTGTTACAGACATAATGTAGAATTTTATGTTGGGATTGGTAGGCACAGCGAAAAATTAAAATTGAAAAGTTTTCCAATCCTTACTACAGATCTGTCAACAACGTTTATATCGAGTAGTAGAGAAGCGTACCTTTCTTATGTGTTTAATATTTCTTTTCGATCTCAAGGAGCAAACAACTCAGATAAACTCCCTCCACCAGCATCCACATGAATAGCATCCAACACGAACAGTGTGCTACCATCACCAACGTCTCTCTCTAGAGTTTTCTTTTCTCACGGCTCTCTATCCTGCTTTTTCATCACCCGTAGAAAACCCTAACTCACCCTTTTTAAATAACTGATCAGGGCTTTCTATTTTATGATGGATATTGGATTTTTAAAATTAATCTTAATTAATTTCGAGATCCATATCATATCAATTAACACTTAATTGTCATTTGATAAGCAAATTAAATAAATATGGTTTAATTAAATTTGTCCAACAATTTTAATTTAACCTATTTATTTAATATGAATAAAGAGCAAATAGAAATAGATTTAATTTATCTTTATGAATTAAATATGAGATATTATGTCTTTATCATGTTAGTTATTAAATTTAATTTATCAGATAAAACTAAATTTAAAACTAACACAATATAATAATATTATCATATATAATACACACACATACATATAAATATATATGTATTTTTATGTATTTCAAAAATACATATATGTATATATAATATTATTAATTCATTCAAGGATGAGGCATAGAGAATGTCATCCTCCTATTCCTGACCATTACTTTCTATCATAGTATGGCCATAAATTTCTCAGACTCACTCATCGAGGGGCCCGATAATATCTTTATACTAATGTGAGGAAAAATTCTATCTTGACCATTCTCATTCCTCTGCATGAAAAGTACCAAGCCCGAACATAGCCTTTATCATCATCCGATCAAAGGTAACTCTTGACTAGGTCAAAGCCGAGCGACTCTCATGTATAAATCCATGATGATCTTAGGCTAAAGGGCATAGTAACATGGTTATACATGAGACAAGCTTATGACTTGATCTATGCAGCTTTCTCATAGTAGGTCGGTCTAGCACCTGGTACTCTTACAAGTGCCTAGGACTTTGATTCGTATCTCTATACTGTTAGAACCCGTTGACACCCAAGAGGGGGTGAATTGGGTAAAAAAAAAATTTAGAACTTTGAAAATCTATTCGCATCTTAGTGAAAGTAATAAGTATGAAAGTAATGAATCATAAATCAGTAGTTAGATTAAATAATGTATGTTGGAAATATAAGAGCTTAGGGAAGAGAATATGCAAACTATGATTTATCTTGGTTCAATCCAATCTGTGATGACCTACGTCCAATCCCTAGGATCTTCTTGAGATTTTCAAATCCACTATCTTCTTGTTTAATCAGGGAACAAGAAAAGCCTCTATAAACCACAAGGTTATCCGGGCACTTGTGAAACCTTTTACAAATCTCTCACTGAAATACTCCCCCTTACGGCAAGCCTTACTAGCAAAGCAATCCTGAAGATATTTCTCTCCTGCTTACCCATACAAGTCTTACGAGCAGCAACGTTCTCCCCTACTTAACCCTTGTAAGTCTTACGAGCTGCAACATTGTCTACTACTTACACCTTGTAAGTCTTACGAGCAGAATGTCTTACTGGTAATTCTCTCTACAGCTTCTTCAGTAAGAAAATCAACCTTCTCAAGGTCCCTTTACCTTGAGATCAATTCAGAAATATAGTTGAAGGTGTTTACAGACTCTCTCAAAGAATGGATATAATGCCCACTAAAGTACAATACAAATAATCACTCTCACATATACATGATATAGAAAATAGATAAGAATAGAGAGTGGTTAGGTCAGAATGGGTGACTCATGATTTTCGCATGTTAGCGTTGTCACTTTTTTCACTGCTTCTTTGTTCATTGAATGCTATTATAGTTATAGTTGTGTTATAGAAGATAACTGTTGTAAGCATTCGTCCATTAAAGTCTTATTGCTTCATTTGATCGTTGAGCATGTTCGAAAAACTAGCTACTATGAAATGTCTGTTGCAAAGTAGAGCGTCCCATCGAGGAGCAGAATGTTTCATTATGTGTTGTACGTCACATTGTGGAGCGGCATTCTCATAGAAGAGTAGGATGTGAGCGTTTGAATATTCAACAGTCTTTCATGGTGTGTTAGTTGCTTGACGTGGTAGGTAGCCTTCATTCGGTATGTAATGATGATATTTACCGTAATTGACTTTCTTATTTGAGTTTGCAATCCGAACATTTAATATCCTATTTTGTACTTGAAATATATGTTAGTTAACATTCAGATATGATAACAAGTGAAAATGTAAAGAATAAACAACATTGACCATGTTTGGATTTGTTCACTACGACTCTGTAATGCATTATGCTTCTGTCACTGTCTTACTTGAGTGCATTGAAGCCTCACTCGAGTGCATGTTCATTTTGTACTATGGACTTGAGCCTCAGGATAACACTTACTCCATTTTCTCCACAAGTGTGATTGCTTACTTACAAGTGTGACCAACGTCATTCGAGTGCTAAGGTCCTCACTTGAGTGCATCAGTATGTTTCAGCTTTAGGCTTCACTTCTAGACAACACTTGCACTAAGTTTTACAAGAGTGCGATTTTTCACTTATGAGTATTGGGTACTTCACTCGAGTGTAGTAGTTCTCACTCGAGTGCGATTCAACTTTTCATGTTCTAGTAGACTCTCGGGAAAATACTTTATGTGTCTCACTTGCTTCACTCAAGTGCATTGCCATTCACTCGAGTGTAGTTGACATTCTTCTACTTCACAGCCACTTCTGGACAACACTTATATGATATTTTCCAAGAGTGTGTTTTTGGACTCGCGAGTGTTTAGGTGCCACGTCAAACTTGATCTATTCATTTGACTCTAAATATGGTAAGTAATGCATTACTAGAGAGTTCTTCTCATATATATATTCCAATGAAAAAAGAATCAGCTCCAAACTCATTGTATTCTGCAAGTTATGATCCAAGGAGTGTCTACCGCACAAGACAGTATAAGCGTCAAATTCCAGAAGGCATATCTCTCAGCATATAACTTCAAATTTGACAATTTACCTATCTATAGAAAAGTCTTTAAGTCTAGTTTCATATGACGCTAGTTTCAACTCAATCCAATATGTCATTTGTGATCTATGTCCAAAATACCGAACCTGTCTTGAAAAATGATGGTGATTTCAGTGTCATATCCCAAGATTCATATCTCTTACATCTGAGCTCCTTTGAATGTGTTCTTGGTGTGTTTTTTTCGTTTTGTAAGTTTAGTTTTATGTACACTAGTTTTAGTACAATCTAACGTGTGGTTTGAGAGATATGGCCAAAATACCATACCTCTATCAGGCAAAATGAAAGACAAATCTGAACAGAGTGCCCCTGACACTCGAGTATTCTTCCATTACTCAAGTGCTACAATGCTGCACCTCAAAAAAAATTTTTGCACTTGGTACAATACACTCAAGTACTATAGTTCCTCACTCGAGTATGTTACAGTTCACCCATATGCTGCAATGCCCGCGTGCTACAATACCTGCATGCTATAATGCCAAACATTGCCATTTGCTATAGTTCCAAATAGTGCCAATTGCTACAGTACCACCTCAAATTTCCCTTCTGAACATTAAAAGCTCCAAAATTGTTTTTAAGAATTTGAATCTTGATATTCCTATTAGTTCTTGAAAATTCTTCTTTCTTCAATATCTTTCTTCTTATTTTTCCTCTTGATGATCATTCTCTATTAAAAGGAAAATGACATCAACCCACCGTCGGGTTTATGACTTTCTTCAATCCCTTACTTCTTTATTTTCTTCTTGATAATCATTTTCTTTCTTCTTCTCCCTCTTATTCATTCTCATCAATTCAATCACTTCTTTGTTCATATTCCCAGATTTGATAATGTTGCCTTCTCATTCTTCCTCCATGATTCAACTTAATTAATCTGCATGATATTACACATTGAATGCAGTAATTAGTCAAATTATAAAATACATACATAAAAGTTTTACTCTTATCATTTCGCATCTATATTTGACATCTTCAAAACTAATCATATCTAACACATACCTCTTCAAAGTCATACTAGTCTTATTTCATCTTTGCTCCCGTATAGATGACCGACCATGGACATTTAGGACAATAATTATGATTTATCCAAGGATAATTATCACAGTGAACATGTAAATAATATGATAACAAAATGGAGAAGTTGATTGAATAATAATGTTCAAAGTATAAGGATTGGCCACTAGGGCACAATTTCCAATATCCTCCTACTTGCACTAGGAACAATCATCAATTTGCCTAATTCCCATTGTCCTAACATGACGCTCATGCTTTGCCAATACAAGCGGCTTGGTAAGAGGATCAGCAACATTGTCTTCTCATGCTAATTTACATATTTTTATGTCACTTATATCATTGATTTCTCTAATGAGATGAAATCGCCTGAGTATATATTTGGTCCTTTGATGTGGCCTAGGTTCCTTGGCCTGTGCAATAGCACCGCTGTTGTCATAGAACAAATCTACTAGCTTTGAGATTGTAGGCATTATCCCTAGTTTAGTAATGAACTTTTTGATCCAAATGGCTTCCTTAGCTATATCCGATACTGCTATATACTCAGCTTCAATTACAGAATATGCTATAGTACTTTACTGGAGCTCTTCTAGCTACTACTCCACCATTCAGGTGGCATATATATCCAGATTGTGATTAAGATCATCTTGGTTAGTTTGGAAACTTGCATCTGTGTAACCAGTTACATAAAGCTTATCTTGCAATCCACCATATCACAATGGATATGGTTAGGAAAGTCTTGGGTAGGCAAGACTTAGGTAAAGCCACCTACATCCTAGGGATTTGGATCTACAGAGATAGATCAAGAGGCTAATAGGCTTGAGTCAGAGCACATTTATAGACAAGATACTGCATAGGTTTAGTATGCAAGATTCAAAAGGGGTTACATGCCTGTGTCTCATGGCATCCATCTTAGCAAGGATTTGTGTCCTAGTACACCTTATCAGTGAGATCAGATGAGCAAGGTTCCATATGCCTTGGCTATTAAATCCATCATATATGTCATGTTATGTACTCGATCATATGTCTAATATGCCTTAAGTATAACCAGCAGATATCAACAAGATCCTTAGTTGTTCTTAAGTACTTTAGGATATTCTTAACAGCAATCCAAATAAGTAAGATGTCATCTACATAAAGTACTAAAAATACAATTGTGCTCTCATTAACCTTCTTGTAAACATAAGGTTCATCGATGTTTTGAATGAATCCAAACTCTTTGAATACTTCATCAAAACGATGATTCCAACTCTGGGATGCTTGCTTCAATCCATAAATGGATCTTTAAAGCTTGCACAATTTACCAGAGTCTTTTGAACGCACAAAGCCTTTAAGTTATGTTATGTACACATCCTCAAGCAGCTTTCTATTAAGAAAGACTATTTTGACATCCGTCTACCATATTTCATAGTCATAATATGCTGCATGGCAAGAAGGATTTTGATTGATTTAGCCATTACAACTCTGGAAAAGGTTCATCATAGTTTATACCATGAGTTTAAGTGAATCCTTTTACAACTAATCGTGCCTTGAAGACATTTACATTACCATCCATGTTAGGTTTCTCCTTAAAAACCCATTTGCACCCGACGATTTTTACACCTTCAAGTAGATCGACTAAGGTCCATACCAGATTGTCGTACATGGATTACATTTCACACTTTATGGCATTTGGCCATTTCTCATAGTTTAGTACTACTAAGGCTTCTCGATAGGTAGTCGACTCATTTTGCTTAATGAGCAACACATCATGACTTTTAGTAATTAGAAACCCATATCTCTAAGGCTGATATTATGTCCTATCAGATCTACGTGGACCTTATATTACTTAAGGAGGCTCAGTAACTTGTTGTGAGTCTTCTTTGTTTTCTATCTATGGTTCCGTGCTATCTTGTGACTCTCAAACTTCTTCAAGATGTACCTTGCTCCCATTTGTTCTTTTAGATATAAACTCTCTTTCTAAAAACATACTGTTTTGAATAACAAACGCTTTATTATCAGTGGAATTATAGATATAGTATCCTTTCGTTTTCTTAGGATATCTCACGAAAAGGCACTTTAAGGATCTGGGTGCTAATTTATCTGAGGCTTGCTGCTTAACATATACCTCACATCCCCAAATTTTAAGAAAAGATAAACTAGGTTTCTTTCCAATCCATATCTCATATGGTGTCTTTTTAATTGCCTTAAATGAAACACAATTTAGTGTGAATGCAGCTGTCTCTAGGGCATGGCCCCAAAAGGACGACGGAAGATCTGTTTGACTCATCATAGATTGAACTATATCTACTAGTAATTGATTCCATCATTCAGAAACACCATTCCATTGTGGTGTTCCTGGAGGAGTCAATTGTGAGATTTTCCCTTAACTCATAAGATGGTCAATGAACTTTTGTCTCAAATATTCACCACCTCAATTGTGAAGTTGGTTTTGTACTATATTTTCAAACATTTTGAATATTTCAAAAGATTCAGATTTATGTTTCATTAAATAGATATATCCATATCTACTAAAGTCATCTATAAATGTAATGAAGTACATATAACCTCTTCTGGTGGTTGTATATAGTGATCCACATACATCTGTATGTATAAGGCCTAATAAACAGTGGCCCTCTCACTATGCCCAGTAAAAGATTTCTTTATCATCTTTCCTAATAAGCAAGACTTACATGTATCATATGATTCAAAATCAAATGAGTTAAGAAATCCATCTTGATGGAGTTTAGAAATACATTTATCATATATATGTCCTAGACAACAATGCCATAGGTATGTCAGGTTCAAATCATTTGACTTGATCCTTTTGGTAGTTACATTATAAATATTTCCACTATTAGGATGTTTCAAATTTAATATATAATGACCAACATGCAAATCACCATTAGCATAGAAAACGTCATTACGATAAATAGAATATTTATCATTCCCAGTAATGGAAGTATAACTGTTTTTATCTAAATAAGAAAGAAAAACAATATTACTACTCAAAGTAGGAACATTATAACAATTGTTCAAAATTAACAAAAGCCCACTGGGCTGAACTAATTCATAAGTGCCTATAAATAAAGCAGCAACTCTTGCTCTGTTTCCAACTCGTAAGTCTATTTCACCCTTCTTAAGCTTTCTGTTATCCTTAAGACCCTACACATTTGTATAAATGTGAGAACTATATACAATATCTAACATCCATATAAAGGAAATAGAAAGATGAATATCTATAACATGAATACTTGAAGAGATAGCCCCATTATCCTTCTTCTTCTTTTTCAAATCTTCGAGGAAGAGTTTATAATTCCTCTCCTATTGACCGGGTTTATTGCAGAAGAAGCATACTCCTTTCTTTAGAGGCTTTACCTTCTTAGCTGCAGGCTTAGTTTCTGGCTTGTTTGACTCTTTGGTCTTACCACCTGAGCCATTACCCTTCCCCTTCCCCTTGCCTTTCCTTTCTAAACCATCAAAATAGTGTTGGACTTTTTCTTAATATTTTGCTCAACAGTTTTAAGCATCCCATGCAGTTCATAAACTGATTTCTCTATGTTGTAGTTCATGACAAACTAATCATAACTTTCAGGGAGTGAGTTCAAGATCAAATCTGTAGCTAACTCCTAGCTTATGGGAAATCCAAGCTTAAGGTGATCAATGTAGCCTTTCATCTTTAACATGTAAGCACTAACTAATGCACCTTCAACCATCTTGCAGGAATGTAAGTTCTTTATGGTCTTATATCTTTCTTTCCTTTCTTGTTGCTGGAACATTTCCTTGAGATGTACAATTATCTCATGAGCCTCCATAAGTTCTAGATTTCTTTAAAGCTCTAGAACTATGGTGGCAAGCATCAAGCAACCTACATCCATAGAGTCTTCCTTTTGCTTCATGTAAGCATCTTTCTAAGCTCTTGGAGCATTGGCTGTAGGCTCCTCAGGAATGGGTTAATCAAGGACATATGCTTTTCTTTCCTGCTTAAGAACAATTCTCAAGTTCTTGAACCAATCAAGAAAGTTTGTGTAACCCCCTTCCAACCAAGGCTAAGGTTAAGTTCATAAATATGTGATTATGTGAAATTAGAGACCGTAAGATGATTTAGGACTTGTTAACATTCCTTATTCCCAAAACATGGTTTTCAAAATTCTTTTCTAAAACCTGTTCAACAACGGTCTCATATTCATATTTCAAATACACAATTAGCCTGTACAGTACAATTCCATTTATAAATATCATAGTACAATATAAATTCTTGACACACTTGAGTTTTATTAATCAACTAAGGGGTTTACAAGACACTAACGCCCATAATTAGTTTCCCATAACAAGGGGATTACACAAAGACTATCCAATATACACATAATTCCCCAACAAAATATCCAAATGTTTTGTACATGATAACCAATTATCTAAAATAAACTCCTAGCTCGGAGCTTTAACTACCCTTCGTCACATACTTTTCTTTAGAACCACTAGCCCTGTCTGAAATTTGTTTGGTAGAGTGAGATTCTAAGGAATCCCCGTAGTAACAAATCACTTATAGTATGCACAACCACAAAGCATGTAAGCAAATCATAACATATCACACAGCAATCACAATGGCAGTTATAGCGGCAGTGGCGGTGTGACGTACATCACCCTTATGTCTGCTCACCCTGAAGTGCTCACGTTGTATTGCACAACCACATGTTTCAAATCATATATTTCACCACAGCTGGATTTCATATAAAACATTTCACAACACATAGCCACACTGGCATGTTTCACAAAGTAGGAATTCACAATTTCATAACACAGCCCTGGCAATTACAACGGCAGGGGTAGGTGTGACACGCATTACCACCTATGACTGCTCACGTTGAAGTGCTCATGTTGTAATGCACTATGGCACATTTTACATTCACATTTTTCACAATGGCATCATGCCCACAATTTTCACAACAAAACAAGGATAAGTCATACATACCAAGCATCATACACTACATGAGAGAAAAGTTACTACCTTGGTCTTTCCGTGCGTGCTCTGGCACCAGTCTCTTGCAAGTAGGGTAAATATCGAATCCTATTATTCATAATGTGGGATGAAGTGTTATTCTCTATTCCAATACTCAAATAACTTCACAATACTTAGATTTGGTTATCATTAATGTCCTTTAAGTGGCTACAATTGTCTCTAACAAAAGCCCTAAAGGGTTGGGAAGTACTATCTCAAAGACCACCTTATGATAGTGAAAAGTTCTGATTTTTGGATATTGGCCGTGGCCAAGCATCTTTGGCTGCCGCCAAAAATATGTTAGAAACTTTTGAGCTGCGGCCAAAATCAGGTCAGAAAGTTTTTAGCTGCGGCCAAGAGTCTTCTGGCTGGGGCCAAAAGCAGGTCAAAAGCTTTTTGGTTGCGGCCAAGAAAAATTTCAGTTTCTGGGCTGAACTTCCAAAAATCATAACTAATTATAGAAAAATGGGTTAAGGAGCAAATTTACCAATGAAGATTTGTCCGAGGAGCGACTGGCACAAATATGTTTTAGAATGGGAAAAAATACCAATGAACAATTAAAAAGGGGCATCCATCACAAAAACCGTTAAATCCTTACTAACGGCATTAAATTATAAGAGAAGAAAACCCTAACGGCGTTAGTACAGATTTAAAATTTTTTATGTTGGATGCCCCTTTTTAATTGTTTATTGGTATTTTTGCCCCTTCTAAAACATATTTGGGCCAGACGCTCCTCAGATAAAACTTCGTTGGTAAATTTGCTCCTTAACCCTAGAAAAATTGAAATGAGGTGATCCCAAAGCCTATTAAAAGGTATTTAAGTCCTCTACATAGGAAAAATATGAATCATTGATGTCTATAACCTCAAAAATACAAAAATGCACCAATCTCCTTGCTGCTTCAGATTTGATCCAAGATTTAACATCAAACTTTGGAAATGCATAACTTTTAACACACACAACAAAATGACACAAACTTTATATCATTGAAAAGCTTGAAATGTCTACTACAAATCTGGAGAATTTCAGAATTTTTTGATACCATTTTCTATTTCAAATTACCATGCAAAGTTGACCACTTGCACAGCAATTTACACTTTCATTTTCCAAAATTTCCAGTTTTGTAACTATGTCTCCAATGGTTCCAAAATCCAATACAAAACTCATTCCCATTCAAAATTTCATAAGAAAGCCAATGGAGACATCAAAATGACCAATTTCACATTGCTTTCACAAGATATAACATCAATAACAAAACAATGCACTTTTCCAAAATCTTCAAACCCAAATTCATTCTATCTGTCCTAGACACTTCACAAAACACTAATTCCATAACATCAACATGTCATACCCACAATGACCCACATTTTCGAAAATGAGGCCAAAATCCCAGAAATTCAAAGCTCAATCAAATGGCACAAAACCTAGGTTGAAAGGTTTATCTCACATACCTTAACAACTTTCCGAAAGAAGTTTCTTGCTTCACCAATCCTTAGATTTCCTTGAGTGCTCAAACACTACCAAATGGAAAATCTAAAACCATCAAAATGAAGCCCTCAACCCAAGGAACAATATTAAAGAAAGGAGTTTTGGCATTTGAAGTCATGATATTACCTTAATCTCAAGCTTTTCTTTCCTCTTTCTTCTTCAAAAATGGCAAAATGAGAGAGCTTGGGGGGAGAGAGAGAGAGAGAGAGAGTTTTGAGATGATGATGATGATGAAGAATGGCAGAATTTTCTGCCCCCATGCCTTACTCATTCGCACAAAGAGAGAGGCAGAGAGAGAAATGAATATAAAATGATTTATTTGACTTTCTCACTACTCCTTCATCATCTTCTTTTGCCACTTATCAAACTCTTATTAGCCCTCATAAAGTAAGTAACTAATTAGTTACTCTAACTACTCTATTAGCCATTTAGTCACACATCTCATTTCTTCTTAGTTAGCAATTAATTTATCCATTAATCACTAACTAATTTACTGATAAATTCCATTTTTTCAATTTTTCCCCTGATCATGGAAATTTTTACTAAATCACCACATAGTACATTTTCTCATTTCTTTCTCTATTCCATTCGCCTTTTCCTCATTTTAGCCCCAAAAATTACTTCGTCAAATAATCATGCTAAAATACAAGGTGTTGGACATTTCCAATAATTAACTAGTGTCTCAATCGACTTTATTTCCACAAAACACTTTCAATAATTGTCATTAATGCTTAATCAAAATTTGGGGCATTACAGTTTGTCCCATTGAGTTTTTCCTTCTTAAGGACTTATCGCAATGATAGTGCAGCAGTATTATTATTTGACATGATTCTACAATAACATATGCAAAGTTAGTTAGTAATCTCCTACTAAATTAGCAACCTTCAATGTAATAATTAGTGGACTAAGATCCATATTTTGCTTAAATTTAAGTCCGCTTTGGCAGGATGCTTAAATCAAGTTATTT
This sequence comes from Inga laurina, assembly GCA_963855925.1. NCBI lineage: Eukaryota > Viridiplantae > Streptophyta > Magnoliopsida > Fabales > Fabaceae > Inga > Inga laurina. The sequence goes on along the minus strand of OY979709.1, from coordinate 34,896,867 downwards.
AGGTAGGTAACCTCTTTACCAATTACATGACACATAACTCTTAGATCTTTATAGGATTTGATCATCATATGATCTAGCATGTTTAATCCCACCTAATGCCTTGAGATCTAAAACCGTTTTATTAATCTCAATTCAGTCAAAACAATAATGAATCTTTGTGAGTAGCACCATTACTCACTATTGTCTCACCAAGAAAACTCAAATGAATCCACTTTGGTGGAATCTACAATTGAGCGATCTAGGTTTTGACAAGTATTCATTAATTAATGGCATTATGACTTAAGATTTCATTTGGAGGGCGTAATTAATTATTTTGTTTATATGAATACATATATCGCGGTTGCATCTCATACAAATACACACACACACACACACACACATATATATATATATATATATATGTAAAATATGCATGTAATGATCTAATCAAAGGAAACAAAATTTAAACGTGACAAATATGGCTCACCTAACCTAAATCCTCTCAAGCCAATGAAAGGACCTCTCTATTAAGAAAAAAAAACTTCGAGAAACCTCGTTTAAACATACAAGGGGAGTGAGATGAGAAGAGAATGTACATCCAACTTGTAGAGGAAGGCATGTCATGCAAACTGTATTTAAAAAAATTTTACAACCCTTGTAAAACTAGAGCCATATTGTTCACCATACCAAAAAAATTTTAGAAATTAAAACCACAACCGTAACACCCCATTTTTATTCACTAATATGCCTTGTAAATATTTGTGGCATTCAATGGAATAAAATGGTGAATTTTGATGTATATGAAATAACAAGAATACCTTTAATAGAGGTTGCATGAGAATTGGGCTAAAATAAGACATAAAGCTAATTTTTAGTTTTCCAAAAAGCCCATTATTAGAGCCCAAAGATTGAAGAAATCAAGAGCACAATATTTGGCCCAATATTAAGGGTTAATTTTAGCCATGGTGAGAAGAAAAGGAAGAAGACCCAAATTAAATTAAAAAATGTAAGGGCAAAGGGTAATTTGCCAATGAAATAAGAGTTAAATTATTTTCCCATTTTCTTGAAGCCATTTTCAGTTAAATAAGGAAAATTAAGGGAAAAATAAATATTTGTGATAAATATCTCAATTTTGGAGCAATGGCGGCCAAGTAAAATCAAGTTGGAAAAGTTAAAAAGTAACATGTACTTAATTAATTATTTGATGAAAGAGATTATGAAAAATGCAAGAAGCAATTATTCTTTTCCTTCCTCTTTGTAATTTTTGTCTAAGGGGAGAAAATAGGAGGAAAAATATTTACTCGGAAGCTGGCCATGCCATGTGTCATTATCTTGAACCAAGTAAAAAGATGAAGCGAAAAGTAAAGCATATGGTGAATCAGCCTTAAAATATATTATTTTGGGAAATGGATGAAGCAATTGAAAAGGCTAATTTGGTTCATTTGGGAGCCCATCTTGGCATCATTTAGTCAAGAAGAAAGAGAAGGAATTATGTCAAGTTAAATAAGGATAAGCCCAAAGCGAAACACATGTGATAATTCCAATAAAATAATATATCTTCAAGGAGGTGGAGTTGGATATTTTTAAAGCTATTATCCTCTTCATTAGCCTCCATATTCATCCAACACACAAGAGCTTGAAGAACATCAAGAGAAAAGAGAGTTTAAGAAGGCAAAATTCAAGGTTAGGTTGTGAAATTCTTATGTTTAAGCCTTATAATTCATGTAGAACCTCTTCTAATCTCTTCTCTTCCATGAATATCATGGTTAGCAAGCAAAAATCCAAGGGAGAAAGGAAGAGAGAGTATTGTAACGCCCTAAATTTCAATTAAGGGCTAATGATAATTATTGAGGATAATTATTGAATAAAAGTGGAATAATTATGTGTTTTGTGGAAATATTAATTAATATGTCATGATTAGTGGGAATTGAAAGAATGAAATTGTTGGGCAATTAGTTAGTGATTAATGGAGAAATTAATTGCTAGCTAAGAGAAAATGAGAAGTGTGGTTAAAATGGCTAATGGAGGGATTAAAGTTAGGGGTGTTCAAAGTATTCCGGTCCCAGTTGTCTCGGCCCGGTCGCGGATATTTTATCCCGGGAATTTCCCATCCCGGCCGGGACCGAGACCGGGACCGGGACCGGGATCACACCTTATGATCCCGGGAATTCCCGGTCCCGGTTTTTTTTCTTTTTTTCTTAAAAAATAGGTTATTATTTTATTTTTGTATTTTTTACCTCATAAATTAAGTTATCATTTGATAAAATGTATATCACATATTTAGTTAGAGTTAAATTGTATATATCGTGATACAAATCCTAACTATATAATGTATAAAGATAATAATGAAAATGATGAATGTGATAATAATATTAATAATAATATGTTATTTTTCAATTCTAACTCAATTTGTGTGATTTTTATGACCTTATTAGGTGTTAAATAATCACTTTAAACACTAGATTATAAAAAATTTAACTAATATAATTATATTATTAAGACCGGGAATTCCTGATCCCGGTCCCGGGAATTCCTGATCCCAGAAATTCTCGATCCTGGTTGTCCCAGGAATTTCCTAGGACCGGGACCGGGAATGACATCCCAGTCCCGGCCAACCCCGGGACGGGAACTGGGAATGGGTATTCCCGGTCCCGTCCCGGGATTTGAACACCCCTAATTAAAGTGGCTAATTTGTGACTTAATTTATGAGAGCCAACAGCAATGTGACAAGTGGCAAGCTCATAGGTAAGGAGAGTGAGAAGAAAAGTCAAATGGGATAAAATATTTTATTTTTCCCTCTTCCTCTCCCTCATTTCCATTGGACAAGACATGGAGGGAGTATCATTATCATTTTCATCACTTAACTCCATCTCTCTCTCTCATTTTCTCTCTCTTGTTTGACCATTGTAGAAGAAAACGAGGGAAGGAAAAGCTTGACTTTGAGGTAAGTAAATGGCCTCAAATGCCAAAATGCTCTTCATTAATATTATTCCTTGAGTTAAGAGCTTCAATTTGATGGTTGTAGTTTCTCTATTGGTGATAATTTGGGGAATCACGAAAATCTGAAGTTTGGAGAATCAAAAAGTGTCTTGGAAAAAGTTAAAGAGAAAGTGAAATCAACCATTCTATCTATGTTTTATGCCATTTGATGAAAGTTGGAATTTCTGGAATTTATGACCTATTTTCATTGGAATAGTGTCATTAGGTATTTGGTATGTTTTGGTCATAGAAATGATACCTTGTGGTGTGTTTGGGATAGATAGATTGATTTGGGATTGAAATTTTTAGTTTAGATGATTTTGAAATTTGGATGATTGTGTTGCCCAAAACCAAAGCATGATAATAGAGTAGTATTTGGGACATTTTGATGATTCCATGTGATTCCTTGGATGTTTTTGTGTGGGAGTAGCTTTGGTAGAAGTTTTGGGACCATTAGAATCATTTAGGCAAAGGTTAGGGTAAATGGTTATTTTTCTGTGTTTTCTGGTTTTGATAGAATCACTCGAGTGCTTTGGGATTCACTCGAATGTGTGATGAATATCACTCAGGTGAAGTTAAGTATCACTCGAGTGCTGCGTGTATATTCATTGTTCTCTTCAGTTTTTCTGTTATGTTTTCTGGAAAATCTCAAGAGTGTATAGTCTCACTTGCGAGTGTTGATCCATCACTCGAGTGCAATGTCCTGTGCTTGAGTGCTCCTCTTCATTGAAAACTCTTGTGCTTTCGGGTCCTCACTTTCAGGACTTCACTCTCAAGTGCTCGGGTGAAGCATTTGGCTATCACTCGAGTGAGGTCCAGTGTGCTCGAGTGTTGTAGCCTCTGAAAAGTTCTTGTGCTCTCAAGAGTTCACTCGTTATCCTTCACTCTCTAGTACCCGAGTGCAGACGTACCATCACCTGAGTGAGGCCTTCTTCACTCGAGTGTCCTTATAATATCACTCGAGTAAGGTCATCTTCACTCAAGTGTCACATTGAAAATATTAGTGTTGGAGCTTCTAAAAGGGGATCTTTGGGGATGGTCTTCCAGCCCTTTAGAGCTATTGATAGAGCAATTCATGGTTACTTAAAGAGCAATAATGATAACCAATTAAGTATGAGAAGTCATTGAGAATTGGCATAGAGAATTGATACTTTGTCACTCATTATGAATCATAGGATATGACATTTTCCCTCTTAGGACAAAGCAGTGCCAGAGCATGCACGGAAGGAACGAACAGTTAGTGATTTCTCTCTCATATTGTGTATGATATCGGGTATGCATGAATTATCACAGTGTTTGTGAAATGTGAAATTGCGCTTAGTGAAATGTGAAGGAAAATGTGCCATGGTCCATTACAGCGTGAGCACTTCAGTAGGAGCCGTCGTAGGGGGTTAATGCTTATCACACCTACCCTAGCTATTGAACTGCCATTGTAATCGACATGGATCTATTATGAACTATAAGTTGGCTAGTACGGCTGTGCATTATGAACTATTATATGAAACCCAACTGTGGCGAAATATATATATATATATATTGTGAACTATGATATGTGTGATACAACGTGAGCAATTCAGCGTGAGAAAACGTAAGGGTAGCATTCGTCATACCTGCCTTTGCCGCTGTAACTGCCATTGTAGTTGCAATGTCTATGTGATATGATTGCTTTCATACCTTATTGTTGTGCACATTCTAAGTGATTTGACACTACGGGGATTCTTTAGAATCTCACTCTCCTAAAACAATATTTAGACAGGGCAGAAGGATCGAAGGGAAAGCGGGTGACAAAGAGCGGCTAGAGCTCTAATGTAGGAGTTCATTTTGATTATTTGGTTATTGGTTATCATGTAAATCATTTTGGGTATTTTTCGGATCAAATGTATGTATATCAAGATGTGTGGGTTAAAGGTATGAATTATGGGCTTTGTGCCTTTGTATGAACTTTTTGATGAATTAATGGAACCCGAGTGTGTCGGGATTTTATGCTGTACTATGATATGTATGAATGGAATCAACCTATACAGGCCATTTTGTATTTGTGATGTGAATATGAAACCTTTGTGAATATGTTTTAGAAAAGTTTTGTAAACACTGATTTTGGAAAGTCTGATTTTGTTTAAGTCCCAAATCAGTTAAGGTCTCTAATTTCACTTAATTCCTTGATTATAAACTTAATCTCGGCCTATGGTTGGAAGGGGTTACAAGTACGCCTAGAGAGAGAAAGTTGAGAATCAAGAGGTAATCTTAAGAACTTTGATCCTCTTAGTTAATATGTTGTTATTATAGTGGTTATTGTTGTTGTTGGCTTGATTTGTGATTGTTTTGGTGGATTTTGTAAATTTGGGATGATAAAACCCTAAGGGGTTATGCTGCCCAAATTTCCACAAATCATATGTAATAAATGTTTAAATGGTTAAACATGGGATAAGGAGTGAAAAGGGAGGAGTTTAAAGGGTTAAATCAAGAAATCCCATTTTTCCTTTTCTTTCCTTATGTTTGGGCTAGACCTGGAAATAAGGGAAGGAGTTAAAGTTTCATCAATTTGATGGTTCCATTGGGTTTAGAAGGGAAAATTATGTAAGGTATATGTTGATTGTAATGTGTGAAAAGCATTGGAATTTGAAATGATAAAATGAGCTCTAAAACAGTAAATAGGGGCTACCAAGGGCAAATTTGTCTTTTGGCAATGACTTTGGCAATTTTAAGGTAAAAAATGAATTTTGCATGCAAAGCTATGTAGGATTAGCCTGGGTCATAATTTTTGAAAAAGTACAATTGGATAGGGTACAGAGGGACTTGGATCGGGTCCCTAGGGGCATTTTAGTCATTTTACAGTATTAAGCTAAGATAATCAACAAAATGAGTTTGAAAGAGTCTAGAGTAGTACATGAATAAGTATTAACTCGATTCTTGTAAAACTTGGAATTTTAGGACTGGACAGTTACCCCGAGCTGGAACAAAATTCAAGAACAGTTTGTAAGCTGAAAAGGGGCTTAAAGTAGTAACTCTATCTTTCATACACCATGTAAACTTGTATATGCTTTGTATGCCATGTTCTACAATATAGATAATGTACTCTATAACTAGTGCGGGAAAAACACAAGTACTATCCAGGGGGAAAGCACCAATGCCCCAACAACCCAAAGGGGATCCAGTTATGAGAATTCAGCATCAATAGGGTACACTGCCTGGTCTGTGGTCATAACCCCAACTGAGGTACAGAAATTCAGGGTCTAACAGTAGTGGGTCCTGACTCTTAACAATGGTTAGCCCTTAATATGTGCACATTCCGATGAATATGATTACAATGTTATTATCTTATTGCATTATGTGGTACCTGGCATAATTATTTGTTACATTTTATATTATCAATTGTCTGTTACTACTGAGATTCATTTGAATCTCACCCTTTTTCAAATTTAAAAATATTCTAGCAGAAGTCAGTGGCTCTAGGGGCAAAATGGTAAATACTAGCAATTGAGGTGTCTGGATCAAGAAGGCAAAGTTGTTGGTTATCGTTAGTTTATTTTGATAGTTTCAGACAAAATTTGTACATATTTTCAAACCCTACAGGGCACTCCTGTATTGTAAACAAGTACACTTTATTAGTATATTTTTGTTATTTCTGTATGCATGTGGAACTGTGCCTTTATCACTCTGGAAAATATCAAAATATTGATTATATCGCGCTACGAATAGTTAGCTAAGGCGGTCCCGCTAATTCCTTATTAGAATTAAGAGTGATCCCAACTTTTAATGAGAATGATCCTATCAGTACTAGAAAGGCAGAGGTATGCTAATTAAGTATGGTTGGCTTCTATAATACTAGTTTCCTCATATTTTGCTTGATTTTCAAGCTTTTTGACACTAGCAATATAGGTATCACATGTCTCCAAGAACAGTTATGAATCTTCTTGATCTATATATCCTTAACATTTCATGTGAGAGATCCCCGCATGTTTCTACTCAAGATACTACCCATGAGATTTTGAATCTAACAACCCCATAACACAAGAGTACTGAAACCAGGTCAGGCTTTCCTTCGTCTCCTATCCTTCTTGATTCATCACCATCAATCAAATCCAAAGCAATATATCATATACAACTTATATTTTACATATACAATTTATAATCGAGACAAAACCTCAAACTCAACTCACAATTGACCTGCCTCTGATGCCATTGTTAGGATTGGTAGGTACAGCGGTAAATTAAAATTCAAAATTTTTCCAATCCCTACTACGGATATGTCAACAGAATTTAAATCGATTAGTAGAGAAGCGTACCTTTCTTATGTGTTCAGTCTTTCTTTTTTATCTCAAGGTGCTAAGAACTCGGATCAGCTCCCTCTACCAGTATCCACACGAATAGAAATCTAACATAAACAGCGTACTAGTGCCACCAACATCTCTCTCTAGAGTTTTCTTTTCTCACGACTCTCTATCTTGCTTTTTTCATCACCCGTAGAAAACCTTAGCTCACCTTTTATAAATAACTAGTCAGGGCTTTCTATTTTATGATGGATATTAGATTTTTAAAATTAATCTTAATAATTTTGAAATCCATATCATATCAATTAACACCTAATTGTCTTTTGATAAGAAAATTAAATAAATATGATTTAATTAAATATGTCCAACGGTTTTAATTTAACCTATTTTTTAATTTGAATAAAGAGCCAATGGAAATAAATTTAATATATCTTTATAAATTAAATCCGAGATATTATATTTTTATCATGTTAGTTATTAAATTTAATTTATCAGATAAAACTAAATTTAAAACTAATACAATACACACACACACACACACACATACATACATATGTATATGTATTTCAAAAATACATATATGTATATATAGTATTATTAATTTTCTTTCTGAATATATATATACACATATATAGATTTAATGAATGTAATGGTTAATCTAGGTTGAACGAATATATATATATATATATTGTGTGTGTGTGTGTGTGAACAAATATATATATATATATATATTCATTCACCCTAGATTAACCATTACATTCATTAAATCTAGACATATTTTAGATTCAATGAATCTGGACTTTATAGCTCTTATTAGGCTATTTTTGTGTGCGACCCTGTAGGCCCATGTGAAGTTGGCAGTGGGCCAATGACTATACTAGCCCACAAGTTGTAAGCGGCCTCTAGCAAGAATTACGACTACCCAATTCATATAAGGATCGATAAACCGATGCAACCTGTCATACAACCATATCACGTCCCTTTTGTCATACAATATTTTAGTCAAGGATGAGGCATGGAGAATATCATCCTCATATTCCTGACCATTACTTTCTTAATCCTTGAGGAGTTTGACTATAGAAATGGAAACTCCTTTCCATCATAGTATAGTTATACATTTCTCAGACTTACTCATCGAGGGGCCCAGTAATATCTTTCTACTAATGTAAGGGACAAATTTCATCTTGACCATTTACATTCCTTTGCATGAAAACCACCAAGCCTGAACATAGTCTTTTTAATCACCCAGTCAAAGGTGAATTTTGACTAGGTCAAAGCTGAGCGACTTTCATGTAAGAATCCATGATGATCTTAGGTTAAAGGGTATAGTGACATGGTTATATATGAGACAAGCTTATGACTTAATCCATACAACTTTCTCATAGCAGGTTGGTCCAGCACCTTGTACTCTTACAAGTGCCTAGTACTTTGATTCGTATCTCCATATCTCTTCAAAGTCATACTGATTTTATTTCATCTTTGCTCTCGCATAGATGATAGACCACAGACATTTAGGATAATCATTATGATTTATCTAAGGATAATTATCACAATAAACATGCAAATAATATGATAATAAAATGGAGTTGATTGAATAATAATATTCAAAGTATAATGATTAGCCCATAGGGCACAATTTCCAACATCTTATGCATCAATTTTAAATTAACAAGTAATTAAATTAATGTTATCCACTCATCTACTCCTATTTATAAGTCACATCTAATATGTTTTATCCGAATTAAGAAAAATATTAAACTTCATTAATTCTCTCTTTCAACTTAATAACTTTCTAATTTTACCCCTAATTAACATGCAACCAACCCCAAGCAATTAGATGTGATAATGTATATTATGCTAGTTGGAGTACATGCTATTAAATTTTCTATTTCGATTTTTTCTAAATTTTCTTTAGAAATCAACTTACAATTAACACTCTTAAATTTTCTATTTCATTGTGTCTAAACTTTTTAGAATTAAATTTTAGGTGTAAAGTATAAAACCATAAGAAAATAATTATGGAAGAATATTATATTGTTTGTCAAAAAAATTAAAGTGGCTGGGATATAAAATTGATTTGATTTAAAAGTGTATCAAATCATTAAACTAAGCTAAATTCAAAATCCTTTAACCAAACAAATTAGAAATAAAGAATTAGATGCAATCTCTAAACTTGACTAGTGTACCTAACAAATACATGTGAATAATTTTCACCAAGAATGTATTGTAATTATTTAATATATTCAATAAAATGGTGAATTAAAGAGTATGGGAAATTTGTATACAAAAAATGAAATTTGTTGAAGTTGCAAGTGCATGCTGTATCATTGCTTCCAGTGAGGCAGTGTTGTTGTACAATGCATTCTATTGACCAAATGATGTTCAAAAATTATAAAATTTTATAAGGTGAAATTAGACATCCTAATATTTAATTAGATAGGTAATGGGTAATTTCTGGTATTGTATACAAAAAGTTATGAATTTTTTAAGTTAGCCCAGAAAAATTGTGAATTTTCTAAAACAACATTCAAAGAAATTAATTCTGGGAATTTTGTACTTTCAAATGGTAAGAGGCTATATTTTTCCTTGAAACTAGACTCAATAAGGGTTCTATAGCCTTTAGAATCACTATGATATAATGTCTACAAAATTAGTAATGATTTTTCAAAGTTTGGGCAGAAAATTTGCAAGAATTGGTATAAATCCGAAAATGAAAAAAAAAAAAAAAGAGTGATGGAAATTTTGAAATTATGTGATAAATGAGAAAAACCATGTTGGGCTGATTGAAGACACCCTAGGACGTCTTTTGCATGGGCCAAGAGAAGAGGAAATATGATTTAAATGTTATTTGGACCTATAACATTAAGTTACATGTACATAAAAGTCAATATTTTGATGTTTGAAAATTAGCAAATTATGACAAGCTAGATATAAAGTGACATAAGCATATGGTAAAATCATTTCTCCCTTCCTTCTTCAGCCCCTAAACCGACGTCTTGAGCATAGAGAGAGAGAGAGAGAGTTGAGAGAATTTTAGAGAGAGAAGGAGAAGAAAACTCACAAGCTAGGTCAATTTCTTTGGTGAATTTGTATATAATGTGTATAACACTGCTCCTAAACTTCTCTTTCATGTTCTTTAAGGTTTGTAAGCTCAAATTTGGTGTTGGGAAGAGCTAGGGTTTCAACCACATTAGGAAAAGCTAGAAGAAGCTTGAGGTAACTTCCGAAACTTCAATCTTTGATTGTTCTGGCTGTTGTGGACAATTTAATTGGTGGAACTTCGTTGGATTGCCTTTAGTTTTAAATTTTGGAAAAGTTGTGTTCTAAACGTTATGCTGCGAAAATTGGGTCTAAATGGTAGTTATAACGTAATTAAATAGTTAATAAAGTGGTTAGGAGGAGAAAGGAACACGTCTGCGGAGTCAGATTCGGAAAACCCCAATTTTCCCCAGGTTTCGTTCAATTCGTCCAGAGTTAGAAATGGGGCTAGGATTTGGATTTTCAATGATTTAACGATTCCATTGAGTTCAGAAAGAAAAATTAGGTGAGGTTACAGTTGGTCACTTTTTCAGAAAAGCCCAAAAAGCATAATTACGAAAACGCTCATAAAACCTTGAAATAGGGGCTGCCAAGGGCATTCTCATCTTTTGACAGTGAATTTGGTAATTCCAAGTTCCGAAATAGATTTCTTAGGCGAAAATATGTCAGAATAGCCCCAGTCTAAATTTCGGGAAAAGATGGTCAGACCAGGTACCGCGAGGCCGGGCTTGGTCTCCAGGGGCATTTTGGTAAATTTTCACAATAGGCTAATATAACCACTATAAACACCATGGAAGTGTCTAAAATGGTGCATGAATGAGTTTTAACCTAATTATTGTCCATTTGATATTTTAGGACTGAAATGGAAGCCTAAGGTTGGCACATTTTACGAGGTGGACCTTTTGAGATGAGAAAAGGGTTCAAGTAGGGACTACTATCTCTCATATACTATGTGACTATTTATATGATACGTGTTACTGTATTTTGTAATTTGAACACGTGCTGAAGGCACATTACATAACTGTGGTATGGGACCTAGTTGAAGTATACTAGTGTTACCTAGCTGTAGTCGGGGACTCAGATAAGGTACACGTAAGGGTTTCAACTAGACAGTTGGCCCTGAATTTTGTGTACACACACGGATGATGTGAAATTTCATTTTTCTTGATACGGTGCATTGCATAGTTAATTCTCGTATTTTATATGTTTGGTAGTCTGTTGCTACTAAGATTCCTAGAAATCTCACCCTTTTCTAAACAAAAATATCTCAATGAGTGTCAGCAGCTCGAAAGGCAAAGACGTAGATACAGGAAACTAACGGGCACAAATCCTGAGACAAAGATTGTGGTTATATGTAGTCTTTAATTTTGAATATTTTGAGAAATTGCATAAATTACCTAACCCTGGGAATTCCTCAATGTAATCATGTACGATATATTGGTATTTTTACGCTATTTCTGTGTTGCTCACCGAATTGCACACAAGTATTATGAAAATATGGAAAATAAGATAAGGGTATGACATGAAGCATAAAAGGTTTTTACCTCTCATAACAAGTGTTCTTCCTGGGATTTGAACTTGTGTTCTCTTCCTTACGGGGGTGAGACCGCTTATCATCTTAACCAATAACTTATTGGTAAGTTGCATCGTGTTTGTAAAAGTTCACTAATAAACGCAATTTTATTTATTTATTTGATTTGAAATCGAAAAAAGAAATAAAAGAACTTACGGGGCTTCAAGTTTATAAGGATACTTATGTAATATATAATTTAATTTAATTCTTCAGTTTAACCATATTCCTTAAAAAATTCACAAATTCAAGGTCCTTAATTAATCCAAAATATCCCTTTCATTTGGTCCCCAAGCCAGATTTTCCCTGTTATTTATTAGCATACGATGTAGAGAGAGATTTGCAGAGAATGAAAGCAGCGACGCAGAGTTCTAGAAGGGTCAGGTCAAAGCTAAAATAGAGGCTCATAATGCAAAATCCTGTTGATTGGCACAAGGGAAAGAAAAGGAAGCCCATAAACTTAGGGGCTAGAGTGAAGGCCTAATTTAAAGGTAATGAAGCAATAGTAGCTTTGAAGTTTCATATTCAAAGAGTTTCTAATCTCTGCTCCAATAATTCTAACTGTTAGCTTTCACCCTCGTGGAATGTGCCTCTAGTTAAAGGTATTTACTCCCTGGAGGTGGCTGACAACATACTTAAAACTCATTTCTCAATTTGTAATTGTGAGGATGAATTATATTGGGAAGGATGCCTTGTCCATTTATAATGCTTCGGTTAGAGAAGCTTATCCCTTAAAACTTTGGGATTTTATTTGGAAAATTCATTTGCCTCACAAACAACTTCTATTTATCTAGAACTTAGTCCATTCTGCTATACCTATTGGAGAGGTTCTGAAGAAACATCACTTAAATGTTCAAATGTCTTGTGTTTTTGGTTGTCTGAAGAAACAATTGATCATCTCATTTGCTCTTGCCCCTACGTTCAAGATATTTGGTTTGGTGCTTTTTCTCTTTGTTCCACTGACATTTCTAGCCTCGCTTTTCATATATGGCTACTGGAAACCCTTCATCATCTTTATTTTGATGGTAATTTGACCATGCTTAAAGGGATCATTATCTTACTAAACTTCATTTGGACTAAGCGGAATGCAACTCTCCACAATGGTTATGTGCGCAAGTCAGAACAAGTAATGAGGGAATTCAAATGATCTTTTCAATACCTCTTGGATGTTTGTAATTGGCAAAGTCTTCCACACAATCCTTCAGCCTCTACTCCAATGCCTACTGCTACTTTGCGTAGCTGTGATATTCGCAATGTTATCAGTTCTGCTCAAGGTTGGACAATGTTCATGAGAGAAGTTAGGATTCAAAAGAACACTACTTACTTTGCTACAATTTATTTGGGTCAAGATAAAGTTCGAACTTTCAAACGGGAGAAGTTAAATTCTACATATCCTTATCTTTTTTGCATCTCTTGCCTAGACTGATGTTATATTGGATTATCCAAATAGCTTCAACACTTGTTGCCTCCTTGAACCATATCACTATAGTCATATACAAGAAGAATCTTCTCAATGATCTTGTCCATTCTAATATTAGAGGCGCTCTAAAAAAGGATTCAAACTCGTTGCTCTTATCTTTTTCTAGTTACGTATCAAAACCTGATCATTATTTTGCTAAAAAGTAACCAACTTTTTAGACCAGCTACATCAATACTTGATCTAAAACCGATCTAAAAAATGATTTTCACTAGATCTAAAAAATGATTTTTGCACTAGTGTACTCTTTATTCAAAACCGTTGCACTATTAGCTGCACCCCATTTTCTAGACCTTAGTCAAACTTTAGCTGTATAATCTTTTTTACTTATATATAATTGATCATTTTATAAAAAAGAAAAGCAATAGTAGCTGGACAAAAATTTAACAATCGAGAAAGGAAATAATGGAAAAAGGAATTTCTATAGAGTCCATTAGAGAAACCTCACATGGGCTATTGCAAGCCTCCTTAAAGGTGAATACTCTGTATGGTTCTAATTTGATCGGATGTCCCAGAAAGGGACTCTTGAAGGTGAATACTATTTCTTCTCCCTCTTCATGTACGTTTGGGTGCAACTTTGATCACCTCTGAGGAAAAGCGATGCGACGCACCATGCGACTAAAGCTACGAATTTGGATACAAACAGTAACGCTGTGGAAGTGACTCTAGCATCGTTGCAGTTGCAGTTGCAGCAGAATGGATTTAGACATGAAGATGAGACTCCATATCAGTAAGTCCTCTCTATCATATGCATTTTCTAAGTATTTTTCTATGATTATTTCTTCTTGAAACTGTGGTGGGGCTTGGGAGTTGTCCCCACATACCCTTAGGTCCTGTTTGGTATGAGGCACTGGAAGATAGGGATTGATATTAGATCAGGGATTGTGTCAAAATATATTGTTTGGTTTGAAGAAATAAGGATAACTAGGGGTTGGGAGTACCACGAAAGTGAGATTGCCGCAAAGCCACCACCCCCTGCTATTGCATTTTTAATATTGGGGTTGCAAATTTTAGAGACAAAAACATCCATATTTATAATATTTTCTTGACAAAAATACCCTCTATTAATTTTACCATAAATTATAACTCATCATTTTATTTCATAACTCATCAATTTTACCCTAAATTGAACTCTAAGCCTCAGCCATCAGCCATTGTTTTATCCTGCTCAGGCTTTATGCCCAACTCATCGGCCTCATGTTTTTCTACCCTCAATTGACAAAATCCTTTGCAACATTCAGGATCGTTTTGTTGTTGCGATATCAATTTTTTGTTTTATGCCCAACTCGTCGGCCTCAATTGATTCCATATCTTGCCTTTGTGCCAACAGACATCCCCTATCATACTTCTGTCCTCATTTCTCTTCTTTTGTTGCAATTTTTTTTTCTTATAATTAATTGAAATAGGTATCCCCTATCTTAAATAAACAAACTTGTTTGCAGTTCTTTATACATCAACTGTTATAATTTAGTTGCAGAAGCTGATAGTAATATATTTTTGTTTTGATATATTTTTTTAATTTATAGTTAAGGCTATTATAGTCTTCCTACAATTTATACATAATTATAAAATAAAATAATTTTATTTTGTCCTTCCCAATATTACTCCATACCAAATATAATTAAAAAGCCTCAATCTCATTCCTAATCCCTGTCCTAATCTCAATCCCTCTCCCAATCTCAATCCTACAAAATTGAATGCTTAATACCAAACAGGCCTTAAGATTTTTGTTAGAAAATATGGGATTAATGTTATGCGGCTGTTATAGACTCATATAAGTGACGCCAAAGTAGACAAAGCTATATGTGCGTGCGTTGCTTGAAAGGTTTGTCGGTGGAATTTGGATGTTGTGGAATGATTGGGAGGTTTTTGTGGAATATCCATTTTCTACCTCGCAGCTTATACGTTGGGATTTGGAAACTAAGTTGTTACAGCTGGCATGTATCCCCTTAAAGAGGAAAGTCAAGACCCACTCCAAAATACATAAACATAACTATTAAACTTTGTCTTCACTTGTGGAGCGCGCTCTCTCTCTCTCTCTCTACCTTGAGGCCTCTTCAACACTTCTATATATTGATAATTTCCTGATAAAGCACAATATTCAAAGTTTTGTTATAATCAAAATTAAATATGGACATTTACAACTAACCCCGAAAGATTGGAACTAATTTTATTTTGGTGCTAATATGTGATGATGAGCATTGCAATTTGGATTGTCTATATCAGGATTTTATAGTCCAAATGTTTTATTTTTATATTTTAATATATTTTTAATTTAATAGATGAAGAATTTCAAACAAAAAAATAATCTCTTTAACTTGGTAAAAAAATATCTTAACTATTAGCCCTTTAAAAAAGAATTTATGAAGCTTATAAAAAAATCTAGCTCAAAAAAGATCATAAGAAAAAAGAATTTATGAACTACAGTATAATATTTAATTTGGATCATTCAAATTACATTGATATGCTTTAGATATCATTATAATGATAAGTAGCACTATGATGAACACCAAAACTACATCCACCATAAGATTTCATCAGGTTCGACGTGAGGAGGTTTCGGTTGCGTCGAATTAGATTTGGAGATGGTTCAAATATTATTAACAGATAATAATTATTTTAAAAATATATATATCTTTCATGGTTCAGTCATTTTTGCACATTATGTTATTTATTTTCCTTCAAGGCTACACTACTTTTACTCCATCAAACATCTAAATAACAAGGTAACCTCCTTATTTTTCATACATAGCAAAACACCCCATATATTTTAAATTATTAGATTTTTTTATTTTCATTTGTTTTATTCCATTTTTCATTATTTCAAAAACATCTTAATTGATTCATCAAAACAAACTTATCACTCACCAATGATCAGTCATCCTAATTAGTGCATACATTAATAATTAGAGTTCCAACTCCAAGAAATAACCTAACAATAAGAAGAAACTAACAAAAATTAAGCTCATATTAACCAGATCCACCCAAGAACCGACCCGCCCACCAACCCAAACCCGAGAAAAACGATCATCACAATGGCGCTTAACTCAGATTCCGATGGTTGCACAGATTTTGGTGCTACAATCATAAGGCCACTTGTCAAGAACCCATTGGTCAACCCCAGCACAAAAGTAAGCACCACAATTGGTCCCTCTGATCTCTGCCACTTGGGCCCATGAAGACAAACTATGAACAGTGGATAGAACAAAAGCCTAGAAATGGAAGCCCATGTTGCCGTTTTGACCGATTTCACAACATAAAACGCAGTCAAACACTTTCCCATAAGATCTGCTATATTATAAACTGATATAAGCAAAATAGGGTACCAATCCTTGAACAACTCTGACTCAAGATCTTCTGCAATGAACCCTGGGAAGATGGAGAGAGTTACTACGTAGATTATGAAGATTCCGAACGCCTGACCCCGGATCTTCGCCGCCACAGCCCAGAATTTTGGTGCTAAAGAACACGGTGAGTTCTGACTGCCGCCGTCTTCCCGGAGAAGAAGGCTTTGGTGGTGATACTGTTGCATGACCGGTAACTTGAACTGCAAGTTGCAGAAGATTATGCAGCAGAGGAGGAAGACGGTGGCGACGATGAAGTACAAGTGGGCGCTTGTTTGGAGGCCTTTGGGTGTTTGAGGGAGTGAGGCCTTTGTGATGATCCTCAAGATTGAAATTATAATGCCTGCAGTAATAATGGCGAGAAGATAGATTTTTATTTTGAGTGGTATAGTTTGAAACTTTCATAATAGCTAAGGCAAATAAAAGTTATTTATGTTTTTTCCCAGCAAAACAAGATATTTTAGTTCAATCATGTGAGGGTACTTTTTGTTTTTTCCGGACCCAATCGGTAAAAGCATAAATATCTTGTTTTAAAACCTTGGTTTTGACACAAACTATAGATTTAAAAATGAAGTAGCCAACCACCAATTCAAAACTCAAAATAGCTTTTAATCCTTAAAATTATACTACCCAAATACTAATTAAACTCTCAAATCCTTAATTTGAAAAAAAAAAAAAATCAAGGTTTGTGGTTGAGACATGGAAGCTATTTTTTCCTTATTATTTTGGAAGTTATCCTCCCAAATCTTTCTAAAATCACTTTTTTTCACATTTTTCCTTGAAGTTATTTTTTAAAAGCTAATCCAAACAAATTAATGAATCGAAAAGTACAAAAACATTTAATTTGTTCAAAATTTATGGCTTTAAAAGTAAAAAAAAAATTATATACACATTTTGTAGTCAATATATGCATTAAAATAAATCACTGTCTACTATAACGTGCATTAACGATATACTCCCTCCGGTCCTAATTATAAGACAAAATTGAATTTTTTGGAGAAATTAAGGAAGCCAATTAAATTACTTTAGAGTATTTGTATTTTTATTTTTTCTCTAAACTAATTAATTAGATTAATAAACTAATATATAATTTAAGGATAACAAAAATATAAACACTCTAAAGTAATTTAATTGGCTTCCTTAATTTTTCCAAAAAGTCAAATTTATCTTATAATTAGGACCGGAGGGAATATATGCATTATATGAAGTTGTACTGCTCATGTAAGACATACAAAAATATAACTGTTTTTGGACTTCATACTAATTTATACAGTTCATTCTAATTTTACCAGTAGTTTAAAAACTCCAATAATTCTGGCAAAAAAAAAAAACCTCCTATTTAAAGACATCCACACCCCCAAAATTCTAAATAAGTGAGTTCCTTCTATAATTTCAGAAAAACTAAAAATTGTATAAATTATCTTTATTTAATTGTGGTTTGTGCAGGTTTTAAGTTTTTTTACCTCAACAATTTTAAAACTCAAAGTTACATAATTTTTTTAAATCAAGGAATATTTATAAAAGATTATATAATCACTAAATTTTTAAAAGTCTACCCAACCTAATTTATAAGTTATACATCATAATTGGCTATTCTTATTCCTAGACGCTTGCCCAACATAGGAAGACCAAATCTTTCTATTGATAAAGCTGAAAAAAGAACTTTAAAAAAATAAAAATAAAAATAAACCACTAAATTTAATTTGTGAAGCCGCACTCACCTGAGGAAGCAGTTCCAGCAAAAACCGCTTGCATATACTGTTTAGGCAGCTTCCCAGCCGAACCTACCAGACTTCCTCCGACCAACCCATCAGCTAACCCACAAACAACCACCGCCGCAACAGTCAAGCCGTAGGCCCCGCTCGGCCTCAAGCCACCGACACCGTCGCCACCACGGCTTCCAGCAGCAGAAGCCCAGTCAATCACAGGAGGCACCATAAGGGACAAAACAAACAGCGAGAACCCCAAGTTCATCCTCAACCTCAAGCTCATCTTACTCCAAGCTCTAGGCCAGCTCATCATCAACACAAGAACCATCACCGACGACGCCATGTAAGCCACAGAGAAAACCTTCTCAATGTGCTTCGTCGGATAGAGGTAGGCGAAGTAATCAACGGCGGTGATCAACGCATTCCAGGGCAGCAAGTTCCCGGCGCCGAGGAAGAAATGAATGATGTAGGCAAATCTGAACGGATCTTGAACGGCGTCGTTTTGATGATGATCAGAACCAGCAGACGACGGTTTCTTCACAGGCAGTTCCATCTTCTTCATCTTCTGCATCATATGAATCAAAGTTATTAACTAATTAGTTTGAGATTATTTGAGGCATTGCATGTGATACAATGAGAGAGAGAGAGAGAGAGAGAGAGAGAGATACAAGTTGGGTGACAATATTTGTGATTAGAATTTAGAAGAGAAGGCCGTATATATGCGAATGAATGGGGTATGGGGTTAATTATACTGAGAAGGGAGAATAGTGAGAGTGGGGACAGTAATGGATGGGTGATATTAGATATACCCTTTGGGGAGGGGGATAGTACACTTACACATGGGCAAGTTATGCTGTCTTATCCTTCTTACTGTATTTGGCTCATTACACTTATAGCTCGTCAGTTTGCCTTTTAATTTCATAGCCCCTCATTAGTGCATTATTTGTCTCTCTCTAGCTAGATAGATCTATTCCCATGAAGAAAAAGTGAGTTACCACGTGCTGCTCTTGGTTGATGTGTAGAGTTGGGAAAACGGGTCGGCCCGTTTAGGCCCGTTTCCTAAAAAATACCATATTTTTGAAGCCCGCGGCTTTATAGGATTGGCCTTTCACGGGTTCGGGCCTAAACGGGCTTAAACTCATTTTAATTCGATTTTTTTTTAAAATTTTTATAATTTATTTATTATTTTGCTTTAAATTGGTATACATTATTTTTAAAACTCATAAATTTTTAGTTAAAATAATCATCTAATATCCAAATTAGGCTTTTTTTTAAGTTTAAATAAATAAAACATTGTAGAAAATAAAATAAATCAAATCAATTAATAAGTGTTTGCCTGTTATTAATACTCTATTAGAAACTTAGGTGTCTCTCATATTGATAATTTGATATAATGATATTATATTTATTAATTTATTTTAAAAAAATATTAAACGGGCCTAAAAGGGCCGGCCCGCAGGGCTTCAGGGCTGGCCCTATAGGGCTTGCTGCCCTACAGGGCCGGCCCTTTTAGACCCGCTTCCATTTTCAGCCTCTAAATCATAGGCCCGGCCCTTGACGGACTCGACCCGAATTCCCGGCTCTATTGATGTGGTATGTAATCTTATCCTTATAAAAAAAAAATATAAGTTCAAATATTGATAAATTTATTTATTAAGAGAGACGAAAATCATTTACATGATAAGCTTCTAAAGAGAATATGCCCTTGACCAAATTAGAAAAAGTGAGTTTTAGTTTATTTTAAAGGCACAAGCATATTTCTATTGGAAACAACCATGTTCCATGTATGATAAAACACTAAATATAAACCTATTTCCTAGTATGGATCAAATCTTAACTGGTCAAGTTGTAAGATACTCATCCCTTTGGCCTCTTGACCCTACCTATTGGTAGAAAAAGAGAGTTTTAGTTTTGATTATGTGGTGGGTAACATAAACTAAAATATTTTTAGTTTAATCCGTAACTAGCTAGTATGTATGCAGAATGCCTTTGGTGAAAAAGGTCGATGGAAAAATATTCTCAAGACTGATATGCAAATTAATCCCAATTAATTAAGATTCTGAAATGGATTGATTATAATTGGTTCCCTAAAAATAAATTGATGTGGAATTAAATTATGAAACCAAATCACATGCATGCCCTTCATTTCAAATCTGAAAAACAAAAAACAAAACGAAAATGACGATGGATGATTATGTAACAACTTTAACATATCAAATAACACCAATAATTAAGACAATGACAATTAATTCTATGGAGGGCAATATAATTAGGGCTTTCTACTAAAAACTTAATCTAAAAATAGTTGCTAATGAATACTCATTTTGTCTCTATTCATAAGGTCTTATTTTTTATTAGGCTTATAAGGCTATCTTTGAGTTCTTTTTGAGAAAACAAACATCCTCTTTGAGTTTATCTAACTAATAAATACATTTTTACATATTTTACTCTTAAATAATTTCAAATATTGCAGTAATTAAACTTTTAACTCATTATCTCTCATTTCGTTTATTCTTTCACATCGTCTTTGCCCCACACATTTTTTTTCATCATTTTTCTCATTATTTCTCTTCCTCTCTTTATACTAAAATAATGACATATTTAGAAAAAAAAAAAGTATATTTTACAATCTTTATTATTTTTAGCTAATTCTAATTATTTTTTTTGAACAATATGATTTATTAAAAGGACCTTATATATAGCAAACGAGGGAGTACTTCACAAGAATTAGGCCCTTTGTAAGGATATTTTGAGATTCTCATATCTAATTTCGGGACTTCTCGTATTATTTTTAACTAATCCTAGCCTCTTTTTTTTTTGAACAATATGATTTATTAAAAGAACCTTATATATAGCGACCAATTCGATCATTACCCACGGCCACATATGCCAAATTTTGTTTAATCAAATTAAGCAAGACTACAGGTTGGAAAATACGGCTTGTAGCCTATCACAGCTTGTCATGCCCCCAAATTCACAAATAAAATTGTGCGTAAATTACCTCATATTATTATGATGCCTGGATCACACAACCATGTATATATTAGTATTGGTACGTCAATAAAACAACTCCACCCACCCACCCACACACTCACATTATAAATTATATTAATATTTATATTAACAATATTGATATTGATTTGGAATTTGGGCCATTATCGTTTTAAAGTAACTAAATAATAAATATATCTCATTAGCTCTCTAAATAAGGCATTAATTGTATTATTAGTGGATATTCTAGTTTTATAATTTATTAATTGGATCATTTTCAATTATTGATAATTAAATATATTATGAGCAGATTATAGAAAAAATATTTCTAATGACCAAATTTACAAATATTTTATTTCTATGAACTTGAATATGTGAAATTATTATGGAGACCCATGTTACTTCTAAGAAAAAACAAATTATGTGTGAAGGCCAAATTGCCCCTGTATTAAATAGTGAAGTGTACTGGCAAACAAAAAAAAAAAAAAAAAGTGAAAGTGGTAGGTATAAATTCCTGAAGTATGAATGTTAAATAATGGAAATGGTAATTTTAAATTTTTGTGGTCTTTCATAAAATTTCTTTTTGAGGTCTTATTGCTAAACATTGAAACTATCACTGATTTTTAAATACTCAATGAGACTTCATTATTTTTTTTTTAAAACTACATTATTTACAACTTCCATTATATTCCTGAATTTTACACTCATATTTTAAGTATTCGCCACTCAAGGAAAATTGGCAGGTGCCAATTCCATTATTTTACACTAAGACACAAAAATGTACAACTACAAACACTCATAATTCGATAATTAATTTGCAACTATCAACACAAGGGGTGATTTCGGCCTTCATTATTTGTTTTCGCAGACGATAATGGGCTTTCAAAATATTTATATATTTGAAAATATTGAAAATAAAATATTTGTAAATTTAGTCCTCAGATATAACTTTTATAAACAAAAGATTGAAAATAATATAAGTCATTCACAAACACCCCATTCCCCCTCTCCATATGTATCTATACATGGAAAGAAAGGAAGCAAAGGGACTGATTTAGTTTGGTTTCCCCACATATAACTCTCACTCAGCATACACCTGAGTAATTTTTTTACATGGATCTAGATAAAGTCAAATCAAAATGATCACAAAAATTATATATAGATGAAATAAGACATGCATGTATGATCATAGTAATTTTTTTTTATTTTTATATTAAAAATAAAAAAATTGTAGTCCATCATTTTATTTTTAAAATATTTTTATTTTGTAATTTTTTTGGACAACTTATATGACACTTAGTTAGCAACCACATCAATCTTAATTAATAAATTGTGAGTATAAAAAATAACGCCTATAATTGATTAAAATGTTCTAGTCACAGGTATGTAAACCTAATAAAAAGAAAGAAGTACATGGACTTGATTAAAAATTAGATAAAATTATAAGGAACGACAAATTAATTTTTCCTATGTATTAATTGAGCTTTTCTTTTTGTCGGATTTCGGGCATACCTTAGGTGTTGTTTCAAACTCTTACAATATATACCCACACGAACCGGATCACTCTTGGGACACCAGCTATATCACACAACAAATAACACTAAGAAAAGAAAGGAAAACACTACTACAAACAATGGTTTTAACGTCCCTATTTTGACACTTTTAACGTCCAAAAACTGGGGGACATCTATATGAGGGGCGTAGTATATTTTAAGAAAAAACGTCTCAAAAAAATGGGATGTCTAAAGTCCTCCCGGTGGGACTTTAGACGTCCCTTTTCCAAATTTGGGACGTTAAAGGGTTTGATTTTTTTTTTAAAAAAATGATTATTTATATTATGCATTACCTAGCAAATTCAAACTGCAGAAACATAATAGAAAATGGATTCATAAACCACAATGTCTATTACACAGTGGTAAGGACATCTAGCACTACTACTATATATACATGCAAGAATAAGTCATACAACCTACTACTATATATATACAATAACAATAAGAAAGTGTCAAAATGTTGTCATCACACAACTACTAACTAATATAAATAAAAAGTTTACTGATATATATGTTGAAGAAGATGTCCAGCCAAAAGGATTCATAAATCTGAAAATTAATGTTAGCAGCCAAAAGTTTACTGATCAAATTAATGTCGTCATGTAGATAGGCATCTTCATTATCAAAAATCTGAAAATTAGAAAATAAGCTTTGATGAAATGAATCAAGCAAATCAATTAATTAGCATTTCAATTACAACACCAAAAATATTATCATTTGAGAATGAAGAAGTGATTACCTTTTCAAAATCGCTAATAATTTCACTTTGAATGATGTTATACATATAAAGTATAACATATTATCTGCATTCAGTGTTAGCAGGTTGTCGAGGGCACTTTCGATCAAAGCCAATTGATTGTTAAAATCAATAAAGGTATAACTAAAATGACCGTCAATGAAAGAATTAGAATTGAAACTACTTACTTGCGGATAAAACCACTTTGGGTATCTAACAACTTTACCCTCCTGTGACCCGCCTAGGACTCTATATGTTTGAGTCGCACTGTCATGAAAATTAAAATCAACAGAAATTAGAACTATTCATTTTTTTAAGAGTCAATAAAATACAAAAAAAAATAACTTACGTGTCGAAGACGAATTTTGTATCTTTGTCTAGCCTTTTACATAAGGGATCAAACTAACAGACTACATTGCGGCGAGGCATATAACACACAAACTCTAATGGTAACTATAACAACATGTACAGATTAAAATGAAGTTAGATGACAAGGGAATTATTTAGTAAACATCTTAAATGGACAAAATGAAAATATGAACCGTTGAACAATGAGTACTAAATAACAACGAAGTTTGGTCTCTCCCATTGCGTAGCCCACATAGTAAGTCCTTGCCGCCACAGTATTGGTATCCCCTGTCATGTTTGCAGGACATAAGAATCCATACAAATAAGGTTTTTCCATGGTTGTGCAGAGGAGGCGGTGGAAGATGCTATAATAGAATTAAAATAAGGAATGAATTATTGAATGTATGAAATCAAAAAACCACTACATGAATTGTACGGAAAAATTGAAAAAAAAACTTACCGGATTGCAAGTTTCACCCATCCTACATCTATCTCCTCTAACCTGATAAATTGCTTAAGATCTGTATTGTCAATCGTGTAAGGATACTCCAATGTAAGGCCTATAATCCCTTGAGGCATCTTCAAGTCAACCTGATTAATGCCTTTGTAGATATGTTGCAGCCATGCTAAGTAGGGCCATTTCCTTGCATCTTCGTCATCCTTTTAGAACATCAAAAAACAAATTGTTATTAGGATACCAACAGATCTTTAGCAATAGTAAGATAATGCCTATCATTGGAGGTGTTGCCCCTAAACCAATAAGATTGTGAGGCAAAAGGATGAAAGATCTTATTGCCTGACCTAACGTGCGAACCTCTGGATCAGGAACATGGATGACTGTACCTTCTTCCCCCTGTCTAACACTCATCACATTCACCCTACGAAAATCCTACTAAATTTGCTGATGATGGTGGGTGGTAGCACGTGTGTGAACGAGAGCATCGGCAACAACACGCAATAGTGGATCATCCAAATAGAGGGTGGAAGGGTCTCCCAACGCTGGAGTGGGAGAAGGGTCACCAAGTGGTTCCTCCAGAGGGTTATAACTTCCTTTGGTGCTAGGGAAGGCCGGGGATTCTTGAGTTCTACGCTCGTAACTTGCCCTATACGATTTGAATATCTTAAGCATTTCAATTTGAAGCCCTAGCAACAACTCTTGTCGGAGCTTGTCACGAAGTTTGGCCTTGAGCTTTCGTTCGACTTCCTCTCGAAGCTTGGCCACAAGGTTTATACTAGGTCCAGCTTGTGACGAATAACGTTACTCTAGTCCAAAATACCTCACGGCACTAACTCCCCGTGTCTCTCCTCAAACACGACCAGGGTCATCTGCCTTCCCAATAACCGTTGACAAGATGTCCATCCGTCTATTTGGATTGAATGAACCTTGGTTACATGATCTTCTAGTTCATCTTGTAGCATATAGTTTATCGTAAATGTATCAAAACCACTCTCGATATGAAAAAAAAGTAGGTATTTATGGTATAACTACTTACAATCCTCGTAGCAACGTTAGCAACAAACTGATTTATATACTTCCCACCCTTAATCCTCACTGCTTTCCATTTTTTGTGATGTGGAGGAGGTGTTGGGGCTTGGATAACAACACTAGGATCTGATTCCGCTTCTTCCTTCATTTTCTCTGACCCTTCTTGTATCATTTGCCGCCCAAGCTTCCGATAACCACCACGAGACATGTAATGCTGATATTTATTTTCTACTTGCCTTTGTGCATTTACCGCACTTAATTCCTATGAATGAAAAACAAAAAAATCAAATCAATGATATCAAGTATATCAAAATCAAAAGCTCTATATCATTATGACAGAAATCTTACAAAAAACTGAGGATCTTCCCGTGATGCCACAAACAACCTCCAGTCCTCTGGAGACAAATACGAATAGTATTGACATGGATCGTGACCCTTAAGTTCACCTCGAATGTACCTCACTGTTAGCTTGTTCTTGAAACCTTTCCAGAATAGACGAACCTCCCCCATCCAGTGCTTGTACATCTCCTTGGTGTCTAGGACATCATATGTTTGCTGTAAGGTAAAACATAAGATAATTACATTTGAAGCAATAGGAATAAAGCTACAATTATCATAGATGTATCAAAACTTATATACCAGAAGTGTTTGCCAAATCATGTCTTTCATTTTTCGGGGAACCAATCTCCAATT
Source organism: Inga laurina (assembly GCA_963855925.1). Lineage (NCBI taxonomy): Eukaryota > Viridiplantae > Streptophyta > Magnoliopsida > Fabales > Fabaceae > Inga > Inga laurina. The sequence goes on along the minus strand of OY979709.1, from coordinate 34,870,692 downwards.
ATCATAGGTAATGCGCACTCTGCTTTGACTCAAATACCCTAAGTGGCTAATGAAATGGTCTTCCTCAGGACCAAACGGATTCAGATTGGCATCGAAGTCTATATGCAGCCTCTCTTGTTGATGTTTATAACGTGCAACCAATGCTCCCATCTTTGTACAGCCTTTAACCCTTCGTGCAACGGGTTCATCTCTAGGCCTTTCATCATCTCTAGGGTTTTCATCTTCTCTAAGCCTTTTGTCATCCCCAACACTTTGTGATGAGTCACTAGAGTTTCTTGTTAACACAAAAAGCATCGTCAGATACGTAAATAAATTGAAATAAAAATAAAACAAATTAAGCAGGAGTCAAACAAAAAAAAAACACAGTTTTCTTTTATAAGTTAAGGTCTTACTCTATATTGTTTCCCATATTCCTTTACCATGGTCATTTCTTATAGCATATTCTTTATCATCTACCAATTCTACTTCATTTGTTCTACGTAGAGTTGTTGTGAAAGTTGGTGTGTCATCAAGATTGAAGGTCAGATCACCATACTTCTTTTTTTTACTTTTAAGCAAATGGACATTTTTTTGCTCGTAGGATCTGTGACATAAAACACTTATTTCACCTAGCTTGCTAGAATGAAATGCTCATCTTTATAGCCAACTCTTTGAAGATCGACTAAGACAAATCCAAATTGTTTATCTATTACCACAACATTATTGCTAACCTACTTACATTTGAATAAAACAACTTTGAACTTGTTGTATGTAATCTCCTATATTTCTTCTATAACTCCATAATAGGCCATGGACGCTAATATTGGGTTTTTGTCTCTCAAACTAGAAAAGTGTATAGCTTTAGCCTCTACCATCACTCCACTATTTTGCATAGTACTTCTGTCATCTTTCTCTTTTGTATAGAAAGAATAGCCATTTATATCATAACTGGTCCAAGTAATGACCTGAAATGAAGGCCCTCAAGCTAGCCACTTGATTGTTTCAAACACATTGGTCTTGTGTGAAACCTTTTCCTCGAGCCACTCTATGAATGTCTTATTTTGCTCAATAGCAATCTGCATGTTATTCTTCCTTGGATTCTTGTTCTTTAAAGTCTTTCTGTGTTCATCTATGTAAGGTTGAACTTTTTTCATATTATTTAAGATATACAAGTGTGCTTGCAACACCTCTTCATGAGGAATATTCTTCACTTTCAGTCCTCGTGTTCCCTTGCTTCTCCCCTCTTCATGCTGATATTGTTCCTTCTTCCCGGACCTATAATCTTTGTAAAACTCCATAGCCACCTCAACTACATATCTTTATATTATTGAGGCTTCTGGTCGATTAGGATTTTTAGAATACCCTTTTAAGATCTTCATGTATCGCTCGAAAGGGTACATCCATATCAGGTAAACTAGACCGCAGAGCCTTACCTCCCTTACCAAATGAACTATCAAATGCACCATTATATCAAAAAGTGAAGGAGGAAAATGCATCTCTAGTTGTGACAAAATAATGTAACCCTCATTTTCCAGTTCATCTAACTTTTCAATGTCAATGACTTTGTTACATATAGCATTGAAGAAAACACACAATCTTGTTACAGTGGTTCGTACTTCATCTTTCATTATGCCTCTAATAGCTATCGGTAATAGTTGTTGCATCAACACATGATAATCATGTGACTTCATTCCAACTAGCTTCAAATTGTCCATTGAGACACATCTTCTCACATTTGAGGAATACCCTTACAGTACCTTAATTTCATGCAAACACCCACACAAACTTTTTTTCTCTGCTTTTGATAGTGTATAAGCTGCTGGCTCCATGTATGCCCTCTTACCATCATCTCTTAGTTGCGGATGTAACCGTTCTCTTATTCCCATATCAACAAGGTCTAATCTCACACTAATCCCATCCTTAGTCTTCCCTAGTATGTGCAAACGCGTACTGACAAGGTTATCACAAACATTTTTCTCCACATACATCACATCAATACTGTGTCTCACATCAAGCCAACGCCAATATAGAGGATCAAAGAAAATGGATCTCTTCTTCCATATGTTCTTCTCACTCGCAGTCCTCTGATTCTTATCAAAAGTGACATTGATACGTTCCACTTGACTGTAAACTTCTTCTTTGGTTAATGCCTTTGGAGCCATTCCATGCTCCAGTAAGCCGTTAAAATGCTTTCTTAGCCTATGATTCAGGTGGAACCGATGAAGAAACCTCCTGTGGCCAAGGTAGACTTGTTTTCTTCCATGCTTTAGTTGATAGAAGTGTGTGTCTGCTTCACATATCGGGCATACTTTATGACCCTTCACGTTGTACCCTGACAAGTTTCCATACTCAGGGAAGTCGTTTATCATTATGAAAATCATTACACGTAGCTTGAAGGACTCCTTCTTATAGGCATCAAACACATCTACGCCTTCCTCCCACAACTTCTTCAAGTCTTCAATCAAAGGTGCCAAGTAGACATCAATATAGTTCCCTGGCTGTTTTGGTCCATAAATCATCATAAAAAGCATCATATACTTGCGTTTCATACATAGCCGGGGAGACAAGTTGTATATTACAAGGAGAACCAGCCACACACTATGTGCTAGTAAGAGTTCCATACGGATTGATGCTGTTTATACAAAGCCCAAGCCGAAGGTTTCTCGGCTCACTGCCAAATTGAGGGAACATTTCATCTATTTTTTTGCCATTGTGGAGAGTCAGCTGGGTGCCAAAGATATTTCCCATCATATATTCTCTCATCAGAGTACCATCTCAACTTCTTCACTTTTGTTGCAGTCACAAACAAACATTTAAAACGTGGTATTATTGGAAGATACCACAACCTTTAAAGGTTGCCTTTTAGTTGTCACATCGCCACAACCACCATCTTTTTTCACTTTGTATCATGCAATTTTACACTTAGGATACTCACTAAGACCTCCATACTCATTTCTATACAGTACGCATTCATCAGGGCAAGCATGTATCTTTTTATATTCCATACCCATCATAGACAGGATTTTCTTAGCATCATACATACGATTTGGAAGTACATTATCCTCTGGAAACATATCACACAATAGTTGAAGCAGCAATGTGAAACTACTATCGGTCCACCCACAAGTTGCCTTTAAGTTAACCAAATGCAATGTTCTCGTCAGCCGTGTGTACTTACTCCTAGGGTACAATAGTGTCTCCGCATCACTCCGTAGGCTATCATACTCCTACGATTGCGCAAAGGATTCTACATCAACATCGTGAATCATTTTCTCCATTCTATCTTTATCTATGACATCCACATCTTCCTTTTTGTGTGACACACAATCCGTTACTTCCTCACCATGCCATATCCACCTTGTGTATCACAGATTTATTCTATCACAAAGTAGGTGGTCATTTATGACATTAACATTTCGTCGACTCTCATTTAAAAAATTCACACAAGGACAAAAATACTTCCCATTTTTTGCTGGAGCATTCTTTCTAGCGAATTCAATAATTCTTTCACCCCTTTCTCATATTCTTCACTAGTTCTCAAAGCATTCATCCAACTGTGATCCATTTTACTACCACCTAAGCCATTCCCAATAACACTCACACGTTTAGTACAATTGTCAACGATATAGGATGGGATTGCCTTTTTTCACTTTTTTCAATAAAAATTTCGACAGCATTTCCCCTTAAAAGTAAGACATCCCAAAATATCAAGCAACCCTATCTTAGTTATTAACTCTGCATTCTTAGCTATTGATAATATAATTTTCCTATGAATATAGAAAAGAATATAGAATTTCAAATAAATATTCAATTTTTTTCTATTCTAGGACATAAAGAACTTTTAATAATTTGAAGAGAAGGATTAATAGAATATATTTCAATCTATTTATTAAGTATATTGTGTTTCTTAATAATCAATTATATGTTTATTAATGATCAATGTCTTTGTAATATCCCGAATTTTGGGATTGGAGGCTTGAGAATAAGCCTAAATTAAGTGGACTGCTAAGCCCCAGTTTAGTAGATGTCCCAAATTTATCCCCTAATGATTTCTATATCTTTGGGGTATTAAGAAAGTAAAATGATAAATTTTGGAGAAAGTAATTATGTTTTTGGTGAAATCGCCTATGAGGTAGTAAGCTTGTCATGTTCATTTAAATGACCAAATGATGATAAAAAATTATGAAAATTTACAGGATGAAATTAGACATCCTAAGCTTTAATTTGATAGGTCATATGACTCAATTAAAGCTATACACAAAAATATATGAATTTTGGAAGTCAGCACAGAAAAACTGTGAAATTTCTGGAACAATATGCAAAGATTGAAATTCTGGGAACTTTGTGATTCCATTAAGCAAAAGTCTATATTTTTCCTTGAAACTAGACTCAATAAGGGTTCTATAGGCTTTGGAATCACCTCATTTCGATTTTTCTAGAATTAGTTATGATTTTTCAAAGTTTGGGCAGAAATCTGCCAGAATTTTGTAAAATCCGAAAATTTGAGAAATTATCAAATAAATATAATATAATATTAGATATTAAAATAAAAAGTCATCATCTTCCTCCCAAGCTCATTTCTGACGTTCGGCAAGCTGCATATAGAGAGAGAAGGCGTGGAATTGTAGAGAGAGAAAGGAGAAGAAGACTCTCAAGGTAAGCCGATTCCTCCGACGATTTAGCTCCTAACTCGTATAACTTTACTCCTAAGCTACTCTTCTTGATCCTTCACAAATTTTGCAGCTCAAATGTGTTGAGAGTTAGGGTTTTGCAGCCATTATTGGAAAAGGCAAAAGGAAGTAAAAGGTAACTTCCAAACTTTCGTATATTGCTTATTCTGGCTGTTGTGGGCAATTTAATCGGTGAAATTTCGCCGGATTGCCATTGGTTTTAAAGTTTGGAAATTGAGTTGCCTAGGGGTTATGCTGCCCAAATTGGGTCTTAATGTTAGTTGTAACCTAATGTAATGGTTAATAAAGTGGTTAGGAGTAGAAAGGAACGTGTTTACGGAGCCGAAACCGAAAAACCCTGATTTTCCCTAGAAAACCCATATATTTCGGTCAGCATTGTAAATGGGTCTTAGAGTTGGATTTTCAATGGTTTGATGATTCCATTGGATTCAGTGGGCGAAAATAGGTGGGGTTACAGTTGGGCACTTTTTCGGAAAAGGCCGAAAAAGCATAATTACGGAAACGCCCCTAAAACCCTAAAAGTAGGGCTGCCAAGGGCAATTTCGTAATTTGACATTGAATTTGATGATTTTGAGTCCATAAATGGATTCCTTGGATGAAAATATGTCAGGATAGCCCTAGTCAAAAATTTGGGAAAACGTGCCATCGGGCCGGGTACGATGGGGCCGGGTCCCCGGGGGTATTTTAGTAATTTTTTAAGATAGACTCATATAACCCCCAGAAACACTATGGAAGTGTCTAAATAGTACATTTGACATTGTAGGATCGAATATGGAGTCCCGAGCTGTTGGCACGCAAATCGAGGAGAAAGATTAGAGGTAGGGGACTTGCCTTATTTGCATGTATTTGATATCTCTTCTTGTGTGGTGACGTATGTGATTGCTTTACTTGATTTTGTATAGCATATTTGAATAAATGAAGCTCTGTTTCTGTTTTCGCTGTGGCCATAGTCTGTTGTATGAAACATTGAGCATGCAGAAATGTCATTATGGGGCATACATCTAGATAAAGCTAACATGTCATACACATAGCATCAATCATGCATGCATTATGGTATATGTTTCCTACTGAGATTCTCTCGAATCTCACCCTCCCCTACCAACAATTTAGACAGGAGAAGACAGAAGATATGCTGAGAACAATGTATAGAACCATATGAGGGGATTGCATTGGTGGAACAAAGATGAAAAGATGTCTCTGTTTTACTGGGATGTGTTTAGATACCCTAATAGCCTTGTGTGGCTACATTATTTGAATTTATCAGGTACGAACCCCTCGGGGGAAATTATGTAATTATGTACATAATATCAGTATATTCATGCTAATCCTGTGTTGCCTACCGAACCACATATCATTTTCCGCGAATACTCTGGTAAATGTGAAATTAAAATAAGGGCGTGACAGTCTTTATCTTATTAATCTCTTTATCTTAAAATAAGTATTTTCTCCACTACACTAATAATAATCATACTAATCTAATCTAAAAAAATAAAACCAACCATATTAAACAAACAAAAATTACAATGTTTAATTGTTATTCATTTCATCAAAATCAATCAATAGCTCCATTTATTTATAATAATATACATACGTTTTTTCCCTCTCAATTTCCAAGCTCCAAACATACAAAATAAACATTTTCAAGCTCCAAACATATCAAACAATATATTGTTGCATAACTACTAGCTAACAACAATTCTATGGTTCTGGCCAAAAAACACAAAAAAAAAAAAACAATCACAAGGTAAAATCACTCCAATAACTAAAATCATATAAATTAATTTCACATTGCAAGTTTAAATTTAATTCAAGTAAATTCATATTTAAAAAAAACTAACCTGAGGGGGTAGCCTACATGTGTCATAATGGAAGGAAGGAGGTGGAGGGCGTCACAATGGTGTGTGTGCCTTACTTGAATCTTCTTCTTCTTGTTTAATCTCGTTTTGATTTCTTCAGAATCCGCAGCTATTGAATCCACAGCAAGAAGAAGGGGTTTCGAGTGAGGAAGTGAATTAGAGAACACACAGCATAGAGGACGCGCAACAAAGAAGGGAGGAGGACGAGTTGTGAAGGAGACAAAGAAGGGAGGAGGACGAGTTGAAGAAGACAAGAAGGGAGGTGGACGAGTTGTGAAGGAGACAAAGAAGGGAGGAGGAAGAGTTGAAAAAGACAAGAAGGAGGAGGAATACCCAGAATAGCGATGGAGGCAAATGAATGAAGAAGGAGGGAGATGGTCAAAAAGTAAAGGGGGGTGTGTGTGTGTGTGTGTGTGTGAAAGGACACCTGTTAGACAAGTGTCTGACATGCGTCTAAGGACGCCTTTAGGGGTTCCAAATGGAATTTGGGATGCCTAAAGGTGAGTTTAGATATCCCAAAATCCATTTGGGACGTCTAAACCCAGTTTCTGGTGCTTAAAAAAATTTGAAAAATTTAAATTGCGCGACATGAAGCACTTTTTGGGACATCTAAAGGTTTCCATTCGTACAAATAATTATGAAAATGCCACTGCCTTCCTTTTTAACCACCCAATTTTAAAAGTGGGACGTCCCTTGGGATGGTTATATCATAATTCTGTAGTAGTGAAAGAGGTTATGTAGAGAAATCTTTCTCTGTCTATGTCTCTGTGTTTCATTTGCGGTTTTGTTATTTATACACATATGCAGCTAGACAACCATTCCCCCCAAAACATGTGGGGAAACTGTTCCCATCAGGTTTCCATTTTAAACCCTTGGGGAAAATTACCAATAAATACCCCACATTCATTTGGGCATTTTATTTGGCCCCAAAAGCTTAAAGCTTAATGGGTTTAGGCCTAATCCACCAAGGGTGGACTAAGCCCAATTCTCAACATCTCCCACTCACACTTGGTGGATTGGATGCCATAAGGATTGTCTCTCTCTCTCTCTCTCTTCTTTCATACTAGGTGCTTTGCTGTGACTGCATAGGCATGACGTCTCCTAGGTGCTTGTACTAGCAATCCCTTTCACATGACCAACACAAAACAACCTTTCTTTTTTGTAGTTTGAATTTAATATAATGCCTCATATGTCCTAGATATACTAATATACACTTCCACATGGCAGATCTAATCCCTCTCAAGTCAAGATAAAACTTAGATTGCCTTTTCATATGCTTAGTATCCACACCTATGAAATTACCAATATTAATATCATAAGGGACATGTCTCAGACACCAGTATAGGTGTGTATATTTTAGGTAATCTTCCTTTTGCTCATATATCATTTGGATGTGTGTTAACAGCTTTTCTAACATAAAACCTTGGATCGTATCAGTCATGATCATGGGATGAATGTTAAGGTAGCAGACGTTGAAGCATACGTCCACGATAATGTCAAAGTCAAAGAACATTACATAAGTGTTTAATCTTCTTGGGACTCACACAGACCAAGAGTATGGTCGCAGCAGACCCCCTAACCAAATCCATAGCCAAGGAAATGTATGACAAACATGTGAAGGCTATTGGGATGCACAAAATGTAAAATTACAGACACTATATAATATGTTTATGATTAATGAAAATATTTCTTCGTAAAATTTTATGTGTCTATATGAAGGTATACAATGTCTAGTATGTCGTATAAGCAGGTAAGGTTGGCTCTCTCACATGAGCAACCGCCTTTGATACTCAAGAGGAGTATGCAAAGATGAGACATTTGTGTTCACCAGTAAAGCAGCTGGAATGCTGATATGGTAGAGAAGAAACACAAATTATGTCACTTCGGTAAGAGTGTAGTATGTCGAGATGAGATCCAATAAGACATAATATAAATATGGATCGAATCATGGATCCCCGCTTCCATGATGCATGTTGCCAGATAACAAATTCTTCACTTTTTAATTGGCTTATCATATTTATCTTTAGCAAAATTGTATCTTTTTTTGGCCAGTGCAAAAGTGTATCTTTGGTTACATCTTCAAAGTGTGTTTTATTTTAGTTCTTTGACGATGTTAAATTTCATTTTCAGCTAACTTGTTTGACAGCATTAGAAATTGGAAAGTTTTATTTGAGGCCAGCTCATGAAATAAATGTGAGGGGGAGTCGTGGAGATGAGTAAAGCTCATGAATTCAAACTCCTAGAATATAAAAAGATATAAAATTTTTGAGTTTATCTTAAATTTAAACGATTATAATCAAACTTTAAAAAGGTACAAAGAGTTAATAGGAAATCTACTTCAGTACATTATTGCCAATGGTTTCACTTCTTTTTTTTTTTTTAATTTTTATTTTCAACTAAGGAATCAAAATGATTGATTATATAAAAGAACCATATGTCTTTTGAAAAAATTAAAATTCTTCTGAGTTCATTTATTTTGAATTTGTTGGGAATTATAATAATTAAATATCAGAATTGAAAACATGGAAGATAAATCTAAAAAAATATTAAGATGATCATTGGAAAAAATTTGAAAAACTGATTATTGAGAAATGTTAAAGATGAGTATTAAAAATATGGAAGATGAGTAGTTAAAATATGGAAAAATAATGATAAAAAATTGGGAAAATTAGAGAGAATGACCAAGAAAAATAATAATTGTAAATGATCTTAAAAAATTTAATTATTTTCAAGGACCAAATTTAAAAATAATAAATTACACTTGGTCAAATTTCCTATTGTCTCTTGCTCAATATCTCTCACATTCTATTTGAAAACTAATTTGAGTTTTATTTTTCTCCAAAATTAAAACTGCCTAAATCATCCATGATAGGATATTTTTTCGCTTTTATTTTTCACTAACGTCAACTTAATCATATGATCAATATATTAATATTACATGGATTTTTTTATTTTCATAATCTCACGATATTCACATAAATTTGTTCATAATTTAACATGTTATAAACTTTAAATTGATATTAAGATTATATCAATTTTGTATTAATTTATCAGGATGCTTCAATTTTTGACACAATCTAGCTAGTAACATTTTATTTTTGTCATTTGAACCGACACAACTAGCTATGATCAACTATGAAATGTGTTTAATTTTTTTGTTTTGTTTTGGTGATTAAGATTATAAATCAGGAAAAAAAAAACTTTATGGTATAAATGAACCAATATCTATATTAATAGTTAAATAATATATATATATTTTTTTTGATTGAGTTAAATAATATATTGATCACATGATTATGTTGATGTTAGTGAAAAATAAAAGTTAAAAAAAAATGATTCTGTCATGGATGATTTTGGCGGTTTTAAATTTGGTGGAAAACAAAATTCAAATTAGTTATAACAGAGAATGTAGGAGAGATTATAGGAGAGACTATATAGGAAGCACTCCCTCCGGTCCTAAATATATGACATATTTACCTAATTTGATTACATTAAAGAAGTTAGTTAATATAACAAATATTTTCTAAAATACTATAGTCGTCTTTCTTATTTTTCTTATTCCCTCTCTTTTTTGATTATTATTGACACTTTGAGGGAGTATTGATAGCTTAAATTAGGAAAAGATTGATAAATATGAAAAATATGTCTTATATTTAGGACCAAAATCAACTCTCCAGATATATTTTATATTAAGGACAGAGGGCGTATGACCAAGGATAATTTGGTGTTTTTAAATTTATATTTTGAAATTTTATCCTTCCATAATGACGTTTTTAAAGATACTTTACAACAAATATTAATTTTCATTGGTCCTTCTTCATAAATTTTCCTAAAAAATTTACATCCGAAAATTTTAATTTTGAGGAAACAAAATCATGGTCATTTTTTGGAATTTAAAAACTTCAGGGGTTCTTAACTGTTATTAATTTTCTTAAGCGTCCCTAGATGTCATTTCCCATGCACCCAATTTAATTTGCAGGTGCAACTAACAGAATTAACAGATGTTTTGGGGAGTTAACGTGTTAAGATTTGCACTGCTCCAAAAAGTAGGAGGGTAAATTTGCTGTTGAGAAAATACTTTAAGAACACAATTTTATAAAAAATTACTTTAGGATGCTAAGTGATACTAAAAATACTTCAAAGAAAAAATTGCACCTTTTTAATCAAGCCTATAGTCTCACATTGTTTTTAATCAAATCCTTGCACTTTTCCACCAGTCACCTAAAATTATAAGGGCCTAATTAAAAATTAAGACAACCTATAAAGACCTGATCAAGAGAAAAAAATTACAACAATGTGGGTTTTTAAAATTGCAACTAGAAATTTCAAAGGTGTGGGCTAATGTTTTAGTAGGATTATTTTTTCAGTAGACAAAAATGCCCTCTCAAAACCGTGACATTTCTTTAAAATTTTCATAATTTCTTCAACTTAATTCAAAATCCATAAATATAATTAGAATTAAGTGCCCCAATATGTTTTCCCACTTTCATTTGAATGCATTATATAATAATGTATTGACACGTTAAAAATTGAATCATTCACGAGCGTCCATGTTGAGAGGAAGTCAGTGGTGAGGAGCTAAGAAGGGGCTTGTCAAGAGTGACATATCAGAAAAAGGAGAGAAAAAAGAAGGGTGCGAAAGATAAAGAGTTTAATTATATGACAAAATTAATAAAGACTTGTTCTGTACAGAATTTGATACTGTGTCCGCAGAGAGAAAGAGAGATCACATTCACATTATTGACTATTCACATATTCACATGCATTCTCTTAGTATGACAAACGTCATTTCTTCTGCCACATGGATGCCGTTATTCTTCCTAACTTTTCCTCACTTTAACTTACTGGCTTCACAATACCCATAAACTTCTCCAATTCGAATCACTCATCTTGCTTCAATATTACTAAACAAAATATTACTGGACCAAGAAGCATATAATCACGACTGAAATATGATTTGATTTCTATAAAAATTTTAGTGACTATTGTAGAATTAACCTTTTTTTTTAAAAAAATGATCTAATTGTCATCAATAAAATTAATTGTGACTATCTTAATTGTTGTTGCGGTTGAATAAGTTAAAGCTGCTACTGGTTGAATTGTTTTTGTCATTTCGTTTTCCATTTTCCGACTTCAAACTAAGTACATTTAGGCCATTTGGTGATAAAATTTAATCTCAAACTACTAGTCCCTAAGAGTTCACGGCAATTAGGTATTTTGGGGTCAACATTGGAATTTACAGACTTGAGGGGTGTTTTTGTCTCTTTCTCCCAAAATTAAACCGGTTTTTGGTCTTTCAAATAAAATGCATAATATGACAATACTATACAATTACAAATAAACAAAATAAAGGACGATGTATCTTCAATTTATTCAAATCAATTAACCTCTTATTAATGTAAGGATTAGTAAAAGCAAAATACAAAAATTTTTGGCAAGCTATTTTGCACATTTAATTTGTTGGCTCTCCAATAAACATTTTCCAATCCAAAGCAAGAAGCTTCAGCAAGCCAATCCAACACATGATCAAATTAAATGGATTCAATATGGCATAAAACTTTTAAAAATATAATGGTGGGCTTCTTATATTGTAAGGACAATCCAAAATGAGCAGTGCATAATTGAACAAGATATTACCATGATAATAGTTGTCGGCAGTATAACTCCCTAAGCTTTTAGAAATATACATACGTGTGTGTGTATGATATTGATACTCATACTAATTTTTGAAATAAATTGTCGTTGTATGCATCCTATAGAAGTAGTATAAATTAGTATACATATTAGGGTAAAATAGCACCCTAATGTTATTTCCCACTTGCATCCAACACTCTAATGTTATTTTTTTCACTCTTCTTTTAACATCCCAAAAATTATACAACCCATAGTATTACCAAAAAAAAAAAAAAAAATTATACAACCCATAAATTGGGCAGCTCGCCATGGCCAGTAGGGCACTCAGTGAGGCAAGTTGATTGAAAATGGAGTGACTTTCAATGTCACTCGTCTTGGTGGCCAATGCAATCGCCAAGTTGAGTCGTCGATTTTTATAAATAATAGGGAGCACATGACAACTCATTATTTTTTTAAAAAATTCTGATATGGAGAGGCAGAGCTCTGCTAAGGTTTTGTGAGGAGCACTCCTAGGAGCTATAATTAATTATGGTATTATTTGACATGAATGAGCATGAGAGCTATGAATGACCGTTTAAAATATAATATGACGAGACTAGCAGAGATAGAGTTTGGGATGTGTTATATAAAACATGGATACCACTTGGCACATTGCTAGATTGATTATTATGTACCACTAGCTGCCATTTAGTTATATGGCAATATTATATGATACGACATTTTAGTAGCTTCTAGGCAGTATTCTTGGGCCTTGGACAGGATTCCCCTAGGTAGTTACCCTATTGGAGGAACCCATAGTCTCTTGTGTGCTCTATGGTACTTTGTGTTAGAACTGGCTGACACTGGGGGGAGGTGAAATTGGTGTAAAATAAAAATTTAAGAACTTTAAAAATCTTTTCTTATCTTAGTATAAACAATTAGTATGAAGATACTGAACCATAAATCCACAGTTAAATATTCAAATCATATATGTTGGAAATATAAGAAACAAGGAAAGAGAATATGCAAACTATGATTTATACTTGTTCGGTCTCATCCTTGATTACCAACGTCCAATCCCCAAGCTCTTTCTAAGATTTCAATCCACTATCTCCTTCAAGTTTAAACTAGGTATTTGAGAACCACTACAATCCCTCAAGTTTTATGGGTACTTGAGAACCTTAACAACCTTGAGTTTAGTCCCTGTCTTCAGAATCACTTCCCCTTACAACTCATAAGGTCACAATTTGTTTACCACTCAAGATCCCAATTTTGAATAACTCTCACAAAGATAAAATGACTATAATGAAAGCAAACTTCTCTCTTAGAAGTGAATAATGATAATCACTGAAGCATAATCAAATAATATCCCTCTTTAAGGTAAATGATGGTAGTTCAAGCCTTTTTACCCAAGAGGGGGTGCATTGGGTGATTTGAAGAATTTTAAACTTTCTATGCCCACTCAAGGTTCCACTACCTTGAGTATCTTAGCTGAAGTAAATTCTTAAGTATATTCTCTCACAAGAGTAAATAAATGACCACTTAAATATAAATTCATCCATAAATTGAGCTTTGAGACATAGCAAAGAAGGTAACAGTAAATGCATAGTGTTTATTAGTTGCTCCATCTCCAATGCTCTTCTATTTATAAATTGAGAATGTTTGAAAACTATTGTTGTTTGATGGTAGCCATTAGAGTGTATGTTCTTTGCTTCTAGCCTTTGGTTCTGTCAAATTATTCTGTGTCTTTGGAATAAGCTGTTGAGAATAAAGAGAATGTGAAAGCGTTTGAACCTTGGAGCATTTAATGCTTGTAACACTACTACAAAAAACCAAATCTGTGGCGCTTATAATTGCATTAGCTGTGGCGCTTGGAAGCGCCACAGATTTTTAAATTTTTTTTTTAAAATAACCTCCTGTGGCGCCTTACCCGCCAGGCGCCACAAGAGGCTTACCTCCGGCCAGGCGCCACAATAGGGTGGCCCTCCTGTGGCGCCTGGCCGGCTAGGCGCCACAGGAGGTAAGGCCAGGCGCCACAGTAGGTGTTTTTTATTTTTATTTTTTAATTTTTCGTTCTGGTTTTTTTTAGCATATTTTTTCCTCATATTTTTTTGGGTTTTTCGTATTGGTTTTTTTTAGCATATTTTTTCCTCATGCATATATAATTATCCCATGCATATATCTCCCATGCATATATAATTATAGTCTGCAAGGTTTAATAAGAACAATAATAAATAACTTTAAAATGATACCAACAAATGATTGATTAGCTAAAGTAGTAATGAAAATTGTTATACAATATACTGTAAACCTAGCTGAATGAAATATAATACAACAAATTCAACTTGAACAAACATGCATGACACAACAATTGGCAATTAGAAACAACACAAAAAAAACCAGCTAGTGAATTTAATAGTAAATATAGCTACCTAGGGATTTGCCTAAACACATATTCACACCATTCCTCAATCACTTCATTAACCTGATGGTCTGTCAAAGCCTCACAACGTTGATCTTCATAATACTACAGATATATACAATCAGACACAAGTTAGAACGAATTAAAATCAGTAAAACATAACTGTCAGGCACTAATTCAATTTCATTACAACACAATATGAAGTGCAACTAAATGACTTACTTTTTGAGGAATAAATGGTTGATCATGCATAATAACATCCTTCATAAATTTCATGATATAGTACCCACAATCATTGTCATTAGGTTGGAAAGGGCACTGCAATAATATAATGCAATATTTAACTCTGTTCATGAATAAAAAGTGTTTACTAACAAAGTCTAAGTAAAGTCAAATATCAATACCTGTATCTTCTTCCAATGATAGCTAAGGTGGGGGTCAGTAGCTTTAGAATAGTTTAACGAGACAGACGACCGATACGCAGTCAATGCACTAATAAAAGAAACAGAAAGTGATTACTTTTGGTTATTCAATCATGTTCGCAAATATTTATTCATAGGCACGTATACTTACCTACTGATCAATAGCAACATATCAAAACGGTCTTGTGGAATACCATTTTGTAGAGGATCCACATAATAAATGCGAGGGCCTGAAGGTTCCGCTGGATTGATAACGATCAATATCCAATGGCGCCTAAAATATATTTTAAAAATATTTTTTGAACAATCATGTTATGATAGAAGTTAAACAATAAAAACAAAAATTGTACCAATAATAACTTACCCCGCATTATACGGCACTAAAAATAATGTATTTGCTGTCGCTTTCTTGCTAAAGTAATCTTTCAGCTCATTAGACTGCGCAGTTACATCTACTTTACCCTCATGATGACCAACGAGAAAAGGGTTGACAAATGCGAATTGGACCCTGTGTGTATCCATTAAAACGTCCTGGTCTAAATGCCTGGTATAAAACATACAGTGTCATAAGAAACAAAAGAAATAGAACGAGATATATTAATAACAGTGATAAATGATGATATTGAAGTACCTTATCCAGATGTTGATAGCCGAAGCATTAACCCAATCACGAGCACATATGTCCTGCACGACCTCGGCAGTAACATAATCAACTAGACCACCAACACTGTAGATATGTCTTGGAATACGTAATTGTACTACTCCCTCACCGATCAATTGTGGTGCAATCGATATTAATTGATCGAGAAATGAGGTATGTCTTCTTCTGCTCTGTTGGCTAGCCGATGCTTTTGACTTGGGTTGTGTTGTTAAAGACTTTGAAATCTTACCCTGCGCAAATCAGAAAATTAAATCACAGTTTGAGATGGAAGTTCGAAGGAAAAGTGTAGGGAATTTTAAATGAACGACCTTGCCACATGGCTCGATAAGACCTATTGGCCAAGCAACATAGCCACCTACAACATCTGCCACCTTATTTTGCTCATCTTGAGACGGGATCGGTAAGAGGGCGTCTTCGTTCGTGCAGACGTCAACCCTCACCCGGAGTGTGTTATCAGGCAACGGTGAATTGTGCAGTATGTCCTCACCAGTGTTGTAGGCAACACCCACTGCAACCGCGTGCTTGGATGCTTGCTCGACATATAGCTTGCATTGAAATTCGCCCTACAGAAAATAGAGTTAATATGTTAAATTCGCTTAATTATAATTTAACATAAAGTTAAGTAGAAAAGAAATTAATTACCGACGGAAAAGGGACTTTAGGCATGGAATTACAGCTATCTCTGAAACTTGGGCTATCACAGAACGGAACATTTGGTATTGGCCTACCCTGGACCAACTGTTGTATTTGCGTTGTTAACAACGCATTCTGTTCTTGCATCAAACTCATTTGTTCGGTGAATTGTTCTTCTCGTTGTTCCTTGTAGTGCATTTGTTGTTGAAGTTCTTGCATTTGATGCTTAAAGCTAGCCATCTCGTCACGTAGGTGGGAAACATCACTTTTACTCGAGCGCTTCTACGTCCGAAGTATGCTGATAGGGTGATTGCAAAACTAGTACCCCGAACACGACCATCATACTCGGGTACTTGTAACGCTCTGCTCAATAAATCGTCCCGACCAACATAGGTCGCCAACGCAGGATCCTCCTGTGTCATTTTTCGCTTTCCCAAAAAGAATTACAATGAAAATTAGTTATTATAAATGGAGTTCATTTAAGTAAAGCTAATTATTTATTGTACGCATAATATAATTGAATACTTACACAATATTCAGCTACTCTTCTTGCTTCCTCACTACGAATTTCACCTTTCTTATTTGTGACACCCTGGACCCACAGCTCATGTCGTTGAACCTGTGTAATATCTGAGCCTGATTCTTGTATCTGCATATCAAAGTTAGTCGAAGTTAAATGATTCATACAATTTTTATTACGAATGAAATAATCATCAGTTCGTACCATTTTTCTTTCTAATGTTGCGTATGAAACAGGTCCTTGTGTGTACCGGTATGGCATGTTGGTCACGTTAGCTCGATTTTTCTCGCTCAACTCCTAGTTAGATCAAAATGATTCATATAAATATATAAATGTTACTTACAAATACATACATTACACGTAATAGGGAAAGATAAACAAATCCCCTTACTAGGAAATCAGGAGTTGTATGTGTTCTGATAAACTCATCCCACATTTCTTGAGTGATGATTCCTTCGTACAATGGATAAGGCGGTGTAGTAATGATATCATCATTATCATCCCTCAAGAAATATTTAACAAGATCAGAACGAAACTTTCGCATAAGTTTTCCAGCTTTTCTCATTACGAAGTTCTTTCGATCATCATCAATAATAAAAATACTCTGTGAACAAGTCAAAAAACTCATATAATATGTAAGATTGAAATGAAGTGAAACAAAGCAAACCGAATAAATATATAATTAAGGTGTTACCTGTACTTCAGCCCAGATCACATCCTCATAACTTTTCTTTTCCATTTTCCAATTTTGAATTGTAATAGGGACTCTGTCTCGAACCGTAGTCCCGATGAAGTTATTTAAGGAGGTATCGTTCTCGCCAAACAGGTTTCCATTTTCATTCCACTCCAGTTGTAACTTGATTCCGTTACTTCTCAGTCTGATCAACCTCGTCATAATTGTCCTGCCACGTCTGACGTTCTCCTCAAATCTTTGTCTACCAATGTGCCTGGGAACATTATCAATGTCATCATGTGGTGAGTCCATACTCCTGCAAGTGAAATAAACCAAATCAAAACATCAGTGCACAATGGTCTTGTATGTCAACGAAAGCAAATTATTTTGAAATTTATAAAAATATACGTACAAGTAAACAAGTCAAGGCAATCATTATCTTTTCCTTTTTCTCATCTGATTTAAAATTTTATTCTTCAGAATTCGTGTTGGATTGAGAATTGTGTTCCTCTTGACCCAAGTTCCCTCTTCATGATCATGTCTCACGTATAGGGGTCCATCTCCATCTTCATCTTCATCTGCATCTCCATCTATATCAATCTCTACTGACCACAAATTTACAAACGAAGGATCATCATTATTGATGTTCAAATATTCATTACTTTCAAAATCAACTTCTGCTTGACGATTCTTGTTGGATGGAAGTACAATAGACCAATTCTTCTTAGCAGGATCAGGAATGTAAAATGCTTGTTCTGCCTGTGCTGCTAAAATAAAAGGATCATCTTCATACCAAACCTTAGAAAGGTCCACTTGCACAAAGCCTAAGTCATCTATCCGCAATCCACTGTTGTTGTTAACCCACTGACATTTGAAGACAGGGACCCTGAACATAGAGTAATCTAACTCCCATATGCGTTCAATGACACCAAAGTATGGAATTGATGCATAGACAGGGTGTGTGTCTTTAACACTGGATCTATGCCAAGAATCAGCAACAAGTGTTACCCCACTATTCTGCATCGTGCTCTGTATATCATGGTCTTGTGTATAGAATGTGTAACCGTTGATTGCATAACCATTGTAAGATAATACATGTAAGCTCGGTCCATTCGACAGACACTTCAATTTTTCAGAAACTGAATCAGGATTCCTCTCCATCTCATCGTTAATGCGATTTTTCAACCAGCCTGCAAATTGTTTATTGTGTTCTGTTGTTAATAAATTTTCATTTCTATCACCATGTACCAATCGGAGAGCATCCTTGTGTTCCTCTACATACGGTTCGACCTCATCAGTGTTATGTAGGACATACAAGTGGGCTTGGTCCCGTTTAGTCGCTGATATCGTTATTACATCGCTCCCTGTTGTTCCTTTCCCTGATCTTCGGCCATCATGACGGGACTTGGGGATCCCTACAGGATCAACATTTGATAGAAAATCAGCACAGAAGTCACTTGCTTCTTCAACCATGTAACTTTCAGCGATACAACCCTCCGGGCGATATCTATTTTTCATATATCCTTTTAATATTTTCATGAATCGCTCATTTGGGTACATCCATCTCAAGTACACTGGACCGCACAATTGAGTTTCTTTCACCAAGTGTACAGTTAGATGTAGCATAATGTCAAAAAAAGAAGGTGGAAAATACATTTCAAGTTCACACAGAGTACACACAATCAGCCTTTGCAAATCTTGTAACCTGGTTGAATCAACCACTTTACTGCAGATCAACTTGAAAAACACGCAAAGTTTTGTGATAGTGTTCCTTAATTTTTTGGGTAAAATGGATCGTATACCAACCGGTAGGAAATTTTGCATGAGCACATGACAATCATGAGATTTAAGGTTCTTTAACTTCAACTCTTTTACCGATACAAGGTTCTTTATATTTGAAGAGTAGCCCTCGGGAACTTTAATTCCATGCAGAAACTCACAAAATAATTTCTTCTCTTTCCTCGACAGAGTGTATGCCGCTGGCGGTAGATAGGTACGAGGCCCTTGCTCAATCGGTGCCAACTCTTCTCTAATTCCCAAGTTCACTAAATCCAACCTCGAATTGACACTGTCCTTGCTTTTTCCTTGGATATTAAGCAACGTGCCAATTAGACTATCACAGATATTTTTTTCTATGTGCATCACATCAAGAAAATGCCTCACATATAAAGACTTCCAATATGGAAGTTCAAAGAAAATAGACTTTTTCTTCCAACCGCTTGTCTCGATTTGTTTTGCAAAAGGCTTGCCAAAATTGTTATCCAAGTTTTTACCTTGGAATACACCTGGGAACCGGTCAACATCTTTGGCGGGCTACCTTCTTCTGCATCACCATTGAAAGGCTTTTTCTACTTCCTCCAACGATGTTGTGATGGTAAGAATCTTTGATGCCCCATGTAAACATTTTTCTTACAATGATGAAGCCGCACTGAATGAGTGTCATCTTCATATATAGGGCATGCACCATATCCTTTGACGCTGTATCCTGACAAATTTCCATAAGCAGGGAAATCATTAATTGTGCCAAACAACATGGCTTTCAAAGTGAAACTTTCTTCCATATACCTGTCATACACACTAACGCCTTCATCCCAAAGCAGCTTCAAGTCATCAATTAAAGGAGCCAAGTATACATCTATATCATTCCCAGGTTGCCTTGGCCCAGAAATTAACATGGACAACATCATAAACTTGCGTTTCATGATTAAGTGTGGAGGAAGGTTATAAATCATCAATATCACCGGCCACATGCTATGTGTGCTACTCTGAACACCGTGCGGATTAATTCCATTAGTTGACAGTGCAAGGTGAAGGTTCCTAACTTCATCAGCAAAGTCAGGGTACTCATGATCAATTTTTTTCCATTGAGGAGCGTCTGCAGGGTGCCTAAGCTTCGTGTCTTTAATCCTTTCATCTGCATGCCATGTCAACTGCTTAGCAATCTCTGCATTACTATACAGTCGCCTGAATCTCGGAACAATGGGAAAATACCATAGCACCTTCAAAGGACTTTTTCCTTTCTTCTTCCTATATCGAGATGCGTTGCATTTACGGCACTTCTCCAATGTTGCATACTGATTTCGAAATAATACGCAATCGTTAGGACACGCATGTATCTTCTCATATCCCATACCGGTTGTAGAGCAAAGAATTCGCTTTGCCTCGTATGTCTTGGTAGGAAATACATTTTCTTCTGGAAGCATATCTTGCAACAGTTCAAGCAATGCGGTGAAACCCGAATCACTCAATCCGTAGCGAGCTTTAAAGTTGTACAACTTCAACACTGCTAGCAATCTTGTGTATTTAGTACTTCCGACATATAATGGTTTCTCAGCATCACCTTTCAACTTCTCATATTCGTTAGGGCAGTTATGAAGCACCCCTTCAACCATATTTACCATTTCTTCAAGACCATCATCTTCATCAAACATGCTTTGATCAAATTCATCCGAGTCACCACCTGTGGTATGCACCCGATCACTATATGCATCGTTGGTCTCACTATGCCTTGTCCATCGTATATATGTTTGATCAATACCATAACACACTAAATGATCTAGCAAATCAAGTTGACTAATCCGCTTTCCAAAACAACAGGATAAGCAAGGACATAAGATTTTGCCAGGATCTTTTGTGTGCTCAGTTGCAAATGTAATAAAATCCTTCACCCCATCTATATATTCCCTTGAACATCGATTAGATGACATCCATTTACGGTTCATCTATGGGCTTCAATCTATTTTTTAAAAAAAGTACGTGGTTAGTTGTTGTATGACTATTGCATTTACTAATTACTTTTATATTCTCTTACCAATTTTAATTTAAAATAACATACACCACATGAATCTTCATAATTGAAGCTTTCTAAGTCTTAAACTGAATGTTTAAATTGTCAAATAATTCATTAATTATTCCCAGGCATTATAATAATTTTTTACAACTCATAACAAAAGAAACCATATTTGCCACAATATATCATAGTTAAATTAGAAAACATTACAAGTCGATAAATAAAATACAAGTGTTAAGAATATATAAAGAATTATTTTGCTTATGCAATTAATCAATAACAATCATTAGAACACCTACAAATTATAACTATTAAATTTAACTAAAATCACATTTGTAAGCTCAAAATTTAAAAAACATACCGTAAATAGAAGCTTCAATAGACTGATGAACTGAAACTACAAACACAAATTAAACATAAACAAATCAATAAAATATTTGAGGTTCTAAGTTATTTTTTAAAATAATAATATGTGTAATAAACATCAATATATAATAAAATCAAATATGATTAGCTTAAATCAAAAAATATGATTCAGAAAAAGAAAATAAAGAAAATAAAATGAAATGAAAAAGAAAGCATAATCCCAACATTAATTATCTCCTTATTGTATGTTTTTCCCCTTACGGTTTTAGTTAATATATTTAAAGTTAAACAATATAGACAAATTATATTTTATTTTATTAAATATTAACATTGATATATTAAAATCATTTTATCCATATTTTAAAATCCTTAAATAAGTTAATGACTCAATTAACGAATTATTCAATTTATTATGTTGATTTCAATTTTTCCTATTTTCATTGGGTTTATATAGGATTTTCTCTATTATAGTTTAATAAGATAATACAAAAAATTATTTTCTTACCTCTACAAAATAGCACTAACACAAATATATATTAAAAGTCACCGCCAAATGTTGCCGCTGAAAATGATTTTTTTTTGTAGTGATATCTATGGATTAATCCTGACCATTTATCCCTTGAGCACTATGGAAGAAAAATTTACCCAAGTGTATCCAGTATGCAACAAAACATTACTTTAAAACAGTAACCTAGTGTCATGTATTCATTAAATGTTATTCAACGAAATGGTTTAATTTGTGGATAAGAATCTATATTGGTCTACAGTTTAGAAGAAAGATTTATATGTAGAGATTCTTGAGGATGAGGGTAGTTCTTCGGCTTTTTGAGCTTGAGCTTTTTGGGCTTTTTGTACTTGTTGGTTCTTTATTATTTCTATTAACAGCTAAACCTTTGATTAGGCTCTAGATACTTGGCTTTCAGATACTTAGACCGAGGCTTGCGGATACTTGTCTTTGTCCTTCTGTTGCTTCTACTTTCTTAGCCAATTTATCTATTTACTAAAATGTTAAATATTTTTAAATGTTTTTTCATATTATTAAATTTATTTTCATGTTACAAAGTTAATTAATTTTATCACTATAAATTTTTATTTAAATTTAAATATTTCATCTTGTCTATTTATTTAAAATTACTTATAATATAATCTTTTTAAATATATGTGGTTAAAATGTTTTACAATCACACACACATATTTTCAATTAAATTATAAAATTATAAAATGATATAGTTTTGAGATCTTATATTAATATATTATAGTTAGAAATTTTAAATATATATTAATGTTAAAAGAAGCATGACGAGGCTAGGAATAAGTCTTTATACTAAAAGACAAGCCGGAAAAAAATAACTCGTGTAGGAAGGTAATAATTACTAGATGGCCATTATGTCCTTGTGAGGTCTCTGCATTAGAATTTAATATTATAATCATGGAATACATAGCGTAGCTAAAATCCTTCTGCTATAAAAAAGGTAATCCATCAAAGAGTAATCTCACTTTACACTACTTGGCTCTTTACTTTGAAAACCATGGCGGACATTGTGAAGAAAATCTCTGAACTTGGTGTTGAAATAAAACAGAGGAAGAAACAGTTAAAGAAGGAACGAGCTTTACTGGTAACAGAGTTGAAGCCAAAGAGAGCAACAGTTGATGATGGCATAGCAAAGGTAGAAAGAATGATGGCTTTAGCCTCAAGCACCACACATACACTTTGTATATTTACTTGTCTTCTCCTCAATAAATATAAATATACATGTATGCGTGTCATAACAGGGAAAAAAAGCATCGCAAGCATGCCATAAAGAAAAAAGAGCAAAACAACCTGAAAAAAAAAATTTAATAAAAAGAAAACGCAAGTTGAACTTACAGGTTGATCAGTGCAGTGGAGTGGGGGACCACGTAATTGCCGTTGGTGACGCAATCTTCAGTGAGGGAAGGAAGAAATTTGAGCGCTAGCTACCAAATGGAGTGGGGACCAAAAAGTTGAAGACAACGGAATAATAGGGAAAGAAGTGGGGTTGGCAGTTGGAAAAATACAAAGACGTGTGCGCGTGTGGGTGTAGGTAGTTTTAAGATATGAAGATGAGAAAATGGAGGGACAGGGTGCACGCACAGATGGAAGGGAAAGTGATAGAGGGAATTAATAATTAAAGGTAGAGAAAGAGATAGGGGGAGGCGGGAAAGGAAAGAGATGGGGGGCGGCGGGAAAACAAAAGATAAGGGGGGGGAGTGGGATGGATTCTCATTGGTGGGGAAGGGATAGGGAATCCAAAATATTTTTTTTAAAAAAAAAGGGTCAGGGGTGGCGCCTGACCAGGCAGGCGCCACACCTGGCAATTTTTTTTTCTAAAAAGGTCAGGGGTGGCGCCTGACCAAGCAGGCGCCACACTAGACAAAATTTTTTTTAAAACAATGGGTTAGGGGTGGCGCCTGACCAGGCAGGCGCCACAGCTGACAAAATTTTTTTTTTTTGAAGGGTCAGGGGTGGTGCCTGACCAGCCAGGCGCCACACCTGACCATAAGCTAGTGTGGCGCCTGGCGTGCTGGCACTACCTTGTCAAGTGTGGCGCCTGCCTAGCCAGGCGCCACACTTGACCACACCAGCTGTGGCACCTATTCTCCCAGGTGCCACAGCTGGTGAAAAAAAAACATAAAATATAAAAAAAATAATAAATGAGCAGCTGTGGCACTTAATTAAGGAAGGGTCACAATATGTGCGCCACCTTTCAACTTTTTTGTAGTAGTGTAACAAAAAAGTGCTTTTTGCTAATCTTGATTTAATCCTAGATTAACCACCTATAATATGATCAAGCACTGATATAATTAAGTGTTAGGCCAATTGGAAGCAATTAGAATAAGTTTAGGGTAGATTAAAATGAGTATCAAGATTTACGATACGATGCTCTATTTTCTAAAATTGCATCACTCTAGTGATCTTCATTTAGTTGTTTTTGAAAACAAAATAGACTACTGAATGGTTCACCTTGTTGATGTGATAGTAATGTATAAATATAGGATCACTCAAGTGATCTTGTTTTCTTTTGAAAACAGATCATTATGCACTTCACTATGGTGAACTAGTGGTGATGAGAATGACATGATGCTCTCTTTACACATCACTGAAGTGGTCACTCACACGATCTAGACTTAGAAACTTTTTCAAAAATGCTAAGCACTACCAAAGTCACTGTGGTGTTGTGCTAGTGATACACTTTAACACAAATTACTCGTGTGGTCACTCAATTGAACTTCTCTTAGAAACTTTTTAGAAGACTTATCATTAGAACAAATCACTGTGGTGAAGTGATGGTGATGAAAATTTAACACATTACTTGAGTGGGCACTCGAGTGATCTTCTCTTTGAAATATTTTTAGAAAAATGATTACTACGAAGGATCACTATGTTGAAGTGATAGTGATGACAATTTTGAAACATCACTCAAGTGGTCACTTGAGTGATCAAGTTTGATATCTTTTTCCAGAAAACTAATCACCAGGTGGCTCACTATGGTGGCCTAATAGTGATGTACTTTGTATCTCATCATTCGAGTGGTCGCTCAATTGATCTCTTAGAAAAATGTTTTCCAAAAATCAGATCAATATCTTAGGCACCATGGTGAAGTGGAAGTGATGGTAAATATCTGCATCACTCGAGTGGTTACTAAAGTGATCATTGTCCACCACTACTGGTGAGTACTGTCGTGATGAGTTGTTTTTAAAAATCACATAACTTGAATGGTCACTTGAGTGATCAACTAAAATTTTCATAAACACCTCATCATTACTTTAGAAATAAAATAACTAAGTTTTGTCACATCCTCAAGTAGTCATTCGAGTAATACAATGATTTTAATAGTAATGGGTTTCAAAATCATTTTAAGTTAATTTGTCTTCTCCAAAACACTTTTCTTAATCTTTCATAAGCTTTTTTATTATCAAAACATGAGATCTAACAAATGATATAGAAGCTAGAAGAATAGAGAGTATATGGGTTAGGGAATTGGATTCATAATTTTAGTATTTTGGTTTAGTGTATGTTGTTTCTCTCCTCTTTGACTTTGAGTGCTCTTCTATTTATAGTTGATAAAAATTATTTGACCATTGAGCACTATCTTCTTGTTGAGCTTCTCAGAATATGACTGTTGGAAGTTTACCATTGAAGCCTCTGACACAAGGTTGCTTTTTGTCTATTGATCTTGAATAAATGTTTAATCACCTGTAACCTTCATATAAACTTGATTAGTGATGATTAGAAATTATTAGGAACAATATATTCAAGGTTTATATGAGTTTGGAAGAGAATCGCGAAATCCAAGATGATGATTAAAATTGTGAAGATCCATCACTTGAGTACTTACTTGAGTGATCTCTTAGAATTTTAGAAGGTAACAACGCATCACTTTTAGGATCACTTTAGTGATATAAAAGTGATGTCAATTTATTTGATCACTTGAGTGCTCACTTGAGTGATCTGGTTGAGAAAATGCTGATCACTTCCTGAATCACTTGAGTGTTGTTAAAGTGATGTTGTAGAACTTCATTGCTTGAGTGCTCACTCAAGTGATCTACTACTCATTTTAACTCCAAAACTGGCAAAGGACTTATCCCTAGAAATCTCTTTAAGTCTACTTTCCAATAGAAAAAGAACTAGTTCATAATTCATTGTATCCCGAATGTTATGATCCAAAGAGTGACTGCTGGTCTGAACAATGTTTGAATTTCGAGTGTCAAATCCCAAAATTCACGTCTCTTTCATCAAAACCTCTTTGAACTTGATCCTAATGTCTATGATTCACTTTTTGAGTCTAATTTCATTTTCAACAAGTTTCATCTCAATCGGAGTTATGGTGTTGGAACTATGTCCAAATTATTGAACCTGATCTAGAACACTGATTGAATTTTGAGCATCAATTTTTGAAATTCCTATCTCTTTCATTTGATACTCTTAGAGCTTGATCTTGGTGTTTTTGAACCGAATTTGATGTCTAGTTTCATATGAAACAAGTTTCACTTCAATTGATGTGTGGTTTGAGAGATATGTCCAAAATATAGAGCCTCTATCATACTGAACAAAAACATAGTAGAACAGAGTGGTCATCATTTCACTCAAGTGGTCACTCGAGTGATAATAAAAAATTTATCTCTAAAGGTGCCACTCAAGTGAAGATGTCATAGTTTCCATATAAGGCATTGTAGCTTTGAATTGAGTCATTCCAACTTCAGTGTGATGATAGAGACCTCCAATATCACTTTCTAAGAACCTGAACCTTGATATTCCCATTAGATCTTGCAAGTTCTTCTTTCTTTAATCTCTTCTCTTCTTCTTCTTCATTATTCTCCACAAACCATCTTGATAACTTCTTTCTTTTCTTGGCTTAAAAGTACTTTTTTTCTTCCTTTTAGTCCTTTTTCATAATCCAACTTAATAGTCTCTTATTTTCTTTGACTAATATGATAAAGGCTTTTCTTTCTTCACTCTTTCTTCTTCTTTTGCCTCTTGATGATCAAATTCAATAACTTCTTTCACATTAAATATAGTAGTTGGTCAATGTAGAAGATAAATGCACTATGCAAACTTTTTGCTCTTAATATTTGGCATCATCAAAACTAATCATATCTAACACTTTGGTTGTTCTACACCACACTTGTGGAGAGCTCATGAGAATCACCACTAACATGGATTAGGGCTTAGCCCATGGGTTTAGTCGAAGCAAATAAGGTGGATATAAGGATGGCTAGGGGTTAATAAAAGATAAAGAATAACTGTTTACGTTATGATGTTTGTGTTATAATTAACATGCTATGAAATGAATGAATGCTTATCCGAAGAATATGAATTGATACTATATGCTCTTACTTATGTTATCTGATTATTATGCATGTTTGTTAGTCCCACCGAACACCCACTGGTGGTAAAGTGGGTAGTGATCATGTTACTGAGACAGTGGTCTCATCTTGTTATTTTGCATTTTCTAGGTGAGAGCTTGAGAGGAGGCACGACTGGAAAGGCACTATATGATTGAGGCTACTATGACGAGTAGCCCGTGGTTCATGGTTATCTATTTTATATAATTTATTGACACTTTTAATAACTTTCTAATTTATGCTGCATCATTTTTATTTTGCTGGATAGTTATTGAGCTTCTTTAGTTGAAGGCTAGAGGCTTAGGACTCATTCATGAACTTTTGAGTTGTTATTTGAGATCTTTTAGTATACGGTAGGAGGCCTAGGGTGTTAATGATTTATTTTTTTGTCATTTTGGATTTGAGAACCTTCAATTGAGAACTTATGACATGACTGGATTGATTTGATTCTTGAATATACTATAGGCCTAAGGTCAAAGTGGAGCTCCTTTGACAATAATCAAGGCTTGAGAATTGATGACTTAGGCTTAATATAATTGAATTTGAACAAGGAAGGGTATAAATATTAGCCTTTCATTTTGGCTTCACAGGCTAAATAAGTGTTTTATATTCGTTTTCCCTCTAAAAATGGGTAGTCTATTGTTTTGTTGACTAATAAAGTGACTGATGAGGAGATGGATGATGGAGTTGACGATGATCTATTCAATGGGAGGTCACTTGAATTGTTAAATTTAGATGAAGAAGATAAGTTGTACATCAGGCATGATTGCAATGAAGGCATTTGGGCTTCAAATAGGGGAAAATTATTACTTGACAAAAAGAGAAGAATTCAAGCTAAGAAGAGTAACTTATAAAAAGCTAAGATTAAGGAAAGAAAAAGAGACTTAATTTATGTTTTTAACTGTGTATTATTGTTTTAATGATGTTGCAGTGCAACTTTGTGTTTAAACTATTTTTCCTATTGTTAAGCTGTGTTAATTTCTATGTTTAAATAGATGATATATTGTATTGTTGTTTGTCTATGTGTTGTATATGAAAGCAAGGGGGAAATTGATAGCATGACCCCAAATTTTTTTTAAAAAATGTTGTAGATAATTAGTTGTTATTAGCTAGAAACCGTAATATATGTTTCCAAAATACCTAACGGGTTTCTTACAATAACTGTTATCTATGTAACAACACCTCAATACATAACGGGTGTTGTATTTGAACCATTAAAAAGTTAAAATTTCACCTTTATTTAAATATTTATCCGCTTTCTCCATTTCACTTCTTAGCACACTTGTCTTAGGTCGAATGTAAACCCACCAACTTTGGAACCCCACTACTTCAATCATTGACTGTCGTTTTTACTTGAACCACACCATCCAAAGCCTTCTCTGTACTTCTCGGAGATGGCTGCTCAAGTTGTTTCACTTGACCTAACATCTATTTTCATTTATTACCACACTTATCTTAAGGTTTATTGTAACCAACCAACCTCAAAACCCTACTTCACCAGTCATTTTCAGTGGAGCCACAAAATCCAAAGCTTCACCTTACTTGTTAGTAATAGCTGCGCAAGTTGCTTCGCTAGCCCTAACTCATGTTTTTGTTCTTCAGTCTTGGCTATCTCATTTCTTTGTGTAGTATATTCTCCTTATACAGAGGTATGATTTCCCTTCTCCATTCTGCATTCTCTATTATTTAGTTCGTGTTTTTTAGCTAAGTTTTGACCTCAGTCGTGCTCATATTTTTTTTGGAAAAATCAATTGTTCTAATCGAAGGTTCCTCTCATGTTACACGAAGTTGCTAAAGGTTTACAAAGACTTCACTATGTTGATTCTGTCCTATACTCTACTGTTCAATGGAGGAATTAACATGTCCTCCACATGCTAGATTCTTTGGAGGTAAGAGCAAATCTTTCATGCAAAAATGTATCTTTGGATAAAGAGATAAAGTCTTATAATATATGCATGAGATAGAGTTTTTGCTTTTGCTTTGTTGGTTGCAACTCTTTACCGTAAAGGGCTCAAAGGGTATGCAGCTTCGAGTAAGACTTTATAGAGAAGGAGGGATCAAATGTTACAATAGAATGCCATATGCTATGGGCAGTGGCAAGGCACCAAGCATAACATATGGCATTCTATAGTCACATCAAATCCCTCCTTCTCTATCAAATCTTGCTCAGGGTCTACATACCCCTTAGCCCTTTACAGTAGGCAGTTCCATTGAGCATAGCCACAAAGCCAGAAATGTCTTGATCCATCCTAAATTATATGGCTATACTCATTGTGCAAGCTTTTGTTATATTATATAGTCAAGTTAAACAAGCAAAACAGAAAATCTATCTCATGCATATATTATATATAGGCTTTAACCTTTTGGTTTTAATGTATATATACATGAATGTCTATAAATATATATACAAGTTTGTGTACAATTTTGTTCTGTATGCATGTAGGGGGATATCGAAAGGAGAATCCCTATTTTTTTTAAAAAAAAATTTGCCTAAAAAATTAATGATTCTTACATAAAAACCGTTATTTATGTATAAACTATATATGATGGTTGTTTCATTAAACCCGTTAACATTTATAACAAATAAATAACGGTTTCAATATAATGTCCGTTATGTAAGTTTATACTTTATATAATAGTTATTGAGAAAGCACCATTATGTATGTTATAGAATTTATAACGGTTGTTTACTTGAGACTGTTATTTATTATGCTAGCAATACATTATATATAATAATTGTTTACACGAGCCCATTTTATTATCATCATAGCATTACGCATAGCATGATCTTACCACGCCTTAATACACAACAAATGTTATATTAGAACCGTTATAATATATACTTAATAAATCACGATTTAGAACTGTTATGTATCTGCACCGAGCATATATAGCACCTGCACATATGACGGTTTTGAATTATTATATATGACAGATAATAACCGTCACAAAATGTATTTTCTATAGTAGTGCATATTACATTATTATGTCATTGCCTATGGTTTTCATGCTAGTATGTATTGGTTTTAGGAGCATTTGATTGTTAGTTGTTATATTTGTTGCACTTATGACATTTCTTTTTTGTTAGTTATTATAATTGCTACACTTGCGACATTTCAACTACTATGTCCAGACTATCATTCAATGTTTAGACTATTTTTAATTGCATCTTGCTTTTCACAATAAATTTGAATCGTTTGGTGTTTGACAAATTTAATTGTCTTTAAGATGTGTATAAACAATTAGCTTTAAAAAATTTTAAACAACGAAAATTACCCACGGATTTGTAACGGAAAATTCTGTCATAAATTTGCAATGCACTTATATGTCCTATTGCACTTTCATCACAAATTAGTGACAAAATATCACGTGGCAAATCCGTCTTTAAATTGGAATATGCTATCTTGGAAATTTAGCAGCAAAAAATGTCTACCGGAAAGTTATATTTCTGTCAATGTTTTGCAATGTTATATTTCTGCCGCAAAGTTTGTCGCTAAGTGATTTGTTACAAAGCTGTTAGCCATGGAATCATTTTTGTTACTAATCTGTCAACCACAAAATTTTATCACTAAATTCAATCACAAACTGAGTTAGTGACGGAATTCCGTCACTAATTCCATCAGTAATTGCATTTTTTTTAAGTGTAGCTTTTTTTTTCCATTTTTTTAAGTGTAGCTTAACAAGTAGGAAAAGGCCATATGTCATAATTTTATCAGATACCTACACCAATTTCAATTTTTATTGAATTAATTAAATATTTAATATAATATAATTTATTTAAATTTTTTTTATGAATTAAATAGGCTAACTCACTTAACAATAAATGTGCATATTCTCAACACATTTAATTATATAAGTAAAAAAAATTAACTCTTCAATTGACAATTCATGGTAGTTGACTCATCACCGAATGAATTGATTCGTTTGACCCCTCTGTTTCGAGATAACGTCAAAAGAAGTCAAATTCACAAACATGAAAATTGATACACGAATAAAGTATAATTTAAATGTAGATGCTATAATACAAGAAAATCTTAATAAACTTTTGTTTCGTGTTTTATTGAAACGTGTGAAGTGTTTTTAATAAAAACAAGATTATCTATATCCAAAGTGTGTGAAACGTTTTTACAAATTGTGAAATGACCGTTGAAATTAAAGAATTAATGGTGGTCCCTTGGAATGATTTATACATACTTTGATTGAAAGAGATTAAGGAAAATAACACTTTCAAAGACCAAATAAGAACAATTACACTTTTAGCATTCCCTAAATTTTAAAGGAAAACTATTTTACACACATTGATATGTGTGTACACACACTCTTTCCCAATTTTTAATTTGGTACTTAATAGTTCTTCTCTCTAAATTAAATACTTTAATTTTAGTTTGATAGAACCGTTAGCTCATGCATAAGGGCTAGAGCAAAGTTACAAGGATTAATTATGTCAACAAAGTAAAACTAAGTATTTAATTAAGAGAAAAAAAACACACAAGTGCAAAATTAAAAATTGAGAGAAAATATAGGTACATGCAAAAATAGGTTTTACAATTTTAATATGTCAAATAGTGACCTTGTCGTTGTCAATTGACTAAAATGCCCCTATTCATATATAAATTGAAAATTCGAATGGCTAAATTGAACATTATATTATTTCAATTTGTTGTCAAGGATTTCCAACTTAAATTCTCATGATTTTCAACTTATATGTGAGCTGGCATTTTGGTTAATTGATTTTTTCCCCTAAATGTCAGTAAAACATCAAGATCCTTGAACATTATTTTAAAATTTTAAAGTATTAAATTCTCATTATCCTAATTTTAGTTTCGTAATAAGTGTCTTTTACTCAAAAGATTATAATGTGTGAAACTTTTCTTTATGTCACATTATTGTGGCGGAGAAGACGAACCCAGTACTGATGGTGATGGTGATGGCTACAAGACTTAAACCTAACCCTTACTATTATCGTGTGTGACACAACACACTGAGTGGACAGAAACTATTGGCCAAAAGCAGTAAAAGTGAACCCTTCAAATGTGTAATTATTAGCAAAATTAGGAATGAGTCAAAAAAAATTTCATGCCTTCTTCTCCTTCGTTAATAAAATATTCTCATAAAATTATTCAACATCGAACAACAAGTGGAATCATATATTAGATCATAATTCAACATCAAAGAATCAATATCAAATATTTATTTGACAAGGAATCATTTCTGAGTCATATGGCATCAACAAATTCAAAATTAATTTTGTACAAAATATTTTCAAAATGCTAAACATCCACCCTTGTGCTTCTCTAAATTTATACAAGTTTCAGTTTAGTCTCTTAATTTTATAAATTATATTTTCAATTATTTAGCCATAATACTGTTAATCTCACATGATATTTTTTTTTGTTCAAATCATTGTTATTTCAAAACGTAAACATAATATATCATTATTTAAGACTGGTTTGTTAACATTCAAAATTTTAATATTAGTATTTTTGTTAACGGTATTTGAGTTATTTTTAAAGGACTAAAAATACATTTTATAAAAAATTAAAAAGTGTGAAATTAAAAGACTAAATATTCCCTCTTGCCTTTCAAAATTATTCTAGTTAAATCGTAGATAATCAAATTTCGTAAATACGCCAAAATCGATAAAATCTGATTAAAAATGAATAAATTTTTTTATGTCTAACGTGATACTTTCTATATATACTTAAAGAAATTGAAATGAAATGAAATACATGATATCAGATAGCTCTATCAAACAATATCAACTTAATGATTATTTTGGTTTTAGTAAAATTGATTATCATAGGCCGCGCGCGGTTGTGATAATTCAAGTGATGGTAGTAAGGTCAGTGGAGAAGGGACTGAGTATTGTATGAAAATTTATCAATTTAATATATGAAAACTTACATCTTTATGAAATTAAAGTTTTAGGTTGCACCTCAAGACTATTGTGATTAATTAGTAGAAGGAACTAAATTGGAGTTTATGAATCATTTTTGTACTCTCAGACATAAAAAAGTGAAGTTTCTTAATTTCCTGTTGTTTGGCAAATATATAGTGCTACATTTAAAAAGAAAAAAAAGAAAAGAAATTAAAGAAAGCAAGGATATTTATGTAAGGAAGTTTATTTGCCTCTTATTATAACTTATGAGTGAAAAAAAAGGGTGAATTGCCCAAAAATATCTTAGAGATAAATTAATTGCTGATGGCTACCAAGCGTGCAAGCGATCTTCCATTTTGTATAAGTCATCTTCCGTGTGTGCAAAAATCTTCCATATAAATGTGCAAGCAATTTTCCTTTGTGTGCAAAATATCTTCCGTTCTATGCAACAGATCTTCCATGATAGTATTCGGCAATTAATTTACCAAAAAGATATTTATTTGCAATTCTCCCAAAAAAAAAAGAGAGACAGAAAAAGGAAAGGAAAGTTTCTCATTATCAAGTTTATCAATATTATTAGTAATATTGCGTTTTCATAATACTGTCTATATATATATTATGTAACACAGACCCACATATTGTGGTTGTTCTATCGCTTTCATATTTCCTATATTATAATTATTAGCAAGAACTCAATAAACCTACCGGGAGAAACAGACAATGATAGTTTTAGATAACATTAATTACGAAAATAAGATTATTTTCTTGAATGAGCATCTGGGTCACATCTTGTGTATATGTTCTATATATTTTTTGCGTTTGGATTTATCTGTTTGGACTTATCATGACACGCCATTGATTTGATTATGATCCATTCAACTAAATTTAAATCAATAAATTTTTAATTAACATTTTTATGAATTTCATGATCAGTATCAGTTTCTAAAATATTACACATTAGTTTTCCTCAGTAGAATTTATATACACAAGTAACATTTTTCTTGAATAGAAAATTCAGATAATTAGCTAAGCTCTTGAAAGATTATTAAGTACTCCCTCAATTCTTTAATCTAAGAAATATTTACCTAATTTGATTAGATTAAAAAAGTTGGTTAACTTAGTTAATATGACATATATTTTCTAAAACATCTTAGCCATCTTCCTTAATTTCTTCATTCCTTCTCTTCGTTGACTATTGTTGAAAAAGCAGCAATAGGGATAAATTAGAAAAGATTGACAAATATGAAAACTATATCTTATATTTAGAACTAAGATTGTAATACCTTACATTTCTACCCCTTTATTATGTACATGGAGCTGTTAATCTTATAAAGTATCAGATATCGTTCTTATTTTAGTTCTTATGCTTAGTTACAGTGATCTCAACTACCAATTAAATTGTAATTCGCTTATTCATTCTATTATTCATACTATTTATACAAATATCCGGGTCGTGCACTTAATTTACATACAGTAAATTAATACACATTCTTCTTCAATTCTTCGTCATTCTTTCTTCTGGTTCATCTTCAAGCATTCTTTTCTTTCCTATTTATGTACCTATATGGTGGGTGGGGGAGGATGAAATTCGAGAGAATCTTAATAGCAAACATTACGGACAATGCATGTAAGATGAATGCTAGTGCATTATATGCTTGCCTTACATAGGCTCATGTTCACATGATAATATTTTGCATTCTCAATGTTTCATGTAACATACTTATTGTGACAGCCCACACACAGCGACTAGCCAGGCCCACACAACCCCACAGTCCCACACAGTGCCCAAAAGGCACACATGGCTACCAAGGAGCTCTAAAGGCATGACTTATCCTCAGGTCATGGCCTCGAGCCCTTAGGGAGGAGATTTAAATGCCCAAGAGGAAGGGACAATTCTTGCAAGGTATTGTGTGGCTGTGAGGGCCCGGCCAGCCGTTGTGTGTGGGCTATTATACTATGGTCAAAGAAAAAATAGAAACAGGCTTCATTTATTCGTATACATAATCAAGCAAAGTAATTTAGCAAATCAATACATAGCATAAATATCACATATATGCAAGTAAGTAAGTTTACTACCTGATCATTTCCCTTGAACAATATCCAACTGTTTCTCTGAGCTTGGACAGGTCTTAAGCTCCGGACAACTATTAGGTCCTATACTTAGAATTTACGGACGACAAGTTATTATTTCATCCAATTCTTCTATGATTCAAACAATCAAGTTGGTTATCATTAGAGTTATTTAATCAAGTCAACTAAGGAGCTAAAGTGGTTAATTGACCTAAAAGACCAATTTTCTAACCTTAGAGTTCATAGTTATTACCATTTGCCATTACCTTCGAATTTTCGCACCCTTGGACTAAATCTGCCAGAATTTTCTCGAAATTTTGAAAAATCATATCTTTATGTACAAATGTTCAATTACAATGATTCAAACGGCTATGTGACCCTTATTAAGTCTATTTTTAAGAAAAATATCACCCACGTCTAGTTAGACTCACAACATTCCTAGATTTGTCATTTATTGCACACTGCTAGAATTCATTCTAGTTTTCATGACCTAAATTCAAAAATTCAGGACTCTCAGTGTATAAGTCCAAATGATATGATTGACCTATCAAGTTAAAGCTTGATATGTCTACTTTCATTCTGAAAAATTTCATATTCATTGTACATCATTTGGTTATCCAAAAACACAATACAAACATGGTACCTCGCAGGAACTCTTCACTGGCAGAAATTCTAGCTTTGCACTTTGAGTTTCTATGTTCCAAAATTCACAAGTCGGGGCTATTCTCACACCATTTTTCATGTAGAACACAATGGTAACATCAAAATAAACAAATTCCCACTCTTTCCCCCTGTTCTATTTTAGCAGAAAATCAACAAAAATTCTAGAAATTACCAAACTCCAAATTTGAGCATCAAACTTGTACCATATGGCTTCTAAGCATCATAAAAAACCAATAACATAACAAAAACACCATGACTTCTCCAAACCCTTATTTGGCCAAAATTAAGACAGATTTCCGCATGCAAAAATATCCATTCAACCATTACAACTAATAGCTCAAATTGAAGCCAATACTTATCTCTTGCTCCTCCTTGGCTCATTTCTTTGATTTTACAACTTTTGTTCTTCGATGTGTTAGGATCGGCAGGAACAGTGGGAGAATTTTAAAAATTTTACCGATCCTAATTGAGGATCTATCAACGGCATTTAAATCGGGTTAGAAAGAACTCATACTTTTTTCAACTTAGGGTTTTCACGATCTCTAGGAGCTAACACGTTAGGTCTGCTCCCTCTACCAGTATCCACACGAATGCTCTCCAACCGAGATTGGGTGCTAGTGCCTCCAATGTTTTTAGGGTTTTCCTTGCGACTCTGAATTCTCATGCACGTATGAATATATCTGCTCTATCAAGTTTATGACCTATGATAGCTATATTCAAATTTCAAAATTAATCATTATTAATTTCAAAATTAATCAACAAATAATTATCTTGATGAGCTAATTAAATAAATTTATTTTAAATTAAATCTGTCCAACAGTTTTAATTTAACCTATTTATTTAATCCAAATAAAGAGCCATTAGATTTAATTTATCTTCATAAATTAAATATGAAATACTATATCTCTATCATGTTAGTTATTAAATTTAATATATCTTAATAAATTAAATTTAAAATTAACACAATATAATAATATCATATAATATATATACATATACATACATACATACATACATACATACATACATACATACATACATACATACATACATACATACATACATATATATATATATATATAATATAAGATATGTATTTTGAAAATATAT
Organism: Inga laurina; assembly: GCA_963855925.1. Classification (NCBI taxonomy): domain Eukaryota; kingdom Viridiplantae; phylum Streptophyta; class Magnoliopsida; order Fabales; family Fabaceae; genus Inga; species Inga laurina. The sequence continues at coordinate 34,833,480 of OY979709.1, read as the reverse complement.
ATCTATATAATATTATTAACAAATTTTATATATTTTTTATATATATATAATTCGTCCACCTTAAATTAAACATTATCTTATGTTGGGTCATTCTTGTGTGCGACCCTGTAAACCCATATGAAGTTGGCAGTGGGCCAATAACTATACTAACCAAAAAGTCACAAGCGGCCTTTAGCAAGACATTACGACTACCCACATCATATGAGGATCGTTATCACGATGCAACCTGTCATACAACCATGTTACGTCCCTTTTGTCACACGATATATCGATCAAGGATAAAGCATGGATAATGTCATCATCTTGTTTTTTACCATTACTTTGTCGATTCCTGAGTAGCCTAACAATAGAAATGAAAACTCCTTTCCATTATAGTATGACCATACATTTCTCAGACTCACTCATCGAGAGGCCCAATAATATCTCTCTACTAATGTGAGGGACAAATTCCATCTTGATCATTCATATTCCTCTGCATGAAAAACCACCAAGCCCGATCATAGCTTTTATCATCACTCGGTCAAAAATGACTTTTGACTAGTTCAAAGCTTAGCAACTCTCATGTAGGAATCCATGATGACCTCATATCTAAGGGTATTGTGACGTGGTTATACATGAGAAAAACTTATGACTTGATCCATGTAGCTTTCTCATAGTGGGTTGGTCCAGCACCTTGTACTCTTACAAGTGCCTAAGACTTTGACTCGTATCTCTATATCTTATCAAAGTCATACTGGTCTTGTTTCATCTCTGCTCCCGCATAGATGACCGACCAGGGACATTTTAGGACAATCTTCATGAGTTATCCAAGGATACAATTATCACAATTAACATGTAAATAATATGATAACAGAATGGAGAAATTTCATTAAAATAATAATGTTCAAAGTACAATGATTGGCCCTTAGGGTACAATTTCCAACACGATGATGGCTTAAAACACCTCCTCTTGAAATTCTAAAACTATATAAATGAAGCTCTCATCAAGAGGAGCAATGTTTACAAAGGGGTTTTGACCTAGAAAGGTGATTTAGGTGTTGATGAAAAGTGAGCTAGAACACATATCTTTGAATTTTGTTCTTCCAACTCTTCTCTCTCTTTCCATTTAAGTTTATCTCTCTCTCTCTCTCTCTCTCTCTCTCGGCTGATATGATCATACGAAAATGGCCAAAGAAAGAGGTGATTTTCTCTTTAAAATATCCTCTTACACCTCCTTCAAATATTATATTCAATTTGATGTCATCATCTTTTTGTTTCTTTATTTACTTAGCCATGAAATTTCCACCAAAATATGGCTCTTGAATGAGCTAAAAAGGCTTCTTCAATTATCATATTTTTGCCTCCTCACAATTTTATCTTTTAGTTGAAATTGTTGACCGAGTCTTCATCTTTTCTTGGTCTTAATTGTGTTTCTCTTTCCTTCCCTCTTATCATATGATTTTTGGCTCTCAAAGGGGCAAAAATTGCTTCTTCAATACTCATGGTTTTTGCCTCCTCTTATATCATTTTTAGCATCATATATTTGACCAAAGTCAAAATGCCTCCATATGCTTTATTTGTGAGCCAAATATCATTTCCTCTTGCCTTTCCTTTATGTTGGACGAAATTTGGTCTGCCCAAATGGAGAGAAAATGTTGACCTTCATGCTTCACTTTATCTTGCCATTGGTCAATAACTTTCCAAGTTGAAAAAGTTAACAAACTTTGACCAAGTGACCAATATATTTCCTCCCTCTTTTGCCTTCAATTTGGTCGGTTTTTATGGCCTAAGACAGAGATAAAATTTTCCTTTCATTCTAATAATTACTTCTTACTTTTGAAGAGCAAATCTTGATCCTTCATTTTGTCTTCCAACTTTAGCCTCAAGATCAAATGACACTTGTCTCTTTTGCCCTTGATTATGACAACATTATTTTTTGTGACATTAGTTCTTTTAGTTCTCTTTCTTAATTCTTTCTAGAAATGTCTTCCCTTTTCCTTTGGATTCGGGTTAGGTTTCATGCCATTCTGGTACATCCTAAAGGACTTAGGTATTTTCTTTTAGCTAATTCTTACTGAAATTCATATTCTAGAGCCATACCCTTTTTATGCATTCCTGGGACACTTGCTAAATCGGGGCTTAATAGTCCATTTGATTCAGACTTATTTTCAAGCCTCTAGTCCCAAAATTTGGGATATTACAAAAATCAATCTTTAAATATGTTTTATATGAAGGACCGGAAGGACTAATATGTTTATTTATTAATGAGATTCTCATTTGATGTTGGTGGAATTTGGGTTCACGCTCTCATGTGCACACAATTATTTAAAATTTTTTTCACTGTGTATAATAAGTTAATGCAAAGTAAATAATTAAGGCTAATAATATGTAACCCCTGAAACTTTACAATATTGAACTTCTAAACTCAGTAGTGAAAAAAAAAATCATTTTTATCATGGTCTTTCCACACCCATTACAGCAGAGACAATGTAGAAAATGTGATTAGTGACATTTTCTTAAACAAGCTAGATATGTGACTATTGACATTCTACACCGGTTGCAGCGGAGCCGTGTAGAAAATGTGACCAGTAGAGGAGGCAAGGAGGAGGCAGCTCGAAAGGGGAAACAAATGGGAAGAGATCTATGGGGTTTTACCATGTTGAAGAGAGAAGGAGGAGACCAATGAAGGCATTACAAAAAAGAAACGTGATTTAGTAGCAGTTAAAAATGGTAATTTGTAGTGGTTTTAACTGCTACAAGAAATATTAGTAACGGTTTATAAAACTGCTACTAAATTGCATGTTGTAAGTGCATTTGTAGTGGTTATAAAAAACCGCCACTCAAGCAAAATAACCGTTACTTTATTTGTAGCGGTTCAATCCCACCGCTACAACATCGCCACAAGCCGTAAGCTTTTTCTAGGATATTTGTAGCAATTATATAACCATAACAAATAACAAAAAGAAAATTTTCCAAGCGAGAAAAGAAAAATGAAATTTTTCTCTCATTTGTAGCGGTTTAAGAACCGCTACTAATAGGAAATTTCTGAAATTAGTAGCGATTTTAAAACCGCTATTAATTTTATCAAAATTCAAAATTCCCACCAAAAAATTAATTTCAGTTTGAATTGGGCGCGTTAATTAGTAGCGGTTTAATAAACACTAAAAAAATTAAGAAAATTTTAAAAAATTACAATCATTTGTTTCTGTTATTTTGATATTAAATTAAATAGTTTATTTTTTTAATAGTTTAGCTAATTTAATTAGCTTATTATTCAATATTTTAGCTCATTTATAAATTAAAAGGAAAAATTTAATTTAGTTGGATAAGTATAAAAATTGTATTGATAATATTATTAAGGATACGCAGATAATAAGGAACTATTATGTTGTCTATTACAATGTAATTGTGTATGAAAAATATATGAAAATGAGATAAAGCTCTGAAATATCTGAAACAAGAAAATGGTGAGAATAATTTTTTATGCGAAGGAAAAAAGTATTGAAATAAAAAATTAAAAAAACTTATTACCATATTTGATCGTATTGTTAAGCTCCTCAACGCATACAAAAAGATTTGTAAATGAGAGAAAATGGAAGAAGGATAAGGTTAAAAGAAATGAGAGAGCGTTTGAAATGAGATGTGATAGGGGTATTTATTGGAATCCGCATATAGAGCCGGGAATTCGGGTCGTGTAACACCCCAAATTTTATATTCACCAAATATATTGTAATTATTTGAGAAATTCAATAAAATGGTGAATATTCATGAATTTGGAATTTATGAATTTATAAATGTTCAATTTCATGGGAAATTGGGCACAAATAATTATGGAATTAATTTGGGTAATTTAAAAAGCCCAATATTAAGGTCCAAAAATGAAGGAATATTAGAGAAAATATTTAGTCCAAAAATAGATGGAAATTGGCCAAAGAAAAATAAGAAAAGAAATTGGATTAGAAAGGTAATGGCAAAATCGTAATTTTTCCAAAATGGCACAAAATAAATTATTTTTCAATTAATTGAAGTTAATTTCAATTAATTAAGAAAAATAAAGGTTAAAAATATATTTAGAATATTTTTGTCAATTTAATATGAATTTATGCAAAATTTGAGCAAAAAGTGTAAGTTTGACCAAAATTGAGACTATACGCGTATACGTAACTGAAACAAGTTGTGAAGCCAATTGAGATCATAGGGAGGGACTCCTAGGTGTCTCCTACACATTGCAAGAGGAAGGAAATATTAGTTAGGCTTAATGAGCTTGGTTAGATGTACATAGGGTTTATGTACATAAAATTGACTTTGGAATTTTTGGAAATTCCATAAATCATAGAAAAAATCATATAATATAATAAAAACACTTTAACATCATCTTCCTCAGCTCATTTCGTGCCCAACCAGATCTGAACTAGTGAGAGAAAGTTGAGAGAGTTTAGAGAGAGAAATAGAAGAAAAATCACAAGGTAAGCCGATTTCTCCGACGATTTCGCTCCTAACGCGTATAACTCCAACTCTAAGCTACTCTTCTTTGTTCTTTAAGGTTTGGAGGCTCAAAAATATGTTCTCTAAAGGTTAGGGTTTCAGCCATTTTTGGGAAAAGCTTGTGGGAGCTTGAGGTAACTTCCAAACCTTCGTATATTAACTATTCTGGCTGCTGTGGGCAATTTAATCGGTGAAATTTCGCCGGATTGTCATTGGTTTTAAATTTTGGAAAAGTGTGTATCTAAGGGTTATGCTGCCCAATTTTAGTTTAAATGGTTGTTATAACTCAATTAGATGGTTAATAAAGTGGTTAGGAGTAGAAAGGAACGTGTTTACGGAGCCGAAATCGTAGAACCCCGATTTTTCCCGGAAAACACAATTATTTCGGCCAGGGATGTTTCAGGGCCTTAGAGTTGGATTTTCAATGATTTTATGATTCCATTGGATTCAGTGGGCGAAAATAGGTGGGGTTACAGTTGGGCACTTTTTCAGAAAAGACTGAGAAAGCATAATTACGGAAACGCCCCTAAAACCCTAAAAGTAGGGCTGCCAAGGGCAATTTCATAATTTGATATTGAATTTGGTAATTTTGAGTCCGGAAATGGATTCCTTGGACAAAAATATGTCAGAATAGCCCTAGTCAAAAATTTGGAAAAATGTGCCATCAGGCCGGGCACGGCGGGGCCGGCGTCCCGGGGGCATTTTGGTAAATTTTCACCATAGGCTAATATAACCCCAAGAAACACTATGGAAATGTCTAAAATGATACTTGGATAGGTTATAACCTATTTCTTGTACATTTGATGTTTTAGGACCGAGTTGGACGCCTTTAGTTGACACGTTTTACGAGGCGGGCCCTTTGAGACAAGAAAGAGGTTAAGGTAGGGACTACTATCTCTCATATACTATGTGACTATTTATATGATGCGTGTTACTGTATTTTGTGATCTGAACACGTGCTGGAGGCACATTACCTAGCTGTGGTCTAGGACCTAGCTGAGGTACACTGGTTTTACCTAGCTGTAGTATAGGACTCGACTGAGGTACATGCAGGGGTTTCAACGGGTTAGTTGGCCCTGAATTTTGTGTACACACACGGATGATATGAATTTTCATTTTACTTGATACGGTGCATTGCATATTTAATTTTCGCATTTTATATGTTGATCGTATGTTTCTACTGAGATTCCTTGGAATCTCCCCCTTTTTCTAATCAAAATGTCTCAGCGGGTGCCAGTGGCTCGAAAGCCAAGGATGCAGAGAAGGGAAACTGACGGACATGTTTCCCAAGATGAATACAGTGGTTGTATAGTCTGTATGTGAAATAGTTTTGAGAACATACTGTACATATTTGTCATTATTATCGACTTCTGCTCTGTTAATGACTGTCTGTAAACAAATACTTATTATCAGTATAACTGTATTTTGCCTATGGAACTTGTTCATTATTGCCCTGCGCATATCAAAATGGAAACGGGTGTTGACAGGTCGAGCCCGTCGGGCCAGCCCGTTTAGGCCCGAGCCCTTCAAGGGCCGGACTTATGATTTAGAGGCTAAAAAGAGAAGCGGGCCTAAAAGGGCCGGCCCTAAGCCTTGAGGGCCGGCCCTTTTAGGCCCGTTTAATATTTTTTTAAAATAAATTAATAAATAAAATATCATTATATCAAATTATCAATATGAGAAACACCTAAGTACTCAATAAAATATTAATAACAGGTAAACATTTATTAATTGGTTTGATTTATTTTATTTTCTTTAATGATTTATTAATTTAAACTTTAAAAAATAGGCTAATTTGAACATTAGATGATTATTTTAACTAAAAATTTATGAGTTTTAAAAATAATGTATCTCAATTTAAAGCAAAATAATAAATAAATTGTAAAACTTGAAAAAGAAATTTTTTTGAATTAAAATGAGTTTAAGCCCGTTTAGGCCCGAGCCCGTGAAGAGCCAACCCTGTAGGGCCGATGGCCTAAAAAATATTGTACTTTTTAGCCAATGGGCCTAAATGGGCCGGCCCTATAGGGCTGGGCCGGCCCGTATTCCCGGCTCTATCCACATAGTATTTGTAATGGTTAATGTAAGAAACAAATAGAAAATAGAAAATGAAGCTTAAATAGAGCTAAGTTCCTGGTAAAGTGACGGTTTTAAACCATCACTGCTCGTTGGTAGTTGAAGAAGAGCAAACATGTATGGTGGTGGATAATGAAAAGGTACTTAATTGGTTACTGTGCCAAACGAGGACCAGAGAACAAAAGTAGGAAGATAAATCGTTAGAAAGTTTTCCTTGATGGTTACTTCTTAATACTCGTGAAATATTATTATATTCAATGGTTTTTAAATGGAACAGTCCAATATAATGTATCTTTTACTTGATGGTTGTTTTACAAAGAACATTAAGTATGCTTTTTTTTTTTTGAAATAAAATATGAAAATGAAATTTAATAGTTTATTTATTTAATCATCAAGTATTTATAAGGGAAAATCCTTTAAAAAGAAGTTTAAGAATGTCAAAAGATAAAAAGGTATTTCGAATGTTCATAATATCAAAGAGGTGTGAGGGCCTGATTCATCGCTTTCAAAATTAAAAGGAAATGATAGAATTGTCCCCCTAAGTTTAAAATTAAGAACAGAGAGGAAGGTATGATTTCACAAATTCTAATAAAGGTTTTCACAAGTTTAGATAAGGTTTCAATAATTTCCCATAAGAATTTCATAAGTTGCAAATCAAAATTCACAAGATCTGATAAGAGTTTCACAAGTTTGGATAAGGTTTTCATAAGTTATTAAAAGCATTTCATAGCTTCCTTAAAGAATTTCACAAGTTGTAAATTTGAATTCGCAAGATTTGATAAGAGTTTCACAAGTTCGGATAAGATTTTCACAAGTTCTCAAAATAATTTCACATCTTCCTTAAAGAACTTCTCAAGTCGCAAATTTTTATTCACAATAGCTTATGAGAGTTTCACAAGTTCGAACAATGTTTTCACAAATTCTCAAAAGAATTTCACAACTTACTTAAATAATTTCACAAGTTGCAAATCAAAATTCACCACATCTAATAAGGTTTGCACAAATTCTGATAAATATTTCATATGTTTGGATAAGTTTTCACAATTAATTATGTCAAAGTGAAAGTTAAACTCTAAGGGACAATTTTGTCATTTCCTTTTAATTTTCAAAAGAACAAATTAGGCCCTAATGTGTGCTTCTATCGTTAAAGTAATCAATTAATAACTAGGATAACCTATAATGCAATATAGTGGCAACCTAGGTCATTCTTCCAAGGAGCAATCTATAGGTTTCCTCTAAAATTGAATTTTGATGAAAAAAACAATGGAATGGATCTCAACTAAAATGTAAGACTCTGCTACCTAAATGCAATCAAACTTACTAAATGCACTAATGTAATTGATTCTAAAGCCTATATAAAAATGAGACTAATTTATATGAAATTGAATGTAATTTCTGAGGGTTTTTTTTATGAAAGAGTAATTAAAATCCTAAGCAAAAGATTGATTAAAACCAAGACAAACAACAAAAATTTAGTTTAGTTATGATGATGAAGGGGACAATTTAGGATTCACATGGAGTTAACTTTCTTAGCCATTCAATTTATTAGACCAAAGGGAGATTGATAAAAGATTAAAATTAATAAATTTAGTTACCTAATTGAAATATGGGAAACCCTCAAGCTAAATAACACTTACTATACTAGAAAACTCATAATGAAATAAGCGGTGACTAATTAAATTCATTAAAAACCAATCACGATTAATTTCAAAATAATTTTGGAAATCTTGTTTACAATTGTCCAATTGAACAACTAGACAATTAACCAATCCAATTAAACAATCAAGAGGATAAACCAAATTAACAATTAAATTAATAATGAAAACTCAATTAATAATTCAATAGACAATCTAAAGGTTTGCAAACAAAAATTCCAGCAAATGTCACAGCACAAAAATTTCTAAAATATCAATTCAATCCAAAAGAGATATGTCTGTAATCTAAAATTAGATTGTTCTAAAGAAATAAACTCAAAATTTTTTAAAATTAAATAAACTCAAGTCTTGAATTAAAAAGATAAAAGGAAAGTCATTCCTTTGTGGTTTTCAAATGTAAACTCATAGGCTGTAACTTCCTCTAATGCTCCTCCTAAGAAACTTAAGATGCCACAAAAATCCTTCCTCCTTCGCACCCCAAGCAATGATTCATAGCCATCAAATTAATTTGTGAAGCATTGTTGGGTTAATGGCTGTGGGACCCGTAAATGGAGAATACTAATATATTGAACATGGACCAAAAAACCGTGTCGGTTCGACCGGTTGAACTAGGAACTGTCAGTGATCAGGTCTGGTTTGCTCATTGAATCGTGAGACCGGTTGGATTGGTTTGAAACCGATTGGACTGGTCAAAACCAGTTTAAAACTAGTGGTTCAACTGGTTGGAGTGGTTTCATCTTTTCTTTTAAATGTTATTTTGTGCTATTTTTTAGGGGAAAATGGAAGACTGAAGATCAAAATGAAAAACAAAATAGGTAAAGAAATAAAAAATTTAAAAAAAATAAAGAAGATAATGAAAAAATTATTTAAAAAGATATAATAATTATAGGAAATGAGATATCATTGCATAGTTATAGGCATTATAACTAATACTAATATATTTTAAGCATTTTTTTCTACAAATCTTCATTTTTATCTATAGAAGTTTAAAAATATATTAATATATATTGCCACTAATAAATTATAATATTTTAATATGACCAGTTCAACTACCGGTTAGACCCCGGTTGACTCATTAACCCTTGAACTTGTGTTGTGACCGATTCATTACCCGATCCAGTTTTTTGTTCCTTGATATTGAATGAATCAAACTCTCCAATTAGTGTCATGGGGTCAGGGCGTGAGTGAAGAAAGTGGCAAGTAGAGAGAATGAGGAGGTGATAATGGATATTGCACCAAACAGAACCCAATCCGGGAGTTTCAACATGCTCTCTTATGTTGTAGTTGCTAGGTTAAATTTTAAGAAAGGAGGGGAGAGTTTTGAGGTCTAAACTTGAGTTTATTAAAAGTTAAGTAGTCCAACAAAACCCAATCATTATATTCTCTTTTAGCTTCCTAGAAAAATTATGCACCGCAATATCTTCTATTATGCTCTTCCTTGCCTTACAATAATTAAATAAAATCATGATCTATTATATATTTGGAAATATTATTCAATCATAAGATAGACAATTAAAATATTAACAATTTAAACACAATAATCTAATAATCAATTTAGATTTATATTATTTCTTAAAATTGGCTAATAATCCAAATATTATATGATAAATCCAAATTAGCCTAAAATAGTCCCAAAAATAAATGAATAAGGTGGGACAAAATCTATAAAATTTGGGATTTATCAGGTCTTAACACGTCTTTGATATTATGAACATTTAGAACACCCTTTTTTTTTTCTTTTAATTAACTGTTAAGTTTTAAACGTCATATATTTACAATTCTCTGTAGTAGTGATAACTTCCATACAATTAATTTTATACATCATTTATTTGCACACAACTTTAAATGTAGGGGTGTATATAATTAATAGTTGGAGGCTATCCAAAAAACCGCGAAAGCTCAATAATATTTATTATTTTCAAAGATTAAGGGGTTATTTGTAAAAGGTTCAAAGTTTTGGGGATTGTTGTGCAATTTAGCCAAAAAATAATTGATATTCCAAGAGCATGTGAAAATTGAGTGACGTACGAACCATTTGATCCAAAGGCATCAAAGAGGTAAAGAGAAAGTTTGATCTGATGAGTGATGAATAGCTAAAAAGAAAAACCTTTTTCCTTTTTGAAAAGCCTTCGAGGATTCCTATCTATCTGAGTATTTTATACTGCAAAAACTACAATGATCAGAACAACAGAATATTCCACACAAATTATTGAGGGACCTAAAACTCAGAATTTGACAAAAGAACAAAAGATTAATAATTAAAAGAGACTAAGAATGACAAAGAGGACATGTACGTTAATTACCATCTCTTGCATGCGAATCACTTGTTGTGGCATAAAACTTGTTTGTGTGGTGTCCCACGTATACTTGTTCTTCTGTAAATGAATATAACATTTGGGTGTGGCTATGAAAAATTACTTTCATCATATGTGTGTGTATATATATATGGATGAATATATATGCATATGTACGTGTGTGCGCACATCTCAAATCTCAATATGAAGTATCAAATTCCAGCTTCTTTTCAGTAAACGTTAATGCTTGATAGTGCCCAACATGCAATATGAGAATTTTGACTTTTTGCGAATCCCTTTCATGTATACCAAATTGGTTAAAACAATAATAAATCCTTTTTTTTTTTTTTTGGGTGTAAGTGAATATGCTAATGTGTAAGTATGCTGTGTTCTAAGTTGGAATTTTAGGTAATCTGCTCATTTTCATTATAAGTTGGTTTTTTTGCCATATATGACAATGTATTAGGATTATAGGATTAAAAGAATACTTTGTAAAATTAACGTAACCAAAAATGAAATTTTTTAATGTGTATTTTTTCCTATTTTTTTCATAATTAGTTTCATTGTGGACACGTATGTGTGTGTGTGTGTGTGTTTTTTTTTTTTTTTTTTGGGTAAGGATGTGTTAATTATGTTTGTGAAAATCTCATATTGAATATTAATATCTAATATGCTACTTGAGTTTCTTTTAGTCTTAAATGTAAAAGTTAGGTAGAGCATTTATTGTGGTTCTAAATTTAAGATCTCAATCAACTTAGTCTCTTAAATTTATAATTTTTTCTTCAAATTGTTTATATTGATGAATTGCATATATATTAAAGGGATATCCTTCAAGAATTGATTTCAATGCAAATAATTAAAAAAGATTTTTTTAAGAAAAGCGACACACATTTTCTATAAACAAGTATTGCTACTTGTACGTTGCACAGGGAAGTTCATATATAACATTTTGAGCTTTTAAACCTTTTACAAGCATAGAATGACAGTTTATGGTTCTAAAGTATTGCTTTATGAGGTATGTAATATTTATTATATAATTTAGTCTTTATGGTAGGGCAATTTCTTAATTGTATCCACAATAAGCAATATTTATTTGTAATCATAATAAATCATATAATTGTTTTATAATAACCTATTTTAAATCACCTGTATAGTTTATATTAAAAGTCCCAAATGTATTGCTTGTCGATAAATATTGATGAGATCACTATTGACGACCTTTATCACAAGAGTGAAACAAGAGAAATGTCATTGCTTAAAAACAAGAAACAAACATTGGAAACAAAATCAATGCTAATCAATGTGAATATAACAAAATAGCTAGAAACCTTCAACATTCTTCAATGTGAATCAATGTTCAGTTTTTTTTTTTGTCTAAATCAAGAAGTTATCAAAATTCAAAATCATGTCCATAGATTAAGGAGTTATCATAATTCAAAATTATAGTTTGTTTGGCCAAAAAACATGATAAATACTAGGGGATTTAGTTTGGATCTATTAATCAATAAATATAATTTACAGATGATTATTTTATATTTTATTTTTATTTTTCTTCAAAATTGATTGATTAAGTAATCATGCTTAAAAATGATTTGATTATTTCTTAAGCTTCATTTATTATTGATAGAAATTATTGATTTGATGATCTGATTTAAAAATAGTGACATCATCGTCTCACATTATAGATGATTATTTCCTAATTTCATTTTTTATATCTCTTCATAATTGATTGACTAAGTAATCTTATTTGAAAAATGATGTGATTACTTCTTAAATTTCCTTTATTATTGATGCAAAATATGGATATTATTTTGATTTAGAAATAGTGATGACATCATCATCCTACATTATAATTTATAGATGATTATTTCCTAATATTTTCTCATTTCCTTTATTTATATTTTTTCATATTAGATTGATTAAGCAATTATATTCCCCCTTATACAGATAATCTACTTAATTAGACAAAAAATTCATGCCCCTCTCTTTACATTTTTCTTTTTTGCCATAAAGTGCTAACTTTAACATTTTGATTGTGGTTAACTTTTGTTTTTACATAACAATTTTTTGTTGATTTTGGTGATTCTTCTCTTTTGTTTAAAACATCTGATTTCTCATTTCTCAAGTTAAGGATAGTGCCCCACTCCTTGTATTTGACTCAAATCAATGTTCATTAAATATTCACAGAATTGCACTTTAATTAACATATTGTATACACTTAGAATTATTAGTCAATATAACTTCAACTAAAAAAATAACTCATTGATATAAAATAACTAATAGTAGCTCGGTGTATATATTCTAACAAAAGGATATTCATAAGTAGCAAAAAATTATAAAATTAAACCAAAAATAGGCAGGTCCATAAGGCATATTTCACACTGTAGGAGTATAGCCTAATATAATGTGAAAACGCCAAATACAATTAAAAGTAAAGTAGACTCAAAACCTAGATAGCTAAAATGATGTAGTTGAAAACTCAAAACAACACATGAGAACTCATTTTTCTATTTTTATGTTCTTGTTGATTGCTTTGTTGGCCCTGAGGATAGGAGCGGACATATCAAACAATTCCACGTCCCCATTATCAATCAATGGAGTGTCGTCTCTCATCTTTGTCTTTGAAGGAGTGGTTGAAGATCCTGACAACTGAGCTATTAGAAGGTCATCATCATTTTTAACTTTTTCTTTGGGCATCAATGTCGTCAAGGAGCTCGAGGCATGTGTTTCTACTTCGGAGGGTTGGAAAAAAAGACTCAAAGCATAAATGGAACGACAAACAGATGAATATATGATCAAGTACTCTATCATAATATGTACTACTATCAACTAAATCTTTTTCTTACCGTTAATTCTGAGTATGTAAGCTGTTGCAAAATATCTTAAAATTTCAAAACACCCAAACTACTAGATGAGTATTTCATGTTGCTCCACTTGACTCTAAATCTAACAATAATTTCTCTTCCAACATAATGCTCTAATTGTTTTGGTAAAGTTCCAAGCTCTCCTTTCTACAATTAAAGATCAATCTTAAGAAATTCGAGTATGGAGGATTATAGGAAAAAGAAATTTAAATTGAAAAATCAATATATTACAAGGAACAAAAGATCAAAAAAGGAGGAAAAAGCAAAGATTGAGGTAAGTGTTGTAATACCCTAAATTTTGATTTAAGGGCTAATGATAGTTAATGAGGATAATTATTGAATTAAATTTGGAATTATTTAGTGTTTTGTGGCAATGTTACTTTATATGTCATAATTGGTAGGAGAATTGAAAGAATGGAATCATTGGCCTTAAGTTGGTAATTAACGGGGAAATTAATTACTAACTAAGAGAAAAAGGAGAAGTGTGATTAAATGACTAATGGAGAGATTAAATAAGTTAATTGGGTGTTTACTTTATAAGAACCAATGAAAAGGTGACAGTTGGCAAGCTCACAAGTAGAGAAATTGATGGGAAAAGTCAAATGCAATTCTTTAACATTCTTTCTCTCTCTTCCTCCCCTCATTTTCACTGAGCAAGCATGGGAGTTGGAGAGATCATGATTTCTTCTTCTTCCTCACTTCTTTCTCTCTCATTCCTTCCTCCATTTTTCTTTTGCCATGGTTGCCAAGTGAGAGAAAGAAAAATTTGTGATTAAGGTAAGCAAATGACCTTCATTGTTCAAACTCTCTTCTTTAAAGTTATTCCTTGAGTTAAGAGCTTTATTTTCATGGTTATAGTTTTCCATTTGGTATTGGTTTGAGCTTTCAAGAATTTTGGAGGTTGGAAAATCAAGAAGCTTCTTTGAGAAAGTTGTTAAGGTGAGTTAAAGAGACCTTTCTATCTAAGTTTTGTGCCAAATACTTTAGCTTTGAAATACTGGAAGTTATTGCCCCATTTTCGAAAATAAGGGTCATTGGGGATTTGGCATGTTGTTGGTGTGGAATTGGTAGGTTTGGAATGTATGTGGATAGATATAAAGGAATTGGGATTAAATGATTGAGTTTGGTGATTTTGGAATTTTAGTGTTTAATGTTGCCCAAAACCAAATCATGATGATGGAGTAGGATTTTGGTGGTTTTGGCATTTCCATTGGATTCCTTGAGTGATTTTGTGTGGGGATAGCTTTGGTTGAAATTTTGGGTTCATTGGGAACTCTGGGAAAATTCTAGGGAATACTATTAGTGTTTCTGCGTTTTCTAGTTTCAAATGTGTGTCACTCGAGTGAGGGGGTATCACTCAAGTGAGTAAGTGAAATTCCTTATTTTCTCTTCAGTTTCTGTGTTGCACTTCTGTGAAATGGGCCAGAGTGTTGCCTCACTTGCGAGTATGGTGGGTTCTCACTCGAGTGAGCCTCCTCTCACTCGAGTGTGTGTGTATTTGACACCATGAACTTGCCTCTCGGGTTGTCACTCGTGATTAAAGTGCAAGAGTGTGTTTTAACACTCACGGGTATTCATCTTTTACTTGAGTGCAAAGGCCCGTGCTCAAGTGCTTCTCTTCTTTGAAAATTCCATTTGCTCTCGGGTAAACACTTCTTACACCTCACTTCCTGGTACTCGAGTGAGCATTTGGTATCACTCGAGTGTTGCGTTCTGTGCTTGAGTGTTCTCGTTCTCTGAAAGTATCTTGTGCTCTCGAGTATGCACTCGTTGTCCTTCACTCTCTAGCACTTGAGTGCAAACCATATCATCACTCGAGTGAGGCCGTCTTCACTCGAGTAAACACAGTGAAAGATGACAGTTTTGTGCTTCTAAAAAGGGGATCCTTGGGATAGTTTTTCCAACCCTTTAGGGCTTTTGTTAGAGGCATTTATGGGTATTTAAGAGACAGTAATGATAACCAATTTAAGTACTGTGAAGTTACTTGAGAATCGGAATAAATGATAACGCGTTGTCCTTAATTATGACTTTAGGATTTGATATTTGCCCGGAGCGTAGCAGGCCTGCGTCTGCTCAAGAACGAAAAGACCAAAGTAGTAAAAACTTTATCCTATATCATGTGTAATGCATTGCTTGTTTACATTAATCATTGAATACAGTGAGGGGATGTGGCGTAAGCCCGGCCTTGAATACAGTGAGGGGATGTGGTGAGAGCTCGGCCTCATATACAGTTGAGGGGACATGGCAAGAGCCCGGTCTTGAATGTAGTTAAGGGGATGTGACAGTGTTCCCGGCCTTGAATATTGTAATGTTGTATTGTAATATATGCTTACTTGCTTTGTTTATTATGCATAATATACGTAAACTATTGCTACTAGGATTCTTTTGAATCTCACTCTTTCCAAATAACATTTTTAGACAGGGCAAGTGGATCAAGAGGCAAGCAAGTGGATAAGGCTGATTAGGACTACCGGTGGTAGTCTTATCTACTATCTTTTTGGTTTTTGATTGGTTATCATTTTGGATAATGTATATATTGAATTGACCACAGGATTATAGTTTTTGTGCAATCCCCGGTTTAGGAATTGAGATGGGCAATGATGCCCTGTACAAACTTTTGGAATAATGTTATTATCCTAGGTGAATGTCATGAATTTGAATTATACTTTGATATTGTATATGTAACAATCCGAATAGGCCTAATGTTTTATGAATCAATGAATGAAGATATATTTATACATGTGTTGTAAAACATTTTTAATTATTCTAGATCTCTTATTCAATTATAAAACGTATTTAAACACTAATCACATCCTTGATTATGATGGGGGTTACATTTATGGTATCAGAGCAGTTTTCCTGGCATTTGTAGGAATTGCTAGGATAGTTGCCCTAATTTGTTGCCTGAGTATTAGATGATTGATGATTGTTGATTGTATACACGTGAATATTCTTGTTATTGATTGGTATATAAGAGTTTGTGGAATGTGTGTATACATTTGTGTGATTACTGACTGGGTAAACTATTTGTAGACTGAAGAGAACAATGGCTCGCCCTAGAGTCATACAACCGGATCCAGAGGTGGAAGAGCTCAATGATAATCCTCCTGATCCCATGCAAGAGATAAGGAATCTAATAAGTGAACAAAGAGATATGATTGTTGAGCTGAGGGATGAGCTTAGGGAAGAAAGGGCCAAGAGAAATGAGGAAAGGGCCCAGTCTACTCATGAGGAGACCCAAAAGAAGACCTGAGACGAGACCCAACAAGAAGAGACAGCTAAGGTCAAATCGATCCCATGAGTCTCCACCTCATACTGAGCAGAACCAAGGATCACATGGCATGTCAGCTCGCAATGATAGAGACCTTCAGTTTTGGGTTTCTAAATTTTGCAAACACATGCCTCATGTGTTCAAAGGAAGATTTGACCCTCAAGTAGCAGAGGATTGGTTGATAAGGTCAAAGAAGATCTTCGAGGTGCTTGAGAAACCCATTAGAGGTGAAAGTAAAACTAGCTATCTACAAGCTAGAAAGAGATGCAGAGAGATGGTGGCGCAATATTGCCATAACTAAGTGGGCCCGGAATGTGCTAGTGACATGGGATTCATTCTAGGGGGAATTCAACGACAAATATTTCCCTAAGTCTGTAAGAATTGAGAAAGAGTCAGAATTTCTGGCAATCAAGCAAGGAGACAATGAGACCATTGGTGACTACCTATCTCAGTTCATCCGTCTAGCTCGCTACTCCTCCTATCTCAGGCGGATGGATGACGAGGAATGGAGTTCCGACATATTGATCAGAGGCTTGAGGAGGGAGTTGAAGAAAAGGTTGGTCACTCGACAGTTTGATAAATTCAACAAAGCGGTTGAGGAGTGCTGTATCACTGAGAACAACCTGAGAGACATTAACCCGAACAAGGGCGGTGGTCGTGGTGAACCTGGTAAGGAAAACTCCTCCCAAAAGAGCAAGAGCCAAGGATCTTCATCTAAGGGAGGCGGTAAGAAGCCATACTACTCTGGGGATCATGAGAACAAAAAATTCTCAGGTCAATAGGTATGTCCTAGTTGTAACAAAGCACATTTTGGTAGAAATTGTGAGGGGCAAGTAGTGTGTTTCATCTAAAAGCAGTTAGGACATCTTGCCAAGGATGGCAAGGGGCGGTTGATAGCGTCAAGGCCCAAGAGTCAAGGGAGAGTGTTCGCTATAACTCATGAAGAAGCAAGGAAATCTCCCGACTTGATTCAAGGTAACATTCTTTTTGTTAGAATCGGCTGACACCCAAGAGGGGGGGTGAATTGGGTGTATGATAAAAATTTGAGAACTTTGGAAAATCTTTTCGTGTCTTAATGAAAGTGGTAAAGTATGAAGGTAATGAATTATAAATCAACAATTAGGTTGAATAATATACGCTGGAAACATAAGAGCTTAGGGAAAAAAATATACAAACTGTGATTTATCCTGGTTCGGTCTAATCTTTGATGGCCTACGTCCAGTCCCCAGGCTCCTCCTGAGATTTTCAAATCCACTATCTTCTTGTTTAATCTAGGCACAAGAAAAGCCTTTACAAACCCACAAGTTTAGCGGGGTACTTGTGAAACCTTTTACAAATCTCTTATTGAAATACTCCCCCTTATGGCAAGTCTTACGAGCAGAGCAATCCCGAAGACATCCCTCTCCTGCTTAGCCATGCAAGTCCTATGAGCAGTAATGTTCTCTCATGCTTATACCCCTGTAAGTCTTACAAGCAGCAATGTTCTCTACTGCTTGCACCTTGTAAGTCTTACAAGCAGAAAGTCTCAGTAGTGATTCTCTCAACAGCTTCCCCCGTAAGGAAATCACCCACTCAAGGTCCTTTACCTTGAGATTAATTCAGAAATATAGTTGAGATTGTTTACAGACTCTCTCATAGAGTGGATATAATGCTCACTGAAGTACAATACAAATAAGCACTCTTTTAATGATAAGTAATATAGAAACTGCAGAACAGAGAGTGTTTGGACCGAGGTGTTTGACTCATGATGTTCGTATTTGGTGTTTTTGCTCTATTCTCTATTCAATATTTTTCTCTTCTCTGAATGCTACCATATTTATAAATGAGTTGTAGAAGATAACCGTTGTAAGCATTCGTCTATTGGATTCCTATTGCTTCATTTAACCTTTAAGCACATTTGAAAAACTAGCTGCTATGAACTGTCCATTGTAGAGTTGAATGTCCCGTTGAAGAGCGGGATGTTTCATTATGAGTTGTACGTCACATTGTGGAGCATTGGTGTTTTAGACATTCGTTCATAGTGGGTCAATCTTTTGGCTTGGTAAGTAGCCGATATTTGGTGTGTGATGATGCCGCCTGCCACAATTGACTCTTTCATTTGAAACTGTAATCCGAACGTTCATCTTCCTATTTTACACTTGAAATATCTGTTAGTTAATGTTTAGGAATAAGAACAAGTAAGAACACAATGATTCAATAACATTTAACCATATTCAGATTGTTCGTTGAGTGATGATATTTGCCATACATGGAATCTAAATGTTTTATCTCCTATTTCTCACTTGAAATATAAGTTAGTAACGTTTAGATATAATAACAAGTGAAAACATAATGAATAAATAGCATTTAACCATGTTTGAGTTGATCGCTATGAGGCTCTATTTCATTTCTGGTCTACACATTTGTGAGTTTTGCTTCTTCACTCAAGTGCAATAGGTCTCACTCAAGTGCACTTCATGCTTTCAAGCTTCAGCTCACTCTCGGGCAAACACTTGTTGCTCCTCACTTGCAGAACTCGAGTACAAATCTGGACATCACTCGAGTGCAATAATTCCTCACTCGAGTGCACTTCTTGTTTTCACGTACTTGCTTCTTCTCAGGTTAACACTTTCATGTCAACACTTCATGACTCGAGTACAATTCTTATCCTCACTCGAGTGTGTTGTTCAATGCTCGAGTGTTGCTAAATTTCTCCACGCTTCAGTCACTTCTGGACAACACTTGTATGACATTTTTCAAGAGTGCATTTTTGGACTCATGAGTAATGTAGGGCCATGTCAGACTCAATTTATTTATTTGATTCTAAATATGGAAAATGATGTATCATAAGAAAGCTCTTGTCATATGCATTCCAATCCAAAAAGAATCAGATCCAAAATCTTTGTATTATGTAAGTTATGATTGAAAGAGTGTTTGTCGCACTAGACCGCACAAGCGTCAACTTCCAAAAGACATAGCTCCTAGAACATAACTTCCAATTAGGAAAATTACCTATCTCTGGAAAGATCTTTGAGTCTAGTTTCATATGGCATTGGTTTCGTCTCAATCTGATGTGTTATTTGTGAGGTATGTCCAAAATACCAAACCTGTCTTGAAAAGTGATGATGATTTTAGCGTTATCTTCCACAGATCATATCTCCTTCATCTAAGCTTCTTTTAATGTGATCTTGGTGCACATTTTTCATGTTGTGAGTCTTCTTTCATATGCCATTGGTTTCACGTCAATCCAACTTGTTGATTGAGAGATATGACCAAAATACTGGAACTCTGTCAGGCTAAATGTAAAACAGAGCTAGACAAAGCAGCCCGACACTCGAGTGTGTTCTTCCTTCACTTGAGTGCTACAGTGCCACACTTGCCGCAGTGATTTTGCACTTTCAATCTGCACCTCGAGTGCTACAGTGATCCGCATGCTACAGTACCTACATGCTACAGTGCCAAACTGTACTTGATTGTTACAGTATCGACTGCTACAGTGCCAAACAGTGCCGTCTAATTTTCTTCTAACCATAGAAATCTTAGAGTTATTTCTAAGAACTTGAATCTTGATATTCTCATTAGATATTGTAATTTCTTCTTTCTTCAATATCTTTCTTCTTGATTTTCCTCTTGATTATAATTCTCCATAACCCAATCAAGATATCTTCTTTTATTTTCTTGACTATCTTCAATCTTCTTCTTTCTTTGCTTGGCTAATATACAAGTTATGCAACAATAAATATAGTAGTTAGTTAATGTAGAAGATTGATATATTATGCAAACTTTTTGCTCTTAATATTTGACATAATCAAAACTAATCATAGTGAACATTCTCCCCCTTTTTGATGATGACAAATCCTGCAAGAAAAATATGTGTATATATGACAACAATTGGAATGCAACATATTTGTCTTGCCTTGTCTTGCCTTTCTCCCCCTATTTGACATCAGCAAAAAGTTTGAAATATATAAAGAAGTAAGGCTTGTGGAAAAGTAAATTTGAAAACAAAGAAGAAATGCCTTTCTTTACATTAATCAAAATGAATTTGTCAAGAAAACAGTTTACTCCTCCCCTATTTGAAAGTGATGGAACTGAAAATAGATTTGGAGAGGTTTTCAAGAAAACTTTTATAGTCAAGGCAATTTAGAAATTGAAGATACGAAACATATTCTTGAAATGTAAAGAGAAAAGATTCAGAAATGCTCATGTAGATTTTGAAAATTAATGAAGCGCTCCATGAAGTCCATTGCTTCTTTGGCAATGCTGGCTCATGATTTTGTGTTCTATACAACTCTGATTTATGTTCATGTTGTTGCTAGGATTCTCCATTTGAGTTGAGCTTCTGTTCAGTATGCTCAATGTTCATTTGTATTGACATATGTATTTGTTGCTCTAAATGTTACAACCAATATATTTTCCTTGATTGAGCGTTAAAACTATCCTCAAAGTTGATAGAATCTTCTTGTAGTATGTTGAGGAATGCTAATGTACAAAACAAATTCTCTTGTCAACACCTATGGGTGCTAAGACTGTGGCTGTGGAAGCTTATCTGAATAGTGTTATCACTGTCAAAGGGTTTGAGTCTAACGTGGATTTGATTTGTTTGCCTCTTCATCAACCAGAGGTTATTTTGGATATCGATTGGTTGACGGTGAACAATGTTATGTTGGATTGTGGGAATAGGAAAATAGTTAATCCTGCTTCTCAGAGAGATGATAATGTAAATAGTAGTTTGAATTTCCTCTCGATGGCTAAGGTTGAGGAATGTTTGAAAAGGGATGCTAAGGGCATATGGTACTCTTTTTTGTTCAGGGAGAGTAAGATGAAGTTCTAGAGAATATACCTGTTGTGAGAGAATTCCCGGAGGTGTTTCCAGATGATCTCGGCGGATTGCCTTTGGAAAGGGAAGTGGAATTCCCAATTGAAATAGTGCCTAGAGCTGGGTCTATATCTAAGGCCCTATATAGAATGGCCCATAATGAAATGGCGGAATTGAAGAAAAAAATTGAAGACTTGCTCAAGAAAGGGTTCATTCCACCCAGTGTGTCACCAGGGGAGCTCCGGTATTGTTCATGAAAAAGAAGGATGGGAGTTTGCGGTTGTGTATCGATTATAGAGAACTTAACAAGGAAACTGTTAAGAACAAATACCCTTTCCCGGGAATAGATGACCTGTTAGATCAATTGTCTAGTTTGTGTGTATTCTCTAATATTGATCTAAGGTTGGGGTATCATCAGTTGCATGTGAAGGCAGCGGATATTCCAAAGACTGCTTTTAGAATGAGATATGGGCACTATGAATTTCTTATAATGCCCTTTAGTTTGACTAATGCACTGGCAGTATTCATGGATTATATGAATCGCATCTTCTGATTGTATCTTGACTAGTTTATGGTAGTATTCATCGATGACATATTGATTTACTCTAAGAGTAATGAAGAGCATGAACAGCATTTGAGAATCGTATTAAGAATCTTGAGAGAAAAGCAACTCTGTGCCAAATTGAGTAAATGTGAGTTTTGGCTTACGAAAGTGAAATTTCTTGGCCATGTTGTCTCACGAGAAGGGGTCTCAGTGGATCCTAACAAGATGGATGCAACACTTGACTGGAAAAGGCCAGAAACTGTTTCTGAGATCCGCAGTTTTCTGGGTCTTGCTGGTTATTATCGGAGGTTCATCCAGAACTTCTCACGTATTACATTGCCGATGACCAAGCTCATGAGAAAGGATCAACCATTTTTGTGGGATGACTGATGTGAACAGAGTTTTATGGAGCTGAAGGAGAGATTGACTACAGCACCGGTATTGATTATACTTGATCCCAGTGAGGCTTACATTGTGTATAGTGATGTGAGTAAGCAGGGATTGGGGTGTGTCCTGATGTAGTAGGGACGTGTGGTGCGTGGTGCCCTATGCCTCTCGATAGCTCAAACCGCATGAAATGAATTACCCCACTCATGATTTGGAGCTTACGACAATAGTATTTGTATTGAAAATTTGGTGTCATTACTTGTACGGTGTGACAGTGGAATTGTACTGCAACCACAAGAGTTTCCAATAATTGTATGATAAGAAAGAACTGAATATAAGACAGCGTCAGTGGATGAAATTGCTGAAAGATTATAACCTGGAGATTAAATATCATCCGGGTAAGGCTAATGTCATCACAGATGCTCTTAGTCAGAAGATGATGCTAGTAGCAACAATAACGATCTAGGAAATAAAATTGATAGATGATTTTTGGGACTTCAATCTCTTGAATAGTATTCTATGTACTAATTATGGCATTGTCCAAGGGGAGAATGACCTGGGGAGTGGAATCGAAGAAGCTTAGATGCAAGATGAGCGAGCCTAATATATTCGGGCTATGATTGAGCAAGGAGAGACTAGGGATTATGATTTTTCGCCTAGGGTCTGGTTCGTTACCAGAAGAGCATCTATGTTCCACTGAAGGCGGATTTGAGACAGAGGATTCTAAATAAGGCTCATAAGAGTTAGTACACTCTTCACCTGGGTATGACCAAGATGTATCACAACTTGAAATATGTACTAGTGGCTAGGGTTGAAGAGTGATGTGACTAAGTATGTGGCGCGGTGTCTTACCTGTCAAAAGGTGAAGATTGAACACTAGAGACTGCCAGGATTGCTTCAGAATCCAGAAATTCCAGAATGGAAGTAGGAGAGTGTGACCATGGATTTAGTTATGGATATGCCGAGGATTAGGAACTATGATATGATCTGGGTAATTGTTGATCGACTCATGAAGTCAATGCACTTCAAGCCGATAAATGTTAGCTATTCTCTAGATAGGCTGACGTAATCTACATCAAAGAGATAATGAGGCTCCATGGTACACTGAAGAACATTATCTCATATAGAGATCCTTGTTTTACTTCAAGATTATGGAGGGCTCTACATGAAGCTATTGGTACACATTTGAGGTTTAGTACAACCTACCATCCTTAGACAGACAGACAGACAGTCAGAAAGGACCATTCAAATGTTAGAAGATATGCTGAGAGCGTGTGTCCTAGATTTCAAAGGAAAATGGGACTATTACCTTCTACTAGCTGAGTTCGCTTACAACAATAGTTATCATGCGAGCATTCAAATAGCTCCATATAAGGCATTGTATGGAAGGAAGTGCCAGTCACCGTTGTGCTGGACAGAATTATCTGAGAGGAAGTTGTATGGCCCAAACCTTGTTGATTAGACTTCAGAAAAGATTAGGATTATCAGAAAGAGGCTCCTTACAGTGAAGAGTTGACAGAAGAGCTATGCTGATAAAAAGAGAAGACCTCTAGAGTTTAAAGTATGGGATCATGTTTTCCTCAAAGTATCTTCGGTCACAAGCATTGGAAGAGCGATCAAGTGGAGGAAACTGAGCCTGAGGTACATTGGTCTATTTCAGATTCTGGCACGAATTGGACCTGCTGAATACCGGATAGCCCTACCCCTGAATTTGAGTAGATTGCATGATGTGTTCTATGTCTCGTAGCTCAAGAAGTACCAACTAGACCCTGAACACATCATTGAGTATGAAGAGATTGAATTACAAGATAACTTCACTTATACGGTAGAGACAGAGTAAATCATTGATCGAGAAGAGTAGTGGCTTAGACATTGAAGCTTACCATTTATGAAGGTGGTCTGGAAGGGAATGTCTCCAAGAGAAGCAACTTGGGAGGCGTAAGCGGATATGAAGAAGCGATTTCCTGATTTTATTCTCAAAGATGTGTAATCAATTTCGAGGGCAAAATTTATTGAACGGGGGGAGAATTGTAACGCCCTAAATTTTGATTTAAGGGCTAATGATAGTTATTGAGGATAATTATTGAATTAAAGTTGTAATTATTTAGTGTTTTGTGGCAATATTACTTTATATGTCATAATTGGTGGGAGAATTGAAAGAATAGAATCATTTGCCTTAAGTTGGTAATTAACAGGGAAATTAATTACTAAGAGAAAAAGGAGAAGTATGATTAAATGACTAATGGAGGGATTAAATAAGTTAATTGGGTGTTTACTTTATAAGAACCAATGAAACGGTGACACTTGGCAAGCTCACAAGTAGAGAAATTGATGGGAAAAGTCAAATGCAATTCTTTAATAATCTTTCTCTCTCTTCCTCCCCTCATTTTCACTGAGAAAGCATGGGAGTTGGAGAGATGATGATTTCTTCTTCTTGTTCACTTCTCTCTCTCTCTCTCTCTCTCTCTCTCTCTCATTCCTTCCTCCATTTTTCTACTGCCATGGTTGCCAAGTGAGAGAAAGAAAAGCTTGTGATTAAGGTAAGCAAATGACCTCCATTGTTCAAACTCTCTTCTATAAAATTATTCATTGAGTTAAGAGCTTTATTTTTATGGTTATAGTTTGCCATTTGGTGTTGGTTTGAGCTTTCAAGAATCTTGGAGGTTGGAGAATCAAGAAGCTTGTTTGAGAAAGTTGTTAAGGTGAGTTAAAGAGACCTTTCAATCTAAGTTTTGTGCGAAATGTTTTAGCTTTGAAATTCTAGAAGTTATTGCCCCATTTTCAAAAATAAGGCATGTTATTGGTATGGAATTGGTAGGTTTGGAATGTATGTGGATAGATAGAAAGGAATTGGGATTAAATGATTGAGTTTGGTGATTTTGGAATTTTAGTGTTTAATGTTGCCCAAAACCAAAGCATGATGATGGAGTAGGATTTTGGTGGTTTTGGCATTTCCATTGGATTCCTTGAGTGATTTTGTGTGGGGATAGCTTTGGTTTAAGTTTTGGGTTATTGGGAACTCTGGGAAAATTCTAGGGTATACTATTAGTGTTTCTACGTTTTCTGGTTTCTGATGTGTGTCACTCGAGTCAAGGGGTATCACTCCAATGAGTCAGTGAAATTCTTTATTTTCTCTTCAGTTTTTGTGTTGCACTTCTGTTAAATAGGCCAGAGTGTTGCCTAACTTGCAAGTATAGTGGGTTCTCACTCGAGTGAGCCTTCTCTCACTCGAGTATGGGTGTATATGACACCATGAACTTGCCTCTCGAGTTGTCACTCATGATTAAAGTACAAGAGTGTAGTTTAACACTCGCGGGTATTCAGCCTTTACTCGAGTGCAAAAGACCGTGCTCGAGTGCTTATCTTCCTTGAAAATTCCATTTGCTCTTGGGTAAACACTTCTTACACCTCACTTCCTAATACTCGAATGAGCATTTGGTATCACTCGAGTGTTCTCACTCTCTGAAAGTTTCTTGTGCTCTCGGGTATGCACTCACTGTACTTCACTCTCTAGCACTTGAGTGAAACAGTGAAAGATGACAGTTTCGTGCTTCTAAAAAGGGGATCCTTGGGATAGTTCTTCCAACCCTTTAGGGCTATTGTTAGAGGCATTTATGGGTATTTAAGAGATAGTAATGATAACCAATTAAAGTATTGTGAAGTTACTTGAGAATTAGAATAAGTGATAACACATTGTCCTTAATTATGATTTTAAGATTTGATATTTGCCCAGAGCTTAGAGGCCTGTGCTTGCTCAAGAATGGAAAGACCAAGATAGTAACACTTTATCCTATATCATGTGTAATGCATTGCTTGTTTGTATTAATCATTGAATACAGTGAGGAGACTTGGCGTAAGCTCGATCTTGAATATAGTGAGGGGATGTGGCGAGAGCCTGGCCTCGTATACAGTTGAGGGGACATGGCGAGAGCCAGGCCTTGAATATTGTATTGCTGCATTGTGATATATGCTTACTTTGTTTATTATGCATGACATACGTAAATTGTTGCTTCTGGGATTCTTTTGAATCTCACTCTTTTCAAGTAACATTTTTAGATAGGGCTAGTAGATCAAGAGGCAAGCAAGTAGATAAGGCCGATTAGGACTGGTGATGGTAGTCTTAGCTACTAACTTTTTTGGTTTTTGATTGGTTATCATTTTGGACAATGTATATATTGAATTGACCACATGATTGTAGTTTTTGTGTAATCCCAGGTTTGTGAATTGAGATGGGTAATGTTGCCATGTACAAACTTTTGGAATAATGTTATTATCTTGGGTGAATGTCAGGAATTTGGATTATACTATGATATTGTACTTGTAACAATCCGAACAGGTCTAATGTTTTATGAATTAATGAATGTAGATATATTTTTACATGTGTTGTAAAAAAATTTTAATTATTCTGATAAAACATATTTAAACACTAATCACGGCCTTGATGATGATGGGGGTTACAAGTGCAGCCGCTAACTTTTCATCAAAAGTGACGTCTTTTTAGTCATCATTCACTTCCTTATAACACAAGCAATGACAGCCCAGACATTCTTGCTGTCATCAATATCTTATCTCTAATGACTTCATAAGGCTGACCTGTCATGATATCAGGGATGAAGGATTAAGATCACTAACAATGAAGTATGGAGAAAATAAAATGGAATACTTTGATGACATTATTATATATAAGCTCTACTATATTCATGAGGCCAATGTGTTCTTGGAAATTAAGCTTCGTGCATATTTTCTTTGAATTATGATTATGATAGCTCCTTGATTTATAAGCTAAATTATTACTATGATAACTCCTTGAATCAAGAGGCCAACTAATAATTTATGGATATAATGTAATATCCTAAATGTTGGGCCTAGAGACTTGATGATAAACCTATATCAGGTAGACGACTAAGCCCAATTCGGGAAGAATCTCAAGAATATCAAAAGATAGAAATACTCTAGAGGACTATGTAATCTAGCCCTACCTGGCAGAAGGCTAAATATGCTTAGGCAGTATGATCAAAGTGTTGGTACAGATGTGCACAGGACACATATATGGTGCCATTGGGTTGGTAGAAAGATGCCACCCAGATATGTCTTGAGGTATCGGACTAATTGATCAAACGAAATATGCCGGTATAGGTGTGTACATGGCATTTTCAAGGCATACATGTGTACCCTGCGTTTTTGGGAATAGACACCGGTGTGTGGAATCATGTGGAGCCCACATATATACTCTGACCTGGCACCATTTGGCGGGCCTCAGTATACATGAAGAAATCCCAAGTAAGTCTCGAGTGAAACCAGGGTAAGCACTGATAAAGTAGCTTTAATAAAGTAAGCAATGATGACATAACTTTTGTGTAAGGATCTGGAAAAAGAGAAGAATCGGGTTTAGGACGCGAACTGATAACGGATTCCCCAGCTACAGATTGTAAAAAGGAAGTTTCTTCTCGCTCCTTTCCTCTCTGCAATAGAATATTAAGTCTTAATCTTGCCCTAGAAAAAGTGAAGGGACAAAAAAGCATTAGAATACGCTCGGCCAAAGAAGCTAAGGATGAGGTCTCAATTTCCTCTTCTTACCAGTCGAGAACTACGTGCCTCTCGCTTTGCTTTCTTGCAGCTCATTCTCTTCTACTGACTTCCTGACTTCAGGAAGGAGATAGTCTATAGCACTGGTCTGGTAATAGTAGCGATACTACTTGTGCCCTTACGCGCTAACTGACTTCAATAACTTACTTCAATCTTCCTGGTGTTACTTCCCTTCCCTTGGGACTCAAAGTCAAATCCCCTATCATTTTGCTCGAGATCTACGTCTTGAAGAGCCTTAGCTATATATAGGCTTGAGCTCAATCCCTTGCTTCTTTCCTTATTGAAAACAAAAGCGAGTTTCGATCCTCCACGCCAACACTATGCCTCAATTCAATGCCATGGCCGCCATCATGCCACCTAGTAAAAACCCGACAGTCGATGAAGAAAAATGCTTCCATTACGGACATCCCAGTGGCCCCCTCTAGATCACTCAAACGGAGGGAGCGCACTAAGACATGAGGCGAAGCTATAAAATTTGGAGACTGCGGGTCGAGGTTTTGATAAAGGGAGAAGTCTCCATCAAAGGTCTTGTCATTTTTCTTTTTATTAAAACAATTCCTTCCCTCGCACCTTATCTTTGCTTTAGCCAGCGGGATGATGGCTAAATTCAAGAGGGAAAGTTGCTTGCCAGAGAGGGATTCTTCATCTTTAGATAGTACACATGAAGGAGTGGGGCCGCCTATTCCGCTTTCACCTGAGGACGTGACCCCAATCTCTCCTTCGCTTGTAATAAGGAGTAGGTACACATGAAGGAGCGGGGTGCCTTTTTTTCTTGTTCCCTGTCCCCTCCAAGCTCTGAAATTACCGATAATGAAAATAGTTGGCACGACGTCGTCTTATATTGAAGAGGAATGGCAGGAGGAAGAGCCTTTTCTAGTACAATGTTTTTGGAGAGACGACGGCGAATATAGCCAAGGAAAGTGGCAATAACTCACTCCTCCTTTAGCTCACCAAGGTTTGTTTGAAAGTTTAGTAAGAGAAAGCTCTCTTGCAGGGGGCCCTTCGTGCGGATACACACTTTGGTAATTCATCGGCGATCATCACAATGGGAACAACCTTCGTCTTTGTAAAGGTGGGTTGCAAATTAGATCGAGGCGCTTCACTTTTAAGCCTTGTTGGTTCCATTCTCTTTCCATTTGCATTTTTTCTGAGCCTAAGCTCAGAGTTTGATCTGTTAAAAAAAAGAAAGGCATTAATAGTTGTTCCTCATGGGCATTTTGGGCTAGGACCATTTGAGAGTGTATTTTCCTTGTCGGGAAAGGGCATTTAGTTTTCTCTGAAAAGTACCTCTTCGGCAAGGCAGTTTGCTCGACCAACACCAAGGGACCCTAAAGGAAAGGAGAAGTACATGAAAGAGCTCTTTCACTTAAGTTTAAGTAAGGATAGTCAAGTCTAATTCCCTTATTCTTTTCCATCACGTGAAGGGAAATTTCCTTGAAAGATCTCGCCCAACTCATATTTTGAGTAGGTTCCCCCTCCATTACAATCACAGAATTAGGTACCAGAAATGGTACTTGATATTTATAGTGACGTTGCCCCTGTTCAAAAGATGTTACTTTCTCTTTTCCCGCGGACCCCCTGCCTTTTCCGATATGTGCGTTGTAGCTGTAAACTCTCTTAGGAATTATCCATCTGTCAGTTAAAGAGTTCATTTGTTTCTCCGTAGGGGTTGGGGCTATCCTAGTATTCAATATAGCTGGCTAACACTTCCTGACCAACGGTCGGGAAAGCGAGTGTAACATTCCAAGGAACTAGACAGATCGAGGGTCAAGAATCATGTAAACAACTAGATCCGCTCTGCTGGCGCTACCAATAGGCGCTCTTATCCCACTCCTACAAGTCTAGTCTAGCCTGACATAGTAAGGGGCGAACAGAAAAATTCCTAACCAGTACACCAGTAGTGTTTAGTTAGCATGGAAGAGAAAGGGAAACGGAGTCCGCGTATCGCGTATATAACAAAATAAAAAAAAAAGAAAATGGTAGAGGGCGAACCATAAACTGCTGAGCTTGATGCTTTCAGTCTCAATTCAAAGTTGTCTGCTACTATGTCAAACTCTGTTTAGGATATGACAACCTCAATTACAGACCCTCTTGTTTTCTCATACTCTCCTTTCCATAAGAATAAGATAAGTTGCCATGAGGCAAGAGTTGTTTCGCTTCCTATGATAGGTAAAGATAAAAGATAGGTAGATAAGTACTTGCCTTACGCTTTCAGCTCTGTCAAAGATGATGATATTGGTCAGGGAAGAGTATACCGAAGGGTAAGAAAAAGAGCAGAATTATTCTTCTGCTTATCCCCCTCGCTATGCCAGCCAAGGGCTGGATGAGACTAGTCCCCCAATAAGGTTAGCATGTCTTCCATCCAGCCCCAGATCGGGGGAACCTACCATTCAACAAATAAAATCCTTCTTTCGCATCCTCTTATTCGTAGTTTCATAAGCAGTCCTCATGTTCGGATCAAACAATCCTAGTTTCCCCTGTCACCAGATCTGACTTACCATTATCTGGATGTCACGTAGTAGACCCCTATTATAGCTTCCATCTTTATTTCATGCCCCTGGACTATTGGGAAGCAAGCTGCTTTAGCGGGCTCCGTCTTCATTTCCTTCTTGTGATAAGATTGTATTGTCTTGAAAGATCTCTCCTAAAAGCGCTCTCCTTTCGTAGAATAGGCCCTTGGTCTTTGCTTAGCCCTACAAGGTCCATTGCAGGACTACTGCTGTCGGATTCCCACTAGACTATGACTAAAAATAATCTTTCTATTTCAAGTACGAAGAGCCAGTTGAGTGCTGGGAGGAAAACAATCTTTAGCCAACTTTTTGAAGTATAAAATGAGGACTAGTGGAGCACTTCTCAAGCAGGATTCAATTATGATGTGTAAGGCCACCTGTGCCTAATCTGTTTAAGATTTAAGAGTCCCTCGACCTCTTCTGGTAGATAAGTTTCACTTAGCTCACCTTTTTCCAGCAGGCATTGGCACACAACCGTATTCCTATTTATAAAATATCACTCTATCATCCGCCCAAAAAAAAAGTCTCCAAGCAAACCTCGCGTGCAGCCGTCCGTCAGTACGGAGCTATATAGCCGTGGGCGTAACAGCCATGTCAAAGCAGGATACGATTAGAAAGGGAAACTGCCTTACTTTTTGAAAGACTTGAACTTGCTACTTCATCTACGAGAATTCTAAACAAGAACTCGAGACTTTCAATGAATCCAAGTGGAGGTTCTTTCTCAGGGCGTAAGGAATAGCACACAAAAGACAGCCTGGAAAGACAGGATTTATTAATAAAAAGTGGTGGATGAGCGTGGCTGGGGAAGGGGTACTTTTGTTCTCAGTTCGTGGGAATTGCTTCCATCACTAACCAGTTCAGCTCGGCTGGTGGGCTTTTATGTTCTAACCTCAAATCCTGACCTGTTCGACAAGACCAGATCCATCAACAAACCTAGGTCCAATATTTGCTTGTACGAGCTAGCCATCAACAGACATCCTCACAGCCTTCCCCTATTGGGCATAGCCCTTTTTCCGTTAGGCTCCTGTAAGGGCGGGTATGAGAAGTCCTCTCCCCTGAATGTAAGGTTAGGTCAAAAGCAAGTTCTTACTTTTTGACCTGAGGGGAAGAAAGCAAGCCTATTAGAGTCTTTCGGAAAGAAAGATAGACATTTTTGTTAGCTCCTTACCCATATGGCACTGGAGAGGCGGAAGGAAACTGACAACCTTTCCCTTGTGAGAGACTCTGAGAGCTCTCCTGCAATAGAATATGAGCTTGAGGGGCTTTTACACAGACTTACTCAAAGAACTTATCAGAATTTCTTAACTCAGCTAAACCGGCTTTTCTCATATTCCTAACTTTCTTTACTCACTCATCTTTCACACTTACTGATCTAACTTGCTACAGAAACTTTAAAAAGCACTTTCTCACACTTCACACTCGATGTAAGTAGGACTAGCCTTAGACAGCCTGAAATCTCTTATCACTTGAAGGGCTAGCAACCTATGAAAGGAAAGCTAGATCTTAATAAGAGATAGCCTAACCCTCATTAGACTGACCTGGCTCTGGCTTATAAGAAGGAATTGATTATTCCATTCGAGTTCACCACAGGACCCATCTCTGGAACCGAAGCCAAGGCCTGAAGGTTCCTTCTCTCCTTTGACTTTTAAGGACATTAGCAAGAAGCGCTTAACTTAAGGAGATTGCGCTGTCTTGGCCAGCAAATCCTGAGGATGAGGGGGTGAATCTAGTCTGACTAGCTCCAAGTTTTCATCTGGGGGGACCAACATCCGATATGAAGGATTCTCTGCTCCGGGGAGCCAGAAGAAAGGCCGGTTCAATCAATAGCATGAGTTTGGCTCCTCTCTCTGAGATTGGCTGGGCTCGGCTACTTGATCCAGATATCTAAAAACCTTAGATTAGATCTTCAATGAATAGGAAAGCTTATTCAACTACATTAAAGATTAGTTTATGCTTGGCTGGGATCGAAGCACCAGCCTTTATTCAGTCAGTAGGTGGGAGGTTGTTCTTTCAGTCTTATCCAAACTGAGGTGAAAGAACAGAAAGTCGCATCAAAGAACGTTTATTCTTTCTTATCAGCTGGATAGGCCACAGTTACTACATTTTCTATCGAGGGAAGTGCCTCTTTTGTTCTCTCTTCCCCAGTGAGAGCAGCCCTGCCAGATTGGAAATAGTCTACGCTGATTCTTTAGCTTGATCATTAGTGTCGTAATTCTACGAGACCGCTTTGAGTAGGATAGACTTTTGCACATCTGCTAATATCACCTTTGACTTCTTACTCATTAGTTAGGAGGGAAAGCTGCCTCGCTCAGTGCAAAATAGCTTATATAGAATAGAGAAGTTCTACCTCTTTTTTGACTCCTAGACAAGAGTTATCTTAGAATCACCCTTATAGAGTGTATGTCTTTGGGGTGAGGCATGAAACTAGTAGGGCCAAGCTCTTTATCTTCCCTTCCTATGGCTGATAGATCGCTCTTCAAGTAAAAAGACCATTCAGTGAAAGATTACTATTTCTAGCTTCAAAGAATGCTCTTAACAATGAAGCATATTATTATAGGCTTCTTAGGGCTTTCTAGCTGTAAGAAGGAAAGAGTGGTTTTCATTCTACGGAAGCAGATAAATTCTAGTTTCGGAGGGCCAGAAATAGGTCCTTACTTAGGGAAGGATGCTCATCGAATATGAGGTACCTTAGCTAGAGCTGGGAAGGCCGACTGGGTGGACATAGATATGCTATATTACAATGATAGGGTTCTTTAAGCCGTAAACCAAGGTATGGGGTTTGAGTTCAAAGGTCAAATTCTGGGCATGTCATGTGGATAATCTGAATCTTAAAAAATGGACCTGGAAGGCTTTACTACCACTGGGGAACTAATCCTTGAAAAGAGCTCTTGCGAACTCTGACTTAGAAAGCATTGTACTACTCAGCTATTATAGTCTATTAGAGTCTTCTAGAAAGAAAGATTGATTTCATTCCTCATTCTCAACTCATGGAATTTCTTCTTTCAAAAGGCAAGGCTAAGCCATCTGCCCTTCATTGCAGGGGAAAGGGGGAGCCGGTTCCGGTGGCTAGTTTGAGTAAGAGAGACGGATACAGATAAGGTCCTTTTTCTGAGAGACTCACTCTTGACTTTAATCATACTCACTCGTAAGCGCAGTGGATGCTCCTTCATACAGGGACAGAGAGGCTCGCAACTTGATTAGAGAAGGGCAGCTCGCTGGTTAGAGTTAGAGGTTCGTAAGTGAAGTACAGTTCCAGCTTGGGATGGCAGCTTGAATAAATCATCTATTCCGGCAGGCAACTATAAAGTGGGGACGTCTAAAGTGTTTTTTTAAAAAAAATTTGTTTATATTACAGATCTGGACTAAACAGTAGTTAAAACCAGAAATCATATATCATCGTCAATAAAATTACAGATCTAGTATCTGAAATCCAAACTCTACACAATAATAACTCCAAAGCTGAAATCTTATAGGCAGAAGATGAAAATAATAAGAGGAATTAGTTACAAAAAACTTATCTCCTTCTATTATTGAAATTTATTTTCTTGTAATAATGAATAGAGAAGAGCGACAGGGAGAGATGAACCTCGTTTTCTCAGCAGGAATGTGGTCATGAAGCATGTTTCAGAGTTCTGATCTACAAGCCACAACAACACAAGTTAGAAGATAAAATAACAAGTTAGAAAATAAAATAGAAGGGAAACTCAAAGAAAAAAGAGAAAGAAGATAAAATACAAAAGATGGTAAGAAAGCATAGCAGATCTGACGGTGAAAAAAGAGAGAGAAAGGAAGAAGTAAGAGTAAAAAGGGCATATAAAGAAGAAGAAGCAAGAGTTAAAATGCGTAATGGTAGTGGCTCTTCTTATGTTTATGGTGATGGGAAGAGAAAGATGGATGTAAAACTAATATAAAGCTGACAAATAAAGACTGTCAGAAAAAATTTGAATTGGTTTTTATGTCCCCAATTTAATTTAGGGACGCCTAAAGTTATCCCTTTTTGTTTTTTTACTTTAGACGTCCTCAATTCAATTAGGGATGTCTAAAGTATGTAAAGTTACACTTTAGACGTCCCTATATATATTGGGGACGTCTAAAGTTTTTTTAAAAAAATTTTTTTAATGAGGGACACCCTTTGGCGTCCCTCATATATATATGGGGACGCCAAAGGGTCCCTAACATATATATATATGTTAGTGGCATCCCGCAACAGGGACGCCCTTTGGCATCCCCATATACATGAGGGACGCCAAAGGGTGTCCCTCATTAAAAAAAAATTTAAAAAAACTTTAGACGTCCCCAATATATATAGGGACGTCTAAAGTGTAACTTTACATATTTTAGACATCCCTAATTGAATTGGGGATGTCTAAAGTGAAATTTTTTTTAACTTTAGACGTCCCTAATTCAAATAGGGACGTCTAAAGTCTGTAAAGTCACACTTTAGACGTCCCTATTTGAATTTGGGACATCTAAAGCTATTCAGTTCTCACCTATAATTACAAAAATGCCATCGTCTTTATTTTTTACGTCCCTTTTTTAAAAAGCGACATTTTTTAGGGACGTAAAATGTATATTCTGTAGTAGTGCAAGTAGAAGGGCTCTCGCCTAACGAAGATTCTTATGGTAAAAAAGGTTCTAACTATCAATTGCATAAAAGAAGACAGCTGGTAGCGCAGGTTAGATCAACGTGTAGATTTCTGCTGTCCTTGTTGAATGATCGAGTAGCTTTTCGACTTCACCTTTGATCGAAATTGGGTTCGTGTTCAGTCTATCGTTGTTCAAGATCGATAAGAATGCTTTTCATTCTTTCTCCCATGTCTTTTTTTGTCAACAACAAACCACCATATATAGTAAAAAAAAGACTAGTCCTACGCTACAGGCTTTTCGGAGTGAAGTCTTTAGGTCAGAATTTATTCTCAATCAAGAATGCCTCAACAGGATAAATTCACTTATTTCACACCTTTCTTCTGGTTATGCCTTTTCCTCTTTATTTTTTACGTTTCTGTAATTCTCTTTATTCCTCTCGATTTGGAAATAAAAATTTTTTCTTTCTACATTACAAAACCGAGGTTGAAACGCTTGCTTTCTTTTTTGAGAAAATATCTCTTATGTTTTTTTTGCTTTCTACTGGATCCTAACGGTCTTTTTCAACCTTACTTTTTTAATGAGCCAGGCGTACTGCTTTCATGTTTTGCCGCAAACAACGACATCCTCCTCAGGGGCAGCAGTGCCCCTTTTATCCCCCAATTTAATATGGGCTGAGTTGGACCAGCCCCTTTTGCCCGACCAAATACGGTTAAACGAGATAAAGTGGAAGCTTTTACCTTATTTTTATTTTACAACAGAGCAGGACCATAATTTGTTTAAACTAATAGACCAAAAACAATTCCTTATTGAAAAGGACTTGGAGAGAGCTTTGATATATAAAGGATATACAACAGAAAGTCTGTTGTCAAACAGAACAAATATATGAAGTTTAATTTTCTATCCTGAAGGCAAATTGCTTTCTGTAGATGAGTATGCGCTTTTTTTAGCACAAATCAAAGCTGACCTACACACGAGTTTCCCTTACCGAGCATTGAAGCGGGAACTTCAAGCAGCAAGCCTTTTTTTAGACAGGGGTCCTTTCCCCTATTACCGCATTCCATATTCCCCCTAATGAAGGGGTCCGTATATGTTGTTCAGGTCGATCAAGATCAAATCTTTTTATCAAAGTGCTTCTCTGATTGCTCAAGACATCTCTTTTCAACTGAGAAAGAAAACAAGATCATTTCGTTCCATTTTTTGTAAAATAGTGAAGGATATTCCATTAGTAATGAGAAAAGGGGCGGGGATCCGTATATGTTGTTCAGGTCGATCAAAAGGCGCAGAAATAGCTAGAACTGAATGCGAAAAGTATGGAAAAACATCTCGTAATGTATTTAACCAGAAAATTGATTATGCTTCTGCAGAAGTATCTACTCGTTACAGAATCTCAGGTGTCAAAGTGTGGATTTCATATAGTAAAAAAAAGGGGGGATGTGCTATATCCGAAACGTACGAAATATAGTAAATATCATAAAGGTAGATGTAGTAGGGGTTGTAAACCAGATGGTACACAACTTGGTTTTGGAAGATATGGCACTAAAAGTTGTAGAGCTGGTCGTCTTTCATATCGAGCCATTGAAGCAGCGCGTCGGGCTACAATTGGACAATTCCATCGTGCTATGAGAAGACAATTCCAAAAAAATGGTAAGATATGGGTAAGAGTTCTCGCGGATATCCCTATTACCAGGAAACCTACAGAAGTCAGAATGGGAAGAGGAAAAGGAAATCCTATGGGTTGGATTGCTCGTGTGTCCACGGGACAAATCCCATTTGAAATGGATGGTGTGAGTTTGTCAAATGCTTGACAAGCTACTACATTAGCGGCGCATAAACCATGTTCATCAACCAAGTTTGTTCAGTGGTCGTAACATAATTGGTTAGTGGGGGGCCGGGATTTAAAAGAATTAGGCGAAGTGTTTGTTCCTGAACGACGGAAGTGGAAAGACACTAAAGGAGAGGGGATATACTCTTTTGTTTGTAATTGCTGAAATTGTACGACGAACCTGTTTGTTCCAGGAGTTCTACCCGGATAATCCAAGTTTTCTTTTTCTTTCCTTTCTTGTTTCGTCCTGCGCTAAACAAGCGAGTCTTTCATTCCTTGCTCAAGTAAGTGAGGACAAGCCCCTTTCGTTTATCTGGATCTGCCTATCCGGGGACTTCTCCAATAACCTCTTCTGGTAAACAATCTCTTATGTACTCAGACGGGCCTGGCCTCTCCACTCCCTGTGTTCTTTCAACGTAGCAAGGAGGCTGGCTGAGAATGCCAAGTCAGTCATTCACACTCAGTCAGAGTGAAATTTCCTAGTAGAAGAAAGCCAAAAGGGAAGTTCTGCGTCCTCACCTTTCAATCGAGCAACTGCGTTTCTTCGTCTTAGGCCTCCAACAGAGGTGTATTTCCTTTCAAAGTAAAAGAATGGAGGGGATTCTCTCTCTTTTTTTATACAAAAGGGGTTCACCAGGCGTACTAATTTCATTTTTTTATAATGATGATAAATTGATCACTAACTAGGGGAAGCGCGGACGAGTGGAAGACTTGGGTGTACGTAGTTCAAAAGACTATCTGCTTAAAAAGAAAGTCTTCCTCTTTCACTTCTTCTTTTTTAGTTAGTTCAGTAGCTCTTTCAGTTCGAACTTGCCGTTTCGAGTTGCTTCTCTCTGTTTCTGTGGTTAGTGAGTTATGGAGTTGGAGCAGTTATGAATTCTTTCTTGAGTTCTAGTTTTGAGAGCTGTGACTAGCTTCCATGAGCGGATAAGATCCTCTTCTAAATTCAGAGTGAAACGAACATTGTTATGAAATTCTTTATTCCCCGAGTTAGACTTTTTAAGAGATGGGTGAATAGACAACGGTGGAATACCTTAAAAGAGAGCCGAAGGAAGAGAACTAGAGAGCTATAGGGAGGGAAGGAAAAAATCCTCGATTCAAGACAGTATAAGATCCGTCAGTCTTTTTCGAATGCCCTGAATTTCACTGAGATCACCAATTAAGATTTCGCTTATAGTAAAGGTTGCTAAGCGAAAGCCTCTTTGCAATGAGGGAAAGCCACAGAAGCTGGCCTTACAAGATAGGGGGCAGTCCAAAAAAGAAGATTCTTTGAGTTCATACCCAGTAGAAAGAAGGGCAGCTGCTAAGATCCCAAATCGAGATTGGCTAGATGGGAGTAGCTCATGCCCGACTCGGGAAATGATGTTTGATAAGATGGATTCGTTCGTGAAAGAAAGAAAATGCAATGGTGGGAAATGAATAGAAATGGCTGGTATGTTTTAGTCTTTCCCCTAATGAGGTGCCGACATCTGTGTTAGTTCCTAGGAGTGATGTTACAATATCCCTTAGTAAGAGCATCCGAGATAGCCAAAGATCCGAAGGAGAAGCAAGAACAAATAGCAATTTCGAATAATAAGAATGAAAAGAATATTGAGCTTAAAGCACTCAAGGAACCCTATTTCATTTCGAGATCCCTACCCAGACCTAGTTCCAGTTCCATTTTCATCATTTTTTTCTAAACCAGTATCAGTGACTATCTAAGCACCACCAATAAATTACGGAACAAACTGTAGTTTGCGGCAGTTACTATTTTTATAGCCATAGTCTTTCTTTGGTTCAAAAGCGAGATTTAGATCTAGATTTTATATAAACCTCTGACGGAATGGAATGCAACTTATTCCTATTGATCTAGTTTATATTGACTTAGTCAGTAGGTGGCCATTGATTTCATTTAGTTGAGCGAGAACCAGGAGCAGCACCATAAGGGGGAGGCAGTATCTGAGCTAGTTTCATCTTTCGATTGAGTTGAATCAAATCAGCAACAGAGCCAGTAGCCTCACCAATCTATATAGTTCTTTCTCAACCATCAGTCTTTGTAGATTGATTCCTTTCGTGCGTTCTTCCATATCTCTATCCGTTGTGGGAGTGCTTAGACAGGGGTTAAGTCCAATTCAAGTTCTATATGCGGGGCTTAAGAATGAATGATTTACGCGCTCCTTCCTTCATGGTTCTACGCCTTATGTCTACTAGAACCGGGTGTGGTGGAGCATAAAATGAATCCGCTTCTTTCAAATCCGATATTTCAACCCTGGAAAAAGACCCTTCGCCTTGACTTTCGCTTTGAACCTACTACGTACCTCGATCAATTATGATAGCGCCCTTCATTCCAACCACCCTTTGGTCTTCTCCCTTACTTTACTTGGAAAACAAATACGACTTATTAAGAGAAAGAGCAGGACCCTATCTAGAGGGATACTAGGTCAGCCACATTAGCAGTTTC
The DNA here is from genome assembly GCA_963855925.1 of Inga laurina. Classification (NCBI taxonomy): domain Eukaryota; kingdom Viridiplantae; phylum Streptophyta; class Magnoliopsida; order Fabales; family Fabaceae; genus Inga; species Inga laurina. The sequence continues at coordinate 34,794,182 of OY979709.1, read as the reverse complement.
ACAGAAGAAGCTTCAAGTCGCTCAAACACTGACCATATGCCAAGAGCTCCTCCCCGAACCCCCTCTGTCCTCCTTCATCTTGCGCGCTAGCTACGTCCTCTACTGAATTAGTATATTTCCTTTCTACGTCCTAAAGAATGGCTTTTCCCGTTTATGAAAAGACCAAAGAAGAAGGCCCTTGCTTTAGTTAGGTTCGCTCCTCTACCCGGCCACGGCCTTTGTTTTCGACCGGCTATTCGAATCTTAGGAGGGTACATCATCTGATTAAAATCAGATTCAAGGAGTTGTCTCATCTGAACTGAAGTTGGATAAGCTACATCATTCAGTTGAGTAGCAGAAATGGATCTTGGAATTGCATGTGTGAAGCAAATGCCCTTTTCCCTCTTATAGGGGGGAACTTTTTGTTATAGGGCCTATCCGGTTAAAATAGACTATGTAGTGAAAAGTAGTGTCAAACTATGGGTCTCCTGTGTGACCTCGACAAGGCCTACTTGTCAATCATATGATGAGGCAGCAGAAGCGGAAGCCGACTAAGCAGCGAGCCTAATAATTGTTCCCCGCCTTCCTTCGATAGTGAGTAATAGCGGACGAACCTCCTTTCTTTCAGGGAATCTATAAAGCTAAGTTCTTTAACTCCTAAAAAAGGAATTCAAAATAGGAGGCACCTTCCTCTGAAAAGCTCCTAGGCAGGTCAAGCCCTCAACGGATATGGGACAAGAAAACACTCCTCTCAATCCAGCTAGCAATGGATATGGATCTTATGCAAGCTATTCTCTCTGACGGCCGGGCTGTACCATCAGAAAGTAGGAAGATTTTCTTTAAAACAAGTGAGTTATAAATTCATTGCATAGCTGGGTGGCGGTCTAGACCGGTTCCATTCTATCTACTGAGCAAGCTAGTGAAAGGGCAGGAGTCTTTTAAGCATTTCAAGTAGTAGCATTGCTATCTTAGCTGCTACCTGACTTATCAGCCAGCAAGTAAACTACCTTAATCCCCTGAGTAAGGATTTGGAAGCTAAGGAGTAAGAGTCACTGTAGTGGCTACGGCCAGGGGTGCTAGTTTCATAACTGCGGGTAGTTCGAGTTCTAGTTCTTTACAAGACCGATGGGAATTGTAGCTAACAAGTGTGCCATAAGTGGAATCCTACAACTACTCTTTCTACTATCTTTCTATTATTTATATTGGCAAGACGGGTTCAAAGTGTTTAGTAGCTAGGCTGCTAAGCCAGTAGTAGTTCAGGTTAGGGCATGAAGGTATAGGTTCTATTTGCGGTCGTGAGACAGAGGTCACTTGTTATGTCATTGATAACGAAACCTCTTTTAGTCTTCTTTTAGGGCTTAGCTAGGGGATGCAACAAGCCAGCCTCACTCTTATATATCTTTACCAAAGCTTAACCTTCTTTCCCATGCATTTTCGGTTTACTTTACCTTTACGTCCATCGCATATAAATGTAATATTCATTCTAGTAGATGGCGTTTGAAAGTAAGTATACTATGAAAGGGAGTAAGGAGGTTAGCTATGGAAAGAGGAATAGACTCTAATTCACTACCTTAGGCTTAGGGCCCTTCAATGCGAGCAAGTAATCTCACTAGAATATAAGACAAAATAATACTAGAGGCATCTTCCATTCATTTTAGCCTTGCAATTTCCTATACCATAAAGAGTGAATATGAAATCGGCTTTCCTTCTGTGCTATATGTAGTTATAAAGTTTACTTCTTCTTATCCCTACTCCTATCAACTAAAAATGGAGTTAGTTGATAGAGCCCAAAAAGACGATCTACATAGAACTTGAACCTCTCTAAGACATTCTTCGGAAGAGGTTTGATCAGAGATCCCTGAAAGTAGAGCGGTATATGCTTTAATAGAAAGACTAAACCTTTAAGCTTGTAGATAAACCTGTTCAAACAGAACACATCAATAAGAAAATGAATCTCAGGGGTATGCTCTCTTCTAGTCAAAAAGCTAAACAAACGTAAGATTCAAATACCAGATAATAGTATGAACCAAATCCATTCCATTTCAACCTTGTAATTTTACACCTTCTTTCAAAGCCTACTCCTACTCCTTTTCCCTGGCTATTGATCAAATGGTCCTTCCGTTCGGGTGTGAAACAAAAACAAAACAATAGAAAGCATGAGAAAAAGAAAGGTCCCCCACCTCCATTTCTATCCCCCCTAGCCACCTATCGTATTATCATTCTCCATCTCTATTAATATGGTAGCGGGCAACCTCGGGGAACTGAGCTACCTTGTGAGCTAACCCCCTACTATTACTGCCACAGAAACCATACCATCCTATCCGAAAGCCTACCATCCCGGGCATACCGTCCACAGAGGTAGGGAAGGCAAGTCGAATCCCACTAGTTTTGAGTTCTCGAAGGGCAAAAGATTCAATTCATTCCCGGCCATTGGCGATGAGAGAAAGGCTATTCCATATCAGCAGGCTAGCTCGAAAAGGACTGAAAGAACTGACATTAGGTCGTGACTTGAGGGTGAGGGGAAGCAGCGATAAAGAAGTAAGGAGGTTGACTAAAGGTAGAGGCGTCTGTGGAAAGGGGTTTACTAGCTTGACAAAGACTTCAAAGGTTAGGAGGTAACCAGCTACTAGACCGAAAGGAACAGGTCCTACTACTGAGCCAGGATCAAACTCTTCCTTTCCGGTTACATTGGCTTGGCCTTTTGGACAAGCAGATAGCACATGACCAAGAGTTTTGACACCCATGAGCTAAGGCACCACCCTTCTTTCCGACCCAGATTGGAAGAATTATCCACATACTGAGGTTTTGGGTCTTCATAAGTAGTTCTTGTCGACGATCCCTTGAGGTTTTCTCCTTTGAGCCGGCTTTCGCCCCTGACAAAAGACTTTCCCTGTGTTGGGACTCTTTGGACAGGACTAGTTGCTCCGATTCTACTCATGTCAGCTCATAACTTCGCTCCTCGATCGCTTTATCTTTCTAGTGATGTGGGAAGGGAATGATAATTAGACTCCATTAGCTGTTCGGGAGCATCGACATCTATTTGGTATAATATAACGACCTGATCTCCTTGCTTTCGATGGCTGCTCGGGGCAAAGGGCTGAAACATGGTGGAAATGCCCTTGAGACGAGAATTCTGTTGAAATGGAAAGTCTTTGGTCTACATACATTAGTAGTAGGTTATGCTCCTATTATTGAAAGGGAGTCATCCTCCTAAAAATCCTTCCCTTGACCATCGAATGATAGATACCACAAAGTAGAATGTCAACTGAATCATTCAGTTTCAGTACCACCACAAAGTGAAATGAAAACTTCCATATTTTGCTTTTCTTATTCCTCTCCAATCCACGATGGAAATTTCTGCTCATCAAGGCCCTCATCATATCGAAAGAAAGAGACAAACTCAGACACTGATTCCAAGCGTAGATACTTTTCATCGATATGAACAAACCCTCTTGTGAAACGCCTTCTTCTTCTGTGTATGAGAATATCCCCATGGTAGAAAGGAAAACTCTTTCTTGTACGCAAACAGACAAACAAAATAATTAATCCACTCTCTCTACTTTTTGGTCAGTTAGGAATAAGAATCTCAGTATGAAATAAAATCATAAATCACTTAAATGAACATCCGAAGCAGGCAAGATAGGAGCATGGGCATCCAAACCCATATCAGAAAAGCCTTAGCTTAGCCATAACGAGATCAATCACTCAGTCTTCGCTAAAGAAGATGCCTCTAAGCTGGAGCTTGAAACTCAATCAAAAGCGACAGGAAATAAGCCCTTTCTAGGGCTGTTGTGCCCGGACCAGAACAAAGAGAGAAAGTCAACCTGAGACCTCTGGAGAGTCTCCTTTTAGGTCAATAGGAATCTTATCACGAATGAAGACAGACCAACCTGAACAGACAATCTTGGTACTTAAGATGAAATATTTGACTCAGCAGACCCCTTCTTTTAGCAGTTGGGAATCTCGGTTAGTGAGCCTGCCTCGTTTCATTCTTTAGTTCTTCCAGCAGAGACTAGCCAATAGGCTCCCACCCAAGAGGTTGGAAAAAGCCCTAAATTATTGTCTCGACGCAGGCAAAAGAAAGAAGAGAAAACATCTCTCAAGACCCTTTAGTCCCACTGCAAAATGTGTTCTTCCTATTGCCATTCCAGGCCAGTTAATGACAGCATTTCGGGGGCTACTGGTGAATTTGCTTTTAAGCTTAAGAGAATGCCCAAGAAAACGCCCTTAAGTAGCAGTGTAAGAGCCTTTGATTAATGATGTAAGAAATATGGCTGTGAATCCCAACCTCTGAGAGGAGGATCCACTAGACGGAACCAACATTTCAATAAAAGAATCTCAAATCCTGGTATTCCATATTCCTAGTTGATTCATCTTACTATTGATGGCAATTACTAACTAATTGGTTGACTGATCAAGGAACAACGGAACATGCCATGCTATGAAGGAGATCGCGCTTCTATGATCGATGTTTGACCAGCAAAACTCATGCAAATTGACTTGGCCCTGCGGGAGTTTCAAAACGGGCATTCTATGAACGGAGATCTAGCCAATTGTCAAAGTTTCCTCGTCTAGTACCCAGTGTCATACTTCTGGTGATGGTGTAACATCTCGCATGTTGTTGTTTTAATCCCTCCTGCCTCTGGTAAGCAAGTCAAGTCTTAAGACACTTCTTATTCTTAATGAAATACGAGAAAGCAAGGATAGGGTAGCTTCCAGCTAGAGATAGTGTATCAAGTCTATTAGACTTAAATAGTCCCAGGTATTCTCCACCCCATGGTAACTTAACTATATCATCTTATCCGCTAGATAAAGTTATTGGGATTTCCACTTTTCCTTCTTAGGCACAACTGTTGAATTGAATTTGATCCTTGGGAGCATAAAGAGCTAATGAATGTCTTTATAGACCTCTCACTTTCCTGAAGTCCTTGATTGAATTCCTTTCATTCTTTACCTTGGGAACTATATGAATTATGAAGTCCTTATAGTCTTTAACTAAAATCCTAGCCCGAGGTGCGTAGTTAAAAGTGAGACGTCAGGATTGAAGTGCAGACAGCGCAGAAGTCAAAGGGCGGAGGTAAGCAGTGTTCTTTATGATCCCGACCTTACTTAAATCCCATACTACGGGAGGGCATGTATTGAAGTGGAGTTAGTGCGTAGTACGCATTACTACAAAGCCCTGCCCCCTTTCCCCTTCTGGTTTAGTAGTCGTATATATTTCTAAAATAGCAACTGGTGTCCTCCTTATAACACTTATAACATGGAACCCAAACTGCACCTGGCGCCTACGAGTCGACCTGTACCCATGGGTGGACTTCGATAGTCGATACACGTACAACCATATAGTTCAAGTGTTGAACCCATCATGAATGAGTTGTTGGTTAGAGGAAGATGCACCTATGCTGCTACACCTTCCGTCCTGTTCTTGCTGCTCCTACTTGGGATGCTATTGGCTCTCTTCCTTGTGCTCCGACCCATGGGCTACTCACACCACTCCAGGAGAGATAACATCTCGGATGAACTGCACCTCTCACAAACAGCCGTTGTGCTAGTTTAGGAGGCCTGGAATAGAGGTTCATGAACGTATTTTGTTTAGAAGAAGGGAATGAACAACCTAGTTGTTCTAGATCTTCCTAAAAAAAGTAACTAAACAGCGAATAAGAAGTAATAGGTCTTTACTAGAGCAGCGCAAATGCCAGTTCATACGACGATTGTGAGATCTGTCGTACTTAGGTTCACGCAAGATGGTTCTCACTTTCTTAGGTGACTTCCTTACTTTATTGATGCTGGTACCGGAGACTTTATTGGGTAGCTTGCGTTCTTTAAATTCCGCAGAATAGAAGGAAAGGTCAAGCTTGAAGATCGATCAGATACCGGGTATGTCTTTTAAGAATTTACTGCCTCTTGTTCACATGGCGGCTTCAAAGCCTGCCCTTATTACTAAATTAAACGAAGCGATGGATCCATTAGCTTTCTCAGTCTTATTAGAGACTAAAGAAAGATGTAAAGGTGCTTATTTTAGATTCAGATAGAACACAAAATGCTTAATGGAATTCTTGCTTTGCTCACATCTATCTCACCAAGCCTAGCTCTCCACCGAGTCACGTATTTTCAAATGGCTCTTTCAATGCGACATTCTAATTGCTCGCTCGATGCCAAGAAGCTCTGAATACGCTCCTTTTATAGGATGCACCTAATTCATTCTGTAAAGTCAAGTCAGAAGTGAATTACCTCTCCGCATTCGTTCGAGCACAATCTTCGGCTAATGCTTCTTGGAAGAAGTCCTTGACGTAAGTCGTAGCTGATTCAATCCAGCCTAGCATAGTATGTATTTCATCCTTTAAGTGAGGCGACCAACAAGCAATGGCTTTCTCGCCAGTGCGCGTTAGCGAAGCTGTTTTCTTGCCTGAAAGGACTAGACAACCTATCACATTTAGAAAAACCCCTCTCTTTTAATCCATGCTGTAACAATTCTTCTTTTAAGAGGCTATATAAAGGCTTTTTCTTGGTTAATATAATAAGAAAGAAAATGAAAATGGAAAGCCAGGATAGGGGCTTGTCCTCAACACCAAAAAGATAATAGAATAAAAAAACACAGAAAAATGACCCTGCTTCTATTGCCGAGTCCACTCCTGTCCTTCGAATGAGTTGAAAGGCCCTTGCCTTATTGCAAGGCTTGTGAGCTGTGCCTTCTAGCAGCTAAGCACTCAGACAAAAAAAGAAAATGGCATACTTAAAGTGAGTATTATGGGTTATCCTAGTGGTGGTATGGAGCTAAAACCATTGTGCTAGGTTGGGCTCAAAGAGGGAGGGAAAAAAGGCCATACCGGTCCTTTCCCAGGTCTTCTATCGAGCATAAGGTTGTCTTAATTCTTTTTTGGTAGTGTTAGCACTGAAAATGAGCCCTCAAACTGACAAGAAGATGCACTAACCAATAAAATGGCTTCACCTTTGACTTGCTACTACTTCTCTTCTCTTGTTGCCTCACACAGAGGATACGGCTTCACCTTTGAACAGATGAAGATACGGCCTTGCCTCCACTCCAACAGGAAAATATGGCTTCGACTTGTACTGCCTACTTGAAGCTGACAGCTAGCTACAAACAGGAACACCTAGCTATACAGGAGAAACAATACGGCCGGGCATTCACTCTCAGCTGCCTTTTTCCAGAGATGAAGAGCCAAAAAAGAAAAGGAAAGCTTTTCCCTGTGCACCCGTCCCCCAGAAGGATACCATTTTATCTACCTTGTTGACTTAGCTTCGGATAGCAAGCAGCAAGACCAGACATTCACTCTTTATAAAGAAGGCTGGGGTCACCCCTGACCCCGATAGCCACAATAGCGACAATACAACAATTATAAAAAGAAATCAATCTCTATAAACAAGGAATTGAGGAATTCATGGCAGATAAGAAATGAAATTATGCCTTTTTTAGGTAGGTTACGCACGAAAAAAATATGACATTTACTCCATGTCAAGCCCTTCTTGACTAGCACTAGTGTGAAAAGTAAGAGGAAACGAGGGAAGAGAATTCTTTCCTCTCTAAAAAGAGCGTCTCACCGTGTGAGATAGTTCGGGATGCTGTCAACGCCCTTGGGAAGAAGGTGGGCAAAGACGTCTTCGAGATCCTGATTTAAGTCAAGACTTATCTACTATGATGAAGTGTAGAAAAGAAGACTCTAGTTTATTTAAGCCATAAATCGAGGCTTAACCTATCACATAGCAGAAAATGGTGGTAAGGCTAAGGTGGTACCGGGGCTCTTAAGTGGTTCTCTTCTCTAGCCGGGGAAGACATTAGACATCTTGCAAGTCTCCTAAGGACGGTGGGGACCAAGACATGCTTGCTTTCCAACATGAGCTTCTTCTGATAAGGGTGACGAGTAACTTGAAGAAAGGTAAAGAAAGTCAAAGTTCAAACTCTGAGAAAGTCAGACTGATTCTTCTGAGAAAGTGCACTGGAGCTCTTATAGTCTGCCAGTCAACTACCCCCAAAGGACAACAACTTAGCTAGCCCTTCGGGCAACTAACCGGCACAACTCAGTGGGCTGGAAAGTCCATTTGTCCGGTGCCAAAGACTGACTTATGTCATATAGTATAAGGTTGGCATTTGAGTCGATCATAGAGGATCTAGCTCTCTTCTCTTGCCATGCCTTAAAGAGAGTAGAAGGCGGAGCCCGAGTGGCCGGCTAGGACCTAGCACAACGTACCTGTGCGAGAGCTCCTTTCTGTGGAAAATGTTAGGAAGACCTGGTATTCTCTGACATTTACCCAGCAATCTTCGACAAAAGTATACCATTTCCCTACTATGAATATTGCCTCTCCAACCTGTCGAGTGCCTAAAAGACAGATAGTTCTGCGCGCTCTCTACATACAGAATTTTGTAAATGAAGTCAATACTTGTAGAACTCGGTGAATAGGGGATTAGACGAAAAGAAGGGATTCAAAAAGGAGACCCTGAGGGATACCATGAGTGTGTCTAGAAAGATGGGTACGGGAAGTGAGTCATGGTTGAATTCTCACCCGGATGAACACTGCTTTAAATAGAAAGCGCAATGCAAGATCCCGGACATCCTCATTACCGTACGAGCAAAGAGGTAAGCTCCACTCCTTAGTCAGACCGTCATGGCTATCAGGATCACTTTGTTAAGCAGTGACCTTATTAACCGAGAGTCTTCTCAAACTTTCTGCCACAAGCTAAAGAATTGAATTACCTTGCGGTATCATTTAGGGAACTCCTGTTTACCTTAAGAAGGGTCTTCCTTCTTATAGATATCACCGAAAAAGCTGAAGACTAAGAAGACTTTGTCTTTTCAGAAAGAAAAGATCAGATCAAGAATAGGGTTTAGGAAAGACCTTTCAGTCTTCCCCTTCTCCCTGTCCAGTGAAGTTGGCCTTTCTGTCATTGCTTCGGTGTAACGAGTGTTCTGTTCTTTTAAGTCTCTCTACCTAGCCACTGTGCTTTATTTAAAACAGTACTCTGTATCACTAGAAGTCATTCTAGTCATACATTTAGGTTAGAGTTATTTTACTCGGACAGTTACACCGGATTGATATAGTATATCTGCTGTTGCTCCTCTTGGTAGTGACTGGGAAAGAGTTCCAGTTTTCTACTTCGAGAAGGGGCAGATTGTAAATATGTCCTTTAGTTTCTCATTCCGTACGATCTTTCGGCCCGAAAGGGCTCGTTGACTGGGGCTTAAGTACTATTGCATGTATTTACAAGTTTGATATTATATCATCCATTTCACCCAGAACCAAAGTAGGTGTTAATGGGTGCCAGCTAGGGAGTAGTTCCATGGTAGGATTAACAATCGTCCTAAAGGTTGATTGACCACAGCGTCAACCTGCGTGTGCACAGCTGGGCCTATGTGTATAAACAAGAAATACACGGTTTTCGCATGGTTACTCTCCACAGGTTGCTACTGGTGGATGCCTAGACTTACTAACAAGTAATTCTGGATATCCTACTTTCGCACCTGTTTGCCGGTGGGTTGACCTTGGCTTCCCGAGCATCTTGGGTCTTTGGTTGACCTTTCTTGCTCTTTGGGCCCTTGATTCCCTAAGGTGATTAGCTGCCTAGCTTGAGTGTTTGGTTAGCCTAACAATAATTGGCTTCCCATCACTCTTTATATCGTTAAGCAATCCGGAAAAAGATTTCCCCGTTTGGGACCATGCCCTTGTTAATCAAGGTGGCCATGGTGATATTCCCTTATTATAGCTAATCACTATAGTATCGGCGGTTCTTCTTTGGACTCTGTTCGGGTTACCACTCTTATAAAAGAGTTTACTGTCCCGTCCAGGTGTTCATTGTTCAAGACCCGGTTCTACTACTATGGCACTCCTTTGACAAGGGGGTGCTCCGATGTTAGACAATGTCACTATTGGTCTGACTAGGATAGTAGAGAGTACATCTATCGATGTTCTCTCTACTATTCTAGTTGCCTATCTTCCCAAGGCTCTGCTTGTAGATATCCTATGATTCTTATTGTCCTATAGACGTATAGTACAGTTTGATTCAGGGTTTAGGGTCACTTGCTGTATGTAGGTTTAATCGCCTACTATGGCGAGTTATCCTAGTCCAAGCATTGTCAGGTAGTTTCTCTCCTTCTGGCTACTTCATTCGGCCATGCTGGGTTTATCACCCGGTATGCGATGGGAGAAGGAAGCATTAGAATTTAAGGAATAGGGTTTTGGACTAGCGTGTGAGATGACTGTCTTATCGTATCGCTTTTCACATTCTCATATCCCTTGGTTCCTAACTTTGACTATTCCCTTATTCTCTCCTCTTCTTAACAGTAGAGTGCCTAAAGACCTTCTAGCTTCTTATACTTCTCTCATCTTCTACTTCTAGCTTCTTCTACAGACCTTAGAGCAGCGGACGAAGTAGCAGTTGAATGGAAGATTTTCCTTATCCCTTTCCTCATCCCGCTTCTTTCTCTGGAAAGATACAGAGTAAATGCAGCCCTTGAATCGAATCAGCTATTTCTAAGTAAAGGCCTTTGACTTAACTTTCCTCTCTTTCCTCTGATCTTATAGGCGGGTTGGAAGGAAGAATAGATGTTTCTGGAGTTGACTTCTTCTAGTTTGACTTAAACGTCCCGACCAGAGTGGGAACTGACTAATGAATCAAATCTGAAGGCGGAAAGCCTTGAAGGAAAGATTCATTGGATGGTTCAGTCCAGTCAAGTCATTATTCATGCTTGATTTAGTTATAGCAATATAGCTCTACTAGGTAGGTCTTTGCTTTTGCTTTTCACTACTCTGCTGCTATTGAATGCTGGCCAAGCCCTTCTTAATAAAGAATATTGTAACTTAATTAATCCCTAGGGCCGTAGGAAGATGAAGATTTCATTCTCATAATCATATTTTCTTCTCTTTAAATAGTGACATGACTTCGATTCAAAAGCTGTAGCATTCTATGAAAAAGCTGTAAGAAATGCAAAGCTTAGGCTTACTACACTCTTCTTTATCTCCATAGCGATCCCTTCACTGAGGATAGTCAATTCCTCTCCCTTTGCCTTTACTTGATAGGGGCGTCTTCAAACCTCATCTTTCGATAAGCTTTTCATAGCCGTACTCGTAGTCAAGTACCCTTACAGGGGAATCCACTTCCTTGGCTTGATAGGAAACCTCAGTTGAACATTTTACCTTTATGGCTTAAAGAAATGAGGCTGTTTAAGCTAAAGACCAGCTACAGATTTAAGGATGAAAGACCTGGGAATTGACTCCTACAACCTTAGTCATCAAGGAATGAATTCTCTTATTTATCTTTTTCCTGGGATGAAGTATCTACTTTGATAGAACCAGGGGCTGGCGTCAAGAGTGGAGATAGTCTGATGTGAGGTTGGTTACCTCAGTCTGAGGAGGCGAGAGCCCTTCAGGCCCACAGGCGTTAGCGAAGGTATACTGTAACAGGTATTTCTTTTAGCTCATTTCCTAACCTAGTACCTGATTGAAGAGTTAGGTACATCGGTCTGGTCATAACCATGGTTAGTGCCAACCATTGGTAGCACAAGATTGCTACCATCACGGCGAGTAGAGTGCCGACGCGTTAGTCATGCATGGGCACGCTAAAGTAATTGTCTCTACTTAGTAGAACAAGATCTCTGCCATCAATATGAGACTTCTGCTTTAGCGCGTCACATGTTGACCTCGGTCAATCAACACTCTTGGCGGAAGATTTTGGAAGATCTCCGGGTGTGGCAGACAGATTCTTTATCTGTCCCACACACCTGCCTGATGGTCCGACCAGAGATCGGTGTACAACCCACCTGTTCAAGGGGTGACTTTTTGTGATACAGCGGAGTCTTAATGTCGCTGTCAAGACGCTTTACTTTAATGTCTTGGCAGACGACGCTTTATAGTCCACAACTCCGGACTCTATCCGGAGTCTGTATCACCAGCCTTCATCTTTATGTGTTAGGCTGTTTGCCTATACAATATATCGAAGAAATTAAAGGCCGATAATATTACCTGGCCAATAAGTAGAGTATTGTACATGCAAACAACCTTATGGTGCCACCTTCTCTCTCTTCAGGGAAGGTGCCCACTCAAGTGAAAGGCCGACCTTAAAACAGTTGATGTTCCACATCTCATAAAGATGAAGGTCTTTTGGGGGATTGCTTCTAACCTTGTGTAGACACTACAGAGGTTAGCGGTTACCAAAGATGGTTTGAATCAGGTATTTGTAGTTAATAGCTACACTTATACCGGGTTGATCATCTGAGGGTTTTCCTCTTGTCACCTGTTCGGTGAGCAAGTCTTCACTCCCCGAGCATGAGCAGTGTTAGCCACAGTAGTTGTGTATGTTATGGTGTTGCCTTGATAGGCGGAGCAATCCGTTCTGTTGAGGATACCATGTATCATAGCCTCTTTAGTTATAGAGTAGCTAAATGCCCTAGTAGCTGCGTAGGTTTCTTCCTGCTTATCTAATGATTCGCTGGTAGCCCTGAAGTAGTGTGTAAGGCACGTATGGGCGGCACCGTGGCTGCGCTCTCCTTTGGTTAACATGGATGATGTGAATCCAAGTTAGATCGCAAGGTCTCTCTTGGCCTCATATCATCTAGTGCTGACTGTCTGGTAGGAGATTTATCATCTCTGAACAGATCATCAGGAACTATAAGACTATAAGAACCTGGGGCCGCACCTAACTATTTAGTGGAATAGTCTGAGGCATGAAGTTCTCGACTGTAAAGGAGAGGTACGAAGTCCCCCAGTTAAGACTTGAAAGAGATAGCGCGGCAAAATCAATGAGAAGGCATCTCTTACTATTGAAAATCGCATTTTCCAACATTCCCTTGGGTATCCAGTCACACACTTCCTTAGGCTGTGGTAGACAGAGCTGAGGAGTAGAGTGCCAAAAGTGAATTGACGACCAAGGAAGGGCTAATGATTGAGTGAGAAGTAGGAACTCCATAGTGGTTTTGCCTCCCGCTGGGTAGAAGATGAACTTTCAAATGAGAGCCCACAAAAGACTGCGTGCTCATTCAGATAGGGGATCTTCTTTAAGATCGCAGTCTTTCTTGGCCACAAACGCGTAAGAGGAAAAGTGTCCGGAGCTAACCCCAACCGACGGAAGGGTATTATCACCGGGATTGATGGCATGAACGGTGACGCTACCAGTGATGGGGAAGCCCGTCAGCATGAAAACTTCTCTGAGTATGATGGTCATAGTTCCGAACTTGAATAGAAAACAGGAAGAGCTGGGAGCCCATTCAAGCGATTGAAGCGGGTAGGCACACTACATTAAATCAGTCTACGAGACTTAGTCCTAAACTCTAGAAGCAAGAACGAACGGATGAGTGATTGGACAGCCTACAGGACAGTTACTAGACTGATGCGACCGTTACCTGTTGACAGATGACAGACAGAAGAGTGGGAAGTTTCTCTATTTAAAGTTAAAGGAAGGGAATCGTGTACTGAGCCAGCCTGCCTTGAGTATAAGAGCTCACCGAAAGTGCTGAAGCCTGCCTCACATCAAGGAATGACTTTCTTCCCTCAGTGGATGCTGGTCTAACTGGCCCTGTCCTATGAGTTAGGAATTTCTATGTCCGTGAGTGATCCCTATTGATGGAAGAGGGGCTCTAAGCCTAAAAGTCTTCTTCTTCTCATTCTTGTCTTCCTACAGAAAGGAATGAACGAGAAGAGACTAGCATCTTCTTCTCGTTCGTGCCCTGTCCCACGGGTAACTTCACTCTCTGTAAAAGGTATAAGACTGATTTCTTAGTGTTCTATGGATTCATTTGCTTTTCTTCATAATCGAAACTACTCTTGTTGAAAATGGACTTAGTCTGAAATATTGTATGTGGAGATCTTGTTTAAAAGTTATGTTAGGTTCTTATTCCCCCTACGGTCGAGCGATTTCATACCTTTCGCTTTGCTTTCTTGCAGCTCATTCTCTTCAAGAATGAGATAGTCTCCTGAAAGGTTTGGTAATTAGAAATGCCCTGCCAAGTAAAAATGAAAAAGAAAGAAGAGAAAGAACTGGGATTTTTTCGCCTACATAATTGGTTGCTTGCTAACCAAGCCATCCATGCCAATTGCTCTTCCCCCTATCGTGAGAGCGTCTTCGAATGTACCTCTCCCAGCGAAAAACCGTCGGGCCGACGACAACCCGTGGCGTTAATACCGGTACCTAACGACAGATTTCCCCTCGCTTTTTGGTGCCAAAAACCTGTCAACTCGGCCAAGGCGCACAGAGGTGTGTCCCGGTTCAATGTTCAAGTCATAGCCGGCCTACCCGCTTTCCTTTCGGTCAGCTGCCTCTCAACTGCAACATTTTAGGGGACTTTCTTTCTTTAAAACCATAGTGAGTCACACAAAAAAATCAATCAAGTCAATCTACATTAATTCTCGTCACGCAGCAATAGCTTAGGGGAGGGGTAGACCAACATTTTTTTCTTCTTTTTGGAGATCTGCCTTGTGGGGTAGATCCTGATCCATTTTAGATTTGGCATAGTAGGGGCTTTCGAGCCCCTTCTCCTACATATTAGACAAGATTCGATCCAAAGAGTGAGTACCATAGGTTTTCTCAAGATATTGGACCACCTCTTGGCTCCTTAGAGGCGCCAACCGTCACATGCCTTCCTTTTGACGTAATTCATTGATTAGGTCGGCGATGGTGTTTTGACGTGAAGTGACCCACTCTGCGAGTTGGTCGGGACCCAACTGGTTTAAATAAGACTCCAATTCTGTGGAGCTAATATCAAACGAGGATTGAGGTCCTACAACTCCTTCTCCGGGAGCGCTCACCGAATCCACTTGTCGCCTTACGGAAGAAGGGCCGACATGATCCCCCGGAGCAATCTTTCTTTTTTTGGGTACGCCCTCTCCTTCAGCAGGAATTGGTTGATCCACCTCCCCCTGTGGTTGTTGACCTTCGTTGGGGGCCGAGGAAGTTTCCTCCTGATTGAACCACCTTCCAATCCAGGAGTCGCTCAACGACTCACTCAACCTCAACGAGGATGAGGTTGGTGACCGCGGGACCTGGTCTGCCGATGCTTCGTCCCCCCTATTAGGCGCACCTTCTCCTGGAGAACAAGCAAAAATGGATTCCTGTGCGCCGATTCCAGCGTCGCTTTCTCTGCCTGAACTGGTTTGTTCGTCCCCGTCGCTATAAAAAGCAATTATTGGGATGCCGAACCAGATAAAAATAAGAGAAACAAAAAACAGAACTATGAAACACAGCTCTTCCGTAAGAAAAAGGGGCAACTTTCGTGTAGTTTGTGATTGGATGTAACTATTAAGATTTTCTCTTGGATAAATCTTTCTCTTAATAGATCTCTTCTTGTTCCTCAATCTTCGGAGAATGCAGTGTTGTATTCTTGTAAGTTCTCTGTTCTGAACATTTCCTGAAAGTAGACGACTCCGAACTAAAAGCAAACGACAAGTTTTAAATCTTAATGCAGGCATGACCTCTCTCGTTGAATCCGTCTTTTTTGCCACATAGGGGCTATAGGAGTCGAACCCAAATTCTTCCACAACCCCATTTTTGTCTTGCCAACTAGTCTATTACGAATTAGCCTTTCAGAATGATCGACCTCTGTAAACAGAGCGTCTACTTTTCCCCTGTGTTAAGCATCAGGCTGAAGCCAATCTCGAAATGAAACATTGCCTGACGTGAACGGACATTTTCTCCGATCAAAACCTTTCTTTTCTTTAAAAATTAGATAGGATTGTAGGCGATCTAAGGTGACCGGCTTCGCGAGACCATTTTGGTCTACACATGGCTAAGCTTTATGGGCCTGTCGCTTTCTAAATCAACTATTTGACTAAGTGAAGATTGAAAGATCCAAACTAGACTTTCATTTCTCTTCTCTTATGATATTTTTAGTTTGAAAGACAGGGCTTGGATGTAGTGCTTTCTTCTCTTACTTATGAAATTTCTAGAACATGAATGTGAGCTCGGAAGGAGATTCACTACCTAAATATATGTATGTACGAGCCTCGTTAATGAAAGAGAGAAGAAGAGCCCCAAGCCGTTTGCTCGAAGGCTGAATGTCCAACAAAGGAAAAAGAGAAAAAAGGGTATTGTATTGTACTCAGGGTCTCCTAAGGGTCTTAACCTAGCTCCTGAGCCCTTCGCCCTTCAAGAAAGCTATGAAAGAAAGCTCAGCTTAGGCAAAAGCCACTCTCAGAGATCAGAGTAACAAAAGAGGAAAGCATATGACGTCAAAGACAAGCTTACCTCGATCATTTATTACATATGATATATCGAGAGTTTAAGACCATAACGTAATTCATTTATAGAATGCCGATGAGAAAGTAGATCTGGTTCCGAGATATGGAAAGCTGTGAATACAGTTAGTAAAGCTAGACCGGGAAGTGGGGTATCCCCGGAAAAGAGGTCGGCCTTAAGTTCTAGCTTAGATAGCTTAGACTGAGCTTTGCTTTCTGAAAGAGTGATTTTTTCGTTATTAGAGAGAAGCAGAAGCGGAGCACTCGTGGCATACTTACTATAGCCATTCGAGAAGAAAGTAGAGTTCCTATTCACTGCTACCCCTGAGTGAACTGTCTTTTCAATAAAAGAGACAACAGCTTCTCCCTCGGGCTCTCTCTCCTAAGCTTGAAATAGGGAGGCTGGGCTAGGTGTAAAAGGCTTAGAAAGCTCCATATCAACATACATTAAAAAGGTGAGATTAGATCGGAAGTCATCTTTTTCCAACCAACTTGCTCAAATGTAGATAAACGACTCCAGGGATTCTCTTTCCTCGGTATGCTAGAAAGAAGTTAGGAAGAGGGTTGTTTCGCTAAGGAGTTGTTTTTGTGTTGAATTGGACCTGGTAGTGTCAACCTTTCTTCGTTGAATAGAAGAAAACAAACCCGAGGTAGTTCCCCTACTGGGCATAGGTGCAAATGATTGGATCGCCCACTCTGGACCCCTATCTTAGCGCGCTGCTCTGCTGCTTTGTTTGCAGCACTTCGCTCGAAGTTGAGAAGATTGAATATAGGTGCAACTTGATTCGTTGGAACCAGTGTGTTCATATTCCGAGTAGGATTCGAAAGGACGTATCTCATGGAACAGAATCTGCTTCTAGAGGGTCTCGTGCGCCCGACAAAAGAAGGCTTTGCCAGAAATACTATGAATCATCGGGTAGGTTTTATCCTAAAGATTTAGAATAAAGGACGGAGGTTGGGTAAAGGGAAGAACAGTGATTGGCAGACTAGACTAAGTGTCTACTCACTACCTTTAGAGAAAAATAAGATTTTTGCTGCTAAGAACAAATTTATCCCAAACAGTTAGCTAACAGCGATTCAAACGGATTAGCTAATCGTTCTCCCAATGACCTTTTCGATCGGGTCACTGGATAGATTTTTAAACAAGGTCTTTTCCACTCTTGCTAAACACATGATTCCGAAAATCCTCAATCCATACATTTACCCATCGATCAGACCATAAGCTTCTGGGCGATACTGTGCTTCAAACATGCGGTCTTCACCGATATAGTATCGAAGGCTTGAGTTACGTCCCTGGAGTCATTCTGCCCGGAGACTCCTACCCTTCTCTTATATTATCTTATAAGTCGAACCTTTCTTATTTAGCTTTTTTTGGGGGAATCAAAGGGTTATACTAAGGTTCAATTCCTTAGCTATCTCTAGTGGTATTGTTTCCACTCCTCATCTAAGGTATTGACACCGAAACGGGGTCTGCGGGCCGGCAACCCGACCAGCTAAGAGCCACTTAAAGCTTGAGGAAGAATACGATATCACTAAAGCAACCTTGAAACCAACGCGTAATTGCTTGATGTACTTCGCGTGTGAGAACAGCGATTGAGGAACCAGCGCTTCACCCCTTCACATGAAGCAGTTTCTTGCCCTTTCCTGGCCTAATGCATGCTCCATCGAGTAGGGTACGAGAGAGAAAGGCTCTTTGAGGGGAAGAAAATTCTTTAATCATAATCATTCAATAGAATGCAAGGAGCTAGCCTAATCCCAAGCATTATAACAATGGCAGATCTCTTCTTTCCTTTCTTCATAGCGAAATTAAAGACTGGCACCATCCGAGGTCTCATTCCTCAGGTAAGGGGTAGTTTCCCTACTCCTTGACAGTAGCTTGAGCACATAGAAGGTTCTCTAGTTGTTGTTAGTGTCGCACGAAGCACTCACACTGGTTTTGGTTAATTATTGTTAACCATGATATAGTGTGAGCAATCTTCAGTTTCATCCCTTCCCATCCAGTGAGTTGCAAAACTCACTGTATGTGTTAGTCTGAAACCCCTGGATTGGAAACCCAGGCGCCACCCCTGGTCCAACTTCATGTTGGACGATAAGGAGAGTGGGTGTTTCCCAGAAATGGGTTCTACCCTGGCGGTGTCTTTTTAAACAGACACTGAAGGGTCGAGTGAGACTTGTCATATCACTCTGCCCTTCTTCCTCATTTCCTCTCTATGGGTGATTGACCTCACGGTTGTTGTCCGTGCGATGTGTGTTCCGGTTGGGATAGTACTTAGCAGGTTGCTATTTATTAGTGACTTTACTGGTCCTATCCTCCCCAGCTCATTGGACATTCATTTCCTTCTCTATTGTGTACAGAGATGTACATAATATTGAAGTGCATTGAATGTAATGATCGGAATGGGTATCCATACCCGTTGGGCTCATGTCCATTTCCAGTGGTAAAACACTGGGAATGGTGATAGCCCTGAGCACTCTCCTAATTGGTTCTAATATCCCTGTCGAGTTTATCTCCAGGCATTAGAATTTAGTACCTATTAGGAGATCATCAATCATTTTGATTATCTTTCTCAACTCGTAATAGTAGAAAGACTATTAGTTTTGAGTTAGCTTTTCAAACTGATTGGTATGCTCCCCATTTCCCTCTGGCTTTCCTTACCGAAAGTCTGAGCAATGTGGACGTGCTCAGTTCTATCGGGTCTGGTCTGCTACATTACTAACTTTGCTACCATTGGACTTGGTCCTTGTGTACTCTGGTGCTACTTCTACCATGTGCTTAAATAAGAATTAGTTTTCAAATTCGGCACTGGTGTTTGGTAGTACCACTGTACCCAAGTTCCTTGCTCAGTGGTATTGAAGTTTGTAATGCTGTGCCAAGGTGTGACACCCTTGGTTTCAGTAACCCCAAGCAGTTTAAGTTCTTACTGGTAACAGTAAGCACTACAGCCGCCTCTGATCCTATGCACACTTTGCAGTCAATCTGCATTGCCATCATTACTGGTGGTACCACTTGCAATATTGGTTGGTGTAGGTCTCTTGGCTACTGTTAATACTACCTAAAACCATTGGTTTGTAGGTAACACTATGAACTACTGGTTGGTAGTGTTCAGTACTCAAGGCTAAGTGTGATGCGGTTGTCCCTTTAGTTTAGTTTGGTCAGTTTTCCTGGCAAATTGATCACTTGTCAGTTCCTAATCAACCTATACTAGAGGTGATGCCCGTTCTGAGGTTCCTCCCGAGAGCAGGTGGCATAATCAACCACCTGTCAATGGAAACAAGGAGTATCAAAAATTAAAGACTTGCCTAAAGATTCAAGTTCTTACGGAAATAGGTCAGACTTCTTGTCAAAGTCCCTCTAATTTCCTCCTCGTCTCTAACCAGGGAAGTCGACCTTGCGGCCATTGCCTTCGTGCGATTTGTGTTCCGTTTATCCCAGCAGTCCGTTTGCTATATGGTTATGTCTCTGGAGTTAGAAACCAAAAATTAAATGAATACTACCAATTAATAATGACTCAAGGAGATGAATAAACAACTTCCAATTCTAAATTGTAATTACCATTACAACAATTCAAAATATTTAGTTTAATCATTTAAATCCACTTAACCAAGTTGAGATAAACAATTCAACCTACTCCTAATATGAATCATACAAAGCTTAATTAATCAACTCCTAGCTCAACAACCAAGTTTATTCACTTGGCTTAACAATCTAGATCACAATTACATACTTAACCAAGCTACATAATCATGAACTAAAAAGAGAGCTTGAAGAATTCCATTGAAGTTTAGAAGCTCAAACCATTACCCAACTCAAGGAAATCACCAACACTTTAGCTACTCATGGAAAAAGAGAAGGATGAAGCTTGATATATAAAGAAGGAGTTGGCCATAGAGAATAAATAAGAAGCACCGAACAGCACCTTAAATCTTTAATCTCCAAGTCCAGCGCCTCCACTCTTTTCTTCACGGTTTAGTTGCTCCTTCATTCTCCTTGCACAACCGCCTCTCTTGACTTTTCCTTCTTTAATCAATTCCATCTTTCGGTCTTCTCATTCACTACTCTCTCCACACACAGTAGCCTCCAATTCTCAATTCTTCATTTTGCTAAATGACTATTTTGCTCATATATTTTTCTTAATTTTCGAGCTTAATGGAAAACTGGGCAGAATTTTCATCAAACTTTAAAAATTCATATATTATTTATAGAGGTTCAATTGGTGTGATTATAAAGGCTATGTGAGCATTATTAAGTCTATTTTCAAGAAAAAATATAGCTTTTAGCCAACTGAAAGCTCATAATTTCCAAAATTTTGATTTTTGGAAGCTGTCACAAAAGCTGGCCAGTTTTAGTAAGCTAACTTCAAAAATTGATAACTCTTTGTGTACAACCCCTAATGACCTATATGACCTATCAAATTAAAGCTTGATAAGTCTACTTTCATACTAGAAAATATCATAGGCATTAGACATGATTTGCCTATTCAAAAATGTCACACAACTGGACTACCACACAGGAAAAATGAACTGGCAGCAAATCCTCATTCTGGGGACTCTTGCTAAATTGGGGCTTAACAGTCTACCTAATTCAGGCTTATTCTCAAGCCTCTAATCTCAAAATTTAGGATATTACAATTTCAACATCCCAACTTTACAAAATCAACAATCCAACCTAAAAACCAAGCCAAAAACCGCAACAACAACAACAATACACCAAAGGAATTAAAGTTCTTGAGGTTACCTCTTGATTCTCGAACTTTCTCTCTCAATACGTCTCACTCTCTCTCCTCAACCTTGAAGATTAACTTACAACACATGGTTTTTCATGAAGAACAAGAGATTAGAGAAGCTACTACACACAAGTTAGAAGACCTAACACTTGAAATCATAAAGCTTTACCTTGGATTTTTGCCTCTTGAGCTCCTTCTTCTCTCTAGTTTCTTAAGCTTTCTCTCTCTCTCTCTCTCTCTCTCTCTATTTGTGTAGCTTGGAGTAGAAATGAGGAAGAGAAAGATGAACCAAGTGTTTTAAAATATCCTACATCTTCCTTAATTAATAAATATTGGCATAATAAATTATGAAATAAGCTTTGGTACTTTGGGCTTATCTCTTCATAACTAAGTCATAAGCTTTTCGATGCATTTGGACTAGTTTTTCCCCTCCTTCCTTAGCCCATAAATGATGCCTAAAGGGCCCTACATCAACTTAAGTTTGATTCCTCCAATTAGCCCAACTAAATGCTCATATATTGTATTTTAATCTAATTACACATGTGCTCATAATCTTAATTAATTTTTGTTTAATCTATGGCCTTGGATGATGACACTTGGCACATTTTGAATTCAAATAATTTTTTCCCCCTCCTATTTCCTTTATTTGGGTGAAATTCATGAGGAAAAGGGAAATAATAATTGCTCTAACATTTTCCACAATCTCATTCATTAATTTATGCACAAGTCCAACTTTGACTTTTCAAACCTTGATTTATTTGATCAAGAATGTTCCAAATATATATTTCTCCTTTATTTTTCTTAATTAATTGAAATTGAAATTTAATTAATTGAAAAATAATTAATCTTATGTTTAATTGGCAAATTTAAAATTTTGCCATTACATTCTTGGATTAAATTTGGGGCTTATTCCTTTCTTTCCTTTCTTCGGCCAAAATTCCCTTAATTATTGGGCCAAATATTATGCTTGACTATTCTTCCATTTTGGGCTTTGTTAATGGGTTTTTTGAAAACACCCAAAAATAAATTCCATAACTTGCCATAGCCCAATTTTCATAAAAATGAAAAGTTATTAGCTTCTTAAATTCCAAGATTATGAATATTCACCATTTCATTTCATTAAATACCACAAATAATTACAAGGTATATTGGTGAATAAAATTTGGGATGTTACATTAATGCCATAATGTATATTTTCGATTTGAAAGAACATTTGAGATTTTGAAACAATTTTCACTTTTCATTATCATTCTTGAAAAACCTAATCACATTCATGAACTATTATTTGATAAATGCATATCATTATGGATAGACTTTATATTCGCTTTGATCAAACTTACATGCATTCTTATCACTGACATCTTTGTACATAAATTGTATTTACAAATTATAAACATCATTCTTGGTATCATTTGTTACCCTTTATGATTCAATGACTTGAATTTAATTAATTGGGTAAAATTACTTTAGTCTTTGCTGGTTTATTATACTCTTTGCTCAAATATCATATGGTTTAATTGTATAGGAGCATAATAGTTGTAATATCTAATATTGTGTGAACCCAAGAGAAGTTGGATACCAAAGAACATGTATTTATACTTTTGCAAGAGTTGACCAAAATGATTTGACTGTAGGTAAAAAGAATAGAGGTTAACAGAATAGGCTCTACTAGTCTCTATGCTATGTCCTCACATTTATTAGTTCACAAACATCATAGTCTACTAATTGCAGAGGATATAGGCACCAGTCTTAAAAGGTTTCCTTGTCTTTCTTGCTAGCCATATTAAGTTCTTAGCTACTCACAAGGATATTCACCCTTTAGCACATATTACTTGGCAAAATCTTCTTTTACTAGTTTGATTATTCTTATATCAATGTGTGCTTATGGCAAGAAAAAGCTATTTCCAAAACAAAAAGGAAACATCAAATTCAATATCAGATTTGAGAGTCATAGTCCTATCGTTCTTTAACTAAAGAGATAACAAAGATGTGACTTTGTTGGTTCCATGTTGCATAGACTAAATCATGGTGGTTTATCTATGCAGAGTTAATGTTCAGGTTCAAATCCTTTGATTCTTTCTCTTACTCTTCATCTGACATGAAGCCATTGTCTCTTCTATAATCCTTAAAGGATTATTAATGTAGCCTTTCATCTTTGTAGAACCCATTCTTGACCTCCTCTAGATCAATTTTACCTTAGAGGTTTCTTGTCCCTTTTGGACTTGGGCTTAAAGGATGAATCCTTCCACTCTTTAGCTAAGTTTACTTAGTTGATGGATCTTGGATCCTTTAAGTTTAATGTGGTGAACCACATTGCCGAAGGTCACAATATATGTGTCATGAGTAATATTTGCTTTCGCATATTCCCACTCACTTAAGAGACGAAGCTTACTCCCACTCACTGGGAGATGATTTGTCACAACATACACTTGTTGTTTGTTAGAAAGAATTTGGCCTATTTGTCTCAACTTCTTAGTTTGACATTTACCTCAAGTGTTCCCTAAATGACATGTTAAAACTTAACTTTGTTTTAATTTTATGGAAGAAGATCGTTAATTCCATCTTCTAACGATATCCACACAACTTGGATAGAATTATATTGCTCATAGTGGCATGCTATCAAAAAACTGAGAAATCTTGTTCTTCCTATGCTTGATAGCATAAGCTTTCTATTTCCTTCATGGTGCTTTAGCATCTAGATCTGAAGACTAGTTGGTATGATGTCCCTGACTTCTCATTTTCTCGAATGCAAGAGATTTAGGAGTTTGTAACTCCATATATATCTCTACTAAGCTGTCTTCATAAGCTAAGTCAAATGGACTTGCCATAATTTGGTTACTAAGACGATTATGGCATACAAATCACATTTTTTTTCAAATAAGACATAGTACAACTAGATAATAAGTTCACTAATTTCATGTTCAGGAGACAACTATTTTGACTCCCATCCTATTCATGTTAGTTAGCCTACTACCCTTTTAACCATAGTCTTTATTGAATCCATTCTCCTTAGGGCCTCTAGATGCGTTCCAGAAGCTTCCACCTAATCAAGGCAGTTATAAAAATAAGATAATAACATAACATCATTTAAATGATTGCATCAATATTCATTAAAAAAGAGAATATATTCCATTCAATTCTACAGGTAAAGAATTTAACAATAAATTCAATGAATAAGAACATTGTATTAAAAAAAGTTGTCTCATGTCTCTTGACTTTGTTAAACTCATGTAGCATCTTACTATAATGCTCAGCTCCTCTTAGCCATGTTTATATCTACTCACTTGGATGTATTTGCAATATACCTCATACTGGATGAGATAATTCATGCATCTCTTCCTTTCTCATCCTTTGTCACAATATTTGTGAAAAGGTTGACTTACAAGTTACTACTTCAACCTCAATTGACTTAATGTGGTTGAAAATGTGGGGGCTTATTATTACTTAATAAGCTCAAGTTTGTTGAAGTTTTAGGTTCTATCTCCAAGAGTTTGAGTCTAGATTGGATAACATCTCATATTTCAAAAACTCATTTGAATAACATCCAATCAAGAGAATATTTCAACATTAATTGTATGTTAGTTGAAATCTTCTTAGTGGTTATACCCACTTATTCCAAAAACAAACATAATCAAAATAGACTCAATTTGAATGATTTTAAGAATCTTTAAGTGTAGAATAATACGTTCTTGACCCAAATTAGATCCAAAATTGCCTCAAACATATGCAAATTGCATAAAAAATGAAGTTCTCAAATGTAGGGATTTTTAGAAACAAACCATATCTAAATCAAAGGCCCCATGTGCTCACACACACCCCTAAAAGTGTTTGGACCAAAAAATCCTGAAAAATTAGAAAATTTTAATGAATTCCACTCTCAGTAGTGGCGCGTGGCATCCACATGCCATAGTGCAGTCACCGGGTAGCAACTTGCATTAGCTTCCTAAGCTTCTTTTAGATTGTATATGTCATATGGCTGAAGGTTGCCCTTACTAGGCCTACAACCTGCTTATCATTTTTTTTGAAAAGACAAGTCAGTGGTCAATAGCCAACCTTTGATTGTTGGCCTTTTACCCTTCGGCTTATGTGGCATGACATAGCTCGGTCAATGTGGCTAGTCAATGAATGGCATGGCCTTACGTTGATCGATGCCATGTGGCATCGAACGCTAACATGGCACCCCTCTCATGGGTCCACCTATTTTATACTTGACTAATAATGTGGCATTGGCTTCCACACCATCATCTTCAACCTCTAGTTGGGTCGGTTTGACCCGTTTGGAGCTTCAGCGGCTCTTCTTAACTTGCAAAATTTGGAAGGTCATATCTTCCTCATTTAGCTTTATTTTTCACCTTCTTAGAGTCATTGGAATCGTCGCGATACAAACTACAAATCCATGAGTTTTAGTTGCTCTAAAAACGTCATTTTAATGATTAAATCTCAAGTTCTTTGACATCAGTTGTAAGGCAACCTGCTAACTTCTCTCCTTCATATCTCCCTCATCTAAACTCCATTTGGCATGTTTTAAATGTCATTAGAATCATCTCTTCAAGCTTTACACATCCATAGCCTTATCTTACACAAATATTTTAGATTTTAAAAACCAAAGTTTTTTAGCTTCTTAGGTCGACTTCAACGACACTCCGTAATGCTATTTGGATACATTTCCTTTACATTTTATGAGATCTTCTACCTTTTAAGGGTTAAAATCTCTTGTTTTTTATTCCATATAGGTTTCAAAAACACAACTTTTTTTCATAACAAAGAAGTGAAGAGAAGAGGAAGAATGAAGGTTTGAAGACAACATAAAAAACAAGAATCTAACATCATCCCCATAGAGGCAGAGACTAAATTATTTAAAGGTTCAAACTTTAACTTTATTGAAGTAAAAATCAAACAAGCCTTATGGATGTTCAAGCATATTCAAGATCGAAATCATATATTCATGCATGAAAAGTAGAGAAAATAGCTAGGTGCATATATATAACACATTAAAATAAAGACAACCTTGAGCACTCCATTAGCATCCTTATATATATGTGCATACGGGAGGAAGAGAGAATATATATTCATAAAAAGCCAAGAATAAAACATGGCAGCCCGTATGTTATGCATAGAAACAAATATATCCATGCAAATATCAAGATGTGTGAGAGAGAAAAGGATCATATGAATTATATGAAAAACATGCTTAACACATAGCATGTGAAAAATAGCAGTAGAATAATAAATGAATCATGCTTATATCATATCAAGCATGGTAGTAGAAAAAATGGAGATATAATCAAATTATATCACATGCTTTTTTACATAGAATAATCATAGCCTCAAGATCATTCGGCTTTGATGCCAATGAAGGAAAATTAGGAGAGAGAAGAAATTTGAGTACAGTAGTGGATCCACGTTCAAATATGAGTCAAAACTCTAATACTCCATAACTCAAACAAAATAATGCTCACACAATTATTAGACTACTAGAGCCTAATTAGGATTGGCACATAAATCACCAAAACAAGAAAGATGGTAGAAAGAAGAGAAATTAGCATATAGCTCAATGCCAGGGATGAGGTTCAACTGAGGGAGGCACATCCTTTTTATCAAGGTCTAGAGAGCCCACTAATTTAAAAGTTATATGTACTCCTACTTGCCCTCTAAGTAATAATCAAAAAATTTATTCTTGATTAATTTTGAAATATACAATTACTTGTTTCTTAATTAACAGATCCATAATTAATGCTGATTTTTTTCTTATTTAAGAAGGCTACTTGTTTCTTAATCAAATAATTCAGCCCATCAAGGGCAAACTTGGACCCAAAGTCCAACATGTTAATTATATTTGGTTTTTTTATTTACTATTATTAAAGCTATTTGTGGCTAGTTTTATCTTTCCCTAGTGTAACTATGACCTGATTCACGGATTAGAGCATGTTTAAACCATTTATTGGTGCTTAATATTATATTTGTTTAATCAATCTTGGAATTTCTTATCTATTTATGGTTGGCCAACATTAAATATGAACTTGGGGAATTTAGGTTAGATTTGGAAAAGGAAACCTTGATTGAACTATTGGATTGAGTAATATGGGATTAAAGATTATTCTAATTTACATTTAGAATAGGAATATATCTCTTGGATCCATATAATCATATTAGAGTGTAATTGAACTACTATTGCCTATGGGTATGTAGTTATGTTAAGAATAACATTTTTTAGTACTTATATCTTTTAGTACTCTATATTAGCAAGCTAATTTTGGATACATTTAATTGGATAATTATATGGTTTATAAATTAAAGAAGGGATTAGCCACTCTAGGTTAGTCTTGACGATTGTAGTTATTGATTCAATAGATATTTTTATTTACTTGAATTGCGCTTTGATCTTTCTTATTTTGATTTACTCAGCTTAAATAAAAGTGTAGAATCAACACTCAACTAAATTGTTTATACCAAATCCTTATGAGAATGATACTTTACTTATACTTTATTACTTTATACGGCTTGCATACTTACGGAATTGTAGGCTAATATTTCATGCCTATAAATAGGATAATATTTCATGGTTATCACTATCATAAGAGTGTCTTATATTTATATTTTTCTTGAAGAACACTATTCAACTATAATACAGAAGAGGAAAAATATTTATAAGTGAAAAATGAGTTTTGAGTTAGAAAAAGAACAGGTCACTAGTGAATTATGAGCCAATTGCTATTACAACAAATACAAATTCAAATGTTACAGTATAATAAAAAAGTGTATTTTATACATATGCAACATTTTTTGTACTTTGTAATATGATCAACCTTTTTTCTATTTACTTTTACCAACAAGTGCTTAAGCCCTGCGCATTGCAAGGGGAGCAATTTATATCAAACAATATAAAACATATTCCGTGCTATTACCTAAGCAACAAATGAAATAATCTCACCATATATGTACACATATAAAAGCTCCTAGTAACATCTTAGCAAAAAAATAACACATTCATTCAAACAAAGCATGTAATGAAGGTAACTAAGGTAAATGAACATAAATTTGAACTCTAAGTCTAAAATACAAAGTAACTAAGCTAAGCAAATCGAGTAAAACATAAACCCAAAGAAATCCTACTGAGGAACACTATACTAAAGCACAACATCTTCAATGCAACAACACAAATTCCTAAACACCTTCTTGTAAACAACATTCATTGTTGTCTTATTATTCCCTTAAAGAGGACTTGGCATATATATCTTTAATCCATCCATGCTATTCACTCTAGATAGTGCAACATATAATTAACCATTGGTGAATACAAGCTTTGATAGATAAAGCCCCACATGACGAAGTGACTACCTTTGACTTTTGTTGATTGTCATTATGAAGCTGAGGATGATTGGAAATTGTCTTCTACTCATGTGCAATGGTAATATACTTTTAAACAATTCATGTCCATCCTGTTAATTAGAACCTTCTTGTTAAGGTTAGACCTATTCAAAGTTATAGCCTCGATGACAGTCCTTCCAAGTGTTGATAAGAGTAGTCATATGCCATTACATAACCTTGAAGATTGGTCTATACTCCTTCATAACATAATGGAAGCTCTAATCTTCAATATAAGCTTATGCGGTGGCATTCTAGAGCTATTGACGGTATTAAGGAATTCTATAGTGTAGAGGTTGTCAAAGCTATCATTATCCTCTATAGATTTATATAGTCATAACTTAGGAGGTCATATGCTTCCCCAAGCAATAATGAGCACATGTAGTCATTAATCTGACCCACTATCTCTATGGTTGGTGCAAGTATTACTTTATAATTAAAGTAGTCATTATTGCCTAAATTTTCTTACAAATTGTTGTATATACCTACCATAATTGATTATATTGGATTGGTAGATTCTAGCACTAATAAATCTTCCAAGATTTCTATCTCAGTCGCACCATCTTCAAATAAACCTAACTTACCATTGCCCTGACTAAACCATTATAACTTCTTAATCTCTTCTTCTCAATCTCCAATAGTCATCCTCATGTTTCTGTTAGGTGGAAAAAGGTGCAATGATCCTATAAGGATGACAAGCTTAAACATGCATTCAGAATAATTGCTCTAGTTTCTTGTAGTACAACTAGAAGAATTTGACAAAAGTCACTATGTAATATCCTGAATTGTAATTAAAGGCTAATGACTTCAAAGTGGTGTAATTAATATTAAGTGAGCACTTTTGAAGTATGTAATGTGAATTGTGATATGAAACGTGCTTGATAATGGTATAGTATATATTGTGATAATCAGGGGCAAGATGGTAAATTGTTGACTAAATGGTCTGTTACTTAAGAGGAAACTCCTTGGAAATTTAAGAATCATGGCTAGGATTAAGCAATTGAGAAGGTAGAATTGTATATGAATGAGTTCATGTGTGTGGGTGGAAGGAGAATCTAGGATCATGACAGGTGGCATCTTGAGGACCATGGATGAAGTCAACATTTCAAAACTCATTTTTCTCTTCCCTCTCACTTGTAAAGTCGGTTGATTTCATGGGAATGGGGAAAAATTCTGCATCTTCATCCTTTTCATCTTCTCTCTTATCTAACCTCTATTTTCGTTGAGCAAGGGAAGAGAAGAGTAAGTGTTAAGGTGAGTTTTGGCTAGCTAGATGCCTCTTAATGCTCAAATGTTCTCCATTAAAGTTATACATGGTATTGAGAGCTTCCTTGCTATGATTTCATATTTTTGAAAGGAAGTGTTTTAGTGTTGGAGGGAATTTGGTATTTGAGAAATCAAGGAACTCACTTTAGGAAGAAGAAAGAGGTAAGAAATCTCTATTAGTCTAAGTTTTGTGATCATAGGTTGAGTTTTGAGAATTTATGATCTCGCCCTGATTTTGGTATAATTTGAAATGCATGAATTTAGATGATGTTTGGTGTAGGATTTGATGGCATATTGTGTCTTTAAGCCATTGTGATTAGTTGGGATTTGAATGGGGATGCATGGTGAATTTAGTAGTTGTGGTGTAATATAGGTCAAAACCCAAACTTCTTGGTAGAATGGGAATTTGATTGTTTTGAGGTTACCAATAGGTTCATTATGGAATTTTGTGTGGGAATGAACTTTGGTATAAGTTTAGAAACCATTGGAATTAGATTTGGTAAATTTGGAAAAGTGTATCAGCTGCTGCAAATCTGATTTCTAATAGCCTCACTCGATTAGGGTAGGAGCTTACTTGAGTGCAGCATCATGTTCTTTCTTTTTCTTTTAATATTTCGGTTAAGTGTTCAGGTAGGAAGCAAGGGTACACCTCCTTGCCTGCGAGTGATATGAGTCATCACTTG
Source organism: Inga laurina (assembly GCA_963855925.1). Lineage (NCBI taxonomy): Eukaryota > Viridiplantae > Streptophyta > Magnoliopsida > Fabales > Fabaceae > Inga > Inga laurina. The sequence continues at coordinate 34,763,989 of OY979709.1, read as the reverse complement.
AGTGAACTCGGTCTCACTCGAGTGTAGAGTCAGTCACACCTTAGGACTGCTCTCTGGTAGTCACTCTTTGTACCTCACTCGATGGGACTCAGGTGAGAGAGTGTGTTGTCACTCGGAAGCTAGGGCCAGTACTCGAGTGAACTGGTTACTCCAGGATGTGTGGTGCTCTCTGGTACTCACTTCCTTTGTTTCACTCGCTAGGGCTCAAGTACGAGTAGGGGCATTACTCGAGTGTGGTCTCCTTTACTTGAGTGACTCAGCCAAAAATTAGTACTATTGATCCCGAAAGGAATATTTAGTCAAGTATTCCTAACCCTTTATGCATATGTCTAGGCTTCTATTGGTCACCTAAAGAGTTCAAATGATAGCTAACTTAAAGTAAAATGAGGATAAGAATTTGGAATAAAGAATAACCTATCGTCATTGATTTTGGTTTATAGGCTTTGACATTTGCCTTGGTCGTGAACGAGTTGTGACGGAGCAAGTCAGGAAAGAACAAGGTAGTGACTCTTTCCCTTATACTATTTGTGATCCATTGTATGTTTGATTTATCATTGCTTGTGGGTCTATCACCTGCGGCCCATATGTGTTGAAGGTGGGAGGATCGTACCATCGGGGCGGTGGAATCCGAGGGATGAGACTATGTGAAAGCCTAAAGGCTATGGTGAAAGCCAAAAGGCTACTTGTAAATTTATCACCTGTGGCCTATTGGTGTTGTTAGTGGGAAGACCGTGCCTTCGGGGTAATAGAATACGGGGGATGAGATTATGTGATTATGTGCATATGTGGCAGCCTACGAGCTGTGCTTTATGCTGTGATACTACTTGATGATTTACTTGCATACTTTGTGATTACATGTTGTATGAGTGATCTGTTACTATTGGGATTCTTTTGAATCTCATTCTTTCCATTGACTAACCTTTCAGACAAGGCAAGTGGCTCTAAAGGGAAAAGGACGACTAGGAGTAGCTAGAACCTTGTAGAGATATTTAGGTTTTTGGAATGTTGGCTATTTACTTTGGATTTTGGGATTACTGTATGTTATTTTTGGATATAAGTATTATTTGAATTACGGCATGTAATCCCCTAGCTGGGAATTATAAACCTGATGGTTAGTATATACTTGACCCGGGGGTTGCCGGGATTTCTATTTGACACTCTGATATGCTTAAATGTGATTCAATTATACAGGGTGATTATATTCAGGATATGGAATTTGAGACCAAGCAAGGTAGAAATTTTTGAAATTATTTGAGAAAACCCTACCGTAAGGAAGGGATAGAAAATAAGTTTAATTATTATTGGTATCTATTTCATTCTAGAATATGTATTTCGAATCATAATTACTAAGGGGGATACACACCACCCATAAGAATGCATTTGGCACCAAATATTCTTTCAGAATGCATAATATCTCTTAGAGTCTTATCAAAAGTCTGAATACAATATCGTTGGACCATTAGAGCCTTATCCCATATGATTAACTTTGTAGTAATGATTAAGTTTGCAAGTGGTGAATTTTGTTTGATTGAGCATATATAATACTCATTAATCTAAACCTGGATTATGAAATATGGATGAGCTATTGTACCTAAAGGGAGCAAGTAGATGCAATTCCACTTAATGCAACGATTAAACAGTATCCCCTTTAGCACGCAAAGTTAATGTCAATGCATTCCATAAGAATGTTTTGCATGAGCTACCATAACCATGTACAAAGAATAATCTTAATAAAGTTGAGTTTAGTACTGACTTAACCTTATCAAAGATTACCCTCTGCTCAAGATTAAGAGAGCTTTTGAGAGATATTGCTTGTTCTTAAAGGGCTACTCAATCATAACTCATCTCTTATGGGATAAGGTTGTTTGTGACATCGATGCTTATTGATGTAGTAGGAGTTAGAAGTCCAGGATAGTCTTGGAGCCTCTTCCCATTTACATTCAGCAATTGTTCAATCTCTTTCAGTGCAACTTCTTCCTTTTAAGCTTCGGGAATTTGTACACCTATGTGTCAGGAAACACAAGCACAACATTAAAAACATTGATCTAAAATAGAGAAATGCAAGTATTATGTCTAGCTTTAGAAAGTTAGCTTACTTGAGTAATGCAGATGACTACATGGTATGTAAAGTAAATCCACCAAAAAGATCTTAGAACACTACTTCCATATATTGTCAAGTCATTGCAAACATTCAATAAAAGCATGCTAACAAATGGTTTCCTGAAAGTAATCCTAGTACCCCAAGTTGATACTTCCTTATGGCATTTATATATTCCTAATCATTATCTAATAGCCCTAGAGCATCACATGCTGCTCTAAATGATTCATGAATAACTCCATCAACAGCCTTAATGTCATTAAATGATTATGGTTACTTTACTTTTGTAAGTATAATTCGTAGGTAGCACAATTCACTGGAGCTTGCTATTGCATTTGCAAGTATACCAACTGAAAAATCCTCTTTTCCATTTCTTCCATTGCCATTTATCCCTCTAGTAAATGTAATGATTTAGAAACTCTGCATATGTAAGATCAACAACAAAATCATCTTCAGCATTCTTTTTCATCCTTACCAAGAATTGTGATTCATAAATGTGTGGCTTATCCTACAACTCTACCACATCATCTGTGTTAGCATGTATCATGCATTATTGGTTCGTTAGGTGGAAATTTAGCCTCTCAACTTTTAGAAATCTATAGTGTACTATCCCAAATTTTGATTAAGGGTTAATGACCTCAAAAGTGGATGTGATGAGAATTTGGTTGTTTAAGTTATTCCAATGGCTTCCTTGTGAAAATTTGTGTGGGGAGAGTGTTGTGAAATTGGAACCATTGGGAACAATTGTGCAAAAGTTGGAAATTTTGTCCATTAAAACTCTATACAGGGCAGTCAGTTTATATGGACATTTTGAGTGGGCAAATGGTGTCTAAAAATTATGAAACTTTCTAGTATTAAATTTCGCATGCCCAAATTCAAAATGGACATATAATTTGTGTCATTTTGATTTGTAAGCTAAGAGTTATGATTTTCTAAAGTTTGGGATTGAAACTAGAATTTGTTTTGGAGCAGTATGAACTTTTGGCAATTCTATATTATTTTGGTTATGAACTGCATTTATTCATATTTTTCCAGTAAAGAGGACTTAAATAGCTTTCCATTGGCTTTAAGATCACCCCATTTCAAATTTTCTATAATTAGTTATGATTTTTCAAATATTGGGCAGAAAATCTTCCAGAAAATCCGAAAATGTTAAATTTTGAAATTATGACATAAGCAATTAAGGAGATGACATAAGCATAGAGTATTAAATATTTCTATCTTCATCTTCTTCTTATTTCCGATGTGAAGAGCAGCTGAAATAGAGAAAGAAAGTGAGAGAAAAATAGAGAGAAGGAAGGAGAAATCTCACAAGGTAGGTCAATTTCTTCGGTGAATTCGTACCTAATGTGTATAATCCTTCTCCTATTTATTCCTCCATGTGAATTAAGGTCTTGAAGCAAGGAATTTAATTGTTGAAAGAGGCTAGGGTACAACCATAAGAAGGATAAGCCAAAAGGAGCTTAAGGTAACCTCCAAAACTTCAATCTTTAATTGTTCTGGCTGCTGTGAGTAGTTTAATCGGTGAAATTCTGATTGATTTGCTTTAATTTCAAATTTGGTAAAGAGTTGGCCTAAGTTTTATGCTATCAAAATTGAGTATAAATGATAGTTATAATGTAATTAAATAGTTAATAAAGTGGTTAGGAGTAGAAAGGAACACGTCTACTGAATTGGATTTCAAAAACCCCAATTTTTCCTGGGGAATTTGTACAATTCAGCCAGCTCTATTTAAAGGCCTTAGAGTTGGATTTTCAATGATTTTATGATTCCATTGTGTTCAGGAGGGAAAATTAGGTGGGGTTACAGTTGGTCACTTTTTCAGAAAAGGCCGAAAAAGCATAATTATGAAAACGCCCCTAAAACCTTTAAGGTGGGGCTGTCAAGGGTATTTTTGTAATTTAACAATGAATTTGATAATTCCAAGTCTGAAAATAGATTCCTTGGGTGAAAATAGGTAAGAATAGCCCATGTCAAATTTCAAAAAATTACAGTCAGACTGGGTACGGCTGAGCCGGGCCGGGTCCCCGAGGCATTTTGGTAAATTTTTACGATAGACTCATAACTACCAGAAACACTATGGAAGTGTCTAAACTGGTACATTTGACATTTTTGGACGAAGTTGAAAGGCCATTGGCAAGCGAATCAAAGTGCACGGTTCGAGGTAGAAAAGGTCTAGGGTAGGGAACTTACTCTCCTGTATGTATTTGATATTTGTGCTGGTGTATTGATGCATGTTATTGCTTTGCTTGATTATGTGAAATATATATGAATGATTGAAGCTATATTTTTGTTTATACTGTAGCTATAGTTTTGTTGCACAAAACATTAAGCACGCAGATATATCATTGTGTGAACATGAGTTATGTAATACAAGCATGTCATGCATTAAGCACTTATCCTACATGCATATTGGTACTGTTTTCCTACTAAGATTCTCTCGAATCTCACCCTCCCTTACCAATAATTTAGACAGGTGAAGATAGAAGATACACAGAGAACAAAGAAAAGAACTGTACGAGGGGATTGTGGTGGTGGAACAAAGACGGGAAGATGTCTCCATTTCACTCGAACGGGTTTAAACACCCTAGTAACCCTATGCGGCTACATTAATGGTAATTATTATGTACGAACCCCTATGGAAAATTCTATAATCATGCACATATTATCAGTATATTTATGATATTTCTGTGTTATCCACCGAACTGCATATCATTTTCCATGAATACTCTGGTAAAGGTGAAATTAAGATAAGGGTGTGACATATAGTGTATGTCAAACCCAAAAATTCACCAAGAACCTTCACAGGAATATACATACCTATAATTGTACTATTGTTGGATCTCATCTAGTATCACGTCACCATTTTTCTTTTTACTATTATCAAAAATTCCAGCCACTACTCTATCAATACCTTTGCAATGTATGATTGAACTATATTTTTATAGGCCTTTTCATTATTAAATAGAGGAATTTAATGTACTTCTTAGGCCATTATTGCATGATTAAGTACTAATTTGAGTTAAGGACATTTGTATTGAATTAAGTATAATTAGGGATAAAAAGGTTATAATTTGTTAATTATTCATGCAAATGATTTCTTATAATTTTGATGTTACTTTGTGCTTAATCTTGCATTGTAGATGTTTAAAAAAATTGGAGACTATGGAAAATGTTAATTAGGGTCAGAATTTAATATTTTTTAGGGCTAGGGAAAATTATAGAAAAGGGCCCCAAAATTTCTGTAAATTATAAATCTTTGAAGAAAAAGGACTACAGAAAATTATAGATAAGGACCTAGAAGTTTTTGAAAATTATAGTCTGACCTCACAAATGTTTCAAACATTTTCACTTTAATCCCTCCACGAACTTTTAAAGTTGGAAAATTGGTCCTTAGTCAAAATAGGTTTTGACCAAGACTGTTTCTCCTTCCTCAAGACAGTTGCATTGTGGACAAGGATTGACAGGCTTGACCATTGAAGTTGACGAGGAGTAGATGGAGTGAATAAGAGGAAAGGAGACGGAGCACTACCACTATCAACGAAGTCCCACCATCTTGACCATCTTCTTCCTTCCTTCTGGCCAAGAGACACAGCCAAAAAGTTGTAGAGACATCATGCCACGGACATTTTTTAGAGAGAGAGAGGCCAAGAGCTTAGAGATCACCATCAAACCTTCCCTTCCTCTCTTTACTTTCATCTTCTTGATTATCACTAGAGAAAGAGTCCGAGTTTCAATTGGAGGAGGTGCTCGATAGTTTCAAAGATTCAAAGAGTTGGAGACGAAGAGATAAACCTTTATGCTTCATCATTCTTATAATCTATATCATTTATCTCTCTCCCCTATTGTCCATCGTCCTTCCTTTGATCTTTCCGACAAGGTTTTGTAACTCCGGCTAGATCTTGAGATTTCCTGCGACTTTCTTTAGTTTCTGGTGAAGCTCTTTAAATTCCTGCAAGTCTTTGTATTTTCTAGTGAGCTTTTTTCTTTGGCTGGTTCAATTTTATAGCTTGTGCTAGATGTTCTCATGGCTATGAGTAGCTAAATCTCTTGATTCTTGGTGGTAGAGAAAGTGGCTAGAGCTTCAATGTGCTAAAAAGAGGAGTTTTTTAGTTTTCGCTTAGCTTATTATATGTATTCATTGTGATCTATTTAGTTTGATTCTATAGTTTGTACATGTTTGTGAGACTTGGATGAATGTTCATTTGCCCTTGTTGGTTAACATTTATGTTGAATTTTGCTTTGACGTACTTAGACTATGTATTGAACTTATTTCCTTATGTTTTACTGAGATTATGCATTGTATGTCATTACTATGGTGTGCAGTTGATTTATGTCATAAAGTGTCATGATTATGCTCTCATTTAAGAGGAACCAAGTGCATTAAAGTTATTTTCAAACACATATCAAGTGGTTTTTAACAATTTATCTAAGAGATGACTATGAATGCGATCGTAAGATTAGTCATCACTTAGATAGATTGGATTCAATGTGATTGCTTGAGGTTTTCAATTTGACTTGATGATAAATTAACTCCCAAATCATTTTAAGAAGCTAGGAAAGCCATTAGTTTTGCTATCAATACTCATTTCCTCATATTCATTACATTTTTATAGAAAAGACTAAAAATAATAGTTTAGCTTTAAATTAAATCGCATTACTCTTTTAGTTATTGATTTGAAAAACTAAAACCAATTTCCCCTTGTTTTATTGTATTTTCATGGCATTTAGATTACTTAGAAATCAATAAAAGGCTCTTTAAGAGGAGACAATAATCCTAGGTTTGCCTATACGCAATCCTTGGTTAATTTTTTATTGTGGACCCCAAGGCTAACGACAAATGGCCCTAATCAAATGGTGCTTGAATAAGTACTTAATCACAGTTGATTGATTGCATCTCTCAACATTAATATGTGCTTAAAACATTTGGAGTATGGTAGGATTGTACTGCACAACAAAATGGTTGTCCAATTCTATCCCTTTAATTTCAATTGTTCTACCATCATCCTTTATGCGGTATTTAGGGTAACCATCTTCATGAACAGTTGTTTGATCATTGAATTTCTTTGGGAAATGCTTTCTGCACTTCTTATCATTCAAGCATAGTGAATTAGGATTTCTTGCACCATAAGGACCTAAAATCATAAATTTCTTGACCAACTCATACAATACAGGGGAGGCAACTTTGTCTAGGATTTCTATAGTGATGAAATTGTTGATAGATTATAGAGATGAAATCTTCTCATATGGATCAATAAATAGCAGTATATAAGCATACGGATGAATAGCAGTATCTAAGCATTCGGAAGGCCACGCCTTTGGAATTCTATGGTATAAACCTCTTTATACAACATTAGTTTACATTATATTAGATGACAAAAAAAGGACTAAAATGTAAGAACACATAAGATATAGTTATACCTGCATGTATAGTTCTAAATATCTTCTTAGTCTTGATGGTCTGCACAAGTCTTTTCAATTTAAGCCTAAAATCCTTGAAAGCATTTTAGGCCTATTTGAAAGGTTTACTGAGTGTTCTTTACAATACCTTGTAATTTCTGGCCACGTAGATTGTAAGGAAAAGTGAGGAAGATATATGGATATTCAGCCCATTGACATATTTACATAGCATCTTGGTAGTTTTGAAGCATATACCCAGTCCCTCTTGTGAAGGTGGCAGGTAGTATTAGCCACTTTCCAGTTGACCAAGCATCTGTTTCTCCTCGTATAACTGCATCCGATAGACCCTAGTACAAATTAACCCTAAGTTCCTTTAGGTGGGTTTGAATCCGATGTAATCTTTATGCTTCAAGCATTGTGTAACCATAAACTATGAATTGTTGAAGCAATCTATTCGCATGAAGTAACATTGAAATTTCATCATCCTTTGTCATCAACTTGAATGCAAAAAATTCTTTGATGTTTAGCTTCTTCCTTGTCTTTATGGTTGAGAGTGTTTCCTCTCAGTGTTTAATATCATCTCTGTAACTGTCTTTACCTAAAGGGAATATTATAGGATATGGTAGTGGTAAATATAAAGCATGCAATTCATTGATTCGCTTGGGGTAGCCTGCTTGAGCTTCGACAATTATATCTTACATTGAAATTCATGTATATGTAACCAACTATTAATGCAGCTACTTTTGAAGTAGTTGGGACATTATAAGTACGTCCATCATATTGTCTTGTGCTCATCAAGAATAGCTTCATTTCTTGCATGCCTTGGTTTATTATAAATGATGATGCATAAGGGTATTGTTTCACTAATGGATTAACTTCATCTAGTACCTTCTTGATTTTTTCAACAATTTTAGCATCAATCATACTCTTTTTGTCATGTTTGCTATTAATATTGAATTGGTCAGTAGGGTTTCATATCGTAAAAGACATTTATATGAATGTTTAAATATGAAAGAAATTCAAAACATCAAGCACTTGACTACTTCTATTCTATTCTATTCCTCACTTCATTTTCAATAAGCCAAGAAGCTATTGCAACTATCCTAGCAAAACCTACCCTTGCCAGGAACTTCAGTTCTGATACCACAAATGTGACCCCTACCTTACTAGCTGTTAATATGGTTTAAAAATGAGTCATTAATTAAAATCGAAGACCAATGGAAAATTCAAAACTTATAAAAGGTCCCAACTTTAAGACAGGATTCGGTCATGTGATAAAGTGGGTTTTCAAAAACTTTTTCCAAAACCAAGTTAATATGGTCTCACATTTAACCTTCGAATATATTTGGCTTGTGCAGTTTGGTTCCATTCATAAATATCAGAGTATATAACAAAATTCCTAATAACTCTTGAGTCTCATCTATTTACCACAAGAGTTTACAGGGCATATTTGCTTATATCAGTTCCCCATACTGGGGATTACATTACACTAACCAAATTTATAGTTGTTATAATATGTATAATAATCCCAAAAAATATATGATAACCAACTAACAAAACTAAAACTCCTAGTTAGGAGTACTAGCCGCCCTTAGTCGCTTGTTTCTCCTTCGACCAGCTTGCCTTGTCTGTAGGTTAGTCATTAGAAAGAGTGAGATTCATACGAATCTTAGTAACAATGTTTGCACTCATATGATATATAATAAACAAGCATGTAAGCAATTATCACAAAATAGCAAACACAATGGCATCCACAGTAGCAATCACATAATGTGTGACTTTTGTCACATAAACGACAGCTTCCACTGTATTCACATATATCTCAGCTTTTGCTATTTTCACAAATATCTTAGCTTTCGTTGTTTTCACAAATACCTCAACTTTCGATGTATGCACATTACCTAAGCTTTCAAATTTGTCACAACTTAATGATAAGCACAAACATGAAAACATTATACATGATATAAGAAAAAAGAGTCACTACCTTGTTCTTTCTGTTTGTGCTCGGGCACCGTTTTCACACCATCAAGGCAATACCAAGTCCTATAAACCATAAGCAAGGACAACAAGTTATTGACCATTTCAACTTTTTAAATGAATCCAAGACACTTAGGGTTGGTTATTATTTAGGTCCTTTAATTGGCAATGAGAAGCTCAAACAAAAGCCCAACAAGGTTGGGAAGAACTAGACCAAAAATCATCATTCAAAAGTTCAAAAGGCTAAAATTGAGGGTTGGTTGTGGCCAATAATCCCCTGGCTGTGGCCAATAATCCCTTGGCCAAGAAATGGTCAAAAATATTTTGGCTATGGCAAAGAACCTTTAACCGCGGCTAAACATATGTCAGAAACATTTGAGTAGCGGCTAAGACCCTTCTAGTCACGGCCAAGACAAATCATATTTCTTAGCTGAACTTCCAAAAATAATAACTAATTCTACAAAAATTGAAATGAGGTAATTCCAAGTTCTATGGAAATATATTTAAGCCCTATATACAGTAAAAATATGAGCCATTACCATTTATAATCACAAAAATACAGAATCCAACGAATTCCCATACTATTCCAGAATAGCTTCCAATTTCAACCTCAAATTTTAGAAATACACAACTTCTAGCACACACATCAAAATTGCTCCCATAATATATCAACTTAAACCTTGGCATGTGCATTATTAGACTATTAAGGTTCAGAATTTTTAGACACCATTTACTTATTCAAAACTACCATGCAAGCTAGCTGCCCATCACAAAGTTTTCATCAACAAAATTTCCAGTTTTTCAACAAATGTTTCCAAAGGTCCAAAATTCACAACTAAGACCACTCCTACACAATTTTTTGCATGAAATCCAATGGAAATGTCAAAACCAAATTCACATTCCTTTCACAAGTTCTATTTTAGGGCAAAAATTCAACACAACATCCAAAATGTCCAAACATTCCATTCAATCATCAAATAATTTCAAACATCCAATGGACATCACATGACACCATGGCCATCAACAAAATACCATGAACTCACTAAAACCATATATACATGAAAATAGGGGAAAATTATAGAAATTAAGATACTCAACCAGTGACCACAACATAGGTGTCAAAATGTTGCTTTTGCTTACCTCTACCTCTTTCTTTAGCTTGTTATTTGATTCTCCAACCACTAGTGTTTTTTTAGCACACAAAACACCTCCTCTTAAAATTTTAAAACCATAGAAATGAAGCTCTTAGGGAGCGGAACAACATTCATGAAGACCTCAAAAGCAATAGAGGTGATTTGGAAGGTGAAAAGTGAGCAAAAACACCTACCTCTCTTCTTTGTTCTTCCTTTTTTCTTTCCTTCTAGGTTTTGGAAAAATTTTGAGAGAGAGAATAGACTAAGATGAGTTATGATTTTTCTCTTCCCTTATCCCTTAATTACTTGGCTAAAAATTGGCCAAAAGAAAAGCAAATCATGTGGTCTATATTCACTCTTCTTACACAAGTTAAAAAGTTACCATATGTGGCAATATACCATGGTAAGTTCATTAACTTTCTTTCCTTCCTTCTAACCTATTTTTGGATGACTTTTGGGCTGCTAAAATGGAGAAAAATATTTTGACTAATTGCCTCAACTTGTATTGCCATTGGTCCAAAAGTTTCCAAATTGAAAACTTTGACTTTTTGACTCAACAATTCTCTCATTTCTTTGCTTCCAATTTGGACGATTTTTGTGATCTTAAGGGAGAGAAAATTTTTTTTTCTATTCTCATAATTGCTTCTTACTTTTGATAAGAAAATCCTAGCCCTTTAATTTGGGTTCCCAACTTTAACCTTAAGATCAAGTGGCAATTGTTTCTTTTGCCCTGGATTATGGCAATATTATTTCTTGTGCCACTATTTCTATCAATTCCGTTTCTTAATTCTTTCTAGACACTACTTCCCTTTTCCTTTAGATTCGGGTTAGGTGTTATGCCATTCGGATACATCCTAAATGAATCATTTATATTCTTTCGATTAGTTTACACCCAAAAGTGTTGTCTAACATTCATTACGTTCTCATTTATAGTCTTGAGCCCTTGAACACATTTTGGGGCATTACAATACCCCTGCCTCTTACTACGCCTAGCATAAATATAGGTATATATTACCTCCCTGCATGCATCTCTATCACAATATCTTGGTTTATCTCTTTTTTATTGATTATCATATAATATAGATGTTATATTTTCACTTGAATCTTTTAATATCTCTTGTGAAATAAATTAGGATATGAATAAATTTTATATCAAAATATCCTTTTATCCTATAATTAATTAAAGGATAGAAAAATATATAAAAGATAATTAAACAAGTATAAAATATTAATAAATTTAATCAAATATATCTTAGAATATATGGTTATTTAATTATAAAATATATGCCTATCAAACTCCACCACACTTAAACATGCGCTTGTCCTCAAGAAAAAGAAAGAAAATTAATTATTCGAAGAAGAAGAACATTGCTTATGAAATCCCTAAACAGAAAGTAGCACACCAGCACACTTAGATCATGTTATCAAATTTTGCTCAATTTAATGTCTTATAAGAATGGATCACTAAGCCAACAGCCTTAATCAATTGTAATAATCTATTAATGTCAAAATGATAAAAGGATTAGAAGTAACAAGTACAACAATAAGATTAGTAAAGGAATATTAAGCTACTCAACTTCTCAAGAAAAAATTCAAATTCCCCATTTAACCAAGCATTTCATTTAATTTAATGAGAATCCTCAGGTAGAAAATTGTTTTTTTTTTAATCTTGAACTTTTGAAGGTCCCATTTTGACGCGACACTGCACATAGGTGATACGACACTAGTTACTCAATTACTCTAACAAATATCTCAAGAAGCTTTTAGCTCAACTCATAGCCCTCTTTGAATTTACTGTTTGGAGCGAGTGCCAACATTAGTGATGAAATGCCCCTGGTTACTAAGTTAGGTCTTGAGAAACTATTAGAGTTGTATCTCTTATTTTCTTTTTTGTTTTTTGCCTTTTCTTCTTCCCTTTTTTTACTTGAGTCATTTCCTTAAAAAGAAGTTTTACTTGGTACATAAAGGTCATCATCAAATTTTCTAAAGAAATCAAGTAGCAAAATATTCATAAACTAATCCTCTGTTAGTCATATTACAAACTGACCCTATTCTCATGGTTCTTCTCAAGATTTATACAAATGACCAAGAGTTAGAGGCTTAGTTGAAACATTCTTTTCCATTTTAGTTCTTTATTCAACAACATTTTCTAAGATGGGGAAGGCTCAAAGTTAAGTTCAACCATAAGCAATGCAAAAAATTTCAACTATGAAAATTTAGCCAAAAGAAAAATGGTTTCAATTGCATTAAAGGACAAGCACAAAAAAAATATACCTCTCTCCGACAAATAAATCAAACATTGTCCTCAATATTTCAAAAATCAATAAAGGAGAAAGTGTAATATCCCAATTTTTGATTAAGGGCAAATCATGATTATTGTGGATAATTATGAATTTAATTTGAATTATTATGTTTTTTATGGCTATTTTGATTAATATGTCATAATTATTGAGAAATTGGAAGAATGGAATTATTGGTCATGAGTTGGTAATTAAGGGAGAAATTAATTACTAAGAGAAAATGGGATGTGTGATTTAAATGGCTAATGGAGAGATTAGATAAGTTAATTGATGACATATTTTAAGTAAACCAATGGCATGTAGACATGTGGCAAAAGTGTGTATGGTGAGTGATGAGGAGAAAAGTCAAATGGAGAGTATTTTAATCATTTTCTCTCTCTTCCTCTCCTCTCTTTTTACTGAAGTCATGGAGGGAGTATCATTATTTTATTCCTTCACTCCTCCTCCCTCTCATCTCTCTCGTCCCCTCTCTCTATCTTGTTAGATCCTAAGTTTTGATGATAACAAAAAGACAATTGTGTACAAATCATGTTTTTATAAGTTTAAGAAATGTTTACAAAGTTACCAAATGCATATAGCAATGTTTTCTGGTATCTACTGTCAAATTGAACTGGAGTGCTCGAGCATGAGCTTTGCACTCGAGCATAGATCCCTTCTGTGCTTGAGCAGGTGCGAGTGAAAGCCAGAAAGTGTTCACCCGAGAGGCATGCCACTGTTATGTTCACTGATTCACTCGAGCACATGCGAGTGAAGGTCCGCGAGTACTTGGCTGAGAGCAAGTATTATCAATTCTTCCTTGATGTACTCGAGCAGAGACATCAATGCTCGAGCATGAGTATTCTGTACTCGAGCAAGAGACTGCGAGTGTTTGGCCGAGAGTCATAAAGTTTAGAGAAGCGCAAGTGTGCTCGAGCACAACTTCATATGCTCGAGTGACACATCAGCACTTGCGAGTGAAAAATCTATCCCTCTCCAAATCTGATGCGAGTGCTTGTATAAATGGTATATTGCTTGAGAATATTCTTCTCACTCGAGCAAGAGTCTGTGTGCTCGAGTGAGGGCCCACATCACCTGCGAGTGATAAATTTATCTCTCTCAAATCCTGATGCGAGTGTTGGTATTGAGAGCATATTCCTTGAGAATATGCTTCTCACTCGAGCAGGAGTGTGTGTGCTCGAGTGAAGGACCACATCACCCGCGAGTACAAAATCTAACTCTTGCTAAAATGATATGCGAGTGATGACCCGAGAAGACACTCCCAGTGGAAAATGCAAGATCACTCGAGCAGGAGGAGTTGTGCTCGAGTGAGACCCCACATTACTCACGAGTGAGAATTCTGACTCTCTGAAATCCTATGCAAGCACAACCCGATAACTGAAGCAGATGAAGGAAAATAAGGAGATCACTCGAAGTGAGCCATTCATGCTCGAGTGATGCTCTGCCAGATCACTAAAATACCAAGTCTCAGAACGTTCAATCCGAATATGATTTATTGTTAATTATGCATATCATCATTACTTATTATCATTGTCTAACATCATTTTAAATGAATTATAAGTGTGATACAGGAGGATGAACGTTGAAATAAACAGACGTGAAGGAAAGTCAAACAACGGCAGACAACGTTACGACAAACACACACCTACTACATTAAAAGTTTTCAAACGTACGCATGCCATTCTACAGTTGCAAAGCCCCGCTTCTCAAATGATGATTACTCAAACCGGCAGAAACTGAACACCTATAAATACAGAGATTCAGAGATCGTCAAGAAGAATGAAGCACAAGAATTCACAATCTTATACACAAGTCTCTGTTATTCACAAATTATTCTCTGTATACACATTGTTCTTCAGTGTTTATTTATTTACTCTGTAAGAGAGTCTTCATTCAACTCAAACTTTATGCTTATTTGATCTCAAGGTATTAGGACCTTGAGAGGGTAGATTTCCTTACGAGAGAAGCAGTTGAGAGAATTCCTTGTTAAACCTTTCACTCATAAGTCTTATAAGATACAAGCAGAAGAGAACGTTGCTGCTCATAAGACTTACAGTGGTGTAAGCAGGAGAGAACGTTGCTGCTCATAAGTCTTGTATACATAAGCAAGTGAGAAGGGTCATAGGTTGTTTTTCTGCACATAAGACTTGTCGTAAGGGGGAGAGAAATTTCTTAGTGAGAGAATATTTCTGCTCGTAGTCCTTTCAAGGACAATTGTTGTTGTGTGGCGTTCTGAGAGCCCATTGAATCTTGAAAGTATAGTGAAAATCTCAGTAGGTCTTGATCTCTGAGGACTGGACGTAGGCCTGGTTGTTAGGCCGAACCAGTATAACTCTCTGTGTTCAAATCTTCTCAACTCTACTCTATCTACTATATTTTTCATATCTCCACATCAAGCAAAAAATTTATAACATCACCCAATTCACCCCCCTCTTGGGTGAAGCTTGCCTCTTTCACATCTCACCATCTCTCTCTCTCTCAGCTGGGCGCCATTTTTGGCAGCAAAAGGAAGGGAGAAAAACTTTGAAAAGATAAGGAAAATGATCTCTATTGCTCAAACTCCCTTCTTTAAAGTTGATCCTTGAGTTAAGAGCTATATTTCTATGGTTGTAGCTTGTCCATTGGTTGTGGTTTGTGATCACACGAAATTTTGGAAAGTAGTGAATCAAGAACTCTCTTTGAGAAAGTTGATAAGGTGAGTGAGACCTATCTATCTATCTATGTTTTATGCCAAATGGATTAACTTGGATTTTCTGGAATTCTTGGGCCATTTTCGAAAATGAGGGCCATTGAGAGTTTGGTATGTGTTTGATATGGAATTTGTATGTTTGGAATGCATTTTGGATAGATAGAATTGATTGGTTTGAAATTGTTAAGTTTGAAGATTTTGAGAGTTTAGTGTTTAATGTTACCAAAAACCAAAGCATGATAATGGAATAGGATTTTGGTGATTTTGACATTCCCATTGGATTCCTTGAGTGATTTTGTGTGGGAATGAGCTTGGTTATTGATTTTGGGTTCATTTGAATCACTTGGGAAAAGTTGGAAATCTATCTTGTTTAAGCTCTGTTTTGCACAGTCCGTTTGCACGAGCGTTTTGAATGACCAAATGATATTGGAAAATTTTGAAACTTTCCAGTCTTAAAGTTCACATCCCAAGCTTCAAAATGGACATATAGTTTGTGTCATTTCGTTTAGTATTCTGTGAGATATGGTTGTCCAAAGTTTGGGATTGAAACAGAACTCTGTTTTGGAGTAGTGTGTAGTTTTTGGTGATTCTGTATTTGTGTAGTAATTTCCAGTGATGGGCTATATTTTTCCTTGAAATAGGACTTATATACCTTTCATTTAGCTTTGGAATCACCCCGTTTCAATTTTTCTAGGATTAGTTATGAATTGTGGAAGTTCAGCCAAGAATCAGGGGATTTCTTGGCCGCGGCCCAAACCTTTCTGGCCTGATTCTGGCCGCGGCCCATGAGTGGCTGGCCGCGGCCAGTGACCCTCTGACCATATTTTGGCCATGGCCCAAGGAAGGGCTGGCCACGGCCAACCCCTGTGTTCCAGCACTTTAAGTTTTTGAAAGGAGATCTCTAACCTATTGTTTCCCAACCTTTTAGGGCTTTTATTAGAGGCATTTGTGGCCTCTTAAGGTTCAATTATGATAACCAAATTAAGTGTTTCAAGTTAATTAAGTCTTGGAATAGAATATAACTCTTCGTCCCTAATCATGATTCTAGGATACGATATTTGCCCTCCTCGGGAGAGACCGGCGCTAGGACACGCACGGAAGGATCAAGGTAGTGACTCTTCTCTCATATTATGTATGATGTTTTGGCATGCATAACTTATCGTTGAATTTGTGAAATCTGTGTCATGGTCCATTACGGCGTGAGCAAGTTAGCGTGAGCCGTGTAGGGATTGACGGTGGTCATCTCTAGGTCGGCTGTTGAACTGCCGTCGTAATCGACATGAATATTGTGAATCCGACCCGTGGGGCGGCGTTTGTGAATCAAGCCGTGGGCTGTGTGTATCTTGCATGTATGGCTTGTGTATGAAATGCATTATATGAATCCTAGCTATGGTGAAATGTATTGTGTGGATTGCTATGATGCAATGCAACATGAGCAATTCAGCGTGAGCAATCGTAAGGGATGACATGTGTCATACTAACCATTGTCGTTGTAATTGCCATTGTAGTTGCTTGTTGTGGTTAATGATTTGCTTACATGCATTATTATTGTACATTATATGATTAGTTTGTTACTACGGGGATTCTTTAGAATCTCACTCTCCCAAAAACCATGTTTTAGACAGGGCAGAAGGATCAAAGGGAAAGCGGGCGACAAAGAGCGGATAGAGCTC
The DNA here is from genome assembly GCA_963855925.1 of Inga laurina. Taxonomy (NCBI): domain Eukaryota; kingdom Viridiplantae; phylum Streptophyta; class Magnoliopsida; order Fabales; family Fabaceae; genus Inga; species Inga laurina. The sequence continues at coordinate 34,746,722 of OY979709.1, read as the reverse complement.
TGATTTAGATGTATATTTTGGGTTATTGGTTATCATGTATATCTTTGGATATTTTTGGGAAACAATTGTATATATTAGGATTGGTAGTATAGTTTTGTGTAATCCCCAAGTTAAGGGTAATGAATTGTGGCCTTTGTGCCTTTGTAAATCCCTTATTTAATGAATGGAACCCGAGTGTGTCGGGAATTTGCTTTATACTCTGATATTTGTGAATGAAATCAACTTGTACAGGCCATTTAGTATCGAAATATGAATATGAGACCGTCATGAACATATTTTGTAAAAGTTTTTGTAAGCCATGATTTTGGGACGTTTGATTTTGTTTAAGTCCCAAGATCATCTAAGGTCTTTAATTCTACATCAATTACGTATTTATGAACTAAATCTCGGCCTTAATCATGAAGGGGGTTACAGAAAGAAACTAGTATTCCCTTGGTTTAAATCTTTGAGTTTGACATGGAGTTCTTCCGCTAGCACCTTCAATAACGCTTTACTTTCTTACAATAAAACTTGAAAGGGGTTTTAGTGAAAAATTTGAGGCTAAGAGATGGAAAAAATAATAAATAAATAAATAAAAAGAAAAAAAGAATAATAATTGGAAGCAGAATTCGTTATATTGGGTTGCCTATCAACACGTGCTATATTTAAAGTCTTCAGCCAAACTTCTCAAGATAACCATTTAATCATACATATCAAACAACATAATCACCTTGTCTTTTTTTCTTTTCAAGCAACAAGGTTTCTAACAAAAAAAAAAGTGCTCATTCATATTGATAACATGTACTTCCTCAATTTCACTAATTTCAAAGGAAGCACAACATGCACATCATTGCAAATATATAAAGGCACTTTCAAAAATATAGAGCATCCAACAAGATCCACTTGAATATTATTAGTAAGAGTCAAAACTTCAATAGGAGAATCATGAATTACAACTCTTTGGATTCCTTATCTACCTCAATATTAAAATGATATGAATTGGGCTCCACAATTGGAACCTCAATTGAATATCCCCTATTCTCTCCCAATTTAATTTCAGGCTCAAATTCAATTTCCATATTGTCTATAGTCTCATGCAATTCCCTTTTTTCAACTTCCTTATAATCATTTTCATCAGAGCTCCAATGGGAAATATGATTAAAGGAGTTTTTTTGTTTTATTTCTTCAATACCTTTTCGCATTTGGCTTACATAAGCTCCAATATTTTGGATACTTGACTCAATACTAATGTCAATTTCTTTTGTTCATGACGAAAATCCTTCACTAATCTTTTTAAGCCAGATTCTTCAAATTCCTCATGGATGTGTCCTTCAACATATAGATAAGAGAGAAAAGATGGGGTCATCTCATTAGAACAATACTTAATAAATGGATCCAAAGGCTCTTGTTGCTCTAAAATTTCACTAGGAGAAAAGGAATTATCAAAACAAGTTTGCTTCCTAGTGAAATATCTCTCCCATAATGACTAATTGTGCTATATAGACAATGCTCATATAGATGACTCTCTCCACAATAAACACAGGAAAAAAATTATAAACAAAAGAATCAACATTTTTGTTCCAACCCACATTTATATTTGCTTGTCTCATTTCATCCACATGCGTCTCTAGTAACGAACAAAGATTTGACAATCTATCAATAAATGAATGCTCAAATAAATGCCATTACTAATCCATTCTTTAAATTTTTTTTTCAAAATACTTATGACCTCAAACTTAAGCTACTAGTACTCAATCAATTTCAACCAAGACAATTGTGGCACACAAGTCCCCAACAACGGCGCCAAAACTTGATAGGGGCAAAATATATTACCTAAGATTCCACAAGTTCACAGGCCGTATCAAGTAATATAAAGTGAGTAAGATATCATTCCCATAAAGACTTGGTACCAACAATGCAGTTGAGTAATGACTTTACATTTTTGCTTAAGTTGAGTCAACACAATTTGAATCAAATATAGGAATAAAGGCTAACTAAGAAAAAAAAAATCAAATCTAACTAAGGCTAAGGATAAGGGTGATTCTAGATCTTAAGCGGTGACTTGGATTAATTTAGACTTGATTACTTCTTAGTTTCTAATTTTTTCCATTAATTGCATTTAAAGTTATATTTGCTAGTCTAGGACTCTTATTTACCTAAGGTGTCTTTTAATCCACTAAAAGGCATTCCAATTATGTTAATCCCTAATTCCTTAAGTGATTAGTACTTAATTGGAATAATTTAAGTGCAAGCCTAATGAAACTATGTACGGACCATCGGTATATGTCCATCCTACAAAAATATTAAGTCAGAAAACTTAATCCTACACAATTTAATTGAAGGTCTAGTCTAAATTCCCTATGTTTAGGATCCTTTAGAACACCAAAATAGTCCCAATCAGATTTGTCTTATTTTAGGATAATCAATCACTCAATTAAATCAACAGATATAATATTAAAGCAATTAAAAGAAGAAATTTTCATCCACTAATCCATAATCAAACTAAATAATCAAAAACAAATGTTTAGCTACATAATTTAAACTTTTTCATGACCAAAATAATAGCTAACTAAAGACAAAAGAAAGAAGACAAAGGAAAGGAGAACCAAAAACTCAATACCGAATATTCATCCTTGCTCTAGATCTTTTGCATCTCCAAACTTTAATGTCTCTCCATCTAAATTCTGAACTCTTATGTTGTTGTCACCCACCAAAGAAAACAAAACACCGCTGCCTCTTGCTACAACTGGCATATATATATAGGTATATATTGCCTCCCTGCATGCATATCTATCACAATATCTTGGTTTTTCTCTCTTTTTATCGATTATCATATAATATAGATATATTATATTGATTTTTATTTTCATTTGAATCCTATAACATCTCCTACAAGATAAATTAGAATATGAGTCGATTTTATATCAAAATATCCTTTTATCATATAATTAATTAAAGGATAGAAAAATATAAAAAAGATAATTAAATAAGTATAAAATATTAATAAATTTATTCAAATATATCTTATAATCTATGCTTATTTAATTATAAAATATATACTTATCATTGTGCACCTTTTGGTGCTAGTAAACTGCTAATTTTGTGGTAGTTCATTCCTAAAAGTACAAAAGAATATGGCCCTCCACTAGAGTTCTTTGAGTGGTCAATCTTCCCTCCTATTGAAGTGAAAGAAAACACATTGTATTGCCTTATATTAGTGTAATATCCCGATTTGTGAATAGGGCTAAAGGCTCTGATAATCATTATAATTAGTGTAATTAAGCACTTTTGGGAAATTTATGTAATGTGAAGTTTGGAATACATATGTGTGGTATTTAAGATCAAGGGTTGAGATTCATTGATAATGGGACAGAATCCTGTGCTTTGCGGTTATGAGAGCTTTTGAGAGAGTGTGTAGATGATGACATGTGGCATTGTGGTGGTGGTTGGATGATGCACTAGAAGACAAAACTTCACTTTTTCTCTCTCCCTCCTCTCCATTTTCGGTTGAGTGTGTGTGTGTGTGAGAGTGAGAGAGCTTGTCATCATCATCATTTCATCCATCATATTCTCTCTCTCTACTTCCTCCATTGTTTCGCTGGACAAGCAAGAAAGAGGAGAGGAAAAGCTTGAATCTTGGTAAGCTATGATCCTCTAATGCCTTAATCCTTTTCTCTAATGTGATGTGTCTCATTGAGAGCTTTATTATGGTAATTTCAGAATCTTGAATAGTGTTGGTTTGTGATTTGGTCGAATTTGGAAGTTGAGGAATCAAGGTTCTGAATTGAGCAAAGAGAAGAGGTAGGCATTTAGAGCATTTCAAAGTATTGTTTGTGATTTTTGGTTAAGTTTGGTCAAATCTGGAATTTTGCCCTAAGTATGCCTATTTCTGGAAATATGAAGTTTATTATGATTGATGATTGGAAATGATTTAGTTTGGAGATATAGGAGCATTTGATGTAATTTGGAATGTTAAAAATGTGTTAAGGGAATTTGGAAATGGTATGTCATTGAAACCTTAATGAATGATTGTAGTCAAATTGGTTTCTAGAGTGTTTATGAAGTGGCCAATATGTTCCCTAGTTAGTGCTTAGTGTGTGTGAGCATTAGGAGGAATTTGGGAACCATTTGGGAGTGCAATTGACCATCTGGTGTTTCTAGTTTTTGGCTGCGTTTTTTGTCTCTGATGCACATCACTCGAGCACAGGATGAACGTGCTCGAGTGATATGTGAGTTTTCCCTTTTGTGCTTCGAGTTCATCTGGGTTCTTTGAATAATGCTCAAGTGAGCTTGGGTCTGCTGGAGTGATGGTGTAAGTTCAGAGTGAAGGGTTGCCTTCAGGTCTTCACTTGCTGGTGGATGCCATGAGTGTGCTCTGACACTCGCGAGCATAGCCTTCTCACCCGAGCACTGGGGGTCATGCTCGAGTGAGCTTGTGCTTCTGGTGTGGATTGATGCTTTCGGGTTGTCACTCGTGAGTAAGGTGCTCGAGTGTGCCTTCTCACTCGCGGGTATAAGGTGTGTGCTCGAGTGATCCAGTGCTTGGAGAGCTTTGTGTGCTCTCGGGTCCTCACCTCCTGACCTTCACTCGCAGGTGCTCGAGTAGGCATTTGGCCTTGTGCTCGAGTGAGGTTCCGCGTGCTCGAGTGAGCCAGTTCCTGAAAGTTTCTTTGTGCTCTCGGGTGCTCACTCGTAGTCTCACTTTCTCTTGTGCTCAAGTGATGTCCGTACTTGTGCTCGAGTAAGAGCATCTGTGCTCGAGTGAAACTGTCAAAAATCAGAGTTTTGCCTTCGAGTAAGGGGTCTTTTGGGTAGTGTCTTCCAACCCTTTAGGCATATGTTTAGGCCTCTAATAGTCACCTAAAGAGTCCTAAATGATAACCAACTTAGAGTATTATTGAAATATACATATGGATAAGAGATTGATTGGTTGTCCCTATATTGGTATAGGATTTGACATCTGTCGCTCTCGCGAGGCCACGGTGCCGGAGCCAGTCAGGAAGGATACAGGTAGTGACTCTTTCTTTATGCCTTGTGTGATACCTTGTATGTATATTATGTCATCATTTTGAAATGAATATCGTATGCTGCAAGTTTTGTGAAAACTGTGGAAGCACCGCTATACCAATAGTCCCTGAGTCGCTAACAACGGTTCGGGTGAAGGTCGTATGCCTTCCCGGCGGTAAAAGGGGATGAGGTTAGGGTGTGATATATGTGTATATGTGGGCCAAAAGGCTAATTGTGAGTCGAAAGGCTATTTGTGAAGGCCGACGGGCCATTGTGAAAGCCGAAAGGCTATATTTGAGCCGTAGGGCTATTTGTATGCACTGCCATGCCAATAGTCCCTGAGTCGCTAACAACGGTTTGGGTAAAGGTCGTATGCCTTCCCGGCGGTAAAAGGGGATGAGGGTGGAGTGACTTGTGTTGCTGTATGAGATGATTGGTGTGCATATTCTGTGATTGCATGTGGTATGAAATTGTTGTTACTACTGGGATTCTTTAGAATCTCACCCCTTCCATATGACTAACCTTTTCAGACAGGGCGAGTGGCTCGAAAGGGAAGCGGACAACCAGGAGTAATTAGGATTACTCTGAGACTTAGTGGTAGTTGGTTATCTTCATTTTGGATTCGGGGTTACCAAGTGTATATGAGATTGTAAATGAATATTTTGGTTATGTAATCCCCATTTTGGGAACTTGTAAACCCATAATACAATTATATGTAGATGAACCCGGGGTTTTGCCGGGATTTTAGTTTTCGCACTCTGATATTGTTTATGTGATTTGATTTCTCAAAGTAGTTATATCCGCACGTGAATGTGAGACCAGGATTAAGTATGCTTTAGAACTGATTTTGAAATATCCCATCTCTTGAATGAGGGATCATAAATGGTTATTTTGTTTTATTGGTCTCTATTTCACTTAAATTTCACAATCCGGATGTAATTACGGTGAGGGGGTTACAATTAGCATAAAAATTTGTTGATCTTGCTAAAGACTTATTGAAGAACAATTTTTGTAATACCGCTGGTGGTTTCCTCAATTTTGGTAATTGAACCTTTCCTTTGAGGCAACAGCACATTGAGAAGGTATTGACCATTCTTTTCTTTGAGCAATTCTTAGGTCTCTCGTAATACCAAAACAATGCACCATGATATTTGCATGCATGTATTGGATCTCCTTCATCAAAATAATCTGCCACTGCACATACATTTACCGAATGATTCAATGCATTTGTATACCATTAAGTGTATATGAACTTAAAATATACTTCAAACTATATTACCTTCAGGCAGACAACTTTCACATGTAGAGTTATGCAAAAAGCTGGTATCTTCCAATGTATTTATAGCATTTACTGAGGTACATGTGTCTACATTACAAATTAAACTATATTACCTTCAGACAGAATAAATTGAGCATTAACATGAAGTCCATATGTCATAATATTGTTAGTTAAAAAAATATTATTGTTCTTCATTTGAACTTGAGCCTACATCATCATTATAGTTGTTTTCATTAAAGTCCCAATTAAATTCAATATCTTTGTAATTCACTCCTACTGCTATGAGAAAGAAGTAAACAAAAATATAATGATTAAGCCTATATTCTAGCATATAAGTACTGATATACAGACATACTAGGTGTGATAATATTCATATATATATATATATATATATATGAATATATTACTTTCATTTTCCTAGATGTAGACTTACTTCCTTATGTGGTCTTTGTGTTTATAGCAGTTGATGACTTCATTGTACTTAATAAATGGTTTGCCCTCTCTCCTTCTTTATTCTCTGTTAAAACTTTATTTATAACTAAACCTAAAATAACTTACTTGTCATTAATGATAATCTTATCTAAGTATAATGCAATTCTATGTTAGTTGAGATTGAGATAGGAAGGTCATACTTGGTACTTTCTCTACAGTGATTTGTTTCATTGTTACCTCTATAGGTTTTGATTGTTTCTTGCATAATCTTTTTGTAGGTATTGCAGCACTTTCCTCATTACTTAATAGACCCTTTAACCAGGCAATCTTATATTTCCATATGTGTTCAAGTGTTGGAATTGATTCATTTTGTAGGAAAACTAAAGTTTGATGTCCATCTAGATCTTCAATTATGCATAAATAGATGTCATGAAGTAGAAAACCATAGAGCATATACATGGAAATATTGTTGAGTTTATGTGTAAGTAGTTATCTAATAAAGAAGTACATGTAAATCAGTTTAACAGATCAGAGGCAACATTGGTTAGGTTTTGCAAGATCCTCCTTTTCCTAGGCTATTTTATGGTAACAGTTGTTTTTAGTGTTATTGAAACATGAGTAGGCTGGGTGAAATCTTGGAGAGGGGTTTGTTGAAGTTTCATAGCATAAGGTGTTGGGGCATTTTCTTTGTTCTATGAAGCTACTGATGTATAGATGTTAGACATTAATTGTTGGCTTTTTATCAGGTGCAACTGCCTAAGTGAGATATTGTGACAAGTTAACTCTAGCTAACTATATCTAAATAGGTGAATAGATTAATGCAAGATACTAACACACATATTGTTTCACTGATGAGCAAGCATGGTATATGAGGTGTAGATGGATCTCCACCACCATTCATACTAATGGCATCCTTTGAAGTATGATGCATAGTTTGTTTTGTTACTTGAACATCTAAAGGTTGAGGATATGTTGGTCAAGTATAGAAGAAGGTGGCATTGCCCTTTTTTTTGGAACTATTTCATTATGGCTAGACATAGCAGTAAGTACCTAGGAACGGGAGAAGATATTTTTTGGAACTGTATCATTGCCTATAATATAATATTTGCTAGCCTTGTATAAGATTGACCAAAGATAGTCCTTAACTGTATATCTTTGTTACTGACAAAGACATATCAACATATTAATATTGACTGTAGATAGTCCTTCTGAAGCTTTATATCAAATAGGGTGTAGTCTAATTCTTTACAACAAGTTTAGTTAGCATTGGTGAGTTAAAGAAATGGTATTGATATGTTGATATGTTGTATTTATATTGAAAAGCTGGGGTGTCTGATAATAGCTTGATATGATTACATTAGTTTGGTGAGCTTATTTGCATACATGGTTGCCGACATATTTAATGGTTTCTTGGTGGTTTAGGATTGCCTTATTAGTTTTGGGTTGTTCTTAACTATTTTGTTCTATTGAATGGTAAACTTATCCATAATAACACTGATTACAAGAATATCATAATGAATTAGTAGGAGTAATAGCATCCATCATGTAGACCTTGGAATATGTCTGTCATTGTAGTTGCAAGGTTAATGTTATTTAACATATATGTCATTAAAGGGAGACGTTGGATTTATACAACATATTCTCATTGCAATTGTATGTCATTGATGTTAATTATTGATTCTCATTGCAATTGCTATGTGAAAGTTAATATTAGAATGTGCAAGTTAATTATTGCATGTCATTGCATATGCAAGGTGTGATCTATCATTATAATATGTTTTATTTGTTCCTTATGAACATTGATGCAAGAACCTGGATCCCAAAAGATTGTAATAAACTAAGACAATGAAAGTAGTGCGATTCAATGAAATTAAAAGCGAAACCTATAAGTACATCAAATGTGAAATAAACTAATCATAAAACTGGGAGAAAGTACTCGAAACTAAAAGCTAAATGGAAAGTGTAGTTGTGAACTCATATATTCAAAACTAATAGGACATACAGAAAACTTGGTTCAACACCACTACCAAATAACAATGTTCAAATGGCTACTTCTTTTGCTTAACCACTTTTAACAACCTGCTATTGGGAAGTGAGGCAGATGTACATTGTGATTCATATGAACTTCTTGCTCAACCAACATTTCTCTTCAAGGTAGCCTTTCCCTTTCCTTTTGGAGCAGTAGTGGTGGCAGCCTATGAAAGCTCCAATAATGATAACTCTTTAGGCTCAACTGAGCCTCCATTGGCAGGGGTTTGCTTAACAGAAACATCATCTGATAGTGGTATAGCAAGCTTTGGCATTATCCAAGATCCTTTCTCAATTTCTAATAAAGGAGAAACTGCATTGAACTAATCAGTCCAATCCTCACATAAGGTGTATTGCTAAACACTAATCATAGACCCTACATGCTTCTCATTGAAGTCATTACATTTTAATTTTAACAACATCCTCTTCCCCACAAGAGAGTTGCATTGGTCTGGAAAATCATATTCACGGTCTTCTTATAATGTGGAAGCAAGCATTTTAGATGTAATTAACCAAGAGGAGTGAAGTAAAAAGTGGCGCAATAGTAATAGTAATAAAAAGCATCTCATACACTTTTAAGAATCTGTTTAAGCTCTATAACAGACTTGACAAGCAGTTAGGAAGCAAGTTTGTCCCAAAATATTACTGAAACACAACCAGTAGCATCAATAACTATATTACGTATCTTTATCTTGCAGAAAGACAGAAATCTTGTGACATTATTTGGTGCTTTGAGCTTATAGACACAACTTTAATGAATTAGATGAACCATTGTTTTGTAGTTCAATTTAATGCAAATAAGCCTACTTAGGCTCAATTGAATTACGCTTCTTTTTGCAATTTAGATAGACCACAATATTACCCTTATCTCTAGGCTTTAAGGCATACTTAGCTCAACCATCATAATTCCACCTATATCGAGCCTCTAGCTTTTTATGAGACAATTGACAACAAAATTTTCTCCCTAGGCAAACGTGAGATGTCAAAAGTCTAAGTTAATTAATCATTAAACAGTAATCAGTAGAAGCTTAAATAACCACTAATCATTAAATATTAACCAATGCAAAACATGTTACTTTAGAAGCTTAAATGATCATAAACAAATATAAGGCTTGTACAGGGAGCTTGTGGACATACAATCTTCTGGTAGGGTATCTGGATACAGAAATCCTAGAATTGTTATGCAACTTGCCATAGGAGGATTGCTAAGTTGATTGGCTTGGCATGACCTGGTTTAATGTTGTGGTGATGGTGACGATCAATCCTTGGCATTTCAAGAAGACAAAAATGTTGATTAAGGCAAGCTATGTCTCCTAACATAATATATTGGTAATTAATCGTTGTTAGTTAATAATTTAATAACTTAATAGCCACCGCCGCCACCAGCAACAACAATAATAATATGTCATATAATATAGATAGAAGAATATAAAAGTGAAGAAATGAAAGAAAGCGACCTCTCAATCAAGTCTTTAACCTCAGGTATGAGGGTTGAAAGAAACTCTTCTAGCATTGAACGAACTACACACTTGTGGTATTCCTATGAAAGTAGAAGATCATCAATATGCAATGATCATTGCAAGTATGTCACAATGTAAGAATAATTACTCCAGATAAATACAAATACAGAAAAATAACTCACCATCTTCAAACCAACCAATCCTTGTAAGATTTGTCAACACCACAACTAGTGTCTCCATGTTCTCTAGCTGAGCCATATAAGAATTGATCAAGCATTTATCAAAGAGAATACACTCAATGTCATTGTCATTGCCAAGGAATGAACCATTATAGTTTAGAACAGTTGGAATGAATGAGGGATTAAATCATATGGAATAATTAATGGTCACTTCAAGACAGAAAGTAATTTGTGAAAGAAGCAATTACTTAATGTTGGTTAGCAGCATCTTGAGCTTGTTCTTAGTTCACTACAAAAAATTTGTCTATATTTGATGCTCCAAACTTAATGGTTTTAATGAAACCGAGAAATATACAGAGGTAGAGTTTTGGGAATGCACACATAACAGTTTTTTAAGACATCATATTTAATGGTTTTATACTCCAACCGTTATATATTAGTTTGGTTTTTTTTGGAAAAAAAATGGTATCTATTATTTGATGGTTGTTTGTGGAAAACTGTCAAATATATATGATATTTATTTGACGGTTGTTTAAAAACAACCGTCAAATATAATATACTTAAAGGGTGTTTAATAACAACCATTAAGTATACTCTATTAAAAGCCCTCCCATACCCATTTTCATTCGACATTTAAAACTTACGAGTTATAGAGAGCTCATTTCTAACACCTCTGATGACTCCATTTTGGCTCCTCCACTACCATTTCGCTCTTATCCGTTGCTCCCTTGGTGGTTTTACTCCTTTTTCCTCCATCGTTCTCCTCTATACCTCATCTTCATCCATCGTCACGTTAGTAGGTTCGTGGTTTTGTAGGTTAATGGGTTTCTAGTGTAGGTTCATGATTTCTTCTTCTGGGTTCATAGGTAGGGGCTTTAAGCTCCTTTCTTCTTGTTAAAGGTGAGTTTGGTTCAGTTTCCCATACTAGTGGCTTCTAATCTTATTTTTTAATATTGATTTGGGTAAAGAGTATGTAAAGATTGTTTTTTGAGTGATTTTGTATGTGCATAGGATTTTGCCACTGATTTTAAGTGTTTGTTGTTACTAAAGTTGTTATGTATTAGTATTGATTAGGATAAAGAGTATGCAAGGATTATTTATTGAGTGATTTTCTATGTGCATAGGGTTTTTTCACTGATTTTAAGTATTTTTTGTTACTAAAGTTGTTATTTGTTAGTATTGATTTGGATAAAGAGTATGTAAAGATTTTTTTTGTATATGCTTTAGATAGAAAGTGTAAATAAAGAATGGATGTCTACCAATCGTCTATCGAAGGAGTAGTGGGATGGAGTTGGGGATTTCATATGGTTTGCGATTCGTAATAATGATAACAATCACAGTTTGATTATTTGTCCTTATGTCAAGTGTGGCGCTGTGAAGCATGGTGATCCAAACCCTTTTGAGTCAAACTTAGTGATGTATGGAATTGATCAAACTTGAAACTATTAGACAAAATATATGGATAAGGATGTACGTAGCAGTGCTAGTCGGCCGAATTTGGAAAGGTGTGAATTACCTAACTTCAACACGAGTATATTTAAGGTAGAACATCTTCAAGATATGGCCGATCCAATTGAACTGAAATTCAATGAATACCTAGAAACGTTTGAGAGGATGAAGAGCAATGCAGAGAAGCCTTTGTATGATAATTGTACTGAGTTCACATTGTTATTTGTAGTGTTGAACTTGTACAACTGAAAACCAAAATATAGGTTGAGTGACTCAGGCTTCACTTGCACTTTTGAGAAGAATGCTACCACCAAGAATTGATATGCCAACCAAGACTTATGATGTAAAACAAGTGATGTGTACCACTAGCTTGAGTTATGAAAACATACATGCTTACTCTAACAATTGTATTTTGTTCATAAAAGAATATGAATCATTAACTGAGTGTCCTCTGTGTTTTGCCTCATACTACCAAGTGAATGGGAAGAGTCCAAAGAAGGAGTATGGTATTTTCCTATTATATTTAGATTTAGGTACTTGTATAGCAATACAATTGATGCAAAAAATTTTAAAATGGAATGCAGATGGAAGGATTCAAGACGGCATGCTTCAATATCTTATAGACTCTGCGGAATGGAGCAAGTTTGACTTTGAGTATCCCAAATTTGCTGAAGAACCAAGAAGCCTTCACCTAACATTAGCTACTGATGGGATGAACCCATTTCAAATGCAAAGCAGTACCTACAGTACATGGCCGGTTATGTTGTTTATCTATAACCTCCCTTATGGCTTTCGATGAAATTGAAGTATATGATGTTGTCAATTTTAATCTCAGGGCCAAGGCAACTAGGGAATGACATAGATGTATACCTTGTGCCACTAATTGAATATTTGAAGAAGTTATGAGACAAAGGGGAGGTTGTATATGATGCTCACGAGAAAGAAACAATCAATATGAAGGCCATGTAGTTTGGCACAATCAGTGACTTTCCTATGTATGGTAATTTGTCTGGGTATAACGTTAAAGACCAACTTGGATGCATGATTTATGAAAAGGGTACATAGTCGATCAGGTTGAAGTGTGTTATGAAGAATTCCTACATAGGATATCATATATGGTTGCAAAAGGGTCATTCTTATCATCGTATGAGAAAATACTTCAATGGGGAATTAAACGAAAGGATGGCACTTAAACCTTTAAATGGCGAGGAGGTTTTTGAAAAAATAAAATATATGGACTGTAAATTTGGGAAGCCATTTGGGAAATATGTTGGGATAAGTGGGTGAAAGAAAATGTGTATTTCCTTCAATATGCCATATTAGAGTTTCCTTAATGTTAGACATTTTCTTAATGTAATGCACATTGAAAAAACATGTGTGTGTGAGTCTTTTTGGAACGTTACTCCATATCTTGGGAAGATGAAGGATGTCATAAATGCAAGACTAGACATGGTTGAGATGGGAATAAAGGAGGAATTAGCACTAGAGGGGAGGAGATTCCGTACATTACTTTGTCCAGTAGCTTTAACACTATCTAAACAAGATATAAGAAGTTTTTGTGAGTTTCTCGCTTCAGTGAAAGTGCCAGAGGTTTACTCATTAAGCATTATCAATCTTGTGTCAATGAAGGACTAGAAGTTAAAGGGTCTTAAATCACACAATTGCCATATGTTGATGGAAAACTTTATTTCAGTTGCAATATGAGGTATTTTACCTGATAAGGTGTAAGCTACTATCATGAAGCTATGTTTCTTCTTTAAGACACTATGTAGTTGGGAGATTAACCCCAAGAAATGGCCAAAGTTACAAACCTAAATTATGACTATGTTGTGTGAGTTGGACATGTTTTTCCCTCTAGCTTTCTTTGACATAATGGTACACCTAACTGTTCACTTGGTTAGAGAGGTACAACTATGTGACCCAGTTTATATAAGATAGATGTACGTAGTCTAGTACAAGATGAAGGAATGTGAAAAACCAGAGTCAACTAAAGGGTTGCATTGTTGAATGGTACATTTGTAAAGAGGCGGCTGAATTCTATAATGATTACTTGAAAGATGCATGTGATATTGACCTTCCGGTGTCTTGAATGAAGGAAGGATACCTCGACAAGGTTAATGGGAAAGAAACTTATCATTCTCTCAAGCCAACAGTAGGAGCAAGCGCACATATACATGCTTCACAACTCTGAAGAGATTGACATGTATGTAGGTACTCATATGGATGAGCTTAGGAGGGAAAACCAACAGTGTACAGAGTTGGTATGCCAAAGAACATAATAAATAATTCATAGCATGGTTGAAGCCATATGTGGATGACAATTACAATGTTGATCATAATTCAGTTCCAGAGAAAGTAATGTTATTGGCATATGGTCTGAATAGACATGTGCTTTCTTTCTCAAGCTACGTCATTAATCAATACACTTTCTACACTAAAAAGTAGGATGACAAAAGAAAAATGCAAAATAGTGGGGTAACTGTTATTGCTAACACCATGCATATATCAAGTGCAAAAGATAAGAATCCTATCTATGCCAATATGTCATACTTTGGGGTGGTTGAGCACATTTGGGAGTTGGATTACTTAGGATTTCAAGCTTCGGTTTTTAGGTGCAAGTAGGTTGATAATAATAATGCTTTGAAAGTTGATGAGTTATGATTGATATAATTGAGTTTGAACAAGCAGTAGTATAAAGAAGAGCCTTTCATTTTGGCTTCTCAAGCTAAACAAGCGATCTATGTTCCTGATCCTACTAATAAAGAATGGTCTATTGTTTTATTATCAAACAAAATAAATAAGGATGAATGTAATATCCCAAATTTTGGGATTGGAGGTTTAAAAATAAGCCTAAATTAAGCGGACTGCTAAGTTCGTTTTAACAGATGTCTCAAACTTATTTCCTAACATTTTTTATATCTTTAAGGTATTAAAGGGAATAAAATGGTGAATTAAAGAGTATAGGAAATTTGTATACAAAAATGGAATTTGTTGAAGTTACAAGTGCATGTTGTTTCGTTGCTTCTAGTAAGGTAGTGTTGTTGTGCAATGCATTTTGTTGACCAAATGATGTTCAAAAATTATGAAATTTTACAAGGAGAAAGTAGACAACCTAAACTTTAATTTGACATGTAATGGGTAATTTTTGAAGTTGTATACAAAAAGTTATGAATTTTTTAAGTTTAACCAGTGAAATTGGTTATTTTCTAAAACAGCATCCAAAAACTGAAATTCTGGGAATTGTGTACTTCCATTTGGCTAGAGGCTATATTTTTTCTTGAAACTAGTCTCAATAAGGGTTCTATAGCCTTTGAAATCACTCTGATACGATGTCTACAAATTTTGTTATGATTTTTCAAACTTAGGACATAAAATCTACCAGAATTTCCATTAAATCCGAAAATGGAATAAAAATGTGATGGCAATTTTTAAAATTATGAGAAAATAAGATAAGGGTATGACATTTTGGTATCAGAGCCCAAGCGGTTCTGGATGAGCCCAAACTGGTTCTGGTAAAGTGGCAGTTTTGGTAATGTGATTGTATACTGATATGGTCTTGATTACACAATGATAGGAAATATGCACGAACAGGGTACCAAAGGAGTGTATCTTCAAAATTTGTGAGCTAGCCCTAAGAGATCAATAAATAATCGAAGGGCAGCAAGTGGTGTGATACTAGATGAAGGATGGACTAAGGATGTTGTGAAATCCAGGGAAGCGGGTAATGCCAAGGCCAATGTGCAGTCCACACACAGTATCTTGATAGCTGGAGATAGTTGGCACCACTCTTGAGATAAGTGTAACCCCCAGCCGTAATTAATATCCGGATTACGCGATTAACGTGAAATAGAGACCAATAATTCAAAACAACATTTTTAAATCCATCAACCCGACGGGGTTTTCACAAATACATTTCGAAATCATTCTAAGGCACGGTCTCATATTTACACTCCGAATATAATTACTATGCGAAGATAAATTACATTTAGACAAATATCAGAGTACGCAATATAAATTCCCGGCAATCCCGGAATCATATCTTCGCTCATTAATCATAGGGCACATTAGCCCATACAACTCAACCAATAGGGATTACACAACCTACTCAAATACATTCTCAACCACTGATCCAAATATACAATACATATTCCCAATTACGCATTGATAACCAACTACTAAGCTCTCACCCAGAAACGAGTCCTCTTCGTCCTTGGATGCTTGCTTCATCCTCAATCTTCCTTCCCTGTCTAAAATGTTGATAGGGGAGGGTGAGATTCTGGGGAATCTCAGTAGGAAACAGATACCAATATGCATGCAAGATAAGTATTTAATGCATGACATGCTTGCATCACAATAACTCATGTTCACATAATGATGTATCCGCATGCTCAATGTTCACACAACATACTCATAGCCATAGTATAAATAGAACAGAGCTACAATCATTCATATATGTCTCACATAATCACGCAAAGCAATAACATGCATCAATACACAAATACAATTATCAATACATGCAGGAGAGGTAAGTTCCCTACACTCTTTCCACGTAAGCTCCAGCTCCGGCTGCTCACGATCAGGGAAATCATCAAATCCTATAACCAAGATCAAGGACATAGGATTAATCCCTTTTCCAATTCCTTAACTTTTAGACACTCAAGTTGGTTATCATTATTGCTCTTTAAGCACCCTCAAACACCTCTGCCGATAGCTCTAAAGGGTTGGAAGACTATCCCCAAAGATCCCCTTTTGAATACTCAAACTTGATATTTTTCACTGCCTCACTCGAGCACAGATGCTCTCACTCGAGCACAAGTACGGACATCACTCGAGCACAAATGCTCTCACTCGAGCATTGGTACGGACAGTACTCGAGCACAAGAGAGTGAAGATAGAAAGCACATGCCCGAGAGCACAACCCTCACCTGAGGCACAAGCTCACTCGAGCACACCAACCTCACTCGAGCACAAGGCCAAATGCCTTACTCGAGCACCCGCGAGCACAACGCCACGAGTGACAACCCGAGAGCACCACTCTCACCTGAAGCACAGGCTCACTCGAGCACAGCCATATGTGCTCGAGCACATACCCCATACCCGCGAGTGAGAAAGCACACTCGTGCCTCTTTCCCGCGAGCATCCACCCGAGAGCAATCCTCAACTCTGGGCTTGCACCTTCACTCGAGCAGAACCCAGCTCACTCGAGCATGTTCTTCGCTCACTCGAGCACAAAGCGATGTGCTCGAGAATCACTCATAAAAATCCCAGGTGCAACTCGAAGCACAAAGGGAAAACTCTCATATCACTCGAGCAGGATCTCCCTCACTCGAGCAATGTTCCTCCTTCACTCGAGCACACCCATGTCTGCTCGAGTGAATCTATCAGATTCCAGAAAACGCAGCAAAACATACCACATCTTCTACCATTTGCCTAATTGATCCAAATGGACCCAAAACCTCTACCAAAGCTACTCCCACATAAAATCACTCATTAAATTCAATGGAATCAATAGAATTACCAAAATCCCATTCCATTTACATGCTTTGGTCTAGGGCATCACAATCATCATTTTTCCAAAATCACTAACTTCAATCATTTCAATCCCCAATCAATCTATCTATTCTAAACTCACTCTAAGATACCATTTCTATAACCATAACATGCCAAACTACCCATTGACCCATATTTTCGAAATTAGGGCAATAATTCCAGAAATTCCAAACTTAATCATTTGGCATGAAACATAGATAGAAAGATTGGGTTCACATACCTTAACAACTTTCTCAAGAACACTTCTTGATTCTCTACTCTTCATATTTTCATGATTCTTCAAATCACCACCAATAGAGAAGCTACAACCATCAAATTGAAGCTCTCATTCCAAGGAACAATATTTATGAAAAGGATTTGAACAAAGGAAGCCATTTCCCTTACCTTTTCTCAAGCTTTTCCTTTGTCTCTCCCAAGCATTTCCAGCGAAAATGAAGAGGAAGAAGAGAGAGAAAATGAGAGAGAGAGAAGAGAGGAGATGGAGATGATGATGATGTGTCTCACATCACTTATGCCTCATCCAAGGGTCCACACCTTGCCACTTGTCACCATCTCACTTTAACTCTCATGGGCTCACATGCACACACATACACATGATTATGCCCCTTACTCAACTTCACAAATCAATCCTAGCCATTGATCTTGAAGCTACCAATGAGTTCCCTCTTCGGCAACCAATCAATTGGCCGATAACTTTACCGTTTTGCCCCTGATTATGGCAATTCCTCTTAAATCACCATCAACACATTTCATATCTCTTAATCACAATTTGGACTCTTGCTAAACCAGGGCTTAGCAGTCCACTAATCTCAGGCTTAATCCCTAAGCTCAAGTATTAAAATTCGGGATATTACAATAAGGGCAGTCTTAGGATACTGGTGGTTGGCATCAAATACAGCCGATATCTGTATTTTGACACGGGTACACAAAAGTTAAGCATGCTCAACCTAGGGAAATCTCAAGATAGGTAACCCCCGAGGAAGTTGAGTTGATAGGGTTATGGAGACTTGAGGAATAGTAATTATTTTAAGGTTTCTCTATGACTAATAATCATTTAAGTTAGATGGTTTAAAGGATGATTAGACGCATAAAGATATTGATGATATAAGCATTGATTTTAAATCAGGACAATTTTGTCACTGTGAATACTGCCCAGAAAGGTCCATTTGATAGGGTTATGGAAATTTGAAGCATAGTAATTATTTTGCGGTTTCTCCATGCTAAGTGATGATCCTTAATAACACTGTAGGGTCAAAGGAATATAGATATAATATAAGGTACTATATGATAAGTGGTGATCATACCGTATGTTAATCCCGGAGGATCCGATATGATGATACTGAAGGTTAGGAATAAACCTGAATTATATCTAAGCTGAATAGTGCTTAGGTCAAAATACGAATTGGTTGCACTATGGTTCTGATGCATAATAGAAGTTTGAACCTTGTGAACCTTGTGGATAGTGTTGAACCTTCAGTAATGGTTGGAGGATATTACCCAAATACCGTGAAGGTTAGAATAAGCATTATTGATCTTGATTCTTAGCGGAACCTATTGGGTATAATTGAGGAAAATGATCTCCGATCTAGTGATATTGAGGTTCTAGATTTCATGATGAACCTAAAAGTTGGGTTAGAGACCCTAGGCTGTAAAATCCTACAGGCCAGTGCTATGGTAGTGGACCCGTATGTCTAGGGGCCATAAGACCTAGTGGACCAGAGTGTCCTTAGGCTGGTAAGTTTATTCAATATTGTGTTAGGCCAGTGATGATTCATGGAATTGAGGAACAAGATTCTTACGGACACGAATCTTTGTAGAAAGGAATATTGAAAATCTACTAGCTATTAAATCTTGCATAGGGGAAAGATCTTAATAATAGAATATTTCCTTAAAGGATCGATCGAGGTGATAGCTCTTTAATGAATGAGAGATAGATTTGATTTTCCTGTTATCCCACTAATTTGAGGCTATACTAGGAGTCGATAGGTAGATGGAAAATAAGGTGATAAAAGGTATGAGTAGGAGGGTTACAAAGTAATCCGTAACCTAGGAATCAACTGTTAAGTTTTGATTCCATGAAAATTTGAAATGGCTTAGAATGATTTAAGTTGAAATAGGCTAGGAACTGGCACAAAGAAATGTGTATTTCTTGTGTAGTTAGGTGTTATAGGGGGTTCCTATGGGACTTCTCTTGAATCATCCTGACATTATAAAGGCTCACATGAGTAGATAAACATCAGAGTGCGCAGCAGAAGTCTATGAATCTGAGTTGGTTACAGGAAGTTGAATAAGGTAACCATTGAGATCAAGCGCCCACTTCCTGGAATAGATAATTTACTTGATTAGTTGTCTGGTTCCTGTATGTTCTCCAAACTAAGTTGAGTTTGGGAATCACCAACTTGAGGTAAAAGCAAAGAATGTACCAATACACCTACTAGAATGGCCAAATATGGCATTACCGGAATGGCCATTTGGGCTGACTAATGCACCTATCGCATTCATAGACTATATAAATTGAATTTTTATCCGTACTCGAACCAATTTTTAGTAGTCTTTATTGATGATATACTAGTATACTCGCGGAGTAGAGTATAACACGAGCAACGTTTGAAAATTTTATTGGATATACTAAAATCTAAGCAACCCCAAGCCAAGCTGAGCAAATGTGAGTTTTGGCTTTTAGAAGTTAGACTTTTGGGCTATATTGTCTCACCACAAGGAGTCACGGCGGATCCTTGCAAGGTGGAAGCAGTACAGAACTGAAAAGGCCAGAGACTGTGGTTGTGATACGCAATGTTATGGGTCTTGTTGATTATTATGAGGGGTTTATGTAATTTTTTTCCCAGGAAACTCAACATTATGCATGGGAAGATGATTATGAGAGGAGCTTCGATGAGCTGATAACAAAAATTTATTAAAGTTCCAATATTGAAAATCCTAGATCCACAGTAGACCTTTGTTGTCTTTACTGATGTCAGTCGGCATGGATTGGGAAGGGTATTGAATCCTATATGCGAGTAGGTAGGGATTGAAATATGAATTGATGCGAGTCGGGTAAGGTCGTATGCATCTCGTTAGTTGAAGCTTCAGGAAGTGAACTATCCCACCCATAATCTTGAATTAATGGTAATAGTGTTGTATTGAATCTGGACATGTTGCCTTTATGGCAAAACCATAGAGTTGTATGGCGACCACCAGGGTTTGAAATATGTGTATGATCAAAAAGAGAGAAATATGATGTAATGTAAGTGGATAGAGTTGTTGAAAGATTAAGACTTGGAATGTCAATATTATCTAGGGCAGGGTAATGTTGTCGCAGATACATTAAGCAATAAAACAGTACAGGTGGCAGATATGATGATTCATAAAGAAAAAGCTAATTAAGGATTTCAGAGATCTTTGTTTGTTTAAGCAAATTGTGATCAGTGGTAATGATGTACATCCTACGTGGTGTATAGTGCAATAACCTGTATGGTCAACCATCACACAACCCTTATGATTGTGGTAACACATGTAAACTAGAATTGGGATGAGCCCTAGTGTAGTAGGGTGTAACGATGGTGAATACTCTCCATATTAGAGCTTTACAGAATGAATCACCAACTTATGATACAGTGTATACTTTATAGGTATGCACAACCTAAGGATGAGTTACACAATAAGATGGGATTAATCTCCAAGTTATAGAAGTTCAAATTTCGAGGATGAAATTTATTGCACGGGGGGAGAAATGTAATATCCCAAATTTTGGGATTTGAGGCTTGAAAATAAGCCTAAATTAAGTGGACTGTTAAGCCCAGTTTAGCAGGTGTCTCAAACCTATTCCTTAACATTTTTTATATCTTTAAAGTATTAAAGGGAATAAAATGGTGAATTAAAGAGTATGGGAAATTTGTATACAAAAATGGAATCTATCGAAGTTGCAAGTGCATACCATTTCGTTGCTTCCAGTGAGACAGTGTTGTTATGCAATACATTTCATTGAGCAAATGATGTTCAAAACTTATGAAATTTTACAGGGTTCAAGTAGACATCCTAAGCTTTAATTTGATAGATAATAGGTAATTTTTGGAGATGTATACAAAAAGTTATGAATATTTGAATTTTACCCAGTAAAATTGGTTATTTTCTGGAACAGCATCCAAAGACTGAAATTCTGGGAATTGTGTGCTTCTAGTTGGCTGGAGGCTATATTTTCCTTGAAACTATACTCAATAAGGGTTCTGTAGCCTTTGGAACCATTCCAATACCATGTCTACAAATTTAGTTATGATTTTTTAAACTTATGGCAGAAAATCTGCCAGAATTTGCATTAAATCCGAAAATAGAATAAAAATGTGATGGCAATTTTTAAATTATGAGAAAATAAGATAAGTTATGACAGGATGCAGGAGGTGCATTCAATAAAGATGATCCTTTCCAAGGGTCGTCACTTGAAACACAATTCAGTGGCAATGATGCTTTGTACATTAGGCATGACAACAATGAAGGGATTTGGATATCAAAGAAGGGGAAGTTGCTTTGCAAATTAAAGAAAACTATTGTTGCTAAAAAGAACATTAAAATTATTAAGACTAGGAAAAGAATAAGGGGCATTAATCATATGTATATTCCCTTACCTTTGATGTATTCATAATTGTATAAATAGAATTGGATGATTTGTCTTAATTTATTGGCACTTGTTGGTCAGAATTGGTCATTTTGTATATTTGGATACATCCAGCCAGAACTGGATCTATTTGGGTGTTTGGTGTATATATGTTGTTTCTGTAAGTTATTTTGCTAGGGTGATCAAAAGTGAGCCTCCCAATTTTTAAAAAAAAAAATTGTCACATATACTGAACAGTTATTCGCCAACAATCGTCAAATATTATACATATACAATGTTTTTTCCAAATAACCATCAAATTAACCCTTTTCTTTGGTGACAAATACTTTACCTTTCAACATTTTAACCGTTAAGTATTATACAAAATGCATATTGTAACATCCCAAATTTTATATTCACCAAAAATATATTGTAATTATTTGAGTAATTCAATAAAATGGTGAATATTCATGGAAATTGGATCTTGTGAATTTTGAAATATTCATATTGATAAGGAAATGGGCAAATTAATTCAAGAATCGAATTAAATTACAAAGGTAATAACAATATCATAATTTTGCAAATTTAGCCCAAGATTAATTATTTTTCAATTAATTGGAGATAATTCCAATTAATCAAGGAAAATAAAGGAAAATGCATAATTGGATTGTTCTTGGTAGAATAAATCAAAAATTATAAAATTAGGGGGAATTATACATAATTCAATTATATGAATTATGGAATTAGTGAAAAGCATTTTTCTTCTCTTCTCCTCCATATTTTTGTCCAAACACCTAAGAATGAGGGGAATAATTTAATTTCATGGACACATGTCCAAAAGGCTACATAAAGAGAGAAATGATGATTAATTCCCAAGAAGCACAAGTCAAATGCTACATGAATATGGTAATGATGACAATGGTGGAGTATACACCAAATGAAGACATAGACATGGTGATCATGATAAGTGAAGGTATAGTGAAGTGCATGATGGTAAGCTAGAGTGAAGGAATGGATAAAGTTGAGTACAAGATTGGATTTAGTTAGAGAAAAGCACTTGGTTGGTTGGAGAAGAGATGAAGCACGTTTTTTTAAGCAAACTAATAGAAGAAAAGCTAGTCCACTGCCAATGGGAAGCTAATGGAGTAGTCATGAAGGAAGGGAGGATTGTGACAAGTGTCACATTATGATCCCTTGATTAAATCAATGGCTAAGAGGAAAGAAGATGAAGTTTATGAAGCATTTCTCTTCCCTTCCCTTCATACACTTCACGCATAACACAAGGAGAGAGAGAGAGAGAGAGAGAGAGAGAGAGAGCTTGAGAGCATTTTGAAGAAGCTAGAGAGAAGAAGAAAAAGAGACTTAAGGTAAGAAGCTAAACTCTTAAGGTTTCTTGTGATTTTATCTTGGAATTCTTCTCTAAACTCTTATTTCTCATGAATCCATGGGGTGAAGACACACTTGAGACCAAGGAAGAGAAGGAGTTAAGGTGCCAAGATTGGAAGCAAGAGGGTAACTTCATAAACTTGCTCTCTTGTGGTTGTGGTGTTGTTGTTATTGATATTTCTTGATTTTTCCAAGTTTCTTGGTTGAGTTGAAAAGTTGGAAAAGCTATAACCCTAAGGGGTTATGCTGCCCAAGTTTCTTTAAATCATGGTTAAGATGTGTTTAAACAAGTTAATAAAGGATTATAAGTGGAAAAGTGCAAGTTTTGGAAGCTAAAACACAAAACTACATTTTTCCATTTTTCTTGAAATATTTCGGTCAGCACTGTTTCAAGGGGTAGGAGTTGTATTTTCATAAAATAAATGGTTCCATTGGATTCAGTGGGCAAAAATAGATGGGGTTACAGTTAGGCACTTTTTCGGTAGATGCCGAAAAAGCATAATTACGAAAATGCCACTGAAATCCCTAAATAGGGGCTGTCAAGGGCATTTTCATAATTTGACAGTGAATTTGGTGATTTTGAGCCCAGAAATGGATTCCTTGGGAGAAAATAAGTTAGAATAGCCTTAGTCAAAATTTTGGAAAAACGTGTCATCGGGCCGAGTACGACAAGGCCAAGCCGGGGTCGTGGGGGCATTTTGGTAAATGTTCACCATAAACTAATATAACCACAAGAAACACTATGGAAGAGTCTAAAATGATACTTGATAGGTTATGACCTATTTTTTGTACATTTAATATCTTAGGACTGAGTTGAAAGCTGGAATGACACGTTTTACGAGACGCATCTAAACAAAGAGTTATAAGGCTTTGAGGTAGGGACATCATCCTTCATACATTATGCCATAGTTATGTAATTGTGTGGATTCCATTGTTTGAAGTACACTTTATTAATCAACATGATTTGTCTAGAAAGGAGTAGTTAGTGCCAGAGGTGTACTTACATTGGGAGTTGGTAGAAGTCCAACCAGTGTAGATTGTAGGGCTGGGCCCTACTCATGTATACATGATGATGATGTGTTTAAATTTTTTATTAATTAGTGCATACCTTGGCTCATGTCATATTTACTTTTTGCATTTTTTATAAACGATAATATGTTTCTACTGGAGTTCTTCGGAATCTCGCCCTATTTTTAAATAAACATCTCAATGGGTGCTAGTGGGTCAAAGGGCAAAGACGTAGAAGTCGGAAAGTGAGTGGCATGTGTCGCGAGGCAAGGACATGATGTGGTCATAATTAATTTATGTTTAGATATTTTGGAAAATTGTGTAAATATTAAGTTTCTGTTGTATTTTATGTGTTTGTCAACAAATGACGTTAGGATTGTAAATGAATATTTTTATCAGTATAACTGTACTTTTCTATATGCCCATTGAATTTCATCTTTATTACTCTTCGAATATCGAAATGGAAATGGGTGTTGACATATATCGCTATATTTAACAGTCATTATCTTACAACAGTTAAATATATGGCCCTATGAATAACGATTGTATTTGAAAAAAGGTAAAATATATGGTCCAATATTTAATGGTTAAAACCCATTATATATATAGCACTTGGATATTTAACGGTTGAAAACCATTAAATATAGGTAAAAATAACCGTTAAATATAGACAAATATGTAGCAGTGGTTTCATTTTCTTGGTGATATTCCTCAAGAGGTCCCATTGTTTTGACAAAAGCGACAACATCTAAGTGAAGAAAGTTGAAGTGAGGTTAGTAAGAAGACAATAAGGCAGGAAGCATAACCAAATGAAACAAAATGACCAAACCATTCGAGTAGTCTGAGAAATTTTTAGCATAAGTCTTTAATCTTTCAAGAAGTTAGATGAAAAAGAATGCATCGGTTGGTATGTTTGCTAATTCTTCACGGGCATAGGTCTGCTAAGTAAAATTGATTATGAATTGGTGGTGGGTTGCCTTATACTAGTTTGCATTCTGAGAGACCACAAAATTAGTAATGAAGTAGGTCTTCCCTTATGCTAAAGTCTAGCAATATCTGTCATACAGGTTGTTTGGTATAACACTAGCTTGAATTTTGGTACCCTGCACATAATGGTGAAAATAGATGTTAGTAATGTATTTAGGTAATTACCATTAGTAATGAAAAGTAAATAGAAATATGCAGTAACAAGTACCAGACCCCTCATCTACCCAAATCATAGTAATGCAAAATAACTTAGAAGGAGATGCCTTTTGGTATACATTCCACTTCCTCAAGACACGAACAACAATTGACCATCTCTCTATACCATCATGTACATCTCTCAATAGGGCAAGATGAAACATAATTAAGGGGGAATGAAATTGAAATTGAGTATGTGAGGATTAGGTGTGGAGGTAATAAGGTCAGCCTTACTGGGGTTTTATAGAG
This sequence comes from Inga laurina, assembly GCA_963855925.1. Classification (NCBI taxonomy): domain Eukaryota; kingdom Viridiplantae; phylum Streptophyta; class Magnoliopsida; order Fabales; family Fabaceae; genus Inga; species Inga laurina. The sequence goes on along the minus strand of OY979709.1, from coordinate 34,720,946 downwards.
ATTATGGAGTTTAAGAAGGCGTTGGTAGTAGATTGGTATTTGAGAGTTTGAAATTTGAAAATTGAAATTTGAATATGAAATCTAGAAAATTCAAATTTGAAATCGTGGAGCCTTCAATTTGGCCATGTGAAAAATTGGAATTGGAATTGGAAACTTGCAAGTGTAGGTCAAGTAGGAGTCATACAGTGATATAGATTGTAGGTGGGTAACTTGGAATGCAAGGTTGACAGTAGAGAGAGGAAATAGAAGTAGGATTATACAATACAGGATGCATGGTTATATGAGGGAAGATTGTGTGTTCGGCAGACCTATGATGGAATGACGTCCATCTAGGCACAATGACCTACTTATGATAAGAACCTGACGAACGGAAAATGAGAACATAGCATTCCTGCAAATTTGCAGCACGTACACCCACAGGGATATTAAAGTTAGTTAAAAGGCAAAGAAAAAGGGTAAAAGCAGCATAGTCAACTTTATATAATATGGAGTAGCAGGGTAACCAAAAAAAAACATTATACTAATATATTGTAATAAGACAAGATTATTAGACATATGATGAAATAGGACCAGCTTTGGAAATGGTGAGACCTACAGAAACCACAAATATGAGACTACAATCTGCTGTGTCGCAAGAAAATGTGAGATGAGCTTGTGAATTTACAGACGAAGGCAACAATGCGTGGGAACATGCAATGTTATATAGAAATTTATGACTTGCCCACACCACTTGGTCAAGGCTCATCAATAAGCATATTGTCTAGAGGAGTCATCCTGTTAAGTCACTTAAAATTAATAATGTGACATGAATTTTATATTATTTTTGGATCCCAACGTCAATGATGTAATGCCCCAAATTTTGATTACGGGCTAATGACTATTGAATGAGTTGTAATGAATGATTTTATGAATTTAAAGTTGATTTGGGATTTTGTTGAATATATGCCAAAAAACATAACATACAGATGGAGTGGGAATTTGATTGTTTTGATGTTTCCATTGGTTTCCTTGTGGAAAATTGTGTGGGAGTAGTGTTGGATATGAATTTTGAACCATTAGAAACTTAGGTTTAAAAGTTGCAAGTTTTGGTTAGTAAGAACTCTGTGAGGCAGTCAATTTGCATGGACGTTTTGAATGGGTAAATGGTGATAAAAAATTCTGAAACTTTCGAATCTTAATGCTCACATTCCAAGCTTCAAAATGGATAAATATTTCATGTCATTTCGCTTTGTAAGCTACGCGTTAGGATTTTCCAAATTTTGGGGTTGAAACTAGAAGCAATTCTGGAACAGCGGTCAAAAACTTAAAATCTGGGAATGATATGCTTCAAGCTAATAAAAGTTCATATTTTTAGTTCATAAAAGTTCATCCTTGAAACTAGACTCAATAAGGGTTTCATAGCCTTTGGAATCACTCCAAAACGATGTCTACAAAATTAGTTATGATTTTTCAAAGTTAGAGCAGAAAATCTGCTAGAATTTGCATTATTCTGAAAATTGAAGGAATAAATTAATCTTCCTTTTTCTCTTAATTATTTTAGAAATTAGGGGATGAAGGAGGAAAAGACAAGTGTCAAAATCCAATGAGAGCAAGTGTCAACACCACATAAAGGATGATGGAGATAATTGTTGTGTCATAAGTCCTTACTTATGTCATAAGGTTAGGTAGCCAACTCTTATACCAATTAACTTGAGTAAATGGAAGAAGCAATCAGTTTAGTTCGAGCATGAGGGAGGCACGGTTTTTGTGAAGCAAGATAAGGGAAGAATTTAGTCCAATACTAACTAAAACCTAATGGGGCAAGTAAGTCAAAAAGTGAAGAGGCATGGGCAAGAGCATGGGTGGAGGTATAGTGGGAGACATATGTCACCATGTCAACCCTTGATGAGATCAGTGGCTAAGAGAAAAGAAGAGACAATTTAATAAAACACATCCTCTTCCATTTCCCATGCTCATTTTCATCCAAAGCCACAAGAGAGAGAGAGATAGAGCTTAAGAAAATCTCAAGCTTAGAAAGAAGGAAGATGAGGAAGCTTAAGGTAAAACTTGTGATCTCTTGATATTTTCTTGTAAATTTGCATAAGACCTTCTCTAAACCATTCTCCTTCATGGAATCTATGGTTTAGAAACCTCATCCTAAGCTCAAGGAGAGAGAGAGAGAGGAGGCACCTAGAGTGAGAGGATTCAAGATCTCAAGAGGTAACCTCACAAACCTTAGATCTATTCATGTATGAAGTTGTTGTTGAGGTTTGTGTTTGGTTATGGTGATTTTTGGCAAGTTTGTAAATTGGAAAGCCCTAATCATAAGGGGTTATGCTGCCCAAATTTCTTTAAATCATGTTTAAGAAGTGTTTAAATGAATTAATAAAGGATTAGAAGTGGAAAAGTACAAGTTTTGAAAGCTAAAACACAAAACTCCATCTTTGCATTCTTGTGAAATTTTTGGCCAGAACCAGAATAGGGGTTAGGAGTTGGATTTTCATGAAATAAATGGTTCCATTGGATTCAATGGGTAAAAATAGGTGGGGTTACAGTTGATCACTTTTCCGGTAGAGGCCGAAAAAGCATAATTATGAAAACACCATTGAAATCCCTAAACAGGGGCTGCCAAGGGTATTTTCGTAATTTTACAGTGAATTTGGTGATTTTGAGCCCGGAAATAGATTCCTTGGGTGAAAATACGTAAGAATAGCCTTGGTCAAAATTTTCAGAAAACGTGCCATCAGGCAAGGTATGGCAGGGCCGGGTGGGGGTCCTGGGGGTATTTTGGTAAATTTTTAACATAGGCTAATATAACCACAAGAAACATTATGGAAGAGTCTAAAATGATACTTGGATAGGTTTTGACCTATTTCTTGTACATTTAATATTTTAGAACCGAATCGGAAGCTGGAAGCGCACGTTTTACGAGGCACACTAAAAAGGTTGGCCTTTGAGATAGTACTTCCCAACCCTTTAGGCATTTGTTTGGGCTTCTAGTAGCCACCTAAGGGACCTTAATGATAACCAAAACTAAATGTTTTGAAGTCATTTGAGTATTGGATTAAGTGATAACGCGCCGTCCTTAATTATGACTATAGGATTCGATATTTGTCCTGAAGGTAGAAAGCATACGCCTGATCATGGACGGAAAGAACAAGATAGTAACAATGTATCCTATATCATGTGTAATGCATTGTGTGAACACCATATTTTGTCCGGGCCCCACTCAAAAATACAAAAATAATTGATGATGATTGGTATCCAAATTGGCAATCATTATTGGAAGAAAAAAAGAAATAAAAAATGAAAATAAGAAAAAATAAGAAAATCCTCTTATTGATGATGATCGGTGTCCAAATTGGTGATCATCATTAAAAGGAAAAAAATAAAAATAAAAGTAAATTAAAATAAATCCCCTCATTGATGATGATTAGCATGGTCATTCATTAAGGGAAAATAATAAATAAAAAAACGAAAAAAAAAGTTTCATTTATATTGATAGATTTAAATTAGGAAATTACTTGTGGGGAAATTAAAAAAAATTAAAAACCAAAAATTAAAATAAATCCCCTCATTGATGATGATTGGTATTGTCATTCATCAAGGGAAAATAATAACAAAAAAAAAGTCTCATTTATGTGATAGGTTTAAATTAGGAAATTACTTGTGGGAAGAATAATAAAATAAATAAATAAATAACGAAAAAATCCCCACTAATGGTGATTAGGTCAAGCTATAAAGTTTTATCAATAGAAAATACAAAAAAAAATAAAAAAAAAATGAAAATTAAAAAAAAATCTCCATTAATAGTGATTGGGTCAAGTTAGGTAGTTCTTAACATAAAATACAAAAAAAAATGAAAATTCAAAAAAGAAGGATCATTTATGAAGAAAACCCTACCTTGAGACTATAAATAGGAGTGCAATGGTTGAAGCAAGACACACAAGAATTTTGGGAGAGCAAAGAGATAAGGTTTGTGGCTAAGTTTTCATCCTTTTCTTTTATTTCTAATGATACATGGGATCTTATTATTTTCACCGAGTTACTTGATTCAGTGTGATTACATCTTCATGCTTTCATCACCCCTTCTTTAGGCTCACCTCATCGTTATTCACATATGTGCTTTTGATCACTATATGTTTATGCTTTCATCATCACCTCTTTATGCTTACCTCATCATGATTCCCATGTGCGTAAACCATACACCATGACTTTGATATATGTTAGGTTTGCCAAATATAATGGATCAAGTGGCTTATAAATGTCAAGATGAATGGTATGTATTGGCCTCTTTCATATTCTAGGTATTATTGTTGGCATGGAGGTTCTAATAATATGTTGACATTTCACCTTCTTGTGTGTCTAGTTTGCAAGGATAAAAGATATGCATAAATCTCTTCATCCTTGGCTTCTCATTCTTTTAACTTGTGATGTTTTCCTTCTTGTTCTTCTTTATCTCTTTCTTAGGTTCTCTTTCAAAAAAGAAGAAAAAATATTTTAACACATTTTTATAAATGAAAATAAAATGGAAAAGCTCTCTTTCATGAAAAATAAAAGAAGTTCTTTCATAAATAAAAAATACAAACCAAACAAAATATATATATATATATATATATTTCTCAAATAAATTAAATAAACATTTTCTAAAAAACACCAACCAAGTGACACGTTTTTCTATCCCCGAACTACGTGGGCTTTGATCCCTCTAAAGGGTACGCAGGCCTTAGGTTTTCATCTTAGGTCAAGTCCAATTTTGTAAATAAATATATATTTTTTCTTATTTTCTTTTTGTAAATAAATGTTCCTTTTTTACTTTAGTTTTCTCATTTCATTTTTGTAAATGTTCTTTTTTTTGGGTAATTATAATAAAATTAAAGGCCATAATATTTTTAAATAATTAACTTAGGGTAACCATTCTTATGAATGGGTGTTATGGGGTGCCTAACACCTTCCCCATACACAATCGACTTCCGAACCCTAAATGGTTTTTGAAGACCAGTTTCACTTTTAAAAAGGTTTCCAAAATTATCATTTTTCTAAAATTTTGGTGGCGGCTCCATGTTTTTTCCAAATTTCGGGTGCTACACATTGTTTTTCCAAATTTCAAATAACCATTTTAGACAAGGCAAGTGGATCTCGAGGCAACCAAGTGAGCAAGGACGACTAGAATTGCTAGTGGTAGTCTTAGTGTCTTTTTGGTTTTTTGGTTATCATTTGGACAACTGTATATATTGGATTGACTATAGATTTGTAGTTATTATGAAATCCTCAATATGGGAAACCGAGATGGGCAATTATATCCTATAAAACTCTTGGATTAATGAAATTATCCCGGATGAATGTCGGGTATTTTGCTAGCACTTTGATATTGTATATGTGACAAATCGAACGGGCCAAATATTTTTATTTAAAAATGAATGGAGATCGTATTATACAAGTTTTGTAAAAAGTTTTAAATTATCCTCAATCTCTTATTCAATTATAAAACGTGTTTTAAACACCAATTATGACCTTAATGACGACAGGGTTACAAGCGACAAAGTGGTGCAGGCAAGTCTAGGAAAAAAGTCAGTAGCATAGAGCATATTCATGTTTAAGGTCAGAATCCTTTCAACTTTATGAGATGGAGTAGCACGCAGGGTAACCAAAACAATGTTAAACTATTTTATTGTAATGAGACAAGATTTTTAGTCACAAAATGATACCGGTGCAGCCTTTGAAATGATCAAACCTACAGAAACCGAAAATATGCAACATACTATACACACTTATAAGAGCTACTAAACATGAAAAGAATACAAAAAGCATTACCCTGCAAAAAGTGGATTGAGTCAAACGAATAAACATCAGCAAATCACTGTGTTGCACAAATTAGGAACGACCATCAGCAACATTTTGAAAGTGAAGCCTGCAATTAAGCATGTTAAACTTACTGGATATTGGAGCTATGGTCAGCTGTGGGGATAATAAAAAATAATCACAATACCTACAGCTGTGAAGAAACATGTGCATGGTTAACAAATTAGAATGACAGTATGCAAAGATAGAATCACATTGACAACGCACGTGAAACATATAAGGAGAAGCTGAAAAATTATACAAAACTACATAGTATAGAGTGGTATGCAGCTTTTGTATTCAGCAGAATATCAGTATCGTACTAAGGCAAGTTCATCGTTAAATGTCCAACACAAATGAATAACCGCATCAGCCATACATTGGATAAAGGTAAGGGTATTACACAAAAGGTAAAAGAGGGTGGACTGAGTATGAATTGAAATCATTGGACAAAAGTTATGTGGCTGCTAACTATTTAAATGAGCACGTGAATAAGTATACCAGGGGATAAATTAACGGTTCTAACCTAATATCCATTGAACTTATAAGTGAAAGATGAGTGGGTATACTAAGTTTTCATGCTGTGCAATGTACCGATTCCTTCGACAATGGAGGAAGAATGAAGTGAGTTCGCTACGCATCACTTGTGGACCGATGGAAGTGTTTGATGACTGCAACTTCGAAGATTGCATTGTCAATGTCCTAATTTTATTATGTATTTTCATAGCTTATTTAGAGATTTTATTGGGATAATCATGTTTGGAATGCTCTTATTATGACGAAATGTGATTAAAAGTAGTTATGTGGAATTAATGGTTAAAAGAACTTAATTATTACTTTTTATAATTTTTCCTAAGTACTTGATTCGTGGAATAAATGATATTACATGGGTATGAATTGTTTTGTAGGATACTTTGGAGAAATTGGAGTCATGGAGCTGCAAATAGAAAGAGGGACTAAAATGAAAATCACAGAAAGTTTGCAGGCTCTGTATGGAAGGCAAAAAGGACCTAATGCAAAGAGAAAAAAGACGCTGGGGCCCGATTGTAATTCGTGCAAAAGCACAAATTCTGCAGTTCCCGCCTTCAAAATTCGCTGAAAAACAATCAAAATTCAATTCATTCTTGAGTCCAGATTCATTCCATCAATTCCCATATCCATTCTCTCGTCCTCCTCCACCATTCTTCATCTTCATCTTGTAAACATTGGCTACCATGGTTGGAGTTAAACTGAAGCTCGGAGGAGCTGATTTTAGCACCATGTGTAGTTTATTCGTTACTATCCTAGGAGCTGTGACAGAGCCTGAGCCTTGGATTCGAAAAGGAGTTCGTCATGCTTGGTAGATTATGTCTTAGATTCATCTATGAGCTTATTGTTGTATTTTAGATTATGATTGTGACATGTAAATAAGTTTTTCTACTTCTCTGTTAACTCATATGACTGAATCTGATCTAGAAATTCTCAGATGGTAATCTTCTTGATTTGGAGTAGCTAGGGATTGTTTCTGAACTCAGTTGATGTTCTGAACATATTGCTAGTGATTTAATCATGAGCAATGTTAGTTGACTTGCTTTTGGAAGTGACTGAGCGTTTCTTATCAAATTTGTTATGCGATTAACATGAGAAAGTGCTCGATTCACTGTGTCAATGAACTCAAATAATTAGAAGGCAAGGAACGTGAAGTCACAACTCTTGGGAAGCATCTTTGTCATTGATCCATTTCTTTTACTCACATTCCATAACCGATTGTCATCTCTCACCATTTTAAACCAGAAAATCAAATAAATATTAGGAGTAGCTTTAAGTCAGAACTATCCTATCTGATGTGATTTATTTGTTAATTTATGGCTAATAGGATTAGCTAGGAATTTCAGCATCTCTTAGGGTGTGTTTGGTTTTAGGGGAGGGGAGGGGAGGGGTGGGAGGGAATGGAAGGATAGGTAAATTATCTTTTTGGGTTAAAGGAATTTAAATTTTGGTCGGGAATCCAAAATTTAAAAAGAATGAGAAAGTAAATTTTGGACGGAAATCCAAAATTTAAAAAAATGAGAGGGTAAATTTTGGATTTCTTTTGTCCAAAATGATAATTTCCCCACCCTCCCTTCCCCTCCCTCCCCTACCCTCCCCTCAATCCAAACACACCTTTAGGCTCCTTAGTGAAGAATGACCTAGGCTAGAGATCATTGTACTATAGTTTAGCTTAGTATTTTTGGTAGGAATAACGACAAGCTGATCAAAACGGCGCCGTTGCCGGGGAGCCTTACTTGTTGAGGTTCCCTAGCAATCCATTGGGCCCGAGAAAATACATAAAAAAGAGAAAAATACAAAACTCGAATAAAAATTAGTTGGATAGAATTTTTTTTGGTTTAATAGTGCTTATAGTTAGCTTAATTTGGTGCTACCAATGAATGCTGAAGCTGTGATTTCTGTGCAAACTTGAGTTATGCATATCAACTCCATCCTTTGATTTTCCATATCAGTTTGCTTATGTGATATCAATTTGTTGCTGTCATTGTAATATTTACTACTGAAATCTTGGGTTACTTTGGATAACTGCAATCTGGAACTGTTTGGAAGTTGCATGTGTATACTTGGATTCCATATCAGTTTAAGTTGGGAGTTGTTATGCTATAATTGAGTTGTGCTTTTGAAAGAAATTGGGAAGTGTCTGAAACTTTGAAATTTTGTAGAGATTCATGTGGAAGAGTCATTGCTGTCATGATCTGAATTTTCTGTCATACATTGGTTTTCCAAGTGCATTTGAGTGTTTGAGTATCTTTCCTCTGTCATAACTCAACTCATTGGGAATTTGCTTTTGTGAATTACTGGAGTTGTTAAAAATCGCTGCTATCACTGAGCTGTTTCAATGCTTATTGCTGTCATGAGTGCTTTTTGCTGTTATAAGAGTGTTTGCAGTGTCACTTGTGAGAATTGAATGTTGCTACTAATTGGCTTTTTTGCTGCTGTGATAACAATACCATGCTGCAATTGTGTGTTTGATTTTTCTATTTGTCACTTGGGAAACTGTTGGTTGGACATTATTGAGACTATCCTGAAATTCTGTGATCTTGTGCATTTAAACAAATCAGACCTTATTCTGAATTTAAACCAATCAATTCAAAGCAATATGTGTTGTGATCATTGTTCTATAGTAGCTGAAACTTGGTTCGTGATTCTGAACTTATTGAGTTGCCCTAGATATCTATCTTGTGACTCTGTCCAAATCCAACTGCGTGAATTTTTGAAGTTGACATTGCTCTTATTGATTATGCTTGCTGCTGTGAGTTGTTTTGGTTAACGGTGGAAAACGTGTTTTGCTGACAATTTTGTCATAGAGTGGTGCAATTACTGTTATTTTGCCTACTTATTCCTTGCTGATATTTGAAGTTACAGGGCTAAATTGGTTTATTATTCTGATTGTGCGAATTCTACCATTATTTTACTGTGGGTCATTACTGCACATAATTGCTGTCAAGAACTCTAGTTAATCTGAGAGGGGTTTTAAGCTGCTTGCTGCTAGATTATTTGCAGTGGCCTGACCTTGAAACTTGCTGTCATAGTGGACATTGTGGACTCTATCTTGAACTACGTTTGAACTTGGTATTTCAAGTGCTTTAACTGTGAGAGTCATCTTTGCTGAACTTAAGAACCAATTCTGTTCTGAATTTCTACATTACACTCTAAAATCTGAGAGTTTCTGTTTGGAATCTCAAACTGATGCGGCACTTGCTGAACTGTGACTTCATAGAATTTGCTATGAAATTGCTGTCTAAATCTGGAATTTGTTTTGCTGCTGCTGGAATTTTCTGATATATTGTGATTTTAGACGCTGAGATTGGTTGTGTTGTATATACGGTTGTTCACTGTGGAATTGACCTGGTTTTGTTAATCTGAAACTTAAGAACCAAACTTGAACTTGTGGAAAATTGCAACTATAACATCATTGCTGTGGATTTTGTGTTCTTTCTCCAACTCAACTACAGCGTGTAACTCCTGAACCTGATTACAATTTGCTTAACTTGGGCTGCTGGAAAAAAGTTTGAGAGTTTGTTGCTATCATTTGAGAAAAACCTCTGCTGTCATATCTGAATTCATTGTCCAAAGAGTGATTGAAAGGCATTGCTAGACTTGAAAGTTGATCGGATATTGTCTGGACGAATTTAACAGCTGGTTTGAATGATTTTTGCTGTGAAATTGCTCTGTCTCTAACTTGTTTGGGCTGTGGGCTTTATTATAATTACTGCTGCGAATGTTGGCACAATTGCTTGGTTGTTTTGCTCGTACACTTGCTGATATATTTGCTGATTTGCTATTCCTTAGATGTGATAATCTTGGTCCTTGGTTTTTGCTGAGATTTTGTTGTCATCGTGGACTTTGAAAGAGCAGAAATAAATTGTTGAATCTGAATTGGGTTGTGACAAGAAAGTTGGCAATTAAAAAGCTGACAGTTTGGTCAATTGCAACATGAAATTTTGAACATCTTACTTAGACAATGCTAATTGTATTCAATTCTGGTTGCTGGTCCGGTATCTTGCAAATCATTTAGCAACATGCTAGTACCATTGCTAAACTTTCTGCTGCTCTCTTTGAAATTGTTTCTACATCATCTTTGCTGAAATATTTTGCATTCATCTCCGGCTATGGAGTTTCCCTGGATGAAGATACTTCTTATTACTGTCCATAAATTCTAGAGCTTTGTGCAAAATTGTTTTGATAAATGAAATTGCACTCTTACTAAGCCTTTAAGCTGCTGAATCCATTTTGTTGCAATATGATTTGAGGGAGTTCTAGTTATAGTGAACTGAATCTCATGCATTTGAATTTTTCTGGAAGTATTCTGAATGAGTTTTCTCTGGACTTGATTTGCTTCTATGATTGTGGGTCACTGAAATTTTGATTTTTGCTCACTCCGCATGGTAAAATCCCTACTACATCAAGTGCAAATTTTTGTATTCTCTCTGTTTTGACTTTGTATGCTGAAACACTCATACTTTGAAACATTCGGTGCCTTGCATTGTCTAAAACTCTAAATTGTTTCGCATAGCTAGCTGACATACTCTCATCTCTAGTTTGAGCTTGCTGTATTTAAGGACATTAATCTGAAATTGTATCAAACCTGAAAGCGCATTGGCTGAAATTTGTCCTTATCTCTATATCTTATGGTCTAGAATAATCCTTATGCTAATTTTAATTAGGATCCACCCATATATACTTGGTCTTTTGCAGGCCTAGCAGCACCACCTTCTCACCGATCTTTTGCAAGCTACAATGAGGCTTCTTTACCACCTATTCCTCAACCTAGAATACCACATTAGATACCCAAGTTGTCTAGGGGCCTCTATCGTGTGTATTGAATCTAGGTGCCATGAGATTCAAGATTGTTATTATATGATAGAGCATGAGATGATAGGTTGGGCTAGACTTCATCAGCCTTATAGGGCCGGTCCTTTTAAGCCCGTTTAATATTTTTTAAAATAAATTAATAAATATAATATCATTATATCAAATTATCAATATGTGAAACACCTAAGTATCTAATAGAGTATTAATAACAGACAAACACTTATTAATTAGTTTGATTTATTTTATTTTCTACAATGGTTTATTCATTTAAATTTAAAAAAACAAGGCTAATTTGGACATTAGATAATTATTTTAACTAAAAATTTATGAGTTTTAAAAATAATGTATCTCAATTGAAAGCAAAATAATAAATATATTGTAAAACTTGAAAAATAATTTTTTTAAATTAAAATGAGTTTAAGTCCATTTAGGTCTGAATCTGTGAAGGGCCAATCTTATAAGGCCGTGGGCTTAAAAAATATGGTACTTTTAGAAAACGGGTCTAAACGGGCTAGCTCGTTTAGGCCCGAGCCCGTGAAGGGCCAACCCATATTCCCATTAGAGCTGGGAATCAGGGCCAGCCCTTGACGAGTCAGGGCCTAACAGGGTTGGCCCTAAAGGGCTCAAGGTCAAGAAAATTACAGTTTTTTAAAGCCCGGCCCGAGAGCATCAGGGTCAAGGCCAGCCCGCAGGGCTGGGAAGTCCTTTTCACAATATTTAACTATTTTTCCTTCGTATTTTCCCCAGAGAGATATAATTAATAAATAACAACGATTAAAGTTCTAATTTAATACATAAATGTTGTCAACATTAAGGTTTAAATAACACGTCTCTTGCAACAAACAAACACAGTTACAAATATATAATCAAAGTTAAAATCATGTCCATAAATAACTCACACATAGGTCAAAGTATAAGAAGGTAAGAAGTTCAATACTCTAACCTCTAAACATGAGTATGACAACTATCATTTTCACCTTCTTCGCCACTATCATCAATTTCAAGAACATTTGATTGTGTTTCACTTTGAGGAGTAGATTCAAGTAGTTAAATAATCACAACCACCATAAAAAATCATACTCTATCAGGCAGAATAATATATAATATGATTTTATTCTAAATAGGCAGAACAATATACTCAAAAATCATACTCAAAAATTACAATATAATTCAATTAGACAAAACAATATACTCAAAAATCATACTCTATACAATATGAGGATAGAGTGACATATAGATTCAATAAGGCAATTCAAAAATGTAATATGGTTCTTGTCCGAGCAAAAAAAAATAAAAAATAAACGGGCTTAAAGGGCCGGCTTTTTTAAGCCCGAGGCCTTACAGGGCTGGCCCTTTTAGGCCCGACTTCCTTTTGAGACTACCCGGCCCTTGAAGGGCCAGGGCCTAAAAGGGCCGGCCCGACGGGCACAGCCCGTTTTCCCGGCTCTAATTCCCATCCCTCTTTCCTTCTCCACCATGTGTGCCTAGTTGTAACATCCCTATTTTTTACTCCTAAGATTTAAGTAATACTATGATGTTAATTATCAACCAGAGTGATATTTGATACGAGTTCAGATAATCAATTAAATAGTGCAAGTATACACTGTCGTAATCAAGTAATACAGAAGTAAGTAGAGTATCGTTCCCACGAGGATTGAGCACTAAGTACCAAAATAGGTAATTTTAATTATATTTAGTCGATCGATTAATTGGTGATTGAAAGTACAAAAATAAAAGAAAAATAATTAAATATGAATGCAGATGATATGAAATCAAATATGAGAAAAAGCCCTAGGGATTAGATTTCACTTAACAAATTCCGGATTGAATCACTTATCTATTCTAGCCCAATTTATTCTACATGATTGATAGTCGAGTTTCCCTAATTTAATTACCAGCCTCTTCCAAGGTCAAGCAATTCTATAATCAATTGCTAATCCAATATATTCCTATATGAATTTAAGCAATTAATTATGCATTAAGATTTATGGAACTCAGTAAGACTACACAACTCATATGAATATATTCCTTTTTCATATGCAAGTCATGGTTTTAAATATAGGGTCTACACAAATGTATCTCCTTCCGGTCTCAACATGCATATTGAAATCATTCAAAAGATGGCCAGTCAATCAAAAGCATTAAGAATAATAATTAAAACTCAATCATAAAGGAGAAATTAAAACTAGATTCAATAAGTTAAGATTCAATCCGTCATTAGTAAGCTACGTCATCACCCTAGGAGAATGAAAATTTAGCACATGATAAAACAAAACCAAAATAAATTATATAAAGCTAGAATGAAAGCCTTAGAAATACTGCATAAATTTGAATATTACATTATCAAACATAAACATACAACCGAAAAATGCATGAAAAATGAAGAAATCTAGCCGTCCATTGAGGAGGTAAAACCTTTCATGTAGGCGGCATGCAAAATGCAATATAATCCTAAGCCTTCCAAGATGGAGGCATACAATACATGAAATTAAATCTAGAAAACAACACAAAGAACTCAGAAATGTTAGAGAAAGATCTCTCCCGGTCAGAGAAGAACCTCTCCCGGTCGGAGAAGGGCCTCTGCTTCTCTTCCTCTCCTCCTTCTCCTTGAGCTTGGCCTTGATCTCTATTTATAGGGGAAAAAAAACGTGTGCTACAGTACTTTTTACTATTCCCCTGACGGCTGCTACAGTGTTCTGGAAGCTTCAACAGTGTTCCGACGGCTGCTACAGTGTTCTGGAAGTTTCTGCTACAGTACCCCCCGGCGGCTGCTACGGTGAAGTTGACCGCTACAGTTCCTGTTGACTGCTACAGTGCCTGGCAACTGCTACAGTACTTTTTATTTCTATTTTTTTTTATTTTTTGAAAAATGCTATTTATTCCAAAAGCAATATTTATTTATCAATCACACCCAAATTTATTATATTAAATGCAAATATTGTCCATAAAATCATCATATAAGGGAAAATAAACATGCAAATATTTTACTTATCAATATTTTAAGGAAAAACAAATATATTGTATGAAATCGTGAAATATAAAATTGAGAAAATAATGAAATATGATTGAAAATTAAAGTGAAAATCCGAATTGGTATAAATGGAGCATAAGTATACTTTTATAAGGTATCTACTCATCTTTTATAAAAGAAAAATATGAAATTTAATATAGTAGATATTTATTGATATTGATTTGGGTTTCATGGCATTATTTAATAAATGATTAGAATGTAACATGTAATTGTTAAAAAAGAAAGAGAGAGAGAATAATTTATCATATAATTATTTAGGTAGGAAGAATTTACTCCAAGTGAGTTTTAGTTTTATAATGTAGTCAAATAAAAATAAATAAACTAACAGATTTATGAGCGAGTAAAAAAAATTTATATGGTCAAGGAAATTTAAGGAGAAATTGAAAATTTATATAATGTAACATACACACACTAGTAATCTGTGTGTGTGTGTGTGTGTAATATATAAAAGGAAACTAGACAAAAGAAAAATAAGTAAAATGAAAATCAAATGTTAGAATAAATGATATAAGGAAAAGAGAAAAAAGGGGAAAAAAAGAAAGTTTAAAAAACATAAAGCAGAAAGAAAACAAGGCTAATCAATTAGTGTGTGTTTGGATTAGCGGTGGAGAAAGAGCTTTTTTTACAGATGGGCTTTTAAAAAAGTTATATAGAAAAAAAGTCAAATTGTAGATGTGATTTGTGTTTGGATTGGCGGTGGCAGAAGTAACTTTTTTTAACCTTAAACTTATTTGGATTAGTGTTTAAAAAACCCGTTTAGATGGTAAATTACTGAAAAGGGCATGAATACTATATATATATATATATATTATTTATATATATTGTGATAATTGAAGTGAAAAATTATAAATAAAATTTTATAAAATAAAATAAATTCAATTATTATTTAAAAAATATAAACTAAAGTCCTTAATTAAAAATGGATAAATCTATATTAAACAACAACATTGATCCTAGGTTCAATTTTTTCTGAATTGCTAATTCCTTTCTAGTGGCTCAAATATCCAGATTTTAGGAAAAATAATCAGAAAAAGCGAAAACATGTTTTTTCGTCAATAATAGCTAAATGAATATGGTTTGAGGGTACGAGGCGTAAGAAAAAATTAGAAGATGGCCCACTAGTCAACATGAATGTCTCTGCTCCACACCTAAATCAGCTTCTTCAGTCTTCACCCTCCATGAGAAGCACCTGAGAGCATCTTCTTTAAGAAGCTGCGTTTTTTCCAGAAGCTTAGTGTCACTAAACGCGAACCCAAACGGCTCTATGTGTGTCAACTGGGCTTTTGGGAGACAACTGGGCTTTTGGGAGCTCTAGACGCCTTCCCAAACAGACCCTTAGTGGGTCACGTGACCCACTAATGATTCAAACTAGATTCCCCTCCCTATTTATTCTTCACAGCCTCACCCACTGCATAGTCGTGACCTGCATTTAGTTCTCCAGTCCCTTTCTTCATTTTTTTGCAAGCTGTGAGTGCGAGAGGGAGCGCGAGAGGGAGATTGCTTGGTCCTTCTAGAATGCTTGGCATGTGTTCTATCCCATATCACTTTATTTTTATTCTCTTCTTATTTGTAGTTTCCTTTTGATTTGGGAAAAATTAGGGTTTGATAGATTTTAAACTTTTTGAGGTTTCTTGTTGATTATTTTGCTTTTAATGGAGTTACTAAGGTTTTAATAAGAATTATATGGTTTGTATGTTTGCTTTAGTGGTTGATATAAGCAAACTAAAGTTAGAGTTTTGTTAGAAATTTAGGATTGATGATATTGGGTTTGTTAAATTCAAATTTGATGATTTCTTTTAACATATTGAAGGTTATGTTGATGATTGAATGGCTTGGGTTTGAGGTTTATGATGGAATGTGAATATTGAGGATTTTGGGTGACATTTTAAGTGTAGAAAAAGTAGGTGTGTTGAATAAATTGAGGAGGTTGTGATTAATTGATAAATCTAAGGAGAAAGAAAGGATTAATGGGAGAGAAAAAAAGGGATTTGTGGTTATGATTTGATAACTAGTTGAGTTATCGATATTTTTCCTAAGGATTAAATTAAGCAAAACTCTGGGGTTTTATGATGATTGGGTAGAATTATTATTGTCAATAATTTTAGTGAGAGGAATAGAGTTATTGGATGATAAAATTTTGATTAGGATAGAGAAATTGAGTTATGGTGGGAAGTTGATAATTTTGAGGTTATGTATTAAAGTGAACAATTTGGAAGTTTTATGAAGACTTGAGTTAGATATTTGATTTTTGAGTTAGGCTTTGGGTTGATATTGATAATGTAATTATTGAAAATAAGAATTGATAATCAGGTTATGTTAGAGTTGTATTTGAGGTTTACTTGGTTTAAATTGTTGATTAGACTTGATTTTGTCAAATGGGTGTTGAGGTTGGGACTTTAAGTTATAAACTGCAAATTTTGATTAATTGGAAAAAATGAAAGTCAATGGTTGGGTTCGAGAGAGATTTTTTTTAAGCCTCTAGATTGTTATTATAATCACTCAATTAGTTTGAATACTAAATTATGGTTATGATTTATTGTTATAGATTGATTTGTGGCTTGTGGTTGAGCTTGGAGTTTGGATTATTGTGATAAACTTAGTTTTGGCGAAAGGCAACTATTTTCCTCTTGTTGTGCATGCTTGTATGATTTTTGTGAGTGATTTTCAACTATATAGAATTATAAATTTGCTATTGATTCATTATATGGACTATGAGATTATGTTTTAATGAAATTATCTTGTGGGACTTATTTTTATTGAAAAATGACTAGTGACATGATAACTCCGCCTATGTTTATAGCCAGTCCCAAGCCCAAGTAAGAAAGGAGGGTTGTGTTAGGCCTCGACAACCAAAGTAAGACCATGTCGAATCTCTTATGAACATGGATCAACAAAGAAATTGTGCTAATGCTAGGTCATTGCCTGTAAATAACGCGTTGTATGGCTTAAGTACAGTGATAAGTGAGTAAGGGCCACTGCATCGTCGCCTGGGTGTAGTGTTAAATGAGCAAGGACTACCGCTTTCTTCTAAACGAAGGAGGCTAAAGAAGCTAGTTCATGAGAGCAAGATCATATTTGGCACTTGGAACGTTGGGACTCTGAATGCCAAATCTCTGGAGGTGGTAGGCGTAATGAATGATCTAAAGATTAATATCTTGTGCCTTCAAGAAACTAAATGGGCAAGAGAAAGGTCTCGGGAAATTAATAGTTTTAAGCTTGGGTATACAGGAAAGGTTAATGGAAGGAATGGTGTTGTTATCATCACTGATAATGAATGGAGAAAGAATGTGGTGAAAGTTAAAAGGGTTGAGGACAGAATCATTTCCTTAAAAATGATTGTTGGGAAGGATATTATAAACATTATCAGTGCCTATGCACCTCAAGCAGGCATAGAAGCAAATCTTAAGGAAAAGATATGGAAAGATTTGGCTGGACTAATTCAAAGTATCCTACTAACCGAAAAGATTTTTATTGGAGATCTTAATGGACATGTTGGTAAGGAGGCAGGATCTTATACAAGGGCTCATGGGGGTTTTGGATTTGGGGTGCTCAATAGTGAAGGTCAATTTATTATTGATTTCTCCCTTGCATATAACCACAAGATTGTCAACACTTGCTTTAAGAAGACAGAGGAGCATTTAATAACATACAAGAGTGGAGCTGCCAAGACACAAATTGACTTCTTTTTGGTAAGGAATTCGAATAGAAGACTTTGTACTAATTGCAAAGTGGTTCCTGGGGATAGTATGACAACGCAACATAGGGTTTTAATCCTTGATGTAAATAATAAGTGTGTAAAACAAAAGCACCATCAAGTTTTAACTCCAAGGGTCAGGTGGTGGCAGTTAAAGGGGGAGAAGTGGGAGATTTTTAAGAGAACTCTTTTGGAGGAGGGGGAGTGTAATGACCTAATTTGGGATTAAGGGCTAATTATGCTAGAAGTGATGTAATTATCGTTGAATTCAATGTGAATGTGTTTTAATCAATGCTTAAGCCCTATATTTATGCTTATGTGTGGATTAATGTTTAAATGGGTTGAAATATAAGGGAGGGTGTATAGAGATGTTATTGGAATGATATAAATGAGTTTAGGAGTGATTTGAGTAAAATTGTCATAATCAGGGGCAGCATGGTAAAATTGGAAAGTTACCAACCAATTGGTCAGTTACTGGAAAGAAAAACTCATAGGTAACTTGAGATCAATGGTTAGGATTGAATAAGCAAGAGGCTGAATTCTATGTTTACAAGCCTATGTGAGTCCATGATAAGGAGAATGAGATTGTGACACATGCCATTGTATGGACCAAGGAGTGGAGTCAAACTTTCAACTTATTTCCCTCTCTCTTCTCTCTCCAAGGTCAGCCTAATGGCCCTCTTAGCCAAAAATAATATGACTTCTTTCCTCTTTTTCTTCATCATCTTCACCAACTCATCTCATCTCCTCTCCTCCCCTCCCCTCCATTTTTGTTAAAACTAAGTGAGAAAGAGAAAGAAGAAGCTTGGATTTTAGATAAGGAAATGACTTCGAATGTTCAAGTGCTCTTTATTAATATTGTTCAAGGGGTTGAGAGCTTTATTCCTATGGTTTCAGATTTTTGATTAATGGAGTTTGAGAACTTGTGGGAATTTGAAAGTGGGAGAATCAAAAAAAATAGCTTTGGGAAGAAGTTGAGGTGAGTATTTGATACCTTTTGGTATAATTATTGTGGTCATTGGTTTGGTTTTGAGAATTTCGAATTTTTGCCCTGATTTTGGTCTAGTTTGAATTCTTGAATTGGTTAGTGTGTTGTATAGAATGTGGTGTCAAATTGTGCCTTTGTGCCATTGGAATTGGGTTGGGATTTTGGAATGGAAAGAATTGCATTGTGGTATTTTGTGTTGACATGTTGAGATTTCTATGGAACATGTCTATGTGGATAGAATTTGATTGTTTTGATGGTTTCAATGGATTCCTTGTGCAAAAATTGGTGCGGAAATAGTGTTTGTTGAGAATTTTGAACCATTGGAGGCATATATGCAAAAGCTGAAATTCTGTCTCTTAAAGCTATGTACAGGGCAGTCATGTTGTCTGGACGTTTTGAATGGGCAAATGGTGTCTAAAAATTATGAAACTTTCCAATCTTAAGATTTACATTCCAATCTTCAAAATAGACATATAATTTGTGTCATTTCGTTTTGTGTGCTTGAAATAACGATTATCCAAAATTTGGGATTAAAACTGGAATCTATTTTAGGGCAATGGTGAATTTTGTGAAATTCGGTAATTTTTTGGTGATTTCTGGTAATGATCAATATTTTTCCTATAAAAAGGATTTAAATATCTTTCATTTGGCTTTGGAATCAACTCATTTTGATTTTTCTGGAATTAGTTATGATTTTTGGCAGTTCAGCTAAGAAACATGATTTTCTTGGCCGCAACCCAAATGTTGCTGACCTATTTTTGGTAGCGGCCAACCCCCAAGAATCAGTATTTTTCACTTTTGAAAGGTGGTTTTTGGTATGATATTTCCCAACTCTTTAAGCATGTATCTAAGCCTCTAATAGCCACCTAAGGAGTCCAAATGATAACCAACTTTAAGTGTTTGGAAGTTAGAAATTGGAATAGAGTTTTAATCCACCGCTCTTGACATTGGTTTATAGGATTTGACATTTTCTATACTCGCGAGCCCACTGTGCCAAAGAACGTCAAGAAAGGACAAGGTAGTGACTCTTTCTCTTATACTATGTGTAAAGCATTGTATGTATGTTTGTCATGCATTGTGATACATTGTGATGCTTTGAGATTACAGCGAAAGCTAGCATAGTGATTACAGCGTAAGCTATTGCATTGAGATCACAGTGAAAACTGACGCATAATGTTTACTGCCATGAGTGTTGTCATATGTGGCGTGAACCATATACCATTGTAATGCTGCTTAACATAATTGTATATGCTATGTGTTTATACACTGTATGAGTGACTTGTTAGTACTAGGATTCTCTTGAATCTCATTCTTTCCATTGACTAACATTTCAGACAGGGCAAGTGACTTCAAGAAGAAACGAACCATCAGAAGCAGCTAGGACTTAGTAGAGATGTTTAGTTTGAAATGTTGGTTATCTATTTTGAAACTGGATTACTGTATAATATTTTTGGATGTAAATAACATTCTATTTTATGGTGGTGTAATCCCCTAAAAGGGAAACTTGTAAACCCTTAGTATATATATGACACTCGGGGTGGCCAGAAATTTTGCTATACGCTCTGATATGTATAAATGTGATATAACTGCACAAGTAATTATATTCGATATTTGAACTTGAGACCAGGATAGGGAATAAATTTTGAAAGATTTTGTGAAAACCCTCCCGTAAGGAAGGGATTGTAAATGAATTTTGGTAATTATTGGTCTCTATTTCATTTTAATTATGAATTTTGAATTATTATTACGATTTTTAAGGCAGGGGGTTATAGGGAGTAGGAGGTACATGGAAGTGCTAATATCATGTGGGAGAATATGTCTAAAAAGGTCTAGAAGGTTACTAAAGTAATTTTGGGAGAATTAAAAGGTTTTGGTCGATAAGATAAAGGGGCTTGGTGTGGGATGAGACTGTTCAAGAGAAAGTCAAGTATAAGAAAGATTGTTTTAGAGCAATACACTTGTGTAATAATGTTGATAATTGGGAAAGGTATCGTTTGATTAAAAAGAAGACTAAGAAGGCAGTGAGTGAAGCTTGTAATAAAGCGTATAAAGATTTTTATAAGGAGTTAGGGATAAAGATAGGAGAGCGTAAGATTTATAAGATTGCAAAGAATAAGGAGAGAAAATTGAGAGACTTTGACCAAGTGAGGTGTATAAAGGATGAAGAAGGCAAAGTTTTGATTATTGATGGAGATATTAAGAATAGGTGGGAAACCTACTTTTATAAGTTGTTTAATGATGGAGGTAGAGGGCCTTGTGATTGCGAAGATTTGACAACTCGAAAAGGTGATCTCAATTTGTCATTTTACCACAAGATTGGAGTTGGTGATGTTAGGGAAGTGCTTAAAAAATGAAAAATAGTAAAGCTGTTGGGCCTGATGGGATTCCTATTGATGTTTGGAAATGTTTAGGAGAAGAGGGTGTTTCGTAGCTCACAAAATTATTTAATGAGATTTTGCGATTCAAGAACATGCCGGATGAGTGGAGGAAAAGTACTTTGATTCCTATTTATAAGAATAAAGGGGATATTCAAAATTGTGCAAACTATAGAGGAATTAAGCTTATGAGTCATACAATGAAATTATGCGAAAAGGTGACAGAACGCAGGTTGAGGTTAGAGACTGAAATTGCTGAAAACCAATTTGGATTCATACCAAGAAGGTCTACAACAGAAGCGATTTATTTATTAAGGGGGTTTATGGAAAAGCATAGGAGCAAAGGAAGAGATTTGCATATGGTTTTCATTGATTTGGAAAAAGCATATGATCGCGTCCAAGAGATATACTCTGGAAAGCTTTGGAAAAGAAAGAGGTGCGGTTTGCATATATCAAAGCCATTCAAGATATGTATGAGGGGGTTACAACCAATGTTAAAATGCCTTAAGGTGGAATAAAGAACTTTCCTATAAGGATCGGCCTACATCAGGGATCAACTTTGAGCCTTTATTTGTTTAACCTAGTGGTAGATGTTCTAACTAAGCCTATAAGAGAGGAGATTCCTAAATGCAGGCTTTTTGCGGATGATATAGTTTGTTAGCTAAATCTATGAAGGAAATTAATTCTAAACTTGAGATATGAAGACGAACTTTGGAAGTGAAGGGTTTTCATTTGAGTAGGAGTAAAACTAAATTTATGCATTGTAAGTATGATAAGAGATAAGGTCGAAATGAAGTAGAAGTTAAATTAGGGGGCAAGTCATTCCGCAAGTGACAAAATTTCAGTATTTGGAATCAATTATACAAGATGGTGAAATTGATAGAGATGTCAATCACAGAATTCAAATTAGATGGTATAAATGGAGAAAAGCTACTGGAGTTATTTGTGATCGAAAAGTACCTAATAAAGTAAAAGGAAAATTCTACCGCACAGCTATAAGACCAGCAATACTATATGGTAGTGAGTGTTGGGCTTTAAAGGAATTACATGAGCATAAAATGGGGGTGGTCGAGATAAGGATGTTGAGATAGATGTGTGGTCATACAAAAACAGATAAGATTCATAATAATTATATACGTGAACGAGTTGGAGTGGCTTCTATTGAAGGAAAAATGATAGAAAGTTGTTTGAGGTGGTTTGGACATGTTCAATGAAGGCCATTGAATGCACCGGTGAGGAGGGTTGATCAAGCCGTATGGAGTCCTGTAAAATGAGGTCACGGAAGGCCGAAGCGAACGCTTAATGAGGTCATAGAGAGAGACCTTTTGATTAATAATATACCTAAAGATATGGTTTTGGATAGAACACAATGGCGACGTGCGATCCATGTAGTCGATACCACCTAGTGGGATTAAGGCTTTGTTGTTGTTGACTAGTGACATGATATCTATGAATTGATATTGTTTTGTGAGGTTGGAAAAATTATGTTGACAACTTGTAAATTGACAATAGCATGTGATAACCCATTGTGATTATATCTCTTGAGTATTGATATGAGAGGAGATGGTGGATATTGATTTGATGAAAGGTTATTCATTGTGGAAATGAGGGGGTGAATTGTTGTACAAAATGAAGAAATAAGGTGGTGGGCTTCCAGGTGTACAGTGGTTAGTCCTTTGACCCATTTGTGTTTGGTAGGGCCTTGACACTCCACTAATATATTAGAGGGGAATCCTATGGTCCGATCTTATGTTTTATGGATTTTGGCCAATCCATATCACTTGATCGGTGAGCTTATTAAGTTGAAGTACTAGTCACATGGGTGAGTACTAGCATATGGGTTTAGTCAGAGGAAATAAGGGAAGTTGAGAATAAATTCTTGTATATTGATTTTTGTGCACCCATATGATAAATATAAGAATAATATTATGATATTGTAAATTGATATACATGTAACCATGTGATATTTTTTGTTATAATGCTATGAATTTGTAATTGTCCCACTTGACACCTCATTACCCCTTACTCCTATGTCTAATGAAATGGATTGTTGGTTGTTGAGGCTTTTGTCTCACCCCGTTGATTTAACATTTTCCAGGTTATAGTTTCTATGTGGGTTCACCAAGGAAGGCTTTGGAAGCTTAAGCTACTACTACCCATTTGTAACGCTTCCATCTTTTTTAGTTTGTGTCGAATAGTTGTATATTGCTATGATATGGCTCATTCTGCATACTTTGATTTGTTTGAAATTAACTGTAGTAACTAGAGCCTTTTGATTAATTGTTGTTGGATTGCATTTGGATAGAAGGCCAGAAGCCTCTAGGTATGCAGTGAGGAATAGGATTAAGTTTGGAATAACAGTGGACAGTTTTGGATTAGATAAAGTTCAAGTTTGGGGGTACTTTTCCTTTGTTTTAGGATAGTTTTGGTTAAGTTTCTTTCATTTTGTTTGATTTCTTTGTGTAGAGTCTTGTTTTGTGTGTGTTTTGTTTTTTTTTTTGGACGGGTATAGACATGACTAATGCTTCTCTATTTTGTTTGAGCTTCGGTTAGCCCTCTATTGATAGCTTGTGCTTAGTGTGCATATTCTTGGTGGCTGTTTTGAATGTGTATATTTTGAAAATTGACATGTAAATGTAAATGCTGATACAAGACACTTAATAACTGATGTTTGGTGTTGGTTATTGATGGCTAGCACTCTATGATACTCTTGTCAAAATGTGAATATGATTTTCCTTGCTGCTATAGCTAGTTTAAGTGATTCATGTAATTGTCTCTCTTTGTTTAATTGCCTGCTGTGATTGTTAATTTTCTAGCTACTTATCGCTAGTGATGACCACATTTCCAGGTCTTAGTTAGGCCCTAAGGGCCTAATTTTTGTTAATTATTGATTATCGAATGGTATAAATGCTGTGTGTAACCCCCTTCGATAATCAGGCCGGGATTAGTGTGTAATCACATTTAATAATCGAATGAGAAATCCGGAACAATTAAAAACTTTTTAAAACATCTGTACAAATGGATCTCTATTCATTTCATTCATTAAAACAAATGGCCTGTTTAGTCTGTTACATATACAATATCGGAATAAGCACAATTCCTGACGTTCACCCGGGATAATAACATTAATCCAAAGGTTTATACAGGGCATCATTGCCCATCTCAGTATCTATACCGGGGATTACACAAAACTATACCACTACAATTCTATTCAATATGATTACATTGATCCAAAATGATAACCAATTCGATATAAAACCAAAATATATAGTTAAGACTACCGCTGGCAGTCCTAATCGTCCTTTGCCACTTGCTTGCTTTTCGATCCACTTGCCCTATCTAAAAATGTTATTTGGAAAGAATGAGATTTTAGAGAATCCCGGTAGCAACAGTTTATTTATATGATGCATATATACAAAGCAAGTCACATATATCACAATGCAGCAATCAATATTCGAGACCGGGCTTTCGCCACGTTCCCTTCACTATATACGAGGTCGGGCTTACGCCACGCCCCATCACTTTATCAATATTCGAGTCCGGGCTCTCGCCACGTCCTCTTCACTTTCACTGTATTCAATGACTAATGCAAACATGCAATGCAATACACATGATATAGGATAAAGTGTCATTACCTTTGTCTTTCCTTCCTTGAGCAGGCACAGGCCTTCTATGCTTCGGGCAGATATCAAATCCTAAAGTCATAATTAAGGATGAAACATTATTCTCTATTCCAATACTCAATTAACTCTTCAACACTTAGATTTGGTTATCAATAATGACCCTTAAGAAGCCACAAATGCCTCTAATAAAGCCCCTAAAAGGTTGGGAAACAATAGGGTGAAGATCTCTTTTCAAAAACTTAAAAAAGTGCTGGAACACAAGGGTGGGCCGCGGCCAGCCCTTCCTTGGGCCGCGGCCAAAATATGGTCAGAAGGCCGTGGGCCGCGGCCAGCCACCCATGGGCCGCGGCCAGAATCAGGCCAGAAAGGCTTGGGCCGCGGCCAAGAAATTTCCTGACTCTTGGCTGAACTTTGAAAAACCATAACTAATTGTAGAAAAATCGAAATGAGGTGATTCTAAAGCCAAACGAAAGTTATATGAGTCCTATTTCAAGGAAAAATATGGCTCATTACTTCAAATCATCACAAAAATACAGAATCACCCAAAACTCAACACTACTCCAGAACAGAGTTCTGTTTCCATCCCCAAACTTTGGACAACCATATCTCCCATAATACTAAACGAAATGACACAAAATATATGTCCATTTTGAAGTTTGGGATGTGAACTTTAAGACTGGAAAGTTTCACAATTTTCTGAAATCATTTGTTCACTCAAAACGTCCACACAAATAAACTGCCCAGACAGAGTTCACATTGACAGCATTTTCCAACTTTTCTACCAAAGTGTCCAATGACTCCAAAATCATTAACCAAACATATTCTCATACAATTTTCCACAAGAAACACAATGGTAATCTCAAAATGACCAAATTCACAATCTAACCACATGCCCTGTTTTGACCAATACACCAAAACCAACACAAAGTTCCCAAACTTTACTTTTAATGATTCAAACCAATCCATTTGTCCAAAAGACATCACAATATACCATTTCCATGATCCCAACATGCCAAACTCACTAAGACCCTAATTTTTGAAAATAGGGCAGAAAATCCCAGAAAAATCAATCTCAACCAACAACCACAATCTATATATCAAAAGGGAGTTAACACTCACCTCTTTCACTTTGCCAAAGAGATTTCTTGATTCTTCAACTTTCACAATCTCTTGAGGTCACAAACTAACGCCAATGAACACATTACAACCATCAAAATGAAGCTCTTCATTCAAGGATCAATATTAAAGAAGGAACTTTGAGCAATGGAGATCATTTTCCTTACCTTTTCTCAAGCTTCCCCCCCTTTTTTCTGTAACAATGGCGAGAGAGAGAAGGAGAGAGAGGATGAGAGAGAGAGATGGAGGTGGAGTGAAGAAAGTGAGAAAATGATTATACTCCCTCCATTTCAGTTTTCCAGCGCACAAGAGGGAAGAGAGGAGAGAGAAATGCATTCTTTAATCTCATTTGACTTTTCTTTATCTTCCTCTCACACCCACTTTGCCACATGTCATTTTCCTATTAGCTCTCACACACTTAGTCACCAATTAATCTCTCTAATCCTTCCATTAGCTATTTTAATTACACTTCTCATTTTCTCTTAGTTAGTAATTAATTTCCCCATTAATTACCAACTTATGCAAATAATTCCATTCTTTCAATTTTCCAACAATTATGATATATTAAATAATATTGCCACCAATATACATTAATTTAACTTTAATCCACTCTAAATCACAATTACCTTCTCAAAAATCCTCATTAGCCCTTAATCAAAAATTGGGGCGTTACACTGTTAATATGGTGTTGTATAGGTGCTAGCTATTTTCTCTCCCATCCTTTTAGTTGACAATGAGGACATTGCATCTTTTAAGTTTGGAGGTGAGAGGGCTCCAATTATTGAGTGCACAGAAAAAATCTTAACAAGTTCCCAAGAAAATTGTTGGAGCATTTGAAAATTATTCAGACTTAATTGTTTGTTTGAGAAAAATGTTGAATATGTGATGAAATTTTGGGTTATTTGTCAAAGATTGTTTAGATGATCAAATGATATAAATTGCTACTCAATCTTTTATTTTGAATAGGAAAATTTGATTGATGTGCATTGCTGAATGTATTGTAGGGATAAATCATGTTATTCAGGAATTTTTAAGTAAATTAAGCACTATTGGAGTTAGCTTTATTTTGGATGTATCTATTGAAGGGATTTGTGGCAAATTAGGTCATATATCTCTGTTTATATCTTTGTTTCAAACTTTCAATTTCAAAATAATCTTTGGAATTCTTCAAAACTTTTGATTTATTTCATACGATCTAAAGAAATGATTAAGGCGCTTCATAAAATGCCTTTAAGCCTTTCAAGATTATCTAATTGATGTTATTCCCTTTTGAACCTAATTGAAAAACAAATTAGAAATTCTTTTTGAAAAACCTAATATCTACCTGCCTTAGTCAATGTGAAAAACCATGATTTCCTTGCTTTAAAATAGATGATAATTGATAGGGTTGTGGAATTTGGTGATATGTAAAGTTGCAAATGATTGGGAATAGAGTGTAGAAAGTAAAAGAGTTCATAATGTACAGAAATCAACCCAAAATATATAAAAAGAAATGTGTGTGCATATGGAAAAATGAGAGAGAGGGGGAGAGAGGGAGAGAGGGAGCGAGAGAGTTTATAAAGAAGGCTTGATATGAAAAAAAGGGGGGGATCAATTTGGTTTAAATTTGGGGGACTATGTTTTATGTGAAAAGGAAGAAAACATTTGAATAGTTATCATCTACCTTAAGATATTTGTTAATTATCCTTTACCTTTCTATTGAAATTCCCAACTCTGGCCCTATTACAAGCTAAAAAAGTCCCTATGAGTTTTAAGTCAAGTGGAGTGAATTAGAAGAAAAAAAGTAGGTATTAGAGAATGATAAAATTGATTGTTTGAATATTGGTATATGATTTGAAGTATTGCTTTTAACTTTGGCAAGTGCAAAAGGAATACATGTTAACTCCATTTATACAATTTTTTTGCCAGCCATTTACACACTCACACTTGGGAATTCTTGAGAAGCATGTTTTAACTCTATGAAGCATTCATCTATGCATATTTCTTAGTTTCTTATCTGATATAATTCTTTGAGCAGCTAATGAAGATATATTCATTCGTGCATGATTGATGAGTAATTCATTAATTTAGTGAGGATAAATGTGTTTTCTTGAAGGCAAGCAAATGTTTAAGTTTGGGGATGTGTTAACTCTTAGAAATTAATAATATTCCAGTACATTATCTTCTCCTTTTACCTAGTTTTGAAATCAAAATGTGCATAAAAAGAAGTTTATAGAAAATAATGTGCATGTCAAAATATCAAGCAAAAAGTCAAAGAATTTCTTGTTTTATCCTATTTGTTTTGTGATTAAATTGAGAACTTATGCATCTTCTCTCTTGTGGGGGATAGAGACAAATTTGAAAGTTTTTCAAGGGTTAAGAAACAAAACTTGTAGCAACAAAGATCAAACAAAAACCAGCTCATGAAGTTAATAAGAAAGCTGTTGTGTTATTGGTTTCAGCCAATAATACATGTGCTGAAGCAAGCAAGACTTAATAGAGAAGAAGCTTAATGTGTCATATGCTTCAGCCAACAACATGTATGCTGAAGACAACGAAAAAAGTACAGCTATGTGTTTCACTTGTTGAAATACATTTTGAGGGCTTTAATTGAAGGGATAGGCCAAAAATTGGTCATTATGCATTTCCTAAGGGTTCTTGGAGCATTTCTCTACCAGGATTTGTGTTTGAGGAGTTTAGAGCTTAGGGTTGGAGTGTAGAAGAGATTTAAAGCTTCAATCATTCATTTTTTTTTATTCTTCTTCCCTTTCTTTGTTTATGTTTTGATATAGCTGTAGCATAGAGTGTATTTATGGCTATTTGCTAAACATGATTTGCTAGACTTGTCACTCTAAGATTATTTTGAGCCTTTGTATGGATTAAGACTTGATTATTTCTTTCTTTTAGTAGTTAATGAGATATATATATATATCTATATATATATGTGTGTGTGTGTGTGTGTTGACTTTATCCTTGGCTTAATGCTTCTAAATGTTTGGTCATCTTTTAGATTGATTTGTTCATGTGAATTTCATTTGAGATAGCTAATTTAGGTGTAGAATTTGGTTAAAATCATGCTTAACTTTAAGTTGACATGATAAATGGATAGTTTGTTGGTAAAATAGAGATATATTTAATAACCTTGTATTGCCACATTAAGGTTGTTGCTTAAAATTGATTTTCATTAATTGCAATAAGAGATTGTGCATTTTAATGAAAAGGGAAACTTGATTTTGACTTAAGAGAGTTTTGTCAAGTGCTTTTAAACCTTCTACTAACACATATGTTCATTAAAGTACTATTTAAGAAGAAATTAATTTAGTTTTATGAAATATAAAGGGGAGAAATAATCCTAGACTTTATTTAATTGAAGGTAGAATCTAATTTTATCTTACTTAGTCCAAGTTTCTTTGTCTTGAACTAAAAATTAATTTCAAAAATTGAAATATTCAAAATGACTTTGTCTAACCTAATTAAGAGCATAATGGCATCAATTAGCCAACTTTTGCCTTAGTCCTGAAACAACAATTTTTTATATTACTTGCAACTTGTATACTTGCAGTAGAAAAACGACGAACATACTCTCATCTAAAACTAAAACAACCTCTTTATGAAAAACTCCACCCGACTCAACCATTCCTAGTTCATGCATTATTTTAAGGATTTTGTGGACATTTTGTACAGCAACAGGAGTATCAAATAGCGAATAAGTGAAATGTGAATGTCAACTTTTTTGCAAGCCAAAAAACTAACTTACCGACTAAACAACCCGATCTTGTGACTACCAGAAACTTGTGCTAAATTCAAGAATTGAAATAATGTTTTGGCAAGGTGTCAACTGCCCTTTCAATATGGTTGGTTGTAAGAAGGCTTAAATGGTATTTCTTGTGACTCCCCTCCCTATTCCTCCAAACTATAAAGTTAGAGATCCTGTAGAATTGATTTTCACCAAGCATGGGAGTAAAGCGTCGAATGATGGGATAGTCCTCCAACAAAACAATCATGCGACAAATCTGATTAATTTGTCCAAACGACCAAATATGTCGAAAATCATGGACACTATTTATCATAATAAGCAGTTACTGAGCAAAATAAAAAAGGTAAAAGCAGGCACTAACAGATTCATCGAAGACCACTAAATTATATGCTACCAACTCTTTCAGAACGCCCAAACGAATAATAGACAAGCTCCTTTGATCCACCTTCACTAAGATAACACCTTGACATACTCCTTCAAATAGCTCTGCAAGCTCATAACCTCATCATCCACTTTCATGGCTGAATGTACCTGTAACCATAAATTGAAAATGGAGGATCTGACTACTCCAAATAGAGGTCATTTGTCACTTGGTATAAATAGATGATTGCCTACTAAGTTACTTATTAATACAACCACCAACTCTGTAAATGGTTTTAATGTAGATAGGACAACATAATGCATGTTGCACCGGTCATTAAAGGCAAAGAGAGCCTTGAATTCTTACCTATGCACCCTAATGTGATTGAACCTCCTGATTGGAGCATGCCACTTGTCTTTGGTTAGATTGAGATTCAAATGTGAAGTTCACAATTAATTTTGGTTGCAACATGTAGTGTTCCAGTAATCAAAATACTGGATAGAATTTAACTAAGGCACAGAAGCTTGAGCATTCGGCAGACCAAATTTGGTCATTCTCCATGATTGTGCCACTGAAGATTTCATTAGATAAAAGATTTAAGGTTTGTGTTGTTTTGAAATGTTAAGCGACCACTATCCATGGCTGTACAACTTTGGCATCAGGAGCAGGGGTGTAGTGATGGAGAAGAAAGTGGGAGATGCAAGTTCAAATTAAATTTTAATGGGGTACATTATGAAACATAAGAAATTGTGGAAAGGCAGGAATTTTTCAGCAATTTAGTTTTTAAATTCAAAATTGTAAAGTTTGAAGGCGCGATTGAGTTAATTGTTCAGTAAGTGTGTGTGTGGCACGTGGAGCTCAATGCATGTTGAGCGGGAAGAAGCAGTAGCTAATTCAGAAGCCAGAGGAATGAATAAAATATTACTTTGGAGCCATGAAACCTCTGTGAATAGTGTTTTGTGAAATGAGCCGATGGAAAATATATGGCTTGATAGGACAATATTCATTTATATATAGATGTCAGGCATAAGCTATTTTTGGATTTTTCATTTTCTTTAAAAAATGCTTATTAGAGAAATCAACAAGGGACTTTCTTATTTGGGTTCAAATAGGACATATATGAGCTTTACTGGCCTAATAATGCATAGACGTTTTTCATCCCCCTACTCTCTTACTATCTCACAATGGACTTCAATTGTATTGGATCTTAGTTTGTCTCTTTTCACGGCAGAAGAAGAAGAGAGTATAGTGGTGGAATAGACTTCTATAGGCACTTGGGACTTCCAAAGGCTTTCCAATATTGTGTCTAATGAGGTTATTCAAAGATTAGTTACTATTATGCCTCTTATGGATGCTGCAAGGAATGATATTCTATCATGGAAATGCTACATCAAATGGTATTTTTACCTTGAAAAGTGCATATTATTTGATTGAGAAGACCCCAGCTCATTTGTATAATTTATTGTACAAGCTTATTTGGAAATGGAAAGGAGTTGAAAGAATTTGAGTTTTCACTTGGGTTACTGCCAACAAGTTGCCTACTAATGCATATAAAAGCAGGTGGGCTTCTACTTCTCCATTATGTCCTTATTGCAATAAAAAGAATGAGGACATTCTTCATATCCTCACAGATTGCGAATATGCCAGAGAGTCGTGGGTTAATCTTCTTAACCCCAATTATATTTCCCAATTCTTTGTTGCCCAATTGTGTGAATGGTTTGAGCTGAATTTAGAAAAAGAGAAAGAGTAGGGTTTTGGCTCTAATTGGAACCTTGTGTGGTAAGTTTAAATTTGGAAACTTTGGAATTGGAGGAATCAATTTGCTTTTGATAATGATTTCCAAAAGCCTGTGAATCCAGGCAATATCATTCATTACATTTGGAAACATTTTGTTCAAGTTTATCAGACAAAGGCAGATAGCTTTAGTACAATACATACTGACTCTCTTTGTTGGTAGGCCCCTCCTTATGAATTGGCTGAAATTAAATGTTGATGGGGCTATGCCAAATATGAGTTTTGAGGCAGGGTGTCATCCGAAGAGATTACAGATGTTGTTGGATTGCTGGTTTTACTCGTGACTTGGGGTGTTGTAGTACTTTTGAAGCTAAGGAATGAGCAATCCTTAAGGGATTAAAGCTTGCTTGGGATTTCGTTATCAAGAAGGTTATTCTAGAATTTGATGCCAAGAATATGAGTGATCTTCTCAAAGATGATTCTTTGTATAAGATTTGTAGCTTGGTGTTCCTTGAGACATCATGATGAAGTTCAATTAAGATCTACGAAGTATTCATATTTCCAGAGTTAAAACCAAATGGCTTATAACTTGGCTAAAAAGGGTATATCTAACACCACCCTTCTAGATAGGTGTCTTGTTGTTCTAAAGACTTTAGTGGAAAATGACAGTTTGGGATTCAATTTCCTTTTAGGATAGTTTTTTTTCCTTCATAGAACTTAATCCTATCTCTTGTACAAAGGGGGAAAACAAAACTCTTCATTTCAACATATTGGGATTGAGTCTAATAGGATGAACTAATTTTTTATAATGTGATGAACTAAAGTTTGGACTCCTATTACAAGAGCTACATTTAATGCATAAGGACGACTTAATCATAATTGCTCTATAATAGGAGGATAATTGTACTATAAAAAAACTCTTCATTTCTTTTGTTTTTGTTTTTTGTTTTGGCTAAGAAAGATGCAACATATATTGAAATCAGCCAAAAGTTACAACATCTTAGGAACCAAATGGAGCAACCTATAAACTAAGAACACAAACTAAACTTAAAACATACAGAAACTAAATCTAATAACATAAGCCAATAAAAGGTCTTTAATGTAGTAAGAACATAAATTTTAATCAAACTAAACATCTGCACCAGAGGCCAAGAAAGCCCACAACTGTTATAGAGGTCAAGATACCCAACGTAGAAGGCAAGACCATCCAATGAAGCTTTGGCAGTCCACACATTTACCAAATTTGCTTATATGAGAATCCATCTATACGAATGGTTCCTGACAATTTTCCTTGAGACACGATAATGCTCAAGGAGGTCAACAATTATAAAACTAACAAACAGAGCACAATCAGTATGACATCAATTGAAAGAATCACAATTCCAACCCAATGATGAACAGTATGGCCATACCCATTGAATAGGCACACATTGAAGCCAAATATAAACATGTTGAGAAGAACATTGAACATGCACATGTCTACCCAACAAAGAACAGTGTATACGAACTCACTAAATAGACTCAAATTGATAATTCTATCATCTAATAACCATACATAACAATTCAGAGCAACACATATATTCACACTATCATTGTTAAAACCCATTCCCAAATTAACAGGATCATAAACTATTTGAATCTTAGGAGACCCACAAAACGCAAGAACCATGGATCGTATAAGAAAATCATGAATGATGGAACACCTAGTAAAACTTATAGCACTTCTAAATTGATTACATATGTGTTTGGGGTTGAACTTCTTCAAATTTTTGTAGGAGGAGATGTATAGGGACAAACAAAGATTGGTTGGATTTGGCTTGGTGGATTAACTTGTGATTTCCTTACATAAGCTAAAAATCCCCAAATCCCACCCTATCGATTACCTAGCAAAGGTTTATGATTGCCTGAGGCTGAAGCTAACCCCTTTATCGATTGAGCCCTAAGATGACCGTCGATTGTGCCCAAAACTTTCATTGTATTCTATGGCTGGAGACGTTTTGCCCTTAGAACTCTCTAGAGCCTTTATTGTCGATTGAGTCCGAATCTGACCCCACCGTGCCATGGGTGAAAACCTTAGCAACACCTCGAGCAGCACTGATGACCCTGGAGGCACCCAATGGAGGTCACTATCTGAGGTCATCTCCCCGATTTGAGAGCTCTAAGCCTTCGCATATTGGCTATCGTACTCTCCTTTCTCACCTTCGTTGACTGTTCCCCTCACTTCGAAGCAATAGAAGGCCACAAATTAGGGGAAATGCTAGAGAGCTCTACCGGACGGGGAGAGACTACCGCCCACCACGCCGGAACAACGTCTTGACAGAGCAAGAAGAAACCCTACTGCAGGGAAAGCAAACCCCAGTTCAAAGACTTATTCTTCATTTCTTTTGTTGTTTCTTCCTGGTAACTGCTTTTAAGCTTCATCTATATAAAAAAATGAAAGAAGAAATTAATCATTTAGTCATTCTAGTTTATATTCATGGGTTAAGGTATAAAAATACACATGTGATTTTCCTCAAAGCGCATCCAACACCAAATGTTTTTTTAGGTGCAACAGTGACTATGTGGTTTCAAAATAGGTGCAAAACTACCCTTTGATTGTTAGTTTGACTTTTTTATCCTGAAAGTGATGACGTGTATGATGGCATGGACGCTGGAGTGACATTCTAGAAAAAAAAAACTTGCTGAAAATCAAATTTTCATAATAAATCATATAATTTAATAAAAATTAGTAACATAATATATGTATTATAATTATTTTAAATTAATAATATTGGGAATCTAGGGTTGGGAAAAATTGAGCAATCAATATGTTTTTTAGGGCAGCAGCTATGCTGAGTGAGTTAAGCACTCTACATTCAAATTTGAATCTACTTCGACAAAGGTGATACTAAAATAGTGAAATATGGGTAATATTAATTGCAAAGCTTCACCAGTCAGCAAGTTTTTCTTCCAGAATGTCACTCCAGCATCCATGTCATCATACACTTCATTACTTTCAGGATAAAAAAGTCAAACTAACGATCAAAAAGTCAAACTAACAGTCAAAGGGTAGTTTTGCACTGATTTTGAAACCACATAGTCACTATTGCACCTAAAAAAAGCATTTGGTGTTGGGTGCATTTTGAGGAAAATCACATGTGTATTTTTGCACCTTTACCTTATATTCATTTACTACTCAATTCCTCGAGTTTAACTAACTTAGCTCCTTAAGTTTCATCCATTTAATTTATTGATCCCTACACTTGCCGTAATAATTTAGGTGTCGTTGCCAACAACACTTTCCATAAAGTGATTTAATCCTTCAAAGAATAGGTAGTAACTGAATTATAAAATGTAAGGACCAATGAATTAAATAGCCAAACTTGAAAAACAGTTATATTGAGTTAAATTTCGAGAACTGATAAGTTGTGACTAAATTCAAACTAAGGGGCTAAATAATTATTTTTTCTCTAATAATTTTGACAAGTCATACATAAACTGGACATTTTTTCTCAAATTTGTGTAACGCAAGAATCGAAGATGGTCAAGCACATATAGGAGCAACATACATGGCAAGAAAATTCAGACGTTATTTGTTACTCCCTCCGGTCCTATTTATAAGTAACTTTCTTTCTCATAAGGCTAGTTTCTTTTATAAGCAACTTTCACTTTTTATCTAAAAATGTAAGCTTCTTTTTTCTATTTTACCCTTATTAAATACTCGTTTTCTCTCATAACTTATACTCATTATCTCTCATACTTTTTATCTATTCTTTCTCCTATACTCTTTTAATAATTACGGGCATATATGGAAAAAATATGACATTTTTGACACACTTATTGTTTTTAACTACTTGTTCGTTTTGCGCAATCAAAGAAAAAATTGCTTATAAATAGGACAGGAGGGAGTAGTTCTCTCGATATTTTAAAATGTACCATGTGCAAAAGAATCCGTCAAAAAAATATATGACTGCATCTATTCATTGCTATAAAATCTAATTTATAGTGCAAAATAGCTAAAGCTTAACCAAAATAAAAACAAAAACTAAACCTTTTCTTATGAGGAAAACATAAGAACCATCAAAATATACAAATCAAGAAATTTCAAAAAATCGCTTTGAGATTCCTATAAGTTAGGTATTTCTTATGAATCTTTCTCCATTTTTTTCTATAAAATATATTATCTTGATTGCTTTATAACTTGGCAGTAGAAACTACTTTTGTAACGTGATTTACGAAATATGAGGTACGTATGTGAGAAGATTTTTGCCTCGACTTGTTTGAATGTGTTTCTCCAACACTAACCCAAACCGGCCCTAAGGCTCTGAGCTCTAACTGCTACTTTTTTTTTCAATATTTTTTCTTCTAATTTAGGAAGTGTTACCGTTTTCAAATTGATTTATACACATATAAAGCAATCAAGATAAGATATTATTACTCGATCAGATCCTTTTTATAAGTAACAACTATCTTGATTGCGTCAATGTATGGAAAACCGGACCAGACCGGCCGGTTCAGACCGGAAACAGGTGAACCAGTCAACCCGGTGTGAACCGGCCTGAACCGGGGTGAACCAGCCTGACCCGGACTAGTCACGGTTTGGGCGTTTTTTTTTTCTTTTTTATACTCCAAATGAAGTTCTTTTGGCTTTTTGTTTTTTAAAAAATATTTTCCTAACAGTTTTTTATTTATAAGGAGCTTTAAAAGGATTATGTAATACTTTTGGCATTGGTTGAGGAAAAATTCTTATGTACTTAATGATATTTTTGTACGTATTAGGTTCAAGAGGTTATATTGGATAATTACTTAAAAAATAACTCTCATAATTTTTTTAATGGTATGTATGAATATTTAAATTATATTTTTTTAATTGACCCCGGTCTGACCCCCGGGTTGACCCCGATCTGAACCACTGACCCTTAACCCAGTGTCTTGACTGGTTCAATGTCCGGTCCGATTTTTAGTACCTTGGATTGCGCAAAATGAAATTGCGGTTAAAATTAGTTAAAAACAATAAATGCATCAAAAATATAATGTCGTTTCCAAATATATCCCTATTTATAAAAAGAGTATAGGAGAGTGAATGAGTAAAAAATATGGGAATAAGTAGAAAATATAAGAGAGAAGAGTAATAAATAATTAAATGAAAGAAAATTAGTAGTTCGTTAATATAAAAATATATATTTAATAGGGGTAGAAAAGGAAAAAGTAGTTTAAGCTTTGAGACACAGATAATATATGACACTTCTAGAAGGA
Organism: Inga laurina; assembly: GCA_963855925.1. NCBI lineage: Eukaryota > Viridiplantae > Streptophyta > Magnoliopsida > Fabales > Fabaceae > Inga > Inga laurina. The sequence continues at coordinate 34,683,890 of OY979709.1, read as the reverse complement.
AGGGGTAGTCTAAAATATAAATCATATTCAATTTAATTAATGCTCTGTTTCCTGTTTTGCCATTGTTATTAATATTGACTTTCTAAATTTACCCACTCATTATGTCCTCTTTCTCTCTCCCTCTAAAATAACATTCTTAATGCAATTGAACACATTTCTCAATAAGAATAAAAGTGAAAAAAATTATATTTTATGACATATTAAATGACTTAAATGTCATTTCTTATTTTCTATAATATAGTTTAAGTGGCCCATATGGTGGATTAGAAGGAATATTCATATTAAAGACCAATCCCAAGAGAGAAAGTTGCTAATAAATAAAACCAAAGAGAATACTGACAAAAATGGAATAAATTTTACCCGCATTCATTTTTCAAACAAAAAAAAAAAGAAATTATGAATGCATTATAGAATATAGGAGGTTTAGCTAGGACCTATTTAGTATTTTTAAATTTCTATTCAACTTCATTGTATACTAGCAATAATAATTATGATTGCATTATTAAGAGAAGAGTGTTTGGTTGCTTTTTAGTATAGCAATAGAGTTTACCATGATAATGATGATTACCAAAAAATTGATAATCTTCGTTCATACCTTTCCCTTATGAATACTCATTACCACTTCATTACATGGTTAAAAAATATAATTTACCCTTTAGTCTCATTTGTCTTTATTTCACTTGTCTTATTTTACCCACCATGCCACAATACAACCGCTGCCACCACTAACTCTTCTTCCACCGCCTTCGCCACTGCCATGGCAAATGTCATCACTGCCATTACCTCCTCTTCTATTATTGTCGTTGTCACCACCTGCCGTCACCACCACTACCTCCTCCTCTTCTGCCGCCACTGCCACACCACTGTTGTCATCGGCTCCATCACCACAACCACCACCATCAGACAATTTTTGGCGAGATAGCATGATGGTTATGATGAGGCAAAGCGATGACTCTTAACTATTTTTTATATGAAGATTATATTAAGAGCAAAATAGACTTTATGAGATATTTTAACTTTAAATAATTATTAAAAAAATAACTCATTGTACCTTGTTTAAAAATCAAACCAAACACTAACTCTATAATTGGGATCTAATCAAAGGGCCCTAAAGTCTTTCTAAACCATTACTATAATATTTAACATCTCCTATGAATATCATTTTTTGGAATTTTTCTATAGTTTTCTTAAAAATTGTAAATTGAAGCGACACCATTTTTATTATTCTCTCCGGTCCTAAATATAGCACAAAGTTGACTTTCTTAGACAGATTAAAGAAACAAATTAAATTATTTTAAAATATTTTTATTTTTTTTCTCCAAACTGATTAGTTTGACTAATAAACTAAAATATAATCTAATGATATACAACATATGATATAATTAAGTAACTTATTTAGCTTTTTTAATCTATCACAAAAAAATCAACTTTATCTTATATGTCTTATATTTAGAACCAGATGGAGTATTTTATTTTTGAGACCCATCTCTCCAAAGCATGCTGCTGATATTCGAAAAAAAAACTAATGGTGCGTTTGGTATGATGGAATTGGGGAGGTTGGAAATGAAATTGAGTTTCAATTCCATGAAGAGGCTTGTATTGATATGATTGAATTGGGTCTCAATTCCATTTTCATGTGAAAGCCAAATAGTTCAATTCCATCAAAATGGCTTCCACAAAAAATCTCCATATTTGTAAATCCATGTCCCCGTTTCCCACATTGCCCTCTCTCCCTTCTTAGTCACCACTCATCATGCTTGACCCACCGACCACTTGGGGTGAGCCGATGTTGGGATTCACCATGCTCACATCGGCTCACCCCACCGCCAGCAAGCTTCAAAATCTTTGATCGAGTTAACCAACTCAGTGGCAATGTGGAGGAGCGACTCAGCTTCATTGGGCGACATATCAATGAGTGGAGATGGAGGGCCCAACGAATGCGACCTTGGAAGCTTGAATGGTTTGCTATGTAAAGAAATAGCCCAAGAAAGAAAAACGAAACAGAAAACAATTAATACCAAAACAAGCTAGCAGCAAACAGCAAGAGGGTCAACGAAGCAACTCAGTTGAAGCATCCTCTGAAGCACGATCCATTTTAGCCATTGTAATAAAGAAGCTCAAAGTGCCAAGCTTTTAGTTTCAGTGTTTTCGTGTAAAGAGGAGATACGGGGAAGGAACTGTGCTTGAAGTTTGTTCTCAACTTTTTCTCCCTTTGAACAAAACATGCCTTAGGCTTTGTTTGGTTAGAGGTTTTATTAAGTTATATTATGTTGGGTTGGGGTTGGAGATTAAAAATAGGTGTTTGGTTGAAAAGAGGTTAGATTAGATGTAAGATGTTTTTTTTATCTTTTAGTAGTCACCTAACTTAGATTGTGAACCCTCCAAAATTGAGGTTTTTTCTATATGAGAGAATATTTGTGTTCAATTGTAACTAAATTACCCATTACATTTTTTCATATTTCCACCGCTGCTCCTTGCTTGCTTATCGAATACGCTTCACTTTCTGATAACTTCTCTTTGATCTCTCCAACAACGCTATTCACAGCTGCCTCCTCCAATTAAAAAATTCCCATTTTTTCGGCGAGCTCCTCTAGTCAGCAACACCCATTTTGTAGATCTTCCTTCCTCTATTCGTTCTCTAGCCTCCTTGCTTTCTCAGCTATATCTCTCCTACCTTTTTCCCTATCTCTCCCATATCTCTCTTTCTCAGCTCTAGCTAGAGAAAAAACTGGTTCTGTTTCTTTTTTTGCGTGTTGAAATCTGTAAAACAGTGGCATCCATGATCGATCAAAGAGAGTGACAAATTTTGTGAAAGGAGAAGAAGAATTTTAATCAATCCACAGGTTTTTGTCTCCACTTTCAATTTATATAATTCAAGAAAATCACTCTTTGTAAAATAACAATTATGAATAAATACATTATAAAAAAAGAAGAAAAATATGTAGAAGGGTATTTTTATCCACTTATAATTAACTCACCTAACCTAACCTCCTGAACCAAATAAGATACCAAACCTCACCTACTATCTTCTTGAATCAAATAACATTATAACCTTCCCTAACTTAACTTAAATAAACATCACTTAACCTAACCTCAATTGAACCAAACAAAACCTTAGGATCCACTTTAATTATGTAGACCGTTGTTTTCAATAAAGATAAAGATGGGTTGTTTTGGGAATTTTCTTTTTTAAAAAAAATTGGAGAACATTTTAGACTTTTGATATAAAAAATTAAGTCTCAATTTTATAACATACCAAATATATTTTTAAACTCTATGTCCATCTCCATCAATGCCGACGAACCAAACGGACCCTGAAGCTCCTTCCCCTTCCGTACTCCACAGAACCCAACCGAAGCTTCTCGCTTGACCCAAAGTCCCAAACACTTTCCTTCTTCATTCTCACCGCCGTTGAACACTCTTTTCCTCCTCTCCTTCGCCACCGATTTCCCGTGTGTCTCCACTGCCGATTGCTCGTTCGCTGCTGTGTCGCTGTTTGCTTGGGGGTGTGCCACCGTTTGCTTCGCATTCAGTGCGTCTCTCCCTCCTCTCATCTCTTCTTGTCGGTCTTTTTCTTATGGTAATGGCGTCAATTTTGGCTTTATCTGTTGGCTCTCCACCTAAATGCATGGTAAGCTGCTTACATTGGGGGAACGAACTAATCTTCTGGATTATTCTAATCTATGTAGTGATTAATGTCCTCTTCCTTTTCAATTACCAGGAGTCCGACAAATTTTCTTCTTCTCTCCGTGGTTCGTGATTAGCTTCCAATTTTTTTGGCCTTTCAGAATGAATTCTCCTATTCAATGAGATGATCTTTCACTACACACTGTTATTTTCCATGTTAACAGGTAAAAATAACAAGGAGTCTGGCTATTTGCGCTCTGTTGAGAGAAGAAAAGTGGTTCTCTCTTCGGTCGGGATACTTTCCTGGACATTGTTGAATAATTCAAAGGACGGAAGTGTTATGGCCACTGAATTTGCTGACAGTAATTTTCTTTTGTTCCCCTTGTCCGGATTTTTCAATAATTCTTTTTGTAGGTTGACCATGAGACCTTCAGCAAGTTTAGGAACGATATTAAATGTGGCCCTTTTGCTTAAAGTTATGGGGTTAGTAATGACAAAAAAATTGTTGCGCTGATAATATGCAAACTTTTTTTTAAAAAAATTTTGTAGCCGTCTAGCAGCCTTTCTATATTGCTTGGTATTTAACTCCTGCCAGCTGCTACTTACCAATATTTCACAGTATTTCACCATTGCATCATGTCCAAGTATTACTGGCAACCATGTCTGTCTCTGAGTTGTTGGAGTATTGCTTTTTAAGACTTGGAATGTTTTACTAAACACGTTTTTATTTTGTCTTGAATTCTGTAGCTGAACTTTGCCTCAATTAGGGGGAACATCAGTTTTCTTACTGTAGGTGATGCAACTTTTTAGCTATTTATGATATAATTTAGGTTGCTTCTATGTCTATGCATGTGCCATTGAGTTACATGGGATTGATGACAGCATGAGAAACTTCATAGCTGTATTGACTTTCAGCAATGTGTTTGTACACAGTGCCAGCACTTAGAGGCAAAGATTATGGTAAGACAAAAATGCGATTCCCCGACTATATAGAAACTGAATCAGGACTCCAGTATAAGGTCAATAATTGGTTGGTATTATGAAAATACTTCAGCATAAGTAGTTTATATTTTGTTATTAAATTCATATTAATAAATAATGCAGGACTTTCGAGTAGGAGATGGCCCTAATCCAAAAGTGGGAGACACAGTGGTGGTAAGACATACTTATTTTGGATCTAATTTAGCCAGTTATCATTGGGTGTACAGAGGTGCTCATTCAAAACGAATACATTATTTTTCTCAACTCAATTAGATTTTCTCTAGAATTCACAACAAATTTTCTATGTTATCTAAAATGATTTTGCATGGATGGCTTTACTTTGGTATGTTTAAGTTCAGCAGCTTTTGCATAGAAAATGAGAGGAGCTTTTATCTGCCTAGGCTGACACTTTCAGGACGGTATCCTTGCCTCTTCAAATTAGACAATTGAAGTAACTTATGGACTTTAGATTCCTTTCAGGTGGATTGGGATGGTTACACCATAGGTTATTATGGTCGCATATTTGAAGCCAGGAATAAAACCAAGGGTGGTTCTTTTGAGGTATGAAATTATTTTCATCTTCTAACTGGACATTGTATAAATGGTTGATTAGCTCACCTTTTAACATGCAGGGTGATGACAAGGACTTTTTCAAATTCAAAGTAGGATCCCAAGAGGTGAGTCTTCATTTAAAGATATCCAAGTTCCTTAAGATTTGAGGTATATTTTTGTCTAGGTTGTCAACATTATTTCATGAGCAGTGTTTATATTGTTTTTTGTTATGCCACAACAAACACTATTTAGAGCTTTCTATGTCATGCTATTTAGATGTAGGGAATTCAAGAAGAAAAGGATTAGAAGATCTTGGTTGTCAACATTATTTCATGAGCAGTGTTTATATTGTTTTTTGTTATGCCACAACAAACACTATTTAGAGCTTTCTATGTCATGCTATTTAGATGTAGGGAATTCAAGAAGAAAAGGTTTAGAAGATCTTGGTAGTATGTGGGAAAGAGAAACTAGTTGAAATGCTGGGTCACATTTGATGCCTCTTATGATGCATTGATGCTTCTTATAAATTTGACACAGTTTATAACAACTATCTGGAAAGAGCTTGCTAAAGCGAGGAAGAAGATAAATAAAAAATTGATAAAAGGAAAAACAAAAGTCGGGACAAATAAAAGTTTGGATTGAGTCTTTTCATAGGAAAGGAAACTTGAAATAATGAAGGTTCACTAACTTCTTTGAAAATATTTATTATGGTTCCCTGTCACATAATAGTTACCATAACTAGAAAAGGATTTCCTGAGTTGGCAATATAACAACAACAACAACAACAACAACAAAGGCTTATCCTACTAGGTGGGGTCAGCTAGATAAATCACAAAACGCCGTTGAGCTGGATCAAAAACCATATTTCAAGATAAATTGTTAGCTATGAGGTCTCAATGAAATGACAAAAAAATTTGCTCTGGGAGGAGAAGATTGTAGAGAGGAAAAGGATTTATCATGACCTTAAGACACTAAACAAGCAGAAAAGAAACTCACAAGTTTCATTCTGCTACTGCAGAAGGTTAAATATGATAATACTCCCTCCAGTCTTAATTATAAGACGGTTGACTTTTTTGGAGAAATTAAGGAAGCCAATTAAATCATTTTAGAATATTTTTATTTTTATTTTTTTCTTTAAACTAATTAATTTGACTAATAAACTGATATATAATCTAAGGATACTAAAAATATAAATACTTTAAAGTGATTTAATTGTCTTCCTTAATTTCTCCAAAAAAGTCAACTTTGTCTTATAATTAGGACCGGAGGGAGTATATATTATACTTTGGATGTAGAGTTTTATGCACATTTTCCTATTTGAATGAGTGGAAGTCCAACTCTATTACCACGGTTCTCTTGAATTATGAAGCTATGTCAAACACTAAAACTAGGGATGTTCAAGGAACTAAAATCAAGTCAATGGAACTGATAAATTAATTAAGTAAAACAATGGTGTTATTATTTTGTTTTTTGTCGCTAATTTCTTTTTACAGAAAAAAATAAATTACCCTATAGCAGTTTAGTTGGGTGAATGGGATGCAATTGGATTAAATTAGAACAAGATTGGTATAGTTTAAAATAAGATTGAACTATGAGTTGAAAAATAAATCAAGATGGAACCAGTAGTTTGGTTTTACAACTTTAACTAAAACTTCAAAATGGAAGCACAAGTCAATATTATTACCGGATGCTAGACATGTGCACTTTTTTTTTCGGAGGTATACTTCACTTGCAATTTAGATGGCTCCCTACACGAACAGAATGTTTTTGAAGAATTGTTGCTTATGTTCCTTGAACGTTCAGGTAATCTCAGCTTTTGAAGAGGCTGTTTCTGGCATGGCTCTTGGGGGCGTTAGAAGGTGCTTCATCCTTTTCTTTTTCTTAGAAATTTAATGTTCGTGGTATTCCTGAGTTGTTTTGTGCAAATTTATTTCCTGCTAACACAACAGCTGAGAGTTCGTGAACTCAGCAGATAACAGGAGTTCAAATAAAATGTTTTGGGCATAACACCACGAGTATTATGTTAACGTTTGACAATTTATGAAGCTGAATGTTGAGTGTTTCGCTTGTTTGAATTGCATATTCTACTGAACTCGAGCTCTTTATTTGGGGAACCCTAAAAACCTATCCGGTTGAAAATATGAACAAGTGAATTGATTGTTTCCAAATTTTGGGTTTAAATTCTTTTTATCCTCTGGCTACTCTTGGGTAGATGTATCATGGGCACGTATTTCCTGAGAAACAGTCAGGGTGAGAAATGAAATTTACACTGCATATTTAATTGATGCAGGATAATTGTGCCCCCAGAATTGGGATATCCTGAGAATGATTATAACAAGAGAGGTCCAAGACCAACAACATTCTCGGTAATGATTGATTTTTATTTCTTATTTTTATTTTTTTCGTAGCCATAATCCAAGTGGAGACTTAGGAATTTTCTATGTGAACTTGTTTCAGGGCCAGCGAGCTTTAGATTTTGTGTTAAGGAACCAAGGGCTGATAGACAAGACCCTCTTGTTTGATATTGAGCTGTTGAAGATTATACCAAGCTGATCTATAAGATGTTGCATTTCACTTTCTGAATGCTTTGGTCAGTTTTCTTATGTCATTTGCAACTCACTTGGTATAGAATGGTACTCCTTCTAGTCCTTAATGTAGGACCTAATTGGGGAGTTGATATTGGTCCTAAATATAAAACCTATTTTACACATATATCAATTTTCCCCCAAATTAGCCCGATTGATATTCCCTCAATAATAATCAAGTAGAAGGGTGAGGGAGAGAATTCAGAAAGATTATTAGGCGTTTTAGAAAAAGTATGTCATATTAACTAATTTAACTAACTTTTTTAATCTAATTAAATTAGTTAATTAGGACTTACATTAAGGACGTAATACTTTTGTGATTCTTTTCGGGCCTGGCTAATGATAGAGGTTTTCTTGTGGAAGCAGTTAGCTAATCAACAATGTTATACTATTACTCAAAGTTATTAAACTCGGACTAAACTAGCCGGTTCGGACCGGAAACCGGCGAACCGGTCGGGTTAAGCAGCCTAACTGGGGTCAGCCTTGACTCAGTGTTGACTTGGTCAACTCAGCATAATTGGGCCTAGTTGAGCGAGTGGCCAAGTCCATTTTTTTCCTCTCTCTGAAATGGACGAGACTACAGAAATCAGAAGGAAGCATTGAAAAAACCCAAATCCCAATCAATTTAAAAATCAAACCCTCCAATCTCCATCGCGTCCTCTTTCTGACTTCATCCTCTCTTCCATCCATGGCGCCAAGTTTCAGTTGCCCCATTGAGCCATAATCGTTGCTGTTTTGCCTTGAAAGGTCGGAGCTTTTGCTTTATTCTTCACTTCTGGCTGCTTCATCGCTGGTTCCAGAGGCGTTTTGGGTTTCTGGTTGCTTCCACAAGGCTTTGGGTGTTCAAGCTTGGTCTTTGTAGCTTTTTCATTCGATCTTTTTGTTTGTTTCTGGATTCCTTCATCTCTATTTCTATTTTGTGCTTTCATTTTGTTGATTGTGTTCGTTTTGCCTCTTGGACTCCATGGCTTGACGGTGATTTTTTCCTCACTCTCGGACTCCATGGCTGATGGAAGCTCTGTTTTTTCCTTCGCCATTTTGTCTTGAAAGGGGGAAGCTTTGTGTTCATTCGTCTGGTCCAGTGGTGTTCTGGGTCCATCGTTCAAGCTTTGTGTAGTCTTTGTGCTTGAAAACGGTTCTGCTTGCTGTTTTGCTTTCTGGTTGTGTTCATTTTGCTTGAGAACAGTTGATGGTCAATAAAGTGCGTCATCTGAATTAGCTTCCACGCATGTTCAGCTATTTCTTTTTCGCCTTCTTTCTTTGCTTTTTCTGCTATCATTAAGTTACTTACTGCAGCATCATTGTCATTTATGGAGTAGGAAAATAAAATTCATATGTTGTATGTTCGCTGGTCAAATAAAGAAATGTAATGTTTGACAGTAGCTTGGTTTATTTTAATCTTAATCCCTTTGCTTTCTCATCCTAATTTCTATGATTTTTGTTTTTAACTGATGTCCATATACAAACACATGCGCGCGAGACCTAATAGGTTATAACTGTGGCTTGCTGGTGCTCTTTTTTTAACATTTGGATGTTATTGTCTTGTTCTTTCATTGTAGCTCTGACTATTAACCGAACTATATACACATTTGGATGTTATAGGTGGGAATATTTTGTTATCATATGCCTGCTTGTTTTTTATATTTTGCTATGATGAATATTTTGTGGTTAATTTTTTTTTTTTTTTTTTTGCCAGCTAATATTTTGTGATTACTTGTTACAAATTCAGGTGTCATTGGGTGGTATATGATACTGTGATGTCGATTTGTAAAAGAAATTGTAAAGAATATTTCACAAGTATATGATTATTTTGTTAGTGATTCAATGTATTCAAATGATATATAGAATTTGGAATTTTGGATATTGTGACGAGAAATTAAATTATTTTAATTTTTTATTCCTTACCGGTTTGGTCTCGGGTTGACTCCGATTTAATTGCTGACCCTTAACCCAGTACCTTGACCGGTTTAGTGGCTTGTCGAGACTATTATGAGAGTGCTGCTTTAGTGTGTCTTTTGAAATATTTAATGCGTGCTTACTCATTCTTCCTACCTTGTTTTTTGGTTGCAGCACAGGTAGTGAGCCCAACCTGCTTATTTACAGAGGTATGGAAGTATATACATCCTATGTTTTGAATGCCGGACGGAGGTTTTTGCTTTTCCTCCGTGATTGAGGGATATGTGGCTTTTGATAAGAAAAAACAAATATTTTTTTTTTTTGTAAATGTACTGTAAAAAATCCTAAATATGTTTATAACATTTAGCTTAAGTGATGTTTACACATGCTATACTAAACATTGATTCACTGTATGCTTGTGGGAAGGAACACAATCATATGTCAATTATAGATATGTAAAAGGAAAAAATAGAACTTTTGGTCCTTTAAGTTTTGCCCATAATCAGATAAATATTCGTCTTGTTTGAACACTACATGAATGACCAATGAACTTCCCCCCAAAATGCAACGCTGTTTTGCTGAATATTACTTTTTACATTGATACTAGTCCTGGGATCATGTTTATTTAATGCGTTGGAATTACTTATTTCATGTTTATTGATGTATTCGCAGTGTGTGGACTATTTACCTGGGGGCCTAGTCCAGAAAAATGAGTGAATCTTACGAACTTAGGTTCGAGTCTCCTTAAGCATAATGTCATCATTTACATTGTGTTTGGATGGAGAGAAAACTAGAAAGAGAAAAGTAGTGAGAAAATGAGGGGAAAAATGTATTCTCTCTTATTTGGATCATAAGAGAAAATGCGGGAAAGAAAATAGGGGAGACAAAAAAAAGTGTGGGGCTCATGTTTTTACCCTAAATTTTTGCTCCAAAATTGGAGAGATTTTGGGGGGAGAAAACCCCATTTTACAAGACTGCATATGCCAGTCGGCCAGTGGCGCATTGATTCCAAGTCGTGCATAATGTTTGATTGTTTATAATACTACCTGGTCTTAATTATAAGATAAAGTTGACTTTTTCTAAAGAAATTAAGAAAGCTAAATAAGTTACTTAATCGTATCATATGTTATGTGTCCTTAGATTATATATTAATTTATTAGTTAAACTAATTAGTTTGAAGAAAAAAAATATAAATATAAATATAATATTCTAAAGTAATTTAATTAATTTCCTTAATTTCTTCAAAAAAGTTAATTTTATCTTATAATTAGGATTGGAGGGAGTATAATGTTCTGGATTCCGTTGATGCAAGAGAATTCTTTTAACAGGAACTATTTAGACGTCCATTTTGTCATATAGGATTATCATTTATACTGTATTAAATGAAAACTACTTGATAATTTTTATTAACAGTCATTATAATATTTTTAGAAATTCATAACAGTTTGTTAACATATTTTATTACCTCCTTATTTATCACAATAATTTAAATTTATTCATGCAAAATAATAAGGGGCAATTTTGATAATGTAGTTTATAAATTAAAATAAATATATTATAATTTGATTTTAAATTTGTAACCTTTAATTTGATGGCGTTCATTTTCTATTTATATTTATTTTTCATGCCCTTACCATTAAAAAATAAATAAGGGTATTATTGTCATTGTAGATATCACATTTTCTTTTTTGTCCCCTTGTTCTCTCTCCTTTGTCCAAACACAAGAAGAGACAATATATTATCTCCCTACTTTCATCCTCCCTTCCACTTTCTCCCCCACCTAGTTTTCCCTTTATCCAAATATAGTGTTGGTGTCTGACCCTATCTCAAAATAATAAAGTTTTATCCTATTAGGTGGGGTCGGTTACATAGATCTTTAGATGTCATTGTGCTTTATCAAAACTCAGATTTTTAAATAGATCATTAACTAATAGATCACATTCTATAATATCATTGAGTATTGTATTATTATCCTGGTATCCCTAAGTAAAATTAGTGGATAATTTGTACATATAATTATAATGGAGAAACAACCGTGGGCCCATTATTGTTGGTTTGGAAAGCACAAAAAAAAATATTTTTTCAAGTATTTTTTCGCAAGCTATGATAAAATTTTTCTTATATACTTACTTCAAACGCCATAAAATAACTTTTAAAAAGCTAAAACAAACATGTATTTAATGATTTTTGTTTAACAAAATGTAGTAGTTCACCCTTATTTATTGAACATGAACATATTTGGTTTGTTATAAGCATTAATAAAATGATTTGTTTTTGGCATTGTTCCCAGAACCGGACCGGACCGGCCGGTCAGGCCCGGGAACCGCCGAACCGGTCATCAGACCGGTTCGGTCTGGCGACCCGGTCCGGTCTGGGTTTTTTATTTTTTTTTTAAAATCAATTTTTTTAATTTTTCCTTTAGAATTTCATACTAATAATTCTAAAATTTTCAATTTCTCACCGGTTTGGCCCGGGTTGAGCTGCGGTTTGGCTCCGGTCTGACCCACTGACCCTTAACCCAGTACCCCGACTAGTTCGATACCCGGTCCGAGTTTTAATACCTTGATTTTTGGGGAATTTACAAAGTTCAAAATAAGCTAACTGTTGAAGATAGAGAACTTAAAGTCTTATAAAGCTCATCTTTTAAGATAATATTCTCAGTGTAAAATTCATAACAATACACTCATCTTGAGAGTCGATGTATCATACACTCCACACTACGATGCTTGATTCCACCTCTTACTAGTCAGCCCCTTCATAAATAGTTCTATCGGTTGGTCGATTCTCAATAATAACAGCACTATTGTAGCATGCACAAGTCAGCACACCCCCTCTAATGGATTTTGTCATTTTATAACACAGAATGTTCTAATTCTCACAGCTTATAGGTCTTTTCTGTGTTTTTTTTTGGGTAATTCTCTGGCTTCTGCTTAATGCACTTTGTCTAGTGTCCCTACTTCGGCCTGCATCTTCTGTATTCTTTAGGCCCATGTTTTTGGGCTTGTGATACAACTTCGGAAACCATCAAACAAAACAATCTTCACAGAAAAAAAAAAAAAAGTTCGAGCTTGTTGTGCATTGCAACCGGAGAAATTGAAGATACGTATAACTAACCTTAACCACCCTGCCACAAATCGAAGCATAATACAGTGGGAAGAGGCTTGCTGAGAGACCTTTAGACGTAAGAGATTTCATCAGTAAGAGGAAGAAGATGAGGGTATATGTATCTTGAAGGTTTCATCTGTGAGCAAGAAAGAAAAGGTTTCAAGGATATATTAGTTTATTATTTTGATCAAATTAAATATCTTAGATATTATGTCAAATAGGCCATAAACACATAAATCATAGATCTTTTTAATGAAGAGCATGCTTTTAGATAAATCAAAAGAATCAAATACCTCATCGGGGATGGCTCACATCCTTTATATGATCAATTAATAAATATATCTAGATATAATATGCATGAACAAAAAAAAAAGATATAATATTATCATTTTAATAAAATATCTAACATTCTCTCACTTGGTCTGCAACCTAATGTCATTTGGCGAGTAAGGTTCATTTAAGCAATACTACAAGAATCATGGTGGTAAGTCCTCTTTGATCGAGTATTACCTTCCATGCATTACAAGTAGTACCATTACTTAATGTGTCAAAAACTTAATGAATAAACTCTAAATATTTATTCTGTGCCAACTTAAATGTTTGATAATATCTCGTAATTTAGATACCAAGATTGAGGCAACAAACTTCAACTTGAACTTCATCATTCAATAATGTCTCATCTAGATCACTAAATGTGATTCATCTCTGATGAGGTATTTGATCCTTTTGATTTCTCTAAAAGCATGCTCTTCATTGAAAGGATCTATGCTTTATGTGTTTATGACCTATTTGACTCTATGATTATACAACACCCTTAATTGGTTTGAATTAATTTAATAATTCCAAAACCTTATGATGAAATTCCTTAATTGGCAACCTTATAATCTGCCTCCAAAAAAATGATTAGGTCAAGCAATCCAAGATAGAACTAAATAATCAGTAACTGCTTAGCAATCTTATATCTCTCTATGATTCAACTTGTTCAACAAGTGTAAAGATGTATCATAATGCTAATTTTTATATGGTCAACGCATCTTATAAAACTAAACAATCTAATCATTCTATTATATATAAAGTATGAAACTTAATGTACATTTGGTAATATACCATATGATTTGTAGCTTTTCATTTATTATTTAAGCAAGAATATGCTTAACAATTTTCCTAAAATTCATTTGCAATGGCATTGCCCATTTGTGTATACATTTAAGCAAGCCTTCACCTTGAAAATTGAATTAGAAGGAATAAGATGATATTAGAAATATACGGACAATCTAATCACATTCTCATAATAGATGTTAGTAATAACAACTACTACTATCCATGAATGTTCAAGTGCTTGTGATCATGAGTTACTTATGATATTCTCAAATATTTTGAGGATAATCTCTTTATGTATTTTAAAAGAATACTAGATTTAACCTAGTCATATTACAACTTTGAACAATGGTGCCTTTGTCATTTGTAACACCTTAACTCAAAATGCAAAAGCCATAAATGAATCATCATTTTTTGCAATATAGATGACCCAACTCCCATTAATCTAGTGATATAAAAAACTCATGATGTTCACAACATGGTCATGTATATAATCACATCATGATACCTTAATTATCATCATTGTGAGACTTGCTCATGACAAAATGAACTCTCTATTTTGCTAACTAAATTCTCTTTATTATTTATATAACCATTTCTACTGATTCACACACACACACACACACACACACACACATCTTTATGTCCAAGATGGAAAGATACTAATGACATTCCAACTCAAGACAGACATTAAGTATCATGAAAATGTGGATAGAATTATACATGAATATAGTAGGAAATACCTCACTAAATCATTTCCTTCTTCATAGAGAAGTTATAGCAAACACATTTATTTGTATTATTTAATGTTTCATACTAGCAACCTTACAAATACACTTATGTTGTTACTCACCTTACATCTATCATGAATTAATGCCTTTATTTTGAATTTATAGTCACTCTCAATATTTATGTTCTCGTAAAATTTCCTAAAATACATCGTGTAGTCGCCATGAAGAGCCAAAGTTTAATCACCACTTGACACAACTCAATCCCTTCGATAGATTGAAGCTCAACAAGTCAAGTGTCATGTAAAATCAATGCACTACCATAATTATAGGTGGCAATCCTCTATATGTGATCACTCTCTATGAGTTTGATCACTCCCACTAATTTTAGCTTTCCTAAATAATCCGACATCGCAAAATACTACACAAATTGTAAAATAAAATGAACTTGAATTTCTAAGATCTCTATGCATTTTCACCAAAATATGCAGTCTCAGTCTCTCAGAATATTTTTCTTCGACACTCTTCCTTTTATATATAAGATAATTCTATGTAAGGGTATATTTTAAACTAACCTTCCAACCTTTGAGATTTCAAAAGGATTTAAACAAAATTTTGTTGGAATCTCATCAAAATATACATAATTGTCTTCGGTGTGTCCCTTAAGAGGAAAATCGTATCATCCAATATGTCTATTAACATTATGTTTCTTCTTACAACAATACCACTTACATTATGTGAGTTCAAGTATGAGGAACCTTAACATATAGATTAAGATCCATTCACTAATGATGTACTTATCATATCACCTATCTCTTTCAATTAATTTCACTATATTAATCTATTTATCAGATTAACCATCCAATTTTGCTTTATATACTTCAAATGCGTCAAATGACATTTGTTAGTTATAAAGCAAACAACATTTGAGTATTGTGAAAAGTCAACTATAAGGAGACATGAACTATTTCATCTATGAGAGCATAACCAATGACAAATATATAGATCCATTACTGCTTCCAACCAAGCCTTTTAACTGTAGACACATTATCCTTTATATGCCTATTACTTATGGCTTTAAAGTTGGTAACCTGATAGTCCTCAATTGAAATCTCATTCTTTTCCAAATTTGAGTCAAACCTTTATATATATAGTTTCAAAGAATATTCAACATCTATGAAGAACGTATAATGACTCATGTTAATGAGAAAATAAATTGAAGATTCATTTCACCAAAATTAACGGAAACATCTTATGCCATAATATGGAGAATCACTTTATAGTCAATGTAACATCCCAAATTTCAGTCACCAAAATTCCGTTATACCTTTGTGGTACTAAAGGGAATAAACTGGTGAATATTGACACATTTGAATTAACCAAACAGTGCAATTAGTGGTCACACGAATTTGGAGCCAACATAAGACATAAAGTCTAATTTTTGTCTTCTTACAAGCCCATTTTTGTAGCCCAAAATGGGATAATGGAAAAACACAATTTTTGAGCCCAATTAATGGTGATTTTTGGCCAAACACAAAAGGGAAAGAAGAAAGCCTAATTTAATTACAAAAATATAAGGGCAAAATAATCTTTTGGCTAAATAAAAATTAAAAGCCCATATTTTGCCTTTTCTTATGGTGTTGGACGTCCAAACAGGGGAAGCAAGAGGGAAATAAATACTTGGTCCAAATTACGCTAAAAGTTGGTGTATGTTTGGCCAAGTAAACATGAGGAGAAAAGTCAAAAGTTAGATATGTGATTAATAGAAATTAAAATATTAATATTGTAAGAAGGTGGAAGATGATATTTTAAGATCATTTATCTCTTACATATGCCATTATTTTTGGCCAAGAACAAAAAGCGAGAGAGAGAGAGAGAGAGAGCTTTGGAGAGCAAGAACAAGAGAGAAGCATATGGGTTCAAGAGGCAAAATCAATGTAAGTTATAAGTAATTTCCACTTGTTCTTGCTTTCAAATTCATGGAAACACCTCCTAATCTCTATTTCTTCTTGAAATACATGTGAAGCAAGCACAAAATCAAGAGGAAGAGGGAGAAGAAGCTCACAATTTTATGGCCTAGAGAGAGAAAGCAAAGGTAATCATAAATAACCTTGTTTTCTTGTTGAATTCAAAGTGTATATTGTTGTTGTGGTTGAGATTGGTGGTTGATTTGCTTGGTTTTTGAATTTGGGATGCACAAACCCTAAGGGGAGGTGCTACCCAAATTCACACTAATCACGTGAAATTGATGTTTAAGTGGTTAAACAAGGGATTACAAGTAAAAAGGAAGTGTTTAATTGAGTAAAATCATGGAACTTTCATTTCTCCCAAAAAAAATTCAGATTTTGCTCAGGGGCTTATTGGCAGTGTTTGGACTCGATTTTGGTGTTTTTAATGATTCCATTGTGTTTAGAATGAAAAATTGTGTGGAGAACATGTGAAATATGAAGTGTGAAATGACAATTTTACTCCTAAAACCTTAACATAGTGGCTTCTTGGGGTATTTTCACAATTTGGCTATGAATTTGATAAATCTGAGGTCAAAAACGGATTCTACACGCGACATTGTGTAGGAATAGCCTGGGTCATAATTTTTGGTAAAGTATAGTCGGACAGGGTAAAAAGGGGCTTAGACGGGGTTCCTAAGGGTATTTTGGTCATTTGGCAATTTTGAGTCAAGATAACCAACAATATGAGTTTAGAATAATACATGAATAAATAATGACTCATTTATTGTACATTTGGGAATTTTAGAACATATCAATAGCTCGAGCCGAATCAAAGGTATTGGACAGACAATAGAGAAGGAAAGGGCAATTCAGGTAGTAACTCTATCTCTCATACACTATGTGAATATTGATATACTGTACGATGCTATATTTTGTGATATTAAAATGGTGCCTGGGGCACATTGCTTAGCTATGGTTTGGGACCCAGCTGAGGTACATGGACAAGTAGGGGATCCAAACAATCATTTAGTCTTAAACAGTGTACGAACACTCATGATACAATATGTATTTTCATTTTATACTATATAATGCATTACATATTTAATTCTCTCATTTTATATGATTGATAGCTATTTACTATTGAGATTCTTTCAAATTGCACCCCTTTCCATAAATGTATAAAATTTTCAGTAGCAAGCAGTAGTTCAAGGGGCAAAAGTGTAATTACCGGCAACTAGAGGTTCCAAACCAATACAGGTAGGATAATTGGTTATCTGAAGGCCTTTTTATTATTTTAAGGTTTGTAAATATTATGTACAATCACTGTGGGGAATTCTTGTAATATAATCAAGTGCTTATTATCAGTAGTTTTGTGTTTTGTGTGTCCCCCGAATTGCGTGCAAATACTTTGAAATAATTAAGAGTATGACAGTCAGCACACAACGTAATAACAGTTATGATAATTTCTAAATTTGTTCTTTAGCCTATAAGCAACTCTTGACTTTGCTTTATCCTATGTACCCATGATGGCTAGCTCTTAATTGAGATTAATTTAATGAAATAATTACATCTCATAATGTTATCTCACTCATCATGCTAGTATCATTGAGTACTAGAAATTTTTTGATGTCAAGTTTGATTGTCTCACTCATCATGCTAGTATCATTGAGTATAACTTTCTTGATGCTAAGTTTGATGCAGAAGTTAAATTCATCTCCTTCTAGGCTCAATAATTGTCCCTAATAAAGTGTGTTATACTAAACAATCAAATACATAACAATCATGCTACAAAATCAAAGTAAAAGTTAATTATGCTTACAAAATAAATATAAGAGTCAAGGAAAAAACCATCACAAAAAAAAAAAGTGCATGTTTACTAATGTAAATCATACAATTATAAATTCAAATCACTAAGGTTTACCTGTGGGCAAAGATATTAGTATAACATGAATTCATCTCGAATTGAATATTTTTTTTTGTTGCCTACCTGGTTCACCGGAGCTTTGCCCCGACTACATCAAGATCCGATATGTGTCGCGCACCTGGGTATGGTGGAAGAGTCTCCCAATGGGAATTTTTTGCATACACAAGGCTTGAACTCGAGACCTTACTTAAGCAGAACCAAGTGGCTTACCACTTGGACCAACTCCCATTGGTATCATCTGCAACTTTCATGCGGCATTTTCTTAGCGATTTCTAGATTCTCCTCTAACTGTTTTCACAGTGGCATGAATAAAAAACAACAAAAACCTCTTTCACAACAATTATTTTATCAAAACAAGGCCATAAAACAAGCTAAAAGTCCTTACATGGATTTCAAACAAGAGCACATGCTTTCAAAAATATGTTTCGGCGATTCCCATAACCATGATTCAAAATACTTCATAAAATCATAAATCGAAAATCCAAAAACAAAAGTGCTTTAGGTCAAAAATATTATATCCAAACCCTTTTTTAATATTAGAAAACATAAAATGCACATATATTCAAAGTGGAAAATGTAATGGAATAAAAAGAAAAATATTCCTCAAACTCATGAGATACAATCAAGCAAAGAGCTCAAACAAAACCACGTATTGATGTGAGGAGATAATTTTTCAATTGAGGGTCACAAAATATCCAAAAAACTCAAATGAGGAGGAATAATGGAAAATAATACATAGACGATGCTTCACTATTATTCTCGTATTATTTTTCAAAATTTTTTGAAGTAAGAAAAATAAAATAAAACCATAATAAATTATATTAAGACAATAATAAGCAAAGGGAGATATGAAACCATGCTCTGATACCACATATAGGAATAAATACAATGATATAATAAAGAGTAGCAATGGAAGACTTTACATTTATAAAAACCTCTCACCATTCCTAAATGATCTGAAGCTATAATCTATACAAATAATCTATACAATCATGTGGATCTATTATGAAAAACTAAAAACATAGAATACAATTAGTAGAAAAAGGTTAGGTACAATCATGTGGGATCTACTATAGAAAACTGAAAACATAGAATACAATTAGTAGAAAAGGATCAATGTCTCTTTTAATAGGAAGGTGGGCATAGTGATGGTCTGGGAATAACCGTCACCAGTCAGAGAACCCTCAAGGAGTAAGTAAGTGTTTTTCACGTTACTACTCTAAAACTTGGCGTATGCTATTTATATCCTTCCATCAAGGCTTGTAATAGCTTACCGACCAAGCAAGTAACCCTAAACCAAATCTATTCCAAATCATATGTGGAACATAATTAGGAGATATGTTATCCAAAATACATTAAACTGATAATATTTGAAGCAATCCAATAATATTCAGAATAATTACATAATATCTAGAATATTTAATTTGATGAAAATAATAAACTAGTATATCCTTTATATGATCAATCAATGAATATATCTAGATACAATATGCATAAACAAAAACATATAATATTATCATTTAATAAAATATCTAACATGATGAACCAAGACTATGGTAGATTGAGAGTTGCTTAGAGAATGTGAACGGAGTGAAAGGGGTATTATGGTCAAATTCATTAATTTTGAAAAGTAGATATCAGCATTCATTAGTCTCCTAATTATTGCATTATATTTTTACAATGCCCTTTCCAACCCAATGAAAATGATTGTGAGTATTACATCATGAAATTTATGAAGGATGTAATTACGCATGATCATCCATTTATTCCTCAAGAAGTGAGTCATTTAGTTGCACTTCATATTGTTTTTTAATTAAATTTAATTAGTGCCTGATAATTACATTGTACTGATTTTAATTCATTTTAATTTGTGGTTGATTGTATATATGTGTAGTATTATGAAGATCAACGTTATGACACTTTGATTGATCATCAACTTAATGAAGTGATCGAGGAATGATGTGAATATGTGTTTAGGAAAATCTCTGGGTAGCTATACTATTTAATTCACTAGCTAGTCTTTGTTGTGTTGTTTCTTGCCATTTGTTGTGTCATGTATTCAAGTTGAATTTGTTGTATTTCATTCACGTACAATATATTGTATAATTATTTTTAGTACCACTTTAGTTAATTAATCATCTGTTTGTATCATTTTAAAGGTATCTATCATTATTGTTGTTTTCTTTTCTTTATTTTGCTATAGATATAGATACAAAATGTTTAAATCATGCAATGCAATACTGCAATTATGGGAGATATGAGCAAAAAATACATAAAAAGAGTTCTTGTGGCGCTTTCTTAAATAAGGGTCACAGGAAGAACCCTAAAAAACCACAGGAAGAACAAAAAAAAAAGTAGGACCTTCTTGTGGCGCTTCGTTAAGGAAGGCCACGGGAAGAACCCTAAAAAAACCACAAGAAGAACCCAAAAAATAAAACATAGGACCTTCCTGTGGCACTTTCTTAAGGAAGTGCCACAGGAAGAGGACCTCTTATGGCACTTGCTAACGTAAGCGCCATAGGAGGTATGGACTCCTGTGGCACTTGCTGATTAAATGCCACAAGAGAGCCCCCTCCTGTGGCCCTTCCTCCAAAAAGCGCCATAGGAGGGTATTTTTTTTAAAAAAATTAATATGCTTAAGCGCCACAACTTTTTTTAGTAGCGTCCAAATATGTGGCACTTCTCTAGTGCTGCAACTAATACAATTATAAATGTCATAGCTTTACTTTTTTGTAGTAGTGTTAAGTCAAAGATATTATATAAATAATATCACGCACTAATTTTCCTTTTCTCAAACATGTATCATCCTAAAAATTAGGAATATATATGATTATTTTTAATAAGCCTCCAATTGAATAAGTTCACCACCATAAGATTCAAACTCTTAACATAAATAACTAAATAATGTCATGATTTTCAAAATATATCGACATCCTAAAACTTAGGACTTCATATTTTTATTCATAAATTTATCTAATTTATGCAAAAACTCAACGATAGCATGGAAAAATAAGGTGAACATATTTACTTAATAAATTCAAACAACATATCCGATCTAAATTATTTGGATTTATTAATTTGATATGTCCTCGTTGTCTAAGCCAATAACAATCTCATGACCATCATAATCTTATCTTCATAATATCGCAAATAACATTTAATTTTAACATTAATCAAATGCTCATTAAAATAACTGGAGCCAAAATAGGAGTTTTAGTTACTACCCAATCAAAATATCATATTCAAAAATTCACTCCAATAGGAAATCCAAAATTTAATAATTAAATAATATACTAATTAAGTTTAATGAACACAAATCTATAACCGCATGATTTTTTTTAACTATGTTCCGTTATATTTTCTTATTCCACACACACACACATTTTTTAATATGCTCATCAATATTCTTATTAACATTGAATTTAAAGCGTACCTATTAGAAGACCAATTCATATACGTCAATAACGGTAATTCCAACATCTCTCTTCTTCTTCATCTTTACGCACAATTGCGTCTCTTTTTCCGAACATAGTTGCAAATTTCTTTTTTTCCTCTTGCCATTGTTTGCAAGGATTACAAAGCCTTCAAAATATTTTATTGTACAGATTAAAATGAGTCCATATGAAGGTGAAATTGGGTGTTTGTCCATGATAGTAATAATCATGGCTCTCATTGATCATAAGCTTGTTTTAGTATGCTTTTATTAGATACAAGACCCAATTCTCACTCCCTCCATTCTCAGTTATCATCGGACCAACAAATCTTTACTTCTAAGATTTTCCTCCATTCTTAATTATCATGAAGCACTCCCACAGTGGGGTAATATACCATCATCATTTCTCATACATCTCGAGATTCTTCAAGAAAATAGGCCACAAGAACATGTTTTCAAACTCAATCCACTTCCCTATTTCTTGTTGGAAGAAACAAATTCAAATGGTAGGGAGCACACCGCAACACCCGAATGAGTTGTAAATGCGAATCTAGTTCAAGGCTTCTAACTTCTCAGTGTGGTTCCCCAGATTTCTGCGTGAAACTGTTTTTCTCTCTCTCTTTTTTTTTTTAAATGAATCAAAACTCTTTCATATAAGAAAAGGCCATCACCTAGTCCGATTGTTCAACGTTGAAACATGTGTTCAGGTTTACTTGGAGAATTCCTTGCAAAACTAAATCAAATTTGGGATTTTTCTCCCATGACAAAACCAACGGTCTTCATTGGAGGATGAAGAAAATAAACTACTCGCCATCAATATTCCAAATTCCATACAGAATTCAGATTAAAATAATAAAGACAAAAAACCATACCATACTCATTGCGGATGTTACCAAATTATTTTTCCTAATCAAATTATTTGGGAGGCAACTCATGAATAATTTTCACAAATGAAAAGTCAAAATAAAATAGAGATTGGGATTAAAACTTATCTTATTTCAATGCTCATCATGATGCACTTCCAATATAAGCAAGAAATATCTCTTAAGATTGTAGGCAAAATCTGCAAAGAAATAAGAAAATATTTAATTCGAGTCATGTCCGAGGACACTGTTCTTAAGAGATATTCCGCAGCCCCCTCAGTAAATAGGAAGCGGCATCTCCCTAGGATTAAATGAACCCTTCATGTAAGGATACAGAGCAGCAGAACTGGTGGAAGATAAAGTAACTCAGTGAGAGATTACAAGGCTTTTATTTCTCTACTCTAAATGGTGTCACAATTGGGGTATTTATAGACACTAAATTGATACCTTGAATTGGTGCCTCTTAAAGACTACACCACTTCAATTAAAAGGTCATAACTATCTGTTAATTTCATGAACCATATTGATTCATGAAACAACACAAATCCCTTAATTCATAAGACCATGACTTCTCAAAACGCATCTCTTCATTTAAACATATTCCATAATATTGGAAAGACTCTTTCTTTAACACATCCATATGCAATATTTACAATAGAATGTTCATAGGTATTTTTGTATCTTTAAAAAGTACATTGTGCCATATGCACTTTGGTAAAAGCCTCATGATTTTTTTTGCACCTTAACCCTTAAACTATTTCATAATCTTGATTTAAAATTCTCAAATTACTTTTAGTTTTTAATATAAGATCTAGTTCGAAGCATACATTGCACATTAAATTAGATCTTATATTAACGTTTAGAAATAATGTTTCAAAATATTTTTCTGCCATCCTCCCTATAAATAACACTACTACAAGATACATATATTACTACCCCAAAGGATGTCCATTTTTTAAAAAGGAAAGTAAGAAAATAAAGGCAATGGCGTTTTTATAATTATAGGTGAGAATTTGATATCTTTAGACATCCCAAATTTGAATTGGAACGCCTAAAGTCCATTTTAGGCGTCCTAAACATTAATTGGGAAACCTAAAATCTTGATTTTCGCTCCAAAATGTTACCAAGAGTAACCTTTAGACATCCCTATTTGAATGGGGACGCCTAAACACAACCACATGACATGTCCAATGCAAGTAGCTATGTCAAGCACTGCCTTTAGGTGTCCCCAGTTTGATTGGGGACGCCTAAACATGGCCACATGACATGACCAATGCATGTGGCCGTGTGTCAGGCACGGCCCATTAGGCGTCACTAGTCAAATTGGGGATGACTAAAGTTAATAGTTTACTCCTCTCACGCTTCTTTCTCTCATTTCACTGTCTTCTTTTTCTCTCCTTTCTCCTTCCTCCCTCCTCCTTCTTCTATTTCTTTCCTTCCTCTATCTTTTTTCTTCCTTCTTTTGCAAAAAAGACTACACATTCTTTCTTCTTGCTCCTCCATCTTACCCTCTCTTTCATCCGTCATGCCTACTAAGAGCTTCACCTTCTGATGTTGCCGTCACTACTGTTGTGCTTGAATCATCGTTTCTCTCTCACTCTCACCACCATTGTCCTCCCTCTCACCACTGTAGGTTGTCTCCCTCTACACTGTCGGCTACAGGTTTGCTTGGAGTAAAATTTGCTTTTGTTTAGATTTTTAATCACTGTCAAATCAGAACTGTTTTAAAAGTAAAAAGCAAAATCAACTTGTCGCATTTATAATTCATTTATCAAATTAATGAGCATGAAGGTGTAGTATCATGTGACCGTTATGTCAGACCAATATGCCTTATAACTCAATCTATGTTTAAGACATTGGTGTCAATGTTATTTCCTTCTATTACTGAATAGGTGGGTGAGTTTCAGAGAGCTATACAGGGAAACTGTATCGGATAGTTAGAGCAATGCAAATAAATAAAGTTCTCTTCTAGAAGGGGATATCAAAAAAACTATTTTATTGCCAGTATCATCTTCAAAAAAATCAGACATTTTCTGGTTGAAAACTTGAAGTAGTGAGGGAGGCTTATAATTTTGAAGTCTTGTCAAAGACATATTCGATTTGGGAAAATTGAGCCAAGGAGCAATTAGTTAAGATGAAAAAAATGTAGTTATTAAATATAACTACATTTGTGCAATTTGTGTATGTTGAGTTGAACAGCTTTATGTGTGTTGTCATTTGTGTAATTTCTGTGAATGATTGTTCTTCATGCATGTAAGTGGACCCTTCTTTATTCCAATATGGTAAACATGAAACATCCTTCTCAAAAGGAATAGCCCTTTCTAATCTTTAGCTTTATTTTTTTGTTATGAATTTAGTTTTATGAATTTTTTAATTTTTATTTTATTATATTTTAGCCAAACCCCCACGTGCCTCATCACTACACATTATATCTCAATTCTTCATTTTGGATTTCAACTATTCAAATTTTATTCATTTATTTTTTGTTTCATTAAGAAAAATAAACTTTCCAAATCCTTACAACTTATTGTGGATGCATATATTATTGTACATTCTTCAGTGTGGCTTTTTTCCTAGTACAAAAATGTATTAATAGAAATTATCCAATTCAATTTCCAAAAAATGAAACATTTTTTTTATTAACTTTGCATTTAAAATGAAAAAAATGTAATATACAAAATATCTTAGTAAATTAAAGGTGTAGTTATTTATTAACTATGCATGGCCATTGTAGTTTTTTCAATCACTTGTTAAATTGAAGTTGTTATTTGTTTAATTATTATTGTTTCATTTTTGTTTTTTAATTTCAAATGAAAAACATGTATTTAATTTGACTTCAAAGTTTCATTCCTTTAATGAAATTGTTGGATTTGAATTGCTGATATTGTCCTGGATTGCCTATATTAGTTAGTTTTGTTTAAATGTAACTGAAATGGTTTGTTATTAAAATTTTGGGATGTCTCACTATTAAGGAGAAATGTTGCTAAATTTTTTTTAAAAAAGATTAGTAAAAGGCAATCCCATCATTGACAATTGTTCTAAACTTGAGTGTTATTGGAAATGGCTTAGGTCGTAATAAAATGGATCATATTTGGATGAATGCTTTGAGAACTAGTGAAGTATATGAGAATGGGGTTGAAGATTTTATTAAATTTCTAGAAGGAATGCTCCAACAAAAAATGTGATGTATTTTTGTCCTTGTGTCAATTGTTTAAATGAGAGTGATGGGATGTTGATGTTATAAGGGATCATCTACTTTGTGATGGAATAAATCTTTGATACACAAGGTGGATATGGCATGGTGAGGAAGTAACTAATTGTCCGTCGCACAAGAAGGAAGTTGTGGATGTCATAGATGAAGATAGAATGGAGAAAATGATTTACGATATTAAGATAGAATTCTTTATGCAGTCGCATGAATATGATAGCTTGCGGAGTAATGCAGAGACACCATTGTAACCAAGGAGCAAGTACACACGGTTGACAAAAATATTGCATTTGGTTAACTTAAAGGCAACTTATAGGTGGATTGATAGTAGTTTCACATTGTTGCTTGAATTGTTGATATGTTTCTAGACGATAATGTACTTCCAAATCATATGTATGAGGCCAAGAAAATCTTGTCTATAATGGGTAAGGAGTATAAAAAGATACAAGCTTGCCCTAATGATTGCATACTATACAAAAAGGAGTATGAAGGTCTTAGTGATTGTCCTAAGTGTAAAACTTCACGATACAAAGTGAAGAAAAATAGTAGTTGTGGCATTGTAACAACTAAAAGGAAACCTTTAAAGGTTTTGTGGTATCTTCCAATAATACCGTAGTTTAAGCATTTGTTTGTGAGTGCAACAAAAGCAAAGAAGTTGAGATGGCATTATGATGAGAGAACATCTAATAGAAAATATCTTCGGCACCCGGCTGACTATCCATAATGAAAGAGAATCGATGAAATGTTCCCTTAATTTGGCAATAAGCCAAGAAACCTTCGACTTGGGCTTTATACATATGCCATCAATCTGTGTAGAACTTTTACTAGCATACATAGTGCGTGATCAGTTCTCCTTGTAATATACAACTGCCTCCCTGGCTATGTATGAACGAAGTCTGTGATGCTTTCTATGCCTTCCTAGCTATGTATGAAACATAAGTCTGTGATGCTTTCTATGATGAGTTTTGGATCAAAATAGTTAGGGAATGATACGATGTCTACTTGGTGCCTTTGATTGAGGACTTGAAGAAGTTATGGGCAGAAAGGCGTAGATGTGTTTGATGCATATAAAAAGGAGTCCTTCAAGCTGCTGTAATGATTTTTACCATGATAAACGACTTCCCTGCATACGGAAACTTGTCAAGGTACAGTGTGAAGGGGCATAAAGCATGTTTGATATGTGAAGCATACACACACTTCCATCAACTTAAGCAAGAAGAATATGCCTCGTATGGAGGTGTTGCAAGCAAACTTGTATATCCTGAATAATATGGAAGATGCTCAATCGTACATAGATAAACACAAAGAGTTTGAAGAACATGAATCTAAAGAAAAATGACATGCATATAGCTATTGATCAAAACAAGACATTCATTGAGTGGTTTGAGGAAAAGGTTTCATATGAGATTGGTGTGTCTAAGATAATCGAGTAGCTAGCTTGGGGGCCTTCATTTTAGGTCATTACTTGAATCGGTTATAATATAAACAGGTATTCTTTCTACACAAAAGAACAAGATGACAGAAGTACCATGCAAAATAGTGGGGTGATGGTAGAAGTTAAAGCCATGCACTTTTCCAGTTCGAAAGACAAAAACCCCATATTAGCATCCATGTCCTATTATAGAGTTATAGAAGAAATATGGGAGATTACCTACAAGTTCAATGTTGCTTTATTCAAATATAAGTGGGTTATCAATAATGTTGTAGTAATAGATCAACAATTTGGATTTGTCTCAATTGACCTTTGAAGAGTTGGTTATAAAGATGAGTCCTTTGTTCTAGCAAGCAAGGCAAAAAAAGTGTTTTATGCCATAGATCATACAAATAAAAAAATGCCCATTATACTTCAAAGTAAAAACAGAAGTATGGCGATCCAACATTTAACCTTGATGATGTACCACCTTTCACAACAAATCCACCTAAAACAAGTGAAGTAGAATTGGTAGATGATGAAGAATATGCTGTAAGAAATGATCATTGTGAAGGAATATGGGAAACAATATAGAGCAAGACCTTAACTTAGAAAATAGTACTATATGCTTTGTGTTTTAATCCTGGTTAGTTTATTCATTTAATTACAATTTATTTACCAATCTAATGATGATTTTTGTGTTAACAGGAATATGGACAACTCTAGTGACTCACAAAGTGATAAGGATGATGAAATGGCTAGAGATGAACCCGTTGCAAGAAGTGTTAGAGGCAATACAAAGATGGGAGCATTGATTGCACGTCATCAACTTTAATGCATATGAACTTTAATGCTAATATGAATCCAATTGGTCTTAAGGAAGACCATTTCATTAGCTATTTAGGCTATTTGAGTCGAAGCAAAGTTTGCATTATCTATGATAATTGGAAGTTAGTTCCCCCAAAAATGAAAGACATGATTTGGAAACAAATTTTGGTATATAAGTTTTGATACATTTGCATTTGTAGCTTTATTCATATTACTTCAAATATAATTATCTTATGTTTTACCTTGTAGCAAACATTTGATGTCCCAGACACCAGGGCGATGTACAAGCACTGGATGAGGGAGGTTCGTCTACGATGGAAAAATTTCAAGAACAAGCTTACACGAAGGTATATTTGAGGGGCACAGAGGGGTCAGGATCCATGTAAATACTATTCGTATTTGTCTCCATAGGACTGGAGGTTGTTTGTGGCACCACTGGAAGGTCCTTAACTTTTGGTAAATTTTCTTTCATCATAGTATATAACTTTTTATTCGAATGTACTTGACATCATTGACTTAATTTCCTTTGTTTTCCTTGTACAAGAACTAAGTGTAGTAAATATAGAGACACAAGCAGAAAATAAGTATTAGTATTGCATGTCTCATGGTGTTTATTTGAAGCTTGAGTGGAGGATGATTGAAGAAGAGTTGGAGAAAATGAAGGAAGCAGCCAAATTAGATCTTAGCATTGTTGTCCAGGCCCCGACTACTCCTCCATATCATAAAAAATGGAAAGCAGGGAGGATTAAGGGTGAGAAGTACATAAATCTAGTTGTTACTGAGGTTGCCGGAAGGATTGTAAGTAGTTAAAGTATAAGTATTTAATTTTGAAATTTTTTCATATGGGGAGTGTTTAATTTTTATTTGCGATAAATTGTATGCTACAGGATAAACTGGAAGATCATAATAGCCAAGGTTCGTTCACTCTAAATGGATGGATGGACATCTTGTCAATGGCGATTGGAATGGTAGATTACCCCCGTCGTGTTCGAGGGGAGCCAAGGGGAGTTGGTGTCGCGAAGTATTTTGGTCGAGCCTCACATTATTCGTCACAAGCTGAACCTAGTAAGGAGCTTGTCACTAAGATTCATGAGGAAGTTGAACAAGAGCTAGAGGTTAAACTTTGTGACAAGCTTCGAGAAGAGCTATTGCTAGAGCTATGTCATGAAATGAAATATATGTTTGAATCGAAGATGGCAAGTGGCGAGCATATAACCCAAGAATCCCCGGCCTTCCCTAGTACCAAAGGAAGTCATAACCATTGGAGGAACCACTTAACGACCCTTCTCCCACTCTAGCATTGGGAGAACCTTCCACCCTTTATTTGGGTGCCCTACTAGTGCGTGCTGTTGCCGATGCGTTCGTTCATACATAAGCTACCACCCACCATCATAAACAAATTCCACAGCATTTACGTAGGGTTACTATGACATGTGTTCTAGAGGGGGAAGAAGGTGTGGCCATCCTTATTCTTGATGAAGACGTTGTCACGATAGGTCAGGCAATAGGATCTTTCATCCTTTTGCCTCAAAATCTTATTGGCATAGTGGCAACACCTCTAATGGTAGGAACTACCTTACTATTTCTTGAGATCTATTGGCATCCTACAAATAATATGTTTTTTTATGTTCTAAAAGGATGAGCAAGATGCGGGAAAATGACCCTTCTTGGCACGACTGCAATAGCTCCACAAAGGCATTCGCCATATTGACTTGTACATGCCTCCAGGGATTGTGGGCCTAACATTGGAGTATCCATTTACGATTGATAGGAAAGATCTCAAGGAGTTCATTAAGTTGGAGGAGATAGATGTAGGATGGGTTAAATTTGCAATTCGGTAAGTTTTTTTTTTTCCATTTTTTCCTTTAATTAATGCAGTGGTTTTTTGGTTTCATATATTCAATAGTACTATAAGCATTTTAATTCTATTATAGCTCCTTCCACCACATATGCATCAACATGGAAATACATGATTTATATGGATTCTTATGTCTTGCAAATAAAACAAGGGATATTAATACTTTGGAAGTAAGGACGAGCTATGTGGGCTACTCAATGAGACAGACCAAATTTCGTTGTTATCTAGCACCAATTGTTCAAGGGTACATATTTTAATTTTGTCTATTTAGTATGATTAATAAATAATTGCCCTGTCAGATAACTTCATTTTAATCTGTATATGTGAACACCCTATTTTGTCTGGGCACCACTTAAAAAAATGAAAATCCTCTCATTAATGATGATTGGTGTCTAAATTGGCAATCATCATTAAAGGAAAAATTTAAAATAAAATAAAAAATGAAAATAATAGAAAAAAAAGTTCTCATATTGATGATGATTGATGTGCAAATTGGCATTGTCAATTAGGAAAAATAAAAAAAATACAAAAAAATATCTCTCATTCATAAGTTTAAATTAGGAAATTGCTTGTAGGGAAACTATAAGAAAATAAATAAAAAAATGAAAATAAAAAATAAAAAATCTCTCATTTATGTTGATAGGTTTAAATTAGGAAATTACTTGTGGGAAAAATGATTTTAAAAAATAAAAACGAAAATTAAAAAAAATAAGTAAAAAGAAATCTCTCATTGATGGTGATTAGGTCAAGTTAGGAAGTTTTATTAATAGAAAATATAAAAAATAAAAAACAAAAATTTTAAAAAAAATCTCTCGTCGATGATGATTAGGTTAAGCTAGGAAGTTTTATTAATAGAAAATAAAAAAATTAAAAAAATAAAATAAAAAAAATCTCCATTGATGATGATTGGGTCAAGTTAGAAAGAGCATTTATGAGGAAAAGCCTACCTTAAGACTATAAATAGGTGAGCAAGGGTTGAAGCAAAAAAAAAAAATTAAGACAAAAAAAATTGAGAGAGAAGAGACACGAGAATTTGGGAGAAAAAGTGGAAGACTGTGAAAGATGGAGCAAAAAATTAAGGGCAAAGGGCTAAGAGAGTGATAGGTGACAAAGTAAGTTTAAAAGGTGGAAGGATTCATCATTTCCCATACTTTACACAATAAGACCTTAGAGATTAAGGTTCACGCCAATGAACATCTTTAATAAGGATGGAGGCATATAAATTCAAATGTTGAGCAAATCTCTGTAGCCAACGCTTGTGTTGAATACTTTGCTTCCCATTTCATTTTTTAACATTGCTATGCCTTTGTTTGATTATGCATGCTTCTCTTCCTTTCTTTCTCTTGGCATTTGATATCTAGTGATTAGCCCACTCTTGGTGTATTTGTTTTTTGTTTGTTTTTTTTTTTGGATTGTTTTCCTCTATCACTATTTTCTCTTCCATGTGTCTAGATGCATTTTTGTATGTGCCGATGAATATATCCATGTGATTGAGGCACACATGTACGACGCTCTCACTAGACATACCTTCCCTTCCTTTGCTTCAGTTTGTCTTTATATTTATTTTGTTTTACCTTGTCGTGTCTTGAAGAGAGAGCATTATCTTCATCTGGTCTCATTGTTTATTAGATGAATATTTGCCTCAATTGGTCTCGTCCCTTGACTCTCACTTGAGCTCATTTTTTTAGTTTGTTTCTTACACCTTATTTATTATCATGGAATAAGTTTCATTTCAGGGTCATCACAATACAGGTTGAGTTATGAACGCTCATTTTTCTCTTTGGATGCTTCCATATATTTGGTATTATTCCATGGCTTATCAGGTATTTAATGAAAATGGAGACATTCAAGAGACAAAGACTTTGTATAAGACAATGGATCATGTGATAATTGATAATGGAACATCAGCCAAAAAGTAGCAAAGTGTCAAGTATGAATATTGTAGACTTGTGATGATTTTACAAATGCTATCATTTTATTATATTGTCCCTTCACTTGATCTCTTTTGCAGCAAGATTCAAAGCATTCAAGGTACGTGCTCTCACTTTGCTTTTGAAACTTCTGCCATGAATGATATGTCAATCGTGAGAATAATGCTATTGTTTGCTTACTGCTGATTGTGACCCCTTTTCATAAATAAAAAAAATAAAGAAGAAAGCTTCTCCTTTTAGCAAAATAAATGAAATTGATTTTAAAAGGGATTTATATCATGTGAGGTTTTTAGAGCCTCATCAGATAAAAATTGATTATTCTTCCGTATGAGATTATGGGAATCTCCTCAGAAAGTTTAGTCCAAGAGCTTTCTAAAAACCTTTTTTTCATTCAATAAAAATAAAACAGTTGTTTTCATAAAATAAAAAAATACCAAACAAATAAAAAAATCATTTTC
Organism: Inga laurina; assembly: GCA_963855925.1. Lineage (NCBI taxonomy): Eukaryota > Viridiplantae > Streptophyta > Magnoliopsida > Fabales > Fabaceae > Inga > Inga laurina. The sequence goes on along the minus strand of OY979709.1, from coordinate 34,651,455 downwards.
TCGAATAAATTAAAGGAACTTTTTCCTTAAAAAAACACAAACAAAGTGACACGCATTGATACCCCGAACTATGTGGGCTTTGATCCTTCTAAAGAGTACGTAGGCCCTAGGCTCTCTTCCTAGGTCAAGTCCAACTTTATAAATAAATATATTTCTTCCTTATCTTTCTTTTGATATCCAATTTTGTAAATAAATATATTTTTTCTTTTTTCTTTTTTGTAAATAAATGTTCATTTTTTCTTTAGTTTTCATTTTATTTGTCTTTGTACATATTGTTTTTTATTTGGGTAATTATAATAAAATTAAAGGCCATATTTATTTTTAAATAATTAACCTAGTGTAACCATTCTTATGAATAGGTATTATGGGTTGCCTAATACATTCTCTATACACAATCGACTCCCAAACTCTAAATGATTTTTGTAGACCAGTTTTCATTTTCAAAAAAAGGTTTCCAAAATTATCCTTTTTTAAAATTTTGGTGGCGGCTTCATATTTTTCAAATTTCGCGCGCTATAACTTGGTGACTCCGCTGGGGATGATTTGAGAGTCAAGCCCATTTAAGTTAAGTGTTTGAAAATAGTATGGCCTTAATTTTATTTTAATTACCCATATTTTATTTTTTTCTTATTTTTTTCTTATTTGTTTTTATTCATTAAATTCTTTATTCATTTATTTATTTATTCTTTTTCTCTATCTATCTTGTGATTTACTTAGCAGATGAGGGTTGGGTAGAACCTAGACCCATAGGTTGGTATGCTCTCCACACACACTGAACACATACACTATTGTCTTGACACACATTTTGGACACTATACCCGGGTCTGTGAGTTCCTTTAGTGAATAGAAGTTTCTAGCAGTCTCCCTGTGGGGTTTTAAGAACCCCCTGAGGTTACTGTGAAGACTTCATCCTAGTTGTTACTCATTTGATGAGGTTGATCCTTGTGGGGATTTCAGAACCCCCTAAAGGTCAATTTTGGCAGATAGGGTCTTCATCTTTACAAGGGGATAGTTAAGAGACCTTTATTTATGAGAATTAGAACCACCTTGAAACTGTGGCACCTATTAGTGAAAATTATTGACCTGCCTAAATAATTAGTACTTTTCTTTCTTAAGATAGATCCCCTAACCTGGGGTTATTCCTAAAATAGGACACTGGAGGGGATTTATTTATTATTGACAATACTATTTATCATCCATGCATAATCAAGGAAATCCCTAGGATCAAGCGGCTAATTGTCGCTTCACCTAAGTATGTATCTATCATTACTCCTTATGTAGATACATCACAAGGAATGTATATGCATTAGATAGACAACCTTAGTCTAAGGCTTTTTGACCCTAAAAGACCATGAGCTCATTACATCTATCATGTTAGAAGATATCTCAATAAGAGATAAACCTATTAGGGCTCATAATAATGCATCATTACATCATTTATAGGCCTTTTAGCTTCATTTGATTTGGGCCTTGGATATAATTGTAACACCCTTGTTTTCAAAGCGTATGGACGGCTGAAGTACATTATTATCTTTAATAAGGAGACCGATAATCTTTTGTAAACAACGAAAGTTCCATCTTTAAACAATGTGTTGAGTGGGTTTTTCAAAAATCTTTTCAAAAATCGTTTTCAAATTTGGTCTCATTTTATTTTATGATTCATTTCAAGCCATCCATTTTAGGTCCATTTCTTCATATCAGAGTTTTTACTAATAAATTCTCTGCTAGAACCCAAACTACTATAATAAAGTAACGGCCCTAAATGAACGGCTGTCCACTACTGGTTCGGATGTCACTTTGCATTTACTTATATATAGGCGCTTATTTATGTGTCTACGGTCTTGTCAGTATGAGACTTACCACACTTAAATACAAATTAAATACAACTCCAAATAGATAACCAACGGAAAATTAAATTCTAAGTCCTTTGCTTCATTCGCCTGTGTTTACCTCTTGCCTGAGAAACTACTTGCCCGAGTTGAAAATTTGTTTTGGAAAAATAGGGTGAGATTCAATGAATCTCAGTAGTAACAAATATCACTCATATAAAATGCACATATATCATGTCATGTCAACCAAAGTTATAGTACAATCAACATATTCAACATTCAGAGATAAATTCACAATATACAGAAAGCATAAAGTTACCAATTCAAAGACAATTATCCCTTGCCACAGTGCTGGGAAATTCTACTGGGCCTGAGCCCTTCTCATCTGAATGCTTAAATTCACAATGGTACAAACATGCATATAACATATCACATAGTATGTGAGGGATAAGTTACTACCTGACAATTTTTCCAAATCTTGATCTTGATTGACGTGCTTTGAATGTCTTGGGCAAGGGTCAAGTCCTATAATTTACGGGCAATGAGTTATTTCTTAGTCCTACTCTTCATAAATTATTCTCTTATGTTGGTTACCATTAGGGTCACTACATTAGGCCCAATATGAAGCTAATGACCTCAAGCTACTCCAAAGGCTTAACTCAATTCTTAAAGGTCCAATTCTATTACTAAACTCTTAACTTTGAATTTTCGCACATTTACCAAAAACTGAAAAATTTTTCACTGAACTTTGAAAAATCATAACTAATTCTAGAAAAATTAAATTGGGATGATCCAAAATTCTGTGTAACCCTTATTAAGTCTATTTTAAGGGAAAAATACTTTCAGTAGTCGTATGACTGCACACACTTCCCAGTTTTTACGTCTTCCTTTGCTGCCAGAAACTCTGACCAGATTTAATGGTCTACTTCAAACATTCATAACTCCTAGTATACTTATCGAAATCCTTCATAATACATATAAAATTAAAGGTCTATAAGTTTACTTTAATTCTGGAAAATCTCATCATCAATAGATGAAGTTTGGACAGTGAAATTTTCACCACGACAAAACTGCCAGACAAAAACGCACACTGGCAACTTTGTTGCACAAGCAGACTTAATTTCCAATTTTTGAATCTTTAAACCAGTCTGTCAAAAATTATAACCAGAGCCTATTCCCACACAATTTTTCGTGTAGAATCCAATGGAAAGCTTAAAAATACCAAAATCAAATTATTTCTACCAGATTTAGCCCCCAACAGAAATCTGCCTCCCAAAACAACAAAAATCAAGTTTGTGTTTTTGAACTCCAACAAGTCTAATACTTCATTAATAATCATATATCACCTTATATATGATTTAAAACATCTTTAGTCTTTGAAAACACCCCTTGGTTGAATTGCATGGTTGATTCAAGAACAAGGAATAACTCAACGAAAACACGAAGTAATCGGTTAAAAATGAAACCTACGCTTACCTCTTCACGTTCCTACAAGTGGTTCGGTATTCCAGCGGCACTCCGGCTAACTAACTGACACAAAACACCTCAGATGAGAAATCTGAGACCATAAAATTGAAGCTCTCCTCAAGAGGAACAATGTTTATGAACACTCTAAGAGCAAGAAAAGTGATTTAGAGAGTGAAATTGTGTGAGACTCACTTACCTTGCTTCTGCGTTCTTCAAGTTCACCACCTTCTCTTTCTCTTTATCTATTTTCTTTTCTGTTTTTCTTACTCTCTCATATCTAGCCGAATAGAAATGAAGTGAGAGAGGAAATTGTCTCAATTAAATGGCCAATTGTGAGAAGAAAACAATTGATAGTGGTGTCTTGCTTTTTGCTTTAAGTGTGCCCATATGTTCCAAGTGTTGATTGTCCTTTCTCTTCCTTGTTTTGTGCTTTGGACGAAAGTGTGTTGATTAATTGATTGAGTGTGTGTAGTGTAGTGTGTGTGGGTGCTTGTGTGTGTTGGCATGTGGACCAACTCCTTCTCTCTCTTTTCCTTGTCTTGACGGAATGTGTGTGTATGGATGAGATGATGTGCAATATTAGGTAGATGTCTACCTCTTTTCCCCTTTTGTTCTCATCTCTTCATTCTTTAAGTGTTTGTCCGATTCTAATGGCTGAGGATATGCATGTGAAATGTTTAAATATTTGATCATCATCCAACTAATTCTTTGGCTGACATGCTCATTTAAGGAGGAGGGAAATATGCAAATAAATATTCATTCCCCTTGCATCATGGTGTGTGGTAGGGAAAAGTCCTTTAATTAAATGGACAATTATGGGTGTGGTGTTAGGTAAATGTTGTCCAATTTGTCTCTTAAAATTTTTGTTTTTCAAGGACAAATCTTAGCCCTTGATTTTAGCTTCCAATTCTAACCTCAAAATCACATGGTAGATGTCCCTCTTGCCCTTGATTATGGCAATATTAACTAAATTGCCATTGGGTCTTACTTAACTTATGTGGTTAAATCTTGGTCAAGTAAAATAACCATAATCATCCTAGTCTTCCCTTCTTCTAAAAACTAAATTTAACACCATGTAAATTTTTCTTTTTGATTAATTTAACCTTTACTAAATTTTGGGATATTACAATAATCATCACTTTTAAAATCCTTAGCCGCATGATGGCCTGGGTCATTCACAGGTTAATGGGCACTTCATTCTCCCTATAAGGTAATTGATCTTTTGAGGAGGTGAAGTTCTTTTTCTCAATGTCCATCACCCATATCAAAACTTGAAATACAAATCATCACTCTTTTATGTCTTATGAGTCATCCTTGCATTAATTATTGGGATTTAGCATCATTTAATATGGGCCTTGGACATAATCATTATCTTTTAAACCCTTAGCCATATGATGGCTTGGGCTCTTTGCAGTTTAATGGGTACGTCATTCTCCCTATAAGGTAATGGATCTCTTGAGGAGGTGGAGTTCTTTTTCTCAATGTTCATCACACATATCAAAACTTGAAGTACAAGTTATGACTCTTTTATGTCTCGTGAGGCATCCTTGTTGAATTATTGGCATTTAGCATCATTTGATATGGGCCATAGACATAATCATTATTTCTAAAACCCTTAGCCGTGTGATGACCTGAGCTGTTCTCAAGTTAATGGGCACTTCATTCTCCCGTGAGGTAATGAACCTCTTGAGGAGGTGGAGTTCTTTTTCTCAATGTCCATCACCCATATCAAAACTAGAAGCACATGTCATTATCTTTTATGTCTCATGAGGCATCCTTGTATTATTTATTGGCATTTAACTTCATTTGATATGGGTCTTGGACATAATAAACATCATTGAATAAGGAGGCAAAAAGATGGAAAATGAGCATATGAATTAAAATGAAAAATAAAATAACAGTACAACTATATCTTTAGTTAATAATGCTTGCATAGAATATCTTTCCTTAAAAGTGACTTCATTTATCCTTGTTCATGTCATCCCTTCTTCACATAAATGGTTGTTCCTTATTCCTGATGTGAGGCTAAGACTTTTGTCTCTCTTTTCACTTTCTGAGAGTATTATTCTTGATTGGAGGAAATTGTTAAGGGTCTAAAAACTAGTTTTGTACAAGTTGCTTATATAAAGGGATATCATACTATGAAGAAGCTTAGTTTTGAAAATGACTTAACCCTATCTTGATGAGGCTAGTTTTAAAGGGTAAATTATTTAACTTGGTTCAATGTGATGATGATTACACAAGCCATGTGAAGATTTGATCCCATTGATATGATTTCATTTTCATGTGTGTATTGCTTATCCTTGATCCAATCTAGAAGTTGGCATGTATCTTGTTTGAGGTCATATTTGATGTTCATTTGTTTGATATAGAGAGAACCAAGCCATTGATTTTTCATCCTTAATAAAAACAAAGCCAAATAGCCGCCCTTACATGATAGCCATTTGAGCTTATGTGATATTCTTTTTCTATCCCTTAGCATGCAGAAACCACAAATATGTTCCTTACCTCTTATTCAAGTTTCTTTTTAAGAGGAGCATGTGTACACTTTGAAAACTGTTAAGGCTTTAAGGTGAATCTTGTTGAAAAATGAATAGTTGAAAGAAAAAGAGAATAAAGAAAAGAAAAAAATCTCGCTAAGTTGAAAACCTGTAAGGGCGACTTAAGCAAACGTTAGAGCAAAAAAAAATGCAAAAAACTCGCTAAGTTGAAAATCCGAAACGGCATCTTAGACAAAAGTTCGAGCAACAAAAAAGAAAAGAAAATAGGAAAAAATCCAAAGAAAGATGGGCAATACTAAGGGAAATATGGAAAGAGCTTCCTTCAATTCATCTTTTGTTCTAAGGCCTTTAGAGTATACACTTGCTTGTTTGTTTATCATCAGTATCTGCTTCGGTCCTTAGATATCATTCATCTCCTACTTGCCTTTTATTTAGGGTACTTTTTTTCTCTCTAAAGAGCACACACTAGTGGAAAAAGCACTTTTAAGATCAGTTAAAAACGACATTTTAGACCAGTTCTGGGTGAGGTCTTGATACAGCCGATTTTAAAAATTTGCTACTTTTTAGACCGGTTAAAAAACCGATTTTAAAAAAAAGTTGTAAGACCGATTATTTATAAAACCTGTCTAAAAATAATTATTTTTAAACTGGTTATCAAAGATACCGGTCTAAAAGGTTCAACATTTTAGAGAACTTTCTACACCGGTTCTCAAAACAACCAGTCTAAAAAGTTCAAATTTTTAGACCGGTTTTCTAAAAAACCGGTCTTAAAGTAATCCTTTTAAAACCGATTTTTCAAAAAACTGGTCTACAATGTACTTTTTAAACCGGTTTTGGAAATAATCGGTCTAAATTTTTTTTTTTAAAAAAAGAATTGCTTTGTTTAAAACATTTACCCAACCAGCCATTTCCCCTGTTAAAACATTTCACTCAGCAAGCAGTCATTTCAACGACACAGATAGAATCACAGACAGAATAAACTCACAATCATAGGCAGAATCATAAAATTATGGCCAAAATTAAATATTTCATACACTGTCTTCTTAGGTAACCCAAACTAATTGAAATGAAAAAAAAAATTCATCATCATCATCATCAACACTTATTCATTATGGCCAAAATACTTTATACACACTCTTCTCAGGCTGATGATCACTAGCTGGCTTTAGAGCATCTATACTAAGACACCTCATATGCTTCATTTTCCTATGACAACATCAAAAAAAGTAGTTTTAATTTATATATACCAATAACAATAAACATAATTCAAATATAGTTCATGATAATTATTTTAGCTAACTAAACTTCAAAGTAGTTTTATAAAGGGATATCCTCCTATATCCCTTCATGAAGATCGTTTCTTGTGCCATGTTCATTGTCTTCATCTTCTTCGTTCAATTCTAGTAAACCCCTAGAAAAAGAAGGAGTTTCAAGAAGATCATTCATTGAACAACTTTCCTAATTAATGGCAATGACCTTTTTTCCTTAGAGAGCTACAAACGACATATTATTTGCCTCATCAGTAATATAGAACACTTGTTTCGCTTGATATGCCATATCTCCAAAACTTCTACTAATCATATCAACCAATGTAAATCCCAACTGATCAATCATCACACCATTATTGACATCAACCCACTTGCATTTGAAAATGGGAAATTTAATTTTAACATAATCAACCACCAAAATCTCTTCAATAACCCCATAATAAGGTATTGCTGCCAATCTAGGGTTCTTATCTTTCGAACTAGAGAAGTGTATAGATTCAGCCATTAACATAACCCCACTATTTTGGACGGTGCTCCTATCATCAAGGGACTTCATGTAAAATGTATAACCATTGATCACATATGAAGTCCAAGTTATGACACCAACCTCAGGACCACGTGCTAATCATTTAATTGTATCAGAAACACATTCTTCTCTGTCAACATTTTTTTTGAACCAATGTGCAAAAATTTTGTTATGCTCCCTAATTAACATTTATTCAATCATTCAAATATTTTCTTTGCGGAAAATTTCTTTACGAGCATTAATGTAATCTTGAACTTCATCAACATTATTCAAGATGTACAAGTGGACTTGTTACAATTCATTAGGATCAATGCTCTTTACTGTAGCCCCACGTCTACCCCCTTCTTTATCATGACGTTCAGGAAGCCCAATATGTCTTACATTTGATAGGTAATCTTGACAAAACTCAATGGCTTCTTCAGAAACATATTTTTGAACAATAGATTCTTTAGGCCGATTTGCATTCTTCACATACCCTTTTAGGATTTTCATAGTTCTTTCAGTTGGGTATATCCACCGTAAATAGATAGGGCCACACAACTTTATCTTCCTTACTAGATAAACAATTAGATGTACCATGATGTCAAAAAAAGAAGGAAGAAAAAGCTTCTCAAGCTGGCACAAGATCATATATCCTTCATTTTCCAGTTCATCCAATCTTTCTATCTTAATGACTTTGTTATAAATGGCATTGAAGAAGAAACAAAGTCTAGTCAAAATATGTTGAAGATGATATTCGGCAATGCCTCTAATAGCTACTGGGAGTATTTGTTGCATTAAGACATGACAATCATGAGACTTTAGCCCTACTAACTTCAAGTCTTTCATTGACACAAGCTTCCTAAAATTTGAAAAATTCCCTGAAGGAACTTTGATGGCATGTGAACACTCACAGAAGCTTCTTTTCTCATCCTTAGACAAAGTATGAGCAACTGAAGGACAAAACGTTCTCTTACCATATGGCTCTGGATGCAAGTCTTCTCGTATCCCCATTTCTTGCAAATCTAATCTTGCCTTCATGCCATCATTAGAACTACCTTGTATGATAAGCAGTGTCCCAACAATACTATCACAAACGTTTTTCTCCACATGCATGAAATCAATACAGTGTCTCACATCAAGATTGCCCCAATATGGAAGATTAAAGAAGATAGACCTTTTTTTCCATTTATTTTTTTCATTACTGTTCTTTGTAGTCTTACCAAAGATAACATTGATATTTTTCACCTTTTTATAAACTTGTTCCCTAGTCAATGCCTTCAAAGTATCTTCAAACTCTTGTCCACCAAAAAAAGCTTTCTTTAATAGATGATATGGGTGGCCTCATCTAAGAAATCTCTGATGGCCAAGATAAATTGTTTTTCTTCTATAGTGAAGTTGATGGTAGCATGTTCCTTCTTCATAAATCAGACATGCTTTATGGCCTTTAACACTACATCCTGACAATTTTTTATATACAGGGAAGTCATTTATAGTACCAAAGATCATGGCTCGTATTTTAAAAACCTCCTTCTTATTCACATTAAAAACATCAACACCTTTATCCCACAACTTTTTCAAGTCTTCCATCAAAGTTCTAGGTAAACATTTACATCATTTTTGGGTTGTTTTGGTCCCGAAATCAATATAAACAACATGATGTACTTTCATTTTATGCATAACAGAGGAGATAAGTTGTAAATTACCAACAGAATAGGTCATGAACTATATATACTGCTCAGGCTGCCAAAAGGATTCATGCCATCTGTGCTAAGTCCAAGCCTAAGGTTCCTAGGTTCTTCACCGAAGGTGGGAAATAATTGATTGATCTTCTTCTATTGAGAAGAATCAGCCGGATTTGAAGCTTTCCATCAGATATCCTCTCATCCACATGCCATCTCAAATTTTGTGCATCATTTTCATTAGCAAACAAGCGATTGAACCTTAGTATGATTGGAAGATACCAAAACACTTTTGCAGGGGCATTATTTGATTTGTACCTTGAGGTTTCATATATCGGACATTGTTATTCCTCTTCATACTCTTTTTTATACAATATACAATCATTAGGGCATGCATAGATCTTTTTATACTTCATCCCTAGTGGACACAATATTTTCTTAGCATCATAATATCGAGAGGGCAACACATTATCATCTGGAACTATGTCCTTAAAAGCCTCAAGCGTTTCTGAAAGACTCTTGTCGCTCCATCTATGCCATGCTTTCATGCTTACCAATTTCAATACTACTTTCAACAATTGGTATTTTTGACACCCCGGGTACATCGGTGTCTCATCATCACTGCACATATTACCATATGCATGTGATTGCTCAAAAGCCTCTTTTTCTATATCATGAATAATATCCTTTATCCGATCATTCGTATCCGTGTCATTATCATTAAAGGCCACTCCTCCCAGTTGAGATGAACTTGGCATTTCTAATTCTTCACCATGCCATACCCATACTGTATAACTCTTACAAAATCCTTCACAAATTAAATGTGTATATATATCTACAGCACTTAGTCACTTCTCATTCAAACATACTACACAAGGGCAATAAAACTTCCCACTACCATCATCGGCATTTCTTCTAGCGAAGTTTAAAAAACCCCTCACCCCATTATCATATTCAACACTCGTTTGTCTAGCTTTTATCCAACTACGATCCAATATATCTCAACACTTGTAGCACCCTATATCCAACAGCAAATGGATAGACAAAAAAACAACAACCATAGAGTTTTAGAGATTTCAATGAATTTTAACATGCACCATTTGAAACTGACAATCAAACAATCACACTAAATTAAAATAGAACTTAGAATTATATTACTCTAAGCCAAATATCACAAGTCAAAGCATCTTATTTACTTTTGGTCCAAAACAAGAAAATCGTATAAAGTAATAAGGCCATCACATAGTTTTCCCTTTCACCTTAATTACTTTTTATATAATTATTTCGTGTCTAACTATATTTTTAAAGTTAATATTGTTGAGAATAAGCAAATACAAGCTGAAAGTTGAGGCTTTAATTAACAGAACACTAACCTGATTGAAAACCAAGGAGTGAGTTTCTACCCAAAGTCATGGTGGCGTCAACTGAAATTAAAATGAAGTTCTCAAGTTCATGACACTAACAAAGGAAAGCCATAGAAGAGGAGAATGGTCACTACAGAGAAAAAAGGTGGTGGCAATGGAGGAGAGTGACGATGATCAAAGAACAATGACAAGGAACACAACAACGACAGCAATAATGAGGGAGGAGAGTTGAGCAAATGAGGAAAGGGGAGTGATGGAGGAGTTCAGGAAAAGTAGGGACAGAGCTCACAGAGAAATGACAAGAGAAGAAAGGGTTTAGAGCCCAAGATCTGGGTGCGGGGGTAAAAATACAGGCAAAAGGCTCACCTTTTAAACTGATTTTCCATAAAAAACGGTCTTAAAATGGCAAAAAAAATTTAAAATTTTTCATCTTTAAGACTGGTTTTTATGAAAACGGGTCTTAAATAAAAAATTTAAGACCAGTTTTCATAAAAACCAGTCTTAAAAGTTTCACATTTTAAATTTTTTGATATTTTAGACTAGTTTTGATTATAACTGGTCTAAATAATTTTTTTAAAATCGGTTTTTTGGACAACCGTATTAGAAGTTCTTTATAATTATGAACTTGCCACCGATCAAATTTTTAAGACTTTATCCTCCATAACCGGTCTAAATGTGGCGGTCTAAAAAGGGAATTTTGTACTAGTGTCAATATTCTTGGTTAGGTGAGTATGTGCACATTCCTACAATTTTTGAGGCCATCAAGGTAATCTGGTTGTAAGGTTGCTATCTTTTGGATATTTGAAAAAAGAAAAAAGAAAGAAAAAAAGCTCGCTAAGTTGAAAACCCGTAAGGGCATTTAAGCAAAAGTTAGAGCAAAAAAAAAAGAGAAAAGAAAAGAAAAGGCAAAAAGCTGGCTAAGTTGAAAACCCGAAAGGGCATCTTAGGTAAAAGTTAGAGAAACTAGAAAAAAATCAGAAGAAAGATGGGTAAGTACTAAAGGAAACATGGAAAGAGGTTTCTTTAGTTCTTCTTTTGTTTTAAGGCCTATAGAGTGTACACTTGCTTGACTCTATATTTAGTTCTTATCGCCCTTAGTTTCTTAGATATCCTTTATCTTATACTCAAGGTGTAATACCCCAAAATGTACTCAAGGGCTAAATGTGCATAATAAATAGTGGGATTAATGACAAAATTACCCTTAGAAATTTTGTTATGACTTTAGTTCCGATTAACTAGAGACAACTACTTAGTTTTTTAGCCTAAAGTCAAAAATGACCAAAGGCCTAATTTGAATATAAGAAGTAGGGGAAATGACATATGGAAGAGAAAGAAAGGAAACAAATAAAGAGTTAATGGCAATTTAAATAATACTGCCATAATTAAGGGAAAAAGAGACAATGGGCACTTGATCTTGAGGTTAAAGTTGGAAACCAAAATGAAGGGCTAAGATTTATTCTTGAAAAGTAAAGATAATGATGAAGAAGATGAAATTAATTTCCATTCCTTTTTTCTTGATCAAAAACGTTCAAGACCATAGGAAGAAGGAAAGAGAATTTAAATGATAAACTTCTTCACTTTTCCATTTGAAAAGTCAACAATTGTTGGCTAATATGTGTAACCTTCCAAGAGATAATTGAAGAAGCTTGCTTGGTCACTTTGGGAGCACTATTTATGTCACTTAAAGAGAGTAAGGAGGGAAATCAATTGCGACCAAGTATAAGAGGAAGAAAAGTAAAAAATCTCATGCTAAAAGCAATATATGAGGAAGTAGAAATATGTTAAAGTAAGAAGCCATTTTTCCTCTTCAAGAGGACAAAATGCCTATGACATGAGGAAGGAGAGAGAAGATGAAATTTGGGGACATGCATGATGCCTTCAAGAGGCACTTTTCGGTCAAGCCTTTATGGCCAAATAAAAGGTGATGACATCAAGTGAATATGACATGTGTTGATTTATAATAAAATCTAGTATTTTGAGGAGGTGGATGAAAGAATTTTGAAAGAGTATTATCCCTTCCTAAGCCCATATTTTTAGCCAACTTAAGAAAGCAAGAAAGAGATTTACGAAAGTGAGACAAGAACAAGCAAGAACAAGAAGCTCAAGAGGCAAAGCAAGGTGAAGGTGAGCTCTTTGATCTTGATTTTCACCTTCTTAACCTCATCTATGGCTCAAGTGTCCTTCATAAACATTGTTTCTCTTGATGAGAGCTTCATTTCTATGGTTTTAGAATTTCAAGAGGAGGTGTTTTGAGCTATCATCCTAGAACAAAATATGAAAAACCAAAGAAAAGAGCTAAGGAGAAGCAAGAGGTGAGTATTAGCTTCAATTTAAGCTATGGGTTGTATAGGTTGAATGAGTATTTTGACATGTGTAATACTGCCCTGATTTTGTCTAAGTTAGCGTTTGGAGAAGTCATAGTGTTTTGGTTATGTATTTGGTGTTTCATGATGATTAGAAACCATATGACACAAGTTTGATGCTCAAATTGGGAGTTTGGTAATTTCAGGAATTTTGTTGATTTTTCTGCCCAAAATAGGACATGTAGAAAGAGTGGAAATTTGGTCATTTTGATGTTACCATTGTGTTCCACATGAAAAATAGTTTGGAAATAGCCCTGGGTTATGAATCTTGGGTCATTGAAACTCAAAATGCAAAACTAGATTTTCTGCAGAACAGGATTCCAGCAAGGTACCCTGATTGTGTGGTATTTTTGGATAAACAATTGATGTTCAATAAAGGTGAAACTTTCCAAAATAAATTAGACATATCAAAATTTAATTTGATAGGTCATTTGTATCATTTCAATTTGTACACTGGGAGTTATGAATTTTTGAAGTTAGGTCATGAAATTTGGGTTGAATTCTGGCAGTATGCAATAAATGTCAAATCTGGGAATGCTGTGCATCCAACTAGCGGTGGGTGATATTTTTTCTTAAAAATAAACTAAATAAGGGTCACATAGCCTTTGGAATCACTACAATTTGATTTTTTTTTTTACATAAAGATATGAATTTTCAAAATTGATGAAAAATTCTAGCAGATTTGGTCATTTGTGCAAAAATTGAAGATGTTATGGCATAGTGTAATATTGTTGAACTTTGAGGTTAGAAATTGGTCTTTTAGGTTATTGACCACTTTAACTCCTTAGTTGACTTGATTAAATGTCCCTAGTGATAACCAACTTGAGTGTTTGAATTAAAAAAGAATTGGATTAAGTAATAATCTGTCATCCGTAATCTAATTATAAGATTCGATATCTGCCCTGAGCACAAGAAATCTGTGCAAGAACAAGACCGAAAAGACCAAGGTAGTGACTCTCTCTTATATCCTATATAATGCTTGCATGTTTATGCCTATCATTGAATTGTGATGAACGTGAATGCTGTTGTTATGCCGTTGTGAAATTGTGATGAATGTGAATGTTGTTGTTTATGCCGTTGCGAACATAGCGAAGCTGTCGTAATGTCGTGGAAGTGAATATGGCGAAAGCTATTGTTGTTTATGCTGTTGCGAACACAGTGAAATTTGTCATAATATCGTGGAAGTAAATACGGCGGAAGCTGTTGTTGTTTATGCCATTATGAACATAGCGAAAGCTATTGTTGTAACCCCTTTCGTAATTATGATTTGAAATGCGTAATTGAAATGAAATAAAGATCAATAATAATAAAATTCATTTACTCTCCCTTCCTGACGGTAGGGTTTTTCACAAAACTCTTTCAAAATATCTTCTAAACTTGGTCTCAAATTTCACAATTTGAATATAATTACCCTGCACAGTTAAATCACATTTATATATATATATATATATATCAGAGTTTACAACAAAATTCCCGACAACCCCCAGATTTCATATAGATACTAAGGGTTTACAAATTCCCTTTTTGGGGATTACACAAAATCATTTAAATATTTTCATCCCAAATATGTACAGTAATCCCAATACCAAAATTGATAACCAACAACCAAAATATAAATCTCCTTAAGGAGTCCTTGTAACCCCCTGCCTTAAATAGTGTAATTATAATTCGATATCACTTAATTAAATTGGTTTAGAGACCGTTGAATAGTTCAAAACTCATTTAAAACTCCCTTTTATAGTAGGGACTTTACAAAATTTTCAAAATTTCTTTCCTATTCCGGTCTCAAATTCAATTATCGAATATAATCACCTGTGCAGTTAATTTACATTTAAACATATCAGAATATCTAATAGCAATCCCGGCAACCCCCGGGTTCCATTCATTCACTATAGAGTTTTTATTCCCATACAAGGGATTACACCACTGTATTCCACTAATATTTACAATCCAAAAATAATTTACAAGATCCCTGTCCAACAGGTTTAACCAACACGTCCAAAATAAATGTCCCTATAGGGTTCTAACCGCTCCGGGTCGTACGCTTCTCCTTAGAGCCACTCGTCCTGTCTGAAAGGTTAGTTAAAGGAAAGAGTGAGATTCAAGAGAATCCCAGTAGTAACAAAACATTTATACCACACATAAGTACACAGCATGTAAGCAAATCATCATACAGCAGCAGCAGCACAAATCACACTCCACCCTCATCCCCTTTCTCCGCCGGGAAGGCACACTGTTCTAACCCGAACCGTTGTTAGCTACTCAGGGACTATTGGCATGGTAGTGTATTCACATAGCCTTATAGCTTATATGGCTATCTGGCTTTCACAAATGGCCCTTCGGCCTTCACAAATAGCCTTTCGGCCTACATAATCACATATACCACACCTCATCCTCATCCTCTTTCTCCGTCGGGAAGGCATACAACCCTTGCCCGATCTGTTGTTAGTTACTCAGGGACTATTGGTATGACGGTGTTTACACATGTTCACAATGTCGCAGCATACGGGTTTATCACAAATCAATGATAATACACACATACAATGCATCACATATGGTACGAAAGAAAAGTTACTACCTCGTTCCTTCTTGACGTTTGCTGGCTCAGTGGGCTCACAAGGACGGTAAATGTCGAATCCTATAAACCAAATTAGGGACAATAAATCAATCTCTTTCCCAAGTTCTTTTTTCTATAATACTTTAAGTTGGTTATCATTTGAACTCTTTAGGTGACTATTTTAGGTCCAAACATATGCCTAAAAGGTTGGGAAAGACTATACCAAAACCACATTTCAAAAATGCAAAACACTGATTTTTGGGGGTGGGCCGCGGCCCACAATCCTTGGGTTACGGCCCAAAACTGTCCAGACATGCTCAGAAACATTTGGGCTGTGGCCCAGAATCCTCGGGCTGCGGCCCAAAACTGTTCAGAAGCGCTCAGAAACATTTGGGCTGCGGCCCAGAATCCTCGGGTTGCGGCCCAGAAAATCCAGTTTCCTGGCTGAACTTCCAAAAATCATAACTAATTCCACAAAAATCAAAATGGGGTGATTCCAAAGCCAAATGAAAGCTATTTAAGTCCTCTTTCAAGGAAAAATATTGGTCATTACTAGAAATCACTACAAAAGTCCAGATTTACCAAAAACCTAACATTGTGCCAAAACAGAATCCAGTTTTGATGCCAAACTTTGGACAGTTCAAAATCCCAGCTCAAAAAGCGATATGACACAAAATTTGTGTCCATTTTGAAGCTTGAGATGTGAACTTTAAGACTGGAAAGGTTCATAATTTTTCAACATCATTTGCCCAGTCAAAAAGTCCACACCATCTGACTGTCCAGAACAAACTTACATTGGACAGATTTTCTAGATTTTGCCAATTGGCTTCCAATGGTCCCTAATTTCAAATCACATACTATTTTCACACAATTTGGCTCAAGGAACACATCGGAGCCATGAAAATGACCATATTCATTATCCATGAGCATGTTCTACCACAATCACCACATGTCACCTTAACATCTCCAATCAACCCACACATTGCAAACCATTCCAACCCAAAATTCTAAGCCAATTCCAAATGCACCAAGACACTCTATGACTAATTTCAACATTAAACACTAAATAAGTCATGCTTTTCGAAATTTACCAAAAATCAGGGCAAATTCCAAAGTCCTCAAAACTCAATCAATGATCAAAACAACCATACCAAAGTACATCAACTACTCACCTCTTATGTCTTCCAAAGCCAACTTCTTGATTCTTCAACTTTCCAAAATTCACAATCTCTCAACCACCACCAATGAAAATTCTGAAACCATAGGTTTAAAGCTCTCAACTTCTTGCATAACATTAATAGAGAACATTTGAGCATATAGAGATGTTCACTTACCTCAACTCAAGCTTTTCTTTTTCTCTTTCTTGCTCAAACTCAGCGAAAATGGAAGTTAAATGAGAGAGAAAAGGAAGGATGATGATGATGATGCAGTTTTCCTTCACACATACACACATATAGCCGACCTTGACAAGGAAAGAGAGAGGGAAGACTATTTGACTTTGATCTAAGGGTCCTTATTTTGCCACTTGGCACCATCCTATTCTTCCTACCATGATTTCATGTAAACTTGCATGCATAGGATTCCACCTCTTGTTTCTTTCAATCCTAGCCCTTGATCTTGATTACTAAGAAGTGTTCTCAATGGTATCTAACCAGTCGGTCGGTAAATTTACCGTTTTGCCCCTGATTATCACAATGCACGATATATACTTCAAAAGTGCTCAATTAATATTAATTACATTACTTTGAAGTTGCTAATCCTTGGTCACAATCCAGGATATTATAGTCCTATCCGCCCTTGGTCGTCTCCTTCCCTTTAGAGACACTTGCCCTTTCTGAAGATTAGTTAATGGAAAGAATGAGATTCAGAAGAATCCTAATAGTAACAAATCACTCATACCACACATAATCCCAAAGCATGCAATGATATCATCAAGCAGCATCACATCATAAACACAACACACAGGCTGCCACATATGCACATAATCACATGGTCTCATCTCCCGTATTCCACAGCCCTGAAGGCACGGTCCTCCCACCGTCAACACCGATGGGGCGAGGGTGAAGAATTCACAAATAGCCTTTTGGCTTTCACATAGTCTCATCCTCCAGATTCCATCACCCCAAAGGCACGGTCCTCCCACCGTCAACACCGATGGGCCGTAGGTGATAGACCCACAAATAATGATAAATTAAACATACCATGTATCACATATAGTATAAGGAAAAGAGTCACTACCTTATTCTTTCCGAGTGTGCTCTGTCACAGATGGCTCACGTGTAGGGCAAATATCAAACCCTATAACCAAAATCAAGGACGATAGGTTATTCTCTATTCAAAATTCTTATCTTCATAACACTTAAGGTTGGTTATCATTTGGATTCTTTAGGTGGCTACTAGAAGCCTAGACATATGCCTAAAGGGTTGGAAGAACTTAATCAAACACCCCTTTTTCAAAAGTATAATACTAATTTTTGACACATTCACTAAAGTAAAGAAGGCCTAACTCGAGTGATAACGAGATTTGCACTCGAGCATAGAAGCTCACTAGTGTTAGTGCTTGCCCGAGAGCAACCATAGAGACAGAAAGTGATCATAGCACTCGAGTCCTAATTACAACATTGAATGGTAGCCTCATGCTCACCCGAGTCCTACAGAGTGAAGCACAAGAAGTGACTACCCGAGAGCAACAGAAACCCTAGAATGAGAAGTGCACTCAAAGACTAACTCTGGAACTCGAGTGATGTCACAACACTTGAGGGTGCTAAGAAACACTATTGAAAAATGGCCTACGAGTGACAACCCGATATGTAACCTGATAATAAAAAATACTCCCGCACTCGAGTGGAACAAGGTTTACTCGAGTGATGAACCAAATCACTCGCAGGTGAGAACATATACTTTTGCTTTCACTGCGTGGGAGTACAACTAGGACTGAAGGAAAAGAGAAAATATGATGCTGCACTCAAGTGACACCCCTGTGCACTCGAGTAAGGCTTATCAGAAGCCAAAACCGCAGCAACTGACAGAATTTCCCCAGATTTTATCCAATATGTCCAATGACTTCTAAAATCAATAATCAAACCTTTTCCTACACAAATTTCCACAGAGAATCCATTGGACACACTAAAACAACCAATTTCCCATCACAATAAAACATTCCATACTTCCAAACACATTGAAACCTAAAACCACTAAATGACTAACTTGGCTTCCAAACTTTCCAAATCAATTCCAATGACACAAAGACACAATATGATACCAACTCCCATATAATACACTACCAATTCATTCATTCCAATATGACTCAAAAATTAGGGCAAAAATCCAAAATTTACAAAACTCAACCAACAATTACAATGAACAAATCAAAATGCTTCAAATACTCACCTTTTCCTCTTCCCAATGTTGGTTTCTTGATTTTTCAACTTTCTAATTTCTTCAAGCACTTAAACACCACTTTTCAAAAATCTACAACCATAGAAATGAAGCTCTCATTACCATGATCAATATTAATGAAGATTGTTTGAGCATTAGAAGACATATGGGGCACTAACCTTAGGCTTGTCTTCTTTCTCTTTCCTCTTAAGCTCACACAAAAATGGAGGTAAGTGAGAGAAAGTGAGATGATGATAATGAATCATATTTTTCCCTTGCACCATGCCTCTAGCCAACTTAGAGGGAGAGAGAAGAGGGAAAAGATTGTTTGAACATTTGACTTGATCTATGGTCCACAAGATGCCACTTGTCATGATCTTGTTTGTCATTTCATGGCACAATTGAAATCACATACATGTAATTCCATTCTCTTGCTCATTGAATCTCAACCATTGATCTTTAAATTACCAAGGAGCTTCCTCTTCAGTAATTGACCAATTGGTTGGTAACTTTCCTTTTTACCCATTTTGCCCTGATTATGGCAATTCTTACTGAAACACCAACAAACACATTTATATCATACCATTTTTCATTTATGCACTCTCCCCTACTTTTAGGGTTCATTCTAAGCTTTAGCATACAATTAAGCTTAAATGTAGGGTTTAGGCACTGATCAGAACACCTTTGGATTGTAATTCACATCATATTCTTCAAAAGTGTTTATTAACAATAATTACATCCACTTTTGAAGTCATTAGCCCTTAATCCTATTTTTGGGGCATTACAGTCGTGGTGCCATGGAAGTGAATATGATGAAAGCTATTGTTGTTTATGCCGTTGTGAATACAGCGAAAGCTGTCATTTTGTGACTTGTGAGTCACGTATCAATATGGAAACTACTGTGAATGTTGTTGAGAATTTGTCACTGAGAATATTATCATTACTGTGGATGATGTTCTTTTAATGCTTTGTGATAATTGCTTGCTTGCCTTGTTTATTATATATCATATGATTGAAACTTTTACTATTGAGATTCCTATGAATCTCACTCTTTCCATTCTAACCTACAGCTAGGGCAGACAAATAAAAGGAGAAGCTGGTATACAAAGACGGTTAGAGTTTGTGGCTAGGAGATTAGTTTTGTGTTGGTTATCAAATGTTGGGATAATTGTATATGTAAATGTAGAACGATGTAGTAGACTTATGTTGATATTTGTAAGTCCCATTTGAAAATGGGTGAATATGCCCTGTAGGCTCTTATAATTAAAGATTGAAACCTGAGAGTCGTCAAGAATTTTTGCGATATACTCTAATATTTATGAATGGAACCCAGGCTAAATATATTTGAACGTTGAATATGAGACCGTATTAAATAGATTGTGAAAAGTTTTTGAAAACCCACTTTATCACAAGACTGAACCCTGTCTTGAAGTTAGGACTTTCAATAAGTTTTGAATTATCCGTTGGTCTCCAATTTAATCTAATGACGCATTTTCAAACTATAATTACAGCTATTAAGGTGGGGGTTACACAAGGTACTTTTTGTTTCTATTAGCATCCTATCTTCTTGGTTAAAGGAGTATATGCACATGCTTACAATTTTGAGGCTGTTAGTATAATCTGGTTGTAAGGTTGCTCTCTTTTGGATATTTTAAAAAAGGGGAAAAATCAAAAGAGAGATGAATAAATGCATAACACATAAGAACAAGAATATGATATTCTTCATCTTCTCTTCACCAATTGTTTGTACCCTATGCCTCCATAAAAATTCCTTGTGATCTATACTAGCATATGTCTCTTTTAGTGATGGAAAACTTAGATTATTGCTAAGCTTATGGAACAAGAATTGGATAATTTGGATATAAAGAGCAAACACTAACCATCAAACACTGAGTGGTGAGAGTAAACACTATATTTGGTGAGAAAATCATTAGGGCATTGTGTTCTTGTTAAACCCTTTACCTTGATATTAGCTAACTTGAGGTTGGTGACATTAATGATGTATTGATATATCTCTTGATCCTCTATTCTTTTGACTTGGAAATTGTCTTCTATATTTCAATTCCTGAGATTTCATGACCAGTTTTTAAGACCTTGATAGGTTTCTTGAGTTATGCTCAAAGGTTTTTTCTCAAACATTTGGATCTAAGGAATTCTTCCATTTTAATCCTTTTCTACTCCTGATGCGGCATGTGAGCCTTTCCCAGTTTTGTTACTTCATATTGGGACATTACCGTGCTTCTATTTGCCTTTCAACAAAAGGAACTAAATTAGAATTTGGGGATTCTCCTCAATTCTGTTGCCCCCATCCATTTCTTAGGACAACATTGACATTGTTAAATGAAGTTTTTTTTAACAAAAATTGACTATGCAAGCATAAAAAATGAAGATAGACAAAAAAAGGATTCTTGGTCTTCATAAATTCAGATAGACTAAGGGATGAAAGTTGAATATCCAAATTTAGCTTACTGCTCAAAAGTCATTTCTTTTATCAAGAGTTAGCACTAAGTTATGCCCAAAGAAAAATTGTAATATCTTGTCATATTAGAAAAACCTTTCTTGCATTGGGCTTTGTGTTAATTATACCCTCACCATACTTAACATGTATTGCATGCCATTTTGGGGGGCAAATTTAGGATTAATTTTTCAACCAAAAAGGCTTATATTAATATTATGTCATGCACTGCCTCGAAATGTGCTTTTTGCCAAGGTTAGGGCAAATGTAGAAGCTGCTCAACAAGAGTCATAATGGCCTAAACAAGAATGGCATCCTATATGAACCAGTAAGTCAAGGGGTTTTGAATAGGATGAGGGCAAAGCGAGGGCAACATCATTGGTTAGGTAGCTTTTCATCATCCTCAACATCGTCGTCATCATCATCATTTCATAATTTCGATTATCATCTTTATCATGATCATCTTCATCTCCTCATCAACATCCTCATCCTCATCCTCATTAGCCCTTCATCATTTTGATCATCATCATCATCCTCATTTCAACATTTTCTTTATATTATCATCATCTCCTTTTCATAATTATCTTCATCATCATTAGCATTACATTCTGTTCATCATCCTCATTAGGATTTCATCATTATTGTCATCATCATTATCAATGTCATAACCTTCATGATGACCTCACCATTTTCATAATCTCCTCGTTATCATGGTTATCATCATCTTCTTCATCATCATTATTGTCATCCTCATTAGGATTTCATCATCATTGTCATTATCATTATCAGTGTCATCACCTTCATCATGACTTCACCATTATCATAATCTCCTTGTTATCATAGTAATCACCATCTCCTTCATCATCATTGTTGTCATCCTCATTAGGAGTTCATTATCACTATCAGTTTATCACCCTTATCATGATCATTTTCACCATTATCATAATCTCCTCGTAATCATGGCCATTATCATCCTCTTCATTATCATTGCCATCATTAGTGTCATTATCATGTTTAAGGGCATTGCATGCTTAGTGTCAAATCACCACCACTATTATCATCATCATCTATGACTTCCCCATTAGGGCTTTATCTTTATCATCATTAGTGTCATTATCATATTGCATGTTTGGGTCACTACATGCTTAGTATGGCACCATCACCATTTACAACTTCCCCATTAACACTTCATCAATATTTTCATCATCATCATCTCATTATGTAAGGCATCACAAGCTTAGTGTCAATCCATGACTACCATCATCATCATTTATAACATTATTATAAATATTTCATCATCAACTTATCACTATCATCTTCATTATCAATGTCATCATCCTCATTGGCATTACCATAAGTACTGCTTCAAGGGGCATCACATATTCATGGCATCCCTTTTAAAGCCATGTATCAATAGGCACCCTCAAAGCCAGTATTGGTTGGTACCCTTTCAAACCCTGTATCGATAGGCACCCTCAAAGCCCAATATTAGTTGGCACCCTTTTCAAAGCCCTATACTAGAAGGAACCCTCAAAGCCCAGTAACGCCAGGCATCCTTTTCAAAGCCCTACACTAGCAGGTACCCTCAAAGCCCAGTAACGGCTAGCACCCTTTTCAAAACCCTATACCAGCAGGCACCCTCAAAGCCCAATAACAGATGGTACCCTTTTTAAAGCCCTGTACCAGCAGGCACTATTCTTTCAAAGCCCTGTATCAGCTGGCACAATTTTTTTAAATCCCAATAACGCTTGGCACAATTCTTTTAAAGCCTTGTAATGGCAAGCACTATTCTATCAAAGCCTTGTATCAGTAGGCACCCTCAAAGCCTAGTACCAGCTAACATAATTCTTTTAAAGCCCAATAACATTTGGCATAATTCTTTTAAAGCCCTATAATGGTAGGCACTACTCTTTCAAAGCCTTGTATCGGCAAACTCCCTTAAAGTTCAATAATAGCAGGCACCCTTAAAGCCCAGTAACGGTTGGAATAATTCTTTTAAAGCCTGGTAACAGCAGGCACTATTCTTTCAAAGCCCTATATCGGTAGGCTCCCTCAAAGCCCAGTACCGGCTTGCACAATTCTTTTAATGCCCTATAACAGTAGCCACTATCTTTCAAAGCCATGTATCAACAAGTACCCTCAAAGTCTAATAACAACTGGCACCATTTCAAAGCCCTATATCAGCGAGCACCCTTTAGGCCCAATAACGGCTGGCATAATTCTTTTAAAGCCCTGTAATAGTAGGCACTATTCTTTTAAAGCCTTGTATCAGTAGGCACTCTCAAAGCCCAGTAATGGCTAGCATAATTCTTTTACACCCCACTAAAGTCCTATGTAATTTGGCACTTCACTTCTACTCCATGCAATCATCTAGCTCTATCGGTGTTCTTCTCCCCTATGAACCAAGTAAAGAGGGGCATGGGCATGGCATTTTGTCCAAACTCTCTTTGGTTTCGAAGAGGGCACCTTATTCTTTTAGCCAAAAAAAAATACTTTTTCTTATCTTTATTAGCTTCAAAGACGAGAACCTTACTTTTCTCAGCTACAAAACAAGTAAAGAGGGGCAACTGTGAACACCCTATTTTGTTCGGGCACCACTTAAAAAATAAAAATAAAAATAAAAACCAAAAAAATGAAAATCCTCTCATTGATGATGATTAGTGTCTAAATTGGCAATCATCATTAAAGAGAAAATTAAAAAAATAAAAGAAAAAATGTCCTCATATTGATGATGATTGGTGTGCAAATTGGCATTGTCAATAAGGAAAACGAAAACAATAAAAAAAAAATATCTCTCATTCATAGGTTTAAATTAGAAAATTGCTTATAGGGAAACTATAAGAAAATAAATAAACTAAATGAAAATAGAAAATAGAAAAAAAAATCTCTCATTTATGTTGATAGTTTTAAATTAGGAAATTACTTGTGGGAAAAATAATTTAAAAAAATAAAAACGAAAATTAAAAAAATAAAAAGAAATATCTCATTGATGTTGATTAGGTCAAGCTAGGAAGTTTTATTAATAGAAAATATAAAAAAAATTAAAAAAAAATCTCTCATTGATGGTGATTAGATTAAGCTAGGAAGTTTTATTAATAGAAAATAAAAAAAATTAAAAATAAAAAAAATCTCCATTGATGATGATTGCGTTAAGTTAGAAAGAGCATTTATGAAGAAAACCCCTACCTTAAGACCATAAATAGGGGAGCAATGATTGAAGCAAAAAAACAAATTACAAGAGCAAAGACCAAAAAAAATTGAGAGAGAAGAGGCACAAGAGAATTTTGGAGAAAAAGTGGATGACTGTGGAAGATGGAGAGAAAAATTGAGAGCAAGGGAATAAGAGAGTAATAGGTGAAGAAGTGGGTTTAAAAGGTGGAAGGATTCATCATTTCCCATACTTTACACAACAAGACCTTGGAGATTAAGGCTCAAGCCAATGAACATCTTTAATAAGGATGGAGGCATATAAATTTAAATTTTGAGAAAATCTCTGTAGGCAAGGCTTGTGTTGAATACTTTGCTTCCCATTTCTTATTTTAGCTGTACTATGCCTTTGTTTGACTATGCATGCTTCTCTTCCTTTCTTTCTCTTGGCATCTGATATCTAGTGATTAGCCCACTCTTGGTGTATTTGTTTTTTGTTTCGTTTTTTGTTTTTTTGGCTTGTTTTCCTCTATCACCATTTCTCTTCCATGTGTCCAGATGCATTTTTGTACGTGCCGATGAATATATCCATACGATTGAGGCACTCATGTATGACACTCTAGCTAGACATACCTTCCCTTCCTTTGCTTCAATTTGTCTTTATATTTATTTTGTTTTACCTTGTCGTGTATTGAAGAGAGTGCATTATCTTCATCTGGTCTCATTGTTTATTAGATGAATATTTGCTTCAATTGGTCTCGTCCCTTGACTCTCACTTGAGCTCATTTTTTTTAGTTTGTTTCTTACACCTTGTTTATTATCATGGAATAAGTTTCATTTCAGGGTGATCACAATATAAGTTTAGTTACGAACGCTCATTTTTCTCTTTGGATGCTCCAATATATTCGGTATTATTCCATGACTTATCAAGTATTTAATGAAAATGGAGACATTCAAGAGACAGAGACTTTGTGTAAGACATGGATCATGTGTAATTAATAATGGAACATCAACCAAAAAGTAGCAAAGTGTCAAGTATGAATATTGTAGACTCGTGATGATTTTACAAATGCTATCATTTTATTATATTGTCCCTTCACTTGATCTCTTTTGCAGCAAGATTCAAAGCATCAAAGGTAAGTGCTCTCACTTTGCTTTTGAAGCTTCTGCCATGAATGATATGTCGATCATGACAATAATGCTATTGTTTGCTTACTGATAATTGTGACCCGTTTTCATAAATGAAAAAATAAAGAAGAAAGCTTCTCTTTTTATCAAAATAAATGAAATTGATTTTAAAAGGGATTTCTATCGTGTGAGGTTTTTAGAGCCTCCTCAGGTAAAAATCGATTAGTCTTCCGTGTGAGATTATAGGAATCTCCTAAGAAAGTTTAGTCCAGGAGTTTTCCAAAAACCTTTCTTTCATTCAATAAAAATAGAAAAGTTGTTTTCATAAAATAAAAAGGGTTAAGGTGCAAAAATAGCAAAGAACTATTTCGCTAAGTGCACTCAGCACAATTAACTATTTTTGGGTCCAAAAGTAGACATAAACAATATTTTTGGGTGCAAAAGTAGCAACGCCGTTAACTCAGGATAACTTTCGTTACTTTAATATAATTTTAGAATGGTTAAGGTGCAAATTTAGCAACAAACTATTTTCTTATGAATACCCAACACAATAATTTTTCACACGAGCATTTACAAGACAAATATGAACATTTACATAGGAGCATTTACATTAATGATCTTACTTTATTTTTTTCATAAGAGCATTTATAAGACAGATAAGGGGATTTCAAAGAATCCGGGGAATTAAAAAATTTTGGTTCATATATTTATCTTGTAAATGCCTATATTTATCTTTCCACTGACAAAACCTAACTTTTACTTGGCCGAATGGGGTGCAGCAAAATTTTGTTAACTCATTGTATTCTTTTAAATCTCTTTATTTTTCTTGTAAATTCTCTTATTAGAAAAAAAGTAAATGCTCTTATGTAAATGCTCATATTTATCTTATAAATGCTCTTAAGAAAAACAATTGCGTTAGTGCCCATAGGGAAATAATTCATTGCTAAATTTTCAACTTAACCCTTTTAGAAAATATGGGTGCCACCAATTTTCTAATAAGAGAATTTACAAGACAAAATAAAGAGATTTAAAAGAATACAGTGAGTTAACAAAATTTTATTGCACCCCATTCAGTCAAGTAAAAGTTAGGTTTTGTCAGTGGAAAGATAAATATAGGCATTTACAAGATAAATATATGAAAGATCAAAATTTTTTAATTCCCCGAATTCTTTTAAATCCATTTATTTGTCTTATAAATGCTCTTATGAAAAAAGTAAGATCATTAATGTAAATGCTCCTGTGTAAATGCCCATATTTGTCTTGTAAATGCTCGTGTGAAAAATAATTGTGTTGGGTTCATAAGAAAATAGTTTGTTGCTAAATTTGCACCTTACCCATTCTAAAATTATATTAAAGTAACGGAAGTTATCCTGAGTTAACGGCATTACTACTTTTGCATCCAAAAATATTGTTGATGTCTAGTTTTGCACCCAAAAATAGTTAATTGTGCTGAGTGCACTTAGCGAAATAGTTCTTTGCTATTTTTGCACCTTAACCCAAATAAAAAATACCATACAAATAAAAAAATAATTTTCTCGAATAAATTAAAGGAACTTTTTCCTTAAAAAAACACAAATAAAGTGACACTACTGAAAAAATCACTTTTAAGACCGGTTAAAATAGACATTTTAGACCGGTTTTTGATCTGATCTTGATACAACTGGTCTAAAAAATTTGCTACTTTTTAGACCGGTTATAGAACCAGTCTCAAAAAAAATTTTAGGACCGGTTATTATAAAACCGGTCTAAAAATAAATATTTTTAGATTGGTTATTAGAGGAACCAGTCTAACAGGTTCAAATTTTAGACTGATTTTCTGAAAAATCGGCCTCAAATTAAGACCGGTTTTTCAGAAAACCGGTCTAAAATTGCAACTTTTTAGACCGGTTCTCTCCAAAATCGGTCTGAAATGTACTTTTCAAACCGGTTTTAGAGAGAACCGGTCTTAAAAGTTGAATTTTTTTAAATTTTCATTTAAAAGATATACTTAGCAAGCCATTTCCCCTATTAAAACATTTCACTCAGCAAGCAGCAGTCAGTTCAACGACATTCAAATAAATCTTCTTCTCTTACAGATTATATAACTAACATCTTAATGACATGTGAGAGACTCAAAACTCATTGGAACATATTAAAACTCAACTCCCTTGTGCTTAAATAGTGCTGGCCAAAACAGAAGCAAGGAAAACAACCATGAATAATAAACTCACAATCATAAACAGAATTATAATGCAAGGAAATCATACAACCATGACAATGCTGTTTTGACCAAGTTCCTTATCTTTTCACTTACATACATACATCAAAGATTAAATTACATTAATGACAATGATGTTATTCATTAGGGCAAAATACTTTATACACACTCTTCTCAGGCTGATGATCACTAGCGGGCCTGGCTTCGGAGAATCTACACTAAGACGTATTCCTCATATCCTTCATTTTCCTATGACGACAACAAAAAAAGTAGTTATATATATACACCAATAACAATATACATAATTCAAATATAGTTCATGATAATTATTTTAGCTAACTAACCTTCAATGTAGTTTTATAAAGGGATATCCTCCCATATCCCTTCATGATGATCGTTTCTTATGATGTGTTCATTGTCTGCTTCATCTTCTTCATTCAATTCTGGTAAACCCCTAGAAAAAAGAAGGAGTCTCAAGCAGATCATTCATTGAATGACTTTCCTGATTAATATCAACAACCCTTTTTCCTTGGAGAGCTACAGACCACATTGTATTTGCCTGATCAATAACACGGAACACTTGTTTCGCTTGATATGCTATAATAAAAGGTTCATCTCTAAAACTTCTACTATTCAAATCAACCAATGTAAATCACAAATGATCAATCATCACACTATTGTTGACATCAACCCTCTTGCATTTGAAAATGGGAAGTTTAACATTAACATAATCAACCACCCAAATCTCTTCAATCACCCCATAATAAGGTATTGCTGCCAATCTAGGATTCTTATCTTTTGAACTAGAGAAGTGCATAGATTCAGCCACTAACATAATCCCACTGTTTTGGACGGTACTCCTATCATCAAGGGACTTCGTGTAAAAAGTATAACCATTGATCACAAATGAAGTCCAACTTATGACATTAGCCTCAAGACCACGTGTTAACCATTTAATTGTATCAGAAACACATTCTTCGCCGTCAACCTTTTGTTTGAACTGATAGAGCTTAATATTTATATATTTTTATTAATTAGTCTTAGGCTTTTGTGGGACTTAATTGAATATTTTGTGCATAATCAAGTGTTAAAGTGAGATTTTAATGAAAGCATAATTTGGGAATAATATTAGTTAAATTGTTATATTTTAAATTAATATTTGTTATTCCCAAAGGTCTTTAATTTTGAGCAAAAGGTATTATCTTTGTGAATATAATTTTGTAGGTGATGATGTGGCGCAGCTTGAGTGGTTAAGGTCAAAGATGATATTTTAGAGCTTAATGAAGGACAAAAGTGGAACATCACAAGTGCATAATTTATTTTCATATTTTTTCTAAGAGGAGGTTAAATGAGTAAGGGCCTTGTTTAGTTATTGCAATTTTGTACATATCATAAAACATATTTTCACCACTTTATCCAAACAAGGCACAACTCACATTTTAACCTAAAGACAATTGAAGAAGGAAAGGAAGTGGGGATCATTGTTTTGTGTGTGAGAGTGGCGGCTGGAAAGAAATGAGAAGGGATCATGAATTAATAATTGAAGATGGAAAGCGATTGGACCAAATGAATAAAAACTGCTGAACCAATGGGAATTGAGAGCAACAAGAAGCAGACCGAATTGAAGTAAAGAGATGAGATGAACCGAAATTATTGACCGGTTGGAATTAAAAAGTTTGTTGAACCAATAGGAAAGGAAAAACAAAAAGAGTTAAGTGAAAAGGGTAGCACAAGATGAATAAAGGAATGAAAAAGAAAGGAAGCAATTGAAGCAGTCGTCATTGTGGACTAAAGGAAGAGGGGTTAGACCGATTGAAGGAATTGAGATGAGCTGGACCAAGTGAGTTGGCTGTGTGTGAGAGGTGTGTGGTGGCTGTTGAAGATATTGACCTAATGAAAAGGAAGAATGAAGGGGAAGGGGCCGCGACTTGAAAGGGAGCAGCGAATGAGAGTGGAGAAGCAACACGGAATAAAAGGAAAAAGAAGGAGAGGGGAGCCGCCACTTGGCGAAGGGAATTGCTGTGAAGAAATGAGAAGAGCTGTTTGGTTTTTAATTCCCATGGCTAATTTCTCCTTTCATCAATCTTCATCTTTTTCCTCCATGAGTAGCTAAAGTGTTGGTGATTTCCTTGAGTTGGGTAATAGTTTGAGCTTCTAAACTTCAATGGAATTCCTTAAGCTCTCTTTCTATTTCATAATTGTATGGCTTAGTAAAGTATGTGATTATGATTTAGATTATTCTATGCCAAGTGAATAAACTTGGTGGTTGAGCTAGGAGTTGATGAATTAAGCTTTGTATGATTCAAATTTGGAGTAGGTTGAGTTGTTTGTTCCAACTTGGTTAAGTGAATTGTAAATGACTAAACTGAATGTGTTGAACATTTGTAATGGTAATTACAAGCTAGAATTGGAAGTTGATTATTCATCTCCTTGAGTCTGAATTATTTGGTGATATTCATTTAATTGTTTCGGTAGAATGAATTAAATGATTATTGCAAGTATGGGCTAGTGGTAACTTAGTTCCATCCTCTTGACTCATATTGTGGAATTCATATCATTAGCAAGCAAGGAAGACTAAAACCTCAACTCAAGGGAATCTCATTTCATCATTATATTAGTTAGTTGAATTTATCTTGTTGTTAGTGTTAATTTCAATTCCTTTTGCTTCTTTGTCTTGAAAACCGAAAAATACAAAAATATTGCTTTAGTTTAGATTACTTCATTAGTTTTAAAATCAAATTCTCAAAATGATTTCTCATAACTTCAAGGCTTTTTATCACTTTACTACTTAGAAACTTGGAAATTAATCTCCTCACAAGAATGACCTAGGTTGAGCTACTATGCTACATTTTCTAATCTAGTTTTATTTTGAGAACTCACACGACATGGGTTCATCATGAACCAATGTGCAAAATTTTTGTTATGCTTCCTAATTAGCCTTTGTTCAGTCATTTGACTATTTCCTTTCCGTACAATTTCTTTATGAGCATTAATGTAATCTTGAACTTTATCAACATTATTCAAGACATACAAGTGGACTTGTTGTAATTCATCAGGATCTATACTCTTGACTGAAGCCCCGCATCTACCGCTTTCTTCGTCATGACGTTCAGGAAGTCCAATGTGTCATACATTTGACAAGTAATCTTAATAAAACTCTATGGCCTCTTCAGAAACATATTTCTAAACAATAGATGCTTCAGGTCGGTTAGGGTTCTTCACATACCCTTTTAGGATATTCATAGTTCTTTCAATTGGGTACATCCATCGTAAATAGATAGGGCCACACAACTTGATCTCCCTGACTAGATGAACAATTAGATGTACCATGATGTCAAAAAAAGAAGGAAGAAAAAGCTTCTCAAGCTGGCACAAGATCAGATATCCTTCATTTTTCAGTTTATTCAATTTTTCTGTCTCAATGACTTTACTACAAATAGCATTGAAGAAGAAATAAAGTCTAGTCAAAATATGTTGAAGATCATATTCAGCAATGCCTCGAATAGCTACTGGGAGCAGTTCTTGCATTAAGACATGACAATCATGAGACTTTAGCCTCACTAACTTCAAGTCTTTCATCGACACAAGCTTCCTAACATTTAAAGAATACCCTGAAGGAACTTTGATACCACGTAAACAGTTACAAAAGTTTCTTTTCTCATCCTTAGACAAAGTATGAGCAACTGAAGGACAAAATGTTCTCTTACCATATGGCTCTGGATGCAAGTCTTCTCGTATCCCCATTTCTTGCAAATCTAATCTTGCCTTCATGCCATCCTTAGAACTACCTTGTATGTTAAGCAGTGTCCCAACAATACTATCACAAACGTTTTTCTCCACATGCATGAAATCAATACAGTGTCTCACATCAAGCTTCGGCCAATATGGAAGATTAAATAAGACAGACTTCTTTTTCTATTTACTTTTCTTATTACTATTCTTTGTAGTCTTACCAAAGATAACATTGATATTTTTCACCTTTTCATAAACTTGCTCCCCAGTCAATGCCTTCGAAGCATCTTCAAACTCTTGTCCACCAAAAAAAGCTTTCTTTAATCTGATATACGGGTGGCCTTATCTAAGAAATCTCCTATGGCCAAGATAAAATATCTTTCTTCCATGTTGAAGTTGATGGTAGCATGTTCCTTCTTCACAAATCGGACATGCTTTAGGGCCTTTAACACTATAGCCTGACAAGTTTCCATATACAGGGAAGTCATTTATAGAACAAAAGATCATGGCTCGCATTTTAAAAACCTCATTCTTGTTCGCATAAAAAACATCAACACCTTGTCCTACAACTCTTTCAAGTCTTTGATCAAGGGTTCCAGGTAAACATCTATGTCATTTCTAGGTTGTTTTGGTCCCAAAATCAACATAGATAACATGATGTACTTTCGTTTCATGAATAACAGAGGAGATAAGTTGTAAATTACCAACAGAACGGGCCATGAACTATGTATACTGCTCAGGCTACCAAAAGGATTCATGCCATCCATGCTAAGCCCAAGCCTAAGGTTGCTAAGCTCTTCACTGAAGGTAGGAAATAATTGATCGATTTTCTTTCATTGAGAAGAATCAGCCGGATATCGAAGCTTTCCATTGGATATCCTCTCATCCACATGCCATCTCAAATTTCTTGCATCATTTTCATTAGCAAACAAGTGCATGAACCTCGGTATGATTGGAAGGTACTACAATACTTTTACAAGAGCGTTATTTGATTTGTGCCTCAGTGTTTCACATATCGGACACTGTTGTTCCTCTTCATGCTCTTTTCTATTCAATATACAATCATTAGGGCATGCATGGATCTTTTTATATTTCATCCCTAGTTTTACACAATATTTTCTTGGTATCATAGTATCGAGAAGGCAACATATTATCATCTGGAAGCATGTCCTTAAAAGCCTCAAGCGTTTTTGAAAAACTCTTGTCGCTCCATGCATGCCGTGCTTTCAAGCTTACCAATTTCAATACTACTTTCAACTATTGGTACTTTTTACACCCCGGGTATAACGGCGTCTCAGCATCACTACACATATTACCATATGCATGTGATTGCTCAAAAGTCTCTTCTCCTACATCACGAATAATATCCTCTATCTGATCATCTGTATCCGTGTCATTATCATCAAAGTTCACTCACCCCTGTTGAGATGAACTTGGCATTTCTAATTCTTCACCATGCCATACCCATACTATATAACTCTTACAAAATCCTTCACAAATTAAATGTGTATATATATCTGCAGTACTTAGTCGTTTTTCATTAAAACATACTACACAAGGGCAATAAAACTTCCACTACCATCATCAGCATTTCTACTAGCGAAGTCTAAAAAGCCCCTCACCCCATTATTATATTCAACACTCATTCGTTTAGCGTTTATCCAACTATGATCCATATATATCTCAACACTTCTAGCACTCTATATCCAACAACAAAAGGATAGACAAACAAAACAACAACAATAAAGTTTAGATATTTCAACGAAATTAACAGGCACTATTTGAAACTAGTATTGTTTTAACAAACCAATAACACTGACAATAATCAAACAACCGCACTAAATATAAAACAAAATATAGAGTGGTATTAATCCAAGCCAAATATCACAGGGATGTAATTAAAAGTCAAAGCATATATCTAACAAGAATGTGCATATTTAATTTTTTCCAGATCATGTTTAAGTGCTTAAAGCAACAACAAAAACCATTTTTTCATAGAACATTATTAATTATTGAACAACGTACAACTAAATAATAGATCGAACACTAACCTGCTTGAAGACCAAGGAGTGAGCTTCAACCCAAAGTCATGGCGATGTCGACTGAGGTTAAAATAAAGTCCTCAAATTCACGGCACTGATAAAGGGAAGTCAAGATAGAGAAGAATGGTCACGGCAGAGAAGATTGATATAATCAAAGAACAGCGATGATGAACACAACAACGGTAGTGGTAATGACGGAGGAGAGTTGAGCAAATGAGGGACGGGATGCCATAGACGGGTTCAAAACAAGCACGAAAAGAGCTCACAGAGAAATGGAAAAAAGAGAAGAAAGGGTTCATAGAGTGCGCAATCTGGGCGCGGGAGTAAACATACAGGCAAAAAATCTTACCTTTAAGACCGGTTATTATTAAAAATTGATCTTAAAAGAGTGAAATTTCACATTTAAGACCGATTTGTACAAAAACCAGTCTTAAATGTAACACATTTAAGATCAGTTTATATAAAAATCGGTCTTAAATGTTTTATATTGAAGACCGGTTCTTATACAAACCGGTCTTAAATGTTAAAACATTTTAAATTCATAAAAATTTTAACATTTTAAAACCGGTTTTATTTATAACCGGTCTAAATAAATTTTTTAAGACTGGTTTTTTTAAGAACCGGTCTTAGAAGTTCAATATAATTACAAAACTGTCACCACGCAAATTTTTAAGACCTTATTCGCAAAAACTGGTATAAATGTGGCGGTCTAAAAGGGGTTTTTTCCAGTAGTGTGATATGCATTTCTACCCCAAACTATGTGTTCTTTGATCCTACTAAAGGGTATGTAGGCCCTAGGCTCTCTTCCTAGGTCAAGTCTAACTTTATAGATAAATATATTTCTTTCTTATCTTTCTTTTGATATCCAATTTTGTAAATAAATATATTTTTTCTTATTTTTTTGTAAATAAATGTTCATTTTTTCTTTAGTTTTCATTTTATTTGTCTTTGTACATATTCTTTTTTAAAATTTTGGTGGCAACTCCATATTTTTCAAATTTCGGGTGCTACAGTATATGTTGTTATAGTTATAATTGGAGTTTGTGTGTTGTTTGTCCTCGCCTCAACACAATCTATTTGTTTGATTCCTTATGTAAAAAGCCAGACAAAGAAATAAAATCCTTCTTCAATATATAAGTTATTTTGTTTGTATTTCATTGATTCTTGACTTAAATGAATAATTCTAATTTCTATTGATTTTCATTTTAATGATAGTGCGACCCAGACATATAGAATGCTTGGCAGGTCATGCAATGTAAAGTTATTAGAGACCCAAAGTGGTTTATCCGAAAGCAAGTAGTTTCAATTGAAGTTCTTTCATTGACAGTCATCTTAGATATGCTTTTATTAATTTTAACCATTTGCTTTTGATTTATAGTGCCCTCTGCAATCAGGCAGGACTGAATGTAGATACTATGTTATACTTTATATGTCTAACATCATTCAGAGTGAAATTACAAGCAATTTTGAATAGGTAATTGCTTCTGCATTCTCAAATGACAATATTTTTGGTGTTGTAATTAAATTGCTAATTAATTTATTCACTTGATTCATTTTATCTGAGCTTATTTTCTAATTTGCATATTTTTGACGATGAAGATGCCTACTTATATGAAGACATTAGTTTGATCAAAGACCTTTTGGCTGGACATCTTCTTCAACATATAGATTAGTAAAGTTTTTATTTATATTAATTAGTAGTTGTGTAATAGACAACTTTTTAACTTTTTAATTTGTGGTGGTTATTGTACATAGTATTAGGTAGTAGGAATTAACAATTTAAGCTAGCGCTAGATGTTTCCTTACCATTTTTAAGAACATTGTGGTTTATGAATAATTCTTCAATCCTGTTTCTATAGTTTTAATTTGCTGGATAATAAAAAATATAAATAATCATTTTTTAAAAA
Organism: Inga laurina; assembly: GCA_963855925.1. Taxonomy (NCBI): domain Eukaryota; kingdom Viridiplantae; phylum Streptophyta; class Magnoliopsida; order Fabales; family Fabaceae; genus Inga; species Inga laurina. Next base: position 34,615,933 of record OY979709.1, on the reverse strand, counting down.
AAAAATAAAACCTTTTAACGTCTGTAAAGAAAAAAGGATGTCTAAAGTGTCTAAACTGGACACTTTAATCCACTTTAGGTGTCCTTTTTGTTATGGGACGTTATTGCCATAATTTTCTACATCATTCACATAAGCGCCCTTTGTTTTCAGATGTTAAACGTGTTTTTTCGTAGTAGTGTAACCCAAACTTTTCTTTTTGAATTTTGTGTATATATATATAACAATGGGGGGAAATCTAATTTGAACGACTCGACAATACCAGCAAAAATATAAGGGAAAATCCCTCAAAAAGAACTTTAAAATTAGTAAAATACAGAAAGGTGATCCGAAATTTAATATTCCATATCAGTACGAGTACCTGAACTGGGATATTAGAATTGGAGGTAAAATGACAGATTTGGCCCTCTGATGAAATCATCATCATACCTGCTCTTATCATTAGGCTCTAGTGACTCTGAATTGAAATCTGGTGGTGGTCCCAGAAGCTCATCCTCCAGTTCAGGAGGTACATTACACTTTTCTTTTTTTATTTGAAGTTGATCCACCCCATATTTGGATTATGTGGGTGTATTCAATGTCTAATCAACCAATTGAGTCACAATCTTTGTTATCTTTCATTCTAAGTCTTCTTTTTTATCTGTGGAGGTTGAGGGCGAAGGTTCTTTAGCCACAAACTTGACTACTTCCTTCAAAGTGGGAGAGCATGCTTTTGGTCGTTTCTGCTATGATTCTGCTATCACAAGCCCCTGAGACCTGGTCGGTTGTTCTGGTGGAAGTCGCTCCTGAACTTTTGGCCGAGGCTTCCTCAGTTGTTTCAACGGCTTACTCCCTTTCATGGCAACTTCTGTGAATCACAAGATTATTTCTTGCCACTGTCAGGGCCCTTGGAACGCACTATTGCACCAGACAAAAGAATGACAAAGTGTGATGCTAGGGCTAGTTGAAACTCTACTTCTTGAATCGTCCACGATTACCGGGAATAGAGCTTTTACGGCATCATTGTTTCAACGATTTTAACGGTTACACAGACAACAACGGACTAATAGTTCATTTCTCGTCAGTTAACTTGAGGGCTATAGGAGTCGGAGGTCAAGTGGAGTGAATATAAATGTTTGGGGATTAAGGGATTTAAAGCGTGGAAGCCTGATTAACTCGAGTTATGGTTCATCTAGTCGAGTTCTTCTTCCCCTTTCTGTTCCTGACTTTCCAGTTACCCTCCAATTAGGGCTGAGCAAAACGCCCGCAACCCCCCCGTTCGCCCTCAACCCACTGAATTTTCCCCATTTAGGCCTGCCCGTGTATGGCCCGGAACGGGAAACGGGTTTCCCCGTTCCCGTTTAAACATAACAGGCGGGGAACGGGTTTGGCCACAGGTAACCCGTTCCCGCCCGTTACCCGTTTACGTAAATTTTTTTTTTGCCTCTGACTCTCTGAGTCAGACCCCAATTCACAGTTTCGCACAAACCCTCCCCCCTCCAATTCGCACACACCACACCAGTACACCACCCAGCCTTCACAGCTTCACTCCCCATCTGGCCGTCTCCCCCGAGCCCGACAGACCCCCCAGGCCCCCACTCCATGCCGCACGCTGCACCACACCCCGAGACCGAGTCCCCGAAGGCCGAGACACGGCCGAGGATTCCCTGTGCGCCGCGATCCCACGACTCCCACTACCTCCCATATGGCCACACCCAGTCCAGGTCCAGCAGTCCCTCCGGCGGTTCGGCCCTCCCTGCTCCAATGCTCCCTCTCAAATCTCTATTAATTTTTGTGAGATTAATTTTTTGAAGCCTTGACACACGAAAGGAAATATGGGAGATCAATTTTTGGGGACTCTTTGACTTGAGGATTATTGTATTGGTGGTCTGAAGAAAACGGAGGTTCAGAAAATCTTCAACTGCTAGTCACGCGAGCTGGGCTAAAAGGAGGATTTTGGGGAATGACGGAGTCTCAACTGGTGACCGTCGACTCTTCTGAGATTAAAACAAGGACCTCTCGGTCCCTGCTCCAGTGCTTCGTCCTTGCTCCAATGCTCCAGTTCAAGTTTTTCGACCAAAAGAAAAAAAGTTCAGGTTTTTTTTTTCACGGGTTGCCCCGTACCCGTTTATAAAACCCGTTTAACCCGTACCCATTTTTATACGGGTTAAACGGGTAGAGACATGGGTACGGGCACCCCGTACCCGTGTAAAGATAAACGGGCTGGCCACGGGTTAGGCCGGGGGCAACCCCGCCCGCCCGTTGCACAGCCCTACCTCCAATGATGATCTTAACTCGAGTTTTATCTGGTAAACTCGAGTTGAACCGTGGATTGACAGCACTAGCTAACTGGAGTGAGTTTTCTACAACTCGAGTTCTGCGTATATTGACATGATAACTCTCTGGTTACCTTCCAGTGATGCGTAAAACTTGAGTTTTTAATGGGCCAACTCGAGTCCACACGTGGATTGAACACAGGATCACACTGGAGTGAGTTCTGTACAACTCAAGTTTGGTTCTGCTACGTACGATCACTCTTCGATTACCCTATAGTGATAAGGAGAACTGGAGTTCTTAGATTAGAAACTTGAGCCCATCGGCGGATTCATATCATTGCCTTACTATCGTCTGTTCTTTACAACTCAAGTTCAGTGCAGCTTGAAATAGGCACTATCTGGTTACCCTCCAGTGATGCTTATAACTCGAGTGATATATGGGCCAACTCGAGTCGTCATGCAGAAGTAATCGATGTATGCACTGGAGTTAGCTTCTGAACAACTTGAGTTTGATGCAGCTTCACACCATCACTCTTCGGTTACCCTCTAGTGATAAGTAAAACTCGAGTATAAATTCCATCAAACTTGAGTTTAATGTATGCTTTAATAGGATCTTGTTTCTACCTCATTAGATCAGACTGTTATCATATTCATAACAAGATCATACCTTTTCCTCAGCAAAGAAAGTTTGAAATATAAATTGGGACATCAGGTGTTTTTATTATGCCATTATCTCCATTTGGAAGATGATATTTGATGTGATTTAAAATTGTGTAAATAAAAACACAATTGTCTTCCCAGCCACCACTTTTTACACAGATTGTCTCATGCAGGGTACATTGATGCACAAGTTTGTTGCTAGCGATGACAATGCCATGTTTGCTGAGCAAGGCAACAGGTTCCATATCATTACACCAAACAATATAGAACACAAAGGGTATATGAATATCAACAAGAACTATCATTTGCTGAAGATCATATATAACTACCTCATTAATCACGAGTTCAATGTGTACTTACATTAGGTTACATGAACACATATCTTTTTGGTGGCATAATTGCTGTGGTCAAGTATGTTATAGAAGGTCATGATAGTAGAGTCAAGTGGGTTGCATTCTATCCCAGACTTCCTCTCATTATGTTAGCACTAGATTAGCAGCAGGTTCATGTAAGTTGAGCTTCTACCTCTCATTATGTGACTACTTAACTAGAGTGTGTTATTTTAAACTCAGGTTTGGTACATCTTGAGACAATCACTCTCTGGATATAATATGACCTTCAGTTCATTAATGTGCATAGATTAGTAATTAGATAATATATGACTACACTCATTAGATTGAATCCAGGTAGTAAAAAATATATCTAATGGTGAATATATACGCTTGGCCATCACAAACACATTCAATTGAAAAACAAAACAGAGATCAAACACAAAACGGAAACAAAAAACATGCAATACCAGTTAAACGTTACATGCAACAGAATAGACACACCTGACTATTACCAGTTACGAAGGCAAAGTACTCTGGTAACCTCCAAAGAACCCACGACTTAAAAATCCATACATTGTACTCTACCAATCACCACAACCGCAACGTGCCACCCACCCACACCAACAAGACTATTATCACTTTAAGAATTCATGTCGCATCATAAGGATAGCAGGAAATTCAATAGAATTCTTTAAGAACATGCCACTGGATAACTATGATCATCTAGGATGGACAAGAAGCGAGCAACAAATTTATTTTTTGCTGACATGTTTCCATAAGGGTAATCCATTCAGTCTATTTATTAGAGGGCTTAAATACTACACCAAAACAACAGATATAGGAGAAAAAGGACTGTCACAAATACGGGAGGCTGCAGTCCTAAACAACTCTAATGCAAGTTTCTCATTTGCCATATTAGTGCTTGCAAAATGGAGTAAGTTTAAAGACACACCAGAAGGGAATGAAGCAATAGAAAGATTTGAAGCCATTATCGACTCAGACCAAATATCGTCAATTAAATAGCGACTGACACGACACCTATAATCAATGAACTAGGGACTTAACAGGAACATATTCGACCGTCCCAAATTTAGTTTCTATGAGAACCAACCATGCTAGTCTGAATGCAAAAAATGCTTATACGACACAGATGTAAGATGGCTATACCACTTAATAAACGAACCAGAAGGACCGAATGTTCTACTACAGACAATTGAAGGAATTGATAGATGGGAGGACCAAGAAATGAATGAGGCAGTCAAAAACAATAAAGACGTTAATCCTGATGCTTAGACGACAATAGTTTTAACATTTTTTATTAATTCTCAGAACATACAATTCAGAAAAGAATAAATTTTAAATTCAATGTTTCACAGACTTGGTCCATACGTTAGGCTTAACATACACATGTTTTTTTTGGATATGGACTCCAAGTATTACAAAATACGTGTTGCATTTTGCACATGCCTTATGCACATTCAACAACAATAAACACAATACAAAAAAAGACTATACACATATGACATATGTAATTTACTTAATATAATTAAACAATATAACACCCATAATAACGCTACTTTTGTGTTTGCCCAAATAGATGGTAAAATACAACTATAGTTTGTGAATTGAATAACTCACAGATGAAGTAGACAACTGGAGTCCACCCTCGTAAGTAATCCAAGAACGCCCTCAAGTCAGCTTCTATACAACTTGAGTTTGGTGATACTTGGCACAATCACTCTCTGGTTACCCTCCAATGATGAGGAAAACTTGAGTTGATAATGGACAACTCGAGTCCTCACTCGTAAGTAATCCAAGAACGCCCTTGAGTCAGCTTCTATACAACTCGAGTTTGGTGACACTTGGCACAATCACTCTCTGGTTACCCTCCAATGATAAGGAAAAATTGAGTTGATAATGGACAACTCGAGTCCACACTCATAAGTCTTGACAAAAGCACTATCTGGTAATTGTCCAATTATACAAGGAACTCGGGTTGTAATCCTCAACTCGAGTGGAGATGTGGAAAGCAACACAAGGCTTTAAAGAATGACTCGCTTGTTACCGTCTAGTGCTGACATAAACTCGAGTGCTCAATGGCCAACTTGACTGAGACACCAAACCACTGTCCAAGTAACATCAATTTATGACCGCGCTATAATGTATATGACTATGGATTTGTTGCCGCCAGTATTAATCAGAGTAATAGTAGTTGGAAATGGAAGTGTTGCACTTGCTTAGCAGCTAGTATTGACTGGACACAATCATTATGTAATGTGTGCATCATCATTCTTGACTATGGATTGTTAGCAGTGCTGATCACATTATTGGCAGTTGGAAATGGAAGTGGTGCACTTGTGTAGCATTCTTGACTGGACACAATCCTTATGTAATGTGTGCATCATTCAACCCTAAATAGGATATTATTCATTGTGCCTCATTACATCAGCCATTTTGTGTTACGGATATTAGTTCTCTTAAAAACATTTTGAGACTGGCTCTCATGCGAAGGATATAGTTACATTGGGACAGAGGAACACAGATCTTATTGGTGGCATACAAGTACGTTTTAGAAGGTCATGGTAGAGGAGTCAACTGGGAAACATTGCATCCCGCAATTGCAACACATATGTCATTAATGTAGCTTAAAGTGCATAACTTTGTAAGTGGACTCTACCGCATATGACTCTATGACATTAACAATAGTTTACATGGACAAGTGTTGACATTACTATATCGCGGTAACATAACCTAAGCACGTCTTTTGCTAGACTTTTCTCCAGAGGGAATGAGGGCCAGAGCTGTGTCCCGCTTTAAATTTAGTGGATGATTAACTAACCACTATCTGTATGTTCCTTATCTGCTGTCACACTAGGGCCGTCTTGTTGTGCTTTGTCCCTGGCCTCTCGTGCCAGCTGGACATTCAGTAACTCCTGCACCACCACGTTTACAAGTCTGTTTCGATTTTCATCAATAACTTTCACCAACCGCGCATAGTCCTCCTTCAATTCTTGTAGTGACAACACATCTTAATTTGTCAATTAAATGATTAATTCATTTTTACATTTTAAATTAGCTTCCACAGACAAATACCGGGTCTTAATATGGGACATTATCTATGTCCTCATTCCCTGCCCTAACTTTAGAGCCTTTCCCTTGATACAAAATGCCCATATTGCTCATCCTCTCAGTCTTCACCATTTTCGTTTAACTTTTCCTTAGTCTTGAATTCAATTGGTGTGGTGGACTATTGGCGAACACTTTATTTCAAAGGGAAATTTTCCCCAAAGAACAACTGCACCACAGAAAATACATGAATCATTATTTTCAGCTTGAATGATAACTACACATTAATGTAAAGAGTGGCATACTAGGAGTAAGTACAGGCAACCACCCACATTGCACCTCCCTTTCCTTTTCTTCTTCTCCCTGTACTCTTTCACATAATCACTCATTTCCTTCCATAAGTCTTTCATCATGTATGTTGCTAAGTCATAATGTTCAAAACGGTCCATTGTGCAACACATAACTCTCAACATCTGGTCACTTATGAGCCCACTTGAGGTAAGGCATAACAAAGTTCCTAAATTGTAAATCACAAATGTAAACTCAAATTTATTGCCAGCTGACCCAGATTTTATGTGCTTCAAAATGTCCGTATATCTCTTCTTCCCATACTCCCTCTTCAACAACTGATATCTTGGATCTAAATCCTCCACATCCACCTTCACCTCCTCCCTTGAATCAGATATACCGAGCAACTTGTGCACATCTGATGCTTCTATTTCTTGTGTCTTCCCCCTAATCCTGAATTGATGTGTTGCTAGGTCATATGCCTTCAGCATGGACACAATGAGGTCACGGGGGAGTCTGTCCAATTGCGCCTTCAATAAATTTCCAAATCCTATTCTCTTAACCCTCTCCTTCAAATGTTCATTATCGTTCACAAACTGCACCAACGATGTAAATCCTCCCAGTGAGCAGCAGGTATGAAATGACACTTCCTTTTTCTTCATCTTCCTTTTTGGTCGTCCTTGTATAGCTTTATCATTATACTCCTTCTTCTTCACCTCTGGAAACTCACATCATGCCTTCCCTGCGGACCTACTTTCATCTTCCATCCTTTTCTTCTTCTCCCTTAACTTGGCCATATACTCATTTCTAAACACCATAAAGCTACTCATCACTGGTTTACTCTGTTCACTATTGCCCTTTACTGCTTTAGACTTTTCACTTTGTCTCGTTACTGCTCTACTCTTGACACTTTTCACCTTTACTTGTTCTGCCTTTGATGTCTCACCTTTGTGTCCCGCCATCTCCTTTTACCTGCATAAAATTCAGTTTACACTCATCAACTATGGATTTCAGCAGCTTTAATAACATTTTTATTTTCACATGACAAGTTTACACATTTAAGCTAGGTGTTCACAACTTCTAATACCATTTTACAACCTTCCCATCACAACCACAACAATTGGAAATATCTATTTCACCACAGTTAACTAAGGTCTCACAACTTACGGAGAATCATTCACAAGTTCTGCATAAGGATTCACAAGTTCTTCTATGAATTTCACAATTTTCTCACCTAAATTGACCTCTACACATATTTACCAACTTTTCATTACGTTTTCACGAACTCCAATAATGTTTTCACAGGATAACATTCGATTTTCACAGGTTATCTTAGGGATTCAGCACTTCACTTAAAATAATCCACGCTATGCATAACATTTTCACTATTGTGAAATCGACGATTCCTTTATCTACACATTGTTTCACAACTTCTACTCACATCCACAACTTCATATGTTGTTTCACAAGTTACCAACATGTCATTATGTTTTTCACAAATTCTTCTTTTGTGTTCACTACTTAACATGCGGTTTTCAAAGGTTTTGTTTCAAAACTTCACTGAAGCCATTCACAACTATATGTATAACATTCTCACAACAATAAAATCACAATTTCCTACATCTGAACACTGTGTCACAACTTTACCAATTGACGCGTTCATATGCTGTTTTAACGGTTTAGAAATTTGAAGAGTTGCAATTCAAACTTCCCCACTTAACAACATATTTTCACAACTTCCCCTCAACGATTCCCAACTTCATTTATTAGGTTCCAAATTAAGCACTCACTACATCAGTTCATAGGTTTTATCCACATTTCCCAAACTAATTTTAACCCAGAGAAGTTAAAATGAAATACATGTTTTAACACAACTACTTACCCAACTTCAGCACCGAAGCTCAAATTCGCATCCGCAAACCGGTACCTCTACAACTGTCCAATGCCTTTCACCACAACCTTTTCTCGTTTTCGCTCCTCCTCAAATCCACCCTAAATTCGCCCCACAATGTCACTGCTACTATCCTCTCTCAACGCCGCGGAACCAAGGTCGACCAACGACAACGACGACGCCAAAAGAAGATGAAGAGTCCCGACAGAGTTTTCGCGCAATTTTGTCATTCTTATCTCCCTCAACGTTTTTCAATTTAAAAACTTTCAAGGTTACACACGTCATTTTGTCTCAAATTTCAATATCTCAGTTCAGACACCCGCACTTTTTTAAAAATATGCAATTTCGAATCACCTCTTTATCTTTTATTAATTTTAAAGTTTTTTTTTAGGGATTTTCCCAAAATATAATGCCAAAGAAATTGCTTGGTTTTAAAAACAAAGCCATTTTGTGAGGCCCACTTGAAAGAAAACTGATAAAAAATTGGACGAAGAAAGAGGAGAGATGGAATTGAAGATGAAAGCAGAAAACAATAATTCCTTAGAAGAAGCGTCCACGCTCACTAACTTTAATGCAAGGATGAAATTGTTGTGTTCTGCTGTGTGAATGAAATGACAATTGAAAAGAAATGTAATTAAAATTGACATGACTTTGACGTTTCAGATTCTAATTGTCAGATTCCGCCATTCATTTCAGTCTACAGAACTTAGTCAGAAAGTAGCACGCAGCCTCTCAGCCGCTGCTGTGCACCTGCAACTGCAAAACCTCAAAGATTCCAAAAGCCTAACGTGACGTGGAAACCCAAACAGCCTTAACGTTGTTGAAACCAAAACCCCGTTTCGATGTTTGCTTTCTCCAGGTTTATTATGAGATGCTTTTTATTTTTTTATTTGGGTTATAGTGCAAATTTGTTTTGAAAATAATCACTTATGAATGCTAGGTGTTCTGAAGTTTTCCAATAAGCAATTTTGTTGTGAAAGTAACTAAAATGTAATTTTGCCCCTATTTTTGTAACACTTAGATCAAACTTACCCTTTTTTAATATTTATGAGATAAAATTGTTTTTTGAAAAACTTTTGGATACCCAATATTTCAGAGTGGTTACTTTTAGGGCAAAGTTGCACCTTAGCCCTTTTTATTTTTATAACAAGCCATGTGAACACACAACTTATAAAAAAAATAGTGCAAAAAAACCACAGGTACACAATCATACTTTGTTTCCCGATTTATAACAAGCCATGTGAGGGCAGGAATATATCCTAACAAACAAAAAAAATAGAAAAATTGCTACATTTTGATAATAAATATAAGACTTTAATTCACTTTGTCTCCTAATTTTATAGTTTTTTCCTCAAAATATCCTTATTGATTGTACATGTTAAGATGTTCAATTAAAGGATAGTTTCAAATGCGTATGATTAAAAATGGTACTCCTTCCGGTCTTAAATCTAAAACAAAGTTGACATTTTTTTAGAGATTAATGAAACTAAATAAGTTACTTAATCACATCATATGCTTTATATTCTTATATTATATATCAGTTTATTAGTCAAACTAATTAGTTTAGAGGAAAAAATAAAAATAAAAACATTCAAAAGTAATTTAACTAGCTTCCTTAATCTTTTCAAAAAAGTCAATTTTATCTTATATTTAGAACCAGAAGGAATAGTATTTTACAAAAGACAATACTTATTTATTATAAATAATTAACTTAACTAATTTTATTAATATCTAAAAATTGCAAACTTTAATCAAGTCCTACCAAACCTCTTCACCAACAAGGTGTAACCATCTTATTCGCACCGTCAAATGCACCGCAAATTCTGAAGCAGGGGCTTAGGAAAAAGTGAGAGGATTTAAGTTAGCATTTATCGATATAAGTGTATCCTCTGTTTTTTTTTTTTTTTTTAAATATTTGTTCAAGGATTTCCTTTGAGTTTTAGAGGGAAAAAGTTCTCACCTCTCCCAACTAACGCACTTCTCTATATTTAATTTGTATTCTTTATCTCATGACGTGAGACCTCCTTTCTACCTCAACCAACAACTTGTTGGTATCTAAGTGTATCCTCTATGTTGATACTGAGCTCAACGTTGCTGGCGCTTTAAAAGCCGTTGAAATCTTCTTTATTGTCTTTGGCATTAGAGGAGGTTAGTGATTTGCAATTATTTTGCAGATTCAGAGGGATTCATGACTTTCTCGATCTGCATAGCTTGTCTGTTGGTTTCAAAGATTCCACTGAGGAAACGATTGAAGATGCCGTCAAAGAAATCATGAGAGGAAGGGGATGGAAAAATGGGGTTGAGAGATCAAAGAAGGTGAGGAAGTTGACGATGAATTTGAGTGGAAGAAACATATCTACTTCAGTAATTAGAAAAAGCAACGTAGAACGTACGTCAGTCTAATGTAATATTCTAAATCTGTAGTTTTGATAACTTATATACTCCACAACCAACAAGTTGTTTTCACCTCAGCAAGGAAGAAAACACAAGTTTAAAATTTAGAAAGAGTATATGTTGGAAGAGGCAAAAATCTTTTACGTTATAAACCTTAAAAGAGAGAACCTTTGATCAAATAAAAAAAAAATACTCATGTACTCCACATATTCTTTACTACTATGTGGGTTTAGTAAAAACAGACTTAAATAATTCATTTAATCTGCATGTCACTTGCAAAAAAGTCACCAATCATTTGTTTTATGTTGGTTTTTATATTTACCGACATGGATTAGGAATTTCGTAAATACCATTTTTTGTATTAATGAAAATTAAGGAAAAGAAAGAAAGCAGAAAAATAAGTTGCAGTAGCGCTTCTTTCTATAAAAGATGCCTAATCATATTTGTAGCTCTTCTTCAACAAAATGCTACTATATCCCACTTTTATATCAGTGCAAATGGACATAACATTTATAGTACATCAAAGAGTGACAAAGCAACCTGCAAATTGATTACTCCATGTTTATTACTTTCATGGATATTCACGGGATGCCATTATGGCACAATGGTGGTCCAGAAATTCCTTTTCACTAAAGGTTGTGATTTAAATTATAAGTTCGGGTCTTTTATTTGTATTGGCCAAATATTTTTCGTACAAACTGCTCCTTAGTTCCTATTTATAATATAGAGAAAAGAAAATTTTTGGTCCTATTTATAAGACGGAGATAGAAGCTTTCCATAAGAATGTATAATTTATCATTCATTTATTATTATATTAACCTTGCAGTTCTCATGTGTATAATATGTATTTAATAAGGGAAAATTGAAAATTTGTTAAATTTTATGGCAGAGTTAATACAATTTAAGGTTTTTCTTGATTTATGTGAAACATGCTACAAGTGCCTCATAAATAGGATTAAATGAATATAAATACATCAATTTTTTGTACGGAGCTAAAGTATACTTATATCCCGTTTGATACATGGGAAAAGTTTTTATGGAAGTGGAAGTGGAAGTGAGAGAGGAAGTGTGTCTAGTATGACCATGGAAGTGATATATCAATTTTAATTGAATTTGTATTAAAATTATAAAGATACTAAAATATCCCCAGCTGAGAAAACAAATCATCCTTTTCCTCTCATATTCATAGCCCTCTTCCCGTGCCTCCCAAAAGTGGACTTCCACCATGAATAAATTCATAAGAATCCAAATTGCAAAATAAACTTAGCTACAATTCATAAAAAGAGAACAAGTTCTTAGCCAAAGAAATAAAAAATTGTAAACTGGGCAGATTAATCCAAAAACAAGTCATATATTGAAAATGATTCTTCACAGAGGGCTTTGGAGCCATTATCATCGAAGGTGGAGCACAGCCATCAATAGTAGCCCAAAAACAACCATAAGATGAAATCAAATATAGGAATGAACCCTCGATTTCTTGATCCATTATTACTTGAAGTTCAATCTCGACGCTGTGCCTCATTTAAGGGCGTGTTTGCCATCGAAGATTGCTCTGCTGACAACGATCTCAAATCTTGAACGAACCCTCGATTTCATGATCTTTGTTTTTTGAAACCCAAATCTCGTCGTCCCCACGAACTTGCTCATTTCAGGAAAGATTTATCAAAAAAGCAGCCACTACTTGCTCTTTTCAGGAAAGATTTATCATAAGAGCAGCCACTGGAGAAATAAAAGAGGAAGAAAAGAAGACCAAGGTCGAAGAAGAAAAATGGACTACCGTCGTTGCTTGAAATGTTGCAGGTTGAAGGGGACGGGCGGTAGAGGCTGAAGAAGAAGATGGAGGAACATCGTCGCGGTGGAGGGCTGCCGTTGCTGATGGAGGATCTGATTCTGGTGGAGAGAAGGAGAAAGAGAAGAAAGGCAAAAGAGGAAATAGAGTCATGGAATTGAAAGTGAAACCCAATTCCATGGAGGAGTGATGGAACCTAGTTCCAACATTTTTTATGGAAGTGAGTTTTATTTGGAAGTGACTTTATTATACCAAACACATAAAAGGTTGAGTTTCACCTCCATTTTCATTTCCACTTTCCTTTTCCCTTTTTCATGATACCAAATGAGGCAATATAGTCTTTTAAATTTTATATATGGTATACTTTTGATCTCTTAAATTTATAAAGTATATTTTGAGTCATATGTTTCTAATACTATTAATGTTGCTAACATAAAATGTTGATTCAGCAAACTCAAACGATGATTGTGTGGTTGACAAAACATATTTAAGTTTTTAATTTTTAATAGAATATATTGAGATTATTAAACTAAAATAAATCGACAAATTGCTGCAAACAAAATAGAGGTTTTGATATTTAGATTATTAAATTAAAATTTTTTAATACAATTAAAGTTTTGATATTGACTGCTCACTGCATTATATTTTTAGATATTTTTTTAATTTACACATATTTTAAATTTAAGATTAATAGCATTTAATTATACAGTCATTACTTGAATTTGCTGCGTCAGTTTTTTCCAACCAAAAGTATACTTTATAAAGTTAAGAGACTAAAAATATACCTCATATAAATTTAAAGAACTAAAAATATACTTTATCCTTTTTGTGCGATATCAAACTTTGAAATGAAATGCATTGTTCATTAATTGCTTGGATGAATAATATGAATCACTTTAAATTTGAATTGAAATAAATGACTTGCATTACTACAGAATATATATTCTACTAATCTAAAGGACGTCCGTTTTTAAAAAGGGAAAGTAAGAAACAAAGACTATAACATTTTTATAATTTTGGATGGGAACTGAATAACTTTAGACGTCTTCAATTCAAATAGGGACGTCTAAAATGTGACTTTAGAGGCTTTAGACGTCCCTACTTGAATTGGGGACGCCTAAAGTAAAAAAATAAATTTTTTTACTTTAGACGTCCCCAATTCAAATAGGGATGTCTAAAGCCTTTAAAATCATAGTTTAAATGTCCCTATTTAAATTAGGAACATCTACAGTAAATATTTTTTTTTTTTGGAATCAAAGGTGTCCCCTAATGATAGATATTATATTAGGGACACTAAAAGATATATATATATATATATATATATATAATCAGGGGTGCCATTTATATAATATAATATTATATTATAATATAGATGGCGTCCCTGATATCATTCCTAATTTAAGGTAAAAATATTTTTTTTTTAATTTTGGAAGTTCCCAATTTAAATAGGGATGTCTAAAATGTGATTTTAGAAATATTTTTTTTAGTTTTAGATGTCCCCAATGCATATGACTTTAGACGTTCCTATTTGAATTGGGGACGTCTAAAGTAAAAAAAAAAAAAAACCAAACAATTTTAGATGTCTCTAAATTAAATTTGGGACGCCAAAAATAATTCAAATTTAAACTAACTGTACTTTATTTGTTAGTTTTATATTCTTACACTCATCTTTTTCTTTTTCTTGATTTAAATGGAAGACCCTTCCAATCGCAACAACCACAAGAAGAATTATTATTACCACGCCTTTTAACTCTTGCTTCTTCTTATTTATATGCTCTTTTTACTCTTGTTTCTTCCTTTCACCTTCTTTTTTCACCTCTAGATTTGTTATGCTTTCTTACCATTTTTTATTATTTTATCTTCTTTCTCCTTTTTCTTTGGGTTTTCCTTCTATTTTATCTTCTAACTCGTATTGTTATGGTTTGTAGATCAAGACTCTGAAACATGCTTTATGGCCACGTTCCCGCCGAGAAAACGAGGTTCATTTCTCCCTGTCGCTCTTCTCTATTCATTACTATGAGAAAATGAATTTCAATAATAGAAGGAAATAATTTTTTTACAATTGATTCCTCTTATTTTTTTCATCTTCTGCCTATGAGATTTCAGCTTTTGAATTATTATTGTGTAGATTTTGGATTTGGAGTTCAGATACTAGATTTGTAATTTTATTGACGATGATATGTAATTTCTGATTTTAAATACTGTTTAGTTCAGATTTGTAATATAAAGGATTTTTTTTTTTTGAAAAAAAAACAAAAGCACTTTAAAAGTTCTCATTTTAAAATGGGAAAGTCTTAAGTCCCCACTTTAGACTTTCTCCAATTTAAAATGGGGACGTCTAAAGTGTCAATGTAGCACTTTAGACGTCCCTTTTTAAAATGGGGACGTCTAACGTTTAGACCTTAGACGTCCTTTTATTTACAGATGTTATTGTCATTTTTTACTACATTACTTACTTAGACGTCCTTTTATTTTCAGACGTTAAAAGGCCTAAAAAAAGAAACATTAAAAACATTTTTTGTAGTAGTGTTGTCAGCACACCAACTTGTACTCCGTACTATGCTATGCTTGGTAATAAGGAATTCAGACTATGTGGGAAAAGAGCTAGAAAGGAATTCCTAATACAATCATGTTATTTGAAACCAAATTCCATCATATAAATATGGACACCTCTTTCACTAATGTAGTAGCCAGGGAAATTGTGTCAGTTCTGTGCGCAAGAAAATTCTGTGGGCATTTTTGCCCAATATATGCTTTATTTGGGATAGCTTATTTTTGACTTATAAGTACTTTTCACATAAGTTGAGACAAAACTTCTCTCATATACTTCCTCGTATATCGTAAATAACTATTTAAAAGCATTTATAAGTAAAAAATAAGCTATCATAAACAAGCATATACTCCCACATCCTTTTTTTTTGTTTAAAGATACAAATAATCAAATTACTTATATCAAGAAGTTAGTTAAAAAAATGCAACTTATTTTTTAAAAACACCATTGTTTGGGGGGGGGGGGGAGCAATGGGTGTGCTTGAGAGAGAGAATGAACAAATAGTTAGTTAAATCTGGGAGACTGCCCAATAATTAATGGAGACAAAAATATAAAATTTCAATCTATTTTGTGAGACAAAAATATAAGATTTTAATATATTTTGTCTTCCAAAGTTATAATTCTGTTTCTAAACTATCTCTATTGGATACACTTATCAAGGGGATTTTTATCAAGAGGTAGTTTCTAATGCGAATAGGTAAAGAGGGTATGTTAAGGAGATAAACACACATCTTGTACCAATAATCTATTTTTATCGTTGCTCCTATTGCACAAATGATTTTTCAACCTTGAACTAGCTCAATACAGTGATCAACTTAGCCAAGTGCAGGAGACAACTTTTTTTTTTGAAAAAAAAAAAAAAGAAATACTTGGTCTTGCTACTACGCTTACCTTCAGAACTCGTACTATTATCGTTACATCACCAAGAAAAAATTATCATTACATTGTTGCAATAATCCTTTAATTCAATCTTTATTATCTATATTTTGTGATTTTACGATCCGAAAAAAAAAACACTTGGTAGAATTTACCTCAAGTTTATAGATTCTTGATTTAGGTTTTAAACATTTAATAATTAATGTGGGACTTTATGTACTGTCTAGTATACCCTTATATATATGAAATTTAAGTTCATCACTATCTCAATTTGCAAGAAAACAAAACAAACTTGAGAATGAAAATGGAAAGCAGAATCATTACTTAAATTTATGCAAAAGTTAACATTCCACCGATTTAGTACTAAGGAATTACAAGTACGTTTGACGAAGAAAAAAACACTAATTGCCCTTTAAAGTACACCACCATAAAGTTAGAACATTGTTTGTTTGAAACAAACTCAAATTTAGCTGATGATATTAATGAAGATCAGACTGAACCATAGTTTGTTCAAACATGTGTAGTGCAGTTCTTCACATCAAATGCCTCTCCGAATTTCCTGAATACATTACTTCAGTTCCAGAAGAAGGAAAAACAGGAAAAAAAAAAAACAAAACATCAATTATATTGCATTTTATACCTGTAAAATCAATTTTCAATGTAAATAACATATGCAAAACTTTCATGTTTTTGCAATTCAACTTCACATTATTGATTTTTAGAAAATAATTTTCTGTACACGTCACACACACACACAATGGCAGAAATAATGAAAGAATCCATGCATGTAAGTTTAATCGTATGAATAAACCAAAAATGAAAATTATTTAGTTGGAACTCGGCATGCAATTAGTTGTTCAAATAAATTTTCAATTGTTGGTAAAATTCATATAAATGTACTTACATTTCCAATCCTAGCTTGATTATTGGCCTCCAGCATCAACCCGAAATGAATGTGAGGGAAATGTGCCCACTAATTAAAATGAAATAATTTCCAGATATTAACAGCCTCACAAAGCAGATGAACAAAAATAAAGAAGAAAATAAATTAAACGCTATTATATATATAGTACTAAATGCATGTTAAATTACATTCTTTGCCGCAGTACTGAATGCCTCCCTGTGACTGATATCTGGGTTATTAACTTTGATCCTCTGAATCTCTTCTCTGCATATAAACAGTGACATTTCAATTATATATTTTGATGATTTTATCTGAGAAGCTCATTGAAATATAATTACTTAACAAGTAGATTGTAATAATTAACTAGTTATATTACTTTATGAACTGATTGTACGCAGAAGGCACGCGCTGCCTCTTCTCGGGAGCTGTAAAAGATAATAACAGCTCATCAGATTATAATTAAGAGAAATTTAAATATAGTAATTCTTCAGAAATTATATATTTTATATATTTATAATTTATAATATCTAAATATGTTGATAAGTAAATGAATTAATATACTCACGCCTAGTCGCAGCTCTTTCCTCAGTTGCATTACGTGTGGTGGTGGGGGCTCTCATTGCAATCCTATTGTTGCATCTGGAAGACGAACCAGTCTCGATTCTGTACTCTGGATTGGATAACCCAGAAGCCTGAATCTCAAAATTAAATCAAAATTTCATTAAAAAATAAACAAAAGTTTTTAAAAAAAAAAACCTATAAGTCATTGAATTTAAAAATGCTTATTCCAATGTATTTTTACTTTAATCTACACTGTTTTTCAAGGTTTTTTTTTCAAATTACATTCTTTGAATCAAGAAAGGAATGGGTCTAATCAGGAGGCCGGAGAGATATTAAAAAGAAAAATATCTAAGCTTTTCGTAACAACTAAATTTGTGTGTGTGTATTTTATAGGGTTTAAAGTGTGTCATGATTTATACCCTACCAATAATTCCACTTCGTTTAGCTTGCTATATATTTAACATATTATAAATTGACATTTTACACCCCAAGAAAAGATAATGTGATCAGATCAGAGTGAGAAAGAAATAGCGGCAGCTTTAAAGAACTGAAATATTTAAGTTAGAAGGCAACGTATCATATATGGATGAAGTACATAAAACCCAGATGACAGTTGTTCAAATAAAGGGCTTCGATTTGAGGGATCTATATATCCATCTAGCTGTGGGGAAAATGTGGTTTACCCAGAGGATAATAAATTTATGCATATATATGTATATATATAAAGGAAGATAATAAAGATGTTGAAACCCTAAGAACAACATAGTTGGGCCAGTCAAATCAAGTTTTTAATGTTTTAAACATAAAGGAGCCTAAAAAAACAACCATACTTTGACTGATTTGAAGAGTTAGGACAGTCTCTGACTCTGATCTACTATAAACTGCTAACCTCAAAAAGCAAAAAATAGCTAGGTGTTTCTTATGGCGGCTGCAGGTATGGCTATAACATTAAACACCTAGGGTTTTCAGTTACCCTACTTTTTTTCAATAAATTCAGTTACCCTAATTGACCTCACTTAATATTACAGGTGTAGTGTCTCCAATCTTGTATAGTATACCAGAAATTTTTGTAAAGAAGAAATTCATTGATGATTTTATTTTTGTATAAGAAGATGGACTATTAATTATTATTTTTTAAAAAATGTATTTAATTAAAATGAATTAGAAAATTTTTTTAGTTTTAGACAATATTAACAAGTTAAGTGCCTATATCCTTTATTCTCATAGGTAAAAACAACTTATTTTTGAAAGTATTAGACATGCTTTGAACTTCTCAACGATTAATTAAAGCCTACAGAAACAAACAAACAGAAGCTGCCTCTCTGCGTGATAAAAGAGCATCGGTTTTCTCAAAAGAATAACACCCAGAAACCCTAAGAACCTGGGGATATAGATATAGGACTCAGAAATTAATAATCCCTAGACATGTAGTATGCATATATATCTTTTCACAGGTTTAAATATATATAATTAATTATTAATTTGTAGTAACAGAAATAACAGGGCCGCCCAAAAAATAAGCTGAGAAAACTCAAGTTACCTGAACTTGTTGCCATGACAGTGACTGAAATGCGGCGGCCATGTTCACGGACCATAGATTGGTGCAGTGACCACATCGGACAGTCACGATGTCAAACAGACTACTGCATGGAACACTAACCTGCACATATTAACATTTATAATTTTTACGCCATATTATATTATTGTTCCATAGATTGGTAAGTAGAAAGCCTCTCAGAAAGTTCAAAGAAAGCGAAAAAGAAAGGGAAAAAATCCAGATCTCATCATGATCATAAACAAGAAAAGGCATAGAAGAAAGAAGAAGAGGTTATTATGCAGCTTGTTGGTTTGTCTACTTTAGACATTTAGGTATAAGAAAAGAAAACCTAAAATAGGACGTTGCAAGAGAAAGAAAACCTGGGAGTACTACAATCGATATTGCCAACAGCAACAATAATTAAACCAACAAGCTATAATTCATCTTGATCCCTTTACGTGCCCTAATCAAATTAGCTGAGACAGAGAAAGTTTGTGAGTATGTGTATGTCTTTGAGTTTGAGCACTTGAGGACTTTCATCAGGTAGGTTTTATGACTTTTTTCTTTGACTGGAAAAGAAAAGTGAGAAGAAGGAAAAGAAAAGAAAAAGAAAAGTCCAGCCATGGATTGAGACAGGACTGTAAGAGAAAAACAAGGAGGAGGAGGAAGAAGTCCCCAGAAAGAGAGAAATTGGAAACATTAAGAGAGATTTCACTCACAAAAAGGAAAAGGAAAACAAGAAAGAAACCCAAACTAAGAAATCAGCACTTTGTGTGTAAATGAAACATGATGATGATGATGATTATTAGGTATTTTTTTTTTTCAGAAAAATAAGAGATAAATCCGCCAGATGGATCAACACCTGAAGGGAAAACAGATCTGATACTGAATAGAAATAAAAGAAAATTAGAAAAAATATATACCGCAAGAACAATGTTGCAAAATTTGCAGGGGATATAGCATAGTTGCTCAGAACCAACGTCCATGTTGCAGCTCGACATGTTTCCGCTATGAGCTTCTTAATTAACCCAGAGAAGAAGGAAACAATAGATTTAGGTTGAAACAAGGAAAGAACAATAGGAAAAGAAGGAGAAGAAGAAATCTAAGAATAGATGTAGCTCTCAACAATTTGCTGAAAGCAAAAGCCTTTAAGCGGTTTATTCTCTTTCAGGACCCCTCAGATACCGGGCCATATATATATATCTGTACAGTTAAACTTGCTCAATCGTCTTGTATATATAGACAAGTTCATATCGGTATAGAAGAAAGCTTTGTATAATGAGGGTATTTCTTTTGGGACCCAACGGGATAAAGAAGAAGAGAGAGAGAGAATGGGAAGAAAAAGTAGCTTCAGGGAAAAAAAAAAAAAAGAAAGCCGTTTGGATCTGCTGTTGGAAAACTATGTACGTACTACAAAAAAAATTACTTATTACTACTTACTCTTACATGTATATATACAACAATTTAATCCTAATTCATATAGTTATGTGTATTAATTTTTATGTGCCTAAGCTTTTCTCTTTGAGGAGATAAGATCGATGTGAAGCGGTTCAGTAAGATATATATATATATAGCCCTATCTGTAGATGAATTGTGTCATATAATGGGAGGGATAGTTAGGGTTTCGAGGAGGAAAGTATTTGGCCAGAATTACCAAATGAGTACAGATTGATGAAAGGGTAAACAAATATTTAAAAACGAAACATGAGAGTGACCACACAATCCTCAGTGACCTGCAACTCCGCAGCGGACTAGTGGGGCGAAATTTTATGTCATCATTAATACCACCAAGCCAGGCCATTAGAGATCATATATGGTGTTTTTTTCAGTAATTAACTTTGGGCAGCTCAAGTCAAGTTATTAAATTGCACAAACTTCTTTAATTTTATGAACTTGATTATCAGATCATTTTTTAACTTCTAAAACTTGACTACAAGGTTGACCCTTAAACTTTTAAATTTGCAAAAACAACCCAGTTTTGCCCTTAATTTTCTCTTTAATAACGGTGTAGTAAACCATTGATATTTTTTCACCTCTTTTCAAAATTTTATTAATATGGCTATTTGATTAGCCTAACTGAAGTAGCTCTACTAAAGACATTTTTGCATTCATGCGGATTTGAATTCAAAACTTTGTGTCCAAATAATCAAAACCCCTTCCATAAGGACCGATGCTTGTTGGTTATGTTTTTCAAATTTTTATGCCAATAGGTTTCTTAAATTTTGACCTACAAGTAGATCACTAAATTTTAAGATAGATGTAGTTACACCTCTTGACATGATATTCTTAATTAGTTAAATAAGGTTATAATTAATAGCTATATAAAAGTTATTTGCATAAATTTAAAATTAAAAAAGGGTCAATGTGCAAATCTACTCATGATTTATTCTCCACACCACTTACATCATAAAGTTTCTTTGGGCAGAAAAGTACACATTAAGGTTTCAAAAAAAAAATGCAAAAATGCTATGATTGTTAAGTCAACTAATGTTGATCGTTTAATAAACATATCAGTCAAAAAATTGTGCAAAAGTATGCATGAAGTTTTAAAAATTGTGCAAAAATACTAAAGTCGTTAAGTCAACCAACATTGATTGTTTAACAATTAAGTAAACAATCCTCACACGATTTGTTTCCCAAATTTATACTCCTTCCATTCTTTTTTATAAGATGCAATCAACTAAATCATGTTGTTCAAAAAGCAGGTTAAACTTAGTTGGAAAATAATAAAGATGTAAAAAAAATGTATTTTTTTTTGCCAAAGATACACTTATTTAATTAGGTGGAAGATTGAGAGAATGCGTGGTGAGAATTAAGTATAATAATAGTATGAGCAATATAAGTAATTAAATGGGGGTACAATTAATGAGAAATTAACAAAAGATTGAGATAACCTCTAATTGTCTCTATAAAAGGAAACATGTGGCATGCCCAAAAAACAAATGTCTCTTATAAAAAGGAATTGAATGAGTAATATTTTTCTTATACTATCCTTATGAATTACATGATTCAAAAAAAAAAAAAAAAGATACTTTAGAGGAATCAATATATTTTTTCTAAATAAATGACCAACTTAACTATTTTTTTAAATCTTTACAAATTAATCTTGTAGTTTCTATGTTTAGGACTTAATGGAATACTAACTATTGACAAACTATAGAACACAAAACGGCTAGTTATATTTGAAACATTGCACCTAGCTAGCTAGTGGAAGTAAACATCAAATTTAATTCGCATAGAATATTGTATTGAAGTGTCGTATTAAATTTTCCCTCCTAGGAGTTGCTGTCATTTCAGGTGGTAATAGTAAGTTAAGGATGTCTTTCATATTTAAGATGGCTTTCTCAGACCTTTTGTTACAAAGGCAAAAAAACAATCAATCAAACAAAAACCTCCAAACAGTTACATCAAATGTCATCAACAGTGGAAGCCATATTGAGAATCACTAAAAATGCTTCATATATATCCATCCATCGTGCTTTTTTGCTTTTTCGCTTTATTGTTTTTTTTTTAAATTCCTTTTTTCTCCTTTTTTGTAAAACAGTGTGATTCTGACCCATATTGTTATTAAGTGTGGGATTTAAAGACCACGAACTTATCAAAAGGAAGAAGACCTGAACTTTTAAGCAATCTTTAGGTTAAATTAAAAAAAGGAAAAATCCCTTTAAAAGACAGTTGAATTATTCAAATTCTGAATTGGGTCGTTAAATTTAATAAATTATAAATAAGGACATAGACCTAAAGTATGATTTTAGAGTTCGATAATTTTACTTTACTACCTCATGTTTGATTCTAATGAGATGTAACTGGCGTGGAACTTCTCCACTAACCCCTCTATATCCATTTCCCTCCACTAAATCAAAACCACAAAGGTTTTTTCTCCACTTGATGTAGTGCTATTTTGCAGAAAAAAAAAAACATTGAAGGTTTTCGGCACTGTTGCTCCCTCTCATTCATGAAAAACAAAACCTCACCTCTATATAGGCACCTGTTCCATCAATCTTTGAGCTGTTCCACCTCTGTATTTTTTTATTGTTGCAGACCCATCAATCTTCCTCAATATAGGCACCTGTTCCACCTCTGTATTTTTTATTTTTGCATGAGTCTAATGTCAAAATAACTGTTCGATTGAAAATCCTCTCCTCTTCATCTATTTTACCAAATAAGCTTTGAGCTTTAATCTTTCCCTCTTCTTTCACATGTTCTTGCGTTTGTTTTTTGTTTTTCTTTCGTTTGGTTGAATGAGAGGGAGAAACAATGCCAAAAGCCTTCAATGTTTTTTCTGCAAAATGGCGTCACAACATCAAGTGGAGGAGAAAACTTTGTGGTTTTGATTTAGTATAGGGAAATGGATAGAGGGGTCGGTGGAAAGGTTCTATGTTAGTTACACATATTATTATTTTTGTTGGAGTTAAATGAGGGGTAATAAAGTAAGATTATCGAATTCTAAAATCCTATTTTAGGTCATATGACCTCATTTAGAATTTGTTGAATTTAATAACCCAATTTATAATATGAATAATTCAGCAATCTTTTAAAAGGATTTTCCCTTAAAAAAATGATACACCCTCCAAATATTTTATAAGAAACAACTACCCAAATAATTAATGCAAATCAAAATATTGGTTAAAATTGGTTGAAGACAATAAATATGTAAAACAAATGCAATTTATTTTCCTAAAATACCCTTGTTTATGTAGAGTGGTGAAAGACAGAATGATTGAGAAGAGAGAGAGAGAGAGAGAGAGAGATAAAAGAGGTATGTAGTTTAATTAAGGGTAGAAATGGAAAAAAATGCATTAAATTTTTGAACTAATATATATTGTTACTTATATTTAGGATCATACTTATGTAAAAGAATTTTAGTTAGAAAAATGACTGGAAGGAGTATTTGAGAAAGTCACTTTTATTTTCAAGGTTGAAAAATACTCAAATTTAAATTGATACACTACTACAAAAAAACATTTTTAATGTCCCTTTTTTAGGCCTTTTAACATCTAAAAACAAGGGGATGTCTATGTAAGCGACGTAGTAAAAAATGGCAATAACGTCGTAGATAAAAGGACGTCTAAGGTGTGGACGTTAGACGTCCCCATTTTAAAAAGGGACCTCTAAAGTGCTAACGTCTAAAGTGCTACAGTGACACTTTAGACTTCCCCACTTTAAAATGGGGACGTCTAAAGTGGGGACTTTAGACATCCCTATTTTAAATTGGGGACATCTAAAGTGCTTTTTTTTAAAAACAAAAATCATTTATATTACAGATATGGACTAAACAGTATTTAAAACTAGAAATCACAGATAATCGTCAATAAAATTACAGATCTAGTATTTGAAATCCAAATCCAAATTCTATACAATAATAACTCCAAAGCTGAAATCTCATAGGCAGAAGATGAAAATAATAAGAGGAATTAATTGCAAAAAACTTATCCCCTTCTATTATTGAAATTTATTTTCTCGTAATAATGAATAGAGAAGAGCGACAGGGAGAGATGAACCTCGTTTTCTCAGCGGGAACGTGGCCATGGAGCATGTTTCAGAGTCTTGATCTACAAATCATAACAACATGAGTTAGAAGATAAAATAGAAGGGAAATCCAAAGAAAAAAGAGAAAGAGGATAAAATAATAAAAGAAGGTAAGAAAGCATAACAGATCTGGAGGTGAAAAAAAAAGAGAAAGGAAGAAGCAAGAGTAAAAAGAGCATATCAAGAAGAAGAAGCAAGAGTTAAAATGCATGGTGGTGATGGCTCTTCTTGTGTTTGTGACGATGGGAAGAGATATGGACTAAACTAGTATAAAACTGACAAATAAAGACTGTCAGTAAAAATTTGAATTATTTTTGGCGTCCCCAATTTAATTTAGGAACACCTAAAGTTGCCCAGTTTTTTTTTTTTTTTGACTTTAGACATGACTTTAGACGTCCTTATTTGAATTTGGGATGTCTAAAGTCAATTTTTTTAAAAAAAATGAGGGACACCCTTTGGCGTCCCTATATATATAGGGACGCCAAAGGGTGTCCCTCATTTAAAAAAAATTTAGATGTCCCTAATGTATATAAGGACATCTAGCGTGTAACTTTACAAACTTTAGATGTCCCTATTTGAATTGGGGACGTCTAAAGTAATTTTTTTTCCTTTAGACGTCCCGAATTCAAATAGGGACGTCTAAAGTCTGTAAAGTCACAATTTATACATTCCTATTTGAATTGGGGACGTCTAAAGCTATTCAGTTCTCACCCATAATTATAAAAATGCCAGAGCCTTTATTTTTTACGTCCCTTTTTTAAAAAGGGATGTCCTTTAGGGACAAAAAACATATATTCTGTAGTAGTGTACTTTCAAATTTCAAAATTGCCATATATTAAGTTCAATAACCAAAGGGTTTTCTTTTTGTTTTTGTTTTGTTAAGCATAGGTATCCTTCTATTGGAGGCAATTCTATTCAAGGTACAGTGAGTACTAAGTGTAGGCACCTCTTTCAGCAGGAATTTGAACCTTAGTTCATCACGTTGTAAGGGACTAGCCCCAACCCTCTATTGGTAAGGAGGTTATTTGGTTAGATGGGAAGTTTTTTAGTTAATTACGGAATACTGAAGCAAATGACATTAACATAACTAGAAGAAAAGGGTCTTGAATAGAAATAGAAGCATAATCATGAATTAGTGTCATCGTAAGAGTACAATGCAAATTTTTTAGGCAAATGTCATAGACTAATAACACAATTGAGGGGGGAAAAAGAATAGCATTCTAGGAACATAATCTAACTTAATTTGTGCACATGAATGATTTGTTCGCTTGTAGCTGCACTACAAAAAAAATGGTATTTTGTAGCAGTAATATTGTAGCGGTTACAATTAACCACTATAAATGTTAAGATTTGTAGTGGTTAAAGCCTAAACCGCTACAAATTTGTAGCGGTAAGCTATGCGTCTAGTGGCACAACAGATTGGCAACGTTTTTTGTAGCGGTTAAGTATAAATAATCGCTACAAATATGGTGCACAATTTCTGCCAAAATTTGTAGTGGTACCTTTGTAGCGGTTAGTAAATTATAACCGCTATGAAGTTGGTGCCATTTAGCGTGAACAAAATGAGCCAACAGTGTAGCGGTTTAATCAATTAAACCCCTACAAAATACGAAAGGTCGTGTATTTGTAGCGGTTATAGATTTATAACCGCTACATAATTTGAGAGGTTGCTAAATTTGTAGCGGCTTTGTACCATAACCGCTACAGAACTTCAAACGTTTTTGTAATTTGTATCGGTTATTCTAGAACCGCTACAAATTTTAGCCGCCCTAGGTTATTTGTAGCGGTTGATGTAGCGGTTATTTTAAGAACTGCTACAAAGGCCGCCTCTATTTAAACCCCCTCCCTCCTTCATTTTTCCATTTGGCCATTTTGTTTCCTGACATTCCTTTGAGTGTTTTCTTTTAGATTTAAGCGTTCAAGCATCTGTGGAAGAGTTTTTCCTGCAGTATTTCTCATTATTTGCACTTGAGGTACGGAGACAATATGTATTTTATATGTATTTTTATTTTTATTATATTTTTGCATAATAACGTGACTAAAATGCTTTTTTGTTTGAAATTTTCTAGTTGACATGGCTTCTAGACAGGATAAAGGAAAGGAGCGAGAGGTCCTTAGACCGATTTTGTGGGGTGACATCAGTAGATCTGGGGGCAGAGGGAGGGGGCATCGTGGAGGGAGGGCGACAGTGGCATTTTAGCCTATCCCCCCATAGGAGTCGGCCCAACCACAGGCATCGCAAACGATCCCACAGGAGACGACCACACCAGTGGTGCTTGATTTGGGGGAGGCAGATATCAGCGTCAAGGACTATGGCGCCAACGAGGACTTCGACATCCCAATTGGGATTAGAGATATGGAGCAATTCCTCGATGAGGAGGAGGCGTGGGAGCAGAACAACCCACTAGGGTCGTCTTCGCGGTCTACTGGGTTTGAGGTGCAGGTCCAAGGTAAATAAATTTTGTTATTTAATAAATTATTTATTTAAATTTGAAATGTTAAATTTGAATTACAATTTATCTAATGTGCGGTAAATTGTGCAGATGAGCAGGAGAACGTGTCCACGAGGAGGCTGGACGTGGTCGGTCTGAACAGCATGGACCGGACACTACGAGTTGTAGTGCCGTGGAATGAGGCCACGGACCAGCTGATTGACAACGGGGGTCACATATTCAACCGCTTTCTAAACGAGCTGGGCTCGAATTGGATGAGGTTTACCCTTTACTTCAGGACGTGGAGGCATGTTCTGAAGTGGCCGAAGGACTTGGCTTGGGAGGAGGTGGTTCAGGTAATTTATAGTATTTAATTAATATTTTTTGTAATTAATTCTATTTAATTAATATTTTTTAATAGTATTTTTTTAATTATTGATATTTAAATAATTATTTTGCAGCTGCGGTGTGCCATCTGGGCCAACCGGAAGAGGTACACGTTGATGTAGATGGGTGACGGCTGGAGGAACAGGAGGAACCATCTCTTCCACAGTGTGGATAAGGAGGGACGATGCCTCTGGAGCAGCTAATCGAGAGCGTCTCAGACGGCATCCTGTCGAACGACTGGGCGAGTTTCTTCCAGTTCAGAAGGAGCCCTGAGGGGCAGGTAATGTATTTATTATATTATTTATATATAATTTTGTAATTGTTAAGTATTAAATTATAATTTAAATTTAATTAATTTTAAATTGAAATTTATTAATTTTAAATGTTTTATATTGTTTAATACATTTAATATTGTTTTTTCTAGGCACTTTCTCAAAGGAACACTAGGTGCCGTGGGCAGCAGACAATCCACCACACAATAGGATCGAAGACATTTGCTATCACTTACAGCGAGTTGGTAACTTTTCATAATATCACTGACTTTTAACTGGTTATTTTATAATACTAATTGAATTTTGTAATTATTTTAGGAGAGGAAGGCACAGCAGGAGAACCATCAGACAGACTATGAGGAGTTGTACGCTATCACACATAGACACCATGACAAGACTCCGACCTCTCAACAAGCAGAGGTAGCCATTGTAAGTAATTTCATTATCATAACTTTTATATAACCAAATTAATAATTTAAAATTTTAATAAGTAATTGTTTCATAAAATGGTAGGAGCGGATGCAGCAGTCGCAGGCTAAGCTGCGAGAGACCAAGGCCGAGGAGTCACAGGGAGTAGTGAACCCGATAGCTCCTTTGAAGGCGGGTCTGGGTCAGGCTGAGCACCCCGGACGAGTGCGGGGGATGGGGATAGGCGCCAGACCTAGCATGGTCTACAGCAGGATCGCTGCCTCTGAGACTGGCAGCTCTAGAGGTGTCAGACGTCAGAGGGACGAGTCTGTTGAGCAGCTGTGGTCAGATTTGGAGCGGACACAGGCTGTAGTGGCATAGCAGCAGCGACAGATGCAGCAGATGCAGCTGCAGGCTGATTTGATCTATGCTCAACAGACGCAGTGGCGTGAAATCACGAACAAGATGCTCGAGCGATCATGGAGTTGCCTGTTCCCGGACGAGCAGCATCCACAGGTTCCCCCTGTCCCTTGGTACATTGTCCTGACTACTACTACTCCTCCTCCTCCTCCTCCTGCTGATGATGATGGTGCGGTTAACTCTGCTCAGTGCCCCGATCCAGTAGCACCTGAGGGAGCCCCACCTGAGGGAGCACCAGATGATCAGCCCCCAACTACTTAGTTTAGGACATATTTATTTTTTGTTGAAACATTTGTAAATAAATATATATAATTTTATATTTCAAAAATTATATTCTTATTGTGTTTACCATAGTTATATTTATATTTTTAGACTGCGTTGTTGAATTTATGAATTAATTACAACAGTTATATTTATATTCTTAGACCGTGTTTACCACAGTTATAGTCATATTTATATTTCTAAAACTTAAAAATAATAAATTATATATTTTTGTAGTGGTTATATTATAAAACTGCTACAAATATAATAAATTATATTTGTAGCTGTTGATAAGAATAACCGCTACAAATATATATAATTTATTTTTCTTTTAAGTTTAAGAAATATATTTCCATATTTGTAGCGGTTAAAGCTGAAATTGCTACAAATTGAAAGACATGAGCATGACAAAATTCAAAATTGAACGGTTGACTATTTATAGCGGTTATATAAATAACTGCTACAAATACCAACTTTCCAAATTTGAATTCCCCCCCCCCCCTTTTTGCAAAGTTGTAGCGGTTATTTATGTATAACCGCTGCAAAGTATTATTAGTAGCGGTTATAAGCAAAACCGCTACAAGATCAAAACAAATTCTTCAATAAGCTTTCCAATGGCTTGATAATTAGTAGAGGTTTTATACATATAACCGCTACAAATTTTTATCACAGTAGCGGTTACTATAGTGGTTATGAACCACTACAAAATATTAAATGTTGGAAATTCAGAATATAAGATTCCAAGCACTCGTCATTCTCTATTCACTCATCTTCTTCACTATACTTTCTTTTTTCTCACTAATAGCTATGGATAAGTCATGGATCAGGTTGCCATGCAATTCTCTAGAATATTTGTACGAATTAAACAATTTCTTGGATTTCGTATTCACTCACGCCAACTGTAATGGCAAGATTGTCTGTCTGTGTTGGAGATGCAAGTTCAAGAAGTGGCATGCACGAAATGTTGTTAAGGAACATTTGCTCCTGAAGCCTTTCCCAGAGGATTATACATTCTGGGCAGTTCATGGTGAGAAGGCCGGCATTAGATATGATGATGCTCTTCCTCAAAGTTCTCAAGTAGGCGTTCAACTAGATGAAGATGATCCTGTGAATGATGATGTGCGTTATGTATTTGGATTTCAAGGCGACAACTTCAATGAAGAAGTGCATGGTTCTGAGCTGGTGTTCATGAGGAATGAAGCAGCTTGGGATTTTTTCAGCTTGATGGATGAAGCGGATCGTCCTTTATATCAAGGTTGTTAAAAATATTCTAAATTATCTTTCTTGATCAAATTGTATCACATCAAGTGCTTGTGTGGAATCACAGATAAAGGAATGTCAATGTTGCTCGAATTATTACAAGATGCATTCCTCGATGCTGAGATTCCCACAACATTCTATGAGGCCAAGAAGATTATCAACAGGTTGGGGTTGAACTATCAAAAGATTGATGCATGCCCCAACGATTATATGATGTATTGGGGAGATGATTCTAGCAAGGAGACTTGTAAGAGATGCCACACATCGAGGTACAAGACAATTCGGAAGGGAAAAAAGTAGAAGAAGAAACCTGTAAAGATTCTCAGGCACTTCCCTTTGAAACCTTGCCTACAAAGATTATTTATGTCGTCTAAAACTGCGGAGCACATGAGGTGGCATGCTGTTGATAAGAATGAAGACGGTAAATTAAGACATCCCCGGGATGCAGATGTTTGGAAAACATTTGACAACAACTTTCCAGATTTTGTGACTGACCCCATAAATGTTCGGCTTGCGTTGGCGACTGATGGTTTCAATCCTTTCGGGAATCTTAGCACAAGTTACAGTATCTGGCCGGTAGTCTTAGTTCCCTACAACTTACCCCCTGGATGTCTATGAAACAAAGCTCCTTCATTATGTCTATGATCATTTCAGGCAAAAAGGTACCGGACAATGACATCGATGTGTATCTCCAACCGCTTATTGCGGAATTGCTTGACCTGTGGAATGTCAACATCAGGACGTACGACGCTTACGGGAAGACTTTGTTCAATTTTCCTGCAGCCTTGATGTGGACGATTAGTGACTTTCCCGGCCTTGGCACATTATCTGGTTGGAATGTGCATACTGGGTTGACGTGTCCAACTTGCAATTTTGACTCTGACGCAGTGCGCCTTCCCCATAGCCTAAAGTGGTGCTTTATGGGCCATCAGAGGTTTCTCGATGGAAGGCATAAGTTCAGATTGCAACGGAATCACTTCAATGGGAAACCAGAAAATAGAGGACCACCTTAGACTTTGTCCGGTACAGATATCTTACACCAGCTTGAGCATGTTGACTTCGAATTTGGAAAAAGCGACGATTCATCACAAACTCGCCAAAAGACGTGTAGGACTTCGGTGCCTCAGCAGTGGAAGAAGATCAGTATTTTATTCACTCTTCCATATTGGAGATCTAATTTACTTCGCCACAGTCTTGATGTCATGCACATTGAAAATAATGTTTGCGATAATATGATATATACGTTGCTTAACAAACCCGGCAAGACAAAAAATCACCTTCAAGCAAGGAAAGATTTACGCACCATGGGAGTTCGTGAAGACGCTTGGCCAGATGAGCATGACATATTTCAGCCGGCAAAGTTTACCCTCACAAAACCGAACAAGGAAGTCTTCCTCGTGACGTTGAAGAAATTAAAAGTTCCTGATGGGTATTCAAGCAACATTTCTCGATGTGTTGACTTGCAGGCTCGAAAGGTTGCTAGCCTGAAGAGTCATGACTCGCATGTTCTTATAGAATAGTTACTCCCTCTGGCTCTAAAGAATGTACTTCCTCCCGATGTTTCCATCATTTTGGTGGAACTTTGTTCTTTCTTTCGGAAGTTGTGTTATAAGGTTTTAATCGTTGAGGAGCTCGATCAGCTGCAGTCCAAAATCATTCTTACACTTTGTCACTTGGAGATGATCTTTCCTCCGTCCTTTTTTTTTTTGCTGTGATGGTTCATCTCATAGTCCACCTCATTCATGAAACAAAGCTCGCTGGTCCAATACAATATCAATGGATGTATCCGATTGAGAGGTACTCATTTTAAATATGTGTTTTATTGTTAGTTCTTATGTTTGCTAGTCGTCCTTTTCAGCATTTAGTATCAATTTTCTCTTCTTTACTTCATAGGTTCCTTGGGAAATTAAAATCTTACGTAAGGAATAAGGTGTGGCCAAAATGTTCTATAGCTGAAGACTATATAGGGGGATAAGGTGTTGTATTTTTGTTCAAGGTACTTTGATGACCTTGAGACGGCTTTCAACCACCCGCCTCATGTTGACGATTGTCCTGAACCTACGCCAACATCAGGAGAATTTATCCCTCGTGTATGTAAACTAGTTGGAGGAACTAAGAACTTCAAACTAACGGCAACTGAGAAGTTGCAAGCACATAGACATGTCTTGATTAATTGCACTCAAGTTAAACCTTTCATATAGTAGGAATTGTACACTCACATGTTATTCTATATCTTTTGTAACATTTTTCACTTTCATTTCACTATCGCCTTTCCATTATTAATTGCAGGGAATTCAGAAGTCATGTTAAGCGTCAACTCAGGATCCGTACACAAACATCCTCAGAAGTTGACAGAAAGGTCCACAGAGAATTCCTGACCTGGTTTGCTCGCAGAATACTAAATGACCATAACCCACACTCACCAGATTTTTGAGCTCTCACAATCGGCCCTCTTGATCATGTAAAAAGGTTTACATCATACAATGTCAATGGTTTTAAGTTTTGCACAGTTTCACGGGATCAAGGATTGTAAACTCAAAATTCAGGTGTTTATGGCACATTTGGGACAAGGAGTTATGTGAGTAGCAATGATGCCAACATGCAGTTCAGAGGCGTCCCTTATTATGGAAAGCTTCTTGATGTGATCGAATTTAATTATCAAGGCCGTTTCACCATGACGTTGTTCAAGTGTTTGTGGGCAAATATCACTACTTCTTGGGGACTGACAATTGATGACTTAGGGATCACATCAGTCAATTTCTCACGGCCAATTCATACTGGTACTTCTCAAGATGATGAGCCGTATATTCTTGCTTCAAAGGCACATCAGGTTTATTATGTCAAGGATGAGAGGCACAGGGATTGGCACATGCTCGTTCATTTAAAGCCTCAAGACCTTTACGACATGAGTGAAGGCGAAAACATCGCATACGAGAGTGAGCCATTTCAGCCAGCCGAATTTGAAAACTACTTCCCTGAAGGCGATGACAATTTACCTCTACTGCGGTGCGTTTTTTTAAGTCCACATAATTTAAATTAAATTTTTTAAATTTAATAATACATCACTAACAATAATTTTTCTACATAATTTCTGTAAGGATGGAGAGGATGAGTGATCAAATTCAAATTATGTTTTTATCTTTAAAAAAACTGGAAAAAAAAATTTAAAATAAAATAATAGTTGTAGCGGTTCTTTAACCGCTACAAAAATACAAATAACCGCTACTAATTAAAAACCACTACAAAATGGGAACATTAACAGCTACAAATGCTATGCGGATTTCTATAAATACCCCTATCATATCTCATTTGAAACACTCCCCCATTTTTTTTCACCTTATCCTTCTTCCATTTTCTCTCATTTACAAATATTTTTGTATGCGTTAAGGAGCTTAACATACGATCAAATATGGTAACAATTTTTTTAATTTTTTTATTTCAATACTTCTTTCCTTCGCATAACAATTATTCTCACCATTTTCTTTTTTCAGATATTTCAGAGCTTTATCTCATTTTCATATATTTTTCATACACAATTATATTGTAGTAGACAACATAATAGTTCCTTATTACCTACGTATCCTTAATAATATTATCAATACAATTTTTATACTTATCCAACTAAATTAAATTATTCCTTTTAATTTATAAATGATCTAAACTATTGAATAATAAGCTAATTAAATTGCTAAAATATTAAAAAAAATAAACTATTTAATTTAATATCAAAATAACATAAACAAATGATTGTATTTTTTTAAAATTTTCTTAATTTTTATAGCGGTTATTAAAACGCTACTAATTAAGGCGTCTGGTTCAAACCGAAATTAATTTTTTGGCGGGAATTTTGAATTTTGATGAAATTAGTAGCGGTTCTAGAACCCCTACTAATTTTAGAAACTTCTTATTAGTAGCGATTCTTAAACCGCTACAAATGAGAAAAAA
Source organism: Inga laurina (assembly GCA_963855925.1). NCBI lineage: Eukaryota > Viridiplantae > Streptophyta > Magnoliopsida > Fabales > Fabaceae > Inga > Inga laurina. Next base: position 34,581,918 of record OY979709.1, on the reverse strand, counting down.
AAATTTATTTTTCTTTTCCCGTCTTGAAAATTTTCTTTTTGATATTTATAGCGGTTATATAACCGCTACAAATATCCCAGAAAGAGCCTTTGGCTTGTGGTGATGTTGTAGCGGTGGGATTGAACCGCTACAAATAAAGTAGCGGTTATTTTGATTGAGTAGCGGTTTTTTATAACCGCTATAAATGCATTTGCAACATGCGATTTAGTAGCGGTTTTGTAAACCGCTGCAATATTTCTTGTACCAATTAAAACCGCTACTAATGACCATTTTTAACCGTTACTAAATTACGTTTTTTTTGTAGTGCTTGTAAAGAAAATATTGGCTAAATAATTTCATTTGCAGCCATTAAAAATCATGGAAGAAGACAAACAAGCTAAGTTATGTTTTGAATAATAAAAAGCTTCTGAGGGGCATATAAAGATGCTCAAGATTTTTTTTTCCTTTTTGTCACACATTATTAGGATCTCTTCTTTGTCGATTTATTAGCCATGTTAATAATGAACTGTTCCATTGCCGCTTTACCTTCGGTCCCTTTCAATGTCTGGTGTAATAAATACTCTATAACTTACTTTCCAATCACCAGTATTATTGGTAGGTGGTGCTTTTATTTTTATTTTTATTTATTTCTCTTTCTTATATTTCTCCTCGTATCTACCTAAGATTGGTATTTAATTCCTTGCATTTGTTTATTTTTAGTTTAATTACTTTGTCAACTATATATTGGACAAATAAAAATAGGCAAAATCGTATCTTAGATCTCTTATAATTTCTTACAAGGTGTTAATTCAGTCTCTTGATTTTACAAAGTATATTTTTAGTTATTCAACTCGATACCATTAGTGTAAAATGATAATTTTTTTGTTAATCATTATTATTTTTAAAATTAAACTTAATATGTCTGCATTTGATAATGTTTTGTTGATATTTTAGATTTTAATGTCAGCATATCTTTTGTTAATAGCTCTAGGCTTATATGACTAAAAAGATACTTTATAAAATTAAGTGGGGGGAAAAATCTCAAATAGAGTTAAAAGACTAAAATATGCTTTACATCCATACAGTACTCCATTATTGTAACTTTAACTTATGTTAAGCTAGCCAACACATTTTCTGAATCCTTAAAATTTACATATAACTTTTGAAAAAAACTATAAACTCAAGATTATTCATTGATCAGATCAATTTATGTTATTCTCAAATAACCAAAAGCTCATCGAAGTTAATAATTAGCGCAAGTATTCCATAAAATTGTTATTTAACTTAATTTCATTATATTAATTCTTCAAAGTGAATCAACCCAAAGTGGCTACATGTAAAATGGATAAATACACAGAATGCTGACCAATAAATTAAATTCATGGAACACTAGCTATAGATAGAGAAACAACAGTTGAATTTAACTTCATGTCATACGTTTGGCCTTTAAATGCGGAAAGATGTTATCGAGAGAGAAAGGACAAGTCGATCATCGACCATTCTTCGAATCAACAAAAACTTATCTCTCTCTATGATTTTATGGAACTGATTGGGTAGTCACATGTAATATATATATATATATATAAAAGGTTTCTTGTCTCATGCAATTTGGACTTTAGTCACCACCGCAATTACTATGACCCTAAATAGTTAACAAATTAAAATAATGTCTGAAAGGGAAATATGTTAATTCTCAGTCCTTAATATAGGAGCTAAATATATAATTAATTTGTACGTATTAAAAAAATTAGTTAAGTTAATTATTTCATTTGAACTACCCTTGATGAAAGCTCTCTAATTAATATGTGCAATCAATTAATAGATCGAGATAATTAAAAGAAAAATTAAAAATTGGAGAAACAAAGTGAATTGAGGTTTTACAATAAGGGTCAAAGTAAACCCCTAATTAGTCCTACATTTAGAAGCAGCGGGAGATATACAGAAAAGCATTGTGGAAAGGGAACAAGTTTTTTTTTTTTTTGGTCTTTTGATAAATGAAAGGGCACAAGTTAAACATTGAAATTTATGAAATAAATGAATTTTATTATAAGTTTATTTAATGAATTAATTAATTAAAAATTTAAAGAAAAATATGAGACTTACACATACGTGTACGCACACAATAATTAGAAATAATCACAAAGCGCGCGCACACATTCTTCAATTATTTTATAAATAAAAAAGGGGCAACCTGGTCCCTACAATCTGATCCTCCACGAAACATTACGTGCAATCCTCTAGTCCTCATGTTCTCTAATAGCCAAGCAGCCCAAATGTGGTTCATCAAATATGTGGGTATCTTATATAGCATCTCTTATTCAATCCACCAACCCTCTCTGTAGGTTCCTCCTAGCTAGCTAGTTGGTAAGTGGTAACTACACACATGATATTTAATTTTTATTTTTGGAGAAACTGGAACTTTGGTTCTCTAACCTTACATGAAATTTCATTTTGATCTTGTAAATTTATAGTGTTTTTTTTTTTTTTTTAGTTTTCTGACACAGTTAGTTTTGTTAACAAAAAGATGTAGTCGACATTGAAATTTTAAGTTTTGACAAAATGTTTTCAAATACTGATATATTAAGTTTAATTTTTTAAAATAATAGTGATTGACACAAAAAAAATCGTCATTTGGGACTAATGGTGTTAGGATTAGAAAACTGAAAATATAATTTATAAAATCAAGGACTAAATTGGAATATCATATAAAATAAGAGGACTAGAAGCATGCTTTTATCTTAATTTTTATAACCTCGACTTAAAGGCAATGTTGTCCTAGGATGAAAACCAATTTTAAGCCCGAATCCCACCACCCAATATTGCAACAAGTTAGCCTTACAGTTATTCAATCTCAAGAGTATGGAAGCATAAAGTGGGAACAGTGTACAAGAGAATTTATACTGGTTTATTAGCTTAGACGTTAAGCTTAAATTCAGGTCGCTAGAGTTAATTATCTTAAATATTTTCTTTTCATTATAAATAAAATATTTCAAGATATAGGCACCTATAGAGCCACTTACAACTATAGATTCTTCTCCAAGAGTCATAACCTAAATGGTTCACTGTCCTGATAAAAGTAGTTTCCTAATCACTTTGTAAAGAAATTTCTTATCTTTGAGAATCTTGTCTTACAAAATGAAGAATAAAAATATAAAGTAGATATCATAAGAGAAAACAGATACACATGTGGAGAGCAACTAGATGAACAATAGTGAACCATTTCGAACGAGTGTTTTCTCTCTCCCTCCCTGTTTTTTTTCTTTTCATTTTGTTTTTTTTATAAAAGCCTCCTGACTTGATATATAGGAGGTTTGTATTTACAGGCTTTCAAACAAAAGAGCCATAAAAAAAGAATGTTAAAGTATAGGTTTAGTCCTTTAAATTAAAATCCAGTTTTAGTTTAGTTTCTTAAGTATATATATATATATATTGTATTAATCCTTTGATGTTAACATCACTAATCTCAATTAATAAAACATGATTACTCAACAAATTTAAGCGGTGACTCTATAACTAAATACTGACAAAACATGCTTAAATTTCAAAATATAAAAATGATTATGTTAAAAGATTAAAATTAATACATGTTTTAATTGCAAATTCACCATTTAAATTTGTTTAGTCAGCATTTAACTTTAAATGAGACTAACGGTATTAAGATTAATTGATTAAAAATATACTTTATAAATTTAAGTGACTAAATTGAAACTTGATATCACTACAAAAAAAATTGTGATTTAGTAGCGGTTAAAAATGTGTATTAGTAACGATTTTAACTGCTACAAACGATATTAGTACCGGTTGTAAAAACCGTTACAAAATCTACTATTGCAAACGTATTTGTAGCGGTTTACAATAACCGCTACTCACGTAACACAACCGCTACAAATTTAGTAGCGGTTACTCAACCGCTACAAATGTTGGTGCTACAATTTCGCGTGGTGGAAAATGAAAAATGAAAATTTGGCTCCAATTTTGTAGCGGTTGAAAAACTGCTACCAAATTCAAATGGGAATTTCAAAAGTAGCGCCAAAAATTTAATACTATTTTGAGTTTAAATTTGTAGCAAATTTTGAGAATTTTTTTTTTTTTGAAAAAATTATACAATTATTTGAATCCATTGTTATAATATTGTGTTGAATATTTTATTGTTTAAGTAACTTAAATGATAGTAGTTATTATTTATAAAGAATGATTAAATTAAGTTAGATAAGTATACACTTTATATAGGTAATATTATTGAGAATGTGCAGATAATGAGTTTAAATATTATGAGAGGAGAAAAATGTTGAAATCAAATAATTGAAAATTTTTTTTGCTATATTTGATCACCTTACTCGGCTCTTCAGTTCTTAAAAAAAATTTCAGATGAGAGAAAACAAAAGAGAAGGGTTGAAAGAAATAGAGAAGTGTTTGAAATGAGGTGTGCTTAGGGTATTTATAGGAATCTGCGTAATGCTTGTAGCGGTTAATTTGACAAGTTTTGTAGCGGTTGATATTTGTAGCGGTTTATGTGATATTATTTGTAGCAGTTTCACATTTATAGCGGCTTTATTTGATTTTGTAGCGGTTTCATAACCCCTACAAATATTGTTTTGAATTTTTTTATAAAAATATTTCACACTTGTAGCAGTTTTATTTGATTTTGTAACGGTTTCATAACCCCTACTAATATTTGTCTGAATTTTTTTTTATAAAAATATTTTAAATTTCAAATTTTCAATTTGTAGCGGTTTTGTTTGTAAAATCGCTACCAATATTTATACTTTGTAGCGGTTTATATATAAAAACCGCTACAAATTCATTCATTTATTTATTTATTTATAAATATTTATTTCAAATGCATTCTGTAGCGGTTAAACGATAAAAACCGCTACAAATTTTCACCACCGTTGACAGGATTTGAAATTCAAATTTTCAATGTGTAACACTTTGTAGCAGTTATGTAAAAAAAACTGCTACAAATGTTTATGATTGTTGGCGGGAATTAAAATATTCAAATTTTAAATGAATACTTTCTAGCGGTTAGTATTGAGAAACTGCTACAAATATTCATAACTGTTGGTGGGAATTAAAATTTTTCAAATTTCAAATGTTTAATTTGTAGCGGTTTTGTTTGTCAAACCGATACAAAGTTACGTATCACTTTGTAGCAGTTTCATCCATTTAACCGCTACAAATATTTATATTTTGTAGCGGTTTATATATATAAACCGCTACAAATGTTTTATTTATTTTTTCTTTTAATAAATATTTATTTCAAATTCATTCTGTAGCGGTTATACACTATTGTCTGTAACCGCTACAAATGCATTCTCTGTAACCGCTACAAAAAGGCAGCCCTCTAAATGCCGTAGCAGTTACTATTGTAAAAACGGCTACAAAAGAACCGCCACAATAGTCGCGCTAGCTTCGCACCAAGCTGGCACTACATTTGTCGCAGTTAATATAGAATAACTGCTACAAAATAACAACGACACATTTGGCACGAGTTTGGCGCCAAAATTTATAGCGGTTATGTCTTGTAAACCACTATAAATCGTGTTTCCTAACCCAAGCGCCATTTGGCATGAAGCATACCATTGCAAATTTTGTAGCGGTGTTGCTTAAAACCGCTACAAATTTTGATATTTGTAGCGGTTTATTTTAACCGCTACAAATACACCGCTACGAATTATCATTTTTTTTTGTAGTGTATAAATTTAAAGGACTAAATGTATGCTTTAACCTTAAAATAAATGAAAAGAATGCCTTTAAGTGACATTTTGGGGTTGGTTTTAGTGGCAGCTTAAGACAATTAAATGCCCTTAAAAAGTGATGGCAATGCGAATTGATTGTCTTTCAAATCATTAATTTCTGCCCTTAAAAAATGCAAGAAGGTGGTTATTTAACTAACCACAACTAAAGTTTTCTCATATGTATAATAAGCAAACCCTCCTCGCACCATTTCACCTTTTCAAGGCTTTTCTCCCCTTTTCTCTACTTCAAGTTGGAGCAAGAGGGACTGATCTATGGTGAATCATTCTTTACTCCAAGATTTTGCATGTTGAGTCCCCTAAAACACTTAGAATTTCTATAGGGCAAGATCTTGGATTTGATCTCACTTGCATGTGGTTTTGCTTGCCTATCAAGGGGGAAAAAGTCCTTGGTTCTCTCTACAATTAAACGAAGTTATTATCGCCCACTCGCTCTCCTCTTTTCTTGATTTGATCAAGGGTTTCCCCCTCTAGGCTTAGAGGGCAAAGGGTTCTCGCCTCTCCCAACAAGTGCGCTTCCCAAGATTAAAATTTGTGTTTTCCAACTTATAGGGGTGAGACTCCTTACCACCTCAACTAACAGCTTGTTGGTCACTCGCTCTCCTCTTTTGGGTGTCCAATCAAGTCAACAAGTGATCCCTCAATAAAGAAAAGAAAATCACAAATCAATTAAAGGTAATTTTAAGGGATTTCACAAGAGCATTTTCAGAAAAGTTATCTCAAATTTCTGAGTGAAAAGTTAATATTTTTCTTGAGAATTTTCCTAATTGAGCAATACATGAGAATATTGAAGAGGTTTTCCCACCCACAATTTCATTTATAAACGGTTATTTCCTCTTTTAAATAATTTCCATCTTGATTAAAATGTATTGAAAGATTTTACATGGTTAAGGGTTATTTTAACTTTTGTGTATTCAAAAAGGAGCTTTAGGTATTCAGAACTTTAGTTTTTTCTCAATGTTGCTCCAAAAGTATTGAAATACTTCATAGATACCAATAGATTGTTTGTTCATGAATACGTTTCAAATAAAAATAATCCTCAACCCATTTTACTATCTTCATAATTGATCTTTTTACTCTTCTATATCTTTATATTTCCCTAATGATCACTAATAAAAAAAATATATTAACTTTCAGTAGCGACAAAAGTTGTTGTAGCTATAGTAATTGTGGCTGAAAGTTATAGCGACACCAAAATAGTCACTACTAAAAACTAAGTCATTGCTAAAAGCACACATTCAGTGGCAACCAAATGTTGTCGTTAAAGGACACGCTCAACGGCGACATTTGTGTTCCCATTGAAAATATACTTTTAGTAGTGCTTGTTAGTTTTTTTAAAAATTACATTGGTAACTAATGATCATCGGTCGCCAACTGGCCATGTCATCAGCAGGGACCACCTGACACCATGTCCCCCACCACTTCATCCCACACCAAGTGTCGGCACCTTGTTGCACCACATGTATGATGTGTGTGAAAATCCACCTCGTTGCACCACATGTTGTGCGTGAAATGAACTCAATTATGGTTCCTCCATGGTTTGAACACAAACCACCTCCTTTTGTTTCCATGCCTCTTGCCACCTCATTGCAATTGACATTAATTAAATGCCATATGGGGAGAGATTCAAGAATATGTCATCCCATTATCAACCACAATTTAATCAAATGGGATTGGCAGTAACATCAATATTCAATTTGGAGCATGGGTTTATCCATAAGCCCTATGTTTGTCTAAGTTAATTTCAACTGTCAAGGGAAAATCATAAGGGAATGGAAGATTGAATCAGGTTCAATATCAAATGTAGCAAGAAATAATGAAATATGTTATAATATGTTATAAGAGAACTTTTTGTCCTCCTGCTTCTTATACTCTATCTAAGGATGAGAAAAGAAGATTTTGTGAGTGTTTACATGGTATCAAAGTTCCCTCAAGTTATTCTTCAAATTTTAAGAAGCTTGTGTCGATGAAAGACTTGAAATTAGTTGGGCTAAAGTCTTATGATTGTCATGTCTAAATGCAACAACTACTCCCAGTAGCTATTCGAGGCATTGTCAAATATGATCTCCAACACATTTTGACTAGACTTTGTTTCTTCTTCAATGCAATTTGTAGTAAAGTCAGTGAGACAAAAATATTGGATGAATTGGAAAATGAAGGATATCTGATCTTGTGCCAGCTTGAAAAGTTGTTTCTTCTATCTTTTTTTGACATCATTGTACATCTAATTGTTCATCTGGTGAGGGAGATAAAGTTATGTGGCCCTATCTATTTACGATGGATGTACCCAATTGAAAGAACTATGAAAATTCTAAAAGGGTATATGAAGAACCTTAATCAGCTTGAAGCATCTATTATTCAGAAAATTGTTTCTGAAGAAGCCATGGAATTTTGTCAACATTATTTGTCACATGTAATACATATTGGGCTTTCTAAACGTCATGATGAAGAAGGGGGTAGATTGGGGCTGCAGTAAAGAGCGTGGATCCTGATGAATTGCAACAAGTCCACTTGTACATCTTGTATAATGTTGATGACATTTAAGATTACATTAATGCTCATAAAGAAATTGTACAGAAAGGAAATAGTCAAATGACTAAACAAAGGTTAATTAGGGAGCATAATAGAACTTTTGCACATTGGTTCAAACAAAAGGTTGACGGAGAGGAATGTGTTTCTGATACAATTAAATGGTTAGCATATGGTCTTGAGGTTGATGTCATAAATTGGACTTCATTTGTGATCAATGTTTATACCTTTTTCACGAAGTCCCTAGATGAAAGGAGTATCGTCCAGAACAGAGGTGTTATGTTAGTGGCTAAATCTATACATTTCTCTAGTTCGAAAGATAAGAACCCTAAATTGGCAATCATACCTTATTATGGCATTATTGAAGAGGTTTGGGTGGTTGACTATGTTAAAATTAAATTTCTCATTTTCAAATACAAGTGTAATGCCCCAAATTTTGATTAAGGGCTAATAACAATTATTATGGATAATTGTAAATTTAAATTGGAATTATTAAGTGTTTTGTGGCAATTTTAATTAATATGCCATAAGTGGTGGAAAATTGAAAGAATGGAGTTATTGGCCATAAGTTAGTGATTAAGGGAAAATTAATTACTAGCTAAGAGAAAAATGAGATATGTAACAAAATGGCTAATGGAGGGATTAAGTGACTAATTGGAGTTTGCTTTATGGGAGAGAATGAAGAATTGACACTTGGCAAGCTCACATGTAGAGAGAGAAAAGGGAAAAGTTAAATTGAATTTTTAATTATTTATCTCTCCTCTCTCCCCCTCATTTTTGGCTGATGTGCAAGGCTAGAGGGAGTATCATCATTTGCATAATCTTCATAACTCTTGCTCTCTCTCTTGTGCCATTGTTGAAGGAGAAAAGAGGAAGAAAGTGTTAGATCTCATGTTTTGATGATAACAAAGAATATTATGAAAAATATTTGGTTAATAAATAAGTTTAAACAAACTAATAACAGGGAAAATCATCACTTGAAGTAAGCATTGGAGTAATGAAGAAAGGCCAAGAGAAAAAGCTGAGAAACTTGATCAAAAGCTAGTTTTCTAAGGCATTACTCGAGTAAGTACTCGAGTAATGAGACAAAACTTGAAGTAACCAGAGATACCTTCAAGTAACCTGCCAATAATACTCGAGTAAGTACTCGAGTAATAGTGTAAATGTTTTCAAGTTGCTCTCGGCCAGCCAACGTTACTCGAGTAGCTACTCGAGTAACCAGGTAAATCATTTGGAGTTGCTCTCAGCCTGCCAACATTACTTAGTAGCTACTCGAGTAACCAGGTAAAAGTTTTCAAGTTACTCTTGGCCTGCCAATGATACTCGAGTATGTACTCGAGTTACTCTGTTTCAGAAAATGTGTTGCTCTCGGCATTTTAAACCCTGCCAACGTTACTCGAGGAGCTACTCGAGCAACTCACTGTGGTAAGGAAAAACCTGAAGGTAGTACTCGAATAACTTAATCTATTTTTATCATACTTCACTCGAGGTGCTACTCAAGTATGCAGGTATTTAATGATTCATTTTAAGTGGATTACTCAAGTATGTACTCGAGTATGCAGAGTTATTTTTGAAGAAAAACCTCAAGTCATTACCCGAGTAAGCTATGCACATAAATTGAGTTTACTCAAGTATGTACTCGAGTAACAAGGTAATCAAACTTGAAGTGCTCTCAGCCTTGAGATCCTGCCAACATTACTAGAGTAAAGCATCGAGTAACCAAAAGTTTATTTGAAGGTTTACTCGAGTTGGTACCCGTGTAACCTATGAAGAAAAGAGTGCGTTACTCGAGTAGGTACTCGAGTAAACATGCATTTCCAAAGGTTTGATATTTTGTTTATTCCATGCACTACCCGAGTAATCTTATATTTGTATGTTGACTTGCAGTTCATCAAAGTTTTCACGATGATACTCGAGTAAGTACTCGAGTAAACTTTAATGAATACTCGAGTAGCTACTCGAGTATGCAAACCTAAAAATTCAGAAATCATTCCAACGTTTATTGTTTTGTTTCCTATATGATTAACCTTTCATTATATTAGTATTCTTAGCATATCCATAGATAAACAATGAAGAGATCTTACCAAATAACTAAAGTCAAATGCAACGTTCAAATGTCACCGACCGCCACCTACCGCAAACGTATATCTTTCAAATACTGGAAAAGTCAATAGTGGCTGCGCACGCTCCAACGGGCATGAAGAAATATGTTCCAGCAATCATTACCAACGTATCTATATATATGGGAACCTCCAAACAGAGAGAACAACAAGAACACACACAAACGTATCATCAAGTTCATTACTTTGTTTTACATTATACTTGTAATTCTATACTTCAGTGATTCTTATTCACTCTGTGAGAGAGATATTTCATTCAAACTCAATATTTGTTATTGAGGTAACTTAAGGTTGTGGAACCTTGAGTTGGGATTGGATTACAACTTGTAAGGGGGAGCGAGTGTCCAGGCGAAGGAACTTGCTTGTGCTGAGGTGCCAATAACCCACTGAATCTTGGAAGTTATAGTAAAACTCTCAGAGAAGCTCTGAGGACTGGACGTAGGTCAAAGTGGTTGTGGCCGAACCAATATAACTCTCGGTGTACACTACGGTGATATTTCTCCTTACTCTTTATTGCTTTATATTCACCGTCAAGTTTTTTATTTGCAACGAAATTTTAGTATCACCCAATTCACCCCCCTCTTGGGTGAAACGCTTGCTCTAACATTTGGTATCAGAGCCTAGGTCTTCTTGTTAAGGTATAACAACCTAAGAAGGATCCAATGGCAAGCATAGGTGAAGGAATTCTTCCCGACGGAGCATCCATCACTAGACCTCCATGTTTCAGTGGCGAACACTTTTCTTTCTGGAAAGCAAAGTTCAGAGTATTCGTGATGGCTACTAAATATGGGCTATGGGATGTGATTGAGAGTGGAAACTATTAACCTACAAAGATTGTAGATTCTCAGAAAATTCCCAAGACGCCAGCGGAATATGATGAGAATGACAAGAAACTTATCACTCTCAACAGCAAGGCAATTCTGATGTTACAAAGTGCCTTGAGTCAAAGTGATTATTTCAGAATTTGCACACTTCCAACAGCAAAGGAAATGTGGGAAGCTCTGGAAATAGCTCATGAAGGAACTTCGGGAATAAAGGAGAACCAGATCAACACCTTGGTCACTAAATTCGATCTACTTCGAATGAAATCAGGTGAATCAATATTTGAATTTGAACTTAGATATACTCATCTTGTTAATCAACTTGTAGCACTTGGGAAAGTTTATAATCAGCATATCCAAGTACAAGAGATTTTGAATATTCTTTCTAAAGAGTGGGAGGCCAAAGTCACTGCGATAGAAGAAGAAAAAGGAGAATCAATAAGATCAGTTGCTTCTCTATTTGGAAGTTTTTTGAATATGAAAGCAAAATAAAGTTCAAACGGGAACTAGATGACATTGGTGACAAGAAAAAGAAAGGTCTAGCACTAAAAGTAAAAGAAGAGAATCAAGATGAGGATGAGGAGTTTGACGATGATGAAATGGGCCTAATCATAAAACGATTCAGAAAGTTCTACAAGAAAGGACAAGGATTTAAACACTTTCAAAAAGGAGGCACTAGCAGCAAAGATCATATCATTTGCTACGAATGTGGAAAACCAGGACATATCAAATCAGAATGTCTAGAGCTGAACCAAAAGAGCAAAGAGAAGAGAAAAGGCAAATTCTTTAACAAAAAGAAGGCCTTCGTATCTGCTATATGGGGTGATAGCTCCTCTGACGAAGAAAGTGATGATGAAGAAGTAGCCAATATATGTCTTGTTGCTCAAGAAGAAACAGAAGAAGAGGTAAATGATTCTGAACCTACCTATGATGAATTATTTTCTGAATATAATGCTTTACATTCTGAATTCATCAAAGTAGTTAAAGAATTGGTTGTTTTCAAAAAGGAAAACAAAGTTCTTGAAATTGAACTTAAAGAAATTTCTGAAAAGAATTGTGAAAATTGTTCTTCTTTGAAAAAGAAAAACACTGATCTTACAAAAACTCTTGAAAAATTTACTCAAGGAAGTGAGATGCTAAATGTTATTTTAAAAGCTCAACGATTTGTAAATGACCGATCTGGAATTGGATAAGAGGAAAGGTAGAAAGAAGGCATGAGGTAAGTCATATTTGAATTATTTCCAGCATTCTGTGCATACATCAAATCCTTTTGCATTTTGTAATTACTGTAATAGAAAAGGTCATTATACCTCTTCATGTATTCATAAGAAGAAAGGAAACATAGGAACCTACAAATGGGTACCTAAAGGCTCATATGTTAAGAAAACTATTTGTACTAACCCAAAAAGATGTGGGTACCTAAGACTTAGTCATTTTATTGCAGATATGTCTCAAGGCATCCAAAAACAACAAATGGTACATAGAAAGTGGATGCTCTAGACATATAACCGGTGATTTTGAAAGTTTTACCAAATTGCAACCTAAAGAAGGTGGGAAGGTAAAATTTGGAGGAAATCAAACCGGAAGGATAGCAGGAATTGGTGAAATAAAAAATGACAGAGGCATACAAGTCAAAGACATATACTATGTCGAAGGATTATGTCATAACTTGCTAAGTGTAAGTCAAAGTGGAGACAAAAACAACTGGGTAATATTTGACTCAGAGGAATGTCTAATTATCAACAAGAATGACTTACCACTTGATAAGAAGAATATCAAGGCTAAGCTCAGAGCAAAAAATGGGAAGGTAATTGTTATACTCTAGATATTAGTAGAAATGAATCTGAAAACTATTTTCAGAGTAATACTGATGAAAGTTGGCTATGGCATAAGAGATTGGCTCATGTCAATATGCATCAATTAGGCAAACTACTCAAAAAGAATTTAGTTCTTGGATTACCCAGAGTAACTTTCAAAAATGACTTGATTTGTGATGCATGTCAAAAGGGTAAACAAACTAAATCATCTTTCAAATTGAAAAATGAAATTTCAACAAATAGACCATTACAATAGCATATGGATTTAGTTGGCCCAGCAAGAGTAAAGAGTCTTGGTGGCAATTTATATTCATTGGTCATTGTTGATGATTTCTCCAGATTTACATGGGTTATTTTTCTATCATCAAAAGATGAAACTTTTGAAGAATTTATTGTTTTTGCCAAGAAAGTGCAAAATGAGAAAGGTATGTCCATTGCAGGTATTAGGACGAATCATGGTGGAGAATTTGAAAATCAAGCCTTTAAAGAATATTGTGATACTAATGGCATTGATCACAATTTCTCTGCTCCAAGAACACCTCAACAAACTGGAGTCATGGAACGTAAGAATAGAGTACTTACTGAAATGGCTAGAGCAATGTTAAACAAGAAGAACGCGTCTCAAGTGTTCTGGGCTGATGCTATGAGTACAGCATGTTATATTTCAAATAGAGCCTATATCAGAACAAAACTTGGAAAGACACCATACGAGCTATACAAAGAAAGGAAGCCAAACATTGCTCATCTACACATCTTCGGTTGTAAGTGTTTCATTCATAATAATGGTAAAGATAACTTAGGAAAATTTGATTCTAAAACTGATGAAGGAATTTTTCTAGGGTATTCTAACCTAAGTAAAGCATATAGAGTTTTCAATAAAAGAACATGTGTTGTTGAAGAATCAATTCATATTGTATTTGATGAATTTGAATCCTCTGACAAAACCATTGATGAAGAACAAGAAGTTGTTTTAAATCAAGAAAATGGTCAATCTATTTCTAAATCCTTTATTCCAGAAGTTGATGAAACCAAGGAAGAAGAACAAACACTAGGACAACCTAGAGCCTGGAAATACAATAAAAGCCATCCCTTAGATCAAGTCATAGGAGATGTGAATGAAGGGATCAAAACTAGAAATAGAATTTTCAATGAAGTAAGTTTTTCTACATTTATTTCTGAAATTGAACCTTTTAACATTGATGAAGCCCTATCAGACAATGATTGGGTTATAGCAATGCAAGAAGAATTAAATCAATTTGAAAGAAATCAAGTTTGGGATTTGGTACCCCGACCCAAGGATCATCCGATCATTGGTACTAAATGGGTATTCAAGAACAAACTCGATGAATCTGTAATTATTGTCAGAAACAAGGCAAGATTGGTGGCCAAGGGCTATAATCAGGAAGAAGGGATTGATTATGAGGAAACGTATGCTCCAGTGGCTAGATTGGAAGCTATACGCGTACTCTTAGCCTTTGCATGCATCAAAGGATTCAAACTTTATCAAATGGATGTAAAGAGTGCATTTCTAAATGGTTACATCATGGAAGAAGTGTATGTAGAACAACCACCAGGCTTTGAAGATATTACCAAACCTGACCATGTTTTCAAACTCAAGAAAGCTTTATATGGTTTAAAACAAGCTCCTAGAACATGGTACGAAAGGCTCAGTAAATTTCTCATTGATCAAGGTTTTGTACGGGGAAAAGTTGATACAACACTTTTTATAAAACAAAAACGTGATAATATCTTAATTGTTCAAATATATGTTGATGATATTGTTTTCGGTGCTACTAATGAATCTCTGTGTAAGGAATTTTCTGAGATAATGCAGGGAGAGTTTGAGATGTCAATGATGGGAGAATTGAATTTCTTTCTCAGTTTGCAAATCAAACAAAGAAAGAATGGAATCTTCATATCTCAAACAAAGTACTTAAGAGAGCTATTGAAGAAATATGGAATGGATGAAGCAAATGGAACTGATACACCTATGGGCTCAACTACGTTGCTTGATGCTGATGTCAAAGGGAAAGACTACAACATCACAAAATACAGAGGAATGATTGGATCATTACTTTATCTCACGGCAAGCAGACCAGACATCCAATTTAGTGTTGGCATATGTGCAAGATATCAATCAGCACCGAAGGAATCACATGCCGAAACTGTCAAACGAATCTTTAGATATCTTGCTGACACACCGGAATTGGGTCTGTGGTATCCCAAAGGAAGAAATGAATATCTAATTGCATATTCAGATTCTGATCATGGTGGATACAAGACAGACAGAAAGAGCACAGCGGACAAGGACAATTTCTTGGAGGATCTCTTGTATCATGGTTCAGCAAGAAACAAAATACAGTGTCTCTTTCGTTAACGGAAGCCAAATATGTTGTAGTCTCAAGTTGTTGTGCACAAGTGATATGGTTAAAACAACAACTACAAGATCTTGGTATTTATCTCAAAGAAATACCAATTGACAATACCAGTACGATAAGCTTGGCGAAAAATCCAGTTCAACATTCTAGAACCAAGCACATCGATGTCAGACATCACTTCATCAGAGATCATGTCCAAAAGAAAGATGTGAAAGTGATTTTTATTCTTACTCATCTTCAACTAGCTGATATCTTCACAAAACCCCTTGCAAAAGATCAATTTCTATACATTAGAAGAGAATTGGGAATGGTAAATCCCAATGAGTTGTAAGTTATTTCAGCTTCTCATAATATTAGATGAAGTCATTTAATAATGTTTTGATGATTACTAATTTAAGCATCAGAGTATATAGAAACTTTTTTTGCAGGGAGATTGAAACTCTGTTTTGAGAAACAAAAACAGAGGTTATCAGAGGACACCTTTACTGGAGTACCAACTTAAAGTAATGACTAACAGAGAAACATTACCCGAGGAACAACTTGAAGTAAAGAAGTACTTTACTCGAGTAATGGTCTTCCAAAACATGAAGTAACGGATCAAGTTAC
This sequence comes from Inga laurina, assembly GCA_963855925.1. NCBI lineage: Eukaryota > Viridiplantae > Streptophyta > Magnoliopsida > Fabales > Fabaceae > Inga > Inga laurina. Next base: position 34,565,912 of record OY979709.1, on the reverse strand, counting down.
CTGGAATTTAAATCAAACGGTTCAGTTACAAAGAAATGAACAGTCAGAAGTTGAAAAGACAGGTTACCCGAGGTGAGCCTTGAGTAAACTTGAAGCTTACTTGAGTAAGGACTCGAGTAACTGCAAGTCCAGATCACCAAATTTGATGACAAACGACTCAAATTTGCTTCAAATTGGTTATAAATGATCGAGGGAACATACATGAATAATTACAATATTATTCATGCCAGGTACACAATTTAAATGAATTGTTTTAGAGATTTTTTGTATGATCACTCGAGTAAGGACTCGAGTAACCTTGAAGTTTACTCGAGTAAAGCCTTGAGTAACGTCGGGTTTTAGGTCTTTTTCTGTCGCAAACTCGGTCATTTTCACAAAATCTTCTCGAGTAAATCACTATACTCTCTCACAAAAAATTTTCACAATCGATTCCTTGCATCATTTCTGTCAAAACCCAACAGATTTCAACCTCAAAAACCTCCTATTCTGCTCAGATTCTGTCTGCCCTAGATTCGTGACTAAGACTCTATTTTTCTGAGTTGTTCAAAATCTTCACTGATTCAAGATGGTTAGAACTAATAATCTTACTCCCACAGATTCCTCTGAATCCCAACGACTCTCTGACCCTCTTTCTTCTCCTCCCAAAAAGAGAAGGAAACTTACCCCTAGATCAAAAGCCAAAATCCAACCTCAACCTCAATCTCAACCAAAACCAAAAGGGGTTGTGATCAAAGAGCCTGTAGTTACAAGGGCTCAATCCAAAAAGAGCACCTCTACTGGGAAAGGCAAAAGTGCCAAATCTCCCTCTTCTCCACCCTCTGATTCCTCAACTCCCTCCTTCATACCAAAGCCTTCTAAAAAGCCCAAATATGACAAGAATATGGCTAAGGCAATGGCGAGCATCCTAGATCAAATAGAGAAGGGGCAGTCTTCAAAGAAATCCAAATTGCCAGAAGAGGAGATCACCAACCCTCCAAAGGGGTTCAATGTCAACAAACTGGAGGAGTCCCCAAAGTATCTCACTCAATTCTCCAGGAGGAAAGTGTGTAAGACACACTATGTGGATCTCAAGTTACTTCAGGAGGTATTGAAGCATGATCTTAGTTCCTATTTAGAACCTTTTATGCCTTGGCTTTCCATTAGACTACCTTTTTGCACAAAAGTGATCACACACTTTTACTGTAACCTTGAGATCCTTGATGAACCAAACAGAACCTCAGCTGAGGAAGAGATGACCACCATAGTGAGAGGCCAAAAGATTCTCATTTCACCCTCTAGGATAAACTTGTGGTTAAGGATAGAGAACCCCCCAAATGACATTTACTCCCAACTAGACTCAAACCAAATATTCTCTATCCTTAAACCTGGTGAGTTAGTTGGTCCTTTAAATTTCAAACCGAGTGATATGTGTGATCATCACAGGGTTCTATGGTACATCTACTCTAGATCACTTGTGAACAAGGCCAACAACTATACCCATTTCTCAGATAGGGACTTTAGATGGTTTGCTTCACTTCTCCTGAAGGAACAGAAGGACTTGGGGGAGTATATCTTTTCTGAGATGAAAAGATACAGAGTGGATGGGAAGGCTACCACACCAATGCCATATCCTCAGGTTGTGTCACTTATTCTAAAAGAGAATAAGATATGGTATCTGGAAAACAAGGAACCTATTGAGAGGATTACTCCGATTGGGAGAAATCAAATTGGCAAGCTGAATATTGACATTCCTCTCAAAGGCCCTCTGGAGTCTGGGTCGAAGAAGAAGAAGAAGACTGAGACCGAGACTAGCAAGATGGATGACACTAAGTCATCGGCTCTAGCTGCTACTACATCATCACCCTCCTTCCTCAATGCCACACTTCAGCATTTTATGGAGAATATGCTTAGAGGATTTCATGTTGATATTGCCAACACAAATGCTGAACTGATAACCAACATGAATTACAAGATGGCAGAGTTGGTTGAGAAAATGGATAAGAGGCACGAGGAGTTGCTAGCTGAGCAACGTGCCCAGGGTGAGACATTGAGATTGATTTTGGCACGACTGGATTCATTGGGTCCTGGACCTTCTGCCAGTCCATCTTCTTCTACACCACCACCACCTCCAGAGCACATTCATTCTGATATTCCTCTCCCTGAGGCTGAGCCTTCTATCCCTCCGGTCTCTAGTCTACCTGAGGCACAACCCAAAGATATCTTGTACTCAGTGGATAACCCCGAAACAAATAAGACCATTCACATCATCATTGATGATTCACTACCCAAACCTCAGACTGAACCCGCTCCTAAACCTATTCCATCTCCTACCCATACTGAGGAAATATCTCCCTCCTCATCCTCTGATCATCATACTCCAGAGGTTGAGATCACTATGATCGTCTACCAAACTCCTCCTATTCCTCCCAAAGATGATATCCACATCCCTCCACTTCATCTTCCTGAACCAGTTTCTTCTAGTTCATTTGACTCCTCTGGTTTAGATGGTCCTTTGGTTCTTCCAGTAAAGCCTATCTCCGTGGTCAGGCCTTCTAGTCCTCCACATGATTGATGAAGACAAAAAGGGGGAGAAGAGCTTGAGAATGATTTTGTGGAAGTTTCTGAGTCATTTTGGGTATTTTGGGTGTATATGGGTTTTAGGGAGCTTTTGAACTTTTTATCTTGTAATTTCTTAAGATTAATGCAAGTTTAAGTTATGATTTCATTTCAAGTCCATTTAATTTTTAAGATTATGATACATTGTTGGACTAATGAGTTTGTTGTATATGCAAGGTGTATATTATGATTTCATTCTCTTTTAAAACACTTTAAATCTAAACTTACAAGTTTTTCAAAACGATCTTTGAATTCAAGAAGTATTTTATTGAGAACTCAATTCCAAAAACCCTATTCAAAATCACCAAGTTTTGTCATCATCAAAAAGGGGGAGAATGTTAGATCTCATGTTTTGATGATAACAAATAATATTATGAAAAAGATTTGGTTAATAAATAAGTTTGAACAAACTAATAACAGGGAAAATCATCACTTGAAGTAAGCATTGGAGTAATGAAGAAAGGCCAAGAGAAAAAGCTGAGAAACTTGATCAGAAGCTAGTTTTCTAAGGCATTACTCGAGTAAGTACTCGAGTAATGAGACAAAACTTGAAGTAACCAGAGATACCTCAAGTAACCTGCCAACAATACTCGAGTAAGTACTCGAGTAATAGTGTAAATGTTTTCAAGTTGCTCTCGGCCTGCCAACGTTACTCGAGTAGCTACTTGAGTAACCAGGTAAATCATTTGGAGTTGCTCTCGGCCTGCCAATGATACTCGAGTATGTACTCGAGTTACTCTGTTTCAGAAAATGTGTTGCTCTCGGCATTTTGAACCCTGCCAACGTTACTCGAGGAGCTACTCGAGCAACTCACTGTGGTAAGGAAAAACCTGAAGGTAGTACTCGAATAACTTAATCTATTTTTATCATACTTCACCCGAGGTGCTACTCAAGTATGCAGGTATTTAATGATTCATTTTAAGTGGATTACTCAAGTATGTACTCGAGTATACAGAGTTATTTTTGAAGAAAAACCTCAAGTCATTACCCGAGTAAGCTATGCACATAAATTGAGTTTACTCGAGTATGTACTCGAGTAACAAGGTAATCAAACTTGAAGTGCTCTCGGCCTTGAGATCCTGCCAACATTACTAGAGTAAAGCATCGAGTAACCAAAAGTTTATTTGAAGGTTTACTCGAGTTGGTACCCGTGTAACCTATGAAGAAAAGAGTGCGTTACTCGAGTAGGTACTCGAGTAAACATGCATTTCCAAAGGTTTGATATTTTGTTTATTCCATGCACTACCCGAGTAATCTTATATTTGTATGTTGACTTGCAGTTCATCAAAGTTTTCACGATGATACTCGAGTAAGTACTCGAGTAAACTTTAATGAATACTCTAGAAGCTACTCAAGTATGCAAACCTAGAAATTCAGAAATCATTCCAACGTTTATTGTTTTGTTTCCTATATGATTAACCTTTCATTATATTAGTATTCTTAGCATATCCACAGATAAACAATGAAGATATCTTACCAAATAAGAAAAGTCAAATGCAACGTTCAAATGTCACCGACCGCCACCTACCGCAAACGCATATCTTTCAAATACTGGAAAAGTCAATAGTGACTACACACGCTCCAACGGGCATGAAGAAATATGTTCCAGCAATCATTACCAACGTATCTATATATATTAGAACCTCCAAACAGAGAGAACAACAAGAACACACACAAACGTATCATCAAGTTCATTACTCTGTTTTACATTATACTTGTAATTCTATGCTTCAGTGATTCTTATTCACTCTGTGAGAAAGATATTTCATTCAAACTCAATATTTGTTATTGAGGTAACTTAAGGTTGTGGAACCTTAAGTTGGGATTGGATTATAACTTGTAAGGGGGAGCAAGTGTCCAGGCGAAGGAACTTGCTTGTGCTGAGGTGCCAAGAACCCACTGAATCTTGGAAGTTATAGTAAAACTCTCAGAGAAGCTCTGAGGACTGGACGTAGGTCAAAGTGGTTGTGGCTGAACCAGTATAACTCTCGGTGTACACTACGGTGATATTTCTCCTTACTCTTTATTGCTTTATATTCACCGTCAAGTTTTTTATTTGCAACGAAATTTTAGTATCACCTAATTCACCCCCCTCTTGGGTGAAACGCTTGCTCTAACAGAAAGAACTTGTGATTAAGGTAAGCAAATGGCCTCTATTGCTCAAACTCACTTCATTAATGTTGATCCTTGGAGTGAAAGCTTCATTTTGATGTTTATAGTATGCCTATTGGTGTTGATTTGTACCCACACGAAATTTTGGAGGTTGGTGAATCAAGAAATCTCTTTGGCAAAGTGAAAGAGGTAAGTGAGATTAATCTATATATCTAAGTTTTTTGCCAAATGGTTTAGTTTGAAATTTCTAGAAATTTTGACCTTTAATCCGAAAATGAGGACCACTGGCCTTTTGGCATAGTAATGGTATGTTAGGAATGTATATGGATAGATAGGATTGATTGGGAATTGAATGATTGAGTTTATTGATTTTGGAAAATCAGTGATTTGTGTTGCCTAAAACCAAAGCATGATAATGGAACAGGATTTGGATAATTTTGATGATTCCATTGAATTCCTTGGATGTTTTTGTGTGGGAGTAGCTTTGGTAGAAGTTTTGGGTCCATTGGGATCAATTGGGCAAGTGTTAGGAAATGTGGTCAGTTTTGCTACGTTTTCTGGGTTCTGATAAAATTACTCGAGTGAGAATGAGTTCACTCAAGTAAGGGATGAACATCACTCGGGTAAGGGTGAGTTCACTCGAGTGTGTTAGTGTGTTTTTCCTTTCTGCTTCTAGTTTTTGTTACACTTCTGTGGATAAAGGCAAGAGTAAACCTTAACACTTGCGAATGTTAAGCCATTACTCGAGTGCTTTCTGTTCCACTCGAGTGCTCCTAATCCTTGAGAACTTTTGTGCTCTCGGGTCTTCACTTTCTGAGCTTCACTTTCTAGTGCTCGAGTGAGTATTTGGCTATCACTCGAGTGTTGCTTCCTATGCTCGAGGGTTCTTGTCTCTGAAAAGTTTCTTGTTCTCTCGGGTATCCACTTGCTGTTGTTCACTCTCTGGTACCTGAGTGCAGACCGTACCATCACTCAGTGAGGTCTCCTTTACTCGAGTATCCATACAATATCACTCAAGTGAGGCCATCTTCACTCGAGTGTCTTAGTGAAAAGTTGCAGTTGTGTGCTTTCAAAACAAGAGATCTTTGAAGATAGTCTTCCAACCCTTTAGAGCTATTGATAGAGTTATTCATGGGTACTAAAAAAGCAATAATGGTAACCAAATTAAGTGCTAAGAAGCCATTGAGAATTGGAATAGAGAATTGACTCTTCGTCGCTTATTATAATTATAGGATACAATATTCTCCCTATTCGGGAGAGACCGGCGCCAAGACACACACGGAAGGATCAAGGTAGTGACTCTTCTCTCATGTTGTGTATGACGTTTTGGTATGCATGACTGATCATGGTTTTGTGAAATGTAATTTTCCAAAATATGTACATGTAATTCCCAACAAAATGATAACCACTTTCCTTTAGATCCTTTAGCCCTGTCTAAAATTGGTGTTTTTAGGAGAGTGAGATTCTAAAGAATCCCCGTAGTAACAAATCACTCATAATATGCATAACAATAAGGCATGAAAGCAAATCATCATACACACACAGCAACTACATTGGCAATTACAGCGACAAAGGAAGGTATGACCATGTCACCCTTACGTTTGCTCACACTGAATTGCTCATTCTATATTGCACCACAACAGTTCACACAATATATTTCACCACAGCTGGGATTCATATAAAGCATTTCATATGCAAGCCATACAGGTAAGATATAGAATAAACAGCCCATGATTGGGTTGACAACACGCCACCCCACTGGTTGGATTCACAAAGATCCATGTCGATTACAACGGTAGTTTGACGGCCGAGCCAGAGATGACCAGCGTCAATCCCTAAACGGATTACACTAAAGTGCTGACACTATAATGGACCATGGCATATTTTCCAATCACATTTCACAAAACCATGATCAGTCATGCATACCAAAACATCATACACAATATGAGAGAAGAGTCACTACCTTGATCCTTCTGTGCAAGTCCTGGCGCTGGTCTGTCCCTAGTAGGGCAAATGTCGTATTCTAAATTCATAATTAGGGATGAAGTGTCAATTCTCTATTCTAATTCTCAATGACATCTTAACACTTAGTTTGGTTATCATTATTGCTCTTTTAGTACCCATGAATAACTCTATCAATAGCTCTAAAGGGTTGGAAGACTATCCCCAAAGATCCCCTTTTTGAAAGCATAAAAATGATATTTTTCACTGAGACACTCAAGTGAAGACGGCCTAACTCGAGTGATATTGTACGGATACTCGAGTGAAGGAGACCTCACTCGAGTGATGGTACGGTCTACACTCGGGTACTAGAAAGTGACAACAGTGAGTGAATACCCGAGAGCATAAGAAACTTTTCAAAGACAAGAACACTCGAGCACATAAAGCAACACTCGAGTGATAGCCAAATGCTCACTCGAGCACTAGGAAGTGAAGCTCAGAAAGTGAAGACCTGAGAGCACAAAAGTTCTCAAGCATCAAGAGCACTCGAGTGATGGCTTAACACTCACAAGTGTTAAGGTGCACTCTTGCCTTTATCTATTGAAGTATAATAGAAACTAGAAGCAGAAAGGAAAAACACACTAATGCACTTGAGTAAACTCACACTCACCTGAGTGATGTTCATCCCTCATTCGAGTGAACTCACTCTCACTCGAATGATTTTATCAGAACCCAAAAAACACAACAAAACATACCACATTTCCTAACACTTGCCCAATTGATCCCAATGGACCCAAAACTTCTACCAAACCTACTCCCACACAAAAACATCCGAGGAATTTAATGGAATCATCATAATTATCCAAATCCTACTCCATTATCATGCTTTGGTTTTGGACAACATAATCATCCAAATTCCAAAATCATCCAAACAAACCATTCTCATCCCAAATCAATCTATCTATCCAAAATTCATACCAAAACACCCATTTCTATACCAATAACATGTCAAACTACCAATGACTCTTTTCCAAGGAAAATGGACCAAAAATTCTAGAAATTCAAATCTTAATCATTTGGTATAAAATTTAAATAGATAAATTAGTCTCACTTATCTCTTTCACTTTGCCAAAGAGATTTCTTAATTCACTAACCTCTAAAATTTTGTGTAGGCATAAATCAACACCAATAGGCATACCACAAATATCAAAATGAAGTTCTCACTCCAAGGATCAACATTAATAAAGTGAGTTTAAGCAATAGAGGCCATTTGCTTACCTTAATCACAAGCTTTTCTTCTTCCTTTTTCCCTCAACAATGGCGCAAGAGAGAGACAGAGGAGAGAGAGAGATAAAAAGAGTTGGAGAGGATGAAGAAATGATGATAATTCTCCCTCCCCCATGCTGTAGCTGAAAAAAAAGGAGAGAAGGAGAGAGAAATAATTACAAATTCAATTTGACTTTTCCCTTTACTCTCTCTAAATGTGAGCTTCCCAAGTGTCAATTCTTCATTGGTTCCCATAAAGCAAACACCCAATTGGTCACTTAATCCCTCCATTAGCCATTTTGTCACACATCTCATTTCTTCTTAGTTAATAATTAATTTCCCCATTAATTCCCAACTTATGGCTAATAATTCCATTCTTCCAATTTTCCACCACATATAGCATATTAATTAAAATTGCCACCAGACACTTAATAATTCCAATTTAAATTCACAATTATCCATAATAATTGTTATTAGCCCTTAATCAAAACTTGGGGCATTACAGTATACATGACTTGTCATTGAGTTTGTGAACTGTATATGCCATGGTCCATTACAGTGTAAGCACTTCAGCGTGAGCCATTTAGGTATTGACGCTGGTCATCTCTAGCTTGACCGTTGAACTACCGTTGTAATCAATATGGATCTTTGTGAATCCGACCCGTGGGGCGGCATGTTGTGAATCCAGCCGTGGGCTGTGTATATATATCTTGCCTGTATGGCTTGCGTATGAAATTCTTTATATGAATCCCAGCTGTGGTGAAATATATTGTGTGGACTGTTATGGTGTAATACAGCGTAAGCAATTTAGCTTGAGCAAACGTATGGGTGATATGAGTCATACATGCCCTTGCCGCTGTAACTGTCGTTGTAGTTGCTATGTGTGTATGATGATTTGCTTTCATGCCTTATTATTGTGCATACTATGAGTGATTTGTTACTACGGGGATTCTTTAGAATCCTACTCTCCCAAAAACACCAATTTTAGACAGGGCTGAAGGATACAAAGGAAAGCGGGCAACAAAGAGTGGATAGAGCTCCTGACTAGGAGTTTTATTTTGGAAAATTGGTTATCGTTTTGTAAATCATTTGGATATCTTTTGTTGGGAATTACATGTACATATTGGATAGTATTTGTGTAATCCCCTTGTTATGGGAAACTCTATGAGTAATTGTACCTTGTAGATCCTTAATTAGTCAATGAAACCTGAGTGTGTCAAGAAATTTATGTTTTACTCTGATATGTATGAATGAAATCAACCTGTACAGGCCATTTATGCTTGAAATGTGAGTATGAGACCATTATGAAACAGGTGTCGTAAAACTTTTTGAAAACCCTGATTTTGGGAAGTTTTATTTTGAATAAGTCTCAAATCATACATGGCCTCTAATTCAAACTTAATTACGTTTTTACGAACTAATCTCAGCCTTGAGCATGAAGGGGGTTACAACAAGTGGGTTGATGTCAATAATGGTGTGAAGATCGATCAGTTAGAATTTACATTAGTATATATGAATAGTAGAATTTTTGGAGATGAACCTTTTATTATGGCTGATTAGGAAAAACAAGTGTTCTATATTATTGATCAGGCAAATAAAATGTTGTCTGTAGCTCTCCAAGGAAAAAGGGTCATTGATATTATGAGGATAGTTGTTCAACGAATGATCTTCTTGAGACTCCTTCTTTTTCTAGGAGTCTTCCAGAATTGAATGAAGAAGATGAAGCAGATAATGAATGTGTCATAAGAAACAATCATCCTCTCTTTTGGACATTCAAGACTATGTGAAAGAGAAAAATATTGGCTTTTAATTTTTACTTAACCAAATGAGCATTTTGCCCATTTATTTTTGTATATGATTTAGGGCTTTTTCTTTTCCTCTTTATTTGGCCAAAAACCACAATTAATTGGGCCAAAGACTTGTTTTCTTTCATTCATTATGTTGGGCTTCAATAATGGGCTTTTTGAAAGACAAAAATTATGCTTTATGTCTTATATTGGCCCAATTTTCATGTAGCCTCTTATTGGGGTATTTTTGTCATTTCAAATGCACCATAATTCACCATTTTATTCCATTTATCATAATAATTATATATAGGATTTTTTGTGAATAAATTTTGGGGTATTACAGCTTCTAAAAGGCACTATTTATGTTCAAATATTTATACTCCCTTTGCTTCCTCATGTTGGATGAAAAATGCCTCTTGGAGGAGGATTATGATCTCTCAAAAATATCCTCTTACACCTCCTTAATTAATATTATTTTAGTTTATGATTTAACACATGTTGCTTTTTGACTTTTCTTCCTCTTTTCACTTGGCCACAATTGCTCCTTCTTGATTAACTTTGGACCAAGCATTTATATTTTTTCTTGCTTCTTCCTTTTGGCCAAAAATTGGCCATTAATTATTGAAAAAATAAGAGCTTCTTGCTTTATGACCAAAAGACCAATTTTCCCTTACATTTTTTTCCAATTGTTGTATTAAATTGTGTCTTTCTTCTTTTTCTTTTGTTTGGGCTGAAATTCACAATATATTGGGCCCACAAATTGTGCTCTTCCATTCTCCTTTTTTAGACTTGAAGAATGGGCTTTTAAGAAGACAAAAATTGAATTTTTATATCTTATGTTGGCCCAAAATTTGTGTGGTCACCTCTTATATTATTTTTTCATTCCAAGTGCACAAAAATTCCCCCTTTTATTCCCTCTATTGTACCAATTGTATATGGGCTTTTTTGTGACTAAAATTTCGAATGTTATATTTTCAGTCTATATGGACATATAACCAGTAGTTCTTTTACAGGATTATCACTTTTCATATTAAGATAATATTACCTCCTTGATCCCTATAGAGAGTTTAGTTACACATACCTTGTATGTCTACTACTTCAATATTGATACACTATGTAAAATCTAAGAACACTTTATATAGGAATAAAGATTTCTTTATTGAGAAATGATGAGATTACAAAGAGAACTTCTCAGATTTTGATCGATGCCTTTCAAGAGAGTTGACATGACTTTATATAAAGCTGGGCATTCTCAGATATTTTTCTTTAGGATATTTTTTAAACTTATATTTAGTTTTACTTTTCCTTCTTGTTATTTTTTCTGGACTACATTCCCATCTATGAGGTGTCTCTAATTCCTCACATTTTAATATCATTTTATTGATCTTATAATGCTTTATATTTTTTCACGCTTATTTACATTTATTTGATAAATATTCTCTTATCAAATATTCTCTTCTTCCCATAATATCAATAAATGGTATTGAATCATTTCTTTATCCCAAAGCTTATTATAATCTTTTATTATAGTTTCTAATATTAGTCTTGATAGTTTTCTATAAAATAATTCCATATAAAATCTTTGTAATTCATACGTTTGTAATCTTGTTTCATAATAATATTTTTTATATCCACAAATATACTGGTTCAAATATTTAGGATCTAGAGAACATATTTCTATCTGATGCAATTTTGTAATAGCTTTTTCTATTTTTGTTGTTTATTGTGGAATTGTTGGTATGATTTTCTTCTTCTTTCTCTCTTTTGCCTTCTTCTCCTTTTCCTTTTTGCTTTTCCCTTTTCCTTTTTTTCTTTTCTTTTCTTTTTTCACTCCTCCTTATCTTGTCTTCTTTGTCCGCAGATACTTCTATATTAGCTGGCAGTTACTATAAGATATTCATATCTACAAAAGGTTCTTCATTATTGTTACCTATCCATTCTTGGTCGTCACAATAATTGTGTAACACCTCAAATTTTGATTAAGGGCTAATGAGAATTATTGAGAATGTAATCGTGGATTAAAGTTGAATTAATGTGTATTTGTGACAATATTAATTAATATGTAATAATTGGTGGAAAATTGAAAGAATTGAATTATTGGTCATAAGTTGGTGATTAATGGGAAATTAATTTCTAACTAAGAGGATAATGAGAAGTGGGATTAAATGGCTAATGGAGGGATTAAATAGGCTAATTGAGTGTTTACCTTATAAGAACCAATGACCATGGGATAAGTGTCAAGCTTACAAGTGAAGAGGTATAAAGAAAAGTCAAATGGAATTTTTAATTATTTTCTCTCTCCTCTCTCCCCTCGAGTTGAAATTGTAGGGAGGGAGTAGGGTGATCATTCTTTCTTTATCTCTTCACTCTTCATCATCTCATCTCTCATCTCCCTCGTTATCTCTCTTTTCTCTCTCTCTTCAGCCATTGTTGCTCAAAGAGTAAAGAAGAAAAGCTTGAAAAGGTAGGGGAAAATGATCTCTAATGCTCAAATTCCATTCATTAAAGTTGTTCCTTGAGTAATGAGCTTTATTTTGATGGTTATAGCTTGTCTATTGGTGTTGGTTTGTGATTTCAAGAGATTGTGAAAGTTGAAGGATCAAGAATTCCTTTTAGAAAAGTTGAAGAGGTAAGTGAAACTAACCTATCTATCTAAGTTTTGTGCCAAATGGAGTAGTTTTGAATTTCTAGGATTTATTGGCCATTTTTGAAAAATGATGATCATTGGACATTTGGTATGTTATTGGTATGGAAATGGTATTTTTGGAATGTGTAAGGATAGATAGGATTGATCGGGAATTGAATGGTTGAGTTTAGTGATTTTGGAATTTTAGTGTTTAATGTTGCCCAAAACCAAAGCATGATAGTGGAATAGGATTTTGGTGGTTTTGACATGTCCATTGGATTCCTTGAGTGTTTTTGTGTGAGGATTGCTTTGGTTGAGGTTTTGGGTCCATTGGTAGCCTTTAATAAAAATTCTGGAACACTGTCATTTGTCTATGTTTTCTGGGTTCTGATATGGTCACTCAGGTGATCTGGGGCTTACTTGAGTGAGGGATGAACATCACTCGAGTGTGGTTGGGTTCCACTTGAGTGATTCAGTGAAATTCTTCGCTTTCCCTTCAGTTTCGGTGTTTCACTTCTGCAAAAGAGCAAGAGTGTGTCTTTACAATCACAAGCATTCAGTATCACTCGAGTGCAAAGGCCAGTACTCGAGTGCTTCTCTTCTTTGAAATTTCTGTTTGCTCTCAGTTCTCACTTCTTGAATTTCAATCTCTAATGATCAAGTAAAGCATTTGGCTATCACTCAAGTGAGGTTCAGTGTGCTCAAGTGTCCCTGTCTCTGAAAAGTTCTTGTGCTCTCGGGTGCTCACTCGTTATCCTTCACTCCTTGTTACCTGAGTGCAAACTGTACCACCACCCGAGTGAGGTCGTCTTCACTCGAGTGTCAATGCCCCCATCACTTGAGTGAGGCCATCTTCACTCGAGTAAAATAGTGAAAAATATCAGTGTTTGTGCTTCCAAAATAGGATCCCTGGGGTAGTTCTCCCAACCCTTTAGGGCTTGTATTAGAAGCATATATGAGTGTTAAAGAGACAGTAATGATAATCAATTTAAGTATTGTGAAGATATTAAGTATTAGACTAAGTGGTAACTCATCATTCTTAATAATGACTTTAGGATTTGATACTTGCCCGGAGCAAAGAAGGCTTATGCCTACTCAAGAATGGAAAGACCAAGGTAGTAACACTTTATCCTATATCATATATATTGCATTGCTTGTATGCATTAGTCATCGAATACAGATATAGTTGATAGGACGTGGCGAAAGCCCAACCTTGAATACAGATACAGTGAAGAGAACGTGGCGTAAGCCCGATCTCGAATACAAATACGGTGAGGGGACGTGGAGAAAATCCGGCCTTGAATACAGATACAGTGAGGGGATGTGGCGAAAGCCCAACCTTGTATACATTGAAGGGGACGTGGCAGTGTGCCCAACCTTGAATATTGATTGCTGCATTATGATATATGTTTACTTGCTTTGTATATATGCATCATATTCGTAAACTATTGCTACTGGGATTCTCTAGAATCTCATTCTTTCCAAACAACATTTTTAGATAGGGCAAGTGGATCGAGAAACAAGCAAGTGGATAAGGGCAATTAGGACTACCGGCGGTAGTCTTAGTTAGATATTTTGGTTTTATACTGAACTGGTTATCATTTTTTATAAATGTACATAATGAATAGATCATAGAATTATAGTTTTGTGTAATCCCCAGTATGGATACTGAGATGGGTAATGATGCCTTGTATAATATTTTGGATTAATGTTATTTTCTCATGTGAACGTCGGGAATTGTGCTTTCTTTGATATTATACATGTGACAAACCGAACAGGCCTATTGATTTTATGAATGAAATGAATAGAGATCTATTTGTAAAGATGTTTTAAAAATTTTTAATTATTCCGGATCTCTTATTCAATTATTAAACGTATTTAAACACTAATCCCAGCCTTGATCGTGACAGGGGTTACAAATTGCATTTATGGTTGGCATAATCTGATAACTCCTATATTCTTCATTTAGTGTCCTCAGGATTCTCCATCTTATTCATCTTTATTTTATCATGCTACCAGATGAAAAATTTTACTTCTATACTTACTCTTCTACTAAGTATACACATGATGTTGGGCTTATGAAGTAAACCCATTAGGCTTCTTCAAAAGTTATTGTTTTGTTCATTTCTTGGAATATTTTATTATACTCTTAGGCTCTAATAGAAGATACTCGGTACTAGAAATCTTCATCTTCTTCAATATCTTCTTTAACTTCTAGATCATACTCAATAGGCTTCTTGGTAGTTCCCAATCTTATCTAATTTATTGGAGGATAAAATTTGCCTGGAGTTATTTCAGCAATAGTTGAATAAAATATAATAAATATTATATACTGGGTTTCTATTCCAAAATAATGTTTTACTGCATCTCGGATAGACTTGGGTAATTATGATATTTCTTCCATAGTTGGCAAAGGATAAATGGTCTGAATTAATCCATATCCATACAAGGTTTTTACAAGGCTTGGTGAGGTTCATGGATATATGATGGCTTTATTGAAAGCATAATGAGAAGCATATTTGATAGGTCTAGTGGCCAAGGATAAATGATTTAGTTTGTGAATAAGGAGCTTAAGGAATTTATATTGTTATGGGGTTTGGAAGGAGGCTTCATAAGGAGAGGTTCTTGAGGTTATAGGTCTTCTTGGGGACTTTTGGGCTTGTTGGTTTTTTATGATCTCTATTAATAGTAAAATTCTTAGTTGGGCTGGGCTTTCAAATATCTAGCTTTCAGATGTCTGTACTGTAGCATTAGCTATGGATACTTGTCTTGATATTGGTCCTCCAATTGCTTCCATTTTCTTTGACAATTCTTCAACATGTGAATATATATTTGCAACAAAACTTAACAAGTTATGGATACTCGTATTTACTTGGCTGCTTAGTGTTAAACTCCTTAACATTTTGATATTGGTAGAGTATTAAGGGTGTAGTTCTGTAAGGCAAACATTTTGATATTCCAGAAAGTAGCAGATTTTCAGCCAACTTTGGAAATTCATAATTAATTATAGGAGAAATCCAATTTGACTGATTCTAAAGCCCAAGTAAAGCTCTTTAAATGTATTTTCATGGAAAAATACCTAAGTCTGACTACTGTATACACATTGTTCCCAGAAATTCACCAAACCTGCACTGTTCCAGATTTCCTTCCAGAAATAGGGCACAACTTTGAAAATTCATATCTTTTAATGAACTTATCTAAAAATTACAAACTACCTATCAAGTTATAGCTTCAAATGTCCCCTTTAATCCTACCAATTTTCATAATTTTTTGACTTGTTTTGCCTAACAAATTTCATTGCACAATAACACTGTCTCCAATGAGACAATCAGACAACATGCACTTACAACTTCATAAATCTCCATATTTGCTTACCAACACACAAAAATCATGAACTCGTATATTCCTACACAATTTTCTCTTATAAATCCAATGAAATAATCAAAATTATAAAATTTCATCTCCTCCCCACTGTGTTGTACTTGGCCAAAACTAGGGTTCTTAGGAGGGAACATGTGTTTTCTTGATTTCTCTTGCCTAACCACTTCCTTTCCACTTCTAATTACATGATTAACTACTTAAAAAATAATTGACCATGATTAGAGGAAATTTTGGCAGCATTTCCCCTAGGGTTTTTATTAGCCTAAATTTACAAAACAATCAAAAATCAAGCCAAAACCAACAACAACAACAACATCTTATAGCACAAGAGGATCAATTTTATGAGATTACCTCTTGATTTCACCACTTTCTCTATCTAAGTCACCTCAGCCCTCTCTCTCTCTCTTCTCTCTTGATTTAGCTTTCTAACCATGGATTTCAAGGAGAATAAGAAGTTAGAGGAAGTTCTAAAGAGTTTGGAAGGCAAAATCACTTGGTTTTTAAGCATCTTACCTTTGATTTTGCTTGAACCGTAGCTCTTCCTTATTCTTGAGCTCTCAACTTTGTCCAACTCTCTCTCTCTCTCTCTCTCTTCCTCTCTATTTAGGTGCAGCTGAACAAAAATGAAGAAGGAAAGAATAGAAAATGGCTTAATCTAATATCTCTTCTTGCTCTTTGGCTATAATAACATGTGCTTGTTTTTAATTGGCTCTTGCTTTTCCTCTTTTTAAATCAATATGAGCCAAGTAAATATATATATATTTATTCCCCTTGCTTGCCCTCTTGTTTCACTAAACTTGTGGAGGAAGAGAGAACAAATATTAGCTTCTTGAAATATCACCCTTTACTTTATGTAATAATATAGTTTAATGATTCATGAGCTTATTTTACTTGGTCATAAATTTTTCTTCTTCTTGAATTAATATAAACCAAGAAAATATCTTTCATTTTTGTTCTCCCTTTTGACTAAAAGTTATAAGAGAAAAGGGGGAAAAATGTTGCTCTTGAATTCCCAATAATTCCCTACTCCAAAATTGCATATTTATCTCCAAATATATAGTTTCCCTTTATTTTTCCTTAATTAACCAAAATCACTTCAATTAATTGGGAAAATAATAATTCTTTGCTTTTTTGGCAAATTACTATTTTGCCCTCACATTTTTTGATTCAATTTGGGCCTGCTTCCTCTTCTTGCTTCCATGGCAAAATTTAACCCTTAGTAGGCCCATATATTGTGCTCTTTTATGTCTCATTTTGGGCTTTAACAATGGGCTTTAGTAATGGCCTTTTTGGAAGACAAAAACTTAGCTTTGTGTCTTGCTTCTAGCCCAATTCTCATGTAACTTCTATCAAAGGTGTTCTTGTCATACCAAATGTAATGGCGGCCCCCATACACACAGCAGTGAGCGGTCTGGACCCCCCACACAGGAAGGCCAGGTATTATCCCTTCCTCCACACATACAGGTACGTGGGGATTTATCCAACCACACAGGAAGGATACGCCTCCCCAAGGACTCGAGGCCATGACCTGAGGAAAGTCATGCCTTAAGAGCCACTTGGTACCCACTTGCACCGTGGCGCAAGTGGCTACCAAGTGGCTCTTAAGGCATGACTTATCCTCAGGTCATGGCCTCCAGTCCTTGGTGAGGAGTATCTTCCTTTGTGGTTGGATAAATGCCTAAGCACCTGTGTGGTGTGGAGGAGGGGACAATACATGGTCTTCCTGTGTCAGGGGTCTGGACCGCTCGCCGCTATGTGAACGGGGGTGTCCGTTACATAAAAAGGTGCCTTTTTATGTAACAACCCACATACAACAACTAGCTGAGCCCACATAACCACACAGTACCCGGTAGGAATTGTCCCCTCCTCTTAGGGATTTAAATCGCCTCCCCAAGGACTTGGGGCCATGACCTGAGGATAAATCATGCCTTAAGAGATCCTTGGTGCAAGTGGCTACCAAGGATCTCTTAAGGCATGACTTATCCTCAGGTCATGGCCTTGAGTCCTTGGGGAGGCGATTTAAATCCCTAAGAGGAGGGGACAATTCCTACCGGGTACTGTGTGGCTATGTGGGCTTGGCCAGCCGCTGTATGGGCTGTTACACCAAATGCATCAACATTCATCATTTTATTTCATTAAATGCCACAAATAATTACAAGCATATTGGTTAATAAAAATGGGATGTTACACTTAGAAGACGCATAATCATCTCAAGAATATTGATCTTCAAAATTACTTGTTCTAGAGCCGGTGATTCTTTGAAAGAATCATCATTACTGGCCATTCTTTTACCTAGTTCCATCTGCTCAAATAATCAGCAATCAGATTATTCTGCACTTTAATATACTCAATATCATAATCATATAAATCACTTTGCCATTTAATCAACATTTTATTACTTAATTTATTTGTTCTAATTCTGTAACACCCCCAGTTTTATCACCAATATTTTCTTTATGTAATGAGATATTTAATGGGCTAAAATGATGAATGGTTGAGATAGTCAAACTCACATTTTTTATTGCTTTCTCTCTCTCCCTCTCTCTCTTTGTGCGAATGTGAAGGCTTAGGGGCAGAATTTTCTGCCATCCCTCATCATCATTTCCCTTCTTCATCATCACTCTTCATCTCTCTCATTCTCTCTTCCATTCATGCTGCCATGGGAGGCCAAAGAAAAGGTGAAAAGCTTGTAAAAAAAAAAAGTAAGATCTTGACCTCTAATGGAAAAGCCCTCTTCTTTAAAGTTGATCCTTGAGTTGAGGGCTTCATTTTCATGGTTTTAGATTTGCCATTGATGGTGTTTTGTGACCACAAGGAAACCTAGAAGTTGGAGAACCAAGGAACTCCTTTGGGGAAAGTTGAAGAGGTGAGTAAGACAAAGCTTTTCATATAGGTTTTGTAGCCATTGGTTGATTTTGGATTTTTTGGAAATTGTGCCCTAATTTTCGTGATTTGGGGTCATGGGGGAGTATGATATGTTATTGTTATGGAAATGGTGCCTTGGTTAGTGTTTTGAATGGATAGAATTGCATTGAAGCTTAAATGTGAAGTTTGACCACTTTGTGTTAGTTTTTGTGCATGGGGCATAACATGGCATGTCAATGGGTTGTGATTTTGGTCATTTAGAGGTTTTCATTGTGTTCATTATGGAAAATTGTGTGGGAATAGGTTTGGTTAATGATTTTTGAGTCATTGGACACTTTGTTAGAAAAGTTGAAAAATCTGTCTTGTGTGAACTCTGTTTGGGCAGTCAGTTTGTACGAACATTTTGAATGACCAAATGATGTTGGAAAATTCTGAAACTTTCCAATCTTAAATTTCACATCCGAAACTTCAAAAATGAACATATTATTTGTGTCATTTCGTTGTGTTAACTGAGAGTTATGCTTTGCCAAAGTTTAGGACAAAAATTGGACTCTGTTTTGGAGCAGTGTTTAGTTTTGTGTAATTCTGAAATTTTGTGGTGATTTCTATTAATGGTCCATATTTTTCCTATGAAGAGGACTTAAATACCTTTCATTTGGCTTTGAATCACCTCGTTTAGAGTTTTCTAGAATTAGTTATGAATTTTGGAAGTTCAGCCAAGAATCAGGGAATTTCTTGGCCGCGGCCCAAACCTTTCTGCACTGATTCTCGCCGCGGGCCATGAGTGGCATATTTTGGCCACGGCCAACCCTTGTGTTCCAGTACTTTGAGTTTTTGAAAAGAGATCTTCAACCTATTGTTTCCCAACCTTTTAAGGGTTTTATTAGAGGCATTTGTAGCTTCTTAAGGGTCATTATTGATAACCAAATCTAAGTGTTGAAGAGTCAATTGAGTATTAGAATGGAGAATAATGCTTCATCCTTAATTATGACTTTAGGATTTGATATTTTCCTGGAGCATAGAAAGCCTGTGCCTGCTCAAGAACGGAAAGACCAAGGTAGTAACACTTTATCCTATATCATGTATATTGCATTGCTTGTTTGCATTAATCATTGAATACAGTGAAGGGAACGTGGCGTAAGCCCAATCTCAAATACAGATACAGTGAAGGGAACGTGGCGTAAGCCCGATCTCGAATACAGATACAGTAAGGGAACATGGCGTAAGCCCGGTCTCGAATATAGATACAGTAAATGACGTGGCGTAAGCCCGACCTTGTGTACAGTGAAGGGGACGTGGCAATGTGTCTGGCCTCGAATATTGATTGCTGCATTATGATATATGTTTACTTGCTTTGTTTATATGCATCATATACGTAAACTGTTGCTACTGGCATTCTCTAGAATCTCATTTTTTCCAAATAACATTTTTAGACAAGGCAAGTGGATCGAAGAACAAGCAAGTGAACAAGGACGATTAGGACGGCTGGCGGTAGTCTTAGTTAGATATTTTGGTTTATACTGAACTGGTTATCATTTTGGATAAATGTACATATTGAATAGACCATAGAAGTATAGTTTTGTGTAATCCCTAATATGGATACTGAGATGGGCATTGATGCCTTGATTATTATTTTGGATTAATGTTATTATCCTGGGTGAATGTCGGGAATTGTGGTATACTCTGATATTGTACATGTAACAGACCAAACAGACCATTTGTTTTAAAGAGTGAAAAGAATGGAGATATATTTATACAGGTGTTATAAAAGTTTTTGTAATTATCCCGGATCTCTCATTCGATTATTATACGTGTTTAAATGCTAAATGTGGTCTTTCTCGAGGTGGGGGTTACACGAAACATAGAGGAAGAAAAAGGAAAATTGGATTTTTGATTACTAACACCAAAAGCTTGTTCCATTCTACTTCTAATCCCTTGATTAACCATTTAAACACATACTAAACAAGATTTGAGGACATTTAGGCAGCATAACCCCATAGGGTTTCCATTTCCCAAATTTACAAATCAATCAACAAATCACAAATCCAACCAAGAACAACAACAACGCCAAGGATTTAAAGTTTTTGAAGTTACCTTTTGATTTCTTTTCCTCTCTCTCTCTCTCTAGCCGAACACACCCCTCTCCCTTTCCTTGAAAATTAGCTTGCTAAACATGGAGATTTATAAAGAAGAGGAGCTTAGAGAAGGAACTACACAAGTTAGAAGCTAAATCACAAGGAAAAATCAAGACTTACCTTAAGATTTTCCTCCTCCTTCTCTCTAAACCTTCTTGAACTCACACACACACACACACACACGCACACTCTCTCTCTCTCTCTCCCCCCCCCTCTAGCTTGGCCATGGAAATGAGGCAAGAAAGATGAAGCAAAAAGGCTTCATAAATATCTCATTTTCCCTAATTATTTTTATTCCGAAAATTTGACTTTTATGACACACTTTTACTTGCCTTATCCCTTATCAAATGGTGTCATAAACTTTAATTAAACTTGAACCAATCCTCCTCCATTTTGGTCAGCCCAAAATGACGCCCCAAGCCCATAGGAAAAGCAAAATATGATGACAGTATTTTATCCCATAATTACAAGATTGACATCACATTTTTTCCCATTTTCGGAATAGGTGGCAATTCTGGCAGATTTTCTGATCAAACTTTGAAAAATCATAACTTTATTTGTAGAACTTCAATTGGAGTGATTCTAAAATCTATGAAACCCTTATTGAGTTTAGTTTCATCGAAAAATATAGCATTTAGCCAACTAAAAACTCATCATTCCCAGAATTTAAATCTTTAGATGTTATTCTAGAAAATAGCCAACTTTCTTGGGTGAACTTCAAAAATCCATAACTCTTTGCATACAACTCCAAAAATTACTCATTACCTATCAAATTAAAGCTTATGATACCTAATTTCATTATGTAAAATTTCATAATTTTTAGTCATCATTTGTTCATCCAAAATTAGATGACAAACTCACTGCCTCATAGGAAATTTCATTGATAGCATTGTTTGCATTTCAATTTTCAGTATTTAATTTATATGGTCATGAATATTCACCATTCTACTACATTGAATATTTCAAATAATTATAATACATTTTGATGAATAAAATTTGGGGTGTTACAATTTTCATGCAATTATGCACACGTATATATGCATATACATTGATACTCTCACATGACCTTTGGTAATTTTCTTTGTTCTTTTTAAATGTGTATTTAAATATATATGTGTGTGTACATATTATTTGGTCAAGCGGTATAATCCTTTTTGATGAGTTTTTGTCTCTCACAACAAGTGCGTCTTTCGGGATTTGAACTTGTGTTCTCCTCATTAAAATTAATTAGTAACACATTTATGGTATAACATATTTCCAAGATATATTGTTAAATAATAATAGTATCAATATACATTAATAACATATTTTTTGACCGCCTTAAGAGATCTTTGAAATGAATTTCTTATAGTGGTTTCATTTTAGCTTAAAGTGATTGCATCGACATGATAATCGTCCAATAGAATCTTATTATAAAAGAGTTAGGTGTCAAGGTGCTTTATATTGGTACACATGCATTAATAATTTTGTTTTACTGAAATCATTTTCAAAACTATAGATTCATTGAATAAAGCAAAAGAATATTTATTCCGTTTTTTATTCATTAAATATGTACACGAACTTTATTGGATGAACCAACACGACTCTTCACATTGATATCTGTAGATTGTTTTTTTGGCCGGAATATCTGTAGATTATATGACAACAGAATTGTTGAAAATAATGGTTTTAGACAAATAAGGTTAAATTAAATTAAATTAAATAAATTATGTGAAATTAATTCATTTAATTTTGAATTTACAATTCAAATTAAATTTTTAAGAGGGAGTATAATTATGTTTTCATTATGAGAAAAAAGTAGTAGTAGGGAGAATCCTTTAAAAGGAAGTTGGAAAATGAAAAATTACAAATCAGGTATTTTTTTAAAAAAAGTTGAGAACTGTTTATCAAATTTCGATATTTTCTAATCAATTCTTAGTAAAAAGCTTGATTTGTCATTTTTTAATTTTCAAGTTTTTTTCAGGGATTCTCCCGTAATAGTAAACTTCAAGTAAAGGAGACGATAGTGTTCTTGTTCTGAAAATTCTTTCCTCCAAAACCCCCTCTCACATAAACACCCAATTAAAAAGAGTTATTTCCGTCCTTGCAATTGGTGAATTTGTTGTGGACAATTATAACAAGTCCTTACGTGATTTCAATATACCGGATGAAACTAAAGATTCAAAAAG
The DNA here is from genome assembly GCA_963855925.1 of Inga laurina. NCBI lineage: Eukaryota > Viridiplantae > Streptophyta > Magnoliopsida > Fabales > Fabaceae > Inga > Inga laurina. Next base: position 34,543,036 of record OY979709.1, on the reverse strand, counting down.
ATCCGACGAATGCAGAAAAAGTCAGTAGGTTATTTCTGCCAAATTAATACTCATTATAAAAATTTATTATTGTCAAACTCACAAGTTATCTCTCTGAGTTTACCATACATTTCTAGTTTAAAAAATTGTGTGACTCACTAGCTTGTAAACTCATGCTACTTGTAAACTCGGTTAAACTCATAAGTTCAGACATTAAATTTACCATTTCTACATTTCTAACTAACTTATAAAATCGTGCTAACTCTCGCTCTTAAACTTGTGTTAACGATTTCGATTTGATCATGCTTAGTGACTTTATATATGAACTTCAAAGAAATTTCTTTGTTGAGTATGACAAATTATGAATGTTGATGGATTTAATTTTCATAATTGGATTGAAAACATATTTTAAATCCAAATGTTGTCATTTTTATATTTTAATTATATATTTTTAATACCTATATATTGATAAAAATAAACTCATACAAGTTTACTATATTCGAGTCCATAATACAAGTTTATGTTCAACAACAACATAGCCTTAATTCCACTAGGTGGGGTTGGCTACATGGATCAAATAATATCATTGTTCTTTGTCAAAAACAAAATCTTAAGATAAATTGTTAACCAAAAGATCTCACTCAATAACCTCATTGAGCTTTCCCTTCAATCTTCTATTACCCCGGCCCTTTTAACTAGGCTCTAAACAACTTGATCTAGCCTCTTCATTGGCGCATCCAATGACCTTCGTTGTACATGTCCAAACCACCTCAAACGATTTTCTACCAATATTTTTAATAGCTGCCACTCCAACCATTCCTCGTATAATTTCGTTACAAATCTTATCTTTTTTTTTTGTATGACCACTCATCCATCTCAACAACCGCCACTTCGTGCTCATGTAGCCCATTAAAGCCCAACATTCACTACCATAAAGCAGTGCTGGCCGAATAGCAATATGATAAGATTTTCCTTTTACTTTATCAGGTGCTTTCCGATAACAAATAACTCTGGTAGCTTTTCTCCATTTAAACCACCCATCTTGAATTCTATGAGTAACATCTTCATCAATTTCACCATCTTCTTGCAAAATTGATCCCAAATATCTTAACTTTGTCACTTGTAGGATGACCTGATTTTCCATTTTCAACCCAAGTCACTTCTTACTCTCCTCTTATCAAAAGTACAATATATATACTTTGTCTTACTCGTTCTTAGTCAGAAACCCTTCAACTCTAAGGTCCATCTCCATAACTCAAGTTTAGAATTAATTTCTTCTCTTGACTCAGCCACAAGAACAATATGATCAGCAAAAAGTATGTACTTGTGGATTTCTCTGAGTATATGCTCAGTTAGAATGTCTAAAACTAAGTTAAACAAATAAGGGCTCAAGGCTAATCCTTGATGAAGGCCAATATTTATAGGAAAGTCCTTTGTCTCACCTCCAGACATTCTCACACTAGTTGTAACCCCCTCATACATATCTTGTATGGCCTTAATATATGTAACACACACCCTTCTTTTCTAAGGGTTTTCAAAATATACATATCTTGAGTGGTTATAAGCTTTCTGCAAGTCAATGAAAACTATATGTAAGTTCATTCCTTTTCTTCAATATTTCTCCATTAACCTATCAACAAATAAATCACTTCTATTGTGGATCTTCTCGGAATGAATTCAAATTAGTTCTCCAAAATGCAAGTCTCCAATCTCAATTTGTAAGACCTCGTCCTACATACCACTTATCATTGATATTAATTAGAGTAGCAATGCATGTTTTAGCGGGTGGTACACAGGAATAGCGTAGATATACTGATAAAATGTACATAATTGTTTTACAAGAATCCCCCACAGGGTGTGCGAAGAGCAATTACAGACCTTGAAATAATAAAAATTGTCCTCAGATAACCAACAGTCTTGTTCGATCAGCACCGGAACCATCAGTTGCCGATAAGTACGCTCCTGCCCCTTTGAGCCACTGTCCTTTGTTGGAATATTTTTAATTTGAAAAAAAGGGTGAGATTCAAACGAATCTCATTAGTAGCATGCAACTTATCATGTAAAATGCAACAATTAAATACGCTCTACACCATGTAATGTAACATAACACAAACAATTCATAGTTGGGTCCTTACTTGGCCAAATGGTACATACATCCTTCCCATCGTGTGGTACATATACACTTCCCACACCATAGCTAGAATACAACATGTGCACATGGGTCAGGGCTAGTTCCCAACTACCCGTAAACACCTTAGTCGGGTTCTTGCTCACAACCGGGTAAGTACGCCTCCAAACACAATTGCCCTTCTAGGAAAAACAATGTTCTTATTACAAAAGAGGCATACACAAAGCATATAGACAATTATATAGTATATAAAAGAAAGTGCTACTATCTTATATCCAATTAAGTTCTTAATTCGATCCGGTTCAGGCTCAATAGTTCGGTCCTAAAATTCCAAGTTTACAAGAATTAAGTTAATACCTATTCATATACTACTCTAAACTCTTTTAAACTCTTTTTGTTAGTTATATTAGTCTAATTCTGTAAAATTATCAAAATACCCTTAGAGACCCGGTCTAAGCCCTTTTTTACTCGGTCTAATTGTACTTTTCCAAAAATTATAACCTAGGCTATTCCTACATAGTTTTGCATGCAGAATCCTTTTTTAACCTTAGTTTCCTCAAAATCACAGCCAAATGATAGTTTTGCCCTTGACAGCCCATACTTAGGGTTTTAAGGGTATTTTTGACCTTTCACCTATGAGGGGTTTTCTTACAACATGATCAACATCAACCCTACACAAGTTTCCTTTATAAACACAATGGAACCCTCAAATTAATGAAATTCTAGCTCCTTCACTTACTTTTGATGCTAGCCGAAACTTATACCAAGGAAAGAGAAAATGTGTTTTTCATGATCTAACCCTTAAAGCTCCTTTCTTTTTCCTCCTAATTACTTGTTAAACCTTTTAAACACTTATTGAACATGATTTGAGGAAATTCGAGCAGCATAACCTCTTAGGGTTTCATCATCCCAAAGTTACAAAAATAACCAAATCAACCACAAATCAAGTCAATAATCACAACATCAACATCATGTCATCAACTTTCTATCTCTAGAACATCCTCCCTCTCTCCCCCCCTTGAAGTCTTGTTTACTACACATGATTTTCATGGAGGAAAAGAGATTAGAAGAGATTTTACACAAGTTAGAAGGTAAGAATGCTTGAAATCACTAACCCTTACCTTAGATTTTACCTTCTACAAGCTTTCCTTTCTTTAATTCTTGAAGCTCTCTTCTCTCTCTATTTTTGGTGTGTATGGTGTGAAAATGAGGAAGGAAAGAGATTATGATGTTTTAAAATATCCTTCAAGTAATACCCCAAATTTTGAGATTTGAGGCTAGAGAATAAGCCTAAGATAAGCGGATTGCTAAGCCCGGTTTAGCAAGATCCCAAATTGTGATTAAGGGTTAATGACTCCAAAAGTGGATGTGGTTAGTGATAAATAATCCTTTTGGAGAGTATGATGTGATTTGGCACTCGAATGTGATTCGTAGGTGTTGTGAGCAACGTTGAAACCCTGTATTTAAGTTCAATTATAGATTAACCTCTAAATTGACTTAAAACAGAGGGGATGGCACATTGTTAAAGAAAAGGAATGAGAAAATGAGTTTTTTGGTGATTCAGTGTAAATTACCGTAATCAGGGGCAAAACGGTAAAGTTACTGACCAATTGGTCAATTACCGAAGAGGAAACGCATTGGTTACTTCAAGATCAATGGTTGAGATTGATTTGTGTAGAGATCAAGGGGAGGAATCAAGTGTGTGTGTGTGTGTGAGCTCATTGAAGATGGAGCAAAAGTGTGACACTTGGCACAATTTGGACCCTTGGAACTTGGTCAAAAGTTCAACACTCTTTCTCTCTTCTCTCTCTCTTATTTAGACATTTTGGAGGCCTAAAAATCTGCTTCCTTCTTCATCATCTTCATCTCATCATCTCATCTCTCTCTCTCTTGTTTCTCCATGTTCGTCTATGGCAAGGAAGAAAGAGAAAAGAATAAGGTGAGATTTGGTGCAATTGGTGTCTTCTAATGCTTGAATACCCTTCATTAATATTGTTCATAGTGATGAGAGCTTCATTGCTATGGTTTTAGATTTGTGAAAGGAGGTGTTTGATGGCTTGAGGAAATTTGGAAAGATGAAGAAGCAAGGAATCGATTTGGGAAAGAGGAAGATGTTAGTATTTGAAGCATTTTGACCTAAGTATTGTGGTTATTGGTTAAGTTTTGTGAATTTTGAACTTTTCCCTAATTTTCATGTGATTTTGGATTAGAGGAATTGCCTTTTGTATTGTGGCGCAATTGGTGTTTTGTTGTGTGATATGGTCATTAGGATTGATTTGAAACCTTGGAATGAAAAGAATGGCAATGTGTGTTTGTATGTGACATTGGGTGACATGTTGTGCCATTGAGAAAACATGTCAATATAATGTGAATTTGGTTGATTTGGTGTTTCCATGGATTCCTTGTGAAAATTTGTGTGGGAATGATGTTTGGTATGAAAATGAGACCATTGGAAGCCAAAGTGTGAAAACTGAAATGATGTCCATTGAAGTTTTATTTTGAGCAGTCTGTTTGTGTGAACGTTTTGACTGGGAAAATTATGTCTAAAAATTCTGAAACTTTCTAGTCTTAAAGTTCATATCCTAAGCTTCAAATAGACATATAATTTGTGCCATTTCATTTGGTGAGCTGGGAGATAAGACTGTCTAAAGTTTGGGATGGAAACTGGACTCTGCTTTGGGGAAGTATTGAGTTTTGGGTGATTCTATATTTTTGTGGTGATTTCTAGTAATGGTCCATATTTTTCCTATAAATAGGACTTAAATACCTTTTATTTGGCTTTGGAATCACCTCATTTTGATTTTTGTAGAATTAGTTATGATTTTTGGAAGTTCATCTAAGAAACAAGATTTTCTTGGCCGCGGCCAAAAGTTCTGGGCCGCAGCCCAAATGTGTCTGACCTATTTTTGGCCACGGTCAGTGGATTTATGGGCCCCGGCCAACCCCTAAAAATGACATTTTGGACTTTCGAAGATGATTTTTGGTCAAGTGTTTTTCCAGGCCTTTAGGCATATGTTTAGGCTTTGATTAGTCACCTAAAGGTCATGAATGATAACCAACTTTAAGCGATATGAAAGTAAGGTTTGGGGATAGAGAATAACCCTATGTCCTTGTTTTGGTTATAGGGTTTATGTTCGCCCTGATCGTGGTTCAATATTCTTCTGATAGTGAGTAAGCGGTGCTGGAGCATACGTGAAAAACAAGGATAGGGAATTTACCTCTTCTGCATGTATTTGATATTTGTGTTGGTGTATTGATGCATGTATTGCTTTGCTTGATTATGTGAAATATATATGAATGATTGTAGCTCTGTTTCTATTTATGCTATGGCAATGAGTATGTTGTTGAAACATTGAGCACGCATATATGTCATTGTGTGAGCATGAGCTATGTATTGCAAGCATGTCATGCATTAAACACTTATCTTGCATGCATACTGGTATTTGTTTCCTATTGAGATTCTCTCTAATCTCACCCTCCCTTACTAACCATGTAGACAGGGCAAGAGGCTCGAGGAGGGAGTAAGCACCCAAGGGCGACAAGGGCTTCTTCAGTATTTGATATAGGGGTTGGTTATCATAGTTAGGAGTATTATGTACATTTGGATGAGTATTTGAGTATGTATTTGGTTATTGGAATGTGTATCTGAGATGATTGTTAAGTGATCCCCTGTTTGGGAAATTATATATGGGCAATTATGCCTTGTAAAGCTTGAGTTAATGAATGGAACCCGGGATTGCCAGGATTATTATATTGTGTACTCTGATATGTTATGAATGTGATTTATCTTCGTGTGGTAATTGTATTCAAAATGTGAATATGGGACCAGGTTAATTGGATTTGAAAAGTTTGTTGTGAAAACCCTGTCTGGTAGATGGGCTTGAGATTGAATTTTAATTATTATTGGTCTCTATTTCACTTTAATAGCATATTTTAGATATAATTATGGCAGGGGGTTACACTTCACACCTCTTTTAGGATATTAGATTTCAATGAGTTTATGACATGTAATTTACTTAGGCCTTGTGTCTTGCTAATTATTCATAACCTTTCCATTGATTTTGGACCAATTTCCCTCCTTTCCCTTTAGCCCAAAATGATGCCATATAGGGTCCTTAATAAACCCAAATCAACTCCATCTAATTACTCCAACCAATTGCACAAAATATAATATTTTATGACAATTCTCACAGGTGCTCATATTTTGATTAATTCTTATTTAATTCCTTGCTTAAGATGATGACACATGGCACAATCAGCTATGCATTATTATTTCCTCCTATTTCCCTTCCATGGACAAATATTACAAGAAGAAAGGGAAATATTAATTGCTTCTTGTATTTGCTATAATTCCCTTCTTTAATTAATTAAATTAAGTACTTTTTCTTTTTGACTTTTCCAACCATTTTACTTGGTTAAGAATGCTCCAAAATTGCATATTAAATATATATTTCCCTTTATTTTCTCTATTTAACCGAAATTAATCTCAAGAAAATTTAGTCCTTGCTTTATTGGCAAATTACCATTTTACCCTCACAGTCTTGGATTTAATTTGGGCCTTCTTCTTTTCCTTCTCTTTTTGGCCTAAATTCCTCTTTATTATTGGGCCCAATATTCACTACTAGAAAAAACCCTTTTTAGACAGCCACATTTAGACCGGTTTTGGCGGATAAGGTCTTACAAATTTGCGATATGGCAGTTTTGTAATTATATTGAACTTCTAAGACCGGTTCTTAAAAATATTGGTCTTAAAAAATTTATTTAGACCGGTTATTAAAAAAACCGGTCTTAAAATGTTAAAATTTTTTTGAATTTAAAATGTTTTAACATTTAAGACCGGTTTATAGGTAAACCGGTCTTAAATGTTAAAACATTTTAAATTCAAAAAATTTTAACTTTTTAAGATTGGTTTTTGTACAAACCGGTCTTAAATGTGAAATTTCACTCTTTTAAGACCGGTTTTTAATAAAAACCGGTCTTAAAGGTAGGATTTTTCTCCCTTATTTTTACTCTCGCTCCTATATCGTGCGCTTTATGGACACTTTCTTCTCTTTTTTCCATTTCTCTGTGAGCTCTATTCATGCTTGTTCTGAACTCGTCCATGGCGTCCCGTCCCTCATTTGCTCAACTCTCCTCCTTCATTACCGCTGTCGTTGTTGTGTTCGTCATCGTTGTTCTTTGATTATCGTCAGTCTTCTCCGCTGCCACCTCTAATCTCTGCAGTGACCATTCTCCTTTGACTTGACTTCCCTTTGTCAGTATCGTGAATTTGAGGACTTCATTTTAACCTCAATCGACGCCACCATGACTTTGGGTTGAAGCTCACTCCTTGGTCTTCAACTAGGTTAGTGTTCAATCTGTTATTTAGTTGTATGTTGTTCAATAATTAATAATCTTCTATAAAAAAATGGTTCTTGTTGTTGCTTTGAGCACTTAAACATAATTTGAAAAAAATTAAATCTGCACATTCTTGTTAGATATATGCTCTGACTTTTAATTACATCCCTGTGATATTTAGCTTGGATTAATACCACTCTATGTTCTGTTTTAATTTAGTGCACTTTTTTGATTATTGTCAGTGTTATTGGTTTGTTAAAACAATACTAGTTTCAAATGGCGCCTGTTAATTTCATTGAAATATCTAAAACTCTATTGTTGTTGTTTTTTCTGTCTATCCTTTTGTTGTTGGATATAGGGTGCTAAAAGAGTTGAGATATATATGGATCAAAGTTGGATAAACGCTAAACAAACAAGTGTTGAATATGATAATGGGGTGAGGGGTTTTTTAAACTTTGCTAGTAGAAATGCCGATGATGGTAGTGGGAAGTTTTATTGCCCTAGTATAGTATGTTTGAATGAGAAGCAACTAAGTACTGCAAATATATATACAAATTTAATTTGTGAAGGATTTTGTAAGAGTTATACAGTGTGGGTATGGCATGGTGAAGAATTAGAAATGCTAAGTTCATCTCAACAGGGGGGATTGAACTTTGATGATAATGACAAGGATACGAATGATCGGATAGAGGATATTATTCGTGATGTAGGAGAAGAGACTTTTGAGCAATCACATGCATATGGTAATATGTGTAGTGATGCTGAGACGCCGTTGTACTCGGGGTGTAAAAAGTACCAATTGTTGAAAGCAGTATTGAAATTGCTAACCTTGAAAGCACAGCATGGATGGAGCAACAAGAGTTTTTTAGAAACACTTGAGGCTTTTAAGGACATACGTCCAGATGATAATGTGTTTCCTTCTCGATACTATGATGCTAAGAAAATATTGTGTCCACTAGGGATAAAGTATAAAAAGATCCATGCATGCCCTAATGATTGTATATTGTATAGAAAAGAGCATGAAGAGGAACAACAGTGTCCAATATGTGAAACCCTGAGGTACAAATCAAATAACGCTCCTGCAAAAGTATTGTGGTACCTTCCAATTATACCAAGGTTCAAGCACTTGTTTGCTAATGAAAACGATGCAATAAATTTGAGATGGCATGTGGATGAGAGGATATCTAATGGAAAGCTTCAACATTCGATTGATTCTTTCAATGGAAGAAAATTGATCAATTATTTCTTGCCTTCGGTGAAGAGCCCTAGGAACCTTAGGCTTGGGCTTAGCACGGATGGCATGAATCCTTTTGGTAGCCTGAGCAGTATACATAGTTCATGGCCTGTTATGTTGGTAATTTACAACTTATCTCCTCTGTTATGCATGAAACGAAAGTATATCATGTTATCTATGTTGATTTTGGGACCAAAACAACCCGGAAATTATATAAATATTTACCTGGAGCCCTTGATCGAAGACTTGAAAGAGTTGTGGGATGAAGGTGTTGATGTTTTTGACGCAAACAAGAAGGAGGTTTTTAAAATGCAAGCCATGATCTTTTGTACTATAAATGACTTCCCTGCATATGGAAACTTGTCAGGCTATAGTGTTAAAGGCCATAAAGCATGTTCGATTTGTGAAGAAGGAACATGCTACTATGAACTTCAACATGGAAGAAAGACAGTTTATCTTAGCCATAGGAGATTTCGTAGATAAGGCCACCCATATCGCAGATTAAGGAAAGCTTTTTTTGGTGGACAAGAGTTTGAAAATGCTCCGAAGGCATTGACTGGGGACCAAGTTTATAAAAAGGTAAAAAATATGAATGTTATCTTTAGTAAGACTACAAAGAATAGTAATGAGAAAAGTAAATGGAAAAAGAGATATGTCTTCTTCAATCTTCCATATTGGTCGAAGCTTGATGTGAGACACTGTATTGATTTCATGTATGTGGAGAAAAACGTTTGTGATAGTATTGTTAGGACACTACTTAATATACAAGGTAGTTCTAAGGACGGCGTGAAGGTAAGATTAGATTTGTAAGAAATGGGGAGACGAGAAGACTTGCATCCAAAGCTATATGGTAAGAGAACTTTTTGTCCTCCAGCTGCTCATACTTTGTCTAAGGATGAGAAAAGAAGCTTTTGTCAGTGTTTACATGGCATCAAAGTTCCTTCAGGGTATTCTTCAAATGTTAGGAATCTTGTGTCGATGAAAGACTTGAAGTTAATGGGGCTAAAGTCTCATGATCGTCATGTCTTAATGCAACAACTGCTCCTAGTAGCTATTCGAGGCATTACCGAATATGATCTTCAACATATTTTGACTAGACTTTGTTTCTTTTTCAATGCTATTTGTAGTAAAGCCATTGAGACAAAAAAATTGGATGAACTGGAAAATTAAGGATATATGATCTTGTGCCAGCTTGAAAAGCTTTTTCTTCCTTCTTTTTTTGACATCATGGTACATCTAATTGTTCATCTAGTCAGGGAGATCAAGTTGTGTGGCCCTATCTATTTACGATGGATGTACCCAATTGAAAGAACTTTGAAAATCCTAAAAGGGTATGTGAAGAACCCTAACCGGCCTGAAGCATCTATTGTTCAGAAATATGTTTCTGAAGAAGCCATGGAGTTTTGTCAAGATTAGTTGTCAAATGTAGGACACATTGGACTTCCTGAACGTCATGATGAAGAAGGCGGTAGACGCGGGGCTTCAGTAAAGAGTATGGATCCTGATGAATTGCAACAAGTCCACTTGTACATCTTGAATAATGTTGATGAAGTTCAAGATTACATTAATGCTCATAAAGAAATTATACAGAAAGTAAATAGTCGAATGACTGAACAAATGTTAATTAGGGAGCATAACAAAACTTTTTTGCATATTGGTTCAAACAAAAGGTTGACGGTGAAGAATGTGTTTCTGATACAATTAAATGGTTAGCACGTGGTCCTGAGGCTGATGTCATAAATTGGACTTCATTTGTGATCAATGGTTATACGCTTTACACGAAGTCCCTTGATGATAGGAGCACCGTCCAGAACAGTGGGGTTATATTAGTGGCTGAATCTATGCACTTCTCTAGTTCAAAAGATAAGAATCCTAGATTGGCAGCAATACCTTATTATGGGGTGATTGAAGAGATTTTGGTGGTTAATTATGTTAAAGTTAAACTTCCCATTTTCAAATGCAAGTGGGTTGATGTCAACAATGGTGTTGGGATTTTGATTGAACCATATTTTTATGTGAATTTTCCATGATTAATTTGGGATTTTAATGTATTTCTTGAGACATTATTGCATTATTAAGAACTAATTTTAGTTAAGGACAATTATTTTGAATTAATGGGAATTAGAGGCAAAATGGTCAAAACTCATTAATTATTATTCTTTTATATTGTCCTTTGAACTTTTGATACCACCTTGTGCTTAATTTTGCATTGTAGGTATTAAAGAAAGAAATTAAGGATTTTTGGAGATTCAAATTATTGGGCCTAGTGGAAAGAAAAAACAAGGAAACAGAAGCAAAGTGGGCCGCAAGGAAAGCACAGGCCCAACAAGAGAAGAGAGGGGAGCTGCGGACTTGGAGCAACTGGGAGAGCCCAAAAGATAAGGAAAAGAGACAGAAACACAACTGGGCTGAAGAGAAAAAAATAAAGAGAGAACAAGCCCATGGAGCTAAAGCCAAGCCCAGAATAGATATCAGGAAAAAAAATAAAAAAACAGAAAGCATAGACCCAATGAAACAGATCAGACTTGAGAGTGATCTGGGAACAGAAACGGGAAACCCGGTGGACATGCAATCTGGATATGCACATACCCGACTGAGGAGCGGAACATAGAGGCGAGCTGGAGAAGAATAAAAGCGAGAGAGAGCGCCGCGGAGAGCTGGGGAACTTGGGGTCTTCATCTTCATCACTTCGCCTTCTCCTTCCCTTCTCACCGGCAACCTTAGCTACACTGTAATATCCCGATTTGTAATTAGGGCTGATAACTCTGATAATTATGGTAATTAGTGTAATTAAGCACTTTTGGAATTAATGTAATGTGAAATGTGGAATAAAGTTGTGTGGTATTTAAGATCAAGGGTTGTGATTCCTTGACCATGGGTCGGGATCCTATGTTTTGCGGTTTGTGAGCTCTTTGAGAGAGTGTGAAGATTTGGACATGTGGCTTAAGGTGGACCATTGGATGAAGCACTAGAGGACAAAAATCACTTTTCCCTCCCTTCTCTCTCTCCAATTCGGTGGAGTGTGTGGGTAGGCAAGGGGAGAAGCTTCCTCATCATCATTACTCCATCTCTCTCTTTTTCTCTCTCTACTTCCTCCATTGTTTCGCTGGACAAGCAAGAAAGAGGAGAAGAAAAGCTTGATCTTTGGTAAGAAATACTCCTCCTTTGCTCCAATCCTTTTCTCTAAAGATATGTGTCTCATTGAGAGCTACATTGTGATGATTGTAGAGCCTTGAATGGTGTTGATTTGGGCATTATTCGAAATTGAAAGTTGAGGAATCAAGGTTCTGAATTGGGCAAAGAGAAGAGGTAGGCATTTAGAGCATTTTAAAGTATTGTTTGTGATTTTTGGTTAAGTTTGGTCAAATCTGGAATTTTGCCCTAATTATGCCTATTTCTGGAAATATGAAGTTTATTATGATTGATTATTGGAAATGATTTAGTTTGGAGATATAGGAGCATTTGATGTAATTTGGAATGTTAAAAATGTGTTAAGGGAATTTGGATATGGTGTGTCATTGAGACCTTAATGAATGATTGTGGTCAAATTGGTTTTTAGAGTGTTTATGAAGTGGCCAATATGTTCCCTAGTTAGTGCTTAGTGGGTGTGAGCATTAGGAGGAATTTGGGAACCATTTGGGAGTGCAATTGACCATCTGGTGTTTCTAGTTTTTGGCTGCGTTTTTGGTCTCTGATGCACATCACTCGAGCACAGGATGAACATGCTCGAGTGATATGTGAGAGTTTTTCCTTTTGTGCTTCGAGTTCGTATGGATTCTTTGAATAATGCTCGAGTGCATCGCTTTGTGCTCGAGTGAGGGAAGAACATGCTCGAGTGAGCTTGGGTCTGCTCGAGTGATGGTGTAAGTTCAGAGTGAAGGGTTGCCTTCGGGTCTTCACTTGCTGGTGGATGCCACGAGTGTGCTCTGACACTCGCGAGCATAGCCTTCTCACCCGAGCACTGGGGATCATGCTCGAGTGAGATTGTGCTTCAGGTAGGAGTTGTGCTTTCGGGTTCTCACTCGCGAGTAAGGTGCTCGAGTGTGCCTTCTCACTCGCGGGTATGAGGTGTGTGCTCGAGTGCAAATGGCTGTGCTCGAGTGATCCAATTCTTTGAGAGCTTTGTGTGCTCTCGGGTCCTCACCTCCTGAACTTCACTCGCAGGTGCTCGAGTGAGGCATTTGGCCTTGTGCTCGAGTGAGGTTCAGCATGCTCGAGTGAGCCAGTTCCTGGAAGTTTCTTTGTGCTCTCGGGTGCTCACTCGCAGTCTCACTTTCTTTTGTGCTCGAGTGATGTCCGTACTTGTGCTCGAGTGAGAGCATCTGTGCTCGAGTGAAATTGCCAAAAATCAGTGTTTTGCCTTCGAGTAAGGGGTCTTTTGGGTAGTGTCTTCCAACCCTTTAGGCATATGTTTAGGCCTCTAATAGTCACCTAAAGAGTCCTAAATGATAACTAACTTAGAGTATTATTGAAATATACATATGGATAAGAGATTGATTGGTTGTCCCTATATTGGTATAGGATTTGACATCTGTCGCTCTCGCGAGGCCACGGTGCCGGAGCCAGTCAGGAAGGATACAGGTAGTGACTCTTTCTTTATGCCCTGTGTGATACCTTGTATGTATATTATGTCATCATTTTGAAATGAATATCGTATGCTGCAAGTTTTGTGAAAACTGTGGAAGCACCGCTATACCAATAGTCCCTGAGTCGCTAACAACGGTTCGGGTGAAGGTCGTATGCCTTCCCGGCGGTAAAAAGGGATGAGGTTAGGGTGTAATATATGTGTATATGTGGGCCGAAAGGCTAATTGTGAGCCAAAAGGCTATTTGTTAAGGCCGACGGGCCATTGTGAAAGCCAAAAGGCTATATTTGAGCAGTGTGGCTATTTGTATGCACTGCCACGCCAATAGTCCCTGAGTCGCTAACAACGGTTCGGGTAAAGGTCATATGCCTTCCCGGCGGTAAAAGGGGATGAGGGTGGAGTGACTTGTGTTGCTGTATGAGATGATTGGTGTGCATATTCTGTGATTGCATGTGGTATGAAATTGTTGTTACTACTGGGATTCTTTAGAATCTCACCCCTTCCATATGACTAACCTTTTCAGACAGGGCGAGTGGCTCGAAAGGGAAGCGGACAACCAGGAGTAATTAGGATTACTCTGAGACTTAGTGGTAGTTGGTTATCTTCATTTTAGATTCGGGATTATCAAGTGTATATAAGATTGTAAATGAATATTTTGGTTATGTAATCCCCATTTTGGGAACTTGTAAACCCATGATACAATTATATATAGATGAACCCGGGGTTTTGCCGAGATTTTAGTTTCCGCACTCTGATATTGTTTATGTGATTTGATTTCTCAAAGTAGTTATATCCGCGCGTGATTGTGAGACCAGGGTTAAGTATGCTTTAGAACTGATTTTGAAATATCCCATCTCTTGGATGAGGGATCATAAATAGTTATTTTGTTTTATTGGTCTCTATTTCCCTTAAATTGCATAATTCGGATGTAATTACAGTGAGGGGGTTACATACACCATCGACATATACTTCCGTCGCTGGCGAGCTTTAGCTTGAGGTCAGAACAGAATAGAGGTTGGAATGAGAAGGAGCTACCGCAGACGCTATGAGACACTGATCCTTCACCAAATCCAGTATCGTCTCTACCTTCCTTGCTTCCATCATCGACCCCATAACCAACATCATCTCACTGTCCACCAATTCTCCACCACCGTCACACTGCCACCATTCACCATCGAACACACCTCCAGTTTCATCCCAGCTCGGCAGCCTCCTCCGTTTTCATTGTTTTTCACGCTGTAGCTTCCTCTGCTTTAGAATTCATTATAGCCGCAGCTACTATGTTCTGCTTCTGTGATTAATTTCAGCATCAAGTCAAATTGATTTCATACTTACCAGCCGCAATTCTTCCTTGATTCAATATGGATTTGTCATTTTAATATGTGATTTTATATGGCTGGGTGTTTGAATCAAAATGTGATTATGTTTGTTGAAGTTATTCTTATGAGTGGCTAGGCAATTTTGTGCTTTTGGAGATGAATTGGAGATGACTTGAGCTCACAAATGCTTCAAAGGAGAGTTTATTTTATCTATAGCTCATTATATTTGTGATTTCTTAGGTTTAAGAATTCATTTATGTAATGAGACTATAATTTTAGTTATGATTTCTATAGATTGAGTTGTTGTGATTTGGAATTTATAATGAGGATTTGTGCTCATCAATATATATGGTTATATATATGTTTATCTATGATTCTATTGTTTCTTTCTATTTAACATGGTATTGTTGGATAGTTTGATTAAATTAGAATTGTAGTTGAACATAAATGCATTGCTTATTCCATAGTCACACTCTAAGGGATTTTAATAATGCTTAAATAAATGGGTTCATGAGTTTAAGCATTAGACTCAATGGTAATTGGGGTTTGATATATTAGAAAACTTAGAGAAACTCATTACACTAAGAGGGCTTAATAGCATTTCAAGAGTAGGGGTTCCTCTCTTGTGATACTAGACTCATTGGTTAATGACAGTTGTTATATTAGAAGCTTAGTGTATTAACTCCCCGAATATCTTAATTAAGCAAGGATAGTCATTAAAAAATCATTTCCAAGAGCATCTTCATCACTTGCATTTCTAACCAATTTCCATTCCATATCAATTTTATTCCAAAAATCCAAAAATATTAGTTTTAAAAGCATTTTAGTTTAATTCAATTTAGTTGTTAGATAAAAAAAAAAGTTAAAAACCATTTTTAAGTCATTGCATGCCAATTATTGCACTTAGTTTCTAGGTAATTAATAAAAGGCTCTTCGAGAGACGATCCGGGATTGCACCCTATATTGCAATCCTTGGTTTAAATTTTGAAGAGGTTACTAAGGCATAAAAGCCGACAAAGCCTAATTCTTCATATTTACATTGGTTGATTTGAATAGTAGAAGTTTTTTAGATGAACCTTTATTATGGCATATCAAGTGAAATAAGTGTTCTATGTTACTGATCAAGCAAATAAAATGTGGTTTGTAGCTCTCCAAGGAAAAAGGGTCGTTGATATTAATTAGGAAAGTCATTCAATGAATGATCTGCTTGAGACTCCTTCTTTTTCTAGGGGTTTACCAGAATTGAACGAAGAAGATGAAGCAGACAATGAACACGGCACAAGAAACGATCATCATGAAGGGATATGAAAGGATATCCCTTTATAAAACTACATTAAAGGTTAGTTAGCTAAAATAATTATCATGACCTATATTTGAATTATGTATATTGTTATTGGTGTATATATATAACTACTTTTTTTGCTGTCATCACAGGAAAATGAAGGATATAAGGTGTACGTCTTAGTGTAGATTCTCTTAAGCTTGGCCAGCTAATGATCATCAACCTAAGAAGAGTGTGTATAAAGTATTTTGGCCCTAATGAATAACAACATTGTCATTAATGTAATTTAATCTTTGATGTATGTATGTAAGTGAAAAGATAAGGAACTTGGTCAAAACAGCATTGTCATGGTTGTATGATTTCCTTGCATTATGATTTTGTCTATGATTGTGAGTTTATATGGTTGTTTTCCTTGCTTCTGTTTCGGCCAGCACTGTTTAAGCACAAGGGAGTTGAGTTTTAATATGTTCCAATGAGTTTTGAGTCTCTCACATGTCATTAAGATGTTAGTTATAAAATCTGTAAGAGAAGATTTATTTGAATGTCGTTGAACTGGCTGCTGCTTGCTGAGTGAAATGTTTTAACATGGGAAATGGCTTGCTAGGTATATCTTTTAAACGAAAATTTTAAAAAAAAAAATTCAACTTTTAAGACCGGTTCTCTCCAAAACCGGTTTGAAAAGTACATTTAACACTGGTTTTGTAGAAAACCGGTCTTAATATTTCAACTTTTTAAACCGGTTTTTCAGAAAACCGGTCTAAAATTTTAACCTTTTAGACCGGTTCCTCTGATAACTAGTCTAAAAATATTTATTTTTAGACCGGTTTTATAATAACCGGTCTTAAAACGTTTTTTAAGACCGGTTCTATAGCCGGTCTAAAAAGTAGCGAACTTTTTAGATTGGTTGTATCAAGATCGGATCCAGAACCGATCTAAAATGTCTTTTTTAACCGGTCTTAAAAAGTGATTTTTTCAGTAGTGATTGTGTTCGTTTATCCTTTACTTTGTGCTTGAATAATGGGCTTCAACAGTTGGATTTTTTCAAGTCAATAACTTGGATTTTATGCCTCCTTTTAGGCCAATTCTCATAAAAATGAAAATTTACTAGCTTCTTAAATGTCAAACATGTTAATATTCACCTTTCCATTTCAATAATTGCTACAAATAATTACCAGGCATATTGGTGAATAGAATTTGGGATGTGATACAATCTATGTTTAATCACCTTTTTCCCACAATTTCATTGTGTGGCTCATAAGCTTTATCCCTCTATAGTTAGTGTAATTATGGATATCCCCTTTCTTCTTGTAAATAGCGAGTAAAGTGATTTTCCTCCAATCATCTAGCATTTTCTTAGGTTGTAAAATCTCATTAAAAAGCTTAGTAAGCTGGAACATCCATTTCTCACCTAAACACCTCTAAACTGCAATAGGGATACCGTTAGGACCAATGGCTTTACAATTGTCCATTTTCTTAAGAGCTTCCTTAAGCTCATTAACGCGGATCCTGTAATGCCCCAAATTTTGATTAAGGATTAATGACAATTATTAAAAGTGTTTTGTGGAAATAAAGTCGATTGAGACATGAGTTAATTATTAGAAATGTATAATACCCTGTATTTTAGCATGATTATTTGACAAAGTAATTTTTGGGGCTAAAATAAGGGAAGGGCGAATGGAAGAGGGAAGGAAATGAGAAAATGTACTATGTGGCAATTTAGTAAAAATTTCCATGATCAGGGGAAAACTTGAAATAATGGAATTTATCGGTAAATTAGTTGGTGATTAATGGAGAAATTAATTGCTAACTAAGAAGAAATAAGATGTGTGACTAAATGGCTAATGGAGTAGTTAGAGTAACTAATTAGTTACTTATTTTATGAGAACCAATGAGATGGAGAAATGTGGCAATTTTATAGCATAAGAGAGAGATGGTAGAAAGTCAAAATACCCCATTATTCTATCATTTTTTCTCTCTCTTCCCTCCCTCCTTTTCACTGAAATGGTATAGGCATGGAAGAATGATCATCATTTCATCTTCTTCCGCACTTATCTCTCTCTCATTCTTTCCTCCATTTTTGGCGGTCATGGGAACTTAGGAGAGAGAAAGAAAAGCTTGGTATTAAGGTATGATAATGACTCCAAATGCAAAAACTCACTTCATTAATCTTGTTCCTTGGATTAAAGGCTCCATTTCTATGGTCTTAGATTGTCCATGGGTGGTGTTTTGGGCACACAACGAAAATATAAGGATTGGTGAATCAAGGAACCTCTTTGAGAAAGTTGTTGAGGTAAGTGAAATAAACCTTTCTATCTATATTTTGTGCCAAATGATTAAGCTTTGAATTTCTGGAATTTATGCCCTATTTTTGAAAATAAGGGTCATTGGGGTTTTGGTATAATGTGGTCAAGAAAATGGTGTTTTGGTATGTGTTTGGAGTAGATAGAAATGGGTTTGAGGTTAAAGTTTTAAGTTTGGAAATTTTGGGATTTGTTTGTTGGATGTGGCCTAAAACCAAAGCATGATAATGCAATAGGAATTTGGTAGTTTTGATAGTTCCATTGGATTCCTTGTGCAATTTTATGTGGAGTAGACTTGGTTGAAAATTTGGGATTATTGGAAACACTTGGGTAAAGTTTGGGAAATGCTGTCTGTAACCCCCTCTGTAATTATATCCAAAATACACGATTAAAATGAAATAGAGACCAATAATGATTAAAACTCATTTACAATCTCATCCTTGAGATAGGGTTTTCTCAAATACGTTTCAAAATCTAATACACCTGGTCTCATATTCACATTTCGAATACAATTACGTCACACAGAATATCATATTTATACAAATATTAGAGTGCACAACAATATCATCCCGGCAACTCCTGGGTTCATACCTTTACATAAGATTCATAGGGCATATTCGCCCTTTACAATTTCTCAAAGAGGATTACACAAAGTCATATCAAATACATATCTAAATACTCATCCCAAATAGCCAAATATACATATGAAACATGTACATATCCAAATATACATAATCCCAACCATAATGATAACCAACTACCAAATTGACAACCCGAAGGAGTCCTTGCTGCCCTTGGTTGCATGCTCCATCCTTGATCCACCTACCCTATCTAAAATGTTGGTAGGGGAGGGTGAGATTCAAGAGAATCTCAGTAGGTAAACATTACCAATATGCATGTAAGATAGATGTTTAATGCATGACATGCTTGCATAACTCATGCTTACATACAATGACAAATCTGTAAGCTCAATGCTTCGAACAACATACATATGGTCATAGCATAAATTGAAACATAGCTTCAAATCATTCATACATGTTTCACATAATCAAGCAAAGCAATAACATGCATCAATACCAACACAAATATCATATACATGCAGGAGAGGTAAGTTCCCTACCCTTATTCTTTCCACATAAGCTCCAGCATCGGCTACTCACGATCCGAGCAAATATCAAACCCTATAATTAAATCAAGGACATAGGGTCAATCTCTAATCCAAATCCTTACTTCCACAATACTTAAAGTTGGTTATCATTCACACCCTTTAAGTGGCTATAATAAGCTCCATGAAAGCTTAAAGAATTGGGAAGTACTAGATTGGAAATCACCTTCCAAAATCACAAAATACTAAAAAAGGGGGTTGGCTGTAGCCAAAAATGCACAGAAGGTTTTTGGCTACAGCCCAGAATTTTTGGCTACGGCCAAAACACACACAGCAACTTTTGCGCTGCAGCCAAGATTTTCTGCTGTAGCCAAGGCAACTTCAAAAATTCATAATTAATTTCATAAAAATTGAAACGAGGTGATCCCAAAGCCAAATGAAATATATTTAAGTTCTCTTTATAGGAAAAATATGAATCAAGGTTGTACATAACCACAGAAATACATAATTACACAAATATCCACACTGCTCCAGAATCAAGTCCAGTTTCGACCTCAAAATTTAGACAACTATAACTCCAAAATCACAAAACGAAATGACACAATTTATGTGTCCATTTTGAAGCTTGGGATGTGAAATTAAAGACTGAAAAGTTTCAGAATTTTTAGACACCATTTGGTTATTCAAGACTTTCGTGCAAACTGACTGCCCAGAATAGACTTTCAATGGCAACATTTCCAGTTTTGGCATATTTGCTTCCAATGATCCCAATTTCATACCAACTTCATTCCCACACAAATTTTTACAAGGAATCCATTGGAAACACCAAAACAACCAAATTTACATTATATTGACATGTTTTACAGCAATCTCAACATGTCACACAACTTCAGATTTCAAACTCTAACATTGCAACTTTTCCATTTCCAATGCCAAACCAATTCCAATGACCAAATTACACAACAAAACACCATTTTCAACACCAAACACATGACAATTCATTTATTTCACAATTCCACCAAAATCAAGGCAAAAACCAAAATTCACAATACTCAACTAATAAACACAATAGTTAGGGTAAAAGTCATCAAATACTCACCTCTTAAAACAAGTGTTGACAACACCGCCTATATTTTATAGTTGGTCCCAAGCTCTATAAAGAAGGAGGGTTGTGTTAGGCTTTCAACAGCCAACATAAAACTTTATCAAATCTTTATGAACATGGATCAACAATACAAGTTTATGTTATTGTCACTAATTTGCTTAAACTGGTAATTTTGACGGCCTTATTAAAAATAATTTAATATTCAATGCTAATTATTCGAACGGTAGTACCTGCATAGAATCAATGTTTTATTAACTATTCATCTTAGGGCGTTATTTGGGGGATGATCTAAAGATTTCACTTGATTTCCCCCTCCTTTTATAGCCAAAAAGGAAGATTAATTAGCTATATGTAATCACGCATTTTTGGACCATATCAATATTTTGATTTTTCACCTACCCCTTCAATTCATATGGAAATTAAAATCAAGTACCGATAAAAGCCGTAGTATTTACCCACACACTCTTACACACTCTTATGAAGCAGAAGCAGTGATTCACAAAGGGACGACCTGAGATATTACATATCATCAAATAGAGATGGCTAATAAGTTAGGGAAGAAGGTGGCAATAATTCTTGTAGTGTTGGCTGCTTTTGCAGAAATGTTACACATAACAGAAGCTGAAGATTTCAGTGGGTGGCTCCACTTGGTGGATCAATAATCCTCCTGGTGGTGCTTCTTTCTATTCCAATTGGGCTAACAATTTCGCCTTCGAAGTCAACGACACTCTAGGTGTAATACCCCGAATTTTGAGACTTGAAGCTAGAGAATAAGCCTGAGATTAGTGGATTGCTAAGCCCCGGTTTATCAAGATCCCAAATTGTGATTAAGGGCTAATGACTCCAAAAGTAAATGTCATTAGTGATAAATGAACTCTTTTGGAGAATCCGATGTGATTTGAGATTCGAATGTGATTCATATGTATTATGCGCAGTGCCGAAACCCTGTATTTAAGTTCAATTATTTATTAACATCTAAATTGAATTAAATAGAGGGATGGCGCATAATGTGGTGATATGGTGTGTTTGGTGGTGATCCAAGTCAGATTACCATAATCAGGGGCAAAACGGTAAAGTTACCGACCAATTGGTCAGTTACTGAAGAGGAAACTCATTGGTAACTTTAAGATCAATGGTTAGGGTTGAATTGTGCAAGAGATCAAAGGGTAGAATTCCATGTGAGTGTGCTCATGTGAACTCATGAGAGGTGTGGCAAGATTGTGACAAGTGTCACAATGTGAACCATAGGATGTGGTCAAAGTGTCAAATTCATTTCCTCTTCCCTCTCCCTTTTTCAAAGTCGGTTATATGGCTAGGAGGGACTAAAATCTGATATCTCATCGTCTTTTCTCTCTCTTCTCAAGCTCAAAAACGTCCAAGCCATAGAAGAGGAAAGAGGAAGGAGAATCAATGGGAAGGTAAGCCATTTTAACCTTGTAGATGACTCCTATTGCTCAAAACCTCTTCTTTAATGTTGTTCATAATGATGAGAGCTTCATTGCTATGGTTTTAGATTTGTAAGAGGAGGTGTTTTGTTGCTTGAGGAAATTTGGAAAGATGAAGAATCAAAGAATTGGTTTGGGAAAGAGGAAGAGGGGAGTATTTGAAGCATTTTGACCTAAGTTTTGTGATAATTGGTTAAGCCTTGTAAATTTCGAATTTTGCCCTGATTTTCATGTGATTTTTTATTGGATGAATTGGATTGTGTTTTATGATGAAAATGGTGTCATATTATGTTTTGACATCATTGAAATTGGTTTTGAATTGGAAATGGAAAAGTTGCAATGTTAGAGTTTGGTATTGTGATTTGTGTGACATGTTGTGGAAACATGTCAATGTGATATGAATTTGGTTGTTTTGGTGTTTCCAATGGATTTCTTGTGAAAATTTTTGTGGGTATGAAGTTTGGTATGAAATTGGGATCATTTGAAGCAAGTATGCCAAAACTGGAAATGCTGCCATTGAAAGTCTATTCTGGGCAATCAGTTTGTGTGAACGTTTTGAATAACCAAATGGTCTCTAAAAATTCTGAAACTTTCCAGTCTTGAAGTTCACATCTTAAGCTTTAAAATGGACATATAATTTGTGTCATTTCGTTTTGTGAATTGGGATTTATGTTTGCCCAAAGTTTGAGGTCGAGACTGGGTTTGATTCTGGAGCAATAGTGGATTTTGGGGAATTCTGTATTTTTGTGGTGATTTCCAGTAATGGATCATATTTTTCCTATGAATAGGACTTGAATAGCTTTCATTTGGCTTTGGAATCACCTCATTTTTATTTTTCTGGAATTAGTTATGAATTTTCAAAGTTGCCTTAACTGCAGCAGAAACTCTTGGCTGCAGCGCAAAAGTTTCTGTGCACGTTTTGGCCACAGTCAGAAATTCTTAGCTGCAGCCAAAAACCTTCTATGCGTGTTCTGGCTGCAGCCAACCCCTAATTTCAGCATTTTGAGATTTTGAAAGGTGATTTCCAACCTAGTACGTCCCAATCCTTTAAGCTTTCGTTGAGCTTATTTTAGCCACCTAAAGGGTGTGAATGGTAACCAACCTTAAGTGATATGAAAGTAAAGATTTGGAATAGAGAATAATCCTATGTACTTGATTTGGTTATAGGGTTGGATATTCGCTTTGATCGTGAGTAGCCAGTGTTGGATCGTACGTGGAAAGAACAAGTGTAGGGAACTTACCTCTCTTGCATGCTTTGATAATTGTGTTTGTGTATTAATGCATGTATTGTTTTGCTGGATTATGTGAAACATATATGAATGATTGTAGCTCTGTTTCTAGTTATGCTATGGCCATGAGTATGTTGTTGAAACATTGAGCACGCAGATATGTCATTGTGTGAACATGAGTTATGTATTGCAAACATGTCATGCATTAAGCACATATCATATATGCATATAGGTATCTGTTTCCTACTGAGATTCTCTTGAATCTCACCCTCCCCTACCAACATTTTAAACAAGGTAGGTGGATCGAGGTTGGAGCAAACAGGCAAAGGCGTCGAGGACTACTTCGGGTTATAGATTTTGGTAGTTGGTTATCATAGTTGGGATGTATATTTGGATATTCGTATTTGGATTTGGATGTGTATATATGGATGTATATTCGAGTATGTATTTGATATGAGAACTTGTATAATCCCCGTTTGAGGCATTGTAAAGGGCGAATGTGCCCTATGAATTCTATGTAAAGGTATGAACCCGGGAGTTGCCGAGATGATATTATTGTACACTCTGATTTGTATAAATGTAATATTCCGCGTGATGTAATTATATTCGAAATTGAATATGAGACCAAGTTAATTAGATTTCGAAACGTATTTGTGAAAACCCCGTCTAGTAGATGGGTTTATAAATGTTATTTCATTGTTACTGGTCTCTATTTCACTTTAATCACATATTTCGGATATAATTACGGAAGGGGGTTACACTAGGTAGGTCAATGATGAGAGTCAAATTTTTCTAACAATCTTGCTTTGAGCCTAGTTCTCTAATGCCTTTTTGTAGTGTTCTTGAATTTTTATTTTTGTAAAAAGACATCAAATATTTTAGATGAAAAAAATTGGATATCTTGATTAAGTCTTGAAGTCATGCAATGGAGCAATTTTATTACTTGGAGTCTTAAAGGTCTTAGATCTACAATCTTTTCTTTCTTTAGTCTTCATATTTTTTTTGCTATCGCAGATAAATGGCTCTAGATAACATATTAGATTTTAGTAAATTAATGAAGTATATATAAGACTTATCTTTCTATTAAAATAACCTAAACTAATTTAATAGGACCTACCGTAAGGTGATATGCCTTTAATTTATTTTTCAGTTGTCGATACGGAACTTATATTCTAATAAACGGTATACATACACCTTTAATTCAATCTCCCATAATCAATCATGGGACTTTAATTATATTCTAACAGAGAGAAAAGACAAGTAAAAAAATTACACAATTGCATAACAGCACGACCTTGGAATGTATTAATTAAAACCAAAAAAAAAAAGCATTAGAAAAGGGAGCATTATATATGGTTGGTGAATAGACGTACACTAATTTAATTTCTGGTGCTATTTTGAGTTGTGCAGTGTTCAACTTTGCTACAGGAAGACATGTGGTAGCCATACTGAGTGAGACCGACTTTGAAGAATGCAAGTTCTCGAACCCGATTCAGGTGCTCAACACTGGACCGGCAAGAGTGACTCTGAACCCGACCGGCAAATTCTACTTTGCCTGTGCCTTCACAGGACATTGTATCAGTGGCCAAAAACTCAGCATGTTTGTCACTGCACCTTCTCCTTCATCTGAAGCTTCTTCTCCTTCAACTGCACCATCGCCAGTTACTTCGCCTGACGGCCGACGACCATTTCTCTGAACTTTGCACCTTCAAATATATATGTGGGCATCTATATCATGGACACAAGGGGACTTGGGGTTCACTTGCCCTGGTGGAATTTGGGTGCTTCTTTGAATAATTTTGGTAGTGTTGCACTACATGCTGGTGGCTGAACCAGCTAGCTAGCTTGTTTGGAGTCATGATAATAATAATGATATAACATTGCGTTCAAAGAAAAAAACGATTTCCCTATTGGTGGATTGGATCCATTTATTTATTTACAGCTTTTGTATTATTAATTATTACAAAAATTGTATACTTGTGTTTTTTATGATTTATTATGTGATATTCCATTAATGTATTCATATGACAGGCAAATTAGTTTAAAATAAAAATTTCTAAACAATTTTTCCCACATAATTAATTTTTAAATTAAATTATTATCTTAACTTGAAATAAAAAATATTATTAAATTGATTTTTTATACACATACTAACATGTTGGGATGAGAATGAATTTTAATAAATTATGCAATTTGAATTAAGATATAAATTAATTCATATGACAATAAATAAAAAGGTATAAACAAATATGTAAGAATTGAATGGTAAAGTAATTATTACCCCTTCCCTTCAAATAAAATTAAACAAGGTAACGCTAAAATACCCCTTCCCCCTGAAAAAGAGAACAGGAACTTTTTTTTCATTTATAGCTCAATGGCATGGTGAATTTATCCTTGTACTAAATTTATAATAAAAACACCAAGAGGTAAGAAAACGAACTTATTTTAGTTTTAATAATGATTATAGTTTAAAATAATTTCATAACATGAAATAATTGATATAATATGAATAACGAATTATGCATAATAATGGTATAAAATTTATAAATACTTATAATATTATATATATGTGCGTGTATTTTTTTTAGGGTTAAGGTGCAAATTTACTAATGAAGTTTTATCCGATGAGCGTCTGGCACAAATATCTTTTAGAAGAGGCAAAAATACCAATGAATAATTAAAAAGGGACATCTACTACAAAAACCGTTAAATCCGTACTAACAGCGTTAAATTATAAGAGAAGAAAACCCCTAACGGCGTTAGTACGGATTTAACGGTTTTTGTGGAAGATGCCTATTTTTAATTGTTCATTAATATTTTTACCCCTTCTAAAAGATATTTGTGCCAGACGCTCCTCGGACAAAATTTCGTTGGTGAATTTGCACCTTAATCCTTTTTTCACTAAATACATGTACTCTTTTAATTGAGGCAATCATATTCAAGACATTATCATCTATTAAATGTTGGTACCTCTCCCCGCAAAAATTTAAACTTTAATTTACTACGGGATTATAAACCCAACCCTTGTTCTTCCGGAGGAGGGTTCTATGAATTAAAGAAAACAAAATTATTGTGGCGGGGTACGTTGTATTAATTTGGTTAAGAAATGGAGAAGGGCCGAAGCCAGGAACAGAATCCTTTGATGGGCCTATACCGAAGAAAACATTTGAAGGCTGACTTAAACATGGTTTTCCGGATTGGGGCCTACGACTATAAGTATTGCGGTGGCTCTAGACTTAAAAATGGTTTTACGGATTGGGGCCTACGACTATAAGTATTGCGGTGGCTCTCAAGATTAAAAGCATATTTGGATTAGCTTATTTTTTTAAGAATAAATATTTATTATATAAGTCGAGATAAAATTTTCCTCACATACTTAACTCATATACCGTAAATCATGATTTATAAACACTTATTACATAAAAATTAAGCTATTTCAAACAAACACTAAATGGGTAGATCTAAATGTATATATTATTTGGGCCATTTTTAAAAAAGGTTAAAGCTCAAAAATACCCACAAATTTATACTAAATATGCATTCAATATCATTAAACTTTTATTGGGTGCAAATATACCCACAAACATTCAAAATCAAAGCAAAAATGACATATCTGCTAAAATTGGCTAACGTTCATTACTTTTTGTAGTGAGGCCTAACTATTTTTCTAAAAGTATCAAAATGTCTATGGCTCCAAAATAGTAAAGATGCAAAAATACTTATAAATTTTTACCTAAATTGTATTAGACACCATGTTTTTCAGAGTTGCAAAAATATCTATAAACATTCAAAATGGATATGAAAGTACCAAAACACCCTTAACTTAGAAAACAATTATCTATCTAGCTATGCAAATATGCTATTATTATGAACATAACATGGAATTTTATACAAAAACTTTAAATTAACAAGCAAATTACTATTATCTACTCACCTACTTCCATTTATAAATCACTTCTAACATGTTTTATCATAAATAAGAAAAATCTTAAACTTTGTTAATTCTATCTTTAAGCTTAACTCAAATTTAATATGTAATTAATATAGAATCAACCGCAAGTAAATGGATGTGATAATTTAGCAATTGGATGTAATAATGAATATTAAGTGAGATGGAGTACATGCTATTAAATTTTCTATTAATTTTTTATTTCAATTTTTTCTGATTTTTCTTAAGAAATTAACTTACAATTAACACACTTAAATTTATCCCTAAACCCAAAAAATTAAAGTGGCCAGGATATAACATTGAATTAATTAAAAAATGAATTAAATTATTAAATTAAACTAGATTCAAAATCCTTAGACCAAATAAAAGAGAAACAAAGAAAAGATGCAAGCTCCAAATTTGACTAGAGTACCTAGCAAATACATAATAATAATTTTCATAAAGTACATTCACCATGTGCATGTGTGTGGTGCTTTTTTTTTTTTTTTTTAACTTGGGGTATTTTGGTATTTTCTTGTCCATTTTGAAAGGCATGGGTATTTTTGTATCTTCGAAAAGCATATGGTGTTTAACGCACTTTGTATAAAAGTTTATGAATATTTTTACATCTTTATTATTTTGAGTTAGGGGCATTTTGGTACTATAAAAAGTAATGGATTTTAGCCCATTTTAATGGACATGTCATTTTGGTCTAATTTTGAATGTTTATGAGTACTTTTAAACCAAAAAATGTTTATAGTGTTGGATGTATTTTTGATATAAGTTTGTAGATATTTTTGTACCTTAAAACTTTTACCAACACATAATGTATATAAGTATTTATTAAGGGTCAAATGCAATATTTTTATAATGTATATATGTTATTAAGAGTAAAATACACTGATGCCCCCTTTAGTTTACTGCAATTTTCGAGACATCCTTTTAAAAACCTATATAAACATCCTCTAATTTTTTTTTTTTTAAATCACATAGCATAGCCTGCCCAGTACTTTTGAGATTTCAATTTTCATCTCTTTAACCGTTAATTATTTATTAAATAACATATTTTAGGTTAAAATATCATTTTGAAAAAATATTTTTTAAAAATAATTTAAATTACCAAAAATTAATTTTGATGCATATATATTTTTAAACTTATTTATCATCATATTTCATATTTTTAGTTACATAAACTTATTTATTAACTAATTTTTTAAAGTTTAAATATATTATTTGGTTAATATAATATTTCCAATATATTTTTATGTAAATATTATCACTAATTAAAAATAATATTTTTAATCAGGTATTTATAGTTTCATGTGACTGATAAAACAATTAAAAATCAAGTAAAATAACAAGGACTTACAAATTAATTTTTCTTCATATTTTTATTTGTGCTCCAATTGAAATGGGCTTAGGCCCCAATTCATCAATTAACTAATTAAATAGGACCCAGCTGTTTCATCTGAAAATGTGATATCAAACTAACTTCAGAGGCTTGTACCAAAAAAAAAAAAAAACTAACTTCACAAGCGGAAAAATGAAAAAATTCGTTCTTTGTTGAAATGACTTCTTATATGTACAGTATACTTTAGTAAATAATTTTTACACTGCGTCATTATTAGAATTTCATTTCCCTGTTTTTATCATTTAGGGCAAAAGGCCTAATTAGGTAATGAATTTATCCTATGGATCCAAGAGTTCTAGAAGTAGAACCTGAACTTACATGTAGTCAATGTCCCATTGTTTCACGGAAAGTAATTTCATTGGTTCCTTATTTTATATATTACATAATAGAATTATTCATGCCCTTGATGAAATCGTCAATGTTTTACTAATCTCTATTTATTTTTATGGATGACATATAGCGCGGTCGGGAAGGATTAGGTTGATATAATAATGCATGAAATTTAGGACCCATTCAATATTTTGACTTCACCAACAACTTTTGTCCAGCAATTAGCAATTAGAGGATACTGTGATGTGATTATACGGCCTCTGACGCTATATTTATAAACCATTTTTTTTTAATTACATAAAATGAATAAATAGTTAAAAACAATAAGTGTGTCAAAAAAATCAGTTTTTTTATATATGTCCATATTTATAAAAAGAGTAATAAGAGAGAATATATAAAAAGTATGAGAAATAGTAAAATATACATTTTCTGAATGCTTTGTTGACTTCATTTACCTAATGAGTTAGAACACATCACTCTCTCTTAAATATAAATCTTGGTGCATGTGATAATTAATTATAGATTATGTATTTAATAAAGATAAAATGAAAAAAAAAAAACCTTATATTTTCTAACACAAGGTGAAAGTTACTTATAAAAAGAACTAGCCAAAAAAAGTTACTTATAAATAATACCAAAAAGAGTATATACGACACAACACAAAACCCTTTCAAGCTAAAAGCATCAATTTGAAGGGTGCTGAAATCCATAGGGCCACCAGCCGGACGACCTGAGATCACACATATATCTAGTAGAGATGGCACAGTTAGCGACAGTTCTTGTGGCGGTTGCTTTTGCCTCGATTTGCCTCCACGGCGTGGAAGTCGAAGATTTCACGGTGGGTGGCTCCACCGGGTGGATCAATAGTCCTTCTGGCGGTGCTTCTTTCTATTCCAACTGGGCAGCAGGCTTGACATTCAAAGTAACGATGTTCTAGGTAAATAACCATCTAATCTTTTATATCTCTCAACCCAAAATATTTACGATGTCAAGGGTGAGTGGACTTGACTTGACTTGATATGAGAAAGTGAAGAAATTTCACATTATAGAGTTGGGCTAAAACACGCGTAAATTTATTTCTTTAGATTTTGAGTTAAGATGTGATGTTGATTTCATATGTTTAAACACACACTCGTTCATTAAAAGATTCTAGCCTTCTTCCTTATGCTCTATTGTTAATTTTTTGTTTTTTTGTTTTTTTGTTTTTTGTTTTTTTGCATTGTTTAACTTTGCCACTGGAAGACACGATGTAGCCATACTGACAAAAGCCAACTTCGACAGTTGCAACTTGAATAGCTCGGTTCAATTGATTCGCAATGGACGGGCTAGAGTGATTCTGAACCGAACCGGGGAGTTTTACTTTGCTTGTGGTTTCTCAGATCATTGTAACAGTGGTCAGAAGTTAAGCACTAATGTCTCAAACTCTTCTTCTCCCCCGTCACCTTCGCCTGCGGGAGCTCCTGGATCATCATCACCCACGTCACCCTCCGGTGAACAGTCTCCTCCACCATCCTCGGCCAACTCTCTGGCTATTACTTTCTCTCTTTTTCCAACTATTTGTTTGAGCTTGTTCCTTCATTTATAGAGATATATATATACACACACACACACACAGAAATTAATTTTCTATGTTTTATTCACATATTGTTGGGGTTTATTTTGCATTGGTGGAATTTAATTTATGTGTTACCTTGAATAAGTTTTGGTTCAGATGTAGTGTGTAGTTGTTGTTTGGTGTATAATAATATCATATTGCGTTGAAAGAATAGTACCATGATGGAGTAGGTCAATTTTGAGTTTTATTTTTTTCCCTTTTATTAGTTATATTAAAAAATTGTGTCGATTAAATTAATAAACCAAAGTTGAATTTTAATTATTTGAAAAAAAGTTAATTAATATGTGCATGCCAATTACTAGGATGGCGTCACACAAAATAAAATAAATAAATTAGACTAAGCTTTTGTGCGGCGAAAAGTAATGCCTTTAATAATCAATATTTTGATTTTTCACCTACCTCTTCAATTCATACGGAAATTAAAATCAAGTGCCCCATAAAAGCCGTAGTATTTACACACACACACTCTTCGAAGCTGATGAAGCAGTGGTTCACAAAGGGACTACCTGAGATCACATATCATAACGTAGCTAGAGAATAGAGATGGCTAAGTTAGGGAAGGTGGCAGTAATTATTGTTGTGGCCGCTTTTGCAGCAATGCTACGCAGAACAGGAGCTGAAGATTTCATAGTGGGTAACTCCACAGGGTGGATTAGTAATCCTCCTGGTGGTGCTTCTTTCTGTGCCAATTGGGTAAACAATTTCACTTTCAAAGCCAACGACACTCCAGATAGGTCAATGATGAAAGTCAAATTTTCTAACAATCTTGCTTTGAGTCTAGTTCTCTAACGCCTTTTTGTAGTGTTCTTGAATTTTTATTTTTGGAAAAAAAATCAAATATTATAGATGAAAAACAATAGATATCTTGATCATGTCCTTCGTACCGTCATGCAATCGAGCAATTTTATTTTAATTTTTTAAGAGCCTCTATAAAAGTAGAGACTCCCATGTCGACTCAGAAGCTCAAAAGTTTTAGATCTAAAATATTTTTATTCCTTCAATCTTCTTCTTTTTTTATGTATTATATTGCCGATGAATGGCTCTTCATATTATATTGGATTTTAGTTAATTAAGTATGTATTAGGTTGGTCTTTTTATTAAAATAACTTACACCTCTGGTGCTATTTTGAGTTGTGCAGCGTTTCCACTTCGCCACAGGAAGACATGTGGTAGCCATACTGAGTACTGAGGCGGGCTTCGAGGAATGCAACTTCATGAACCCGATTCAGGTGCTCAACACTGGACTGGCAAGAGTGACTCTGAACCGAACCGGGGAATTCTACTTTGCCTTTGCCTTCACAGGTCACTGTAACAGTGGCCAAAAACTCAGCATGTTTGTCACTACACCTTCTCCTTCACCTGCACCATCTCCGGCTACTTCTATAACATCCTTAAATTTTTGGGACTTAATTAGAAAGTTAGCTGTGGTTTTAGATCTATATAATTAAATGGTATATAAAGATTTATGAGAAGTGAATTTTGAAAATAATAATAATAATAAGAATTGTTGAAAAAAATATTATTTATTATATAATTAATAATAATAAATGATACTGATAAAAAAAATGTAGCTGAAGTATTTATATATATAGATCAATCTGGATTTGATGAGAAGAAAATGAGAGGAAATAAACATCTTACTATTAAAAATATATATATTATTATATTCTGAAAAGAGAACCCTAAATTTACTCCTATATAAGCTCCATCTTCCTCGCTCCATCTACAACCTAAGCGCCGTTCCACTTTAGGTTATTCTCTTTCTTTCTCTCTCCACATGTTGGTTGTCGTCTGCCTTCTCTCCAATGTAAGTATGTATTTTCAATCTCAACTGCCTTCCTTTTTCATTATTTCATTTAATGTCTTGTCAAATCAGGCCTCTCTTCCTTCATTTTATTGTGCTTAGTGTGCATATATTATCATTATCATTTTTTTCCCCTTTCCTTGAAACTGTTGGAGCGGCTGCATGAATATATCTGCATTTAATAATTTATTCACCATGCTCCACCCCTTTTATTCATCCTGATGGCATGTGGGTGGATTTGTTTCTTCACCACCTCCTCTACTTCACCGTGCGGCAGTGTGTGGAGTGAGCGCAACCCAACCCCCTATCCCGGGGCACCACTCCTCTTTTTTTTCTTCCTTCAGAATCTGATAGTGGGTGGATATATGCCAGTGTGCGTGCTACATAAAAAACCCACACACACATAAATAGTTTTTGACACTCAATTTATTCTTTGCCGTGAGTATGCCTCCCTTCGATTTTTTTTTTTTTTTTGTCCAAAAAACTATTGCTTAATGATGTAAGGTTTTAACTTTAATTCATTCTTCCCTATGTTGCAGTGCCTGTATATATATATATATATATCTATTGACCCACGCCACACGTTTTTTTTTTCTTTCTGTCTTTATCTCCTTATAGGATTTTTTTTTTTTCACTGTGACTATCTATATATATAGATACCTTTCCTTGAGAGACAATTTTCTTTTCCTTTACAAACGTACACATATACATAAAGACTTCATGTTTAAATCTCATGCATTTGAATAATGATTTTTTCTTCAAAAAAAAATCCAAATTTAAAAGTCAGTCGGTGATAACTAATAAACATGTATTTATATAATATTAATTTTTAGAAGGGTAGATTTATGTTTTAGAGTAGTAATAGAGTAACTTCAAAATAATTTTAATTATTATATTAAAAGATATTTATATGTGTGATTTTATAAACTCTTATTAAGAGCTTTGAAGTAACTCTTTGTGTGATTACCTGTGAGCTAAGGAGCAGCAGATAACTCTGAATATTCTCCCATATACTTGTGAATTGTGTATGATTGTGAATGACTATCTTTTATAAAAAAAAAAAAGGACTGAATTATATGTATATGCGTATGTATTGTAAATTCTCAAGTAAGTAATGTTACAAGTAAATTTCTTTATAAATCACTTTATTCACATAGTTAATAATTTAATTATAATTAATGTATTATTGGATTATTGTTTCATTTTAGGCATGTTTGAAAATGTGATAATATTTGATACAAATGGAAGCATGATTTATTGTACATTGTCTTTTAATGATATGATATTTATTGGTGATTGAATATAACTATCATGGTGATTGTATTTGTGATGGGTTGGAGTAAAGAGGAATTTGTATATGGTGAGAGCATTTACCATGTGGTATGCCATCCTCGGTGCACAGTAGCTAGCACTTGTCAGGGTCCCTTCTTCCATATTTTCCTTTGACTGGGATTGCATTGGAGCTATGGTACATGTGACACCTTTTTAGTTATGTTTTTAAGGAAGAAAGCCATAGTTCAGACTTAAGCTCTACACCTTTAGCTGTGTGTATCTTAAAAACTGGTGCACTTAGGACAATCCAATTAAATGGATGAGTTTCTATTAGACTATGTGTTAGCTCATGACTCCAGTCAGTAGTATAAGGATGAACCATGATATAAGGGTGGTTGCATCTTGCATCTTGCATATTTGTATGTTACATATTGTGATGAAAATATATATTGACATAATGATGATTAAATTTGCAATCGTTTTGTATAAGGATCATGATACATGCAAATATATATGTAATCAATTCTTTATTTAAATCATATGTGGTTTGCTTGTGTATAGTAAAAACTTTTAGTAGTTACTGAGACATGGAATCTCATCCCTTATATTAACATTTTTCAAGTGATTGTTCTAGTAGGAAACAAGGGAAGGCACCTATAGGTAAGCCTTAAAGGCTGTCTTGTGCTCCTAGAGCACTTGTTATGTTATTTTTATTTCTCATGATCTTAAAACTTACGCATTTTATTTTGTTTTGTTGAAATATTTTGAGGATTTGATTTAATACTGTAATGTGGACTTTATTTGAACTGATTTTATATTTTGATGATTTGAACGTTGAACATCTTTATTGACGATATTTAAAATACTTTGGTTAAATATGTGGCTATTTGGTTTGAGGTGTTATAACTTCACCCGAAGGCATTTCTCTGAACTTTGCTCATTCGTGCGCGCACGTGTGAACTTTGCTCCTTCGTTCGTGCGTGGACACAAGGGGGACTTGGGGTTCACTTTTGCCTTGGTGGAATTTGGGTACTGCTTTGAATAATTTTGGTTGTGTTGCACTACATGCTGGTGGCTGAACCAGCTAGCTAGCTAGCTTGCATGGAGTCATGGTAATAATAATGAGTTAATGACATAACATTGCGTTGAAAGAATAAACGATTTCACTATTGTTGGATGGGATCCATTTATTTATTTACACTTTTTGTATTCAATATTATTAGTTGTTACAAAAATTGTGTCCTTGTGATTTTTATGATTTATTATGTGATATTCCATTAATGTTTTCGTAAAATTAATTTGAAATAAAAATTTCTCAACTACTTGTCATTGTGAGTTTTATGATTTATGTGATAATCACAAGGAACAAAAAATCGGATTGGGCAATAAACCGATCACGGCACATGTTCAAAGGTTAATGGGTCAATCGGGGTTTAACCAGTGATTGAATTGATCATATTAAAATATTACAATTTATTAGTGGCAATATATATATTAATATATTTTAAAACTTCTATAGATAAAAATGAAGATCTTTAGAAAAAATACTTAAAATCTATTAGTATTAGTTATGAAGCCTGTACTTATACAATGATATCTTGTTTCCTATAATTATTATATCTTTTTAAGCAATTTTTTTCATCATTTTCTTCTTTGTTTTAGATTTATTCTTTCTTTACCTACTGTTCTCTTCATCTTGATTTTCAACCTTTTATTTTTCCCTAAAAAATAGCGTGAGATAATAGTTGAAAAAATTAAAAAAAAATTAAAAAGAAAACCAATCCAACCAGTAAACCATCGGTTTTGACCGGTTAATGGTCTGACGAATGAACCAAACCGAACCATTGACCAGTTACCTGTTCAACCAATCGAACCGGCCAGTCCGGTTCAGTTTTTTTGTACTATGGATAATCCATTAATGTCTTGATATGAAAGACAAATTAGTTTAAATAAAAAAAGTTTAACTATTTTTCCATCGTAATTAATTTTTTTATTATATTAACTAGAAATAAAAATATTATTATATCAATTTTTTATATACATACTAACATGTTGAGATGAGCATGAATTTTAATCAATTATGTGTAATACCCCGAATTCTAAGACTTGAGGCTAGAGAATAAGCTTGAGATTAGTGGACTGCTAAGCCCTGGTTTAGTAGGATCCCAAATTGTGATTAATGGATAATGACTCCAAAAGTGAATGTGGTTAGTGATAAATAAACCCTTTTGGAGGATTTGATGTGATTTGAGATTCGAATGTGTTGAGATTCATACCCAAACCCTATATTTGAGTTCAATTATGGATTAACATCTAAATTGAATGAAAATAAGGGGGAGGGCGTATGTATGGTGTAAATGAATGAGAAAATGATTTTGATGGTGTTCCAAGTGGATTGCCATAATCAGGGGCAAAATGGTAAAGTTACCTACCAATGGATCTGTTACCGAAGAGGAAACTCATTGGTAACTTCAAGATCAATGGTTAGGATTGATTTGTGCAAGAGATCAAGGGGTGGAATCACATGTGTGTGAGCTTATGTGAGCTCAAATGAGGTTTGATACTTTGACCTCATCCAAGGGCTCACAAAGTGCCAAGTGTCACCATCTTGACAAACCTCACATGAGCTCACATAAGCTCACACACATGTGATTCCACCCCTTGATCTCTTGCACAAATCAATCCAAATGTAACCCCCTGTCGTAATTATATCCGAAATACGCGATTAAAATGAAATAGAGACCAATAAGAAACAAAACTTATTTAAAATCCCATCTTCAAGATAGGGTTTTCACAGATAACTTTCGAAATCTAATTTACCTAGTCTCATATTCAATTTCGAATACAATTATATCACGCGGAATATCACATTTATACAAATATCAGAGTATACAACAATATCATTCCGACAACTCCCGGGTTCTATTTATTAACTCAAAGCCTTACAGGGCATATTTGCCCCTACAAGCCCTCATATGGGGATTACACAAAGTCTTCTCAAATACATATCTCAAATACATATCCGAATACATACTCAAATATACATCCATATCATATATAATTATCCCAACATCTATGATAACCAACTACCAAACTCAAATACTCTAAGGAGACTTCACCGTCCTTGAATGCCTGCACCATCCTTGCTCTTCCTTCCCTGTCTACAATGTTGATAGGGGAGGGTGAGATTCGAGAGAATCTCAGTAGGAAACAGATACCTATATGCATGTATGATATGTGTTCAATGCATGACATGCTTGCAATACATAACTCATGCTCACACAATGACATATCTGCGTGCTTAATGTTTCAACAACATACTCATGGCCATAGCATAACTAGAAACAGAGCTACAATCATTCATACATGTTTCACATAATCAAGTAAAGCAATACATGCATCAAAACACAAACACAAATATCAAAGCATGCAAAAGAGGTAAGTTCCCTACCCTCTTTCCACGTATGCTCCAACTTCGCTTACTCGCGATCAGAATGAATACCGAACCACGATCAGGGCGAATATCAACCCTATAACCAAAGCAAGGACATAGGGTTAATCCCTTTCTCAATTCCTCAACATACAAACACTTAATGTTGGTTATCATTTAACACCTTTAGGTGGCTAATCAAAGCCTAAACATATGCTTAAAGGCTTGGGAAACACTTGACCAAAGATCACCTTTTAAAAGTCCAAAATGCTGATTTTTGGGGGTTGGCCGCGGCCCACAAATCCACTGGCCGTGGCCAAAAACTGCTCAGAAACATTTGGGCCGCAGCCAAGAAAATCCAGTTTCTTGGCTGAACTTCCAAAAATCATAACTAATTCCAAAAACATCGAAATGAGGTGATCCCAAAGCCAAATGAAAGCTATTCAAGTCCTCTACACAGGAAAAATATTGGCCTTTACTAGAAATCACCACACAAGTACAGAATTCCCCAAAACTCAAGACTGTCCCAAAACAGTGTTCATTTTCGACCTCAAACTTTGGACAGCTATAAATCACAGAAGACAAAACGAAATGGCACAAATTATGTGTCCATTTTGAAGCTTGGGATGTTAACTTTAATACTGGAAAGTTTCATAATTTTATGGCTTCATTTGCTCAGTCAAAACGTCCACACAACCAGACTGCCCAGACAGAATTCACACTGGACAGAATTTCCAGGTTTGCAACCAATGTGTATAATCCAATTCAAATCAATTCCAATGATTAAATACCACAACATGACACCATTTTCAACATAAAACAACATCCAATTCATCCAATTACATACCACATGAAAATACCATAAAATCAGGGCAAAATTCACAATTCACCATACTTAACCAAAACTTACAAAACTTAGATCAAAAGGAAGCAAGCACTCACCTCTTCCTCTTTCCCAAACAAATTCCTTGATTCTTCATCTTTCCACTTTTGCTCAAGCTCCAAAACACCTCATCTCACAAATCTAAAACCATAGAGATGAAGCTCTCATCACTATGAATAAGATTATAGAAGGACATTAGAGCATTAGAGGACCACAAGCCAACCAAAATCTCACCTATAGCTTTCTCTTTCCTCCCCTTGTGCTTGGCGAAAAAGGAGAACAAGAGAGAGAGATGAAGATGAAGATGATGAAGAGAGTGTTCAGTTTTTGGGAGCCAAAACCGACCCAATAAAGAGAGGAGAGAGGGAAAATGAGGTTTGACACTTTGACCTCATCCAAGGGCTCACAAAGTGCCAAGTGTCATCATCTTGACAAACTTCACATGAGCTCACATAGGCTCACACACATGTGATTCCACCCCTTGATCTCTTGCACAAATCAATCCTAACCATTGATCTTGAAGTTACCAATGAGTTTCCTCTTCGGTAACAGATCCATTGGTAGGTAACTTTACCGTTTTGCCCCTGATTATGACAATCCACTTGGAATCACCATCAAAATCATTTTCTCATTCATTTACACCATACATGGAAAATCATGAAATATGAACAATAGTTTTTCATGTATGGCTGGTGATGTTATGATCTTTTCCATATATCCATTGTCATTACTTTATCTGTGGAATTTAGATTTAGAATTTGCTTGCAATATAAGCTAAAAGGGTTCCTTCTTTGTGCACACTATGGTTCATGAGAAGAGACTCCTTTCAAAAAATTTACTCTTTCAAATTACAGAATTGTTGATACTTGTGGTTGTTAGTTTGATGACAAGGCAGATAAAGTATTTTGTTCGGCAAAGTTCTCTATTTGGAAGCATCTTTTTGAAACTAAAAGCTAAATATTTGTAATTCTCAGAATACTAGGTAACAAACTACTAATCATTTGATTGTATAAAGGAGATCCCAATTATAGTTTCCTTTCAGCAACCAATCAATTCAATCATATGGCTTTGAATCTACTGACCAAATTATATGGCCTTTAATCAAACATCTAAAATTTTGATTAGTCATGGTTTAAATGCTCCTAAGATTTTATGCTTTTCCCCCAACCCTTGCCATATCCTACCTAGGGAAAAAGGCCTGTATTTACATGAAAATTTCTCAAACATGCATAAATAATATAGTGCTCAAGATTTTATTGTCTAGAGTGATTTTACACAGAATTTCGTGGGACCACATGATAAATTATAAATGTAAGAAATTAAAGAAACCATGACCATTGATATGCACTTATATAAGCAATTTTGGCATTTTGGATGTGTTTTGAACTTCTTATCAATGTGTAAACTTTCCTTTTCTATCTCCTATCATTTGGATTATAATTCAGCCAACTTATACATTGTAAGTTATGTCCTTATAAGCTTTAATTTTTTCTTTTATATTTTCTGAATAAGACTGTGTTTTGTTTTGTTTTGATCACACACAAATTAAATTGGTATTCTCTTAGTGATGCGAAATAGGTGAATTAATAAGTGTTATTTGTAGGTAAATGTATGAATTAATAAGTGCAAGATTGGTGGCTTACATTTTCTAATTTCCAGACAATCAACAAGGTTAGTTCAACAGTGCCTTTATAGTTCATAAAAGATGTAGTATTTTAAAGTTAATATTATAATATTTTGGGTAATAACTCTCTTATCAACTTGTAGGTCTCACTAGCATCGTTTTCCTTGCCGACCTACTACATCCTTACCTCAATAGAATCTTCTTCCAAATTCCTCAATCACAAGCATAATGTCCTTGGAAGCTAAAGATTAGCTGGTAAGTTCTGTTATTGCTTGTTGATGATGATTTTCGAAACTTGAGGATATCATGTTGCTACTATTTGTTGTAAGCGTAATAAATTTGAATTATTGAACTTTGAAATTGGTAGTTGAACTATTAGTTTTTACAGTGTGTCTTGAGTGCTTCATATCATTGTTCTAAACTTGACGGTTGTGGAAAATGGATTAGGTGGTAATAAAATGGATTACCGTAGGATGAATGCTTTGAGAACTAGTGAAGAATATTAGAGTGGGGTGGAAAAGTTTATTGAATTTGTTAAAATAAATGCTCCTAGTAAAAATGAGAAGTATTTTTGTCCATATATCAACTGTTTAAATGAGAGGCTAC
This sequence comes from Inga laurina, assembly GCA_963855925.1. Classification (NCBI taxonomy): domain Eukaryota; kingdom Viridiplantae; phylum Streptophyta; class Magnoliopsida; order Fabales; family Fabaceae; genus Inga; species Inga laurina. The sequence continues at coordinate 34,503,085 of OY979709.1, read as the reverse complement.
GGGATATTGATAATGTAAGGGATCACTTACTTTGTGATGGAATAAATCTTTGGTACACAAGGTGGATATAGCATGGCAAGGAAGTAACCGCTTGTGTGTCCCAAGGTGTAGATGTCTCGTTCCCCGATGACGAGGTTGACAAAGTAGGTTTGGCAATAGGATCTTTCATCCGATGCCCTCAACATCTTGTTCAGACAGTGACAACCCCTCCAATGGTAGGAAACACCTTACTGTTACTTGATTCTTGACATCCTACTTACAATCTTTATTTTTTGTGTTACCAAGATCAAGAAGAAGCGATAAAATTTCCCTTATTGGCACAATTACAAAATATTCATAAAAAATTAATAAAATTGACTTGCAGATGCCTTGTGGGATTGTGGGTCGTGTAATCTCATATAATTTTGGAATTGATAGCAGAGATATTACAGAGTTTCTATCTTTACAGGAGATAGACATAGGATGGGTCACATTTATAATCATGTGAGTTTATTTTTAATTTTTAAATTCAATTAATGCACTGATATATCTTGAGAAGGGATGCTAGGGGTATATGGTGTTCTTTTTCGTGCAAAGAGAGACAGATGAAACTCTAGAGAGTATACCAATGGTAAGAGAATTCCTTGAGGTATTTCCAGAAGATCTTAGTAGATTGCCTCTGGAAAGGGAAGTGCAGTTCCCAATTGAGATTATGCCTGGAGCCGGTTCAATATCAAAAGCCCTATATAGTATGGCCCCGAATGAAATGGCGGAGTTGAAGAAACAAATTGAAGAATTGCTTGAGAAGGGGTTCATCTCACCCAATGTATCGTCGTGGGGAGCTCCAGTGTTATTTATGAAAAAGAAAGATGGGAGTCTGTGGTTATGTATTGATTACAGGGAGTTGAATAAAGTTACTGTCAACAATAAGTATCTTCTCCCGAGAATCGATGACATGTTAGATCAATTATCTGGTTCGTGTGTATTCTCCAAAATTGATCTAAGGTCGAGATATCATCAGTTGCGTGTGAAGGCAGCGGATGTTCCGAAGACTGCTTTCAGAATGAGGTATGGGCACTATGAGTTTCTCATGATACCCTTTTGACAAATGCACTGGCGGTATTCATGGATTATATGAACCACATCTTCCGACAGTATCTTGACCAGTTTATGGTAGTATTTATCGATGACATTCTGATATACTCTAAGAGTAGAGAAGAGCATGAGCAGCATCTGAGAATTGTGCTGAGAATCTTGCAGGAAAAGCAACTCTATGCCAAGCTGAGCAAGTATGAGTTTTGGCTTATGGAAGTAAAATTTCTTGGCCATGTTATCTCACGTGAAGGGGTCTCGATAGATCCCAGTAAGGTGGAAGTAGTACTTGATTGGAAGAGGCCAAAAACTATTTCTGAGCTTCATAGTTTTCTGGGTCTTGCTGTTATTATCGGAGATTCATTCAGAACTTCTCGGGTATTGTATTGCTGATGACCAAGCTCACGAGGAAGGATCAACCGTTTTTGTGTTAGGATCGGCAGGCACAACAGAAGAATTTTAAAATCTTACATATCCTAATCAAGGATCTATCAACGGCATTTAAATCGAGTTAGAAAGATACGTATCTTTTCAATTTAGGGTTTTCACGATCTCTAGGAGTCAACACCTCAGGTTCGATCCCTCTACCGGTATCCACACGAATGCTCTCCAATAGAGACTGTGTGCTAGCACCTCTAATGTCTCCTAGGGTTTCCCTTGTGGCTCTGAATTCTCATACGCGTATGAGTATATCTGCTCTATCAAGTTCATAACCTATGAGGGCTATATTCAAATTTCAAAATTAATAATCATTAATTTCGAAATTAATCAACAATTAATTATCTTGATGAGCTAATTAAATAAACTCAGTTTAAATTAAATCTGTCCAACAGTTTTAATTTAACCTATTTGTTTAATCCAAATAAAAAGCCATTAGATTTAATTTATCTTCATAAATTAAATCTGAGATACTATATCTCTATCATGTTAGTTATTAAATTTAATATATCTTAATAAATTAAATTTAAATTTAAAACTAACACAATATAATAATATCATATAATATATATACATATAATATATATATATATAAGATATGTGTTTCAAAAATATATATCTATATAATATTATTAACGAATTTTATATTATATATATAATTCGTCCACCTTAAATTAAACATTATCTCGTGTTAGACCATTCTTATGTGTGACCCTGTAGGCCCATATGAAGTTGGCAATAAGCCAATAACTGTACTAACCCAAAAGTCGCAAGCGGCCTCTAACAATACATTACGACTACCCAATTCATATGAGGATCGTTATCATGATACAACATGTCATACAACCATGTCATGTCCCTTTTGTCACACGATATATCGATTAAGGATAAGGTATAGATAATGTCATCCTCTTGTTCCTGACCATTACTTTCTCGATTTCTGAGTAGCCTAACAATAGAAATGGAAACTCCTTTCCATTATAGTATGGCCATACATTTCTCAGACTCACTCATCGAGGAGCCCAGTAATATCTCTCTACTAATGTGAAGGACAAATTCCATCTTGATCATTCATATTCCTCTACATGAAAAACCACCAAGCCCGATCATAGCCTTTATCATTACTCGGTCAAAAGTGACTTTGGACTAGTTCAAAGCTTAGCAACTCTCATGTAGGAATCCATGATGACCTCAGGTCTAATGGCATTGTGACGTGGTTATACATGAGAAAAACTTATGACTTGATCCATGTAGCTTTCTCATAGTGGGTTGGTCCAGCACCTTGTACTCTTACAAGTACCTAAGACTTTGATTTGTATCTCCATATCTTATCAAAGTCATACTGGTCTTGTTTCATCTCTACTCCTGCATAGATGATCGACCAGGGACATTTTAGGACAATCTTCATGAATTATCCAAGGATACAATTATCACAGTTAACATGCAAATAATATGATAACATAATGGAGAAATTTCATTAAAATAATAATGTTTAAAGTACAATGATTGGTCCTTAGGGCACAATTTCCAACATCCTCCCACTTGCCCTATGTACAATCATTAATTTGCCTAATTCCCATTGTCCTAACATGACGCTCATGCTTTGCCTGTGCAAGTGGCTTAGTAAGAGGATCAGCAACATTGTCTTCTCCTACTACTTTGCATATCTTTATATCACCTATATCATTGATTTCTCTAATAAGATGAAATCGCTTGAGTATATGCTTGGTCCTTTGATGTGACCTAGGCTCCTTGGCCTGTGCAATAGCACCACTATTGTCACAGAACAAATCTATTGGATTTGAGATGGTAGACACTACCCCTAGTTTAGTAATGAAATTTTTGATCCAAACGGCTTCTTTAGCTGCATCTGATACTGTTATATACTCAGCTTCTATTGTAGAATCTAATACAGTGCTCTGCTTGGAGCTCTTCCAGCTTACTGCTCTACCATTCAGGAGGAATATGTATCCAGATTGCAATTTAAGGTCGTCTTGGTCAGTTTGGAAACTTGCATTTGTGTAACCAGTTACACAGAGCTCATCATCCAATCAACCATAGACCAAAAATAGGTCCTTAATCCTTCTTAAGTACTTTAAGATATTCTTGACCGCAGTCCAATAACCCTCACCGGGATCTTATTGTTATCTACTAGTTATGCTTAAGGCAAATGAGACATCTGGTCGAGTACATAGCATGGCATACATGATGGATCTAATGGCCGAGGCATATGGAACCTTACTCATGCGATCTTGCTGATCAGGTGTGCTAGGACATAGATCCTTGCTAAGATGGATGCCATGAGACATGGGCATGTAACCCCTTTTTGAATCCTGCATACTAAAACTATACAGTATCTTTTCTATGCATGTGCTTTGACTTAGGCCTATTAATCTTTTGGATCTATCCCTATCGATCCTAATCCCTAGGATGTAGGTGGCTTCACCTAAGTCTTTCATTGAAAAGGACTTTCCTAACCAAAACTTGACACTCTGTAAGGTAGGAATGTCATTCCCAATGAGTAGGATGTCATCTACATAAAGCACTAGAAATACAACTATGCTCCCACTAACCTTCTTGTAAACACAAGATTTATCGATGTTTTGAATGAATCCAAACTCTTTGACTACTTTATCAAAATGATGATTCCAGCTCCCATATGCTTGCTTCAATCCATAAATGGATCTTTGAAGCTTGCAAACTTTACCAGAGTCCTCTGGACGCACAAAACCTTCAGGTTGTGTCATGTAAGCATCCTTAAGCAGCTTTCCAGTAAGAAAGGCTATTTTGACGTCTATATGCCATATTTCATAGTCATAATATGCTGTAATGGTAAGAAGGATTATGATTGATTTGGCCATTGCAACTAGGGAAAAGGTTTCATCATAGTCTACACCATGAGTTTGAGTGAATCCTTTTACAACCAGTCGTGCCTTGAAGACATTTACTTTGCCGTCCATGTCATTTTTCTCCTTGAAAACCCATTTGCACCCGATGGTTTTTACACCTTCAGGTGGATCGACTAAGGTCCATACCTGATTGTCGTACATGGATTGCATTTCAGACTTCATGGCATTTAGCCATTTCTTAGAGTTTGGTCCCACTATGGCTTCTCGATAGATGGTTGGCTCATTTTGCTCAATGAGCAACACATCAAGGCCTTCAGTAATCAAAAATCCATATCTTTGAGGCTGATTTCGTATCCTATCAGATCTTCGTGGACCTTGTGTTACTTGAGGAGGCTCAGCAACTTGTTGTGAGTCTTCTCTAATATCCATATGTGGTTTTGTACTATCTTGTGACTCTCAAACTTCTTCGAGATGTACCTTGCTCCTACTGGTTGTTTTAGAGATAAACTCTCTGTCTCCAAACTTACTATTTCGAATAACAAACACTTTGTTATTGGTGAAATTATAGACATAGTATCCTTTCGTTTCTTTAGGATATCCCACGAAAAGGCACTTTGATGAACTGGGCGCTAATTTATCAGAGGCTTGTTGCTTAACATAGACCTCACATCCCCAAATCTTAAGAAAATATAAACTTGGTTTCTTTCTAGTCTATATCTCATATGGTGTTTTTTCAATTGCCTTAGATGGAACATGATTTAGTGTGAACGCAGCTGTCTCTAGGGCATGTCCCCAAAAGGACGGTAGAAGATCTGTTTGACTCATCATAGATCAAACCATATCTAATAGTGTTTGATTCCTCCATTCAGAAATGACATTCCATTGTGGTGTTCCTGGAGGAGTTAATTATGAGATTATCCCACAACTCCTAAGATGGTCAATGAACTCTTGGCTAAAATATTCACCACCTTGATCAGATCGAAGTGCTTTAATTGTTTTGCCAAGTTAAATTTGTACTTCATTTTGGAATATTTTGAACATTTCAAAAGATTCAGATTTATGTTTCATTAGATAGATATAACCATACCTACTAAAGTCATATATAAATTTAATGAAGTAGTTATAACCTCCTATGGTAGCTATATTTAATGGTCCACATACATCTATATGTATGAGGCCCAATAATTCAGTGGCCCTCTCACTATGCTCAAAAAAAGGTGCCTTTATCATCTTTCCTAATAAGCAAGATTTGCATGTATCATATGATTCAAAATTAAATGAGTTAAGAAAATCATCTTGATGGTGTTTGGAAATGTATTTCTCATTTATATGGCAGAGACGACAATGCCATAGGTAGGTCGATTCAAATTGTTTGATTTTATCCTTTTAGTAGTTACGTTATAGATATTCCTATTATTAGGATATTCCAAATTTAATATATAATGACCAACATGCAAATCACCATCAGTATAGAAAATGTCATTACGATAAATAGAACATTTACCATTCCTAGTAATGGAAGTATAACCTTCCTTATCCAAATAAGAAAGAGAGACAATGTTACTACTCAAAGCAGGAACATAATAGCAATTGTTCAAAACTAACAAAAGCCCATTAGGCAGAACTAATTTATAAGTGCCTACGGTATACCAGAGCATAATTTATACAACTCAGACTCTATGGTACACCAAAAAACATTATCTCTGACAGAGATCATCATCTTACTTCTAGATTCTGGAGGGCTCTGTATGAAGCTATGGGTACTTAGTTGAGGTTTAGCACATCCTACCATCCTCAAACAAATAGACAGTCAAAAAGGATTATTCAGATACTGAAAGATATATTGAGAGCGTGTGTCCTAAACTTTAAGGGAAAATGGGACTACTATCTTCCATTGGCTGAGTTCGCCCATAACAACAGTTGTATGGGCTGGATCTTGTTGAGCAAACGTCTGAGCATATCAGAATTACCAGGAAGAGGCTCTTTACAGCATAGAGTCAACAGAAGAGCTATGCTGACACAAGGAGAAGACCTCTAGAGTTTGAAATGGGGGATCATGTTTTCTTGAGAGTATCTCTAGTCACAGCATCGGGAGAGCAATCAAGCAGAAGAAGCTAAGTCCGAGGTATATTAGTCCATTCGAGATTCTGGTAAGAATTAGACCGGTGGCATATCGTATAGAATTACCCCCCAGGTTTAGGTAGACTTCACGACGTGTTCCATGTCTCGTAGCTTAAGAAGTACCGACCAGACCTTGAGCATGTCATTGAACATGAAAAGATTGAGTTGCATGATAACTTTACTTTTGCGGTAGAGCTAGAGCATATCATTGATCGAGATAAGTGGCAGCTCAAGCATCGAAGCTTACCGTTTGTGAAGGTAGTATGGAAGGGAATGTCTCCAAGCGAAGCAACTTGGAAAGCTGAAGTGGACATGATGAAATGATTTCCTAGTTTTATGCCCTATGATGTGTAACAAATTTTGAGGGCAACATTTATTGAACAGGGGCAGAATTGTAATGCCCTAATTTTTTGATTAAGGGCTAATGAGAACTATTATGGATATTTGTGAATTTAAATTGGAATTATTATGTGTTTTGTGGCAATTTTAATTAATATGCCATAATTGACGGAAAAATTGAAAGAATGGAATTATTGGCCATAAGTTAGTGATTAAGGGAGGAATTAATTACTAACTAAGAAGAAATGAGATGTGTGACTATATGGCTAATAGAGTGGTTAGAGTAACTAAAATAGTTACTTATTCTATAGGAACCAATGAGATTGGACATATGGCAAGTTGGTGAAGAGAGAGGAGTATGAGAAAAGTCAAATGCCATTAGTTTATTATTTTCTCTCTCTTTCTCTTCCTCCTTTTCGGCTGGGCAAGCATGGCTAGGGGGAGTATCATCATTTCACTCCATCTTCAACCTCTCTTTGTTTCTCTCTTCTCTCTTATTTCTGGTGCCATTGTTGCCCAAGAAAGAGAAAAGAAAAGCTTGAATTTAAGGTAAGCAAATGACCTCTAATGCCAAAACTCATTTCATTAATCTTGCTTTTTAGCTTGAGAGTTTCATTTTCATGGTGGTAGATTTGCCATTGGTGTTGATTTGAGCTCTCAAGGAATTGTGAAGTTTGAAGGATCAAGAAATTCCTTTAGGAAAGTTATAGAGGTGAGTAAGAAAAACACTTCTATCTAAGTTTTGTGGCATTTGATTTAGCTTTAAATTTCTGGAATTTTGGCCTTAATTTCGAAAATGATGGTCATTAGGAGTTTGGCATGTTGAGGCCACGAACATGGTGTCTTGGTATGAGTTTTGGATAGATAGAAATGGAATAAAGGTTGAAATATTAGTTTTGGAGATTTTAGAAATTTGCATTGATTATGGCTTAAGACCAAAGCATAATAATGGAATAGGAATTTGGTAATTTTGATGTTTCCATGTGATTCCTTATGCATTTTTATGTGGGAGTAGCTTTGGTTTGGTAGTTGGGATTATTGGAATCACTTAGGTAAAAATTTGGAAGTGCTATCATATCTGCTGCATTTTCTGGTTTCTAATAAGTATCACTCGAGTGATCTGGGGTCTACTCGAGTGCGAGATGAGCATCACTCGAGTGAGGATGGGTCCACTCGAGTGTGGTAGTGCATTTTCCCTTTCAGCTTTTAGCTTTCATGTTGCATTTTTAGGCGAAAGGCAAGAGTGTTGCCTCACTTGCGAGTGTTGTGGGTTCTCACTCGAGTGGGCCTCCTCTCACTCGAGTGCAGGTGTATTTGATACCATGAACTCTCATCTCGATTTGTCACTCGCTTCCAAGTTTCAAGAGTGTGCTTTAACACTTGCGAGTGTTAAGCTGTCACTTGAGTAATAAGGGTCTTCACTCAAGTGCTCCTCTTCTCTACAAGTTTCTTGTGCTCTCGGGTTAGCACTTTTTGTGCCTCACTTTCTAGTAATCACTCAAGTGAGGTATTCTTTACTCGAGTTCCATACATCATCACTCAAGTGAGGCCATTTTCACTCGAGTGCATCAGTGAAAAATCAGTTTTTATGCTTTCAAAAGGGGATCTTTGGGATAGTTCTTCCAACCCTTTAGGGCTTTTGTTAGTGGCATTTATAGGCACTTAAGGGACAATAATTATAACCAATTTAAGAGTTGAAAAGTTATTAAACATTGGAATAGCGAATTGACTTTTTGTCCCTAATTATGAATTATAGGATACGATATTTGCCCTACTCTGGAGAAACCTGGGACAGAGCATGAACGGAACGAACCAGGTAGTGACTTTTATCTCATGTTGTGTATGATGCTTGGTATGCATGACTTATCATTGTGTTGTGAAAATCTTTGGCATGAGGCCATTACGAACTTGTGTATGTGTTATTGGCCGTAGGGCATTACAGCATGAGTAGTTTAGCATGAGCAGTCATAGGGTGTGATGGTTATCACACCTACCCTTGCCGTTGTATCTGCCATTGTAATTGCCAAGGCTGCGTTATGGAATCGTGGGTTCCTGTTTGATTATCCGGCCAATGTAGCCGTGTGTATGTGAAATATTTTATATGGATCCTAGTTGTGGTGATATATGTGATATGAACATGTTATGGTGCAATACAGCGTGAACAAACATAAGGGTGACACACGTCATACCTACCTTTGCCGCTGTAACTGCCCTTGTAGTTGCAATGTGTGTGATGATTTGCTTTCATGCTTTGTTGTTGTGTATACTATGAGTGATTTATAACTACGAGGATTCCTTAGAATCTCACTCACCCAAAAGAAATTTTAGACAGGGCCGAAGGATCAAAGGGGAAGTGGCTGACGGAAAGTGGTTAGAGCTCCAGATAAGAGTTTCATTTTGGAATATTTGGTTATCATACTTGTAATTGGTGTTTTGGATTTTTCATTGGGAAACAATTGTGTATAATGGATGAATGGTGTAGTTTTGTGTAATCCCTAAGTTAAGGGAAGTAGATTATAGGCATTATGCCTTGTATAAACCCTTATTCGATTAATGGAACCTAAATTATTGGAAATTTACATTGTATTATGATATTTATAAATGAAATCAAATTGTACAGGCCAATTGTGAAATTGAAGTATGAATATGAGACCGTTGTTAAATAGGTTTAGAAAAGTTTTTAAAAATCCTGTTTTGAGCAAAAGAAACTTTCATTAAGTCCCAAATTGTGTTATGGTCTCTAATTCCACATAATCACGTTTTTATGAACTTAATCTCAGCCTTGAAGAGGAATGGGGTTACATGGTCCCTAAAGAACCAATAACAAAATTGATATAGTTATTGAAGAACTAATATAGAAATAAAAAAATATGTATAACTCACACTTGAGGAGGAGATTGTTGGAATATAAGTGTGAGTCATGTTGCATGAAGATTTCAATTATGTCATATGTTATAGAAATTGAAGATTGTTACAGTAAACCATAAGTTTACTAATTTAGACAAATTGATAGTTAGGGTGACTAGTTTGATAATCCAAGTCACATATATAATGCAACAAATTATTATATATTATGTATTGACTAGTTTGACTAGTTGGGATGACTAGTTTGATCATCCATCAAAGAACCAAAAGATTCTTTATGAATAACCAACATATTATTATGTGTAGTTTGTTCTCAAATAATATTAACTATGAGAATATCACTAGTTGTGATTTGGTATGGATCTTTGGATTTCTTGAAATATATCAAACTCACATATATGGGCCCATTCGAATAGCATATAAACCATATAAGTATTCAATAAATTTTATAGATGTACATGTGAGATGGTAACATGTTTGCAACCTGAAGTTTGCAATGTTATTTGAATAAATTATTATAATTCACAATTTTCAGGCTATATGATCCATAAAATTATCTAACACAATAATATATCAAAGCCTTCTTATATAGCTAGATCAAAATTTATGAGAACAAAATTCCCACTTTAGTGTTGGAATTATTGAGTTTACATTTGCAATATATAAATGCATCAAGCCAACAAGGTATTATAAATTCTCCCATTATAATTAGCTTTTGTCCAGTCAGGTGTTTGATATTTTCCATATTAGAATTTTGAATGTATAATATCTATTCTTATTATTCCACCACAATATTGCATATAGTTGGATATCTAAAAGCTGGGGTAAGAACCTTCAGTTAGATCTCATGTTTTGATATAACAAAGGATGGTATGAAAAAGATTTGATAAATAAATAAGTTTGAACAAAGTAATAACAGGGCAAATCATCACTTGAAGTAAGCTTTGGAGTAATGAAGAAAGGCCAAGAGAAAAAGCTAAGAAACTTCATTACTGGCAAGTTTTCTAAAGGGTTACTCGAGTAAGTACTCGAGTAATGGACAGAAACTTGAAATAAACAGAGTCAACCTTCAAGTAACCTGCCAACGTTACTCAAGTAAGCACTCGAGTAATAAGGTAACTGACTTCCAGTTGCTCTCGGCCAGCCAACGTTACTCGAGTAACCAGGTAAATCACTTGGAGTTACTCTCGGCCTGCCAACGATACTCGAGTATGTACTCAAGTCCCCTGCTTCAAGAAAAATGTTGCTCTCAGCTTTTTCTATCCTACCAATGTTACTCGAGGAGCTACTCGAGTAACTCACTGTGGTAAGCAAAACCTGAAGGTAAAACTCGAATACACATGAAATGCTTTTATCACACTTCACTCGAGGCACTACTCAAGTATGCAGGTATTCAATCACTTATTTAAACTGGATTACTCGAGTAAGTAATCGAGTAATATGTAGAGTTATTTACACAGAACTTGAAGTCACTACCCAAGTAAGCTATGCAAAAAATTTATGTTTACTCGAGTAAGTACTCGAGTAACAAGGTAACCAAACTTGAAGTGCTCACGGCCATGAAATCCTGCCAACATTACCAGAGTGAAGCATCGAGTAACCTAAAGTTTACTTGAGAGATTACTTGAGTTGCTACTCGAGTAACCTATAAAGTAAAGTGTGTCATACCCGAGTAAGTACCCGAGTAAACAGGTATTTCCAAAGGTTTGAAATTTTGTTTATTCCATGCACTGCCCGAGTAATGTAATGTTCATTTATTAACTTGCAATTTATCATTACTTTCACAATGATACTCGAGTAAGTACTCGAGTAAACTTAATGAATACTCGAGTAACTACTCGAGTATGCAAGTCCAGAAATCTAGAAATCATTCCAACGTTCATTGATTTGTTTCCTACATGTTTAACCCTTTATTGTATTAGTATTCTTAGCATATCCACAGATAAACAATGAAGAGATCTTACCAAATAAGGAAAGTCAAATGCAACGTTCAAACGCTACCTACCGCCACCTACCATAAACGGATATTTTTCAAATACTGGAAAAGTCAACAGTGGCTGAGCACACTCTAACAAACGAGAAGAAAATGTTCCAACGGTCACTACCAACACATCTATATATACAGGAACATCCAAATAGAGAAAATAACAAGAACACACACACGAACGTATTATCAAGTTCACTACTCTGTTTTACACATATTTGTAATTCTGTACTTCAGTGATTCTTATTCACTCTGTGAGAGAGATATTTCATTCAAACTCAATATTTTTTATTGAGGTAACTTAAGGTTATGGAACCTTGAGTTGGGATTGGATTACAACTTGTAAGGGGGAGCGAGTGTCCAGGCAAAGGAACTTGCTTGTACTGAGGTGCCAAGAACCTACTAAATCTTGGAAGTTATAGTGAAACTCTCAGAGATATTCTAAGGACTGGATGTAGGTCAAAGTGGTTGTGGCCGAACCAGTATAACTCCCGGTGTACACTTCGTGATATTTCTCCTTACTCCTTACTGCATTATTGTCATCGTAAAGTTTTTATATTTGCAACAAAATATTTAGTATCACCCAATTCACCCCCTCTTGGGTGAAACGCTTGCTCTAACACCTTCTTCCTCTTGTTTGCCTCTATATGAAACAAAATGATGTTTTTAAAGGAAACAAATGGATTTAGGAGACTTATACTACATGATTAGTTTATTATTATTTGACAAAGTTTTCCCAACATGAAAGGGAGAAAATGAGTAGTTGGAAAAGAGAGTAATTCAATGCATCAAATGTATATCTTCAAATATAATAGTATGAACTAGAAGTTCATTGTAAGACCCCACCTTATATATAACTTATTATATATATTAATCAGAATAGCAATTGTGTAGTTCCGTGGACACAAATGAATAACAAAAATATACTTATATTATTGAAACAATATTGCTTGGTTATATTACAGGAGTTCCCCACAGGGCTTCATACATAATAATTACAAACCTTAAAACAATAAAAGGTCTTCAGATACCCAACATCTCCTCTTTGTGCTCGTCTAGGACTTTTTGTTGCCGATAATTACAATTCTGCCCTTTGAGCCGTTGTTTTCTGCTGAAAGCTTTTTAAATTTTTGGAAAGGGTGAGATTTAAAGAATCTCAGTAGTAACCTATAATCAGACATATATGATGTGAAAATAAATATGACATACGCCATGTTATGTGAAGTAATAGAATGCTGTGTGCACACTATCCAAAGCCAAATGACTATTTGCAACCTTGGCTTAACTCTGTGCCTCTATTGGGTCCAATACCACAACTAAGCTAATATGCATATCCAAGACACTGTGCTCATGTTATAAAAGATGGCATACACAAACATGCAATAATCACAAAGTATGTGAACGATAAAGTTACTGCCAGGAATTGCCCTTTCTAGCTCTACTGTCCATTCAATACCTTTGATCCAGCTCGGGTTATTGCAAATTCCTATAAATTAAAGTTACAAGTAACTGGTTATTACTTGAACTATTACTGCCTTTAATCATAGTTTGGGATTTGGCTATCATCCTTTTACTTCCCATCGCTTACAGTCCTTTTCTCAATTTGGGTCATTAGATTAAGATCTTAACGGGCTATTGGAAGGAAAAGAATGGTAGCCCGATCTGATAGTTTGTTGGTTATCTATCATAGTTTCAACAATTTTTGCACAGTGTAGTTTCAATGTTTCTAGAAAACTAGCAGATTTTTAGTTAACTTTGGAAAATCACAATTTATTCTAGGAAATTCCAAATTGATTGGTTCCAAAGCTTATATGAATCTCTTTAAGTGTTCTTTTAAGGAAAAATACTTAAGTCTGACCACTGCAATCACATTGTTCCCAGAAATTTGTCAAACTTCCCCTGTTCCAGATTTCCTTCCAGAAACAGGGCACAACTTCAAAAATTCATATATTTTAATCTACTAGTCTAAAAGTCAGGATCTACCTATCAAATTAAAGCTCTAGATGTCTACTTTAAGCTTGTCAAAATTTCATAATATTTGGACTAGGTTTGGCTAACGAAATTCATTTCACAACAAAAGTGCCTCCAGTGAAACAATTCAAATAGCACCTCCCCTTAACTTCATAAATTTCCAGATTTGTATACCAACATCCAAAAACCATAATCACAGGTATTCCTATACAATTTTCCCTTCTAAAAACATTAGAAACATCAAATCAACCAAATTTCAGTCCAAATCCTCTGGGAAAATGTGATTTTCACTTTCCATGCAATTAAACATCTTCTTTACACATCTAATCACATGTTTAACCACCCAAACAGCTAATGAACATTAATAATAGAAATTTGGGTAACATGCCATTCTAGGGTTTCATCATCCCATTTTTCAAATACCAAGAAAACCAAGCCAATAACTGTAATATCCCGAATTTTGGAATACGAGGCTTCGGAATAAGCCTCAATTAAGCAGACTAGTAAGCCCCGGTGTAGCAGGTGTATCAAACCTATTCTCTAACATTTCTTATGTAACGACCCAATTTGAGATTAAGGGCTAATGACTTTAAGATTGATTGTAATTAGTTTAATTGAACACTTTTGGAGAAATGTGATGCAAATTTGATATAAATGTTCAAAGTGATGATTTAATAATCATAGTGAAACTAGGGGCAAAATGATAAAATTGGAAATTTATCAACCAATTGGTCAGTTACTAAAGAGGAAACTCATTGGTGTTTAAAGATCAAGGGTTGAGATCTATTGTCTTTGGGTCGGAATCCTATGTTATGCACCTATGTGAGCTTATGGAGGAAGTGAACAACATGATGACAAGTGTCATTTTTTGGACCAAAGGATTAGGCACATAAGACAAATAACCACTTTTCTCTCTCTTCTCTCTCTTATTCGATGGGAGTATGGGCCAAAGGGAAAATATAAACACATCATCATCTTCTTCTTCATCTTTCACCATCTCTCCCCTCCTTCTCCATTTTTCGACAATCAAGGTGGAAAGAGAAAGAGAAAGCTTGAATTTTTGGTGAGTAATGGTTCTCTTATGCTCAAATCCTCTTCATTAAACTTGTTCATAGTGTTAAGAGCTTCATCTTGGTGGTTTTAGAATTTTGAAAGGTGGTAGTTTGGGTGTTGGAGCAATTTGGAAGTTTGAGAATCAAGATTTTGGCTTTGGCAAGTTGAAGAGGTAAGGATTTGAGGCTTTTTGATATATATATATATATTGTGATTTTTGGTTAAAGTTGATAGATTCTAAATTTTCCCTAGTTTTATGCCAATTTTTGAATGCATGAATTACATAGTAAATGATGTTGGAGTTGGTTCATTGTGAAGTTATTTGAGTGTTGGATGTGGTTTGGAATTTTAGAAGTGAGTTGAATAAATTTAGGTATTGTGTGTTATAGAGACCTAAGAGAATGAATTGTTGTTAGGATGGGTTTTAAGTGTTTTAGCGGTTACCAATGGGTTCCTTATGCAATTTTAAGTGGGATTGAGCTTTTTGTGAAGTTTGGGAACCATTGGGATCAATTTTGGCAAATATGGAAATTACTGTCAATTACTGCAATCTAACAATCTGATAGCATCACTCGAGTGAGGGGGTCTCACTCGAGTGCTGCCATGTAATTTCCCTTTCTCCTTTGTATTTTGCCTGGGTTTTATGAAGAAAGCTCGAGTGCACTTCTCAGCCCTCGAGAGATATTGGTGATCACTCGAGTGAGCATGGGTTCATTCGAGTGATGGAGTGAGTTTACGGTTAGGGTTGCTCTTGGGTCCTCACTCACCGGCCAATTTTCAAGAGTGTGTTCTGATACTCGTGAGTATAGTCTTCTCACCCGAGTGCTAAGGGTTGTGCTCGAGTGAGCTCCCTCCTCTGATGTTGTCTATGCTCTCAGGTAAGCACTTTTTATGTTACATTTCAGGGACTCGAGTGACTTTGGATTCATCACCCGATTGTGATCCCTATGCTCGAGTGTTGTGAGCACTTTCTGGCCAAGGTTGTTGCTCACTGTCAAACACTCGAGAGTGAGAGTTATTCTCACTCGAGTGCAAGTCTCTTATCACTCGAGTGAGGTCATCTTCACTTGAGTGAGTCAGTTAGAAATCAGTGTTCTGCTTCCGAATAAGGGGTCTTCAGGGTAGTTTCTCCCAACCCTTTTAGCATGTGTTTAGGTTTCTAATGGTCATCCTAAAGAGTTTAAATGGTAACCAACATAGAGTATTATGGAAATAAGTATTTGGAAAAGAGATTGATCGGTTGTCCCTAATTTGGTTATAGGATTTGATATATGCCAGACTCATGAGCCTACTATTCCAAGGAATGTCAGGAAAGAATAAGGTAGTGACTCCTCTCTTATACTTAGTGTAAATGTATTATATGTATGCCTATCATGTATTGTGTTGCTGCTGCTGCTGCTTTGTAATGCCTTATGCCTTGTGACGCTTTGTGGAGCTTTGTGATGCTTTGTGCCTTGTGATGCTGCTACATAGTGATTACCGCGAAAGCGGACATAGTGATTACAGCGAAAGCTGGCATAGTGTTTACCACGAAAGGGGCATAGTGCATTGTGATTACAGCCGTGAGTGCTGTCAGTTGTGGCGTGAGCCATGACTCATTATGTTGTTGTTGAACATGATAAACGTACATGCTATGTGTTTATATACTATATGAGTGATTTGTTACTATTAGGATTCTTTAGAATCTCATTCTTTCTAATGACTAACATTTCAAATAGGGCAAGTGGTTCAAATAGGAAGCAGAAAACCCGAAGTGGTTAGGATCTCTTATGGGTATTTTAATTTTGGACTGTTGGTTATCTATTTTGGTTTGGTGATACGTGTGCCGATGATTAATTAAATAGTGCAAGTGTACATTGTTGTAATCAAGTAATATAGAAGTAAGTAGAGTATCGTTTCCACGAGGATTGATCACTAAGTACCAAAATGAGCAATTTTAACTCTATTTAGTCAATCAATTAGTTGGTGATTGAGAGTACAAAATAAAAGAAAGCCAATTAAATATGAATGTAGATGATATGAAAGCAAATATGAGAAAAAGTCCTAGGGATTAGATTTCACTTCACAAATTCCGGATTGAACTACTTATCTATTCTAGCCCAATTTATTCCACATGATTGATAGTTGAGTTTCCCTAATTTAATTACTAGCCTCTTCCAAGGTCAAGCAATTCTATAATCAATTGCTAATCCAATATATTCCTATATGAATTTAAGCAATTAATTATGCATGAAGATTTATGGAACTCAGTAAGACTATACAACTCATATGAATATATTTCTATTTCATATGCAAGTCATGGTTTTAATTATAGGGTCTACACATATGTATCTCCTTCCGATCTCAACATGCATATTGAAATCATTCAAAAGATGGCCAGTCGATCAAAAGCATTAAGAATAATAATTAAAACTCAATCATGAAGGAGAAATTCAAACTAGATTTAATAAGTTAAGATTCAATCTGTCATTAGTAAGTTACGTCATCACCCTAGGAAAATGAAAGTTTAGCACATGATGAAATTAAAAACAAAATAAAAATAAGTTGACATTAGATAAAGCTAGAATGAAATCCTCAGAAATAGTGCATAAACTTGAATATTAAATTCTCAAACATAAATATACAACCAAAAGATGCATGAAACATGAAGAAATTTAGCTGTCCATTTAGGAGGTAAACCTTCAATATAGGCAGCATGCAAAATGTAATACAATCCTAAGCCTTCCTAGATGAAGGCATGCAATACATAAAATTAAATCTAAAAAACAACACAAAGAACTCAAAAATGTTAGAGAAAGATCTCTCCCGGTCAGAGAAGGACCTCTCCCTGTTGGAGAAGGAAACCTCTGCTTCTCTTCCTCTCCTCCTCTTGAGCTTGGCCTTGATCTCTATTTATAGGGGAAAAAATGTGTGCTATAGTACTACTATAGTGTTTGGAGGCTGCTACAGTGATCTGGCGGCTGCTACAGTGACTGTCGGCAACAGCTACAGTGTCTGACGACTCTACAGGACTTCCATCACTACAGTGACTTCCATCCGCTACAGTATAACCATCTGCTACAGTGATCCTGTTGCTACAGTACTTTCATTTTTTATTTTTTTAAATGCTATTTATTCCCAAAACATTATTTATTTATCAATCACACCCAAATTTATTATATTAAACACAAATATCGTCCATAAAATCATCATATAAGGGAAAATAAATATACAAATATTTTACTTATCATTTGGGATTACTGTATGTATATGGGATGTAAATATAATTTTTGGATATGTAATCCCCATGTTGGGAAACTATACACCCATTATATATATATACATACATGTAACCCGAGGTATGCCGGGATTTTAGTTGTTCACTCTGATATTTATCAATGTGATTTGATTTCTCAAGTAATTATATTTGAAACGTGAATGTGAGACCATGCTGAATATATTTTGAACCATTTTTCTGAACATCCCATCTTGAAGGTGAGGGATTATAAATGTTGAATTTGTCTTATTGGTCTCTATTTCACTTTAATTTCATAAACTGGATGTAATTATAATGAGGGGGTTACATCTTATATCTTTGAAGTATTAAAGGAAATAAAATGGTGAATTAAAAAGTATGAAAAATTTGTAAACAAAAATGGAATTAACTCTTGGGTTTTCTAGAAAGCCTAATATTGAGGTCCAAGGTAGAGGAATACAAGAAAATAATATTGGCCACCATTAATATTAATTTTGGTCATAGGATATTGGAAATTAAAGGTAAACAATGTTTTTGGTGAAATCGCCTATAAGGCAGTGAGCTTGTCATGTGATTTTGTATGATCAAATGATGAGTAAAAATTATGAAATTTTACAGGGTGAAAGTAGACATCTTACAACTTAATTTGATAGGTAATATGACTCAATTAGAGCTATATACAAAAATGTATGAATTTTTCAAGTTTATCAATTGAAATTGATTATTTTCTATAACAGCATGCAAAGATTAAAATACTGGGAATTGTGTGCTTTCATTTGGATAAAGGCTATATTTTTTCTTGAAAATAGACTCAATATGGGTTCTATAGCCTTTACAATCACTCCAATATGATGTCTATAAATTTAGTTATGATTTTTCAAAGTTTGAATAGAAAATCTGAAAATAGAGAAAAATATAATGACAAGCTTGTAATTTTGCCAAACAAGTACTAAATTAATTATTTTCCAATTAATTGAAGTTAATTTAAATTAATTAAGGAAAATAAAGGAGAAAAATATATTTCGAATATTTTTATCAATTAAATATGAATTTATGAAAAATTTGAGCAAAAATGCTAATTTGACCAAAATTGGGACTTTACGTATATATGTAACTTGGACAAGTTGTGAAGCCAATTGAGACCAAATGAAAGGACCCTTAGGTGTCTCCTATATGTAGAATGAAGAAGGAAATATTGGTTTGACTTAATGCCAAGATTACATGTACATAGAGTTATTGTACATAAAAAGTGATTTTTGGAATTTTGGAAAATTATTAAATAATGAGCATATGACATAAGCTAATATTATAAACATCATCTTCCTCCTTTCTACAGCCCAAACCAACATGACCAGCTGAAACTAGAGAGAGGAAGAGAAAAATTCTAGAGAGAGAGAGAGAAAGAAAAGCTTACAAAGGTAGGTATTTTCTTCTGTAAATTGGTTCCTAATGCGTATAACTCCGATCCTAAGCTTCCTTTTCATGTGATTTAGGGTTTGGAGGCTCAAATTTGGTTGTTGTGGAGTTAGGACTTTAGTTATACAATGAAGAGCCAGAGGGAAGCAAAAAGTAACTCCCAAACCTTCGTATATTGACTATTCTAGCTGTTGTTGACAATTTAATCGATGAAATTTCCCTGGATTGTCTTTGTTTGTAAAATTTGGAAATGTTGTGTTAGAAGTGTTATGCTGCCAAAATTGGTACTAAATGATAGTTCTAACCTAATGTAATAGTTAATAAAATGGTTAGGATTCGAAAGAAACACGTCTGCGGAGTTGAAATAGCAAAACCCCTATTTTCCCTAGAGTATTTATAAATTTTGGCCAAGGATGTTAGAGGGCCTTAGATTTGGATTTTCAATGATTTGATGATTTCATTGAGTTCAGGAGGGAAAATTAGGTGGTGTTACATTTGGTCATTTTTTCCACAAAGCATGAAAAAGCATAATTACAAAAGTGCCCCTGAAACACCGAAATAAGGGCTGCCGAAGGCAATTTTTTCATTTGGCATTGAATTTGGTAATTTTGAGTTTGAAAATGGATTCCTTGAGTGAAAATATGTCAGAATAGCCCATGTCAAAATTTTAGAAAAAGTACAACTGAGCCGGGTACGGAGAGGCCAGGTTGGGTCCCCAGGGGCATTTTGGTAAATTTTCACTATAGACTCGTATAACCACCATAAACACTATGGAAGTGTCTAAAGTGGTATATTTGATGTTTTAGGACCGATTTGAAAGCCCGAGGGATTGGCACATGAATCGAGGCACACGGTTCGAGGTGGAAAAGGAATAAGGTAGGGAACTTACCTCTCCTGCATGTATTTAATATCTATGCTAGTGTATTGATGCATGTTACTGGTTTTCATGGTTATGTGAAACATATATGAATGATTGAAGCTCTGTTTCTAGTTACGCTATGGCCATAAGTATGTGTTTAAAACATTGAGCACGCAGATTAGCATGAGTTATGTATTACAAGCATATCATGCATTAAACACTTATCCGGCATGCATATTGATGTCTGTTTCATACTGAGATTCTCCTGAATCTCACCCTCCCCTACCAACAAATTAGACAGGTGAAAACAAGAGGTGTACTGAAAGCAAAGAAGAGAATTACACGGGAGGAATGCAGTAGTGGAACGAAGATGGAAAGATGTCTCCATTTCACTAGGATGGGTTTAAATACCCTAGAGCCCTGTGCATCTACAAGATTTTAATTATTATGCATGGACCCCTATGGGAAATTTTTGTGATCATCCACATATTATCAGTATATTTATGCTATTCCTGTGTTGCCTACAGAAATGCATATCATTTTTTATGAATACTTGAGTAAAGGTAACATTAAAATAAGGGCGTGATATTTTGGTATCAAAGCAAGGATTCTGGCCATAGAATTGTCTGCTCAAAGTAATGCGATGGTTCTGACAACATGATAGTATATAGATATTCTCAATTATACAGTGATAGGATTGACAAAGTAAATTACTTTGGCTAGTTCACAAGCCCCTGAAAGGAACAAACATGCCTTGGGGAAATAGTGGAATACCCAGAAGGTAGTAAATGTTACCATACTAGAGAGAGGATGGTACAAGGATGACACGGACATCGAGGGAGAGGTTCCGAGTGGCCAAAATGTAGAGCCTCATCCTAAAACAGAATCATTAGATGGCTGATCAACGTCCAGCCACAGCTGAGGTAGTTAAGTGACATACGATAAGCCACAAACAAACAAGACAGAGACATATCCGGGTTTCATTACCAATCCCAGAGTTAAGGCAATATGCATGATGCGTGGTTTACAACCGGATCGAGAATTATGGGAGGATGCCTAGAGCATATACCTGTGGGATATCCGTGATTACGACACCCCAGTGGCCCCGTATACATGGATAAACTGACCCTAGTGGCGGGTGGTCAGGGATAAGTTAATTCGGGGATTCCGAATGACATAGGGATCTACATAACATTACACTTCTTTCCAGATATAGTGTTTTGGCTTGGAAGAAGAATGAGATTGCAGAGCAGAGTTAGACAAACAACTTTGTAGATATCAAGGAACATATCAGGGTACGCATTTAAGTACTTGTACCGGCACAGATATGAAGTCCACAAACAGTGTATAGTTGATCGACAACAATTGGCATGACTCTCAAGATAAGGGCAGTCTCAGGGTACCAGTGAATGGGAATAGATATAGTAGGTATTTGCATTTTGACACGGGTACACAAAAGTTCAGCATGCTCAACCAAGGGAAATCTTAAGATAGGTGACCCCCGGGAAGTTACATGTACATGTTGTGATATGCCATGTAATAGGAGTAAGCACATGTTGTACAGTAATTTAGAGGACTATATGTTGTTACAGATCTTCCCTGGCTACTGCAAATATCTGTTATACGTGATTTTAAGGATACCTGTGTAACCAACACTTGTAAAACGACAAAAATGCTCTTGTGATAATATGATATTTACTTCTTTCTTGCTTTATATAGTAAAACATAAAGATGGTATGGCTAAGAGGTTAGATCTTAGGTAGGGTCAAGAAGTTAGACCTAACCTAATACAACAAATGCAGGGTAAGATAATAGAACAACAAACCATAATCAATGATCATCTGGAAGGTTATCCAGGAAAGACCAATATAGTAACTATAATCTCTCGTACACTATGTGATGTTTAATATGCTGTATGTTCTGTATTCTTTGATATGAACATGTACCTAGGACATATTACCTAGCTGTAGTCTGGGACTCAGCTGAGGTATACGAATATTACCTTATTGTAGTTGGGTGCCCAACTGAGGTATACGAATATTATCTAGCTATGGTGCGGGAAGTCTATATATACCATCCAATGGGAAGTGTATATATACCATTCGGCCTAGTAAGGACCCATCTATGATACACGATTTATCTAGTTGTGATCTAGGAATTAGCTGAGGTACACTGGTCTTACTTAGCTGTAGTCGGTGACTCAGCTAAGGTATATGTAGGGGTTCCAATGAGATAGTTGGCCCTATATTGTATACACATATGGATTGATGTTTTAACTAGGTATTTGGCCCTGAACTTTGTGTACACACATGGATTGATGTGAATTTTTAGTTTATACTATATGATGGATGGCATATTTATCTATCATATTTTCTATGGATGATTATGGGTTACTACGGAGGCCAAGTAGGATCTAACCAAGGTAGTAAGACAAGGGTGGGCAGACAGTGTAGTCTCACCTATATTGTATCTAGTAGTGTAAAGCATGAGAGTGGGCAGCAAAAGTGTGGTAAAGCTAGGTGCAATTTTGAAACTTACAAGAGAGGTTGATGTTCCCACTAGTGTTGATCATCCCAAAATATAATATGGCCTTGATGGTCAATAGTGTTACAGTATGTGTGATGAATCATATTACACCCTGTGTGGTGTACAGTATTACATACAATGTGGTGTATATTATTACATCTAGTATGGTGTACAATATGATGACTTGTGTGGTCAACAATCACACAACCTTGTAGTTTGTGGTGACATGTGTGAACTAAAATTGGGATTAGCACTAGTGTAGTAAGGCAGAATGGTGATGAATACCTCTCAACAACACCATTATTAACAATCCCATATCCATAGTTGAACTTTATGGTCTATACAGATGCAAGTAGACATGGATTAGGAAACATTCAGATGTAAAAGGGTCAAGTAGAGGCATGTGCATCTAAACAGTTGTAGCCTCACAGAATCACTTACCCATTCATGTTACAATGTACGCAATATGATTAGTAAGAGTCAAATAGTAATTTGATCCTAGATAGTACACACAATACGACCAGTAAGGGTCAAATGGTCATTTGGTCCTGAACACCAAACATGTAGCATAAATATAGATAGGGATATTGCATGTACATCCCAATGTACATGTTTGTACAGAGTAGTGACGCCGGGATACTCAGTGTTGTGCGAGTATAATGACATAAACCGTAAGGTTAAATACACTGGGTAGTGTTCCAACAAGTCAATGAGGCCTAGAATAATATATTGAGTGTCCTGATAGACAATCAATATAATAATGGGTTAGTGACCCATGAGTACAGAATGTGCTGAATATGTAAGAGTTGATAGCCAGTTCAACCACACATATCAGGTAGATTGTGGTGAACGCTTTATAAGTATGTACAACCTAGGGGAGAGATATACAGTGAGATAGGATTAATCCCCAAGTTGTAGACATTCAAATTTCGAGGATGAAATTTATTGAACGAGGGGAAAATGTAACATCTTAAATTTTGGGATTGGAGGCTTGGGAATAAGCCTAAATTAAGCAGACTGCTAAGCCCTGGTGTAGCAGGTGTCTCAAACTTATTCCCTAACATTTCTTATACCTTTGAGGTATTAAAGGGAATAAAATGGTGAATTAAAAAGTATGGGAAATTTGTATACAAAAATGGAATTAACTCTTGGGTTTTCTAGAAAGCCAAATATTGAGGTCCAAGGTAGAGAAATACAAGAAAATAATATTTGGCCAATGCCAATGTTAATTTTGGTCATAGGATATTGGAAATTAAAGGTAAACAATGTTTTTGGTGAAATCACTTATAAGGCAGTGAGCTTGTCATGTGATTTTGTATGATCAAATGATGAGCAAAAATTATGAAATTTTACAGGGTGAAAGTAGACATCTTAAGCTTTAACTTGATGTCATATGACTCAATGAGTTATATACAAAATTTTATGAATTTTTGAAGTTTACCCAACGAAATTGATTATTTTCTGGAACAACATGCAAAGATTGAAATACTGGGAATTGTGTGCTTCCATTCGGATAAAGGCTATATTTTTCCTTGAAACTAGACTCAATATGGGTTCTATAGCTTTGTAATCACTCCAATACGATGTCTACAAATTTAGTTATGATTTTTTAAAGTTTGGACATAAAATCTCTTAGAAAATCCGAAAATAGAGAAAAATGTAATGGCAAACTTGTAATTTTGCCAAACAAGTGGTAAATTAATTATTTTCCAATTAATTAAGGGGGAAAATATATTTGAAATATTTTGGTCAATTAAATATGAATTTATGGAAAATTTGAGCAAAAATGCTAATTTGACCAAAATTGGGACTTTAAGTATATACGTAACTTGGACAAGTTGTGAAGCCAATTGAGACCAAAGGAAAGGACCTTTAGATGTCTCCTATATGTGGCATAAAGAAGGAAATATTGGTTTGGCTTAATGGCAAGATTACATGTACATAGAGTTATTGTACATAAAAAGTGATTTTTGGAGTTTTGGAAAATTATAAATAATGAGCATATGACATAAGCTAATATTATAAACATCATCTTCCTCCTTTCTACAGTCCAAACTGACATGAACCAGCTGAAACTAGAGAGAGTAAGAGAAAAATTCTAGAGAGAGAGAGAAAGAGGAAGAAAACTTTATAAAGGTAGGTACATTCTTCTGTAAATTGGTTTCTAATGCGTATAACTCCGATCCTAAGCTTCCTTTTCATGTGATTTAGGGTTTAGAGGCTCAAATTTGGTTATTGTAGAGTTTGGGCTTTAGTTATACAAGGGAGAGCCAAAGGGAAGCGACAAGTAACTCCCAAACCTTCGTATA
This sequence comes from Inga laurina, assembly GCA_963855925.1. Taxonomy (NCBI): domain Eukaryota; kingdom Viridiplantae; phylum Streptophyta; class Magnoliopsida; order Fabales; family Fabaceae; genus Inga; species Inga laurina. The sequence continues at coordinate 34,478,049 of OY979709.1, read as the reverse complement.
TTGACTGCTCTGCCTACTGTAGACACTTTAATCGGTGAAATTTCGCCGGATTTTCTTTGTTTGTAAAATTTGGAACTGTATTGTTACAAGTGTTAAGCTACCAAAATTGGTACTAAATGGTAGTTCTAACCTAATGTAATACTTAATAAAGTGGTTAGGAGTAAAAAGAAATACATCTACGAAGCCAAAATCGTAAAACCCCAATTTTCCCCGAAGTATTTATAAATTTTGGCCAAGGCTGTTAGAGGGCCTTAGATTTGGATTTTCAATTATTTGATGATTCCATTGAGTTCATGAAGGAAAATTAGGTGGGGTTATAATTGATAATTTTTTCGAAAAAGCCCGAAAAACATAATTACGAAAGCGCCCCTGAAACACCGAAATAAGGGTTGTCAAGGGCAATTTTATCATTTGGCAGTGAATTTGGTAATTCTAAGTTTTGAAATGGATTCTTTGAGTGAAAATATGTCAAAATAGCCCATGTCAAAATTTTAGGAAAAATACAGCCAGGTCGAGTACGGCAAGGTAAGGCCGGGTCCCCTGGGGCATTTTGGTAAATTTTCATGATAGACTCGTATAACCACCAAAAACACTATATAAGTATCTAAACTGGTACATTTGACATTTTAAGACCAAGTTGAAAGCCTAAGGGATTGGCACACGAATTGAGGCACACAGTTTGAGGTGGAAAAGGTCTAAGGTAGGGAACTTACCTCTCCTGCATGTATTTAATATCTATACTAGTGTATTGATGCATGTTATTGGTTTTTTTGGTTATGTGAAACATATATGAATGATTGAAGCTCTGTTTCTAGTTACGCTATGGCCATAAGTATGTGTTTAAAACATTGAGCACGCAGATTAGCATGAGTTGTGTATTGCAAGCATATCATGCATTAAACACTTATTCTGTATGCATATTGGTGTTTGTTTCCTACTAAGATTCTCTTGAATCTCACCATCTCCTACTAACAAATTAGACAAGTAAAAACAAGAGGTTACTGAAAGCAAAGAAGAGAACTACACGGGAGAAATGCAGTAGTGGAACGAAGACGGAAAGATGTCTCCATTTCAATAGGACTGGTTTAGATACCCTAGAGCCAAGTGCGGCTATAAAGTTTGTAATTATTATGTATGGACCCCTATGGGGAATTTCTATGATCATTCATATATTATCAATATATTTATATTATTCCTATGTTGCCTACCGAACAACATATCATTTTTAGCGAATACTCTGGTAAAGGTGAAATTAAAATAAGGGCGTGATAACAACCACAACAACAACATATTAATCAAGAGGATTAGGGTTCTTTCGCTTACCTCTTGATTCTCTCCCTTTCTCTCTCTAGGTTCCATTTTCTCTCTCTTTCTTCCCTCTTGGATTTTTCTTGCTAAACTTGATATTCATGAAGGAATAGAGATTAGAGAGAGGTGTCATGAATTCCAAGGCAAAAACAAGTAGAAAATCACCTTGAACCTACCTTATTTGCCTCTTGAATTCTCTTGAGCTCTCTTGCTTTCCTTGTCCTTCATATTTTTGTATGAGCTATCTCTCTCTCTTGTTCTCTTGGTTTGGATGAAATATGCCTAAAGGAAAGAGATAGAAGCTTTAAAAAAAATATCAACATCCACCTCCTCAATTTATATTATTTTATTGTATTAAACACATGCCAATTACTTTAAGCTTCACCTTTTCTTCTCCCTCCAAAATGGCATATAAATAATGGCTGCACAAAGAGACCAACTAAGTCTCCTAATTTGACTTCATTCAAGTCTTGCGATAACCATTCAAGAGCTCTTTTTTTTTACACTTGCCCTTGACTTTTCAAAGTTCACTTTTGCTTGACCAAAAAACTCCAACTAATGACATTTAGACTTCAATCATTATTCCCTTTGCCTCATGCCAAAAGGTGACATAAATGGAGGCCCCAAAATAACTAAATTGAGTTCTTGAAATATCATAATATTGCCTCCACAAATGTTACAACACTAGCATACAATTATTGACTTTTCAACTCAACTTTTCACTTGGCCACAATTCCTCCATAATTGAAGAGCATAATATAAATCAAGTATTTAAACTCCCTTCTTGCTTCCTCATTTGGACGTCTAAGAGCACATAAGAAAGGGAAAATTACGGGCTTTGAATTAAATCTAACCAAATGATTGTTTTGCCCATACATTTTTTTCATTTTTGCATCTTGCTGGAAATCTGGCACAATTTTCATCAAACTTTGAGAATTCATATCTTTATTTATAGAGATCCATTTGGTATAGTTCCAAAGGCTATGTAACTCTTATTAAGTCTATTTTTAAGAAAAAAATATAGCCTTTAGCCAACTGAAAATTCATAAATTTTAGAATTTTCATTTTCGGATGCTGTCACAGAAACTTACCAGTTTCACTGAGTTAACTTCAAAAATTCATAAATCTTTGTGTACAACTCCAAATGACTTATATAAACTATCAAATTAAAGCTTGATAAGTCTAATCTCACTTTGAAAAATATCATAGGCATTGGACATCATTTACCTATTTAAAAATGTTATAAAACTAAACTGCCACTTGGGAAAATTATACTGGCAGCAAAGTTTACATTCCTGGGACTCTTGCTAAACTGGGGCTTAGCAGTCCACTTAATTCAGGCTTATTCTCAAGCCTCTAGTCCCAAAATTCAAGATATTACATTCATCAAATATCGCATTCTTAATATATGACGATGTTTGCCAGACATAGTTACTGACCTAAATGAGAATTCTCATATCTTATGTTCCAACTGAAAAAATGCTCCAATAAGTAGAAATGAAAAATGAGATATGCCTGAAGCATGAGAAAATGATCGGTTCCAAATGAAAAGAAAAGGGAGCAAATAATCAAGATGATTATATTGAGGAGGCAAGAATTGAGACATAAATATTTGTAAGACCTCAGAAGAGGTTCAAGTACTTGAAAGAAATAAAGAGATCTTAGTTATGTCAAAATAAAAAGGAACCCAAAAAATAAAGTTGCCAACAATGGTTTTAATGAAAATATCATGCGATCAAATGAGGATTTATATACAAATATGTTACGAGATATAGACATAAAGATCGTTAGCAAACAGAAAATAAAGTGCAACATGCAATATCATAACATGAAAATTGTGCATTTATAGCATGAGCATCAGAAGTGCAATATTAGTATTGTAAAAATGGGCATTCTTATACAAAAAGGAAGAAATACAGTTACAATGCTTTTTGCAAAAGTTTCAATATTGATAGCCATTATCTGTTGGTAAATTAAATATGGAAGAATCTCTGAAAAAAAAACTTGAAAATTGGGCAATGACATATCAGTTTTTTTACCAAGAGTTGATTAGAAAATGTCGAAACGTGATAAGCAATTTCCAACTTTTTTCTTGGGAAATACCTGATCCGTCATTTCCTAATTTTCAAGTTCTTTTTCATGGATTCTCCCATTAAATATTCATATGTCTTGTTAATTTAGAAGTCTGGCAGTATATGAAATTTTGATATGCGTTTAGAGAATATGATTATAAATTACTCACTATGTTGTGACTTATATGTGAATTCCATAAGGAATAATGCTAGGAGTATATACCTAGAAAATTGCCATACTTATAAATTCCTCAAGGATCAAATACATGTATGGATTTAGATCTAAACATATGATAGTCCTTGAAGGATTCAAGTTGACAGAAGCACACAATTCAATCAAGATCTTTATATGGTTTGAAGCAACCAAGGTGTATATGATAATTACTAACTTGATAAATGTTTGTTGAAGAAAGAATATAAAATATCTAGTCTACCCATGTATTTTTACAAAAAGATCTGAAAGTGATTTTACTATAATTTCAATTTATTTTGAATAATTTAAATATCTCTGGAGCTCTTGAAAAATTTGCAAAACTATGAATTACTTGACCTCCTAAAGAGTTTGCACAAGGTGTGAATTGCTTAAATTCCTAAAGATCGAGCTTGTTAAAGATAAAAATTACTTTAAAAAAGCCTTTGAAATAAAGGATTTGAGAAGAATAAAGCGTTTTTCTATAGAAAAAAGCTTGCTTTGAAAGTATCATGTCTTTAGACCTTGAGAAGGTGATGATGAAATACTTGATCCAGACGTATCATATCTTAGTGTTAATGGAGCACTTATGTGTATCTAATTCATCACCTATAACTTGATATGTCATTTGCTTATTAGCATGATATAGTTATTCACCAACACGAAAACGTTGGAATGGACTACATCAACAGAAGAGAGTGAAATTAATATAGAGAAATCTAACATATTTGTTATCAAGTTACTTCCTATGCTAATATTTGGAAAGATTGTTCATGATATTAGACTTCACAGATTCAAAGATATCAATTCACGTTGCCAAAAAGGAGAGCTGATATATGATGTACTCTTTTTCTCTTGTCTATGATTTTAGCCCACTGGGTTTTTATGGCAAGGTTTTTAACGAGGCAGTACTAGACAGTGTATCAATGTATGATATACTCATTTTCTTCTGCTAGCTTTTTGTCCCACTTCTAGTTGAAGTTTTTTTAATGAAGCACATTCATATATAATGAACATCTAAGGGGGAGTGTTATAAATATTATATTTGTGTTAATGTTTATATCTCTATTATCTCCAGTATCCCACATTTTATCTCTTATTGTCATAAAAAAAAAAAAAAAAAAAAATATATATATATATTGATATTGTTTATTAATAATGTAAAGTGTCTATACATATATGGCATGTACCATGGACTCAATGGTGTGGTGAATTTATCCTTATATCATATTTATAACAAAAAGCCCTAGAAGTACAAAACGAACCTATTTTTAGTTTTAATAATTATTATTTACTCCCTCCGATCTTAAATATAAGAGAAAGTGGACTTTTTTTTAGAGAGATTAAGAAAACTAAATAAGTTACTTAATCATATTGTATGTTGTGTATCCTTAGATTATATGACAATTTATAAAATGGATAAAATAGTTTGGAGAAAAAATGACAAATATAAATACTTTAAAATAATTTAATTAGCTTCCTTAATCTCTATAAAAAAAGTCAAATTTATCTTATGTTTATGACTGATGGAAGTATAGTTTAAAATAATTTAATAATATGGAATAATTAATATATTATGAATAGTGAATTTTGAATAATAATAGTATAAAATTTATAAATAATTATAATATTATCTGTGTGCGTTTTTTTTGCTAAATACATGTATTCTCTTATTTAAGCCAATCATGTTCGAGGCATTGTTAGCTACTAAGGGCTTATTTGAGAAAGTGGTGAAAAAACATATTCACGTAATTTGAGACAAAACTCCTCCCACAAGCATACCCCATATATTATAAATTATGTTGAAAAAGCAACTTCTATCGTTAATCCAAATAGACACTACATGTGGACATCTTTTTTAGTAGAAATTTTAATCTTGATTTACAACCTGGTAAAGAATTAACTCCTTCCTTTAGACCCAACACCCATTCTATTGGTGGAGAGTTCTACTGGACAAGAAAAAACAATCGGGGCCGGGTGATGGATACATTGTATTATTTTGGTTTAGAAATGGAGAAGGGCCGAAGCCTAGATCAGCATACTCTAATCGGCCTAAACCCGAGAAAAAATTTAAGGCCGACTTAAACATGGATTTGGGGGAATGGGGCCTATCTTGCTATATGTCTGTTTGGGAAACTCCCAAACTGTGATTTTAAAAATATTTTTTCGTAAATTGAGATAAATCTCATCTAACATGCTTACTTCCTAAATTATAAAAGCACATCTAAAAAGTAAAACCAAACAACACTATATCATGATGACATAAAAAAAACTCTGCCCTTGTATATGTGAATGAGCATTTAACAAACACATAGTGTATATTTCCCAGACACGATATAGTGTACATTCTATTGGAGGAGAGTTCTACTGGACAAGAAAAAACAATCGGGGCCGGGTGATGGGTACATTGTATTATTTTGGTTTAGAAATGGAGAAGGGCCGAAGCCTAGATCAGCATACTCTAATGGGCCTAAACCCGAGAAAAAAATTTAAGGCCGACTTAAACATAGATTTGGGGCAATGGGGCCTATCTTGCTATGTTTCTGTTTAGGAAACTTCCAAACTGTGATTTTAAAAGTATTTTTTCGTAAATTGAGACAAATCTCATTTAATATGCTTACTTCCTAAATTATAAAAGCACATCTAAAAAGCAGAAACAAACAGCACTATATCATGATGACATAAAAAAAACTTTGCCCTTATATATGTGAATGAGCATTTAACAAACACAGTGTATATTTTCTTCGATCCTAAATATAAGACACATTTAGTTTTTTTAGAGAGATTAAGGAAACTAATTAAATTACTTTAAAGTATTTATATTTGTCATTTTTTCTCCAAATTATTTTACCTAACTTATAAATTGATATATAATCTAAGGATACACAACATATGATATAATTAAATAACTGATTTAGCTTCTTTAATCTCTTCAAAAAAAATCAACTATGTCTTATATTGAGGATCGGAGGTAGTATAAGTTTATTAGAGGTCATAATTGCAATAGTTTTATAACGTTTATGTGTTCATTGGCAATATATATATATATGTGTGTGTTATTAAGAGCAAAATACACCGATGGCCCCCTCTAGTTTACCTCAAATTATGGAGACATCCCTTTTAAAATATGGAGACATCCTTTTTATAAACATACATAAACATCCTCTAAAATTTAAAAAATAAAAATACACGTAACGTAACATAGGCTGCTCGCTACTTTTTTGAGATTCTAATTTTCATCCCTTCAACCATTAATTAATTGTTAAATAACATACTTGAGGTCAAAATATCATTTTGAAAAAATATTTTTTGAAAATAATTTAAATTTCCAAAAAAATAATTTTGATGCACATATATTTTGTAACATTTTATCATCATATTTTATATTTTTAGTTATAAAAAATTATTTATTTAATTTTTTTTATTTTAAATATATTATTTGGTTAAACTAATATTTCCAATATATTTTTACGAAAATATCATCACTAATTAAAAATAATATTTTTAATCAGGTATTTATAGTTTTATGTCACTGTTAAAAAAATTAAAAATCAAGTAAAATTACATGAACTTACAATTACAAACTAATTTTTCTTCCTATTTTTATTTGTTCCCCAATTAATATGGGCTTAGGCCCCAATTCATCAGTGGACTAATTAAGTAGGACCCAACAGTTTAATCTAAAAGTGTGAAGTCACACTAACGTCACAGGCAGAAAAATGGAAGAATTCGTTCTTAATTGGTTAATGACTTCTTATATGTTTAGTATGCGTTGGTAAATTATTTTTACATTGCGTCATTATTAGAATTTCATTTCCCTGTTTTTATCATTTAGGTCAAAAGGCCTAATTAGGTATTGAATTTATCGTATGAATCCAAGAGTTGTAGAAGTAGAATCTGAATTACATGTAGTCAATGTACCAAAGTTTCACGGAAAGTAATTTGATTGGTTCCTTAGTTTATATTATATAATAGAATTAGCATGCAATTGAAGACATCGTCAATATTTTACTAATCTATTTGTTTGTTTATTTTTGTATGGTATATATTCGCGGTCGGCAAGGAGCAGGTTGATAAAATAGTACATGAATTTTAGGACCCATTCAACATCTTGACCTCAGCAACAATTTTTTTCCAGCAATTAAAGGGTTACTGTGATTATATATATACAACACAACATAAAGCACTTTCAAGCTAAAAGCATCAATTGAAGTGTGTTGAAATCCATAGAGCCACCGGCCGGACGACCTGGGATCACATATATCTAGTGGAGATGGCAAAGTTAGCGAACGTTGCGGTTCTTGTGGCTGTTGCTTTTGCCGCAATTTGCCTCGACAGCGTGGAAGCCGAAGATTTCACGGTGGGTGGCTCCACCGGGTGGATCAATAGTCCTTCCGGCGGTGCTTCTTTTTATTCCAATTGGGCATCAGGCTTGACATTCAAAATAAACGATGCTCTAGGTAAATGACCATCTAATCTTTATATCTCTCGACCCAATATATTTATGATGTTGAGAGTGCGTGGACTTGACTTGATACAAGAAAGTGAAGAAATTTCACATGATAGAGTTGAGCTAAAACACGGGTAAATTTATTTATTTAGATTTTGAGTTAAAATATGGTGTTGAGTTCACGTGTTTCAATACACACGTTCAGTAAAAGATTCTAGCCTTCTTCCTTATGCTCTATTGTTTTGATTTTGTTTTTGCTTTTTTTTTTTTTTTTTTTGCAGTGTTTAACTTCGCCACTGGAAGCCACGATGTAGCCATACTGACAAAAGCCAACTTTGACAATTGCAACGTGAATAACCCGGTTCAACTGATTCGCAATGGACCGGCTAGAGTGACTCTGAACCGAACAGGCGAATTTTACTTTGCTTGTGGTTTCTCAGGTCACTGTGGCAGTGGTCAAAAGTTGAGCGTTAATGTCTCAAATTCTTCTTCTCCCCCGTCACCTTCGCCTGCCGGAGCTCCTGGATCATCATCGCCCACGTCGCCCTCCGGCGAACAGTCTCCTCCACCATCCTCGGCCAACTCTCTGGCTCTTACTTTCTCTCTTCTTCTTGCAACTATTTGTCTGAGCTTGTTCCTTCATTTCTAGATACACACACACACACACACACATATGTAGAAATTAATTTTCTGTGTTTTATTCACATATTGTTGGGGTTCATTTTGCATTGGTGGAATTTAATTTGTGTGTTACGTTGAATAAGTTTTGGTTCAGATGTAGTATGTAGTTGCTGAACCAGTTTGTTTGGTGTATAATAATATCATATTGCGTTGAAAGAATAAAGATTATGTAGTACCATGATGGAGTAGGTCAATTTTGAGTTTTATTTTTTCCCCTTTTATTAGTTATATAAAAAATTTTGTCGATTAAATTAATAAACCAAAGTTGAATTTTAGTGATTTGAAAAAAATTTAATTAATATGTGCATGCCAATTACTAGGATGGCGTCACACAAAATAAAATAAATAAATAAATAAATAAATACATTAGACTAAGCTTTTGTGAGGCGAAAAGTAATGCCTTTAATAATCAATATTTTGATTTTTCACCTACCCCTTCAATTCATACGGAAATTAAAATCAAGTGCCCCATAAAAGCCGTAGTATTTACATACACACACACACACTCTTCGAAGCTGATGAAGCAGTGGTTCACAAAGGGACTACCTGAGATCACATATCATAACGAAGCTAGAGAATAGAGATGGCTAAGTTAGGGAAGGTGGCAATAATTATTGTTGTGACCTACCCCTTCAATTCATACGGAAATTAAAATCAAGTGCCCCATAAAAGCCGTAGTATTTACATACACACACACACTCTTCGAAGCTGATGAAGCAGTGGTTCACAAAGGGACTACCTGAGATCACATATCATAACGAAGCTAGAGAATAGAGATGGCTAAGTTAGGGAAGGTGGCAATAATTATTGTTGTGGCCGCTTTTGCAGCAATGCTACACAGAACAGGAGCTGAAGATTTCAGAGGGTAACTCCACAGGATGGATTAGTAATCCTCCTGGTGGTTCTTCTTTCTGTACTAATTAAGGTATTGAAAATCGGATCAGATATTGAACCAGTTTGGGTACTGGGTTAAAGGTCAGTGAATCAAATAGGAGTCAAACCGAAGCTAAACCAAGGCTAAACCAGTGAAGAAGTAAATTTTTCAGACCTATTTATATGAAATTATATGTAAAAATAAATTTAAAACGATTTTTTTAAAAACAATTGGGTGAACCGGTCCGTACGGTTCTCCCACCGGACCGGACTGGTTAAACCATCGGTTCGCCGATTCATGGGCTAAACCGGCCAGTCCGATCTGGTTTTTAATACCTGGGTACCAATTGGGTAAACAGTTTCACTTTCAAAGCCAACGACACTCCAGATAGGTCAATGATGAGAGTCAAATTTTTCTAACAATCTTGCTTTGAGTCTAAATCTCTAATGCCTTTTTGTAGTGTTCTTGAATTTTTATTTTTGGAGAAAAAATCAAATATTATAGACAAAAAACAATAGATATCGTGATTATGTCCTTCGTACCGCCATTCAATCGAGCAATTTTATTTTAATTTTTTAAGAGTCTCTATAAAAATAGAGACTCCCACGTCGACTCTAGGTCTCAAAAGTTTTAGATCTAAAATATTTTTATTCCTTCAATCTTCATCTTTTTTTATGTATTATATTGACAATGAATGGCTCTTCATATTATATTGGATTTTAGTTAATTATGTATGTATTAGGTTGGTCTTTTTATTAAAATAACTTGCACCTCCGATTTGGAGCGTAATTTATGGCTGATAATAACTGTTATATATCAACGATTTTGTAGTAGTGTATGTATGTGAGTAGGGGTGTTCTCAGGATGGGACGAGATTAGGAAACCCCATTCTCGATCCCAAAAGTTTCCCGTCCTGATTGATATAGAGATTTCCCGGTTGGGATCTAGAAATTACCGAAAGTGTTAACTCCTTTACCTTATTTTGCCTCAACCAAGGAACTCCTGGGGCTAATGTGCTGAATACTTGAATGGATCTTCAAAGACTGTGAAACTATTAATTTTTGTTGACTTTATAAAAGCCCAAAAAAACATGTAACCATTATTTTTCTATTCTAAATAAATTTCCTCAGTAGTGTCAAATTCGACTAGACAAGAATAGAGACATTGCGACAATTGTTCACATATGAGATTAATTGGAGGAAAATTAAATTTGTAAACAACGAAGAAGGAAAAACCAATCAAAAAATCGATAAGGTAATTAGTGTCATTTAGGTAATTTTAGAGAAGTTTAAAAAAAATACATAAACACATATATATTCGGGATCGGCAAAAGTTCAAGATTAGGAAGTCTCATTTCCGATCCCAATCCTGATCCCGAACTTTTCTCGTCTAAAAAATTTTGGGACGGGAAAATTTGCTCAGGATCGAGACGGGATCACTGGGACAGGAAAATAATGATCACCCCTAGATGTGAGGCTCTTCAAGTGAAAGTTTTTGAGCTAGTTGGACTCGTTTGCATATAATAGAATAGTACCTCCAACATTGAGTGGGTATGCAATTCGTGATGGACCAAGATATTTCAGGCTTTGTGGGGAGAATCAATAGCAACTGTTAACCTATATCTTTGATAATATAACTATTGACCTATAAATTGTGTCTCTACATAAGAATTAACCTTGAAAACCTAAGGTTGAGGGGGAAAATGCATATAAATATGTGTATAGAAAAGGAAGAACAAGGTATGCAAACCTTTAAGCAAAGTAAGGGGTATGCAAGCCCTTGAGCTACTCAAGAGTTTGCTTACCCCTCGTGGCCTTTCCTATACGCATATTTTTGTTTTTTTCACCCAACTATTGATTTCCTAACTTAATTGCCGAAGAGACACAATGTATAGGTAATGAACACTTACATTATGATATATATTTGTCAAGAGTGCGATTGATTCTAGCCATAAAGTCTACAAAATCTTCATCTGCCCTGAATTGCATGGCTACTTGATATGAGACGTACTACTCTATTAGATAGAGTCGAGACCAAGTACCTCATAAACTCTCGCATTGAAGAGTCTAGGATTAATCATAATGTTGAATTTCAGAGGGTTTTACTTTGTGCCACCCTCTCAATTCAAAAATAGGAGAGGAACCTTTGATCAAAGCAATAACGGGTTTTCTAAAAAACCTTCACAAAAGCAATTTAATATGTCATCTTGAATGCTTTATCACATTGTGACTTCACAAATGTTGCAGGTATTCGCTTGTTCATGCATGACTCTTGGTACAACTAAACTAATCTATTCATCAAATCCCTATTGATCTTTTCAAAGTAACTTCTCGAGATATGGATACTTCAAAAAAAAACAGAGAGGTATTTGCTTAGGGATCCATCTCTCCTGAAGTCACTTCAAAAAAAATCAACAGAGTAGAAACCTTCAGTGAAAGCAATGGGGTTGATAACTTCCAATAACATGAGAGGAACATTTGATTAGAGCAATATTGGGTTTTCCAAAAAAACATTACTTCACAAAAGCAATTTAAAATATCACCTTGAATGCTTTATTGTGTTGTGACTTCACAAATACTGTAGGTATGTGCTTGTTCATGTATGACTCTCGCTACAACTGAACTAGTTTATTCATCACATCCCTATTGATCCTTTTGAAGTAACTTTCAGAGATATTAATACTTCCAAAAAAAGGAGAGGTATTTGCTTAGGGATCTACATCTCCTAAAATTACTTCAAAAAAGATCAATAGAGTAGGAACCTTTAGTCAAAGTAATGAGGTTGACAACTTCCTGTAACCAGATAGGAACCTTCGATCAAAGCAATAATGAGTTTTCTAAAAAAACATAATTTCATAAAAACAATTTAACGTCACCTTGGATGCTTTATCATATCATGACTTCACAAAGGCAACTCAATCGGCCAAGTTGAACACTGCAAGAAACAAGAGAGGAACCTTTAAAAGTGAATGCAGGAAGGATAATGCAAAATGGATGAGGGAAATCATAACTATACCTAGCTAAGGCTCACAAACAAAAACAACTCACGCGGCAGTAAATGAGACAAGGATCAAGTGTATTTACTAGTACGGCTGTCGATGAGAAGTTAGACTAAGGCTTTTTATGGTGGGATTCGACTGAAAATGGATCATGATGGTTGTGAAAGACAATAGGAATCATAGGGTTAAGATGTTGATGGGTTTGGTTTGAACAGGCTAAGCGTCAAGTGTATTCTGTTTCAAACATTTAAATAAAGGAGGAATAGTAGGGTTTTTTAAGGTTATCCTGCCTAAAACTTTACATCATGATTTGTCTGTAAGAACTGTTATTTATTTGTTTACATTTATCACAATTTTTTGTTAATAACTACTATGTATTTCACTTTTTCACATGGTATTCTAATAAGTGATGGGTTTTACATAATAACTATTATGTATTTCATGTGTTTTTAAAAATTTTGGTGGTTGATTATGCAACTACCATTTTACAAACAAAATTTAAAAATCAAAAAGACAAAGTATATAAATAAAAAAAATAAAATGTTACGGAGATGTTTTAAAAATCTAATGCATAGTCATATTTGTCCTTCTTTAGTAACTTGTGCACCTTCTCGATCAAGCAGCAAATAAGAGTGGTAAGTTCCTTCAAGCACTAGTCCATGTGCCCTTGCTTTAATAGGTAAACCTGGACCATAATATGGAGCTCATAGGTCACATGGACGAGCCCTTTAATGCTTGTTAGTAGAGGGAGTTCATCTTTCAATTTGTTTCTGGATGATGAAGTAGAAGTTCTCTTTGGTTTGCCCTTAATTTTAGTAAAGAAGAATAAAAGCTTGCAATTGGTCATGAGAAGTTGAAACGGAAGTGGACAAGTGGAGTTTAGTTTCTGACCATTTATATAGAAATGTTGATGGTTTTGTTTTAATAACCATTATCAATTTGTCTTTTTTCCTACGCGAGTTACATGAAGTTGTTTTAGTTGAACCATTATTTATTTTCATATTCATGATGGTCGTTAAGAAAGAACAATATAAGAACCATTATTTATTTTATTTTATGATGAATTTTTGTAAGAATCATTAGATATATTCATTTTTACAAAATATTTAAAAAGAAAAAATGATAAAACAAGGGGAAAAAAAGAACAATGGCAAGTAACCTGATGAACTTATGATATCACCAGGCTACTCGTCACTAGAAGATTGGCAGGATCATTATTAGGATCATGGCCAATCTCATACTCATCAAGTATGGGATTAGCCTTCTTATTCATAATGGAGAGGTATCCATAAAGACTCCTCTCGGTATGGTCAATTTGTTATGCATGCCGCAACATTGCCTCCAGTTGAGGAAGTGTAAGATGTGGAAGTGAAGGCTATAATGGAGGAGGTGGAGGTGGATGTTAGGGAGGAGAAGTGGAGGTAGAGGTTGAGGAGGAGGAGAAGGAAGTAGAGGATGACGTCAAGAGTTTTCTAGCACATCTTCTGTAGGGCGTTTCATCTTGGCGATTGAGCTACAGAACAAAAATGAGGATGATGAAAAACTATAAGAAAAACAAATGAAATGTAGAGTTTAAATAATAGACATCTGAAAGTTGAATAGGGCGTGATGAAAGGGTACCTGGTTCTCCTAACGATCATTGAATAACGAGGAAGCACCCATAGTCAGCACGTATGAGGAAGAAGAAAGGTTTCAAAAGCTTTAATTAACACGTATTAGGTTAGAACCGTTAAGTATGTTTATAAGACTACTTTAAGGTTTTTAATTAATAACTATGAATTATTAAGTTTTTTTGTTAACTTTATTGTTAATTTAACATTTATTAAGTTAGAACAGTTAAATATGTTGGCAAGAATGCTTTATGGTTCTTAATTAATAATAATGAATTATTAAGTTTTTTTGTTAACTTCATCTCCCTCCTCCTCCGATGATGATGAGGATGAGGAAGAGGAGAATGAGGGCTACAAGCAAGAATACTTTATGGTTCTTAATTAATAACTATGAATTATTAAGTTCTTTTTTGTTGACTTCATTTTTAATATTATAAAAAAAACAATGATGATGTTCAATGATCACCACTACTGTCATCCTCATCCTCCTCTTCCTTGTCCTCATCCTCATTCTTATCATCGGAGGAGGGAAATGAAGGGTCTGACTGCAAGTCATATTCAACATTATTGTGATGAAGTATGTGGTTCAACTTCTTGTTCAGCTTGTTGGCATATGCCTGTGAGATACCTTATGTGGCAGTCAAGGATTGCCAACATCAACATCAGAGCCTCTATTTCAGGAGGATGAAGAAGAGGAGGTGGTGGAGGTGAAAGAGGGGGCGGTAGCAGCGAAGGAGCTCCATGGGAACTTAATATGACGAAGGAGAGAAGGAAGATGTTGATAAAAAAAGAAGTAAGAATCACAAGGAATAAGTGAGTCTAAATAAAGGTCTAACAAATTACAAAGGGTCATGGGTTATGACTTATGAAGGTCTAACGGATTACAAAGGGTCATGAGTTATGACTTATGAAGGTCTAACGGATTACGAAGAGTTATGACTTATGACTTATGAAGATCCAACAATATTACGAAGGGTTATGAAAGTGTTAGATGACAGTTGGTTCTGAAGATTGTTATGTTTTGTCTTCGCTGATATAAGAGGTTGGAAGACGAATTGTTTGCAAGTATTACATGATGGTTGTTTCGTAAAAACCTTCATATTTGTCACTAAATAAATGACAGTTATTAATTACAACAATTATTTTTGTGTTTTTGCGAATAACACCTCTTAATAAACAATGATGCGCATATTTAACTATTAGGTTTTAGCATTATATATTCCTGTGTGACCTCTGCCTCAACATATATGATATTTATTTGCTGTAACCGTTATTTATTAAGCTTCATATGTGCTCAAATATGTAGTAGTGATGATTATGGTGTTTTTTTTTTTAAAAAAAAAACATGTCATATTAACTAACTTCCTTAATCCAACTAAATTGGTTAATTCGGTTTTATTAAAGACTAGAAGAGTAATATAAAATCTTCATAAAATTATAAATACCTTCTCAAAATTTTATATTATATATTCCCTCCATTCCTTTTTTATAAGAAACAATTACCAAAATCATGTTGGCAAAAAAAAAAAAAACAAGATCACTAGTTCAAAATATTAGTTAAAAGTAATAATGTGTAAGATATGTACCTTTCTTTTCAATTAAATCTTTAATTATATATAGAGTACATAAGAGATAATGAGTGAAAATTTATTACAAAGATAATGAATGTCATATATTTAATGGGGTAAAAATGAAAAGACTAGTTAAAAATTTTGAACAAAAGGAATTTATTTTTTATATTAAGGACCACCTCTATGATAGATATTGTTCCTTATAAAAGGGACTAGAAGAACTATGTCCTTAAACTTTTATTGTAAATAACTCCTATACTTTTTCTCAAATTTAACAAGAATTTCCCCTCTCAAGATTTAGAGTATAAAAATTTTTTCACCTCTCCCAGTTGTTAGTGCAAGCGTTTCACCCAAGAGGGGGAGAGAATTGGGGATACTAGAAATTTCGTTGCGTATATAAAAATTGACTGAAAATTTAAAGCAGTTAAGAGCTCGGAGAAATATCACCAAAGTATACATTGGGACTAGTTCAGCCACAACCACTTTGACCTATGTTCAGTCCTCAGAGTTTCTCTGAGAGTTTCACTATATCTTCTAAGATTCAGAAGGTTCTTGGCACCTCAGTACACAACAAGTTCCTTCACTGGACACTCGCTCCCCCTTACATGTTGTAAACCAATCTCCAACTCAAGGTTCCACAACCTTAAGTTGTCTTAATAACAAATATTGAGTTTATAATAAAAATCTCTCTTACAAAGTAAATATATAATCACTGAAGTACAAAGAGTAAATATAAGAAAACAGAGCACTAAGAATATATTGATCGATGTGAGTTTGCGTGTTCTCAGTTGTATGTTCTATTCTTTGAATGCTCCATATATATAGATGCTTTGTGATGTCCGTTGGAAGCATTTCAAACATGTCTGTTAGAGTCACGCAGCTTTGTTTGACCGTTCTTCAAATTTGGAAACTAGCTGTTTGCAGTAGGTGAGCGTTTCGAACGATATGTTTGACTTCTCTCTTAATGTATGATCTCTTCATTGTTTCTCTGCAAATATACTTAGGAAACCAATGCAATGAAAGGTTAATCATATAGATAAAAAATCAATGAATGTTGGATTAAAATCATGCTTTCTATGTTGTATTACTCGAGTGGCTACTAGAGTGATCATGTTTCATTACTCGAGTGGTCCCTCGAGTAACTTCATTAAAAATAAGCTAGAGAGCAAGTCAACGTTGTCTAACCAGATTACTCAGGTAAACCATCGAGTAATTCATTTTATAAAACTTGGCAGACTTGATTACTCGAGTGATTCCTCGAGTAAGTCTTTCCTTTCTTCTCTGGTTACTCGAGTGATCTCTTAAGTAATGCTTGCAATTATACTCTTATTACTCGAGTGGTTCCTCGAGTAAAGGCATCAAAATCTTGGCCAAGAGTAATGTCTTCTTTGCTTACCTGATTACTCGAGTGATCCCTCAAGTAATGCTTCAAATAACTTTACAGATTACTTGAGTAATCTTTCAAGTAATGTCACTCATTTCTTGGCTGAGAGCTACTGGATGATTTCTTTTTTGATTACTCGACTAATGTCTCAAATAACTTTGTAGATTACTCGAGTGATCCCTTCAAGTAATCCCATGCAATTTTTGACAGAGAGCTTTCTAGAACAATTTCTCACACATTACTCGAGTGATCCCTCGAGTAATGAAGACTATTACCCGAGGGCTTACTCGAGTAATGCCTTCAAAAATCTGACAGTGTTTCTTTCTCCTGTACTCTGTCTTTCAACTCTATCTTCATTACTTGAGTATCTACTCGAGTAATGCTTTTGCCTACCATGAGAAGTTTAGTTACTTTGTTCAAACCTTTTCGTTTATTATCAAAACATTTTGTAATATTCATCTAATCTTTGGTATCATCAAAACATATTGGATCTAACATCAGTATATGCATTTCCTAGGATACAAATTTGTGTTCTTATGGGAGTGATGCTTCATACTATCAAACCCCATAACATTTCGATATTTGCCAGATTGATAAAGGCACAGTTCCATAGGTATATGGAAACAAAACAAATATGCTGATAAAAAGTACTTGTTTACAATACAGGAGTTTCCCCGTAGGGTTTGCTAATATATACAAATTTGTCCAAAAACTACCAAAATATACCATTGATAACCAACAGCTCCATTTTCTTGATCCGGACACCTCAATTATTGGTATTTACCATTTTGCCCCTAGAGCCTTAGCTTCTGTTGGAATATTTTTTAAATTTGAAAAATGGTGAGATTCAGATGAATATCAGTAGTAACAGACAATTGATCATATAAAATACAACATATAATAATGCCATGTATCATATAATGCAATAGAATAAATACACTCTAATAATATTTCTCAAAATATGCACATTTTAAGGCCAACCACTATTAGACCTCAGTCAGGGCTAACTACTGTTAGTCCCCAACTTCTATACCTCAGCTGGGCTTTCGACCATAGACTGGGCAGTGTGCCCTCTTGGTACTGAATTCTCATAGCTGGATCCCCTTTTAGGGCCGTTTGGGTATTGGTATGGTTCTCCCCCAGACGGTACTTGTGATTTTCCTGCACCAGTTAGAGAGTGTATTATACATATTATAGAATATGACATACACAAAACACATATAAGTTTACATAGTGTATGAAGGATAGAGTTACTACTTTAGGTTCCCTTTTCAACTGTACCATTTGTCCAATACTCTTATTCCATCTCAGGCTATTACCAATTCCTATGAGTTAGAGTTAACAAGTAACTAGTTATTACTTGCATTATTGCTTCCTTTAATCACAGTTGGTTGTTTATCTATCACCGTTTCAACAGTTTCAGCACAATACAATTCTACCTAGTGTTATTTCACTGTTTTCTAGAAACTGGCAGATTTTTAGTCAACTTTGAAAAAACATAATTAATTCTAGAAAATTCCAAATTGACTAATTTTAAAGCCTATGCAAATCTCTTTAAGTGTACTTTGATGGAAAAATACACAAGGCTAGTCACTATTTTCACATTTTTCCCAGAAATTCTCCAAACCTCCCATGTTCTATATTGCATTCCAGAAACAAGGCACAACTTTGAAAATTCATATCTTTTAGTATACGAGTCCAAAAATTATGGTCCACATATCAAATTAGAGCTCTACATCTATTGCATTACAACAAAGAGGTTCCCAAGTGATTTAGAAGGCATAAACACTTGAAATCAAGCCTGTTACCTTAGATTTTTGGCCTCTTGAGCTCTCTTTGTCTTAAGGTTCCTCAAAGCTCTATTCTCTTTCTATTTTTGTTGTGTGTGATGAAAATAAGGTGTTGGGATGATGATGATGATGATGATTTAAAATATCTCTTACACCTCCTTTAAGATACAATATTTTATTGCAATTACCACATGCTAAAATCTTGAACTTTATCTCTTCCTAACTAAATCATAATTGCCTCCTCTTCCTCTTTTTGATGTGATGAAAATGAGGTCCCAAAGTAACCAAATAGGCTTCTTCAATTACTTCATCCATTTCCCAAAATAATGTATTTTATTGCTAATTCACCACGTGCTTTTGCTTTATGACTTCATCCCTTTTTACTTGGCCAAGGATAATGACACATGGCATAACTAGGTTCCAAGTATTTATTTTCCCCAAAATTTCCCTCCTTGGACAAAAATTTCAAGAGAAGAGGGAAATAAAAATTGCTTCTTGCTTTGTTGGCAAATTAAAATTTTTCCATTATATTTTTGTGATTTATTGAAATAAATCATCTCTTGCTCTTTTCTTCTTTGATTTGGCCAAATTTTAACATATTTATTGGGCAATTATTTGTGCTCTTTCATTCTTCCATTTTGGGCTTTAGTAATGGGCTTTTTGGAACACCCAAAAATTAGTTTTATGACTTGTTTTAGCACAATTCTCATGAAAATGGAAATTTACTAGCTTCTTGAATTCCAAATACATCAACATTCACCATTTTATTTCATTAAATGCCATAAATAATTACAAGGTCCCTCGAGCGGATTTGACTCACTGTCTTCCCTCACTAGCTCTTCCAAACAATCTTGCCTCTGCTGCACTTCTTATAGCTCTTCCCTGATGTAACCCCCTTCGATAATCAGGCCGGGATTAGCGTTTAAGCACACTTAATTATCAAATAAGAAATCTGGGACAATTAAAAACTTTTTAAAACACTTGTACAAATGGATCTCCATTCATTTCATTCATTAAAATAAATGGCCTGTTTGGTCTGTTACATAACAATATCAGAGTAAGCACAATTCCCGACGTTCACCCGGGATAATAACATTTAATCCAAAGGTTTATACAGGGCATCATTGCCTATCTCAATATCCATACCGGGGATTACACAAAACTATACCACTACAATTCTATTCAATATGCGTACATTTGTCCAAAATGATAACCAGTTCAATATAAAACCAAAATTTATAGCTAAGACTACCGCTGGCAGTCCTAATCGTCCCTTGACACTTGCTTGCTTTTCGATCCACTTGCCCTGTCTAAAAATGTTATTTGGAAAGAATGAGATTCTAGAGAATCCCAGTAGCAACAGTTTATTTATATGATGTATATATACAAAGCAAGTCACATATATCACAATACAGCAATCAATATTCGAGACCGGGCTTTCGCCACGTTCCCTTCACTATATACGAGGTCGGGCTTACGCCACGCCCCATCACTTTATCAGTATTCGAGTCCGAGCTTTCACCACGTCCCCTTCACTTTCACTGTAATCGAGTCCGGGCTTTCGCCACGTCCTCTTCACTTTCACTGTAATCGAGTCCGGGCTTTCGCCACATCCTCTTCACTTTCACTGTATTCAATGACTAATGCAAACAAGCAATGCAATACACATGATATAGGATAAAGTGTCACTACCTTTGTCTTTCCTTCCTTGAGCAGGCACAGGCCTTCTATGCTCCGGGCAGATATCAAATCCTAAAGTCATAATTAAGGATGAAGTATTATTCTCTATTCCAATACTCAATTAACTCTTCAACACTTAGATTTGGTTATCAATAATGACCCTTAAGAAGCCACTAATGCCTCTAATAAAACCCCTAAAAGGTTGGGAAACAATAGGGTGAAGATCTCTTTTCAAAAACTTAAAGTGCTGGAACACATGGGTTGGTCGCAGCCAGCCCTTCCTTGGGCCGCGGCCAAAATATGGTCAGAAGGTCACCGGCCGCGGCCAGAATCAAGGCTAAAAGGTTTGGGCCGCGGCCAGCCACTCATGGGCTGCGGCCAAGCAATTTCCTGATTCTTGGCTGAACTTCAAAAAATCATATCTAATTGTAGAAAAATAAAAACGGAGTGATTCCAAAGCCAAATGAAATGTATTTAAGTCCTTTTTCTAGGAAAAATATGGCCCATTACTTCAAATCATCACAAAAATACAGAATCACCCAAAACTCAACACCACTCCAAAACAGAGTTCTGTTTTTGTCCCAAACTTTGGCAAACCATAACTCTCAGTTAACAAAACGAAATGACACAAAATATATGTCCATTTTGAAGCTTGGGATGTGAAATTTAAGACTGGAAAGTTTCACAATTTTCTGAAATCATTTGTTCATTCAAAACGGCAATACAAACAGACTGCCCAGAATAAACTTTCAATGGTAGTGTTTCCAATTTTCTACCAAAGTGCCCAATGGCTTCAAAATCAACAATCAAGCCTATTTCTTACACTAAAACACTCAAGGAATCCAATAAAACCATTTAAACAACCTAATTTCCACTACATTAAACATGCCAAATGACCACATTAAACACTAACTTTCCAAACTTTCCAATCTCACTCCTTTCTTTCCCAATCAATCCTATCTATCCATATACATTCCAAATATACCATTTCTATACCTTTAACATGCCAAATGACCAATGACACTCATTTTCGAAAATGGCCAATAAATCCTAGAAATTCAAGGCCTAACCAATGGCCACAAAACTTATATGAAAATGAAGCTTTCACTTACCTTATTAACTTTCCCAAAGGCACTTCATGATTCTCCAACTTGCACATTTTCGTGATTCCTCAACTCACCACCAATGGAGAAACTACAACCATAGGATGAAAGCTCTTATCTCAAGGAACAATATTAATGAAGAGCATTTTAGCATTTGAGGCCATTTGCTTACCTCAAAATCCAGCTTTTCCTTTCTCTCTCTTGGCCAACAATGGAGGACGAAAATATGGAGAGAGAAGAGAGAGATATGAGAGGTTGAGTGATGGGGAAGATGAAAGAAATGATAATCATACTCCCTCCCATCAGTTTCAGCGAAAAGAGAGGGAAGAAGAGAGAGAAAATACCATATTTTATCCCATTTGACTTTTCTCTCACCCTCTTAACATGTGAACTTGCCACTTGTCACATTCCCATTGGCTCTTCATACAATAATTCACCAATTAGCTACTTTAATCCCTCCATTAGCCATTTAATCACACTTCTCATTTTCCTATAGCTAGTAATTAATTTCCCATTAATCACCAACTTAAGGCCAATAATCCCATTCTATAAATTTTCCATCAATTATGACATATTAGATAATATTGTCACCAATACACATTAATTTTGTAATACCCCAAATTCTGAGACTTGAGGCTAGATAATAAGCCTGAGATTAGTGGACTGCTAAGCCCCAGTTTAGCAAGATCCTAAATTGTGATTAAGAGATAATGACTCCAAAAGTGGAAGTGGTTAGTGATAAATGAACCCTTTTGGAGAATCTAATGTGATTGAGTTTCGAATGTGATTCGTATGTGTTGTGAGCAACGCCGAAACCCTGTATTTAAGTTCAATTATGGATTAACCTCTAAATTGACTTAAAATAGAGGGGAGGGCGCATTGTGAAAGAAAATGAATGAGAAAATGTATTTGATGGTGATTCAAGAAGAATTGCCATAATCAGGGGCAAAACAGTAAAGTTACCGACCAATTGGTCAGTTACCGAAGAAGAAACTCATTGGTAACTTCAAGATCAATGGTTGAGATTGATTTGTGTAATAGATCAAAGGGTGGAATCTCATGTGGTGTGCTCATGTGAACTCATGGTTGATGGAACAAGATCTTGACACTTGGCATCTTTTGAGCCCTTGGATGAGGTCAACATGTCAAAGATCTTTCCTCTCTCCTCTCCCTTTCTTTTGGACGGTTTTTGGCCCTAAAAATCTGCTCCCTTCTTCATCATCTTCATTTCATCATCTCATCTCTCTCTCTCTCTTGTTTCTCCATGGCGTCCCAAAGCTAGGAAGAAAGATAAAAGAATAAGGTGAGATTTGGCTTGTTTCTTGTCCTCTAATGCTCTAATACCCTTCTTTAATATTGTTCATAGTGATGAGAGCTTCATTGCTATGGTTTTAGATTCTTGATTGAAGGTGTTTGATGGCTTGAGGAAATTTGGAAAGATGGAGAATCAAAGAATTGGTTTGGGAAAGAGGAAGAAGCGAGTGTTTGAAGCCTTTTGGTCTAAGTTTTGTGAATTATGGATGAGTTTAGTGAATTTCGAATTTTTCCCTGATTTTCTTGTGATTTTGGATTGGATGAATTGGATGTTGTTTTGTGTTGAAAATAGTGTCATGTTGTGGTATTTAATCATTGGAATTGGTTTGAATTGGATTGGACACAATGGTTGCAAAATTGGAAATTCTGTCCAGTGAGAATTCTGTCTGGGCAGTCTGTTTGTGCTGCCATTTTGAATGGGCAAATGATGTTAGAAAATTATGAAACTTTCCAGTCTTAAATTTCACATCTTAAGCTTCAAAATGGACATTATTATGTGTCATTTCGTTTTAGGAACTGGGAGTTATAGCTGTCCAAAGTTTGAGGTCGAAAATGGATTCTGTTTTGGGACAGTCTTGAATTTTTGGGAATTCTGTATTTGTATGGTGATTTCTAGTAAAGGCCTATATTTTTTCTGTGTAGAGGACTTGAATTGCTTTCATTTGGTTTTGGGATCACCTTATTTCGATTTTTTTTGGAATTAGTTATGATTTTTGGAAGTTCAGCCAAGAAACTGGATTTTCTTGGCCGCGGCCCAAATGTTTCTGGTCAGTTTCTGGCCTCGGCCAACCCCCAAAAATCAACATTTTGGACTTTTAAAAGGTTGTCTTTGGTCAAGTGTTTCCCAAGCCTTTAGGCATATGTTTGGGCTTTGATTGGCCACCTAAAGGTCGTGAATGATAACCAACTTAAGTGTTTGAGAGTTAAGGAATTGAAAAAGGGATTAACCCTATGTCCTTGTTTGGTTATAGGATTTGATGTTCGCCTTGATCGTGGTTCGGTATTCATTCTGATCGCGAGTAAGCGAAGCTGGAGCATACATGGAAAGAGTGTAGGAAACATATCTCTTCTACATGTATTTGATATATGTGTTAATGTGTTGGTGCATGTCTTAGCTTTGCATAATGGTGTGTAATTTGAAGCTATGTTTCAATTTATGCTATGACCATAGGTATATTGTTCGAAGCATTGAGCTTGCAAATTGTCATTGTGTTATTATGAGTTGTGTGATGCAAGCATGTCATGCATTAAACATTTATCGTACATGCATATTGATATTGTTATCCTACTGAGATTTTCTCGAATCTCACGCTCCCCTACTAATCTTTCAGACAGGGTAGTAGATCAAGGATATAACGAGCAGCTAAGGGCGATGAAGACTTTTTCGGGATTGAAGTTGGTAGTTGGTTATCTTAGTTGGGATGTATATTTGGATAATTGTATTTGGTTATTTGGATGAATATATGTGGATGAGGATTTGATTATTTGTCATTGAGATTTGTTGTGTAATTCCCTATTTGTGAAGTTGATGGGCTAATGTACCCTATGATTGTTAGTGGAGATATGTATTCCGGCATTGCCGAGAATTTATATAGCGTACTCTGATATAATGAATGTGATTTATCTTTGTGTAGTAATTGTATTCGGAATGTGAATATGAGACCAGGTTATAAATGATTCCGAAAGGTATTTGTAAAAACCCCGTCTGGTAGATGGGTTTGTAAAATGTAGTTTTGTTTCTTAATGGTCTCTATTTCACTTTAATCGCGCATTTCGAATATTAATTACGGCAGGGGGTTACAAATTTCACTTTAATCCGATAATTATCCTCAATAATTATCATTAGGCCTTAATCGAAAATTGGGGCGTTACACCTGATGTTATTCATTGTGGCCTGCTACAGTGTCCACATTATGACACCTTTATCTTATATTAACTTGCTGTAAACTATTAATGCATGGTTCGGTGGGCAACACAGGAATAACATAAATATATTAATAAAAATTGCTCGATTACAAAAATTCCCCATAAGGGTTAGTACATCATAATTACCATCAATGTAGCCATATAGGGCTACCAGGGTGTCTAAACCCATCAAAGTGAAACGCAGACATCTTCCCGTCTTCGTTCCACCACCACAATCTCCTCGTACAGTTCTTTTCTTTATTCTCAGCGTATCTTCTATCTCTTCTTGTCTAAATTATTGGTAGGAGAGGGTGAGATTCAATAGAATGTCAATAGGAAAACAGTACCAATATGCATGCAAGATAAGTGTTTAATGCATGACATGCTTGCATTACATAACTCATGCTCACATAATGACATATCTGCGTGCTCAATGTTTCAAACAACAAACTTATAGCTATAGCATAAATAGAAACAAAGCTTTAATCATTCATATATATTTTACATAATCAAGCAAAGTAATAACATGCATCAATATACTAGCACAAATATCAAATACACGCAGGAGAGATAAGTTCCCTACCTTAGACCTTTTCCACCTTGAACCATGTGCTTCGATTTGCGTGCCAATCCCTCATACTTTCAACTTGGTCTTAAAATATCAAACATACTAGTTTAGACACTTCCATAGTGTTTGTGGTGGTTATATGAGTCTATCAAAAAATTTATCAAAATGCCCCCAAAACCTGATCCGACTGGAGTTTTCCCAAAATTTTGACATGGGCTATTGTTACATATTTTCAAATTCATTGAATTATCAAATTCATTGTCAAATTACAAAAATACTCTTGACAGCCCTTATTTCAGGGTTTCAGGGGCATTTTCGTTATTATGCTTTTTTGGGCTTTCCAAAAAAGTGACCAACTGTAACCCTACCTAATTTTCCCTCCTGAACTCAATGGAACCATCACATCATTAAAAATCCAACTCTAATCCCATTTTCTAGTATTGGCTGAAATTTGAGAAACTCCAGAGAAAATTGGGGCTTTTCAAGTCCGACTCCACAAACGTTTTCCTTTCTACTCCTAACCACTTTATTAACTATCTAATTAGGTCACAACTACCATTTAGACCCAATTTTGGCAACATAACTCCTAGGCCATGTCATTTTTGAAAATTCAAGCCCAAGACAATCGAACAAAATTTCACCGATTAAATTGTCCACAGCAGCCAGAATAGTCAATATACGAAGGTTTGGAAGTTACCTCAAGCTCCCTCTAGCTTTTCTCAAAATGGCTGAAAACCCTAGCCTTAGAACACCCAAATTTGTGCTTCTAACACCTTACAATACATGAAAGAGAAGCTTAGGAACAATGTTATACACGTTAGGTAAGAATTCACCGAAGAAATTGACCTACCTCACAAGATTTCTTCTCTTTCTCTCTCTAAAGCTCTCAACTCTTTCTCTCTCTTGTTGCAGCACTAGGCACGGTTTTGGGGTTGATGGAGGTGTAAGATGATTTAATATGATATAATATTATTTTCTAATTATTTACTAAATTTCTAACAATTTCGGATTTTTACAAAATTTTGGCAGATTTCTATCCAAACTTTGAAAAATCATAACTAATCCTAGAAAAATCAAAATAGGGTGATCCCAAAGCCAATGGAAAGCTATTTAAGTACTCTTTACTAGAAAAGTATGGATCAATGCAGTTCATAACAAAAAATACAGAATTGCACAAAAGTCCATACTGCTCCAAAATAGATTCCAGTTTTAATCCTAAACTTTGGAAAATCATAACTCTTAGCTCAAAAATCGAAACGACACAAATTATTTATCCATTTTGGAGCTTGGCATGTGAACTTTAAGACTAGAAAGTTTTAGAATTTTTAGACACGATTTGCCTATTCAAAACGTCCATACAATCCGAATGCCCTGTACAGAGTTTCAATGGATAGAATATCCAACTTTTGCACAATTGTTCCCAATGGTTCCAATTTCACAACAAACACTCTCCCCACACGAATTTTCACAAGGAAGCCATTGGAATCACTAAAACAACAAAATTCTAATCACATCCACTTTTGAAGTCATTAACCCTTAATCAAAATTTGGGATATTACACACATACCCAGAATCTATTGCTATATTGGGTCAGGTCGAGGGTCTGGTACTTCATTATTATGCCCCCTCGTGGTCGTACAATCTTTGTATTTCACTATATGAAAATAGAGAAAAATAAGTTCATATGATCACAAGGGCATTGTTGTCATTTATCAAAATGTCGGGCACACAGATATGTCATACACAACATATAACATGTATATACAGCAGTTAGGGAAAGTACTACACATCATATGTCCTAAAACTATTGTACAATAAGTCTTTGTCATTTCTACACATCAAATCTTAACTATACATAAATCTTCCCAGGGGGTCACCTATCTCGTGATTACTTGAGTTAAGCATGATTAACTTTCTATGTACTCATACAAAACATAGAGACTAGCTCTATCTTCTTTTGTCCACCAGTACCCTATTATTGCCCTCGTCTAAAAAGTCATACTGGCCTCCTCCGGTCACCAAAATATTGGGTATAGGCCCTCTACATGTTGTCGTACATGTACTTTGCCACGTATGGTGTCATGTGATCCATGAACTCCGAAAAATAGTCATTCGGGCCTTACTCTACTATATCATTCTTCTTCTTGGCCCAAAAGGTTATGTATAGGAAAAAGTACATCGTCATATAAATCCAAATCTCATTTGAATACTCTAGCCTTAGTAGAACTTGCGTCTAGTAGAGTGAATCCATATAATCCAAATATGCAAGGTACTTGGCCATAGGAGTGCCATACTTCTCAAAAGCCTGGAAGTATCTGCATGGAGCTTAATGCCACAACCTCTGGTTTGGCCAAAGGTCATATCTCATATACACTGTTCTGGCTCTGGAGAGAGTAGCAATGCAGAACTTAGACCCTGACCTATCGGAAAGTTGCTGCTCGGAATCTCCCACCATCTTTCTAGGTATTGGCTTGAGTCTCGGCCGTGGCCCATATACTAGTCTTACTTCGGACCCACTCCCTGGGTATGCTCGTCTCAACAGAAGGCTAGCCCTTAGGAATCATCTGACCCAATGTACCCTGGTTTATCGACGGTTGTGACCTATATTACTATCGATGTACCCTGGACAGTACATGTGATTTTCCCGTACCAGCTAGAGAGTGCATTATACATATCATAGAAGATAGCATACATAAAGCACATATAAGTTTACATAGTTTATGAAGTATAGAGTTACTACGTTAGGTTCCTTCTTCAGTTCTACCGTATGTCTAATAGTCTTGTTCCGGCTTGGGCTATTACCAATTCTTATTTATTACTTGTATTACTACTGCCTTTAATCATAGTTGGTTGGCTATCTATCACTGTTTCAGCAGTTTCAGCACGATACAATTCTGCCTGGTATTGTTTCACTGTTTTCCAGAAACTAGCAGATTTTCATTCAACTTTGAAAAATCATAATTAATTCTAGGAAATTCCAAATTAATTGATTCCAAAGCCTATGCATATCTCTCTAAGTGTACTTTGATGGAAAAATACATAAGGCTAGTCACTATTATCACATTTTCCCCAGAAATTCTCTAGAAACTAGCAGATTTTCATTCAACTTTGCAAAATCATAAATAATTCTAGGAAATTCCAAATTAATTGCTTCCAAAGCCAATGCATACCTCTCTAAGTGTATTTTGATGGAAAAATACACAAGGCTAGTCACTATTATCACATTTTCCCCAAAAATTCTCCAAACGTCCCATATTCTAGATTGTATTCCAGAAATAGGACACAACTTTGAAAATTCATATCTTTTAGTATACTAGTCCAAACATTATGATCCACCTATCAAATTAAAGCTCTATATCTCTAATTTAATCCTACCAAATTTCATAATATTCAGACTATGTTTAACTAATAAAATTCATTGCACAATCAGACTACCTCCACTAAAACAAATCAAACAGCATTTCCTTTCAACTTCAAAAATTTCTAGATTTGCATACAAACATCCACAAATCATGAACTCATATATTCTTACACAATTTTCCCTTCTAAATCCAATGGAATCATCAAAATTACAAAATTTCAACTCCTTCCCCCTGTTCTGCCTCTTACCAAAACTTAGGTTCTTAGGAGAGAAGTTGTGTTTTCTTGATTTCTCTTGATTAAACACTTCCTTTTTACTTATAATCACGTTATTAACCATTTAAAATCTCAATAAACATGGTTCATGGAAATTTTGGCAGCATAACATTTTAAGGTTTCATCTTTCCAATTTCACAAAATCAACATAACCAAGCCAATATCAACAATAGCCTACTAAGCAAGAGGATTAAGGTTGATTACCTCTTGATTTCTTGGCTTTCTCTCCCTAGGCGTCACTATTTACTCTCTCTTCCCTCTTGATTTTGCTTGCTAAACATGATTTCCAAGAAGAAGAGGGTCCCAAGTGATTTAGAAGGCATAAGCACTTGAAATCAAGGCTCTTACGTTATTTTTGGCCTCTTGAGCTCTGTTTGTCTTAAGGTTCCTCAAAGCCCTCTTCTCTCTCTATTTTGGTTGTGTACGACGAAATAAGGTGTTAGGAACAGGATAATGATGATTTAAAATAGGGAAAATCACCCTAGGTCCCAAGCAAGCAACATATTATCAAAAAGGTTCTTATTTACAACTCTTCTGTGTGTATTTACAATCTGTTGAGTGTGTTTTACAACCTCCAGGGACCTTTTTGATAATATGTTGCTTGCTTGGGACCTATGAATGATTTTCCCTTTAAAATATCCCTTACACCTCCTTTAAGATACAATATTTTATTGCAATTACCATATGCCAAAATCTTTAACTTTATCTCTTCCTAGCTAAATCATAATTGCCTCCTCTTCCTCTTTTTAATGTGATGAAAATGAGGTCCCAAAGTAACCAGATAGGCTTCTTCAATTACTTCATCCATTTCCTAAAATAATGTATTTTATTGCTAATTCACTATGTGCTTTTGCTTTATGACTTCATCCCTTTTTACTTGGCTAAGGATAATGACACATGGCATAGTTAGGTTCTAAGTATTTATATTCCCCAAATTTCCCTCCTTGGACGAAACTTGCAAGAGAAAAGGGAAATAAAATTTGCTTCTTGCTTTGTTGGCAAATTATCATTTTGCCATTACATTTTTGTGACTTATTGAAATAAATAATCTCTTGCTTCTTTCTTCTTTGATTTGGCCAAATTTTAATTTGTTTATTGGGCCATTATTTGTGCTCTTTTATTCTTTCATTTTGGGCTTTATTAATGGGCTTTTTGGAACACCCAAAAATTAGTTTTATGACTTGCTTTAGCCCAATTCTCATAAAAATGAAAAATTACTAGCTTTTTAAATTCCAAATATATCAAAATTCATAATTTATTTAATTAAATGCTACAAATAATTACAAGGCATATTAATGAGTAAAAACAATGTGTTACACATACCACCCCAATTAATTGCTTATTGGTACTCCAAATTTTTTGTCAATAGCTAGTAATAACTTTTACATTATTAGTTTTGTTTGCTAATTTTTTTTTTTGTGAAGTTTACTACTCATCTACGAAAGACCTTACACGCACACACTTTTAAAAAAATTATAGGCATATAACTCAAAATTTGATGTGTTATATACAAATATATATATATATATATAATATTTAAGGGATATATAATTGATTATTGGATTATCCCAACATAATTAAAAGTTTGGGTGGTTTGTGTAATATCCCGATTTGTGATTAGGACTGATAACTCTGATAATCATTGTAATTAGTGTAATTAAGCACTATTATGATTAATGTAATGTAAATTTTGGGAATAAATACATGTGGTATTTAAGATCAATGGTTGTGATTCCTTGACCGTGGGTCGGAATCCTATGTATTGTGATTTGGTGAGCTCATAAGGGAGTGAGTGGATGATGACATGTGGCAAGAGGGTGGCCATTGGATGAGGTCACTAGAAGACAAAATAACACTTTTTCTCTTTTCTCTCTCTCTTTCGGTTGTGTGTGGGAGGGGAAAAGAAAACATCTCCATCATCATCTTCCTTCCATTTCTCTCTCTCGTTTCTCTCTCCTTCCTCCATTTCTGGCGCTGGTTGAGCTTGGAAGAGAAGAAGAAAGCTTTGATTTTGGTGAGTTGTGATTCTCCTTTGCTCTAAGCCCCTTCTCCAATTTTGTTCATCCCAATGAGAGCTACATTGTGATGGTTGTAGAGCCTTGAGGGGTGCTGATTTGAGCTTTGGGTCGAAAGGGGGAGTTGAGGAATCAAGATTCTCGATTGGGCAAAGAGAAGAGGTAGGCATTTAGAGCATTTTGGTAGATGGTTTGTGATTTTTGGCTAAGTTTAGTCAAATCTGGAATTTTCGCCCTAAATATGCCTATTTCTGGAAATGTGAGGATCATTATGATTGATGATTGAAAATGATTTAGTTTGAAGATATATGATCATTTGATGTAATTTGGAATGTTAAAAAGGTGTTAAGGGAATTAGACATTGTGTATCTTAGAGACCTTAAGGAATGATTGTGGTCAAATGGGTTTTTGGATTGTTTTTAGAGTTGCCATTGTGTTCCCTGGTTAGTGCTTAGTGTGTATGAGCATTGGGAAGAGTTTGGGGAACCTTTGGGGGTGAATTTGACCATCTGGAGTTTCTGGTTTTTGGCTGCGTTTTGGGTCTCTGATGCACATCACTCGAGCAGAGGAAGAACGTGCTCGAGTGATATGCAAGTCTTTCCCTGTTGTGCTTCGAGTTACCTGGGTTTTTCGGGTTGTGCTCGCGAGCATTGCCTTGTGCTCGAGTGAGCGAAGAACATGCTCGAAGTGAGCATGGTTCTGCTCGAGTGAAGAAGCAAGTCCGGAGTTGAGGTTGCTTTTGGGACCTCACTCGCTGATTGATGCCACGAGTGTGCTATGACACTCGCGAGCATAGCTGTTTCACTCGAAGCACTGAGGGTCGTGCTCGAGTGAGATGGTGCTTCAGGTGAGAGTTGTGCTTTCAGGTTGATGCTCGCGGGAAAGTTGCACGAGTGTGCTTTCTCACTCGCGGGTGTGGGGTATGTGCTCGAGCACTGGGGGTCGTGCTCGAGTGAGCCTGTGCCTCGGGTGAGGGTGGTGCTCTCGGGTAGTCACTCGCAGCGTGTGCTCGCGGGTGCTCGAGTGAGGCTTTTGGCCTTGTGCTCGAAGTGAGGTCGGCGTGCTCGAGTGAGCCAGTTCCTGGAAGTGTCCTTGTGCTCTCGGGTGCTCACTCGCAGTCTCACTTTCTCTTGTGCTCGGGTGCTGTCCGTACCAATGCTCGAGTGAGAGCATCTGTGCTCGAGTGATGTCCGTACTCGTGCTCGAGTGAGAGCATTTGTGCTCGAGTGAGACTGTCAAAAATCAGTGTTTTGCCTTCGAGTAAGGGGTCTTTTGGGTAGGTTCTTCCAACCCTTTAGGCATATGTTTAGGCCTATTTTAGTCACCTAATGAGTCCTAAATGATAACCAACTTAGAGAATTATTGAAATATACATTGGAAAAGAGATTGATTGGTTGTCCCTAATTGATATAGGATTTGACATCTGTCGTCCTCGTGAGGCTAAGGTGCCAGAGCCAGTCCGGAAGGATACAGGTAGTGACTCTTTCTTTATGCCTTGTGTGATACATTGTATGTATATTATGTCATGGTTTCGAAATGAAAATCGTATGCTGCAAGTTTTGTGAAAACTGTGGAAGCACCGCTATACCAATAGTCCCTGAGTCGCTAACAACGGTTCGGGTGAAGGTCGTATGCCTTCCCGGCGGTAAAAGGGGATGAGGTTAGGGTGTGATATATGTGTATATGTGGGCCGAAAGGCTAATTGTGGAGGCCGACGGGCCATTGTGAAAGCCGAAAGGCTATATTTGAGCCGTGTGGCTATTTGTATGCACTGCCACGCCAATAGTCCCTGAGTCGCTAACAACGGTTCGGGTTAAGGTCGTATGCCTTCCCGGCGGTAAAAGGGGATGAGGGTGGAGTGACTTGTGTTGCTGTATGAGATGATTGGTGTGCATATTCTATGATTGCATGTGGTATGAAATTGTAGTTACTACTGGGATTCTTTAGAATCTCACCCCTTCCATATGACTAACCTTTTCAGACAGGGCGAGTGGCTCGAAAGGGAAGCGGACAACCCGGAGTAGTTAGGCTTACTCCAAAAATCTAAGTGGTAGTTGGTTATCGTAGTTTTGGATGTGGGATTGACAATTGTATATAAGAATGTAAATGATTATTTTGGTGGTGTAATCCCCTTGTTGGGAAATATTAAACCCAAGTTATATGTATTAACCCGGGGTTTGCCGGGATTTTGGTTTCCGCACTTTGATATTTATAATGTACTCTGACTTCTCTGGTAGTTATATCCACACGTGAACGTGAGACCAAGGGTTAATTACGTTTTGAAATTGATTTCGAAATGCCCCATCTCTGGGATGTGGGATTATAAATTATGATTTTATCTTATTGGTCTCTAATTCACTTAAATTTCGTAATCCGGATGTAATTACGGCGAGGGGGTTACATTTTTGGTATCAGAGCCTGGTTCCTGGCAAGGGTAGAGTTTGCTAGGATAGCTCCCATAATGTGGTCTTAGTGATAATGGATCATCTGTGAATACTTGACGTATGCATATATCTGTTTAGTTATATAGATATATGTGCTTTGTGGAAACTTTGTGAATGTCATAATTGTTGGATTAATGGGGTGAGTTCTTTGTAGAATGAAAAGAACGACAAAAGGTCGCCCCAGAGGACAACAAGTTGATCCCGAGGTGGAGTTAGTTAATGACAATCCACCGGATCCTATGCAAGAGCTAATGGGCTTGATAAGGGATCAAAGGGATATGATTGCGGAGCTTAGAGACGAGCTTCGAGCTGAGAAAGCGAAGAACAATGAGGGTCGAGGCCAGTCTACTCAAGAAGAAACTCGAGGGGAAACCCGAGAGGAGACTAGACTTGAAGATACTGCTGAAGGGTCGGCACGACCACTTGAATCGCCTCCTCATACTGAAGAAAATCCAAGGCCGCATGGAAAGTCGGTCAATGAGGAAAGAGACCTTCAGTTTTGGGTCTCCAGGTTTTGTAAACACCTACCTCCGGCATTCAGAGGGAAATTTGATCCTCAGGCGGCGGAAGACTGGTTGAACCGTCTTGAGAAGATATTTGAGGTTTTAGAATGTCCCTCGGAAGTGAAAGCCAAGCTGGCGGTGTATAAGCTGGAGGGTGATGCAGACCGCTGGTGGCGGAACATAGCTCTGTCACTGAAGAGCAAGAATATAGCATTGACCTGGGAAGAGTTTCAGCAGCATTTCGACGAGAAATACTTTCCCAAGTCGGTGAGACTTGAGAAGGAGACGGAGTTCCTAAACATCAAGCAAGGGGACACGGAATCCTTTGATGAATATTTGTCCCGATTCACCCGCCTATCTCGATATTCCTCTTATCTGCAGAAGAGGGATGACGAAGAATTGAGCTCAGATTTGCTTATTCGGGGCTTGAGGCGTGATATGAGGAAGAGAATAGCCACCCATCAGTTCTCCAAGTTCAATAAGGCC
This sequence comes from Inga laurina, assembly GCA_963855925.1. Taxonomy (NCBI): domain Eukaryota; kingdom Viridiplantae; phylum Streptophyta; class Magnoliopsida; order Fabales; family Fabaceae; genus Inga; species Inga laurina. The sequence goes on along the minus strand of OY979709.1, from coordinate 34,443,467 downwards.
GTTGAAGAGTGTCGGATCACAGAGAGTAATCTGAGAGAGTTGTATCCGGCTAAGACTACTGGTGGTTATAGTGAGCCCAGAAAGAGCGGTGCTCCTCAGAAGCGGAAGGGCTCGGGATCGTCATCTTCGTATAGGGGTAGTGGTAAGAAGCCCTACCAGCCCAGAGATCGTGAACCCCAGAGATCGGGGACTGAGCGAAAATGTCCTCGCTGTAATCAGTCACATTATGGCAAGAACTGTCAGGGTGAGATGATCTGCTTTAACTGTAAGCAACCCGGACATCTTTCTAGAGATTGCCAACGACCGCAAGCGGAGCAGAGACCGAGGACTCAGGGCAGAGTATTTGCTATGACTCATGAGGAAGCCCGGAAATCCCCAGAGCTGATACAAGGTACAGTTCTTCTTAATGGATTTGTATTGCAAGCGTTGTTTGACTCGGGTGCAAGTCACTCTTTTATTGCGTATGATTGTGTAAAGCGTCTGGGTATGAATGTGTATGAGTTACCATTCGAGCTTATTGTGTCAACACCGATGGGTGTAAAGGCTGTAACTACTGATGCCTGTTTGAATTGTGTTATAACCGTAGAGGGTCGTGAGTCGGTGATAGATCTGATTTGTCTACCGCTCTGCCAATTGGAAATCATTTTGGGATTTGATTGGTTGAGAGCTAACAATGTGTTGTTAGACTGTGGGAACAAGAGGATTGTATATCCTGTTTCTCAGAATATTGGGGATGGCAATGTCGGTTTGAATTTCCTTTCAACAGCTAAGGCTGAGAAGTATTTGCAAAAGGGTTGTCAGGGGTATATGGTTTTCTTTTCTGTACAAGGGGAAACCAGTGAGTCTTTGAGTAGTGTACCCATAGTGAATGAATTTCCTGAGGTTTTTCCGGATGACTTAAGTGGATTACCTCCGGAAAGGGAAGTTCAGTTTTCGATTGACATTGTGCCTGGAGCGGGTTCAATATCCAAAGCCCCATATCGTATGGCTCCAAATGAAATGGCGGAGTTGAAAAAGCAGATTGAGGATTTGCTGGAGAAAGGGTTTATTAGACCCAGTGTGTCGCCTTGGGGTGCTCCAGTGTTGTTTGTGAAAAAGAAAGACGGGAGTCTTCGTTTGTGTATTGACTATCGAGAGTTGAATAAGGTTACCGTCAAGAATAAGTATCCTCTCCCTAGAATTGATGACTTGTTAGATCAATTATCTGGCTCGTGTGTATTCTCCAAGATTGATCTAAGATCAGGGTATCATCAGCTGCGTGTGAAAGCGGACGATGTTCCGAAGACTGCTTTCCGGACTAGGTATGGTCATTATGAGTTCTTAGTGATGAAATTTAGGTTGACCAATGCGCCTGCGGTATTCATGGATTACATGAACCGTATTTTTCGGCAATACCTAGATCAGTTTATTGTGGTATTTATCGACGATATTTTGATATACTCTAAGAGTAGAGAAGAGCATGAGCATCATTTGAGAATTGTGTTGAATATATTGCGTGAAAAGCAACTCTACGCTAAGTTGAGTAAGTGCGAATTTTGGCTATCGGAAGTGAGATTCCTAGGTCATGTTATTTCGCAAGGTGGGGTCGCTGTGGATCCTAGTAAAGTGGAAGCAGTACTGAACTGGAAGAGGCCGGAATCTGTGGCGGAAGTACGCAGTTTTCTGGGTCTTGCTGGTTATTACCGGAGATTCATTCAGAATTTCTCCCGTATTGCGTTGCCGATGACCAAGCTCACGAGAAAAGATCAACCGTTTGTGTGGGATGAGAAATGTGAAAATTGCTTTGTGGAGCTGAAGGAGAGGTTGACTACGGCACCTGTGTTGATTTTGCCCGATCCCAGTTTGACTTACGTTGTGTATTCTGATGCCAGTGGGCAGGGATTAGGGTGTGTCCTTATGCAGCAGGGACGTGTGGTGGCCTATGCCTCTCGACAGCTCAGACCTCATGAATTGAACTATCCCACTCATGATCTGGAGCTTGCGGCTATTGTGTTTGCCTTGAAGATTTGGAGGCATTATTTGTATGGTGTGAATGTAGAACTGTACTGCGACCACAAGAGTCTCAAATATCTGTACGATCAGAAAGAGTTGAATATGAGACAACGGCGTTGGATGGAGTTGCTTAAGGACTACAACCTGGAAATAAAATATCATCCGGGTAAGGCGAATGTAGTCGCTGATGCTCTTAGTCGGAAGACTGTAGTTGTGGCAGCTATGATGATACACGAGGGGAAGTTGATTGCGGATTTTCTTGATATGAATTTGTCGAACCAGATGATCTGTGCCAACTATAATGTTTCCCAAGGGGAAAATGATCTGAGAGCTGAGATTGAAGAAGCTCAGAGGCAAGATGACTGGATACAGCGTAACCTAGCCAGAATTGAGCGGGGAGAAGTTCAAGGCTATGATGTGTCGCCTCGTGGATTAGTTCGCTATCAGAACAGAGTGTGCATTCCACTTAAGGAGGAGTTGAGACAGAAGATCTTAGATGAGGCACATAAGAGCCGGTATACTCTTCATCCGGGTATGACCAAAATGTATCATGGGTTGAAATCTGTGTATTGGTGGCCGGGAATGAAGAGTGATGTGACGAAATATGTGGCAAGGTGTCTCACATGTCAGAAGGTGAAGATTGAACACCAAAGACCACCTGGGTTGTTGCAAAGTCCTGAAATTCCGGAATGGAAATGGGAAAGTGTAACCATGGATCTTGTTGTGGGATTGCCCAAGATCAGGAATTTTGATGCGATTTGGGTCATTGTGGACCGGTTAACGAAGCCGGCGCACTTCTTACCGATCAATGCTAGTTACTCTCCGGACAAGCTAGCAGAGATTTATGTTCGTGAAATTGTGAAGCTCCATGGTGTACCGAAGAATATCATCTCAGATCGAGATCCCCGTTTCACTTCAAGATTCTGGAAGTCATTGCATGAGGCACTGGGTACTCAACTGAGGTTCAGTACAGCCTATCATCCTCAGACCGATGGTCAGTCAGAGAGGACTATTCAGACCTTAGAGGATATGTTGCGGGCATGTGTTCTTGACTTCAAAGGGAGTTGGGATCGTTTTCTTCCACTTGCGAGTTCGCCTACAACAATAGTTATCATGCGAGTATTCAGATGGCGCCGTATGAAGCATTGTACGGAAGGAAATGCCAATCACCATTGTGTTGGAATGAGTTGTCCGAGAGGAAGCTCTATGGGCCAGATCTCGTGGATCAAACCTCAGCCCAGATTCGAATTATTCGTAAGAGGCTTCTTGCAGCTCAGAGTCGGCAGAAAAGTTATGCGGACAAGAGGAGAAGACCTCTAGAGTTTGAAGTTGGTGACCATGTATTTCTTAGAGTATCACCTGTCACCGGTATTGGGCGAGCTATAAAGCGGAAAAAGTTAAGCCCGAGGTATATAGGTCCTTTTGAGATCCTTGATAGGATTGGGCCTGTTGCTTATCGTGTAGCCCTACCTCCGAGCTTGAGCAGACTTCATGATGTATTTCATGTTTCCCAATTGAAGAAGTATCAACCGGATCCATCTCATGTCGTTGAGTATGAGAATGTGGAGTTGTGAGATAACTTCACGTATGTGGTGGAGCCAGAGCGGATAATTGAACGCGAGGAACGTCGGCTCAGACACTGGAGTATCCCTTATGTGAAGGTGATCTGGAAGGGTATGACCCAGCGGGAAGCAACTTGGGAAACAGAAGAGGATATGCAAAGGCGATATCCGGAGTTTATGGCTCAAGGGGTGTAGCAAATTTCGAGGACGAAATTTATTTGACGGGGGGAGAATTGTAATATCCCGATTTATGATTAGGACTGATAACTCTGATAATCATTGTAATTAGTGTAATTAAGCACTATTATGATTAATGTAATGTAAATTTTGGGAATAAATACATGTGGTATTTAAGATCAATGGTTGTGATTCCTTGACCGTGGGTCGGAATCCTATGTATTGTGATTTGGTGAGCTCATAAGGGAGTGAGTGGATGATGACATGTGGCAAGAGGGTGGCCATTGGATGAGGTCACTAGAAGACAAAATAACACTTTTTCTCTTTTCTCTCTCTCTTTCGGTTGTGTGTGGGAGGGGAAAAGAAAACATCTCCATCATCATCTTCCTTCCATTTCTCTCTCTCGTTTCTCTCTCCTTCCTCCATTTCTGGCGCTGGTTGAGCTTGGAAGAGAAGAAGAAAGCTTTGATTTTGGTGAGTTGTGATTCTCCTTTGCTCTAAGCCCCTTCTCCAATTTTGTTCATCCCAATGAGAGCTACATTGTGATGGTTGTAGAGCCTTGAGGGGTGCTGATTTGAGCTTTGGGTCGAAAGGGGGAGTTGAGGAATCAAGATTCTCGATTGGGCAAAGAGAAGAGGTAGGCATTTAGAGCATTTTGGTAGATGGTTTGTGATTTTTGGCTAAGTTTAGTCAAATCTGGAATTTTCGCCCTAAATATGCCTATTTCTGGAAATGTGAGGATCATTATGATTGATGATTGAAAATGATTTAGTTTGAAGATATATGATCATTTGATGTAATTTGGAATGTTAAAAAGGTGTTAAGGGAATTAGACATTGTGTATCTTAGAGACCTTAAGGAATGATTGTGGTCAAATGGGTTTTTGGATTGTTTTTAGAGTTGCCATTGTGTTCCCTGGTTAGTGCTTAGTGTGTATGAGCATTGGGAAGAGTTTGGGGAACCTTTGGGGGTGAATTTGACCATCTGGAGTTTCTGGTTTTTGGCTGCGTTTTGGGTCTCTGATGCACATCACTCGAGCAGAGGAAGAACGTGCTCGAGTGATATGCAAGTCTTTCCCTGTTGTGCTTCGAGTTACCTGGGTTTTTCGGGTTGTGCTCGCGAGCATTGCCTTGTGCTCGAGTGAGCGAAGAACATGCTCGAAGTGAGCATGGTTCTGCTCGAGTGAAGAAGCAAGTCCGGAGTTGAGGTTGCTTTTGGGACCTCACTCGCTGATTGATGCCACGAGTGTGCTATGACACTCGCGAGCATAGCTGTTTCACTCGAAGCACTGAGGGTCGTGCTCGAGTGAGATGGTGCTTCAGGTGAGAGTTGTGCTTTCGGGTTGATGCTCGCGGGAAAGTTGCACGAGTGTGCTTTCTCACTCGCGGGTGTGGGGTGTGTGCTCGAGCACTGGGGGTCGTGCTCGAGTGAGCCTGTGCCTCAGGTGAGGGTGGTGCTCTCGGGTAGTCACTCGCAGCGTGTGCTCGCGGGTGCTCGAGTGAGGCTTTTGGCCTTGTGCTCGAAGTGAGGTCGGCGTGCTCGAGTGAGCCAGTTCCTGGAACTGTCCTTGTGCTCTCGGGTGCTCACTCGCAGTCTCACTTTCTCTTGTGCTCGGGTGCTGTCCGTACCAATGCTCGAGTGAGAGCATCTGTGCTCGAGTGATGTCCGTACTCGTGCTCGAGTGAGAGCATTTGTGCTCGAGTGAGACTGTCAAAAATCAGTGTTTTGCCTTCGAGTAAGGGGTCTTTTGGGTAGGTTCTTCCAACCCTTTAGGCATATGTTTAGGCCTATTTTAGTCACCTAATGAGTCCTAAATGATAACCAACTTAGAGAATTATTGAAATATACATTGGAAAAGAGATTGATTGGTTGTCCCTAATTGATATAGGATTTGACATCTGTCGTCCTCGTGAGGCTAAGGTGCCAGAGCCAGTCCGGAAGGATACAGGTAGTGACTCTTTCTTTATGCCTTGTGTGATACATTGTATGTATATTATGTCATGGTTTCGAAATGAAAATCGTATGCTGCAAGTTTTGTGAAAACTGTGGAAGCACCGCTATACCAATAGTCCCTGAGTCGCTAACAACGGTTCGGGTGAAGGTCGTATGCCTTCCCGGCGGTAAAAGGGGATGAGGTTAGGGTGTGATATATGTGTATATGTGGGCCGAAAGGCTAATTGTGGAGGCCGACGGGCCATTGTGAAAGCCGAAAGGCTATATTTGAGCCGTGTGGCTATTTGTATGCACTGCCACGCCAATAGTCCCTGAGTCGCTAACAACGGTTCGGGTTAAGGTCGTATGCCTTCCCGGCGGTAAAAGGGGATGAGGGTGGAGTGACTTGTGTTGCTGTATGAGATGATTGGTGTGCATATTCTGTGATTGCATGTGGTATGAAATTGTAGTTACTACTGGGATTCTTTAGAATCTCACCCCTTCCATATGACTAACCTTTTCAGACAGGGCGAGTGGCTCGAAAGGGAAGCGGACAACCCGGAGTAGTTAGGCTTACTCCAAAAATCTAAGTGGTAGTTGGTTATCGTAGTTTTGGATGTGGGATTGACAATTGTATATAAGAATGTAAATGATTATTTTGGTGGTGTAATCCCCTTGTTGGGAAATATTAAACCCAAGTTATATGTATTAACCCGGGGTTTGCCGGGATTTTGGTTTCCGCACTTTGATATTTATAATGTACTCTGACTTCTCTGGTAGTTATATCCGCACGTGAACGTGAGACCAAGGGTTAATTACGTTTTGAAATTGATTTCGAAATGCCCCATCTCTGGGATGTGGGATTATAAATTATGATTTTATCTTATTGGTCTCTAATTCACTTAAATTTCGTAATCCGGATGTAATTACGGCGAGGGGGTTACAGTTTGTTATGAAGTTTTTGTTAGTGCAAGCGTTTCACCCAAGAAAGGGTAAATTGGGTGATACCAGAAATTTTGTTATGTATAAGAAAATTAACTGAATATTTAAAGCAATTGAGAGCAAAGAGAAATATCATCGAAGTGTACACCGGGAGTTATAACTTTGACCTACGTCCAGTCCTCAGAGCGTTTCTTAGAGTTTCACTATATTCTCCATGATTTAGTGGGTTCTTGGCACCACAATACACAACAAGTTCCTTCACCTGGACACTCGCTCCCCCTTACATGTTGTAATCAAATCCCTAACTCAAGGTTTCACAACCTTAAGTTGTCTCAATAAAAAATATTGAGTTTGTAATGAAAAACTCTCTCACAGAGCAAATATATAATCATTGAAGTATAATGAATGAGTAAAAGAAAATAAAGCACTAAGAGTGTGTTGATCAGTGTATGTTTGTGTGTTCTCAGTTCTTGTTTTCTGATCTTTAAATGCTCTATATATATAGATGATTTTTAGTGTACGTTGGAAGCAATTCAAACATGTCCCTTAGAGTCACGCAACAACGGTTGACTATTCTTCAAATTTGAAAACTATCCGTTTACGATAGGTAGCGGTAGGTGAGATCTGGGACACTTTATTTGACTTTTCTCTTCTTGCATGATCTCTTCATTGTTTCTCTGCAAATGTACTTAGGATACTAATGCAATGAACAGTTAATCATATAGAAAACAATTTAATAAATATTCGATCAAAAACATGATTTCTAGACTTCATTACTCGAGTGGCTACTTGAGTGATCATTCTCATTACTCGAGTAGTCCCTCGAGTAAACCTATCAAAAATATGGCAGTGAGTAATTCAACTTTTTTCATAAGATAATACTCGAATAAGATATAGAGTGCAATATATCACAAACCTTGGAAATACTTGATTACTCGAATGGCTACACGAGTGGCTATGTCTTTTCCTCACAAGTTACTCAGGTGCTTCCTCCAGTAAGCCTATTACTCGAGTGGCCTTGTTGTTTCCTCAAATCTTACTTGAGTGACCCTCGAGTAAATTCCAAATAACTTTACAAATTACTCGATTACTTACTCGAGTAATTGCATCAAATCCTCAGCCGAGAGTACTTCTTTTTTGTTTCCTTGATTACTTGAGTGATCCCTCGAGTAATGGATCAAGTAACTCCACAGATTACTGGAGTGCTCCCTCGAGTCATGCCTTTTTCTCACAGGGTTACTCGAGTAAATTGTTGCATTTCTTGGCCGAGAGCTACTGGAAGATTTTTGCCTTGGTTACTCGAGTGGCTACTCGAGTAAAGCCTTTTCACATGTGTTACTCGAGTGTCTACTCAAGTGATGGCTCATATAAGTTTAGAGATTACTCAAGTGGCTATTCGAGTAACTTCTTCTAAATTTTGGCAGTACTTTTGAAAACATTTTCTTTCAATAATACTCGAGTGCCCACTCAAGAAACAGTGTTCCTTACTCGAGTGATCACTCGAGTAAACATATACAACTGCTAGTGATGGTCTTCCTTTGTACTTCCCCTCAGTTCTTCTTCATTACTCTAGTGCTTACTTTAAGTAATGTTTTGCCATTTATTTACTTTGTTCAAATTCATTTGTTATCATATCTTCTTTTATCATTAGTCTAATCTTTGTTATCATCAAAACACATGGGATCTAACTTAGAATTCAAAGTTGAAAAACACCCTAAAGCCCCATACACCCATATCCCAATACATTAACTCAGCCATTCATCACAAAATCACTTAAGCTCTTCTCCCCCTTTTTGTCGTCATTACAAAGGTGGAATCAATCATGAGGAGGAGTAGGTGGCTTGGCTGCTAAGATAGGAGTGACAAGAAATGCCAATGATTCATATAAACCATCTGAACTTGAAGGATCTAAAGATGATGGTTCAGTGTTAGGAAAGTTCACTGGCAGTGTCTGAAGATCCTCTGGAGGATTCACCAGAGATAATGGGTAAGGAACTAGAGAAGTAATTTCTACTTCCTCTGTAGCAACTGGTGAAGACTCAAGCACCTCCTCAATACGTGTAGGTGAGGTAATGGGAGTAGATATGGGCTCAGGTTGAACAGGCTGAGGTGGATCATCCATGGTGATGTGGATTGGCTCAATTGTGTCAGGGTCAGGCATAGAGAACAAGACACTATTGGGTCAAATCTCAGAGGGTCTATGCTCAATAGGTTAGATGGTCTAGGTTCAGAGATATGTATGGGCTCAGGAGTAATAGAAGGACCAGGAATAGAGGAGCCAGATGCCATAGCATCAAGTTTGACAATAATGGATCTCAGAAGCTCACCCTGGGCACGTTGTTCAGTTAGCAACTCTTCGTGCCTCTTATCCATCCTCTCCACAATTTATCCCATCTTCTCATTCATATAGGCTACCAACTCCGCATTGGTATTCACAATGTCAATATGAAAACTCTTCAAAATGTTGTCCATGAATGCTTGCATTACGGCACTAAAGAAGGATGGAGAAGATGTGTTGGCTGGAGCAGAAGACTGTGTATCATCCATTCGACTAGTTGTTGTGTCAGTCTTCTTCTTCTTCTTGGGACTTGCTTCTAGAGGAGTCTTCAGAGGAATCTCAATGTTCAATTTTCCAATTTGATTCCTCCCAACTGTGCTATTCTCTCAATCAGCTCCATACTCTCCAAGTACTAAATCTTATTCTTCTTGAGGAACAAGGAAATAAGTTGAGGATAATTCATTGGAGTAGTAGGTTTTCCTTCATACCTATATCTCTTTATCTCATTGAAGATATGTTCTCCCAAGTCCTTTTGTTCTTTGAGGATCAATGAGTCAAATTTTCTGAAGTCCCTCTCAATGAAATGAGTGAAGTTATTGGATTTGTTCACCATGGCTCTAGAATAGATATACCATATGACTCTATGAAAATCACTCATATCACTCGGATTGAAATTGAGGGGTCCCACAATCTCATCAAGTCTTAGGATAGAAAAAAACTGGTTTGAATCATAATTGGGATAATCATCATCAGGAGGGTTCTCTATTCCTAACCAGGTATTAATTATAGAAGGTGAGATTAGAATTCTCTGTCCTCTAACCTTAGAAGTCATTTCTTCTTCCATAGAATTTCTAACGGGATCGTTTATAGGTTCATGGTTACAATAAAAATGCTTCATGAATTTGGTACAAAATGGGAGTTTAACAAAGAGCCAAGGCATGTAGGAATCAAGATAAGGACTCAGATCAAATTTCAATACCTCTTGAAGAACCTTATAGTCAATATAATGCATTTTTCACACATTTCTTCTTGCAAAATGACTCAGGTACTTCTGAGATTCCTCAAGCTTGCTCATGTTGAATCCCTTTAGAGAAAATATGATTTCTTCATCCCTCTCTTCTAGTTGCTTTGAAGATTGCCCTTTCTTTGCTTCCTTAGATTGAAAAGCTTCTTCAAGCATGCCTACCATGACTTTGGTAAGCTTTTCATTAACCTTAGGCTTTTTCAAAGGTTTAGGAGAAAAGGTGGGTGTGTCGGATGAATAAGAAGAAGGAGGAGATGGCTCTTTTGTTGTTTTGCCTCTTCCTGGAGGTGAACTCTTCTTGGTTTGAGCTCTTATGGCAATGGGCTCCTTAATCACAACCCCTTTCACCTGGCTTAGGTTGCGGTTTCACTTTGGTTTTAGATTTAGGAGAGATTTTTCTTTTCTTGGTAGGAGGAGAGGAAAGTGAATCAGAGGATTGATATGGTTCAGAGGACTCAAAAGGAGTGCTAAGATTGGGAGATTTTGTCCTCACCATTGTGATTTGAGAAAATCAATGATTTCTGGAAAAATAGAGACCGAGCGTCGTGAGATTAGGGCAGATGATTCAGTGCAATCTAAGGTTTTTGAAAGCATAGATCACCGGGTTTTGACGGTTATGGGAAGTGAAAAAGATTTTGAAAAGTTTTTGTGAGAGTACTAGGAGAATTACTTGAGGCGATTTTGTGAGAAATGACTGAGTTTCGACTGAAATAACCCTAAAGCCTGACATCACTCGAGGGCTTACTCGAGTGACCATCAGCTTCACTCGAGTAATCATACCAAAATTTTAAAATGCAGTGAATTCAAGTGCGTACCTGGCATGAATAATATTATAATTACCCATGTATATTCCCTCGATCATTTGATGGCTCTTTAGGACAGATTTGAGTTGAAACTCAGTAAATTTAAGATCTGCACCCAGGTTCACTCGAGGCCTTACTCGAGTAATATTGAAGTTCACTCGAGGCCTCCCTCGGGTAATTTATCTCTTCTCCTTCTAACTGTTCATTTCCAACCTTGTGTCATTTCATTTGAAATTGATGCTTCACTGGCACATTTCCAAGTTCATTACTTGAGTGGCTACTCGAGTAATGCATCTATTACTTCAAGGTGTCACTCCAGTAATGCTCATTACTTGAAGTTGTCCCTCCAGTAATGTTATCCTCTGTTAACCTCTACTTTTTATACTCCAAAACAGAATATCATGATCCTGCAAAACAAATTGTTAGAAACTCCTATGCTTAAGTTAGTAATCATCAAAACATCAATAAAAAATATTATCTAACATTTTGTAAACACCAAATAACTTATAATTCATTGGGCTTTACCAATCCCAATTATCATCTAATATATAAAAAAAATGATCTTTTGCAAAAGGTTTTGTGAAGATATCAGCTAGTGAAGATGAGTTGGAATGAATATCACTTTGACATCTTTCTTTTGGACATGATCTCTAATAAAGTAATGTCTAACATCAATATGCTTGGTTCTAGAATGTTGAATAGGATTCTTTGCCAAGCTTATGGTGCTAGTGTTGTCACAATATATTGGTGTTTCTTTTAAATAAATACCAAGATCCTGGAGTTGTTGCTTTAGCCATATTACTTGTGTATAACAACTTGATACTGCAGTATAATCAGCTTCTGTTGATGAAAAAGACATTGCAGTTTGTTTCTTGCTAAACCATGATACAAGTGAGCCTCCAAGAAATTGGCCTTGTCCACTCGTACTCTTTTTGTCCGTCTTGTATCCTCCATGATCAGAGTCTGAGTATGCAACTAGATATTCACTTCTTCCTTTGGGATACCAGAGACCCAATTCTACCGTGTCATGAGATATCAGAAGATACGTTTGACGGTTTTAGCATGTGACTCTTTTGGTATTGATTGATATCTTATACACATGCCCACACTAAATTGAATATCAGGCCTACTTGCAGTAAGATAGAGTAATGATCCAATCATTCCTCTATATTTTCTGATGTTGTAATCTTTTCCCTTGACATCCACATCAAGCAATGTAGTTGAGCTCATAGGTGTTTCCGTTCCATTTGCTTCATCCAATCCATACTTTTTCAATTACTCTTTTAAATATTTTGTTTGAGATATGAAAATTCTATTCTTTCTTTGTTTGATTTGTAAACCGAGAAAAAAATTCAATTCTCCCATCATTGACATCTCAAACTCTCCCTACATTTTCTCAGAAAATTCTTTGCACATAGTTTCGTTAGTAGCACCGAAAACTATATCATCAACATATTTTGCACAATTAATATATCATCACGTTTTTCGTTTTGTAAAAAGTGTTGTATCAACTTTTCCTCGTACAAAACCTTGATCAATAAGAAATTTATTGATCCTTGCGTACCATGCTCTAAGGGCTTGTTTTAAACCATATAAAGCCTTTTTTAGTTTAAAAACATGGTCAGGTTTGGTTACATCTTTGAAACCTGGAGGTTGATCTACATATACTTCTTCCATGATATAGCCATTTAGAAACTAACTCTTTATATTCATTTGATAGAGTTTGAATCCTTTGATGCATGCAAAGGCTAAGAGTACTCGTATAGCTTCCAATCTAGCCACTGGAGCATACGTTTCTTCATAATCAATTCCTTCTTCCTGATTATAGTCTTTGGCCACCAATCTTGCCTTGTTTCTAACAATAAGTGCGAATTCATCAAGTTTGCTCTTGAATACCCATTTAGTGCCAATGATAGAATGATCCTTAGGTTGGGGTACCAAATCCCAAACTTGATTTCTTTCAAATTGGTTTAGTTCTTCTTGCATTGCTATAACCCAATCATTGTTTGATAGGGCTTCGTCAATGTAAGAAGGTTCAATCTCAGAATTGAATGTAGAAAAAATCACTTCATTGAAAATTCTATTTCTAGTTTTGACTCCTTCATTCACATCTCCTATGACTTGATCTAGGGGATGACTCCTATTGTATTTCTAGGCTTTAGGTTGTCCTAGTGACTGATTTTCTTCCTTAGTTTAATAAACTTCTAGAATAAAAGATTTAGAAATAGATTGACCATTTTCTTAATTTAAAACAACTTCCTGCTTATCATCAATGATTTTGTCAAAGGATTCAAATTCATCAAATACAACGTGAATTGATTCTTCAACAACACATGTTCGTTTATTGAAAATTCTGTATGCTTTACTTCAGTTAGAATATCCTAGGAAAATTCCTTCATCTATTCCAAAATCAAATTTTCCTTAGTTATCTTTACCATTATTATGAATGAAACACTTACAACCGAAGATGTGTAAATGAGCAAGATTCGACTTCCTTCCTTTGTATAGCTCGTATGGTGTCTTTCCAAGTTTTGTTCCATTGTAGGCTCTATTTGAAATAAGCATGTTGTGCTCATTGCATCGGCCCAGAAAACTTGAGACACGTTCTTTTCATTTCGCATTGCTCTAGCCATTTCAGTAAGCACTCTATTCTTACGTTCCACGACTCCATTTTGTTGTGGTGTCTTTGGAGCAGAGAAATTGTGATCAATGCCATTAGTATCACAATATTCTTCAAAGGTTTGATTTTTAAATTCTCCACCATGATCTGTCCTGATACCCAAAATGGACATACCTTTCTCATTTTGCACTTTCTTGGCAAAAATAATGAATTCTACAAAGGTTTCATCCTTTGATGATAGAAAAATAGTCCATGTAAATCTAGAGAAATCATCAACAATGACCAATCAATATAAGTTGCCACCAAGGCTTTTAACTCTTGCTGGACCAACTAAATCCATATGTATCAATTGAAGTGGTCGATTTGTTGTAATCTCATTTTTTTATTTGAAAGATGATTTAGTTTGTTTAGCCTTTTAACATGCGTTACAAATCAAATCATTTTTAAAACTTACTTTGGGTAATCTAAGAACTAAATCATTTGTGAGTAGTTTGCCTAGTTGGTGCATGTTGACATAAGCTAATCTCTTATGCCATAACCAACTTTTATCAGCATTACTCAGAAAACAATTTTTAGAGTTATTTTTATTTATATCAAATGTATAATAGTTATCTTCCCTTTTTGCTCTGAGCTTTGCCTTGATATTTTTCTTATTGAGTTGTAAGTCTTTCTTGTTGACAATTAGCATTCCTCTGAATCAAATATTATCCAGTTGCCTTTATCTGCACTTTGACTTACACTCAGCAAATTATGACACAAGCCTTCAACATAATATACATCTTTGACTTGTATTCCTTTATTGTTTTTTATTTCACCAATTCCTGCTATTTTTTTTTGGATTGATTTCCTCCAAAATTTACCTTTCAACCTTCCTTAGGTTGCAATGTGGTAAAACTTTTGAAATCACCAGTCATATGTCTAGAGCATCCACTCTCTATGTGCCACTTGTTTTTGGATGCTTTAAGACATATCTGCAATCAAATATAATTAAGTCTTAGGTACCCACATCTTTTTAGGTCCTTTTGGGTTAGTACAAAATTTTTTCGGAACATATGAACCTTTAGGTACCCATTTATAGGTTCCTATATTTCCTTTCTTCCTATGAATGCATGATGAAGTATAATGACCTTTTCTATTACAATAATTACAATATGCAAAAGGATTTGATGTATGCATAGAATGCTGAAAATAATTCAAGTATGATTTAACTCCAGCTTTCTTTCTTTGTTTCCTTCTGTCTGATTTTGGATCATATCCAATTCCAGATCGATCATTCACAAATTGTTGAGCTTTTAAAATTACATTTAGCATTTCACTTCCTTTAGTGAATTTTTCAAGAGATTTAGTAAGATCAGTGTTTTTCTTTTTCAAAGAGGTACAGTTTTCACAATCCTTTTCAAAATTCTCTTTAAGTTCTACTTCAAGAGCATTGTTTTTCTTTTTGAAAACAACTAGTTCTTTAACTACTTTGATGAATTCAAAATGTAAAGCATTATATTCGAAAAGTAATTCATCATAGGTAGGATCATAATCAGTTACCTCTTCTTCTGTTTCGTCTTGAGCAACTAGACAGATATTGGCTACTTCCTCTTCATCACTTTCTTCGTCAGAAGAACTATCTCCCCATATGGTAGATATAAAGGCTTTCTTCTTGTTGTAGAATTTTCCTTTTCTCTTTTCTTTATTCTTCTGAATCAGTTTTTCACATTCTGATTTGAAATGTCTTGGCTTTCCACATTCATAGCAGATAATGTGTTCTTTATTGCTTGTTCCTCCTTTCTGAAAGTTTTTGAATCCTAGGCCTTTCTTGTAAAAATTTCTAAATCGTTTTATGATTAGGCCCATTTTGTCATCGTCAAGCTCTTTATCTTCATCTTGTTCTTCTTCTTTTGCTTTCAGTGCTAGACCTCTTTTCTTCTTGTCACCAATATCATCTAATTCTTGTTTGAACTTTAATTTGCTCTCATATTCAGAAAGGCTTCTGAATAGAGAAGCAACTGATTGCATTGATTCACCTTTTGCTTCCTCAATTGCAGTGACTTTTGCCTCCTAGTCTTTGGAAAGAATATTTAAAATCTTTTGTACTTGGGTATGTTGATCATAGACTTTTCCAAGTGCTGTAAGTTGATTAACAAGGTGAGTATATCTAAGTTCAAATTCAGCTATTGACTCACTTGATTTCATTCAAAGTAAATCAAACTTAGTAACCAGAGTATTAGTCCAGTTTTCTTTTATTCTCAAAGTTCCTTCATGAGCTATTTCCAAGGCTTCCCACATTTCTTTAGCTGTTGGGTGTGTGCAGATTCTAAAGTACTTATTTTGAATCAAGGCACTTTGAATCATTAGAATTGCTTTGCTGTTGAGTGTAATGAGTTTCTTGTCATTCTCATCATATTCTGTTGGTGTCTTGGGAACTCTTTGTGAATCTACAATCTTTTCAGGTTTGTAGTTTCCACTGTCAATCACATCCCATAGCCTATATTCAGTAGCCATTATGAAGACTCTGAACTTCACTTTCATGAATGAGAAGTGTTCGCCATTGAAATCCAGAGGTCTTGTGATAGAAGCTCCGTTGGGAAGAATGCCTTCACCCATGCTTGCCATTAGATTCTTCTTAGGCTGGTAAACCTTAACAAGAAGACCTACGCTTTGATACCAAATGTTAGTGCAAGCGTTTCACTCAAGAGGGAGGGTGAATTGGGTGATACCAGAAATTTCATTGTGTATAAGAAAATTAATTGAATATTTAAAGCAGTTGAGAGCAAAGAGAAATATCATCGAAGTGTACACCAGGAGTTATACTGGTTCAGCCACAACCACTTTGACCTACATCCAGTCCTCAGAGCCTCTTTAAGAGTTTCACTATATTCTCCAAAATTCAGTTGGTTCTTGGCACCTCAGTACAAAACAAGTTCCTTTACCTGGACACTCACTCCCCCTTACACATTATAATCAAATCACCAACTTAAGGTTCCCCAACCTTAAGTTGTCACAATAACAAATATTGAGTTTGTAATGAAAAACTCTCTCACAGAGCAAATATATAATCACTGAAGTATAATGAATGAGTATAAGAAAACAAAGTACTAAGAGTGTGTTGATTAGTTTATGTTCGTGTGTTCTCAGTTCTTGTTTTCTGCTCTTTGAATGCTCTATATATATTGATAATTTGTAGTGTCCATTAGAATCAATTCAAACATGTCCCTTAGAGTCACGCAGCAACGGTTGACTATTCTTCAAATTTGAAAACTAACCATTTACGGTAGGTAGCGGTAGGTGAGATCTCGGACACTTTATTTGACTTTTCTCTTCTTGCATGATCTCTTCATTATTTCTCTACAAATGTACTTAGGATACTAATGTAATGAAGAGTTAATCATATAGAAAAAAATTTAATAAACATTCGATTAAAAACATGATTTCTGGACTTTATTACTCGTGTGGCTACTCGAGTGATCATTCTCATTACTCGAGTAGTCCCTCGAGTAAATCTATAAAAAATATGGTAGTGAGTAATTCAACATTTTTCATAAGATATTACTCGGGTAAGACATGGAGTGCAATATATCACAAACCTTGGAAATACCTGATTACTCGAGTGACCATGTCTTTTCCTCACAAGTTACTCGGGTGCTTCCTCCAGTAAGCCTATTACTCGAATGGCTACTCAAGTGGCCTTGTTGTTTCCTCAAACCTTACTCGAGTAACCCCTCGAGTAAATTCCAAATAACTTTACAGATTACTCAATTACTCACTTGAGTAATTGCATCAAATTCTTGGTCGAGAGTACTTGTTCTTTGTTTCCCTGATTACTCAAGTAATCCCTCGAGTAATGGATCAAATAACACCGCAGATTATTGGAGTTCTCCCTCGAGTCATGCCTTTTTCTCACATGGTTACTCGAGTGGCTACTTGAGTAAATTGTTGCATTGCTTGGCCGAGAGCTACTGGAATATTTTTTCCTTGGTTACTCGAGTGGCTACTCGAGTAAAGCCTTTCCACATGTGTTACTCAAGTAATGACTCATATAAGTTTGCAGATTACTCGAGTGGCTACTCAAGTAAATTCCTCTAAATTTTAGCAGTGCTTTCAAAAACATTTTCTTTCAATATTACTCGAGTGCCCACTTGAGTAAATTCCTTACTTAAGTGATTACTCAAGTAAACATATACAACTGCCAGTGATGGTCTTCCTTTATACTTCCCCTCAGTTCTTCTTCATTACTCTAGTGCTTACTTCAAGTAATGCTTTGCCATTTATTTACTTTGTTCAAATTCATTTGTTATCATATCTTCTTTTATCATTAGTCCAATCTTTGTTATCATCAAAACATATGGGATCTAACAGTTTTAAAGGTTAAGCATGTTTATTTGCACATGGTTCTAAATCCATGTGAGTTGTATATAATTTAGTCTAAAATTTTTAACACATTGCACTTTTTTATAAGCCAAATTTGCATGCATCAAACTTTGTTATATCATTCAACTTTGATATTCATGATAGCTGGTTAATCATCTTCTCCAAGCCATGGAAACATTTCTCAAAAAAATGTTTCTTATGGATTTTCCTTAATGGGCAGCTTCGACGAAAATTTGAACTGAAGAAAATATTGCACTACAAAAAAAATTGACTTTCGGTAGCAACTAAGTCTTAAAATTTCAGCGGTGGCAAAAAGTCGTTGTTAGGTCATTGGCATTGCAACTATAGTTGAAAATTTTGGTGGAAAATTTTCAAGGTTGCTGGTGAAAGTAGACTTTTACTAGTTGCCGCTGAAAATAAAGACAATTGTTTTTTAATTTTTGGTTAAGCATAAGTATCCTTTTATTGGAAGCACTAAATGTGGACATCTCTCCCAGCGGGGATTCAAATCTTGATTCGCCACATTGTGAAGGACTAGACCCTTCTGTTAGAGTATATAAAAAAAGTATATCAAAAAAGACCCTTCTATTAGATACAACCTTATTGGTTTAAAGACAATTATTTTTAAAAGGCAAGTCGCCACTAAAAGTTGAATATTGGTAGCGACAAAAGTTGCCGTTGAAAACAACATCTGTGATGACAAAAAAAGGTGCTGCTGATGCTCTTTTCAATGGCGAAACTAATTAGAAATATTTTCCTTTTTATATAAATTAATTTGTTAAAATTAAAAATTATATTCTTCTAATAAATATCAAACTATAACAATGAATAACTAAATTAAAATTAAAATATACACTACGTGGAAATAAGTAATATATCAAGTAACAATATTCACACTTTCACCCAAAAAAAAGGTAACAATATTCACATAATTTAACCATCAAAATAATTCAATTTCTTTAAGGGAGTACACAAATTATCCAACTAAAAGATAAATACATCAATAAAATTAGCCCCAACAAATAGTTTCCTAAATAGCACAAAATGATATTATGTAATATGAGTTTACAAAATAGCATAAAAGACACTCTTAACAACTTTTTTTAATACAATAGTGAAAGTATATCTGTTAATGATTCTTGTACAAAAACTGTTGATGAAGGGGATTCTCAAAGTTAGGGCAATCTGAAAAAAGGAGAGCTTCTTCTCAAAATGAAAAGGAGCCGCGGCATTGAAAGTAAAGGGTACCTTGAGCTTAAGCTTGAGATGACCATCACTTCTCTTGCACTCCTCACTACCATCGCCGGCCAATCTTGTTATCACTGTCGAAAGATTAAGCAGAGGGTTATGACTTGGAGAGCTAGACCGGAGGAGCATGATTCTTGGTTCATTTTGTCACAATCACCGAGCCAAACATTGCACAACCACTACATAATAGAAAAAGCTACCCTCACAAAACCACCTCCAACCCCTAGCTGTCGAAGCCGATCAGATCACTCCTTTGTTATCCTGGGAACGGTTTAATCTAACTTTATTTTCATTCTTCCTATTTTACCCAAGGTACTGAAAACTGGACCAGACACTGAACCGGTCAAGGCACTAGGTCAAGGGTTAGTGGTTCAGACTGGGGTCAACTCGAGGGTCAAACTGGGATCAATTAAAACATATATATAATTTAAATATGCATGCATACCATTCAAAAAACCACATAAAAGTTTTTTTTTTCATCCAATAGTCTAATATAACCTCCTAAATCTAATACTTACAAAAATATCTATGTATCATTAAGTACACAAGGATTTTTTTAAGCCTAAATATTTCAAAGCTCCTTGCAAATCCAAAAACAAAACAAAGAGCATCCCCCAATCCTATTTGTAAAACAAAAACCAAAATAAAGTCTGGTAACATAGTCATTCAAATCCATAGGCACCAAAATGATTAATCAATGCCCTCAAAATTGTGTTGGACTATATTCAAATCTAAAGGATTAGGAGGAGAAGCTGCACGAGGAAAACCAAAAACACTAGTAATAGTAACATGATCATCATTCAATGACGGAGGCTCAGGAATATCCATGTCTTCACCACCTATATTGCAAGAATTAATATAAGTGATAATGAATTAGTAAGTATTTACGTATACAAGAATATAATCATAAATCATAATAGGAGATACAAACCTTTAGAACCCCCAGCAAAAGTTGAAGTTTGTTCAATTTCTTCATTCCTAACAGCAGTAGCAGCACTTTCAAGATTTGTCATATCTGTATCATTAAAGTCAGGAGTTGTGTCTTCTTCTACCACCCAAAAGTCGACTTTGTCAATTGATTCAAAGTCAACTAGATCATAATTAGTCTTCTTCTTGAATATACTCCTACAATAACAAAGAATATCAAAGTAATCAAATATAATTTACAAAAGTATTTCTTATGTTAGACCTCCTCATATTTTGTTCCTTTACAACTAGAAAACAAGTTTCTTGGCTTGTACACAACATCAAAAAAATTATATATTTTCTGATTATTTACGTATATTCCTTGTTTGATTTTGAAAAAAATTATAGCAACTATAATAAGAGATGCTGCATAAGAACTAATAACAACAGTTACCCTAATTTTTCAGTAGAAATTAAATTGAATAGCTATAAAAGGTATGTAAAATCACCATTATCTCTCACACCCAAAAGATGAAGCAGTTTGGCTAAGGATGCACACGGCAATCTTTTGCAATTCTGGAACCGAACCCCCATAACATGTCCACTACTCACCTGCAATATTTAGTTGAGTGTTAATTACATGTTATAATAATTACAAGTGCAATTAAAATTAAATTTGTATACTTTGTTACTTGCATGGGTCTAGTTTCTAGGCTGCTTTTGCAAATGACATTTTATTAAATGAATCTTTACAATCGTGATAAACAACCAGTTGCTGCATTGTCATAAGATAGTCATGACTTGGACCAGAGTAGGACTCAAACACATCAATCAGACCTTGCACTACCTTATGTTTCTGAACAAATGTAGGGCTATACAAGAATGCAGGGTTTAACAAATATGCAGATGCATGAAGGTGGCCCTTCAAATGCTTATTCCATCGAGCCTAAATAATATATGTGTACAGCTTATATTGTTCCTTACTTTTAGCAAACATCTCCTTGAATACCCCTTTGGCCCTTTGCATACCTTCATAAATATAAGGTAAAGAAGGCTTTTCATCAGAGTCAACAATTCTCAATAATTTTATGAGAGGAGACACGATCTTCAGAACTTGGAAGCAGTGAATCCAAAACCGACTATCCAATATGATAGCACTAAACAATTTCCAAGCTTCACTTCTTGCTAATTTGTGCTCAACAAAATGTTTGTCAACAAATAAAGCCTGCAAGTCATGCTTATGCATATAAATGCTATGCAAAATAATGAAAGTAGTAGCAAACCTTATTGCTCCTGGACGCACAATTTCTTTCCAACCCTCTCTTTTTCTTAGCCATGATAAGAAAACCATATGATTATAAGCAAATATGGTTATCTTAGATGCCTTTGTCGCAAGATCAGACACATGAGGCATGCTTGCAATATCTTTCAACACAAGATTTAAACAATAGGCAGCACACGGTGACCAATAAATTGCTTTATAACTTTGCTTGATCAATTTGCCACATGCTACATTGTTGGATGCATTGTCAGTCACTACATGAACAATATTCTTAGGACCAACCCACTCAATCACTTCACAAAATAACAAGAATAAAGTTTTTGCATCCTTGACTAAATCTGAAGCATCCACTGATTTTACAAACACCATGCCATGTATTGAATAGACTAAGAAATTTATCAAAGTTTGGTTGCTAACATCAGTCCAACCATCTACCATAAGTGTACAACCTCTTTCACTCCATTTAGCTCGATAACTCTCAATAAGTAGTTGGCATTCTTTTTTCCAATCTCTCAACAAGTTAACTCTAAAATCATAAGCGTTAGGGCTTTTAAATCCAGGTCTAATAGATGCAACAGCGTCAAGAGCTTTCTAAAATAAAGGGCAATCAAAAGTATTAAATGGAACACAATTAGCAATAGCCCATTCAGCGATAGCCATCTTGGCTTTATATTGAGCTTCTTTACTTGACAATAGACTTTTTATGCTTGGTTGTGAACCAGGGGTTGCCCTAGGAGGAAAATAATTCTCAACACTCCCAGGAACTCTCTTCTTGTTGGCACTACTCTCAGGGACTGTCATAATTGGAGTTGAAGCAATTGGATCATTGTTGCTTTCTATATCTTCAATAATGTCCTCATGAACATTCTTACAGGTCTTCTTCTTTGCACCTTCTTTTAAAGATTCTTGCATCCTATTACGTACATCAAAAGGAACCTTTTTGCAAGAAGCAACTTGACCAGTAACACCAGCAAGGTGCTGCTTCATCCTATGTATTCTGCCTCTTCTGTAACTTGATGTACAAAAAAGACACGTATAGATGTTTACTTTCCCTTCTTTTTTAAGGGCAAAATATGCCCATGCTGGGTCAGTTTTTCCAGGTCCATGAACCGATGAGGGAAACTTGCATTAGTTGTAGCACCAGTAGCATTAGTGGTTGCATTCTCATTAGGAATGGGGGTCAGAATCTTAGCATTTGTATTATCCATAACCAGAATTCACAGAATAGAGCACAAATAAATATTCCAATAGGAGCTACAAGAAAAAAATGAAGGCAAAGCAAATGAACTCAGAAAGAAAATGAACCAAAACCAAATTAACAATAAATGAACTTAGATTCACAGAGTCATAGATCATATACCACATTGCTCATCAATCTATAATGAAGTCAATGACAAAAATTCTCATAATAAAGCGTAAATGAATATTCCAATAGGAGCTACAAGAAACAAATGAAGGCAGAAGCAAATTATTGAAAAAAATTTCATGAATCAATTTGCAAATAGAAAAACAATACAGAATATGAAAACAAATTGCATGAATCATGTAAGCCTCATCAGGTGATGTGCCTTGACTGCAGCAATATCATAGGGGAATAAGAATGGGAATGGTATAGGCATTAGGTTCAGCTGAGAGTAGTGCCAACAGACTAATAATAATGATATGTTTCAAAAAGTTGACAGAACTTAGAAAGTTAGTATAAGCATCTCTTGCGGTTAATTTTTCTTAATTTCCTTTTTTATATGGTCTTAAGCCTCATTAGCTACCTAAAGATTAATTACTATTTCAGGAAAAGCATTAGGTTCAGCATAACACTCAAAATAAGAGACTAATAATACAATAGATAAAGTAATTCCCATTTTTCATAGACAAGAGAGTGGGTACATCAGATCTTGTTATACTATAAGGAAAGCTTAGATAAAATAAAACACATTGATTTATGAGCAGATATGGACATCCCATCCATGTAGCTCCATTATAATTAAACAGCATACAATATCACAATTAAACAACATACAATGGTAAACATTTGAACTCACATTAAAGCTCCATAAACATAATACATAATATACTCAATCACAGACAGAGTCACAGACCACAGGCGCAAGCTTTCAAGTGATTGAAATCTAAAAGGCCAAAACCGAGCACAGAGTTACACACCACGGAGTCACAGACACAATACTGGTAGTTGGTTCAGAGTTACAGACGCAATGAGAAATCAATCACAGAGTCACAAATCTAACCTTTCAAGTAAAAGAGCAAACTTGAGCGACGGACGACATGACGGCATCATAGAGTCATCAGTGCCCATGACGACCCAGAGAGGGTAGCACCCATGGCGACAGCGTCATAGAAAAAATAGAGACACATGACTAGTCATAGATGCCGAACTTGTCTCTACTGTGAACGGAAAAGAGAGACCCAGAGTAGTGTCTATGTCACGACAAACAGAGCATATCACCGGTAAAGGTAAAAGCTTTCCGGTTGCTACCGCAAGAAGGAAGGGGAAAAGGAAGGGCAATTGTAGATTATAGCCAATGCTGGATTCTTGATTTCATCTTCAATGCCGACGAAAACTGGAGAGTGGAGAGGGAGGGAGACGGACGTGGAGGAAGAAAAAAACTCAAATGAAAAAAAAAATCAGAGGGAGTCAGATAGAAAGCGTTCGCAGGAAGAAATCAGAATTTGAGGGAAATAATTTAAAAAAGCAAAAAGCAAAATGGCATCGTTTTGTAAATGAAAATAAATCAAGAAAAAATATAAAACCCCAACCCGAGGCAACTATGACCTGGCCGGGTTATCCCGGGTCACCCCATTTTACACCGGGTCAACTTGGGTTGGCCGGGTCACCTTCTTCCAGTTTCTAACCCTAAATCGAACCGGAACAGTAACCGTCTCACCGGTTTTTGGACCAAACCGGCCGGTCAGGTCCGGTTTTACATACCATGATTTTACCCTCCGGTTTTGCTCTATGCTCTTCCCATGGCATCTTTGAGATCTATGGTCCCCTCCCTTCTTTTTTTTCAGTTATGCCTTGTCTTTGTTTCAATCGGCATCATCCTCACCTGGGTTTTTGGCTTTGTTCCCTCCCTCCTCTGCTTTATTTCTCCACGCTCTTCAATCTCAATGTCCTCTATCGATCTCCCCAAATCCACCTCATCAAGTATATGATGCTTATCTCTATTTCTTTTTCTTGATTTCAATTTGAGGTTGGTTTTATGTTTCCGTTTGTTTCTTATTCATTTGACTGATTATATCATTTTTATCTTAGAAATTAACAGGTTTTTGATTTTGGCCTTTATTCTCTTATATCTAAATTGTTCTCTTCATGGTTGTTCAGTTAGAATGGTTGTTTAGATATTTCAGTTTCCAAATCGTTTATCTTGTCTCTATCTGCTTACATGTGAATTTTGCTTTCCAAATGCAATTGTTTTGGATTGAGATAGTTTATTTGGTATAGTCTTGTATTGTGACTACATTGGATTCTTTTCTTGCTTTTTTGTGTTTTATGCTAATATTGCTAAATATATCATAACGACGCCATGTGACAACAACAAAATGATTCATTATACTTGTTAAAGGACACCTTGGACTCCTCTATGTAAATAAAGGATTTTTTATTGCATGCATATTCTTGGAGCTGCTTATCTCAGACCATTTGGTCATTTCTTTCACTACCAGTGATTGTGAAGGTGCAGGTGAAATGTTTCAAGGCACTTGGCAGAATTTTGGATGATGGAACCTGAATTTGTATTTGTTGATTTGGATTTTGGAGGTATGTGAATTTCAATGCAACATCTGTACTTTCTTAGTTATCAAGAGTAACATGTGACGTAAGTTGTGGAATTTACTGCTACTGTTGTTCATTTTCTCCTTCCCTAGATTTACTCATCCTATATACTTCTTGTTGTTGTAGTTGTGACATTGCTAGCATACTTCTTTGCTGAGTGACAATTCATATATTCAATTTTGAGTCTTTTAAACTTGTGAATTTCCTAATGCAATGTCAATTTTAGGTAAATGAAGAATAAAGATGCAGCTGAGATTGTTTAGTATCAGAAAAGGAAAGAGTGTGTAGGTAGTTAGTCTAAAAGATTGCATAGACCACCTAGAGAATCCTTTGAGGTACATGCTCACTTGCAATTAAACTACTTTGATGGTAAATCAAGGGCAACATTAATTTCCTTTTGTTTTTCCATGAAAAGTAATTGTCATAAGCTTGCACTGGGTTTCTTATACTACATAGATGACGTGTAGAGATAAAAGGTTTCTTTTACATAGTGTAGTGTTTTATATAAGTTTTGCACACTTGAGTATATTTGTTTAAGTTGATCCATATTTATTTTTGGAGCACTTGATTATATTTATGAAGTGCTGAATGTATATATACTTTGCTTAATAGTGTTTTGTTTTATGCTGGTAAAAAAAAAAAGTAGTGTTTTGTTTTGTGTACATGCTTTTTTTTGGGAATTGGTTGTGTTTCGCACAGGCTGTGGGTAGAAAATATAAATTTCATATTTTAAAAAAATTGATTTTCAACGTTTGTTTTTGAAAAACAAGTTATTGTAAGTGGTAGATCAAAAACAGACGTTGTAAAGTGCTTACAATGTCTGTTTAGGGAAAATAGATGTTGTATGTGGCAGACTTACAATGTTTGTTTTTAAACGAACATCTATTTTAAAACTTTCAACTACACTCACATAGACGTCCTCCTAAACGGATGTCTAAGGGTCTTAAAAACATATGTTAAAAATGCCTTCTATAGTAGTGACTAAGTATAGTACATCATCATTAATGCAATACCACTCACCTATATAAGTAAAAAATGAAAAAAAGGGAAGTAAAAGTAAATGAGAAAGGCAATACTGTAGAACACAATTATCCTTGGAAGGAAGCTAAATAATGATGCATTGTAATATCCCGAATTTTGAGACTTGAGGCTAGAGAATAAGCCTGAGATTAGTGGACTGCTAAGCCCCAGTTTAGCAAGATCCTAAATTGTGATTAAGAGATAATGACTCAAAAAGTGGAAGTGGTTAGTGATAAATGAACCCTTTTGGAGAATCTAATGTGATTGAGTTTCGAATGTGATTCGTATGTGTTGTGAGCAGCGCCGAAACCCTATATTTAAGTTCAATTATGGATTAACCTCTAAATTGACTTAAAATAGAGGGGAGGGCGCATTGTGAAAGAAAATGAATGAGAAAATGATTTTGATGGTGATTCCAAGTGGATTGCCATAATCAGGGGCAAAACAGTAAAGTTACCGACCGATTGGTCAGTTACCGAAGAGGAAACTCATTGGTAACTTCAAGATAAATGGTTAGGATTGATTTGTGTATTAGATCAAGGGGCGGAATCATGTGTATGTATGTGCATGTGAGCCCATGGAGGATGTTGCAAGATGTTGACATGTGGCATTTTGTGGACCCTTGGATTGGGTCAACATGTTCAACTCATTTTTCCTCTCTCCCTCTCACTTTTTAGTCGGTTGTGGCATCCCAAAAATATGAACATAATCTTCATTTCATCATCTCATCTCTCTCTCTCTCTCTTGTTCTCCATGGCGCCATGCTTAGGGGAAGAAAGAGAAATCAAAAGGTGAGTTTTTGGTTGGCTTAATGTCCTCTAATGCTTAAACACCTTTCTATAAAGTTGTTCATAGTAATGAGAGCTTCATCTCTATGGTTTTAGATTCTTGATTGGAGGTGTTTGATGGCTTGAGGAAATTTGGAAAGATGGAGAATCAAGCAATTGGTTTGGGAAAGAGGAAGAGGTGAGTATTTGAAGCCTTTTGATCTAAGTTTTGTGAATTATGGTTGAGTATTGTGAATTTCGAATTTTTCCCTGATTTTCTTGTGATTTTGGATTGGATGAATTGGATTTTGTTTTGTGTTGAAAATAGTGTCATGTTGTGGTATTTAATCATTGGAATTGGTTTGAATTGGATTGGACACAATGGTTGCAAAACTGGAAATTCTGTCCAGTGAGAATTCTGTCTGGGCAGTCTGTTTGTGTTGCCGTTTTGAATGGGAAAATGATGTTAAAAAATTCTGAAACTTTCCAGTCTTAAAGTTCACCTCCCAAGGTTCAAAATGGACAAATAATCTGTGCCATTTCGTTTTGAGAACTGGGAGTTATAGCTGTCCAAAGTTTGTGGTCGAAAATGGATTCTGTTTTGGGACAGTCTTGAATTTTTGGGAATTCTGTATTTGTATGGTGATTTATAGTAAAGGCCAATATTTTTTCTGTGTAGAGGACTTGAATAGCTTTCATTTGGCTTTGGGATCACCTCATTTCGATTTTTGTGGAATTAGTTATGATTTTGGGAAGTTCAGCCAAGAAACTAGATTTTCTTGGCCGCGGCCAGCGGATTCTGGGCCGCGGCCAATGGATTGTGGGCCGCAGCCCACCCCCAAAAATCAGTATTTTGGACTTTTAAAAGGTGATCTTTGGTCAAGTATTTCCCAAGCCTTTAGGCATATGTTTGGGCTTTGATTAGCCACCTAAAGGTCATGAATGGTAACCAACTTAAGTGTTTGAGAGTTAAAGAATTGGAAAAGGGATTTAACCCTATGTCCTTGTTTGGTTATAGGGTTTGATGTTCGCCCTGAACGTGGTTCGATATTCGCCTGGTCGTGAGTAAGCTGTGCTGGAGCTTACGTGGAAAGAGGGTAGGGAACATATCTCTTCTGCTTGTATTTGATATATGTGTTAATGTGTTGATGCATGTCTTAGCTTTGCATGGTTATGTGCTATTGAAGCTATGTTTCAATTTATGCTATGGCCATTAGTATATTCTTAGAAGCATTGAGCTTACAGATTTGTCATCATGATAGTTATGTGATGCAAGCATGTCATGCATTAAACATTTATCGTACATGCATATTGATAATGTTTTCCTACTGAGATTCTCTCGAATCTCACCCTCCCCTGCTAACCTTTCAGACAGGGTAGTGGATCGAGGATTGAGCATGCAACCAAGGGCGATGAGGACTCCTTCGGGATTGAAGTTGGTAGTGGGTTATCTTAGTTGGGATGTAAATTTGGATAATTGTATTTGGTTATTTGGATGAATATATATGGATGAGGATTTGATTATTTGTATTGAAATTTGTTGTGTAATCCCCATATGAGGGCTTGAATGGGTGAATGTGCCCTATAAAGCTTGAGTTAATATATGGAAACCGGGATTGCCGGGATTATTATATTACGTACTCTGATATATTTAAATGTAATTTATCTTTGTGTAGTAATTGTATTCGAAATGTGAATGTGAGACCAGGTTATGAATGATTTTGAAAGGTATTTATGAAAACCCTATCGTGAAGATGAGATTTTAAATAAGTTTTGTTTCTTATTGGTCTCTATTTCACTTTAATCGCGTATTTCGAATATTAATTACGGTAGGGGGTTACATGCATCATATGGTAGCTTCCATGGTTTAAAGAAGACACCTTTATATTTTAAGAACAGTAGAACTTATGGTAAGGTATTCTTTAGCAAGATTTAGATCCAAAATCTTATGCTCAATGAAGAAAACACTACTTGTATTATTAATCCAAATATTTTCAACAAAGAAGACATGGCCCAACACTCGTAAACTTTTACAATCCAGATAGTCAACAAAGCGACATATATAGTAGAGCTTATTGGTACCTAAAGCAAATTAAAATTTTTTTAAAGTACTCTAGGTAGTGTAGATACACTGACCTTCCAGGCATGAGGATTGCACATAGTTGCATATTTTTTCATGATTAACAAAAAAGATATCCAATTTTTACAATCCTTCAACAACTTTGGTTTTCTTTGATTTCGTCTCTATTTTTGCCCCTCTTTCTATTTTGTTATTTCCCTATCCTTTTTTGACCCTTAGGCACCCAAATAAATAGATCTCTAACGTATATCACCATCCTCTCAACTGATTTTGTTGAATAAAATTAACTTGGCAAGACAAGTGTTGGGTGGAGTCATGGAGACAATGAGAAGTGTGGATGGCGACAAATACAAGGAACTGTGGGATAAGGGAAAAAGATGAAGGGAACAGAAATGGACTGGGATAATTGTTCACCGTTTTTCTACCGTAAGTATACGGGTCGCAAGTATAAAAAGTTGTCTTCCCATAAGGACTACAACAAAAGTAAACTAATTAATGTAATTTTACTCTTAATTAGGTTGGGCAAAGTCATTTTGAATATTTCAATTTGTAAACAATTTTTGGTTCAGAACAAAGTAAATTGGACTAAGCAAGATAAAATTTGATTCTAACTTAAAAGAAAAACAAAGCCTCTAGGATCATTTCTCCCCTTTATACTTCATGAAACCAATTAGTTCCCTCTTAACCAACTTTAATAAAAAAAAAAATCAAGTGTTTGTTTAAAATTTGCAAGTATTGGAAATGTTTTATCAAGTCAAACCAACATCAAATTTCAAAGAACTTATTCAATCTTTGTAACACCCCAAATTTTAGATTAACCAAAAATACATTGTACTTATTTGAGAAATTCAATAAAATGGTGAATATTCATGAAATCTGGAACTTATGAATTTTGAAATATTCATATTCATGAGAAAATGGGCAAATAAATTCAAGAAAGGAAATTAGATATCAATGGTAATAGCAAAGCCATAATTTTGCCAATTTAGCCCAAGATTAATTATTTTCCAATTAATTGGAGTTAATTTCAATTAATCAAAGAAAATAAAGGAAAATGTATAATTGGAATATTCTTGGAGGAATAAATTAAGAGTTGTGAAATTAGAAGGAATTATGCATAATTCATTTAATTGAATTATGGAAATGTTGAAAACAATTTTATTTCCCTATTCTTTCAAATTTTGTCCAACATAAGGAAAATGGAGGAAAAATTTATTAATGAAATTAAATATGACAAGTGTTATTATCCTATGGAATGAGATTAGTTTATAATTTATGTTCCAAGAGCACATGTCTAATTAGAATTGAGTATTGCTTCTTGGACAAGGAATTGTGATAATGGTACACTAATTGAGTGCATGGTTGAGTGCAAGGTTGATGTAGTTGGAGGAAAACTCATTTGGTTAGAAGAACAGGGGGGACGGGGTTGAGGCTAACTAAGAGGAGGAAAATTAGTTCAAACCCAATTGGAAGGCTAATGACATAGTTAGAAGCATATGAGACCATTTGCCATGTGTTACAACAAGATCTAATCTTGAAAATCAAGGGCTAAAAGGAAAGAAGAGACATTTTATTAAAACACATTCTCTTCCTCTTCCATTCACATTTTGGCCAGCCAAGAGGAAAGAAGACAGAGAGAGAGAGAGACAGACAGACAGACAGAGCGCTTGAAGAACTTAGAAGACTTAGAGAGAAGGAGGAAGAGGCTTAAGGTAAGATTGATTCTGTGAAGCATTTCTCTTGTCATTTTTCTTAGAAACCTTATCTAAACCTTTCTCTTCATGGAATCCATGATCTTGAAGACACATCTTGAGCTCAAGGAGAGAGAGAGGAGCACGTCTAGAGAGAGAAAATCTAAGATCTCAAGAGGTAACTTCATAAATCTTAAGTCTATACAAGTATGAAGTTGTTGTTGGTGATTGTTGTTGGATTTAGTGATTTTTGGTTGAGTTGTAAATTTGGAAAAGCCCTAACCTTAAGGGGTTATACTGCCCAAATTTATTTGAATCATGGCTAAGATGTGTTTAAATGAGTTAATAAAGAATTAGACGTGGAAAAGTACAAGCTTTGAAAGCTAAAACACAAAAGAGCATTTTTCCATTTTTTGACCAATGTTTTGGCCAACACTATTGTGGAGGGAAGGAGCTGGATTTTCATGAAATATATGGTTCCAATGGATTTAGTAGGCAAAAATAGGTGGGGTTACAGTTGGTCACTTTTTCAGAAAAGGCCGAAAAAACATAATTACGAAAACGCCTCTAAAACCCTAAATCAGGGATATCAAGGGTATTTTTGTAACTTGACACTGAATTTGGTGATTTTGAGCCCGAAAATGGATTTCTTGGGCGAAAATATATCAGGATAGCCCTAGTCAAAATTTTGGAAAAAAGTGTCATCAGGCCTGGTACGCTGGGGCCGAGCCGAGGTGCCAGAGGCATTTTGGTAAATTTTCACCATAGACTAATATAACCACAAGAAACACTATGGATGAGTGTAAAATAATACTTGGATATGTTATGACCTATTTCTTGTACATTTAATATTTTAGGACAGAGTCGGAAGCCGAAAGCGACATGTTTTACAATGCACATTAAAAAGGGATTTAAAGAACTTTGAAGTAGGAATATTATCCTTCATACATCATGCCATAGT
Source organism: Inga laurina (assembly GCA_963855925.1). Classification (NCBI taxonomy): domain Eukaryota; kingdom Viridiplantae; phylum Streptophyta; class Magnoliopsida; order Fabales; family Fabaceae; genus Inga; species Inga laurina. The sequence continues at coordinate 34,412,033 of OY979709.1, read as the reverse complement.
TATGTGATTGTGTGGATGCCATTGTTTGTAAATATGCTTTATTAATCAGTATGGTTTGCCTAGAGAGGGGTAGTTAGTGTTGGGGCGTACTTACACTAGGAGTTAGCGAGAGTCCAACCGATGTAGATTGTAGGGCCGGGCCCTACACATGTATACATGAAAATGATGTGTTTTTACTGTTTATTAATTGGTGCATACCTCGACGCATATCATATTTACTTTTCGCATTTTCTATGAATGATAGCATGTTTCTACTGGGATTCTTCGAAATCTCACCCCTTTTTTTACAAACTTCTCAGCGGGTGCCAGTGGGACGAAAGGTGAAGGTGAAGATATAGAAAAGTGATTGGCACGTGTGTCAAGGCAAGGTCAAGCTGGTGGTTGTAATTTGTTTATATTTAAGATATTTTGGGGAATCCTATAATTATTAGAACTTCCGTTGTATTTTGTATTTTATCGACGAACGACTTTGGGGTTGTAAACGAATACTTTTATCAGTATAATTGTACTTTTATGTATGCCTATGGAATTCTGTCTTTATTACTCTTCGATCGAAATTGAAACAGGTATTGACAATCTCTTACAAGTTAGTAAAACTAGTCAGTAAGATCCAATCTTATAATAACAATACTAGTTTAATAGGTAAATCTCTTTCCTATTAACAAACTATCCATTTAAGTATGAATTTCAAGACTAACATGATTTTATCTAAGTTCTTAAAACAAGATAATCTCTCTCAAGCATCATTTCATTCAACAAATCATTCCAAGTGGTGGCCAAACACTAAGAAGTATGAAGTACAAGAGAAAATCAACACATAATATTTCATTAAATACTAGAAAAGACAGAATAATGTAGTCTCAATCCATGTAGAAGTTCAAAGTAATCCTATAAATGAAATGTTTAGTTACTCATAGTCTTAGGTGTAGAAAATCCATACAAATAAACTGAATCCATAACTAAATAACAAGAAAAGAGAGGAAGAGTGAATAAACCAAGGTAAAAACTCTCATATGTCTCTTAAAATAGCCACCCAAGGCTCCAAACTTGCTAATAACTCCTTCCTAAGCTCTCTCCTTTCATGCCTCAAGTCTCCAAAAATGTAGAATGTGTGTTTTCGGTGCTTTTTCCTAGGTTAAGTAACCTTTTGCTACTTCAAAAATCAAAATGCACAGCTTTGCTTTTTCTTACTGGCCTCGGCTAGTTTTGCCACTTACTGTTGCCAATGACAAAGAGCAAATTTTTCTTCAAATTCTTTACTTGCTTCAGCCAGTTTACCACTTGCTGAGACGCGTGACACAGAGAGTAGACTGTTAGATATGAATAGTTTTGATGATGTCAAATATAGATGTTAAATATGAGCAAAAAGTTTGTATGATATAATTATCTTCTACATTGACTAACTACTATATTTAATGTTGCATATTTTGTAGATTAGTCATAAACCCGATTGTGGGTTGATGTTATAATGCCTCATATGTGAAGAATGATCATCAATTCAAGAAGATATCTAGTTGAGTTATGAAGAATGATCATCAAGTGACAAAACAAGAAGAAAGAGATTGAAGAAAGAAGAAGAAAGAGATTAAAGAAAGAAAAACTTGTAAGTTCACATGAGAATATCAAGATCCAAGCTACTAGAAGTGATACCGGAGGTTTCTATGATCATACGGAAGTTGGAATGGGTCAATACGAAGCTAAAATGATGTATACGGAAGCTATGGTACCTTTGGGATGATTACCCGAGTAATCACTCGAGTAATATGGCATTATCTGATTTTGGAGGTGTTTACTCGAGGCCTTACTCGAGTAATCTGCCGGGTTATTTGATGAATTACTCGAGGCAGAACTTGAAGTAAATAAGACTCTGTTTTTCGCGCGGCAGAACAGAGGTTCGGTATTTTGATGATATCTCTCTAACCACATGTCGGATCGAACTGAAACCGGTGGCATTCAAAACTAGACTTCCAACACGAACTTTTGACACCAAGATCACATTCAAAGGAGTTAAGATGAGGGAGATATGATCTGTTGAAGTTGACTCATGAATCACCGTCATATTCCAGGACAGTTTTGGTATTTTGGACATAACTCTCAAAATACATATCGGATTGAGACAAAACCGGTGCCATATGAAAGAAGACTCAAAGAGCTTTCCATGGATATATAATTTTTCACATTTGAAGCTATATCCTAAGAGCTATGACTTCTGGAAGTTGCTGCTCGTGATTTCAGGATTGTCTAAGTACAGGAGATACTCTTTGGATCATAACTTTCTGTACACAACGAGTTTGGAGTTGATTCTTGTTGCATTGGAACGTAGATAATGAGGGCTTTCCGATGATATATAATTTGCCATGTTTCGAGTCAAAATCAAGAATTCACTTGAAGGCACTACTCGAGTAACTGGTTGAAAACAAAAGACTTTACTCGAGTAATCAGATAGAAAACTTGGAGTTGCTCTCGGCCTGCCAACATTACTCGAGTAGCTACTCGAGTAACCACGTAAAAGTTTTCCAAGTTGCCAAGGATACTCGAGTAGGTACTCGAGTAACCCTGTTTCTGAAATTATGGAGCTCTCGGCATTTTGTACCACTGCAACATTACTCGAGTAAGTACTCGAGTAAACTTAAATGAATACTCGAGTAGCTACTCGAGTAAAGCACTGTGCATGAAGAGTTATTGACGAAAACTTCAAGTCACTACTGGAGTAAATCACTGTTCATGAAGAGTTATTTACGAAAACTTGAAGTCACTACTGGAGTAAATCACTGTTCATGAAGAGCTATTTACGAAAACTTGAAGTCACTACTGGAGTAAATCACTGTACATTGACGAAAACTTCAAGTCACTACTGGAGTAAATCACTGTTCATGAAGAGAGAACTTCAAGTCACTACCCGAGTAAGCTATGCAGAAAATGGAAGGTCACTCGAGTAGCCACTCGAGTAACCTGTGAAGAAACTTGATGTTTACTCGAGTAAGTACTCGAGTAATGCTTCCCAGAAAAACAGAACAGCGTCTCGAAGATTCTGGAAATCAATGGAATGATCATATAACTCATTCTTATTGCTTCTAATCACTCTAATACTTCATTATATTAGTGATTAATGTATTTCTCCAGGAATACAATGAAGATATGATGTGAAGAGTCAAAAGGTGAATTTACGGAAGAGGAGCGTCAACGTTCACAACGGCTAGTTTTCAAATTGAAGAAGGCACACTCCAACGGATATATTATGCTCAAACGGTCATCAACCTTCATCAACTATAAATAGAAGATCATCCATAACAGAAGGGATGAAGTGTGCATACATCATCGAAATGTCAACATCCTGAACCAACGCTTATCACACATACTCTCTGTTTCTCTACTTTCTATATCATTTACATTTGAGAGAGAGAGTTTTTGTATTATACTTCAGTGTTCATCATATCCACTCTGTGAGAGAGTTTGTAAACACTTTCAATTGTATTTCTGAATTGATCTCAAGGTAGAGGGACCTTGAGTGGGTTGATTTCCTTACGAGAAGCTGTAGAGAGAATCACTGGTAAGACTTTCTACTCGTAAGACTTACAAGGTGCAAGCAGTAGAGAACGTTGCTGCTCGTAAGACTTACAGTGGTGTAAGCAGAAGAGAACGTTGCTGCTCGTTAGACTTGCATAGGTAAGCTGGAGGGAAAGGTCTTCGGGATTGCTCTGCTCGTAAGACTTGTTGTAAGGGGGAGTATCTTGGTGAGAACTTTGTAAAGGCTTTTCTTGTGCCTGGATTAAACAAGAAAATAGTGGATTTGAAAATCTCAGGAGGAGCCTGGGGACTGGACGTAGGTCATCGTGGATTGGGCCGAACCAGGATAAATCACAGTTTGCATATTCTCTTCCCTAAGCTCTTATACTTCCAGCATATATCATTTAAATATCTAACTGTGATTTATGATTCATTACTTTCATATTTATTGCTTCCTCTAATATGCGAAAAGAATTTCAAAGTTCTTAAGTTTTTATCTTACACCCAATTCACCCCCCCTCTTGGGTGTCAGCCGGTTCTAACATAGACCTCTTCAAAGTTCTACTTGCCTCAGCAAGTTTGTTAAGGCACGTGACATAGAGAGCTCATCTTGTTTTTCTTCTAATTGCTTCAAGAGGTTCTCAACTTGTTGAGGCAAGTTGTACGGGTTCCTTCTTCTAACTTTATGGTACTTCACTTCCTTTGTTCTTTCCTTGCTTCTTGGTTCTTAGAGGGCTTTAAAACTTGTCTTTATCCTCCTACAAACGAGAGAGGATTTATAAATTCCCAATTGAGTCACAAACTATATAAGATCGAACAAGAATTTCTTTGCTTTTTGCTTGATATTTTGATATGCAGATTTTCTTCTATAAACTTCTTTTTATGATTATTTTGAATCCAAAAATAGGTAAAAAAAAAAGAAGAAGAAGAAAATGTGCTGGAATATTATCAATTTCTAACAATAGTGACGGCAAATGAGCTTGAAGAAGCGGAGAAGAGAAGTAGAAGAAGAAGGTATCGAATTTGAGGTCTAGGGTTTAAAGCTTCAGAGGACAGGCTGTCGAATAAAATGGCAAATGTTTTTTTTTTTTCCTTTTTGCCACTCAAGTTAAATGGAGGGAATAAAATGTCAAATGGTTTAAATGGAAGGAAGCTACGAAATGTTTGGAGGGAGAATAAGCTTTACGTTTATAGAGAATATGTGAATATTTTGGAAGAATCATGGTTTCTCACATACTAAATAACATATTTAAATTTTATAAAAAAATATAGTTAAAATTTCATTTTATATTGGCATATCTTCCTGGAAGTTATCTCAGTAATATTAAATTTTTTTTCATTCATTATTCTTGTAGCCATAATTATGCAAGATACTAACCAAAAGTAAACCATATAGATATTTCAAAAAATATATTTATATTATGGTATACATTGTGATTCATTGAGACTTATTAGTTATTTATACTACTATTGATTCATATATTTAAATTATTAATTTTTCACTTCTTTTTTCAAATTATTTTACGTGTGGATCCAATCACATATATAAATATCTTCTAACAAGAAGAAGAAATCATTATTGATCAATCATTTTGCATCTCCTTATTTTATTGAGATAATGCAAATATTAAGAGATAAATAAAAAAATCCTACTTCTAGTGTATGCATATTCTTACTTAATAATCTAATGGAAAATAACTTGGATATCTAAATTAAAATTAATTAACCCTCATCCTATTTCTATAGATATATTATATATATCAAAGTTAAATAAATAATAATGTTGAATTTATTATTTAATTAGAGTGATAAAAAGTTACTAATACATCTCAAATAAGCAATTAAATAAACACATCTTATAAGAATGAAGTTATGAAATGCCTATTTACAAAGTATTTTAGAGAAAAATACTATATAACACTTCATATGATAAAAATATATTAGATAAAATTCATAACTCATATTATATTTTAAATTATTTAATATTTTTGACAAATTTTTAATATGGCATATTTATTGTATCATTATACTAAATAATAGCTTTTAAGTGTGAAAAGATAAAAAATAATAAAAAAATAACTTTTGCCAGCGACATCAAAAAGTCACCACTAAAAGTGCACTTTATGTGTTGACAAAAGAAAGTCGCTGCTAAAGACTACACATTTCGGCAGCAACAAAAATTGTTATCGTGGAATAGTACACCTTTCATTGGCAACAATTGTTGTCACCGCTAATAGGTATACCTTCACCCGCGACTTTAAGAGTCACCGCTGAAATGTATAATTTTCAACTGCAACCCTTAATGTGGTCACTGAAAGCATGACTGTCAGTGGCAACATTTAAAATTCCCATTGAAAGTCGTTGTTTAAAGTACGATTTTTTTAATGTTGGTTTTTGCTTCCCCCCCCCCCCCCTCATAATGTAGTGTTTAGTTTAACAAGAAAGGGATGTTAAGACCAATTAATGTAGGTTCAGTCTAGCAAAAGGGGCTAGTCCCTTATAATATGATGAACCGAGGTTTGAATCTCCGTTGTGGGAGTTGCCATTACTTAGTGCCTAATCATGCATGAAACAAAATTGCCTCCAATAAGAGAATACTTGTGCTTATGAAAAACAAAGAAAGGAAGGTTAACAAAGGAGAGGATAAGGGAGGTGAGTCCGTTTTGAACCTAGTATGTGATTTATGATGAATAATTTTGATATAAAGTTGTGCAATTTTCATGTTCAAGGTTTAGAGAAACTTAGAATTGAAAAAGACTAAAATAAGAAGTGGAATAGAGCTTGAAAACCTTATAATGTCCATTTATGAATAAAAATGTATTGAGTTCATTTGCCTATGGACGTGACTAAAGGGAGCAAATTGCCCTTTCTGTGTACATCCGCCCGCGAATGTGATGAAAGAGACTATGTTCCTCTATGGATAAACAATGAAGGATTTTAGATCCCTATTTTAATGTTTGCCCAAGGATGTGAATTGCACTGTCGTGTCCTCCCAACAGATATGCATATAGTGGGTACTATAAAGGGAAATTAAAAGGTAAAAAAAACTTGGGAAGAAAGAAGAGGAAGTCGCAAAACAAAGGGAGTTGTGCAGGGTTAAACATTTTCATCAATTAGGGCACATTTCTCAAGCTTTAATCACCAAGGTCAGGTTTCCTAACACGATTTCTTCCTTTTCCCCATGAATTTTTTGTGTTAGAGAGGTGATGGTTAATGATATGCGTACGTGTTAGAGTTTTGTAATGGGCAGAGTTTTGATCAATTCAAATTATTTTTTTTTGTGACATAAATAAAATTAGTGCAAATGCTTGATTTAAGATTGAATAAAAGTTTTAGTGGTTTGGGTAAGGGTTTCTCAAAAAACAAGGCCATTCACAACATCCCTTTGAAATATTTCATGATATAATAAAAATAGTTCACAAATATGGATCTACACAAACGTTATATGTATAATCCTATGGCCTCAAGCCACCTAATGAAACATCTTATCTCTAATTCCTAGATTTTTAGCTTAATTACGACAATTGATTCGTATTACATGGTAATTAAAAACATAGACTTATAAATTGAACACAAAGTTTTTGTTTTCTTTTCAATTATGAGATATAATAGCCATGTTAGAAAGGAATGTGACTAGTCTAACATGGTTAATAGGGTTTGTTCCCCTCAAATTCCTAGTTAATCACAAAACATAACAAATAAGGGCTTAAGGCCTTTACTCAACTCCTAGGTTCCACACAGAGTAATAATCATAAACAAACACCAACTTATAAATTGGCAGATAGTTCCCAAGTATGCTCGGCCTGATGAATCTTAAACATTGCAATACCCCTTAAAGCCTCCGGCCAACAAACCATAACAATCTAGACAAAACATTCAAACTTAACTAAGTCCAATGCATGAAAAATGCAAAATCCTAAAAATGCGGCAATAAGTGTAAAGGAAAACACATAACTAAAGTCGGAGGTACAGCTACGCTTGATAGTAGCCTCATATCCCAGGTGTCTTTCTAGTTATGCCACCCTTCGAGCTCTCACATGAAAAACATGGAGAGTAATGGAGTGAGATCACTATCTGAGTAATATAGTCTCTACCCACTCTACCTACTGACACCACCCACAAGGCGCCAAGTGGGACTAACAAGCATAATCATATAAATCAAGTACAACAGATATAGCTATAGATATAGTTCAATCAAAGGCATGTCATAATTTAGTTAATCTCATTCTCTTATATTTAAACCTTTAACAATCCTTATGTACATTCTCCCTATTTCCATCGATTGAACCCATGAGCTAAGTATTGGACAATGTGATTGGTAACTTTTACGAATTCTCCACAAATGTGATATAGATCAATCAAAGTGCAATAGATCACATACACCTGCCTATAGGTTTGATAAAGTGCCAACTACAAAATAAGCTATCCCCCAAACAACTTTCTCACAATCCAATATAGTTCATTTGTGTGCCAACCATCACACCTTATTCCATGACAAATCCCTTACACTCTACCTTAAATTTGCTCTCCATCGCCCCTTCTGTAGTTTGCTTCCTCGTTCGTCTTCTTCTTCATTGTTTTTGTCATCTTACTCATACAACCATTATGATCATCATTTTCTTTTTCATCCTCCTTTGATCAGCACTTTCCAGGTACATATTTTCTTTTGTTTCATATCAACCATTTCTTATGTTTTTTTAATTAAAAGTCATTTTCGTATATATCCATTGTTTGTTGTTGATATTACCTTTCTAGGCAGATATATTAATAATAGGCTTAACTTGTTTCTTTGACATGTGATTAATTTGTTGCTATATTTGTCTTGGTATATATATATATATATTGATGTTAGTTTTGGCACATCTTCTCACTTAGGTATATAAGTTATGTCAACTTCCTACGAGCTATTGCGCTTGCGCGACACAAGAGGGTAACATAACTTGAATATCTAAGTGGGCAAAATTTTTTCAATTGAGCAAGGAGGATAGCTCTTTTCCACAAGTACTGTTCACTTTGGTATAAAAATATGTTGCCTTGATCACAACAAAGTTGTATCGTGCCTGAGTGTGTAAATAAATTACAATAGCTAACTTTGTTTCACAAAAATCGAGTCCATTTTATTAATGTTCAAAGAATATTACACACACTAATTGCTCAAAACAAAAGCAAAAAACAAAAAAAAATATCTAGAGTACAACCTAAAAGGCTACAAATAAACCAAACAAAAAATAAAACAAAATATATACAAACCAACATGGCCTCCTTCATTGCAAAACACTCTTTACCAAACCTCCCAAGAATAAGCCTACACTATGTCAATGCCAGCACAACTAGTCTGCTTCAATAAGGTACCATCAATATTCATGTCCATATATATAGTACCCTTTATTAGCATTTCTCAAGAATATTTCCTCTCCAACTTCCTCATATCCCACTTCTCATCCTACTCTCATTCACATCACTAACACTCCATACTTTCCTTGCTAGCATAGAGGCTGAGTTAATAACTTTCTAAGCATCAACCATGACTGAGTTAAACACCCAATCACATCTCCCCTTTCAAACCCTTCCTTTTTCATCAATCTCCTTACTGGTTATCCTAAATTAAGTGATGTACCTCAAATGCTCTCAACTGCTCAAAATATAAATCCCTTATTCTTGTAGTCACAATTAGCACTATTCTTGTAAGATACATTGTAAAGACTGATGGGTCAAAACTAATTAACAGATTTACGCCTATCAACTTTTGGCACCAAAACAATATGAGTCAGGTTAATGATGAACATGGGTCTCTTTTTACTTACTATAGGTGAAAGCCCAATAATTAGAGTGAAGGGTATAGACCATGTGAATAAGGGGCAACAGTGGAAATTATAATATGACAGTTATAGGCGAGAGGTATATATGTAGAAAGGAGTCTATTAGGAGGGGTATGGAAATTATGGAGTAAATGTGAGGAGAGTGAGGGCCTCTCATATACCCCTTATGGATCTGAGTCTTTTTCCTTCTACCTTACTACTTAATTCCTCTATTATAACATACTCTGTGGAGCTTGTATTCTACTAAAATACCATTATAATAGAGGAATTACCCAACAACGGTATTAGAGCACTTAATTCCGAGCATGGTCAACACAAGAATGGAAGCTAAAATTGATAGACATGAGGAGAGGCTAGCTATCGCTGAGCAACACATTGAGCAGTTGAGTGAGGAGATGACCATTGTCAAATGCGATTTGGTGACTTTGAAGTCCTTGATGATTGAGTTTGTTGTTGAATTTGGATAAGGCAAGACACCACAAAATAAGATTCTGTCAACGGATGCCTCTTCATTGAAATAGTTGGTTGAAACTATTACCCAAGATACACCAAAGCCAGACCCACCATACCCAAAAGTTCCTATCATAACAACATATCAGAATCTCAAGATTCCTTTCTTTTCAAGTGATGATCCTTTGAGATGGATTTTCTGAGCTGAGCGTTACTTCAAAGTAAATCGTGTGTTGAAGGAGGATAAGCTCGATGCCATGGTACTCTATTTTGAAGGGTGTATGCTTAATTGGTTCTAGTGGAAAGAGATTTGATCACTGATCTGAAATTGGGATGACTTGAAATGCGATTTAGTTCTACAATTTCATCCTTCTCAATATGGGAGTGTGTATGAGATGCTAATAGCGTTGCGCCAATCCAAGGGAGTTGCGGATTATATTGAACAGTTCAAATTGTTATCGGCCACATTGGGAAATTGTGATGAGGTTCTATTAATAGCTACATTTTTTAATGGATTGCGAATTGAAATTAAGGCTGATCTGTGATTGCTCAAACTCACCAAACTGTTAGAATACATGGATATAGCCTTGCATTTAGAGGAACACAATTTGGTTCTGAATCATGCTATGGGCCTTAATTTGATGGGCCATGTCAGAGCTGGGTCAAACACAAAGGAACCAGGTCACGCTACCAGTCAACCTAGAATTATCCAACTACAGTAGAGTCCACTACCACTGGGAAATCAACATCAATAGCATCGGTTTCCTTACTGGCAGTTCCCAATGAAACTAAGAAAACTGACGATTCTAAAGGGACATCCATACCAGTAACTTATACTAGTCGTACTGTTCCCAAGAAGTTCACAAATGCCGAGATTAAATGATGAAGAGAACTGGAGCTCTGTTTTAAATGTGATGAAAAATATAGGCCGAGGTATCGATGCAAAAAAAAGCAGTTACAAGTTCTAATTCTAGTCAAAGATAGCACCGAGACTAAGAATGCCGATGAACAAACAGTTTTAGACGTTGAGGCCGACACTCCAGTTAAACCAATAGCTACCAGTAGTCAACTTAAGGCCCTATCCTTAAATGCCGTAATTGGATTTACCGGAGGTAAGACTATCAAACTCATGGGCTCACTTAAGGGAAAGGACGTGTTAATTCTGATTGATTGTGCGGCTACTCATAGCTTCATCCACCATGATTTGGTTCATTCCCTTTCGCTTCCATTAGATGTTAATGTTGCTTTTACAATACAAGTGGGTGATTCACGAAATGTGTAGGGCCGAGGGTTATGTCGCAATGTATCTCTTTTGGTTCAGGGCCTTCATATTACTCACTCCCTATATCCCTTCAAATTGGGTGGTTTTAACATAATTTTAGGTGCGGGTTGGCTAGCCACATTGGATGAAGTTTTGGTTAGTTGGAAGTGTTCAATGTTAAAGATTGATATTGGCAGTACATGGATCTGTTTACAAGGTAACCCTTTGTTTAGCAAGACACCCATGACTTATAATGCGTTATGTCGTACTACTTAATTTGACGAAGAGGTTTTCTTTGGGGCTTGTCTTATGCCCCACTAGCATATGATGTGCAGTAGTTGCTAGGGGAGTTCCATACAGTACAAACATCTCACAATAGCCTTCCTCTTATTCAAGCTATCGATCATACCATTGAGTTACAACCTGGAGAGACTCCTCCAAATATCAAGCCCTACCGTTATCCACACTCATAGAAAATTGAAATTGAGTATTTGGTGAAAGAAATGCTTGAGGCTAGTCTTATTCAACCCAGTAAGAGTCCATTCTCTAGTCCTATGCTATTAGTCCAGAAGAAAGACAATAGTTGGTGTTTCTGTGTCAATTACAGGGCACTCAATAAGATTACCATCCAAGAAAAATTTCCTATACCAGCCATAGAAGAATTGTTGGATGAGCTAGGAGGTGCTCAAATATTCTCAAAGCTAGACCTTAAATCTGGTTATCACTAGATCAGGATGAAACAAGGGGAGGAGTATAAGATTGCATTTCATACTCATGATAGTCACTATGAATTTTTAGTCATGCCATTCGGTCTCAAGAATGCACCATCCATATTTCAGTCGATCATGAATGACATTTTTCACCAACACCTCAGGAAGTTTATACTTGTATTTTTTTTGATGATATTTTAGTATACAGTGATAGTCACACTTCTCATTTATAGCATCTTCGTATGATATTTCAAATTTTACAACATCATTTACAGGTTATGAACATCAAAAAGTGTGTCTTTGCTCAAATCCAACTTAAATATTTGGGACATATCATCTCCAAAGACGGCATGCATGCTAACCCAGCCAGAATTAAAAGCATTACTACTTGGCCAACACCAACGACTATTAAAGAATTACGAGGGTTTATTGGCTTAACCGGTTATTACCGGCATTTTATGAGACACTATGGCTTGATTGCTGCACCACTAACGGACTTACTAAAAAAATGCATTTTGCTGGGTTGAGGATGCCCAAGCTGACTTCGAGAGGCAGAAAATGGCCATGTCAACAACTCTTGTTTTGGTTTACCAGATTTCTCTCCGCCTTTTATAGTCGAAACTAATGCCTCTATTTCTGGCTTAGGTGCTGTGTTAATGCAATCAGGGTGCCCCATTGCCTACTACAGCCATTCTTTGTCTTCAAGGAAGTGACAATGTTCTGTCTATGAGCGTGAGTTGATGGCTATAGTCTTTGCTATGCAAAAGTGGCGATACTATCTTTTAGGCAGACCTTTCATTATTCACACAGATCATGGCACACTAAAATTCTTGCTGGAGTAATGAATTTTGGATGCTTCTCAGCAAATTTGGGTGACTAAACTTATGGGTTATACCTTTCAGATTCAGTATAAACCAGGCAAAACCAATTCAGCAACTAATGCACTCTCAAGAAAGGAAGATCATCTGGAGGTACATGCTATTTCCTTGCACCAACTAGCAGGACTTGATAAATGGTATGAAGAGGTGCAATGAGATGAGATCTTATCCTCGATTCTCCAAGCACTTCTACTCGGTCAACAAGCTCTAGCCAATTATGCTGTGAAAGGTGGACACTTGTTTTTTAAAGGCCGTTTAGTCCTTCCCAAGTCATCTGTTCATATTGCCACGTTAATGCGCGAGTATCATGATTCTCCCATGGGTGGACATTTGGGTAACCTGTGAACTTACAAATGCCTCTCTTCTCTATTTTATTGGGATGGTATGCACAGGGATGTTTAACATTATGTCTTGGCTTGTGATGTTTGCCAACGCAACAAACATTCTACTCTAAGTCCCACAAGCCTTCTACAGCCACCACCCATTCCTGACGCTATTTGGACTGATATATCCATGGATTTTATCTCTGGCTTACCTAAGTCTCATTAGTATGACACCATTCTGGTGGTAGTTGACCGCTTTACCAAATTCGCTCATTTTATTCCACTCAAACATCCCTATACAGCTTTATCTGTTGCTAAGATTTTTGTCAGCGAAATAGTGTGTCTTTATGGTTTTCCTCGCTCTATTGTGTCCGATAGGGATAAGCTTTTCTTGAGCAATTTTTGGAATGAACTCTTTAAAGCAGTAGGAACTCAGCTATGCTATAGCTCTAGCTATCACCCTCAAAGTAATGGCCAAACTGAGGTCATTAATCGAAGCTTGGAAACATACTTACTTGTTTTTGCAGTGAAAAACCTTCCACTTGGTTCAAATGGCTATGCTGGGCTGAGTATTTCAATACAAATTTTAATTGATCTACTGGTATGTCTCCATTAAGAGCTCTTTATGGTCAAGATCCACCAAGTTTGTTTCGTTTCCAGGAGCCCTTATCTGTATTGGATGCTATGAATAGTCATATTCAGGCCCGGAATGCTATTCTAGATGAGCTCAAACAGAATTTAGCCCATTCACAGCAATTGATGAAACATTATGCTGACAAAAAACACAGAGACATCCACTTAGGACTTCGTGATTATGTCTATGTGAAGTTGCAGCGTTATCGTCATAAATCTCTAGCTCGTCGGCCGAATGAGAAGCTGAGCCCACGTTTCTATGGACCTTTTCCAGTTGTTGAAAAGATAGGCATAGTGGCTTATCGCTTGGATTCCTCCGGATGCCCGAATTCATCCTATTTTCCACATCTCACAGCTTAAAAAATCGTTGTCTTCTGTTGAACACCCTCATCCTTTTCCTCCTATGTTATTTGCTGATATGCAGTTGCAGGTCTCCCCAGAGGCTGTCTTACAACACCGCCGTATGACTGATGGAAGAATTGAATGGTTGATTAAGTGGACTTCCTTGTCTGACTTTGAGAATACTTGGGAAGATTATGATGTGACACACACATAGTTTCCTTCTTTTCACGTTGAGGACAAGGCTAAACTTGTAGAAGGGGGTATTGATGAACATGGGCCTCTTTTTACTTACTATAGGCGAAAGCCCAATAATTAGAGTGAAGGGTGCAGACCATGTGAATAAGGGGCAACAATGAAAATTATAATATTACAATTATAGGCGAGAGGTATATATGTAGAAAGGAGTTTGTTAGGAAGGGCATGGAAATTGTGGAGTGAAAGTGAGGAGAGTGAGGGCCTCTTGAAAAGCCCTTGTGGATCTGAGCCTTTTCCCTTCTACCTTACTACTTAATTCCTCCATTAGAACATACTCTGTGGAGTTTGTATTTTGCTGAAATACCACTATAATAGAGGAATTACCCAACAGTTGATTCTTATTAATTTAGAGTTTTCTTAAAAAAAAAAAAAAAATGAATCTCTTACCATACCACAAGCTTTCTTCTTAACCTCCTCCCAAGTTGACTAATAAAATAGTGTAGTAAACCCAATAGGATCTGGAGCCTTAGTGGTTCCCAAATCCAACACTGAATCTTCAATTCCTTGTTCAGAAACGGGATTAGTTAATAACCATTTTTCTTCTTCAGCCACCCCACACTTCACAGAACTCAAGACGTCCTCCATTTGTTCAGCCACCTTGGAAGAGAAGAGTACTTTATAAAACCTGTCAAACATCTCATTATTCCTCTCAAGTTCTTCCACCCGAACATCATCAACCGACTTTATAATAACTAATTATTAGCCAAGCATCTGACGAGGTTTGTTTTCTTTGATATATTCGTGTGTATATATATATATATATTTTATTTTCATTATTATCTCTGGTTTGTTGTTATGCTGATATGCCTGACGTGCTATGTGTTCTAATTATATATATATATATATTGGTTTGTTTGTTGTAATATATATAAATTAATTTTAATTTGGATTGTTATCTATACAGTGTAGAAGCTCATGATGGGTTGAGACGTTTTTATTCATGCATCCATTTCTCAAATAAAAATTTTTCAATAATTGATTTTGAGCCTCTATAATATATTACTTTAATTTGTACACGCATACACAAACTTATCTGAAATCGTGAAATTATATTTGAACAAAACAAATTTTTGGAATGAAGGAAGGGATACCAGCATTCGAACCTAGGCCATTGTGGTCATTGGACCAGGTCCCAACATGAACCATAAAATTATAATTTACTAAAAAAAAACGCTGTTTTACGAGTCCTAAAAGTCTAAAACCACTTATACCTTGGGCAATCAACACAAACCCATGTATTGCCAATTTCTGATAGCAGGAAAATGGGGCTTTTCACTTTTGGGCCTAAGATGTGTTGTAGAGAAAATAGCCCATGATGAGTTCTTCTGGTTGGGTGTCCTTTTTACATTAAAGTTGCTCTGTGAATTTTCATTTAAAAAAAAAAAAAAAAATTACTCTATGAATTTAGAGACAGAACATTTCTTTTTTTTTAAAAAAAAAAAAAAGGTTTGCAACCTTTGTAGATATAACACTTTCTACACTTGTCGTAAAATCGGTGTAGAAAATTCAATACTTTCTTTACTGACTATATCCACAAATCGGTTGCAGAACTGGTGTTAGAGGGTGTTTCTAACAGCGGCGGGTTAAAACTTAAAAGGTTGGGGAAATCCTAGCAATTGACTATTTCAGCGCTGACTATCCCTCCTAACATGTGTCTGATGAACTAGTGATCTAACTGTAATTAAATCGTTTTTCTATTTTGCTATTCAATGGTTATTTTTTAAAAAAAAAAGGAAAATTAATCCGCTGAGAAATTAAACATTACATACTACCTCTGGTTCAAAATATAAGACTCAGTTAATTTTTTTAGGAAATTAAAGAAGAAAATTAAATTACTTTGAAGTATTTATATTTATCTTTTTTTTTTCCAAACTAATTTGTCTAACTTATAAACTTATATATAATTTAATCATATACAATATATGATATGGTTAAATAACTTATTTAACTTCCTTAATCTCTCCAAAAAGAAAATCAACTAGAGTTATATAAAGTTATTTGGTAATTTAACAAGAAGTATTTGATAAAAAACAATTAACAAGAAGGAGCTTATTAGTAGAGATAAATTATATGCATGTTTGGTTGGGCGTTTAGGCCCCAAAAATGCTTAATTGGGTGAACATAAGCCCAATTGCAATTGAGAAACAAAAAAAATGAGTGTTTGGGAATAATTTTTTTTTTCAATTAGGCTTATCACAGAAAAATAGCTTTTGCCCATAAGCTCAAAAAGCCAGTTTATGCAGTTTTAGCATTTGCCATGAAGGTGAATAATTAAAATATTTTTTCAGTTGTGCTTAGTGTGCTATAGATTGATTACAATTTTATCTTTAATATATTTTTTCAGCTATAAAAATTAATTTAAAATATTTTTTTGTGCTTTTAACCTTAAAATATTTTTTTAATTGTACCCAATGTGTTATCAGACTTATTACAATTTTATCCTTAATGTACTTTTTCAACTCTAAAAATTAATTTAAAATATTTTTTGGTACTTTTAACTATTTAAAATATTTTTTCAGTTGTACTCAGTCTTAAGAGACTAACTACAATTTTACCTTTAATATATTTTTTTTACTAGTAAATAGCATCTAAAACTTAGAATACTAATTTATTGATTTTTACCCTTCTAAAATATTTGTCCAGTAATACCTAATATTTTAAAATAATTTTTAAATATTTACTTAATTTTTTAAATATTTTTCCATCAGCTCTCTCTTACCATTATCACAAAAGTCACTTATGTTTAAGACAATCCAAATAAATTTTATTTTTACAAAATTCATTTATACAATGATCAATCCAAATATAAATCATATTACCTAATCTAACTTTTATAAAAAATAAAATTATCAAAAATCAAATTTTCAAACACACGCTATGCGTTACGATGGAGGTAGAAAATTGAAAAACACAGCAAAGCATGACGATTCACGTGTCGAGGATTTAAAAGGCGGGCCGGCAAGTCCAAGTCTAAAGTCCACATTCGAGAACCACGACGTGTTCACAACTCACAAGTTCACATTCACCGAACAATTTGTACCCTTCTATATTTCTTGGCCCCTAACAAAACAAAAACGTTGCCTATTTTTATTTAGTCTATCACATTGGAAACTTCCCGATA
Source organism: Inga laurina (assembly GCA_963855925.1). Classification (NCBI taxonomy): domain Eukaryota; kingdom Viridiplantae; phylum Streptophyta; class Magnoliopsida; order Fabales; family Fabaceae; genus Inga; species Inga laurina. The sequence continues at coordinate 34,394,734 of OY979709.1, read as the reverse complement.
ACTTGCTTTTTGCTTACCTTTTCAACAAAGTGGGCGCCACACTTCCTTTTGTCGTTTTCTTTTGTTATCTTTCCGTTGAATAAGTTTATCAACCAATACGGCAAGAGGGCATTAGAATAATACCGACTGAGAAGCTTTTCGAGAATAATTATTTATTTAAACATGCAGAATTCTTTTTTTTTTTCGCAGAATTATATTAAATTGTCTTATGATCATGTGTGATAGACGGTGGAGTCCAAGTCGCGTTTAAAAATCTGAAAGGGAGAGAAGGAGCTCAAATTAAAAAAAAAAAAACAGAGAAGTGAAACAGAAAATGATGTATTGGGGGAGGTCTTATATATCCCACTATCTGTTAAAAAAAAACTTGCTTAAAAATACGTGGAGAATGGTGATTCACAGTTTAAAGCACATTTTATCCCCTCCGGCCAAACTTAAATTTAAGCAGTTACAAGGACTATTGGATGGTGTTGCTTTTGTTAATAGGGTTTTCTTAAATATTCTAGTTATTCTTTGACAAAATAAAATTTCTTAATTAGTTATAACTATTTGAAAATTAATTAATCTGCATAATTTAATTAAAAGGTTCTAATAAAAAAACCTATAGAGAGAAAAAAAAATAATTTCCTTATTATGCACACCATCTTTTTTTAAGGGTTAAAAAATAAATCCATCCTTTTGAATTAAACTTACACACGAAAGTTCTAAAACCATATAGAAATATTATGGCCGTTATGTCAATCAATATTGACTATTTCATAAATATATCAATCAAGAAAATCATGCAAAAGTACACATAAAATTTTTTAAAAAAAAGGCAAAAATGTTATGCCATTATGTCAACCAAATAGATCATTTAACAAAATGTCCCTATATGTGTAGCACAACATTTTCAGTCCCAATGACCCTGTCTGTATATTAGATTTGTTTAGTATTTATCTACAATATAGCTTAAAGTTTTAGAGGTTTATCTACATATAAGTCCACGTTTGAGGGGTTATTTGCATATAAAAATAATGCTTAAGGGACATAAAATTGTTTAGTTAAGAGTATTTTCATACACTTGAAAGTTTAAAGAATCTACTATAAAGTTTTAAAACTTAGAAATGTTATTTACGTGTGATATATAGAGTTTAGGAGGTTTGTATAATGTAACCAAATATTTTTGTTCCCAAAAGTGACATATAAAGAACTGGAGAATGTAATTTTTTTCTCCCTCTACAAGACTTTGATTATAATTTCGAAGGCAAATATATTCTATATAAAAAGTATAAATAATATTGATAAGTTTAGCCGTTAAAATTGTGCGTAACAATTTAAAATTTGGAAAAAAAAAATACTAACTATAAATTTCACATTTTAGATCATTTACAATTTTTCTGTCATGTGCACATATCCGTCAAACAGATCCCAATTTCCGGCACTAATTAAAACTTTGGTTGACCAAACAAATAAACAAATTCCACAACGACTATACACAAATCCCACCCTCCACAAATTATATTCACACTCCCATTCCCATAACTTGCTTTTATATATATATATATATATATATATATATATATGTATATATATTACCATAATGTCACACACGCACTCATTAACAAGTGACTCTTCCCTTTCATTCGAGTTCCCAAGAAAAAAGCACAGAACAGGGGCGACCTGACCTTTAAGAACACATACAGCAATGGCAGGCAAGCTCAACGCACTTGCTCTTCTTCTCCTATCACTAGCCACCCTGCTTCACGGCTCATCCGCTCAAACCCGCCATGTTGTCGGCGGCAGCACCGGCTGGACCGTCCCTCCTGGCGGCGCTTCAACCTACAACAACTGGGCTACAAACCAGACCTTCAAGCAAGGCGACACTCTTGGTATAACAAGACTCTCTCACACACATGTACAAACACTTACTAATTATAATTTCTCCGTGCAATGTAATAATTCTTGTCTCTCTGTTTTTTTTTTTTTTTTTTTACTCATGTAGTGTTCAACTTTGCAACTGGGCAACATGACGTAGCAAAGGTGACGAAGGCAGCTTTTGATGCCTGTAACACTGGGAATACCATTTTTACTCTTAACAATGGACCTGCAAGTGTGAAATTGAACGAAAGTGGTGAACAGTATTATATTTGTACTGTTGGGTCTCACTGTTCGCTTGGCCAGAAAATCGCCATTAATGTTACCAACCAAGCTTCTTCTCCCGCTGGTTCCCCAGCTCCTCAGCCGGCTGCTTCTCCGACGAAATCCCCTGCTCCGGTGAAAACTCCTTCACCATCCCCTGCTTCAGCTCCGTCTCCTTCATCTACTGGATCTGTAACTTACACTGTCGGAGGCAAAACCGGATGGACCGTCCCTCCCAGCGGCGCCACCTTTTATAAAACATGGACTTCCGGCAAGACCTTCAAAGTCGACGACATTCTAGGTAAGAAAAAAAATTTATTTAACTTCCTGAATTTCTTTAAAAACAAAATCAACAGCTCTTTCTGTTTTTGCTGATGGATTTTGAGTGATTTGTGCAGTGTTCAACTTCCAGAAGAACGCACACGATGTGGCGGAGGTGACGAAGGCGAACTATGATTCTTGCAACACCTCATCCCCACTTGCGCTTTACAATAACCCGCCGGTGAGAGTGACCCTGAACAAGTCCGGCGAGCATTATTACCTCTGTGCGGTACCCGGTCACTGCGCCGGCGGCCAAAAGCTGGCCATCAACGTCACCGGCGCCTCCTCCCCCGCGACGTCACCGTCTCAGTCTCCATCCCCCGCCGGATCTCCCAGCTCCCCGCCATCTCCCACCGCTCCTGCCCCCGGATCTCCCGCTTCTTCACCCTCCGCCGGCGGCACAAACCCTTCATCCCCATCTCCCTCCGGTGCTGCCAGCCCACCTCCGCCGAACTCCGGCGCGACGTCGGACAGAGCTGCCGTATTATTCGCCACCCTCTTGTTGATGGCCACGGCGCTGCTTTGTTAGGTAGATGGTGAGAGATTGTGATTAGTGTAGAGTTTGATGCGATTCGTTCTGGATCTTTGATTGTTTTACAAAAGATTGAGTCTTTATTGGAGTGTCCGAATAAAGTTGGATTTGATTTTCCATTCATACGTGCAGTTTTGTTTATTTCGAAGAGGATGAAAGCGCACAATGCAGCTGTGAACATTTGATTATAATTTGGACAAATTTTAATTTGAACTAGCTAAAACGTAGGATGTTTAGTTCAGAGTGAGTTTGCATTTGTGATTTATAATTAATACAGGGATATTTTTGTAGTTTTCTTTTCTTGGTGAATAATATAGTATTAGATAAGGTGGTTAATATTATTATTAAACTCACGACTTGACTCTCCCAATTTATCTTTTTTATATTTTTACATTAAAAATTGTGGCAAGTCACCAATAAATTTATATTAATTATAAATTTGGATAGAGAGTTTACATACTAAATTTATTGTTTTTACGTTTCTAATTTATAAAACCGTGTTAACTCACCTTTAAATTCGTATTAATTTTTTCGATTTAAATATACTCAATGACTTTATCTATATATAAATTTATTTGCTAACCATAATATATTATGAAGGTTGATGTGCTTAATTTCAATTATTTAGATTTAAAATATATTTGAATCAAATTATTGTCAATTTTTTATATTTAATTATATATCATAAATACATTTTTAATGATAAAAGTAAACTATTACAAGTTTGTTTAAACTCACCGAGTTTAACAAATTTGATTATTAGTATAAGAGATAAATATTCCCTCTTCAAGATACCTTAACAGTTGACCATTACAATGATCATCAAATACTTTTTTCATATATGTCTGTATTTAATAAGGATATTGAGATAGTAGAAATTTACATAAAAGGGTAAGATAGTAGAAATTAATATGATATTAGAATTTAGTTTATTAGTTAATAAGTGTAATGGTGGAAAATTACTTGAATTTTATTAATGTTTTTATATATTTTTATTGGTATGTGTGAATTAGTTAGAAGTATCTTATAATAAAAACAAGATGGAGTAGCTAATTTGCATATGTTAAGAAAATTAATTGTACTGGTCATTTGTAATAAATAGATGTTAAATTTCATAAAATACCTCTTTAATGTTCATTGGATTGGAACTATCCCTCATGATGGACCCTCTTTCAATAAAATTTTTGAAGGGGTATCAATAAAAGGGGTATTTTTGAAGAAAAAATATAAAATTTTAAGGTATGATATTTATAAACAAATCGAACATTTTGTCTAATTCCTATATTAAGAATCAGAGAGAATATTATAAATATCTATAATATATTGAAAATGAGACAGTCATTTAAATAGTTGAGACAATGATTTAAGAGCCAACTACCTAATCTTAATTGAATTGGAATCAACCCAATCATAATTTAAATAAAATAAAATAATTGAAATATACAAAAACATCATCTATAACATTGAGAAAAGTATTATTTAAATAAAAACTTAATATTCCACGAGTAAATAAAATATTCATACGTAACCATGTATAATTTAGCAAAGTCAATAAAGCATAAATTAGGGTTAAGAAACAAGTTTACTAACAAAGTTTTAAGAAATGAGTTCTTGGTACAATTATATTTTAAAGGGGATAAAAATATATATAAAGAATTAAAAGTGGAGCATCCAGAACAAAATTGTTAAATTTGATCTAACACCGTTAAAGGTTTTCATTTCTTATAATTTAATGTCGTTATGTCAGATTTAACGTTTTTATACTTGATGCTCCATTTTTAATTTCTTATGTATATTTTTGCCTCTTTTAAAATATAATTGTAGCAGACGCTTCTTCTCTAAAGCTTTATTGATAAATTTGCTCTTTTAACCCTAAATTTAACGAAGAATTATTATCTTTTTAACTGAAAACCGGTTGTTTCAATTTTAAAGTTCAGCATGAGAATTGAGGAGTGAAAAAAATATAAAACCTTCCGCCATTGGTCCGTTAAAATTTCCTGGTGGGACCAAGTAAAAGATTGATTAATCCTTTACTAATATGATGTGTTTTAATACCAAATATATCCTTACATTGATTTCACACCTTTTTTAATGGGAAAATGTCAACTAGGTCCTAAGTTAGGGAAAAAATATCACAAAAGTCCCTTTAAAAAGTCAACTGTCAAAAACTTCCCTAGAAACCTTTCTGACATAAATTCCCAATGACCATTTACCAAAATACCCCCCAACCAATTTAACCACTGTCATTGGTTACAACATGTTATGCTATGTTTACAACATTGTAAGTCATATTAATAACATAGTCAGTTACGTTTACAACATGTTACATTATATTTAATGAGTTGTAAACGTAACTGAAGAAGTTGTAAACGCAACACAATCACGCATTTTATATACATGTTGTTAACGTAATTTACTATGTTGTTAATATGACTTACAAAGTTGTAAACATAGCATAACATGTTGTACAAAATGATAGTGGTTAAATTGGTTGGGGGGTATTTTGGTAAATGGTTATTGGGACTTTATGTCAAAAAAGTCTCTAGGGACTTTTATGACAGTTGACTTTTCAAAGGGACTTTTGTGGTATTGTTTTCCTAGCTTGGGACTAGCTGACATTTTCCCTTTTTTAATCATCTTTCTTATTTTTTGTATTTTTGGTTTTTGTGTTGCTTAAGTTCGAATTCCCACCCTTAAATTTGTGCATGACCACATGGGGAAGATTGGTCCAAGAGACGGTTATGGGAAATTTATTCATGAAACATTATTGTTACAATATATAACCAAAATCAATATAATTAAATTGTTACTCTATATTGGTTGTATGCTATTATTGTTTTAAATTATGCGCTATTCATATATTCTATTGCTTATAAAATATAAATGACCTGAACTTGTTTAAAAAGAAAAATTACATATTAGTTTCATAGAAAATTCATACTACCGTTTTTATAAGAAACAATCTCTTTCATATAGGTGGTTCTTAATATAAGAAACAAATTTTTTTTGTCTGAAATTTTTAACTAAACTTTCTATTTTTACCCCCATTAAACATATTGTCACTCATTATCTTCGAAATAAATTTCCTCTCATTTGCACTCATGTACTCTTTTTATAAATAATGGTATAATTAGAAAGAAAAGTATATATCGAACACATTTACTGATTTTAACTAACATTTTGAACTGTATGATTTTAGTAATTGTTCCTTTTGAAAAAAACTTGAGGAAGTATATCATATGTCACCACCATGTATAATGGCTTAGTACTATATTATGTCAAAATAATTTAATAAAAAGTTAGAGGAAAAACCTTAGATTAAATTTCTAATATCCATTATGTCAAGTTATTCAATTTCATATAGTCCATGTGCCCTATTTTATTTCATATGAATTTATTATAATTAAATGATAATATTTCAAACATATCATATGTGATTGAGGAACTTGACATTCATTACTATAGAATCGCTGATATATAACAATTATTATCGACCATAAATCTTGGTTCCCAACCGTTATATATGAGGGCGCTATATATGCTCAGCGCAGATACGTAATGGTTCCAAACTGTGATTTATTCGGTATCTATTACTCCCTCCGGTCCTATTTATAAGCAACTGTCCCCTTGATTACGCAAAATGAAATGACATATTTTTTCCATATATGCCCCTATTTATGAAAAGAGTAGAGGAGAGAGAATAGATAAAAAATATGAGAGATAATGAGTATAATATATGACATATAATGTGTATTTAATAAGGATAAAATAGAAAAAAGAAGCTTACATTTTCAGACAAAAAGTGAAAGTTGCTTATAAAAGGGACAACCATATGAGAGAGAGTTGTAATATAATATCTATTATATATTGATATATTGAGGCTTGTTGAGGCCATAATATATGTAATGTTGTGATAATAAATAACGGGTACACGTAAACAACTGTTATAATATATGATAATCCTTGCATAATACATAACGGTTTTGCATTAACAACCGTTATATATGTAGTGACATAAATAACGGTTCTTTCAAAAACATTGATATATATATATATATATATATATATATAGCATTTCTAACGGCTTTATTTAAACAACTGTTATATATAGTTGACATAAATAATGGTTATTAGGTAACAACTGTGATGTTTCGAAGCTAAATTTTTTTTTCCAAAAAAAAATAGGGGGGTTTTGCTTTCGATAGCCCCTACATATACATTTATATAGAACAAATCAAAATATATATTTATACCCATTCATATATAGAAAAATAAAACAAATGAGAATATATTTATAATCATTCATATACATTTATATACTACTAAAACCAAAAGGTTAAAGCAAACAAATAGTCTATATATAAATTTGTTAGATTCCATATGTTTTGTGATAACAAAGATTGGATTAATAATATGAAAGGATTTGATAACAAACAAATGAATTTGAACAAAGTAGCATAGCATCACTTGGAGTCAGCACTGGAAGTAATCAACATCACTTGGAGACAGCACTAGAAGTAATCAAAAATTTTTAAAAAGGCTTACTCGAGTAGCCACTCAGGTAACAGAAGCCATTACTCGAGTAGCCACTCGAGTAAGCAAACAGAATTTCATCCAGTAAGGCACTGCCAAATTTTGAAACAAGTTACTCGAGGGACCACTCAGGTAATCTGCAAAGTTATATAGACCATTACTCGAGTAGCCACTCGAGTAACCAGATTTTCACAGGCATCACTCGAGTAGCCACTCAAGTAACCAGGTCCAAAATCTTCCAGTGACTCTCAAACAAGAAATGCAGCCCATCACTCGAGTAACCACTCGAGTAACCAATGAGAAAATAGCATTACTCGAGGGACAACCCGAGTAATCTGCAGAGTTATTTGAAAGCCACTCGAGGGATCACTCAAGTAATATGTGAAATCAAATGAAGCCCACTCGAGTAGCCACTCGAGTAAGCAGTTTACCACAATGATCACCCGAGTAATATGTGAAGGTAAAGACATGGCCACTCGAGTAATCAAGTATTTTCAAGGTTTGTAATATATCATTCCATGTCTTACCAGAGTAATTCTTGATGCAAAATGTTGATTTGCTCACTGCCATATTTTTGACATGTTTACTCGAGGGACCACTCGAGTAACAAACTTGATCACTCGAGTAAGGCAGTTCAGAAATTATATTTTCATCTAATGTCTCTTGATTTGTTATCTATATGATTAACTCTTCATTGTATTAGTATTCTAAGTACATTTGCAAGAAACAATGAAAGAGTATGATAGATTTGAGAAGTCAAATAAAAGTCCGAACGTTCACATAACGCTACCTACCGCCAACGGATAGTTTTCAAATACAAAGAATAGTCAACTGTTGCTATGCGACTCTAACGGACAAGTTTGAAATTGCTTCCAACGGACACTACAAATCATCTATATATATGGAGCATTTAAAGAGAAGAAAACAAGTAGATACGACATGAGATTACACATCGATTAATACACTTAGTGCTTTGTTTTCATATACTCATTCATTTATACTTCAGTGAATATATATTTACTCTGTGAGAGAGTTTTTCATTACAAACTCAATATTTGTTATTGAGACAACTTAAAGTAGTGGAACCTTGAGTTGGGGATTTGATTGCAACGTGTAAGGGGGAGCGAGTGTCCAGGTGTAGGAACTTGCTGTGTACTGAGGTGCCAAGAACCCACTAAATCTTGGAGAACATAGTGAAACTCTCAGAGATACTTTGAGGACTGGACGTAGGTCAAAGTGGTTGTGGCCGAACCAGTATAAATCATGGTGTACACTACGGTGATATTTTTCCTTGCTCTTAACTGTTTTTAATATTCCTTATATTTCCTTATATGCAACAAAATTTTTGGAATCACCCAATTCACCCCCTCTTGGGTGAAACGCTTGCACTGACATTTGGTATCAGAGCATAGGTCTTCTTGTTAAGGTTTAACAGCCTAAGAAGGATCCAATGGCAAGTATGGGTGAAGGCATTCTTCCCGATGGAGCTTCTATCACGAGACCTCCGGGTTTCAATGGCGAACATTTTTCATTCTGGAAAGCAAAGTTCAGAGTCTTCGTAATGGCTACTGAGTATGGGCTATGGGATGTGTTTGAGAGTGGAAACTACAAACTTGAAAAGATTGTAGATTCACAAAGAGTTCCCAAGACTCCAGCAGAATATGATGTGAATGACAAGAAACTCATCACACTTAACAGAAAAGCAATTTTAATGATTCAAAGTGCCTTGAGTCAAAATGAGTACTTCAGAATCTGCACACTCCCAACAGCTAAAGAAATGTGGGAAACTCTGGAAATAGCTTATGAAGGAACTTCTGGAATAAAAGAAAACTGGATCAATACTCTGGTTACTGAGTTTGATTTACTTCGAATGAATTTAGGTGAGTTGATAGCTAAATTTGAACTTAGATATACTCACCTTGTTAATCAACTTGCAGCACTTGGAAAAGTCTATGATCAACATACCCAAGTACGAAAGATTTTAAATATTCTTTCTAAAGACTGGGAGGCAAAGGTTACTGCAATTGAGGAAGTAAAAGGTGAATCAATGCTATCAGCTGCTTCTCTATTCGGAAGTCTTTCTGAATATAAAAGAAAATTAAAGTTCAAACGAGAACTAGATGATATTGGTGACAAAAAGAAAAGAGGTCTAGCACTAAAAGTTAAAGAAGAAGAACAAGATGAAGATGAAGAGCTTGATGATGATGAAATGGGCCTAATAATGAAACGATTCAGAAAGTTCTACAAGAAAGGCCAAGGATTCAAAAAATTTCAGAAAGGAGGAACAAGCAATAAAGAACACATCATCTGCTATGAATGTGGTAAGCCAGGACATTTCAAATCATAATGTCAAGAGCTGATTCAAAAGAATAAAGAAAAGAGAAAGGCAAATTCTATAACAAGAAGAAAGAATATTATAGTCATTGGTAAATAATATATATACCTTTGGACTTATCCATTCGAAGGCGTATTTGAAGCAGCCATCAGTAAGGTTGCATTTGCTGTAATCGAAGCCATTTTGCTGTGACACTTGTACACCTCTTTGAGAAGGTACAATAAAAAACATATATATATATATATATATAAGCATGAAGCTAAACTAAATTATAAGAGATCATGAATGGATAACAGATAACTTACTGGTTAAATGTCTCTTGCATGTATGGCTATTGTCTGGAACCCTGCTAAAAGAGTTATAGGACCAAAACTTTTAGCGCAATAGATTTAACTTTATGAACATCCAATGTCCTCTAAGTACAATAATAAATCATACTATCAAAACAATTACAAAATAAATGGAAACCAATTTAAGAAAAGTTAATGATGTACCCATCATTGAATGCAAGGCACAAAGAAGTTAGTGTCCCTTTTGGGTGGCACCCTCCTAATGAATTCATCTTCAGGAAACCTCTTTTGAGATTGTTTCACATCTTCCTTCATGTCTTCACTTTGGTTATTGACATTGTCAAAGTAGATGAACCTGATCTTGTCATGGAAGCTGCAAGGGAGTATGTTAATATGGTACATGTGCTTGAAATGCCGAAACTGACATATCTAAATATAATCAAAGTTCTAAGTAGTTAACTATTTAATCATAGTAAAGAAATACCTAATAAAGAAGTTGACAGAGCTTATACTTGCCATCTCCTTACGTAGGACCTCATTAACAAGCTCTTGACTCACAGATTCCTTTTGCTATGATATGTTGAAGGCCTCTATCTCAAATTGTATCATTGGAAATGGGTTCAAATTAAAAGCGAAGAATTTATCAGCAAACTCCTTGAGCGACTTCCAAGAAAATTGACCAATAAGCTTATTCTACGAGAGTGACTTATACCCGAATTGACCATTGAGGGAGGAATGCTTCCTCTTCTTGGACTGAGTGGAGGCTCAGACTGATGAGTGGTGGGCTTGGATTGATGGTCAGGCTTGTACTCGGTAGGCAGCTTCTTGTTGAGTGTTAGACTTCTTGGGCACCTTGCATACTTCAACTAGATTGCAAGGCCATGTAAAGAAGCTGCCCATAATAATTTGTCCTGGTCAATCCAAAGCCAGCACCCCTAAGAAGATCAAGATGGTCAGACCCTGATGTCTTGGCTAATCTATCCTCATCAGTAGAAAGGCAGCCCTATGTAAAAACTTTTGAGGATATAGCTTGCTATGCATTTAATAATAATGTTAATATTGATAGTTAATTGAATATTTTACTTCCAGAAACTGAGGACTAATATTAATACTTACCATTTTATCGATGACGTCCTTCACCTAAGGATCGTCATAAGAGCCATCTTTGTTCTGCCTCACCAACGACCAAAGTTCATAAAGGGTAGGTCTAATACTATTCCCACTCTTTGCAGACAACTCTTGAGCAATGAGAGCATACCCCTTTCACCCTGCCCTATAGGGATACCTAATATTTGTTATCCTCTCCTTATTCCCCCAGCTTATTATCCACGAAAATGCACAACACTCCAGTTAATATTAAATAGATACATGCAAGCCTTATAAATTGTGAATAACTGTTACTATGAATGACTCCTAGTGACGTGAGATGACATTCTCTCGACTCATGCTATTTGATCTTGGACTGAAGATCCTCAGGAACTTTTGTCTCATTGGCCTCTTCTGGATTCTACAAATACACCTTCGTCAATATACAACGAAATGTGTGGAGTGCTTGCCCAGCCTTCTCAAGGACAAATTTCTCCTAAGTGTCATCTATATCATATACAAACTACAAAGCACTCAATTCAAGTTAACATTTTTACAAGTAAATAGCAAGTAATTAGCAGGCATATATATCTTACCCTGAGATTATCCTAAATACCGTTTGTATACTCTTTCTTTCTATTACCCCAATAACTCAACATGATAAGAACATTGGTCCTTGTTGTTATGCCAATGTAGTTTATGAAGTATGTCAGCTCAAGAATTTGACCTTCATCATTCCATACTACATGAAATTTTCTACCCTCAGACTTTGCTTTATTCATGAATAGCAAAGCGCATCAATCCCTCCTTACAATATCTTACACTTCTATTATAAAAAAACTGTGATTTAGTAGCAGTTAAAAAGATGTATTCCTAGCGGTTTTAACTACTACCAATACCATTAGTAACGGTTCCTAAAACCACTACTAAATTCACTTTTGCTAGTGGATTTGTAGCAGTTATTTTTGTTAGAACCGGCTAACACCCAAGAGGGGGTGAATTGGGTGTAAGATAAAAATCTTAAGAACTTTGAAAATCTTTTTGCATCTTAGAGGAAGCAATAAATATGAAAGTAATGAATCCTAAATCAACAGTTAATATATGCTGAAAATATAAGATTTTAAGGAAGAGAGTATGCAAACTATGATTTATCTTGGTTCGGTCCAATCTGTGATGGCCTCCATCCAGTCCCCAAACTCCTCCTGAGATTTTCAAATCCATTATCTTCTTGTTTAATTTAGGCACAAGAAAATCCTTTACAACCCACAAGTTTAGCCAGGCACTTACGAAGCCTTTTACAAATCTCTCACCAAGTTACTCCCCCTTACACACTGTAAGGTTACAACCGAGTTACTCTCCCTTACACACCGCGTAAGGATACAACTTTGATAATGAAAGATTACAATCAATCTTCTCTCTCAAAGTGAATAGATGAATACTAAAGCACAATACAATCAATCACTCTCTCAAATACACATAATATAGAAAACAGGTAAGAACAGAGAGTGTTTGAGTCGAGATGGATAGCTTACGATATGAGCATGTTTGTGTTTTTGTGTTCTCGTTGATGTTGTTCTTCGTTGAATGTTCCCATATTTATAGATGAGTTGTGATAGCCGTTGGAAGCATTTCAACTTGTCTGTTAGAGTGGTGTAGCTTCGTTTGACTGTTCTTCGATTTTAAAAACTAGCCGTTGTGGTTGGTGAACGCTTCGCTTTCGTAAAGTCAACTTTTGTCTCTTTACATCATCTCTTCATTATATTCCTGAAGAAATGCATTAAACACTAATACAATAAAGTGTAAGAGTGAATGGAAGCAAGATGGATGAATTACAAAATAATTCCATTGACTTTCAGAATTTTTGTAACGTTGTCTGTTGCATTACTTGAGTTGTCACTCGAGTAATCCTGGGTCATTACTCGAGTGAGTCTTTGAGTAATCTCATTTAAAATTTGGCTGAGAGTAACTGCTTCTTTGCTTACCTGATTACTCGAGTGATCCCTCGAGTAATGTACTCTTCCATATCTGGTTACTCGAGTAGTCCCTCGAGTAAAGTCTGTGATTTTTTGGCCGAGAGCTACTGGATGGTTTCTTCTCTGGTTACTTGAGTAATCCCTCAAGTAAGCTCTTAAATAACTTTGCAGATTACTCGAGTGGTCCCTCGAGTAATGTTATTCAAATCTTGGCCGAGAGCATTTCTAACTTCATTACTTGAGTGGTCCATCGAGTGAGGTTTTAAATAATTCTGTATATTACTCGAGTAAGCCCTTCAAGGGAATTCTTGATTTTGATTTGAAACATGGAAAATCATATATCATCGGAAAACCGTCATCATCTACATTCCAATGCAACAAGAATCACCTCCAAACTCATTTTGTACAGAAAGTTATGATCCAACAAAATATCTTTTGCATTTAGACAAAGTCTGAAATCACGAGCATCAACTTCCAGAAGGCATATCTCTTAGAATATAACTTAAAATATGGTAAATTATATATCTATGGAAAGCTTTCTTAAGTGTAGTTTTATATGGGACTGCTTTTGCCTCAATCCGATATGTATTTTGAGAGTTATGTCCAAAATACCGAACCTTGTTCTGGTAAAAGACGCTGATTCATGTGTCAACTTCAACAGATCATATATCTCTCATCTGAACTCCTTTTAATGTGATCTTGGTGTCCATAGTTTGTGTTGGGCGTCTAGTTTCATATGCCACTGGTTTTAGCTCAATACAAGGTATGGTTAGAGAGATATATCTAAAAAATGAACCTTTATCCTACCGCGTGAAAATAGAGTATCATTACTCGAGGGCTCCCTCGAGTAATCTTCAAGTAACTCTGTAGATTACTCGAGTAAAGCCTCAAGTAATCACCTCCAAAATGAGGCAATGCCATATTACTCGAGTGATTAATTGAGTAATCATCTATGGAGGTGCCATAACTTCCGTATATGTCATTTTAACTTCGTATTGACTCATTCCAACCTCTGGTATCACTTCTAAGAGCTTGAATCTTGATATTCTCATTTGATCTTACAAGTTCTTCTTTCTTCAATCTCTTCTTGTTTTTCCTCTTGATGATCATTCTTCATCACCCAACTAGATATCTTCTTGAATTGATGATCATTCTTCATAGCCCAATTAGATGTCTTCTTGAATATCTTCAATCTTCTTCAATATTTTCTTGATATTCCCATTAGTTCTAGCAATGCCTTCTTTCTTCAATCCCTTGCCTCTTGATTTTCTTCTTGATGATCATTCTCCACATATGAGGCATTATAACATCAACCCACCATCAGGTTTATGACTAATCTACAAGATATACAACATTAAATATAGTAGTTAGTCAATGTAGAGAATAAGTATATCATACAAACTTTTTGCTCTTAATACTTGACATCTATATTTAATATCATCAAAACTATTCATATCTAACAATTTTTAACCGCTACTCAAACACAAAAACAACTACTATATTTGTAGCGGTTAATTACAACCGCTACAACATTGTCAAGAGTAAGAATAATTTTTTGGCGGTTATATATAACCGCTATAAATCTCAAAGCATAAAATTCGGAAGGTGGGAAATGAAAATAAAAAATTTGCTCCATTCTTGAACCGCTACTAACATGAATTTTAAAAATGGCGCTATTAATTAGTAGTGGTTCTATAACCACAACTAATTTCATTGAAATTTAAATTTTGTGCCAAAAATTTAATTTTTGTTTTAAAATAATGCCTTTATTAGTAGCAGTTAAATAACCGCTGCTAATGTCAGTAAAATTGAAAAAAAATAAATACAATTATTTGTTTCCATTTTTTTGATATTAAATTAAATATTTTATGATTTTAGTAGGTTAGCCAATTAAATTATTTCTTTCTCATGCCTTTAAATGAACGACCATGTGTCATGTAATATCCCAATTTGTGATTAAGGTCTAATGACAATGGTATTGATTGTAATTTGTGTAATTAAATATTTTTTGGAGAAATGAGATGTGAATTTAGTATAAATGTGTGTGGTGTTTAAGATCAAGGGTTGAGATGTTGATATGTGGCAATGTTATGGACCATGGGATGAGGCATAAGAGACAAAAACCACCTTTTTTCTCTCTCTTCTCTCTCCTATGCGTTTTTGAGCATGGGAAAGGGGGAAAAGTGGTACATCATCATAATCCTTTCTTCATCCCTTCCATCTCTCATTTTCTCTCTCTTCTTTCCCCATTTTTGCTGAACTCAAGCTTGGAAAGAGAAAGGGAAAGCTTTGATTTTGGGTGAGTAATGGTCCTCCTTTGCTCAAATCCTTTTCTCTAATGTTGTGCATCTCATTAAGAGCTTCAATATGGTGATTTCAGAATTTCGAAAGGTGGTGGTTTCTGTGTTGGAGCGAAATGAAAAGTTGAGAATCAAGAAACTAGTCTTGGAAAGAGGAATAGGTAAGAATTTGGAACCTTTTGACATATTTATTGTGGTAATTGGTTTAG